>OY540815.1:13701637-16201637 GCA_961205875.1 Sialis fuliginosa
ACTTGTCTTTGGAATGTTTGTCTATATTGTTTGTTCCGACTTGATATGAAAACGACTAAACCGATTTTGATGGGACTTTCACCGTTCGAAAGCCTGCAACCTTATGTAAATATTAGGCTTTCTGACAATTATGGAAGTTCTTTAAATTAAACAAGTGTGATTTTCATTTTCAGTATAAAAAAAATTGGTTTCGAAATATACGCGAGTGAATCTACAAGAAATTTCTAGTTATAAATAAGGTTAATACATTTGAACAATATTAAATTATCTTCTTCATAAAAAATGAAAAAAATCATACATACTTGTGTTTTTTTAAGCTGCATTTACACCTTGAAGATTTCCAAATAAACTTATCTCAACAATCAACAAACAACAACAAAAACAATGTTAAACATAAACAAATAAATAAATAAACAAAACAGAATTTCACATATATACATAAACCGAAAACGAAATTTTCAAAAAATAAATAAATTTAAAAAAGCACGAAGAGGTTATAGTTTTCAGTTTACCACCACACCATCTAGCGTAATACTACGACGACAAGCAACATTTTCAAGTGGATGTATGCATACCAGCCATTCTCGTCATCATCATCGTAGTCAATGACCTGGACAAGTGAGGTTCGAGGCCAGCCGGTGCGGAAGTGAGATGACATAACAATTGCAACTATCTCCCTCATCATATGCTCTCTTTCTCACTAAAGCCACACAAGTGTGCGAAAAAAAATTAAAATTTGAAAAAAAAAGTTTAATTAAAAATTGTTGAATACAAATATAATCATGATGTATATAATAAACATGTTCCTTTATGTTCAACAATCAGGTAGGGTTAATAGTTTTCAAGTAGATACATTTGCTCAGATATGACAGTATGTGAAACATTCATTCATGGGTTGGAAGAAAAAATATCTCTTGAATGAATACTCATTTTTGAATGGTCCGAATTGGAAAGTTTAAGAACATGCTAATTTTACTTCTATGTTTCGAAAAATGGTGTCCAAGATAATGACTAACTTCAAACCGTAAAGAAAAGTTGTTTTCCGCATGGCGGTTGTGCCTGTGTCCGTGTGTCTGTGCGTCTGTATGTCTGGATGTAGAATTATTTTCTTTCGTTCACGATAACTACTGTAAAAATGCACCGATTTGAATTATTTTTGGGAAAAATGTTTATCTCAGTGAGTTCTCCTGTTGATTTTGGTGCTAATCGGAGTTTTGGAAATATTCGAAAATTTGTAACTATGGTTTATGATTTTAAACAAATTAATAAATGAATTAAGGATTTTAGTATCATTTTTGTATTTAACATAAGATATTTGTTATGATTAATAATATTCCAGATTGCAAAATAAAATAATATCAAATACAATATAGGTACTTTGACAAACTTTAAATTAAGTATTTCAATATTGCCAAGAATTCAATTTTAAGCAATGATGATGTTTGGTATTAGAAATTTTAATTAGTTTACAACCAGTTTTATAATTTGAATTTAGGTTGCCGGTGTCGATTTTAAATGATACCCTACATCTTCTCACTGTTTTAAATAAAGTAAAAGTAAATTTATCTGTGTTAGTAAAATTGCACAGACAAATTGAATGAAAACAGGATTTACATTTAAATGTATGTTCAACTTTCGACTAATAGAAACCTAGTTTTTTTTATATTTAACTTAAAATAATATCGAAAATATACTCTATTTTATCTGTCTGTTGATAGTAATTTCACTTTAAAAGCCTAAAAACTAGAACCGTGCTTATGAACAGACACTAACTCTGGGCCTTGTAGGACCAAGGTTCTTGGAGGGACAATGACACGTTATATATAGTAGAAGTAGAAAAATAAGATAAGTAAGTAAGTAAGTGTATGTTTTTTAAAGTTTTTTGCGCCTCGGGCCTCAAAATAAAAAACTACGGCCATTATAAAAACCTAGATTTAGTTTATACTTACTAACTGAAAAATGATTTACGGCAGGACTATAGTAAGGAAAATATTTAATTGATATTATCTACTAAAATTATATAAAATTACAATTGACATGTATTAATTAACAAAGAATAGTTTTAAGTTATTTAATAAATGTGTATAAAAATGAAAATGGTACGAGTTCGAAATATACGATGAATTTCTATGTAGTATGAAATTTAAATGCAATTATGCTCTACAATATATTGTAAACGGTAAGTACTTCAAGAAAATCAACAAAAAGAATAACTAGACATATCGGTTTCTGAATAGTAGAACGACCAATATAAAATTGATTATATTTATTGGTATGTACGGTATATTTACCATAAAAATATCTCGGAAGACAAAAAACCCAGTGTATTAGACTGTCTACTTGATACATGATTCAAATAAAACAAAAACACACCTTTGCTTAAATTAAATGGATTCAGTAAATATTATTATAGCCCGACACACACGTACATATGTATAACAGAAAAGGCGAATGCTTCCGGAGAAACTTGTCGGTGGTAGTTCATAGTAATTTAAGACCTTGAAAGTCTCGGGGCTTGGAGTGAATACTCTCTCTGTTATTCAGAAAGCCATTGTATTTACCGAGCTACAAAATACCTCGTTTTATACCTTATCGTGTACATTTTCCCATCATGTACAGATACAATTTGTTTATCTTCAATTAAAATTTAAATCATATACATAAGTAATATATGTAATGATAACAAAAATATTCAGATGTCAAATGGGTATCAAATTTACAGATTGGTTTAAAGAAATATTAAATAATTCATATTAAAATCGAACCACAATATTAGAATAATCTTTGAAAGATATTATTTTAAACAATAAATACGGGTATTACTTTCGTATCTCCTTAGAATTCACCATTCTTGCTCTTCAACTCTGTGAATTTTGAGAGTAAAAATATAAATCGGATGACAGACTTTGAATTTCATTCATTAATAACATTATCTTCTTACAATGAGGATCGTTTATATCAAGAGGGTAAAATTCATACCCTCTTCTTATTTCAGAACAGTTTAATAGGTTTATTTGTTATCATACAAAAATGTTTCCGTATCTTAGAAACGAACGACGATTTATGAAAAGGGTTTTATATAATTTACGAACAATTTACTAAACTGAATTTTATTGTTAACCCTCCCAAAAGTAAATTATATTATATCCTTAAAATAATTAATATCTATATTATTATACTGGGTGTAGAACCTCACTGCGGTACAAACAGAAATCAATGTTATTTTAGACACATACTGTCTTGTTAATATTGTGACAAACGTAAATATTTATTCCGAGTGAAGAAATTATGTAAAGCAGATGATGTAAAAATAATAATAAAAACATGATTTTTCGGTCTCTTACTTTAAATAAGTTATCAATATTAAGTTGTGATATTTTATATTTATGTATATATTTATATCTGAACAACTGTCGTTGAGAAAACGAAGCCAGTCGCGCGGATATTTACCGATTTTGAAATAAACGCGGGTGAGACCACGGGTAAATTCTAATGTGTTTGTAATAAAGATGGCTGCCAATTTATTCCAAACCACGGATTAAACGATACAAACCAACAAGTGCATCAAAAGCATTCAATGTTTGCCTACAAGACAGTGTTGCATGCATAATGGTATAAACGTGTTAACGAACATTAACAGTGTTTAAAAACCACATCGAACACATATATGCATCAGATACCACAACAAAATATAGCAAGCGGACCCTTCCATCATCCTTTATGACTGGAAAGCACACACTATCCGATGCAATGCACAGATTGTGCCCCTCTCCCAGTTGTTGTAGAGTACAGACAACTCCCCGTGTGGACATTACACATTTACAGTCCATTGTAATTGGTACGACTCTCATCCATAATTCGGTCACATACGCACAGAATCGTGTAAACACAAAAACAGGATCGTATGTGCCAAAGGTTGGCTCTAATTACATAAATAAGCTATTTTTATTATCATCAGTAAAATGAACAGATAATTTAATGTCCGGTATTATAAACGAGCTAACAAAACTTGCTAGCTTGCAAGCACTTTTAAATGGGTTATCAAACCTATCTGACAGTTGCTTTGAAGTTTCATGAATTTTATTTTAATTTCATGTACTGTGTTATATAATAAGTTGAAATATATCGCTGTTCTAAATTCCAAAACAAATCCATAGATACTATCACAGAATTAATACCCCATTTGAAAGTGCTTGCAAGCTAGAAAACTTTGTTAGCTCCTTTATAATATCGGACATAAGAGCAGTTGATTTTGTGTAGGAATCATATTGCAGTGTACTGGATGTCTCAGGTTCGATGGGAGAGACATTCTTTCGAAAACGGATTTATTTAGATCTGAAATTTTATGACATTTAACAGGACCAGCAGTCAGATAATCTATTTTTGACTAAAAGATAATAATTTTTATCTCAAAAAAGGGCGGGTTTCTTTAAAAATCCTTCGAAACATCAAAATATTTTATGATTTATGGGCAAACTACAATTATTGCAGTTTTATTATAATAAGTAAAATATTACATGTTTTATCATAATTTTTTTATTACATATATTGTTTATTTTGGAATTTTCTCAATGTATGTTAGTATTTAAATAATATCTCATATACCAAACAAAAAAGATCTATTTTCTAATGATAGAAATTTAAAGTTGCTTGGTATTTGGAAAAGTACAATTTCAACTTTAAAATTCAATATTGTATGTTAAATATATTGCCCATTTTGCTTGGAAAAAGTGAAGTAGTTTGCGATATAAATTATTTTTGCTATTGTATTAAAACTTTTATTTTATCGACGTGTTCAACGTTCGTTTATAAACAAACTCAGTATTCCGTTACTAAAAACGAAAACTGCAGCGAGATAGACATTCATCCTCGCACAATTCCGACTCTGAATCAACGCAAGCAAACTTTGGGGGCGGTTAACGGCTGTTGCGTGCAGCCTCCACCCCCATAGGGCACGCGAAACACGGTGGTGGTAAACGGGGGGGATTTACAGTAGCACACGCTCTTCTCTACCTCTAGGGATCAACAGGCTGCCGACGAGCGAACGTGCAACCACCCCGAAATTCATTCTCCACTATCCGACTAGCACCTCCCCCCCTTCTTCCACCCCGCACGGCCGTTATTGTCGCGTCGTTGCACGGAACTGTTGCGCACGGGTCTACGGAAATATACGAATTGTTGATGAGCTCCTCGGGCGGAAACTTTTAGCTAGGATCTTAAGTTATTTAAACTTTTGAAAGTTTAACAGATTTTCATTTGCGTGTGTGCCGCGCGCTGGTGCACGTGCAGTGTTATTTTTAGCGCACGTTGTCAGAGTAGTACTTTTTTTCGCTAGTGTATGCCGCCGTTAGCTTTTCTATGCTGAATTTTGTATAGTGGACATATCTTTTTGCTTGCACGTATTTGCTATTTATAACGTATATTTTTTGATATATTGTTGCATAGTAAAATTTTACATTCTTAATGGTGGGTTGTGTAAGTTAAATATAACCACGGTTACTAAATGTCTGTTTTCAGGCTTAACAGTAATTATGGTTAAAAACGGATGATTAACTAATAACAATAAGAGTATAACAAAGAAAATGAAAAAATGATGAAGAATAAACGGTAAGAGATACATATTCGGTTAAATGAGATGAATTATTTGTAAATAAGGAGTGAGTATTACTGCAACAAAAAAAAACTTAATAATTATATGTGGTTTAGGCGGTATACCAAAAAATCTGAAAATTCTTTAAATGGCTATAACTTTTTAGTTAGTGGCCCATAAGAAAAACTAAAGTTAGGGTTTTATCTTGTAAACTAAAAGTGGTATAAACATTCTAAATACACCAATCAATTCTACACAAAAAGTACTTTAAGAAACCGCAAACAAAAAGTACTTACCCACTTTGACAAAAAAGTTATAGCCATTTAAAGAATTTCCGAATTTTCATATTTTTGGGTATAACCCCTAAACTACATACACATATTTTGTTGTAGTAATACTCATCCCTTCCATAAAAATAATTCATCTCATTTAACCGAATCTGTTTAGGAAATCTCCATGCATTTCACGCTTATCTTCGACATCCTGTGTATGAATACATGATTAAAAAATTGAAATCAATAGATTTACATCAATTAAAATATAGATATCATAGGTTTGAAAAAATAAGAAAATAAATATAATTTTTACTAAAAATTATATATTTTTTCATATGAATAAAACTTTTTGGTTTATGTAATTTAATTTTGATGCAATCCTGCATTAAAAATCCTTGTAACATTATATACGCATATTTGAATATTTATAAATAATCCAAAAACACAATAATTCCAATCCATCTTTACTAATTATGTACTTATAATGAGAAAATTTAGTAGTTACTTCAATAAATCCAGTTTTCCTAAATCACTTCAAATAGTTAAAACTGTCATGTTACTAAAATTTCACACGATTTACGATGAAATATTTTGTAGTAAGAGGTGATTATCTCATTTAGCTATAATACCTTAATGAAGATATTGTGAAAATTAATCAATATATTATACAACATACACGTAAGTATCATCAATGTCTAATATCGTGTGAAACTTTAAAGAGGGGGAGAAATGTCTCGGATAAGTTTATAACTATGTGAGAAAGGAAAATATGTGATGTTATATATGTATACGTACAAAGTATGTTTAAGTAATGGGTACTGAGTTGTTGAAAATAGCTATAAAATTATGATTTCATATTTATAACGGTTTATACTCGTATAATTTATAAAAATAGTTATTTTTCCAAAAAGAGGAATTTGTTTTCAAATTAAACTAAAGTTTAAATTTGAGTCAATATTAATATTTCGTCTTGTGAGGCAAATTTAATCTTTAAAAACATCACAAATTAGTGGGCGTTTTAAAGAATAGTCAATAAAACAATACCGTATTATTTTTAATCTTAATTTGATAGCAACACTTTGCTAATATCAATTCGCCCACGCATTTATTTTAGCATGAAGATAACTTATTATTATATAATTGCTATACTGTAATAACCCAAGAGAAAGCTATTTATTTTCAAACAGTAAAAATCAACAGATCCTGCTTCTTTATTTAATAAATATGAAAATATGTTTAGTACTTCATAACTGTAAATTAAACAAATAGGCACATTAGCATGCAAAGAAACATTAAAACCGCATTCCTTCAAAAAACAAATCTATGCGATTTCTATTAAAAAGTAAACAACAATACGTTTTTGTACATTTTATGTCACTTAAAAATCTATAATATTTTAGGAGGTACAGTGAATGCCGGATAATTGGAGCAGCCGTTTATTTGAAGAGTATATAGAAACAATGGCCAACTTCGGTTAGATTTTCGCTTAATTGAGCGAAATTGATCTAATTCTGATGTATCCCAGTTAACCGGAAACTACCATATTAATAATTGAATTGGTGGTAAAATCTTTTGATCAAAGCATTCAAAAAATGTTTTCTTGACACTTATAAAGAAGTATTGTTCTACAAAAAAAAAACCTATTAATTCTACAAATTGTTTTAAATTTCATCAGAATTTGATATATTTATAGATTATTTTGAATATTATAAATATCGGTATGAACGAAAGATAATTGTACATCCAGACACACGGACACACGCATAGTCGCCGTGCGGAAGACAACTTTTTTTTTAAGTTTTGAAGTTAGTACAATCAGAATCTGTCATTATCTCGGACACGATTTTTTGACGGTATTACAAGATGAAAGTAAAAAATACTCAAATATATAAAAAAATCACTTTTACATAAATCCTTCACCAATTCTTCCATATCGACAATAAGTGACAACAAAGACACGCAGAAATTTCTTTTACAAGAAGAGGAACTACGAACCAGTTTGAGATGCGAGAGTAAAAAAGAAGCGTACAGTATGAGAGCTTCTTGAAGAGCTACCCGACGTGTTTGCAGACCATTTACAGAAACAACAATGATGTGTTGTCCTAAAGAATACTAATCCCAGAGGTTCACTGTACATTGGACAAGTTCACTACTTGACGTTTACACATACAGGGTGTGTAATTTATTAATGTTGTGTTTCACATACATACATTCTTGTAAATTTTTGAGCTTGATCCATATTTAGCATTCGGTTTTTTTTTAATTTTCCTTGAGTTTGGTTATAAACACTTCTTATAAAATTTAAATTGATTCCATCTGATAATTAACAAAAATAAATATTTCATATAGCTAAATTTAAAATGCTAAATGTCAATATGGACCTAATTTTGTAAAACAATTTATGGCATGATATTTTTTGCATTATTTATAAAAAGTTATTTTGATGATAACGACCAAATTTGAGTTAAAGTTTTTCGTAACTTGATGAAAAAGTGTACTGATCAAATTTTTAAATGAGCGTAAACTACGAAAACCCAAAATTTCTGCTCCAGGGGGCACTATCATTTCCCTAAATAACAAAAACTTTCTGCCATTAGTTAAAATTCATTAATTTTATGCGAAGTCCTTTACAAGAAATGTAATTTACTCGTATGCCAAAATATTAACAGGAGCGAAAATATTTGCATTCACCTAAAATAGCATTTGTTACCTTATTCCATACTAATATTATAAATGCGAAAGTGTGTCTGAACCGATCTTTATGAAATTTGGCAGGGAGATAGCTTGCATCCTGAGAAAAGACATAGGATTTCCAAAATTATTAGATAGAAAATAGAAGTGTGACATTTGGATGCGCGACCTGTTTTATCGACTATCATAACATTCTTCTTCTTCATGAGTTTTATGTCAACTGGATTTTCTCCTTTTCTGATAGATCCTACCTTACCTAAATTCCACGCGAACAAAGTTGTAGGAAACAACTAATGTTCTATAATTATATTATACATCCTGTACATTGTACATATTATATGTATTTATACAGACTGTTCATATATGCTCATACGAACACGTTTGAACATTACGTTAAAATGATGTGTTCTATTTTAAAACGGTCTTACTCTTAGTAGGTATATGTACCCATGCTCATGTCAATATTGAACCATTTGAAAATTTTTATTTTTATTTGGTATTTTTAGTAGGTAGACAACTTTTTAAGATTGCGTATACGATATTTTGTTTTATTAATAAAAGTCTAGAAGAAAGTATGTATAATAAGTACGACTATGGTGAATTTTCTTTTAAACATATAATATTGTATGCTTACACATAGGTAGGTATAGGTAGGTTAGCTTATTACGAAAATTCTTAGAAAAAATATAGAACACATATGCATTTAGAATTTTCATTTATTTAATAAATTCACCTGAAAACGTTATATCACATATTGCATTTTAAATATAAACATCAAGTACATAGCTTTAATAATTTGAAAAATAAAATATTCCCTCAAAGATTTTAATTTTGTGAATAAAGTAAAATTACAATTAATAATCACCCCTTTAATAAACTTGATCAAGTTTAGTACCTATTTCTTTTTATAAAATTCACCATCATTGTTAGACATATTTAGAATCGTTGAGTTATTTAGTTATTTAGAATCTCTGGTATTGACAATATTTGAACCTAATTTGGGCGATTAATGGAATAAATAAATATACATAATAAATAATACAATCAACGCCGTTGTTATTCATGTTAAATACGACATTTAATATTTCATTCAACAATATTATCTTTTGTTACAAACTCTACCGGAAGAATGTCTGATAAGATAAAATTATTAAAGTTCTTTTGCGTGCATTATACAATTTACATACATATAATAATAATTAACTGTTTATGTTAACAGATAATATACATATGGTGACGTATTAAACGTAAAATAGATAGGTTTAGCAGTATTTCTCAAAATGTATTATTTTCGATGATTTAAGCAGGGCTGTTTATTATATATTTTTTTTTTTTTTTTTCAAGTTGGTAATTAGTTTATCAATGTAAATTTAACAAATTCAAAAAATCATATTTTTCAATAATTGTTCAAAATTCGTTGAAAATGTGGTTTATAATACGAAAATCAAAAAGTTTTACTATTTTTTTAATTAAAATTAAAATTTTAATAAGCCACGGAAAAACTTCAAATTCAAATTTTCATATTAAATAACTAGGTATTGTCATTGCAATAAAAATGAAAGGAAATATTTATTTACCATGATTTTTAACAAAAAAAAAACGTTTATTTTTTATACATCTATATAGTTGCAAGGATATTTATTGTAACTCTGTTCAAAATATGTTATAAATTAAATAAAATTTACTGTATTTACCTAAATTTTTTGCTAATTAAAAACTTAATACTAACATAAAATAACAGTTTTCCGTATAATATGTTATTTATAAAGTAATGCAACTTTGTATTGTAATTTAAATAATAAAATAATATAAAATAGATATAAATAATAATACATCGCAATACGTCACAAATTCCATCATTTAAAGCACCATCCCCCTGTAAGTTAATCATTCCCGAATGTGGCGAACACTGCGGTCAGTATTGTGCAGTATTATGAAATTTTAAGCTTTTTGTGATTGCCTCTCGAGAACGTACTGACCAGACAACAAATCCTGACGAAATAAGATTACAAAATTCAATTTGGTGAAGTTGAAAGCGAGCTATCTATACATCTCTCTCGTACTCGCATGATCCGTGATGGAAAACATACATCAATCAGCGATATTATACTCGCAGGGGGCTCTGATTTTTGTCAATTGTACTGTTTTCTATTTGACTTTTCCAGCTTTTCACCGAACAAAGCAATGATGTAATACATATGTTTTAGTTAAAATATTGCTGTCCATTGTAATATAAATACAGATTCTTTTTTTATTTTAAATGTAACAAAATACAGTTTAATAATTTTAATGTTTAGAAAATAATTTTACATTAAAAACATAAAGATAACAGATAAGTGGCGATAAATGATTATATCGACCTTTAATTCTTACTTCCATGTTCTGAATGAAATGAAAGTATTGTAATACCGTCGAAAAATCCTGTCCGAAATAAAAGCAGATTCTGATTGTACTACCTTCAAAACGTACAGAAAAGTTGATTTCAGCATAGCGGCTGTGCGTGTGTATGGATGTAGAATTTTCTTTCGTTCACGATAACTACTGTAAAAATGCACCGATCAGAATTATTTTTAGGGAAAATGTTTGTCTCAGTAAGTACTCCAGACTTATTAATTTTGGTGCTAATTGGATAATGGGTTTTAGAAATAATCAAATTTTTGTAACGTTTATCGTCTAAAAATTGAACGTTGCGAGTAGTATCTCACTAATTTTGATAAGACTTGGTACATTTGTAGTTCAATTGAACCTAATGGACATATTTTAATGTGCCTAAACAGTTATTGAAGGGGTGAAAACTACCCTGAAAATTTGAATTTTAAATACTAATTCATGTTGCCTTGGAAACAAATGCAACTAAATTCAAATTATCAAATTAGTTATTCTACGAATGTGTATTATGTTTTTGACATTAGGATATTAGAAACATAATATTTATTATACAAAAGTGAGTTTTATTTCTGACAAATCCCATTGAAATTTATGTATAAAAAATTATTCAAAAAATATTAAAGAACATGGAAGTCATGTATGGTTTTCCATATCGGTATTTTTAATAAAATGCGACCAAATCTGATTATTATTTTTATTTTAAAAGATGTATGACTACATTAGCTGTAATATATTTTAAATGAATGTTGATCTCTAATTCGCACCAGGGGCCGATTAGACCCCCTTATCGCCAGTCCTTTTTTTAAATTTTTATCAACATATATATTGTATAGTATACTTGAACTTACTTTAATTACATATATGTGATAAAAATAGGTTTACTTGTATGGTCCATCTCCTTTTGAGTATATAAATAATAATTAGAACAAAGTGATTGATTGTTTCGATGATTCTGTATTAAAAATTCAATAATAGTTATGATATCCTCGAACACATTTCATTACATTTGCGTTTAAATTATCTAAAACTTCAATTGTTAAAAATCCAACCGCAATCATATTTGATTTCGATTGTAATATTCAAACCGATACATTTTTTATGAAATTACATTTCCACTAACATGCTGACATTAACATATGCACCCCAAAGTGTTAAAAAATTAAAATTTTAATTTGCAAATTTCAAATATCAATCTTGTATTGGGATTTCGGTCAATGATAAAATTACAAATACAAATGACCATTTTTAAAATTTATGAATGATGCGCAGATTTTAAAATTATCCCAAAATAATATTTACGTATAGCAAATGTATACGCGGAAACTTCAAATGTTTTTTTTTGTAAATATTTAAACGAATATCAATATTAAAATTAGAAAATGTTTAGATTTCAAACGTACTTAAAAATACACCTACAAAAAATTATATAATTTGTTTTTGAAGATTTTATAAGTAATTAGAAAAAATATGAATGTTATAAAATACATATTTTTTAATAAACTTTTGTTGTTCTTTTTAGATAGCTTTATACTTTAGTTATAAAGGATAAAAGTTATATTCTGATGGTCTCAATATTACCTTGTATTAAAAAATAAAAATAAATGAAATGTGTACTGACCCTATACAAATATTTACGTGCAATGTTTGTTTATTTATACGAAAAATAAAACGTTCTTGTACAAATATACACAATAAACATTGTAAGATAAACGATTTAAAATGGAAGACACAATTTAATTTATATTTCTATACACATAAGTTATATATAAATATTATATATATCTTGGCAAACAATACAGTACACATGTGTGTACGTAAAAGTATGCACATAAACATACTGTTTAAAATATGTTCCATTTAACTGGATTTTTGAATATTACTTACTTAATTGAAATATACGTACAGATTTTTTGACACTTACAAATTGTTCAAGATATGTTTAACAAACATTGAAAAAATATTGTTTCTTCCATTTAACTGTATGTAATAAAAAACATCAATTGTCAGTAGAACTAACCTTTCTGGCTTGTGAATTGTACATTCATTTCTATAAAATGGTATTTTAGGTTTTGCTATAGGTTGAAATTTTAATTAGTAATCGTAGTTGTAACAATACTAAAAATACATGTATGTATTATATTCACGAACTTGCAGAGCTATAAAAACTTGCAGAGCTATAAAAATTAAGTATAAATATGTACATGCAGTAGATTTACAATTCAATAATGTTTTTTTTACTAACGTATCAAATATATGTGTGTGATAACTTGATAACATTTTATATCTATGTTATTTTCATCGGTTATATGTTAAGGAAATTTGATACATTTAATAATGTAGTTTGATACAGATTATTACATAAGTAATATGTGGAACATAGATAGTTTATTATTTATTATTGAGTGGGTAGTAGGTAGGTAAGTAATTAGGTATATTGTATATTTGATTAATAAATGCAGTTAAGTACTCACCATATCTCCGACAAACTGTATGTGTTTGTCTTGTAAGTTGTTATCGAAACAGTTTATTTCCGTGAACCTGTTGACGATGATGGTGCTTGGTACAGCGGAGGCTGCTTGAGCTGCGGCCGGAGAAGGGCTAACTACCGAGCATTGAGTACACGCGCAAGTGGGATCGGCGCCGAACCCGCTAAATACACCGGGCGCGGCAGTGTTGTGGAAAGGGTTAAAGTTTGAGGCAACAGTTGACGAGGACGTTAGACTATTTGTGTTGTGCGGCTGTACTGGGTAACCGGAAAAGGGTAGAATGTAGGGGTAGTATGAGGTGCTGTATTGAAAATACGTCGTGAAAGGGTTAAAAATACAGCTGGTCTCAATTTTGCGACGCTACTGCTGCAGGTTTATTTATGTATATATTATTTTTTTCAGTTCTTTTTTATATCAGGTAAGCGTGATTACTTATAACTTAGGCCGAGAAAAATAATAAATACTTTTTTGGCAAAAATATCACTTATTTTCAATAATTGCGATCTTCTTGTATATTATATATACTATGTATATAAGTTTATATATTGTATATTTACTAACACTTCTATATAAAATTTGGCAAAACTTACTATTTCTGACGAGAGTATAATTGAGTCTCGTAGGAAGATGTGTGCTGAAACTTGAAGCCGTGAGGTTAATATTAATTAATATATACGTTATAAATGTTTTGATTGTCTAATAATAATTAATTTATATATTTATATATTATAGATAAATTCTTACGAATTAACAATTATTCCACTACTTAATAATACACAAATTTAACAAATATTGACTTTTCCGTTTATTATCTATTGTGATATGTAATAAATATTTAATTTACTATATATTTATATATAATATTTATATATATTGCACAATATCCGGTTATCTTAATATAGATATATATCAGTTGCGTACGCACAAAAATAATTCTTCATATAATATTTAATTAATTAATGTTTTCACTTTTTGGATCGCTAGGACGGTGTATCTGTTTGGCGAATTAAACAGGATCCAGGAATGTCTTTATTTATGTATGTTATTTAATACCAGAAAGTCCAGAGGAGACAAAAGACAGAACACGAAATACTCTTTGAGGAATTGTGTGAAGAATAAACGCGACGGCTTGAAGTTACGTAGGTAAACTTCAACGGCGTGCGTATTTGAAGAGATTGATTATCATCCGCAAAACTTGTTTCAAAAACGACGCACCTTCGATAAAAGATGCTAATTACCAAATAAAAAGTAACTACTTTCTAAATACAAACAAATTAACAACACCCTATGGTTATTCAGTTATTTTAAACTACTTTAATTATTACTTCTAGATACAGTTAAAAAGTTTTAACGTGTTACACAGAGAAACAACACGATTGTCTAAAGTTTAGAAGATTAGTGTATGATTGTTTTATTTATATATATTGCACAAATAACAATTTTATATGTAATATAATATATAATTTAATACTATATCAAAGTGTGTATATTTACCAAAAAACACGCATCTACGCAGTCAACAAGTGATTATTTGAAAACCGGTTACTGAGACGAAGTGAGGTTTAGGTTTGAAGTAAAGGAGAAGGGACAGGAGTGAGTTGTATGTTGAGAGAGACTGTGGTGGTATTAACGGATATATAGCGATAGAATACAGGATAACAGGAGTACAAGCACTGCACTACACCACAGCCTGGCCCGGACTGGGCCAGCGAAACGGCGGGCGCGCTCAAGTCTAGAGAGTCGTCGAGTTAAGCGCGCGCACCTTGACAGAGACGGCCGCAGAGCGAGAAGCAACAGCGCGACACGCAACAATTGGCGGCGGCGGCGGCGGCTACGCTAGTGGTAGTGGCCTGTGCGGGGTGGGGCGGGCCAGGCGCGCGCGGGGGATAGCGGCCTGGCTCGTTCGTCACGCCACGGGTACTACGTCTTGCAGCACGCGGTTGGTCTACTCTAAACTACAAATATTCTATCTCACAAGATATTGTTCTTCTATATTAACAAAACAATCGGTTGTTGTTTACAACCAAAAATACCATTTTCTGCTATAATGCCGGGTTTAGATCTAAAAAACAAAACAGCAACATGGTGTACACTGTATTTTAAACGTATAGGGTTTGTTGCTATTTTGTCAAAAAAAAATATCTTGTTGCAGATTTTCCCAGTTTTATCAAAGTTTGCTATGTAAATCTTCAAATGGACCAATCAGAACCTAGCATTTTAACAAACAACCTAGTAACATACAGTACGTTTACACAGCGCCGTTATTCCGGTTTTATTATAACCGATGTAGTTAAACCGTTTCAAGTGGTGCTGTTTACACACACGGGAATAAGTTACGTCAGTTGAAATTATAATTCCGATTTGAAATACGCCATAAGTTCGATGGTGTACCAACAAGAAATCTCAAAAATATTTCGTCTCTTTTATGTCCCACGAATCACGTTTCTTTTGTTTTGCATCTCTTTGTCTCAGGTATTTTAAGCATATTTTAACTGACGTCGCTTTTTCAAATGTTAATGCGAAGTGCATTACAATCAAATCTCTATACTCCGTAGACACTTATATTTTTTTAGGTTGGCTAAATAGGTATAACTATGTCCATGCAGTTTACACGCATTTTTATTTCTGCTCTATTCCGGTTTACTTATGCTATTCCCGTAGACCAAGAGGAATAGCATAACTAAACCCGATTAGTTATGTCGGATGTAAAGTGCCATTTACACAGACTTTTACACTCGGTTTTATTACATCGGTTATAGTTTAACCGGAATAAAAGCGCTGTGTAAACGTACTCATAGATATAATAATGGACATATAACTATTTAAGCAGTACAGGATCGGAATGGGACATGTTCAGTGGCGCCGTTTTAACGCGGCCGCAGCGCTAAATATCCTGAATCCGTGCTGAATTTATAAATTTTCTTTTTGTAGCCTAAGAGCTGTTTACCACCCATAACACATGTTATGGTTTACTTATTAATGTACTTACCGGTAAATTTTAAAGTAAGATAATAATGACAAAAACATCTTCTTAATTAAAAAAATGATTACTGTTTCATAACAACTAAAGAAGTTATATCCATCTGATATTAAACAACACAGTGTAAAAATAATGCATTTCATGGAACGATAACTTTACTTACTGCTCAGGGTTTTTCTTCTAATTTCGTGTTTTTCTACAGGTTCGTTAGAGAGAGTCATGGTTGAAGTAATAATTAATGTAAATTAATATTATAAGTCAGAATGGTATTTGTAATGAACTCTTATAATGTTTAATTATACTATAATAAAAAACGCATAAGAAAATACATGCATACATATATTTGATTCAACTTTAATGTAACCATATTTTTATACACGTATCCTGTAAATATCGTACATGTATAGTGTATGTATTTTGTATAAACGAATTATTATTATAATTCAACATATTTTTAAAAGACAAAGGATTCAAACTAATTTAGACTTTTCACAAGTAGTCGAAGTACTAAAAAATGCAAAAAAGTTATACCTATATAGATAGTTACAGTAGACAAACCGTCTACTTATTTTACAATCCCTAACTAAAACGACTAGTATCTATTTGGTTTAACTATTCGCGATTTTTGTAAATATTATATTTCCGCATAAATACCATAAGCGACCATTTCAATAACAATTGCTAATCAGTTTGAAGTTTCACTTATGTATGTAAAGCGGCGAACTAAGGAAGATTAGGGCTCAGGGCGGAATTTTAGCTCCTCCACCCGCCACCCCGTGGCACATCATGAAATATTATAAATACATAAATATATATTTTTATGTAAAATAAGAATTAAATTAAAGTAATTAAGGGAACTTTTTTCTTCTATGAAATTATTTAAATATCATTATTAATTAATTAATTATTACAATTATTTTTTTAACTTTTCAAAATCTAACAAAATTAATCTTTACCATGTCGCACAGCCCACCCTAGACCAATTTATTCTGTTGAAGAATAAATATATTCTACAATTTTCATTAGATCTACAGTTCATTATTTCAGTTCATCTCAAAATGCATAAACATCCAATCGTAAATCAAAACTTACACCTAACATGGACCTCACAGCATCGCGAATATCTCCAAACCAGCGGATGATCGGATAAAGAAGAAAGGGGGAACATTATATACATCTATCCCACTCTCTCCAACACATTAGTGATTCTAGCACTCTGTCATACTACAGGTGAAACAGCTTTACCGTACAAATCATTTAAATGAATTCGAAACAATAAGTGTGGCGTTAATGAAAATGTGCGGGTGAATATTGGGCCAATATAACCCCCTTCTGTACAAAAACAACAGGCACTGGCAGTTCTTCCATTACAAAGTGGGGTTAGACCCAGTTTTTAAAACCACATTTATATGTTTATTAAACGCAACCAGAAACATTGAGAAAATGCATTTTTGTATGTGGCAGAGATTCTCAAAATGTACCCAGAATATTCAAATGTGTTAACTCTTTACGAAAAAAACTTTAATTTAGTTTTAAAACTTGGAATCGGTTGTATCTTCAGATAATTTGGTTTAACGAGAAGAGTAAATAACGCTACATGTCCATCTTTCATTAATTATTATTAATTATAAATTATACATAGATTCTATCATTTTTCTAGTAGATATCTATGAATTATGAATTGTAAATGAGCAGAACTGTGCATGTACTTAAGTAAAAATACTTAGGTAATTATTTAAGTACATAATTATATTTTTACTGAAGTACTTATTAAAATTCAAATGTACTTCTGAGGTTCTATGAGAAAAGCAGATATAATGTGCTTCTTTTATTTGTAATTTAAGTTTTTACCAAATCTCTAAATTTGATTTTCTACTAGCCAGAAAACTTCAATTTTCCTCTCTTGAAATATTGAAAAAGAGACATTGTAATTGCCATTATATAAATATAATTCAGAAAGTACTTTTGTTTCTACTTAAATACTTTTTTTGTATAAAGTACTTGTTATTGTACTTAAGTTAAGTACTCGTTCTCAGCACTGTGTATATTATGTATCTACTTTTTTAATATGAGTTAGATATGATATAATGCTTTGAATGAACACAAAATATGATAAAATAATAATAAAAGAAAAATGACTTAAATTCATTTATTGAAAAAATATATAACGACACCACTGACGTCGGGTTTTACGAACAAAGTGTCACGAATATTTTAAAATCATTATAAAACAACCTCGAGTTCGAAAGGTGTCGGTGAAACCACTGTTTATCAAGAAAATATTTTATTCTCGTTCGTGGGAAGATGTAAATATTTGATATAAATGAAACATTTTCATTTTTTTGTAATTATCCGTAAAGGTAAAAGTGCTTGGGGTTTTTTTCGGGTTGGTATTTTTTTAATTAAAAAATATTGGATTTTCTAAATAAATACCTCTGTTAAAATACTGTATGGATATGAAATAATCATTTGGAATTTATGAGCAAAACACTCGTAACAGTGGTTATTTATTTTTTTAATTATTAAAATATTCATCTACCTTTATAAATATTAAATCGTTATTTTAATAGCCACATTGGTTTTTTCTCTTTATACAAATTTTAACACATTATTTTATTTGATATCAAAGACGTACAACAAATGTTTAGATTTCTTTATAATTAAGATAAGATATAAGGTGTTATCGGTCAACGTTTCGTCACACATTGTAGTGGACTCTTCAAAAGCATTTTAGAAGAAACCCGAAAATGTCCACTGCAATGTGTGACGAAACGTTGACCGATAACACAACCAAATCGACGCGGCTTACACCCAGAAGTCAAGATCCATGTAATATAAGTAAGTAGATACAAAGTTATAATTTACATTTATTTTAAATTACTATTATGTTTTCTATATACACATTACACACGTATGTCTATTTTAATTTCATTTCAATTTACCTCAAAACGAGTTTATTTGGCATGAATATCATAACATCATGATTGTAATATTTTTATTTCTGAATAATGTTGTCTACATACATTTAATAATATGAAGTACCTATTTAAAAAATAACGTGTTCACATTTTTCATGTAATAAATCGATTCTTGATTATAAGTGAAATGCTTTATTACATAAAATAACGGTTTTTGAACGGACACACGCATAAAAAAGTTTACTTAAAGCAAGAGAAAATATTGTTTAAAACAGATAGTTTATTGTTTTCAGTTTAAAGAGAAATAATAATAATTATAGTTGGAATAAGATTATATTCTAAATGTAATAAAAATATTAAAGTTTTCGATATATGAAAAGGTATTTTTTCTGTACATACATATATATAATCTAAATATACTACATCGATCTATTAGCATAACAGGTGTTATGATTTAATCGGAGGTATAGAAATAATTTTTAAATTATAAATAAAGAACTGAATAGTTAAGTAGTTTTTTTTCCTTGTTTTCTTAACGTAGCCAAAATATACTAAATCAAAATTACCAAATCGATAAAAAGTGGATTTGGTAACCAAGCCCTCTAATTTATTATCATTTAAATTCTGTATAAAGTAAATACAAAATAATAAACTATGCATCGGGAAATTTGCAAACATGAAAATTAATACAAAATTACATATTAGTTATGAATGCTGTTTAGAAAACACAGTCGCATTCAACAAACAAGCAACAACTGAACGAGATCAGATAGAGTTGGCGCTCGTTCTTTTAGCTAATAACAGCAACTGCTTTGTTGAGCAATCTAGCAAATTAAACAAACCACAGAGAAACTATTACCGAGTACATTGCTCGGAAGTGTTTGCCGTGGCCACCACAGTCAACAGAAATAATACGCACATCAAAAGAGTCTATTCAAACAGGACCGTAATAAGGATACTGCTCACCAAGTTTGTAACAATATAAACATATTTTTGTTGCAATTAAAATTCTTAATTCTGACCGCAAAGGTTGTTCTTTGGACCGTTAAGAAGTCAACATATTCAAGTAATAAATAAAATAAGTTAACTTGTATAAATTATATTTTGTATAATATTATACATTCATTCATAGAATGAACATTCATTTTCTTTATTTAATTTTTTTTAACTTATAAAACTATTAGGTAGATACATTTTTTATTTGTCACATATAAATTTAATGGTTCTAAATATATTTTTTTGTAATTGCTGAAATCTTATAAATAAGAATGATTTTAGAATTTACTGTAACCTGTTCCTAATTTTGTTTAAATGAAAAGAAATATTCTTTTTTAATTTTTGTTTATTGTCTGAATTCATCATTCATCAATTCATACCTATCTATATATGAATACTAAAACTCCAGAACGTTGGTAATTGCATTGTTGATGTATTCAGTCCAATACTCGATAATAAGTATGATTTCAAACCCATTCGAATTAAAATAATCATACATTGGGTTAATTATGTTTTTCTATTTTTAAATACTTAATTAACTTTATGGTAATTAATTTGTAGGTTGTCACAATTATTTTCTTCTTCTTCATAACGTAGAATGTCTGCTGGTTGTTACCTTTTCAGACAGCTCATTTTTGTTTGTGTTTATGTACATATATGTTATGTGGTGATGTTTTTGTTGGGGGTACACTGGGAAATATTTTTTTTTAAATTATATAAGTAATGTAAAATATGTCTAAACCTATTTTCAAAATCCAATTGAATCAGTAACAAAAATACTGTATCTAAAAATGTAACGAGTATACTATTTTTTTTTTATAAAATAGAACACTTATTAAAGTTGTATATTATATGGTTACAGAAATTCCGCGAAAACAAATCGAATCCAATATTTTCCAATTGATGTAAATTCTCTATAAATTATTTCATTTGTACAGTTCATAAATTCATAATAATATATTCACATATTTGAATATTTTTATTCAAAACTTTAATTTTCATATTGTTTAAAAAACATGTACCTACCTAAAATATGTGTTAAATTTATTAAAACATTCAATTTTCATATTGTTTAAAAAACATATACTACCTAAAATATGTGTTAAATTTAAATTTTCGTATCAAATGTCCAAAGTAATTAATATAATAGAAATAAGAAAGTAAAAAGTACTATACAAAGCATTGTACGTATTTTTTTAATATTCCATACAGGCTACAAAGTTTGTACTTTGGTACTAAGATACCGACCTGCTTTGAAGCCTATAATAATAGCATAATTAAATTTTAGTTTGAGGTATTAATTAATACACACTGTACAGCCTAAGAACACGATCAAAAGTTTTAATACGACCTGTCTCACTTTAAAAGTTCAACATTGTCTGGAATCATAAGAATATTAGAACATTTTTTTAAATTACTTTTTGTGTTTGAATTTAGGTAGTTTAGATTACGATCAAAGACCTGAAATTAAACCTGAAAGGTCTAGTTTGCCAAATAAATGCAATTTAAACAATAATGAACTAATTACTATATTTGCCTCATTTTTTTGTTGACAATAAATTATAATTTTTATTTTTATATTTCTCAGAATTTAATTAGATACGAATTATATTTTTAAAACACATACATATACGCACGAATCATTGATAAACATTTTACAAAGATTTTCAAACTATGCTTTAAAATACACCCAAAACATTTTGAAACTTTTTTCGGTTTCAATTACATGCTATCCAGTTTTTTTTCATTACAAGTTTCAAAATGCTTTTCTAAGGATCGTTTAACGATTATATATTATTCCCAATACATAATAAGGCCCTGGCTAAAATTTCTAATAATAAATTGAAAATATTCAATTTTAATGATAAGTATCGAAAATCCAGCCCTGAAAGTAATCATTCAAATTGTAATTTTCCAGAACTATCCATTTACCAAACTGCAAAATTGCAATTACCAATTATACTGTTAATAAATCGATACGTAACAAACTACCATGCTATTTTTAGTTATTGGCACAATTTTCGAAGTACATAATTCCAACAATTTCAACTACTCCTTCCACAGAAAGGATTGCGGTAATTGCATTGATCATACTTCGATATGCAAAAAAGAACAGTACCCTTGATATCGCATCACTTACAGAATGAAAACAATAGTTATTAATTCTATATGCGGATAAAATGAAATTTTGATATCGAGGTTTTTCACGGAGTTTATAAATTTCGAATAAATATTTAATGTTCCAACATGCGCAAGTTGTAGACTTCCACTGATTTTAATATTTTAAATTCCCTCACCTTCCCAGGTTGTTTTTATCTGGATATTTTTTGTTCTAAAGCAGTACGCATTTCTGTGTAATACTGTGTATGTATATTATGTATAGTCGAGCTTCGGTTTAGCATTAAGTTTTTTTTTAGTCAGTAAGAATTAATTGATGTTATAAGAAAGTTGAAATGAAAAAAGAATTTATAATTTATTATTAATAAATATTAATTTATTTTCTGGTTTACTATGTACAGAGGATTATAATAAAATTACCTCTGATGAGTCATAAGTACCTCTATAATATACTAAAATCACCATAAAATTCGATTGACAGATTATCAAAAAAATTCGAAAACTATACATTTTTGGAAGCTAATATTTGGTCAGGTTGAAAGTTAAATAGAATGTGACTTCCAAAAAAAATCAATCAAATCTAGGCAAAAGCATGTTTTGCATGCTGTGTAGATTAAGATATAAATATCTGTCTGTACTATATAAATGTATATTTATATTTAAAATTGACATGAAAACTACTGTAACGATTTTAATGTAATTTGTGCGCCTAATACCGTGTTTAGACCAAAAAGACAGGACAGCAACACGGTGTTTTTTGGTTTAAACACAGTATAATATTATCAAATTAGTGTAGGTTGTATAATAAACTAATTACGGCAGGTCCGTATTAAGTAAAAATTGCAATTAATATTTTCTAATAAAACGTTTATAAACGAAAATGTTTCTATTTCGAAATAACCGTGGGTGATTTAAAGATAAATAAAACTACAAAGGTAATTTTTTAGAATAAAATTCATTTTCTGATTTTGACAGTTTTTTTTGACACTATAAAAATAATCAAATGTCGATTATTTTGCGAAATTTAAAATTTTGGGAAAACTTTGTGACAAACGATAGTCAAGGGGATAACACACATAAGTATTTTTCGATTTTTTATTTCAGATGACTTGCATGAGTAGAATCGTGTGATATGAAATTTTCCAAAGGGGTACTTTCAAGGTTGAACAGGAGTTAAACCACGAATAATAAAAAATTGAAAAAAATCCTGTTGCATGTATAAGAATAAACATATTGAACCCAGAAAACTCTATGTCATCCTAAAAAAAAAATCGTAGAATACCCCCATAAAATATCAATTATATAGTAAAAGTAATAACATAAATACACAAATATACAAGAATGAAACATATGCATATATGTACAAAAATCATTTGTAACACAAATGTAGAAGCACTGCTTTAGGCAAATTCTTTATGCACACACATGCAAACAATTCACAGAACCTGAAATTCACTTTAATATATCAACGAAAACCGGCAAGTCATATATCAAAAGACAATACCTGAAAAAATGTATATCTGAAACTAACAAAGCTTCGTGCATACGAGTATACAACATATAAAATCTCACTTTCATAATGCTACCCAAAAAGCTATATACATCTGTCATTTTTCCTTAAATTCATAAAATAGCTACGTATTTCCCCACGTCAACTGTTGATCTATTCAAAATCCCATCATCTCGGAGCAAAAACGGGACGCCGTGGCTAAAAGCGGTTACGAACCAACTTGGGCAGGGTGCAGAATTGAAAGCCAAGCCAACTTGAATGATACAGGTGTCAGGGGGATGTGGGGATGAAGAAAATATCGATAACGCTTTGTATAACGAACGCTGCTTGAATGAAAAATATGTTACATGCCGGATATTCCCTGGTATTATTTACCTGGCATGCACAGGAGAGCTCGTGCGATGTCAACTTTTGCAATACAGATATGTAATTTTATTTTATTTTTATAAAAATTGTTTAAATATACATGCCACAATATGATTTATTACTTCAAACTGAAACTATAACTAAGTTATAAAGTATTTTATTGCTAATAAAAAAGTCAATATAATCGTGTGGTCTTTGTACACCTAATACATTAATATTGAATAAGGTAATGGTACCAGTCTATACTCTTTTAAGAGCAGGGTACACAGTTTTTTGGGATTGATGGGTTCCTTTTTTGTAATTCTCTAATAATTAATAAATAGATACTATTAATTAGCCGATTGTCATCAAATTAAGCTGTTTTTGTTATTTAATTAAACAAGAATCCAACACTGGGGTATGATCTAAGACTGGTGCCAGTACCTTATATTTTAAGAAACTCATATATACTAGTGTGTTCCAAAAAAAGTCGATAATTTTTTTTTTTCGATTGCATGTGAAATTCTTGTTATATATGCTATAAAAAAAATTCTGTAAAAATTTGAGCCCTTAATATCAACTTGAAGAACTCCATCACCGAATTTGAAGATTTACCATTGATTTAACATGGAAAAATGATTTTTTAACGTTCATTTCTCCTGCAAACTATGTAGAACATTATTTTTCGGAAAAACCATGACTGATCCTTCTTCAGTATTAAATTCTGTAAAAAAAAGCTCTTAGGGTCCAGTCTCTAACGTCAACCCTCTCGTTTTTATTTGCGTTAAAAAATACAGATTTTTTGAATTTGTTGACGTTAGAGACTGGACCCTAAGAGCTTTTTTTTACAGAATTTAATACTGAAGAAGGATCAGTCATGGTTTTTCCGAAAAAGAATGTTCTACATAGTTTGCAGGAGAAATGAACGTTAAAAAATCATTTTTCCATGTTAAATCAATAGTAAATCTTCAAATTCGGTGATGGAGTTCTTCAAGTTGATATTAAGGGCTCAAATTTTTATAGAATTTTTTTTATAGCATATATAACAAGAATTTCACATGCAATCGAAAAAAAAAAATTATCGACTTTTTTTGGAACACCCTAATATATACACAAAAAAAATTAATTCTATTTATATTATAATTAACCTCTATAAATTTATTTTAAGCAATCCTTCTGTTTTCATTTAAATTGTGTACTGTTTTAACTTTAATTTCGCATTTTCGGTCGTGAAGGAAAACATAAAACGATTTTTTTATATTAGTTTATTTTCATTAAACTGTTTATATGTTAAATATAAAAGTCATAATAAATTATTTTTAGCACAGTCTTAGTAAATAAATAATTACACGAACATTCAACACAACTGCGTCTCGCTGGATTTCAAATTTAAATAAATTAAAAGCAGTGGTTCTTTTTGTAATTTATTATTTATAAATAAAACACCTGTGTTAAGTGTTATCGTATGAATATTATCATAATAGATATAGCACTGTTTTTGAATTTAGATACAAACCTCGTTATGAATATAAATGTACTGACTGTAATTCACTAAAGTAATTATCAAATAACATAAATAAAGTTTTTAAAGGTATCTAACATATAAAAATTGTACAATGAAGTATTTTTTTGTTACTTGTAAACATAAACAATTTCACGTCAAAACCATTCTGTTCTAAAATTACACATACAAAATTAATAAATTTAAACGCAAAAGTGACGAAGTTTAAAATAAATTATAGCAGCATTATAATATTAACCGTGGAATCATGTCAAAGACCAACAACTCTCTGCAAGGTGTTATGTCATAACAGGTATAGAAAACGGAAACGACGTCACTCAAAAACGTCATCCGGAAACCAATATCCCCATATCAAACAGTGACAGTAAGTTCAAACGGTGTATATATAATAACGCAGGTAAATATATAGACTACCCTAATATCGGTACCTTCACCCAAAACGTCAATAAATCGTATTTTAAAGTAGACAGTTTTGTATAAACTAAATTGTAATTGTTAAAACTATTTTTGTTAACAAAATTTGGTGTGTATACCTTATGTAGGTACACGCGTTAGAAGTTACACTTCTTTGGCTTGATTGAAAAACAATTAAGAAAAATTAACCTCAAATATTACTAATTAAATTAAATTATATTCAAGGATTCCATACGTACATAGTTACTGTGAATATGTTATTTTAACAGGCCAATATAACTTAAAACACATCTGGACTATTTTGTAAATTGATTAAATATGTGATTAGTTTATTTTAACAATAGGGTCTTAAATATCACTTAATACGCATTTGGACCTTTTTTTAAATTTGATTAAATTATATACAAGGTTTCCACACAAGTTATTTGAATTTGTTATTTTTACAGTAGAGGCCAAAAATATTACGAGTATATCGATATTTTTTAAATTGATTAAACTGTCTCCAAGGTTTCTTAATTTAATATCTTACTTATTATACTTTTCGTAAGTAATGTATTATTCACAACGCTGCTTTAAACGAAATACGAAAAATAACCCCAGTAAACGTTGCAAACGCCATCAGTAAACTCGGCTCCTCTGAGTTTACCTGAAATGCGTCACATTTCCGAACATGGCGAATAATGGTGTATTTACACGGGTCGATTTCCGCCGTACGGCTAGTCACCTACCAAATCGCCTCACAAGGCCGCACAGCAACACCATTTACACGAGTCGATAAAAATCGCATGCGATTTGTTCATTTTTTTTGAAAATATTGAGCAGAACTGATGTTCTACGTGCGATAAAAATCGCATGTGGCGGATTATTTTCAGCTTTACACGGTCGATTTTAATCGCATGCGGCGAAAGTCGGATGTAGGTCTACGTTGGCGCTTGCGATTTTAGTCATCTGCGGCCTAGCCGCACGGCGGAAATCGACCCGTGTAAACCCCGTAGAAGACAGCAAAAAATGTTTCGCAGTGCGTTTAAAAAATTATAAAATTCGACAATTATCAATAGAGAATATGTAATTTGCGGTATAAAATGTAATTAACTATAAGAAATTTCCAGTTTTTATGATAAAACAAAACATAACCGTTAATTATATATTATAATACCTACGATATAAGACGAATGAATATGTATCTAACTTAATAATTGTGTAAAATAAAATTTAACTTACATCTGACGACTGTACTAGTAACAGAAACATTGACATACCTGCAAAAGAAAAGACAAATTAACACACATTACATACAGTGGTGGCCCGATAATTAAGAACGGTGCTAATTTTTGCAGGCAATAAGTGTTTGTAGTCGTTTACTTATCAATAAAAGGATTAAAATTTTGTTTAGCACGTGGCCTGTTATTCCAGATAGAAGGATTAACTATCTGCATATCATAAACACTAGCATAGCTTGTAAAATTCCAAGAAATTGTTTGTGGTAACCGATTTCGGGATTTTTAGTCCTGGCCTGCTAATTAAGAACGACATGTTTGCCCCTCAGTTCTCGACTGTCTCTCGTGCCGAGTGCAAGCTGCTTTTCATACGTGATTCAAATTTATTCGAAAGACAATTTTTTGTGTGATTTAAGTTTCAAAATGGGAAGAAATCATAGTTGCGATGAATCCACGCGTCGGATCATAGTGACGTTAGTTTTTGAGCAGAAGTGGAGCTATAAAAAAGTGGCTGACCACCTCAAATGCTCGAAAACAATGGTATTTAATGCTGTAAAGCATTTCAAAGCTCATCAGACTTGGAAGAACGTCGACAGAAAGAAGAGACATCGAAAATCTACGCCCCGAACCGACTCTAAGATCGTGCGGCTGGCTAAAGCTAACCCAAAACTGTCGTCTTCCGGCATCCAACATGAACTTTTTGGGTCGGATCCTACAGAACTTGCAGCAAGGACATTTAGAAAAAGATTGAACGAAGCGAATTTGTTCGGAAGAGTGGCTAGGCAGAAGCCACTAGTGTCCAAACGAAACAGGAAGGCAAGGATCAATTTTGCACGAAGACATCTAGACTGGACTGTTGCCCAATGGAAACACATATTGTGGTCTGATGAGACTAAAATTATTAGGATTGGTTCCGATGGTCGTCAGTATGTGAGATGACCACCCAACACCGAATGTGTTTCCATTGGGCAACAGTCCAGTCTAGATATCTTCGTGCAAAATTGATCCTTGCCTTCCTGTTTCGTTTGGACACTAGTGGCTTCTGCCTAGCCACTCTTCCGAACAAATTCGCTTCGTTCAATCTTTTTCTAAATGTCCTTGCTGCAAGTTCTGTAGGATCCGACCCAAAAAGTTCATGTTGGATGCCGGAAGACGACAGTTTTGGGTTAGCTTTAGCCAGCCGCACGATCTTAGAGTCGGTTCGGGGCGTAGATTTTCGATGTCTCTTCTTTCTGTCGACGTTCTTCCAAGTCTGATGAGCTTTGAAATGCTTTACAGCATTAAATACCATTGTTTTCGAGCATTTGAGGTGGTCAGCCACTTTTTTATAGCTCCACTTCTGCTCAAAAACTAACGTCACTATGATCCGACGCGTGGATTCATCGCAACTATGATTTCTTCCCATTTTGAAACTTAAATCACACAAAAAATTGTCTTTCGAATAAATTTGAATCACGTATGAAAAGCAGCTTGCACTCGGCACGAGAGACAGTCGAGAACTGAGGGGCAAACATGTCGTTCTTAATTAGCAGGCCAGGACTAAAAATCCCGAAATCGGTTACCACAAACAATTTCTTGGAATTTTACAAGCTATGCTAGTGTTTATGATATGCAGATAGTTAATCCTTCTATCTGGAATAACAGGCCACGTGCTAAACAAAATTTTAATCCTTTTATTGATAAGTAAACGACTACAAACACTTATTGCCTGCAAAAATTAGCACCGTTCTTAATTATCGGGCCACCACTGTATATCTAAAATCAAATAAAATAGTTCAGAAATTGATAATATTAAAAATAAATTTATAATTTCAACAAGTCTAAATTTTTATAATGGACGTATGGAATAGTTATATCATAATTTCAGTTAGTTATAAAATGTTCTATTTTAAAACTCGCCTATCATTCCAAAAACGTAATATTTGCAACATAAACAAAAACATACCAATTTAGCGAAAGCAAAACACCCTTGAAGAGTACACAAAATTAAAAACGAATGCGTAGAGATAAATCATGAAGAAACATCTACAACACCGGCTTTTTAATAAATACAACAAAAAAATAGCACAGGTGGAAGAAGCAGACTGAATGACAACAAGAACAAGGAGGGGGCCATTACCAAAATGGGACAATAAATCGGAAATCTTGACGCATATGTACTAGTTGTTATAACACCAACAACAACATTGTGTGGCGTATATAATAATAGCCATAGCGACAACGTCGTAAAAAAATCTCATAAAAGAGAGAACGTACACTCTTACCTATCCGGCCTTCCCTTCGCGGCCCGTTTGGGGTAATTACAACACCACCTGTGTCGCGTTGGGCCATGCATCATCCGACACTATTTCATACCCGGACCGTGGCGGTGGTTAACTACTTAATGTCGAATGAGTACTGCGTTATCATTGTGTCTACGCGAGCATCATACAAATCAAGATTATGCATTCAAAATTTCGTTTATAGCTCGATTTTTTGTTGCATTTTATTGATGTTATCATTTTGACTATTTGTAGATATAAGCTTTAAGGCTTTCGCGGAATTGTGTCGTTGATATCACTCAGAAGACAAGATTCTATTTGAAAATTGCGAAAATAAAGTTGCATATTTAAATTAAATTTTGTACTTGGAATTTCTTCTATTGTTTCAGTATCATAAAGTTTTTTTTTATCTATGTTGCACAGGACCTCACTAGCTCTTGGTGCCTGTCCTCCTCCTAGTTCGCTACTGTGTTATAATTACTGATTAAACATCGTGTTATATTTTAAATGATAAAAATAATCATGCGTCTGCATCCAAATTAAAGATTGTATATTCTTAGAAAATTTTTCGGAATTTCGTTAACGTTTATGTAGCAATTTTACTGCGGAAATTTTTTTCAATAGAAAATTGAATAAAAATTATATACCAATTGAAAACAATATTTGTTAAAATCAGAAAAATAATTTCAGAGAGTAAAAAAAAATTTATATATAAAAATATCAAAATATAAATGCAGGTATTGTTCCGTTTTATAATATATCGAAAAATTATGTAAAAATATGAACTTACTGGCATATTATTATTTAAAAAAGCATAAAAGAAAAAAAATACGCATAAAAATAAACTCGGAAAAATTAAATAAAGTATACGTCAAATACTTAATAATAAATAAATACTTTTCTATATACACTTATAAATAAAATATTATTTTTTCATTTGAAATAATTCTCTCGAGTATGCTACCTTATCATCGCGTCATCTATTATTCCATCCATACACTCCAGCGTCTGAGACTTTAGGGTTCACTCACACGATCGGAACTATTGAAAGATTTGGTTCAAATACATATAATAAAATAATTTTTAAATTTTTAAATATTTAAACACTTGAAAATGATATTTAAATATTAGTTTATTTTAATGCCTGGCAATATAAAGAATTTGCAAAAGAAAAGTAAACCAAAATCATTCTACGATGTATTTCTAGTGTAATTGACAACTTAGTTGTGTTGTATATTATTTTTAGTAATCAATTTTCTACTAAAATCAAATCCAAAGATACATTAAATAGTTCGGTACCTTAAGGGCCATCCATAAATTGCGTCACTAGTTAAAGGGATGGGAGGAGGTCTACAAAGTGTGACAATGGAAGGAGGCGGGAGTAAAATCAAAACAATATTTTTTTTATCTTAAAAAATATAACGATATCAAAATGATACTTTCAGTAGTCAAGCATGTATGTACTATATATTATATTCGTACCAGAGCTGGCCAACCTGCGGCCCGAGACGCTAAAATGTGCAGCCCGTATCGGGTGTTTCACAGAGACTGAGGTTGGTTTTAATTTCCCGTTGTTTTCTTTAAAATATTGTTCTATTTAATTAACTACTATCGCTAACTGGGAGAAAAATTGAGATTTTTTCTTTTTCGATATTTATTGATTATACAAAATCGTAAATATCTCGGTTCCTATGCGAGCTAGTAAGTACTTTTCTCTATAACTACTATACTCCTGTAGGATTTTTCCCGTCGGATCGAATGAGATCAATTACAACCCTTCATCTGCGACAGGTTTTGGGTTGGCCAGGCCTGTATTATACTATGTATGTATTTGTATATAATTCAATTTATATTTTATAATAAAATATTCAAATCGAGGATTTGTTATTAAAAATCTAATAATAATTGTAAATTTTAGTAAGATGAATTTTGCATTTAAGTCTACTTTTTAATAGTTTGTTAATTTCCAGAAAAAGATAAACCTTTCTTGATTTAATTTATTTACGAGCTAGCAAATTGAAAAAACGTTTTTGTTTCGATCTCCCATTTCAATAATTAAATTACTAAAACTTGTGTCCGTGTAAAATCACTTTTCTCGCGATTCGACCGTCACCGCCACCAAACCAGTGTTTGTCTGTTGAATAAGAAGGTGATGAGAAAACACAATCAATATTATAAATGGGGCCTATTTCTGCAAGTGTTTCTACCAGACTCCCGTCTCCCACCACTGCATATTATTTACAGGCGAGTATTTCTTCTCGACACTGGATGATTGGGAATGAAAATTATCAGAGACGAATTCAAATTTATTTACAAATTAATAGAATACAATTGCAGTATACACAATGATTGAAGTTAGTTGTTTATTATATTAAATTATTCCACACTATTAAATATTTTGAAAATATGTAAACGGTGTTTTATTTCGTCCTATGAACAGCCAACAAAATATATTTTATTAAATTATGAATAATTACAAGGGAGTAAAATTCACTTTTCCGATACAATTATTCAAAAAATGCGCATAGTTTTGGTTATGCATATTTATTCATTTGTTTTGCTTTAGGCAATCACATATTAAACCCTTTCACTGAATTTTAATTTGTCGATTTCCGGATTCAAAGCGGGAGTTTATTATATATTAGAAAATCAATATACAAATATCAATAATATAATTTCGTTATTAAAATTTCAAATGTAACATTTTAATTCAGTTGCAGTTTCGAATATTCGATGATTGACAGTTAAAATGCATGGATAATAGAGAAATGTGAGGGATAATATTATATTATATACATTGGCAAAATGTTTTTATAACTAAATCAATGGTCGTACTAGGTTAAATGAGTTTTTTGTATTATTTTAATAAAAAAATAAATGTTTTTATTTTTTATATTATACATTTAAATATTTTAAAAGAGGAGACGAGATAAGGTTAAGATACGTATTGCATCGTCTCAGATTTATAACTGACAGTCTCGTCTCAGTTTCATCTCGTCAAAATTTAAGTTGAACAAAACATAAATTATAGATCTTATACTACGCACCATTTTAAGAATAATTAGAACATTTTACAAAATTGACAAGAATAAACATCAACTTCCAGTTTAGTGATGCTCTATTTTTCTTTTTTTACGGTTTTAGATAGCTCGAAACAAGAATAGTCGATTGAACTTATTAGAAGAACTTCAACTGCATTTTTGTATGAAAAATCGACAGTGGAAAAGCGCTATCTCATAATTAAAGATTCGAAATACCAAACTATTATAAATGGCGATTCCTAAAATAGCTTGTCAATAACTATAAACTGTTATTTATTTGCTGTACAATAAAATGAAGAAAAAAAATAATATCATAATAATGCGAATTTAATTTTTACAAAATTGTCATTTTTCTGAAGTACCTAAAAGTAGATTACTGTTTTTTAGCTAATCAGGATAGCATATTGTAAATACAAGAGCTTTAAATAACATATTAGAGCGTTGATAGACCGCTAGACGGATGCCCTACTCGATTCAGAGATTCTCAAAACGTGTAATTCCATTATAATCTCGAAACAGATAAAATATACCTGAATTCGGGCCTGTGCTAACACCAGTAGTTCTTTAATACGCCGTGTCTGTGACGGCGGGAGCATTTAAGGAAAATAGAGCATCGTTAGAACACGCCGCGGGAGAGTTTCAAGACACCCACCCAGGTGGGTGCGAGGATGAGGGATGCTGCGCCCATTTCCTTCCCTTATCTCACGCCGGCTATCGACCTAACAAAAACATCACGCCGCGTTTAGATTTGCAATCCCATCAATCAAAATAAAATATCTTATACATTGTTGTTTTTGTGGCATTTATATTCTTTATACAGACGTAATTGTTGGAAAAATAGAAGGATGTTTATATAAGGTTGGAGGGGAGGGGGGATGAATATTATTAAAATCTATGCAATCTAAATTTTGGATAAATTACAAATCATGTTATGTTGCAAATACATTTTATAATATAATACAATAATAACATGCATTACTGCAATACAAATATATTATTGTCCACGTCAGTTTATATTTTTTATATTAAATTAATCTAGGTACTATACTTTAATGTTTGATAGTAATTGTAGCCTTATGTATGGCTCTAAAAAATGCTTTAATCAAATGTTATTTAGAAAAACATGGTTTATTGTTTTGTTAAATAAAAAATATAACTTAAAAAGTTGTCTGAGCGCGCGAAAGTATATGAATCTATATACAGTTCCCCGTTTGGCATTATTAGAAAACAATTTTATTCTCTACACATTCTTAAATTTTTTTTATCCATTATCATGAATCAGTTACACCAACTTTAGTACTAAAGAATAATTTTTAATGTTATTAAAATGGGAAACGGGGCCTTCCTTGCGGCACCTCTTAAAATTGAACTATTATATTTTAGGTCATAAACTAACTTATTTTATAATGAGAGCGATGAAAAAAATATTGTTTTTTTTTTTGACACATACGTAGTTCTACATTATTAGTTGAGGCATAGTTGCTATTGTGCTTCTATTTTTTTATTTTAGTATTATAATATTAATATGAAAACATGAGTTAATAATATATACCTATATGATATAATTATTCGATGACCAGGCAAGATAATTTGTTATATATAATCTTTAACTTTAACAGCATTAAACTCGAATCAACGGTCAATATAATGTAAGTTTACAGGAACGTCTAAATTCAGTAAGCAATTAACACAAGTAATTTCAATCATTAACAAAGTTAACGTATTATGTTTCGCCAATCAAAAGCTATAGATGCGATAGTAATTAATATATAGTACATATATGCAGTCATCAATATTAATAGATTGAGTCTATACATCGTTCTACAGACAATATACTCTATTTTGATAGATTTATCTATATATGTACAATTATATTATATTATAAAACGCAACGTCTCTCTGTCTGTCTGTTTCTTCGGGCGCTTGTCACAATCCGATTTACGTTTTGTTTTTTTAATTCATAGATATGTTCTCTGGTCAAGTTTTAGTATACATTTTGTTACGTTAGGTAACATAAGGAATAAGCAGTGACGATAATAGTAAATCAAGTCGGAAAAAATCGTAAATATCTCGGCTCCTATGCGAGATAGGAGGTTGTTTTTTCCCCCGAAACCTCCATATACGGGGTATTTTCCCTACCGGATCTAATTAAACTAATTACAACCCTTCATACGTAACAGGGGGTGAAATATTAACATCCGTGCAAAATCGAGGCGAGTCAGTTAGTTTATAGTATGTTTGTCTATCTGTCTGTTCTAACGAAACGATAACTACTGGACAGTTTGATGGCAATTTTAACTGCTCAAAAGCCTCAGGTTCTTAAATTAGTTAAGGCTGTATTGAATTATTATATTATATTCAGAAAAATTATAAATTCAATTTTTATAATAAAATGTATAAAATAAAAGTTTTCTGTTCAAACAACGCGCGGAAAATTTCTAGTATATTTTAAATCGTATATAAATCGTGGTATATGCATAGGAAAGTTATGAAAGTAAGTTTTCACCACTCCTTCCTCTTTTTTGAAAATGAAATCGAAATAATTTTTTTGTTGCTGTGAAAGTCGACCTTATTTTGGTCTAATTTTATTGTATAACAAGCTGCTGGGTGCATGTTAAAAAATCTAGATATGTTTTTGGAATATGTATTTATTATTTAAATAAATTTTATCAACATGTAACATACATTGTACGTCCATGAATATCTTATTTGAAGCAAATGTTTTAAAATAAAGAAATTATTTTATAAAATCATCCGGCCGTAACTATTATAAGATAGGTTTCACGAATTCGCAAATTGTTGATGTTTCTTGTTGTGAAATTTAATCACAAGTTAATTGTTTATCAATTTAGTGGTAGTTGTACGTTCTACTACATGCCATTTAATACTCTCTACAACTGACTTACATAACATATACACTGTATATAAATGAATTGTTGATACAGGAATGAAAGCACAGAGAGAACATCTAGTCAGAGGAGTGGGTAATATCCATTAAGATTCGATTTTGCGTGGTTTTACCCAATTATCAGATCTATGACGGGTAAGTGAAAATTAGAACCTCTTGTTGAACGGCCGCTTAGATTATACAACTAATAACGATGATTGAAATTCAAAAGTTTCCAGTAGAACTATCATTAATAGATTGGTTACGCTAAGTTTGATATTATGAGAGCAACATGCAATTCAAGTACTAATAATATAGATTGCTTGTTTCTAACATAATTGCTCCATTAAAATACCTCTAAGTTACTGTTAATGAAATAGTTTTTCAATAAAATTATATTGACTGTTGCAAAATATTATATTTCAAGAACTAAAGCAAGTATTATATAAATTAAAATTATAGGATTTTTGAAAAAATATATACAATTTTTTGTTATTATAATCTGTATATTATTATATACTATAAAATATAAAACAAAATTAATATGAATTTTAATTTTATTTTAATTAAACAAAATTAATATGAATTTTAATTTTATTTTAATTAAACAAAATTAATATGAATTTTAATTTTGTTTGTTTGTAAAATAATAATAGAAACAAGAGGTAAACTCCCACTTATATGGTAATTTTCATCATTATTCGAAAAGGTGAAAATAGTTTTAAAAAATACTAAATATACCTGCCCATATTCTTAATATTCATTAACCAAATAATGGCCGTTTGGTGCAAAACGATTTCCCATGAACCCAATAATCGCTATTTTTAAATTAATTGTACTGAATTAGAAATATTTGTTGATATTTGATTACTACCATTACTGAATATTAATCTACATATTTTATATACATTTAACTGTTTTACAGCGTGATTTGATGACAATCGGTCAATAGGTGTCAAAATAGTGGACATTTAAACTAGTTATGAGTATAATTTATTTATTAATTATTATACGAGTATTATCATAGTAACTGCTTTATATTTTCTAATTTGACGATTCTTTCTTTTATATCTTTTGTGTCGTATTACTGATCATTTAGCAAGTATCCATCATTGCATGCTCATTACTGGTTTTACTTTATCCATTACTGAAGAAAAAAGATAAACGATATAAAAGGCTAAAATTTTAAAAGAAACTATATTTATGGACTTTGGTAATTGAATTGATTAAATTAAGAGTTACTTGTTTTATTAGTAACATCAGTTCATGAGAATTACAGAAAAGAAGCCCATCAATCACAAAAACAGTAAACCTTGCTCTTATATCGGCCATAACTGGTGCCAGTACCTTAGTAAAAAACTAAATGTAGGGATATAAAATACAGTTTGTCTATTTTATAATAACCGTAATGTTACGATACTTATCAGTGTTAACAATAACTGAAAACTGGCGTATGATTTTAATCAAGCATAAAATCAAACCCCAAGAGAATTTTTAACTTTCGACGTAGTAGAAATATATTATGCAGTTTAATAAATATTTGATAAAACGGATAAACGTACGTATTAAACTGTCAAATGTTTAAAGCCAACTAAGGAATACCGTACGTGTTTATTTATGAACGGAGTACGTTGTCGTGGTTCAACTACTGCATTAGGTACTGAATCTTTTATAATCGTAAACAGGGCCATGCAGTGCTACATCATACAAGCTTTCTTCATTTCAGCTAAAATAATTATTATTTCATTAAACTTAGACACTTGGTTACAGAGTGACGTCTTTCCGGGATTACAACAACATCTAGTTTATAATTGAAACACTTTTCTTGTAAAATGTTTAATTATTTGTCATGGGATTAAGGATCTTCAGAAATCACATGGTAAGTGTAGATACATACGTATAACATGAATTATAAAGCATTCTATGTTAAGACTAGTTAAGAGCGTCAAATTTTAATGGTTAAAAGTGTTTTAAATTTCATTATGCACATTTTAATACTTGGTAAAATAATTATAATTATTTATAGAAAAGCAAAAAACGTAGATCAAAACTAAAAAATTACTTTAAAACTGAAATGCTTTCATATTTTTTTTCATTTTTTAACTTCGCACAAAAATTTACAAAAAATATATATTATTTTTTGTGTTTATTTTATAATCCAATAACTCTACAAAAAATCATTGTAAAGTATAGATTTCAAATTTCAAAATCATATTTTTTAATATAATATCAAACGTCACCTTAAAGTCGTCAATCTGGATTTCAATTCCACAAAAAATAAATCAAAATAGATTATTAAATAACTTCACCCCTTTTACCGAATCAAACGAAAAAGCACATAACAGAAGCAAAGGATCAGATGAAACAGTGTAACACGGCAGTCAAGTTTGGAGTTGTTGGGTTGTAGTAAAGCTGGTGAAGCAAGGCACGTAGTGAACAGTGCCAGAGAGTGAAGGGGCAAGTAGACGAAGATAGCTATACAGAAGAAGACATAACAATTGTGCGGAAGAGTCAAAGCTGAAGATCCTATCTTTGCATTTGCTTCCAGTATCGCAATAGATGATTAAGTATATATGAAGTCTTCAACATTTCGGTCAATATTTGATGAAATATAATCAATAATAATGAAACTATTGTCCAAAGTTATGTCGTCCAAAAGACAAAGCGTAGTTTTAAAACTATTTTCTTAGAAACTGTTACAATTTTAAAGAAAATAGATCAAAAACGAAATATTTCATTACTTATTTATCTAGGATTGTATTGATCCAATATTTTTCAACGGGCTTTTCTCATCGGTACGTTCCAAGTTTACAACAGGAGTACCTACACATTTCAATAAAACACATTTTCCAAAAAGTAAATAATACTAAAAATACTCAAGAAGTATTGATAATCCTAATTAAAGAAAAAAAGCTCTTATCTGGAATGAAAACTAAAAAAATGAATTAAAATAATGTAATAAATTTTAAGGTCGTTTACATTAGAAGTTATGCTTAAAAACGATCAATATACAGGTTGGTCCAGTTTGGGATACAGATATTTTAGGAGCTGATTCCTTGGCTCATTGTGAGTAAAAAATTGTACGGAAAGGGAGGGTTTATCTTCAACACCTTCTGAGCTATAGGATGTTTAATAACTTTTTTTAGAGTAATACTTCCAAACAAAGATTATCTCATAACTACCCTATTATTAAATGAAACAGTCACACAATTTATTGGTTTGTAATTATAAACAAAAAAACTGTTTCATTTAAATAGTCACTTTGGGGATTAATTTAGATAAATTGTTCCATGTCCAAACTTTGTATGGTGAATTTGTAAATAACATTATGACATACTAAAATAATGATAAAAAGTACCACATATTGTAGGTATTTTTGGAGAAAAATTTTTCAAAAAAATATATTTTTTGACTTTGATGAGCAATAACTCTGAACTGGAAACACGGCTAGCATTGTGGTTGATCTAGTTACGTTACTTTTGAAGTTATGAGATAATCTACTCTGACGAAAGTTTTTAAACACCCTGTAGCTTAGAGAGTGTTGAAGATAGACTCCTCCTTCTCGTACAATTTTTTACTCACAATGAACCAAGGAATCAGCTCCTGAAATATCTGAATCTCAAACCGGACCACCCAGTTTATATTGATATTTAAAAATAAAGTATTTTTTATTAATATGTAACTAATATTTAAGTTAATTGTAAAAAGTTACCGTTTCCTAATTCAGTTGGAATTTTTTTGTAATCATTTATTATATATGCTGAATTCAACAAAACCCCCGAGGGTTAGAACCGCGAAGCAACTATCTTGTTTGCCTATATGGTATAATTTCATGAAATTTACAACTGTACATCTTTTAAACTGTACTATTAACTTTTACAAGACATTTGCTTACAAGGAAACTTATACATGACAAGGGGTTAATAAATGTTAAGAAGAAAACAATACATTATTAATTAAGAAAACAATGTGTAGGATAAAATAAAACACAAACATGTATTCTATTGCTTAAGAGATCTTGAGTTTGAGAAACGATGTTATTACCCGCCCCCATATTTACCACCCTACCTTTCTCACTAACCACAGTAACCGGTACATACACCTGATGCTTACGGTATAGCAGACATATTCAGTGTTACGTGTTATGGTCACAATTATTTATTAGGAAGAGTGTGATAATGAATTACATCTATCGATAGATAGATACATTTAATTAAAGGTGACAGAAAAGTAGGTACTTACTATTTCGTAACAGATTCGGTTATAGTTTATGAACGTACCTGTAAAGAAATAAAATTATTAGTTTTTGCAATTTTCAAAAACGTCGAATTTAATCATAGTTTAATCATAGATCAGGGGTGCGCAAATAATTTGAAAACAAGTGCGGAATGTACAGTTTTTTTTACATTTGTTTGCTTTCAAGTTGAATAAAATCCAAAATAATCACTGAATAAATATAAATATTAAAATTGCAATAAATATAAATTAAATTGCAATTAAAAAATATTTTGATTATAGGATTTTAAAGAAATTAATAATAATAACCTAGATCGCATAAACATTTATAATTAAAGATTTCTAATGAGTGTCGGATACAACAAAATCGAGAGCCAGAGGTTACCCATCGCTATTTCTAATTTATATTAATTATATTCGTTACTAGATAGAGTCTCATATTTATTAGTTAAAATAGTCATTATAGGTTTAAAATAAAAATTATACTTTATATCTATTATAAAATTCAATGTTCCTTTTATACCACTCATTTAAACATGCTAAAAATTATTAACTAGTATTGCAAAACAGTTCAATATGTGATACAGTATCAAAAAATAAATAAAAACATAACTTTAAATCTGAATTGCATACTAGAAGTGTATATTCGAATATGCATTTCAAGTACATAATTAATAAGACTGTACTAATGGAAGTTCTGGTAATTAATTTTGTTGTGAAACTTTGTTTTCAGTAGAAGCAGATCTCATATTTTAACATGTTTGTTTTGAAAGTGCAACAAACTTCTGAGTTTCTGTAGTAAAAAAATTATCAAAGCAAACGTTTTTGCATTCAATTAATAATAGTCATTTGTAGTAAACAAAATTTGCTGTTGTTGTTATATAAATCCGGGTTTACTCGATTGTATAAGTTAGTAAAAGTTCATTAAAACACAGTAAAAACAAAATAAACAAAATTTTCTCAATAACCCCACTGAAGTTATAAAACTGGAACTCAAATTCTAACACTAAAATTAAAATTACATAAATTTAAAAAAATTAAAATTATTTCCATATAATTAACTTGTATACCAGTTACCAAAAAAAATTATTTATATAAAACAAAAACAGAACCCTTATAAGATTTTTGGGGTTTTCCACCCCGAAAAAATAATATCTTCCCAATCTTTATAATGTCGAAAGTGAATTGGATAGATACAATTTGTTTATTAAAAATAAGTTGATATATTTCCCTGCGCCTCCACCATAAGTTACTTAACAAAATCGTTGTAACCAAATATCCACTAGAAAAATTCAGAAATTAAAATAGATCAACATATAATGATTTTTCTTGCAAATTTTAATTTTCATAGTGTACATACGAATTTTTAAGTGAATGGCAATGGAAACATACAAAACGATAGAATGTATCGGATCAAAATTTTTATTTTTTTCGTAAGTACTTTTTAAATTAAAAAATGTTGTATAGGCTTTCAAAAAATTTAGCCTAGAGGTCAAATACTCCAAATATAGACCATACTTTTAAAACAATTCCGATAGTTATGTTAATACCACCAACGAACAATATTTTTTAAAAATCCTCCTACCACTGCAAGGTATCAGACATCAGGTAAACAGGTACAAACCATCCAAACCGTCCCACCCAACAACAACAACGTACGTGTTCCAAATCCTCTGTAAGCCGAAAATCGAATCGGCGACGATGTATAGCGGCGAGGCTCGAATGTGTGCGAGAAGACACTTTCCTATCGTTTATTTTGTTTCTGGTCCATATAGCGGTCACCACAGACGACACACACACATAACAGTGGCGTAGCAATAAATTTCATACCCTTAATAAAGTGTTTAAAATACTTTAGATGTTTTTTTCGCGATTTCTTTAACATCTTTTAATCTCAGCTGACGTTTTTATATTGTACATATGTACTTCATTATCGATATTGTATATTTTACTACGGATTGTTTTTTTCTATTTTCAAATAAACAAAACATTTCACCAAAATACGAGGGTGCAAAAAAGAATTTTATTTACATAAAAACAATAAAATATCAACCGTTTTACAACTGTCGTAAATATACGAATATAAAATTTTATCGTTTAAAGAATTTTAAAAGGTAACAATCGAGTGCCAATATATTAATTAATAATAAATATATATTTTTTAATTCATTCTTACTCCAGTTTCATCAATGTTTGTTATTTTTAACAGCCTTGTTGAACTTCAAAAACCAATCAGAGCCCAGCACTTCTGGTTGGGATACTATATTTTGGTGGAAGAAAATGTTAAGTTTACACTTATTACAAATTATTTTTTAAGTTTTTAATAATTTTTAGGGTTATAAGTATTTTACCCCTAATCACTGTTAAACCATATTCTTTGATAAACCTGTCTCTGTCACACACATACATACATACACACACAAAACTACACCGTGTTGAGGATTATCTGATGCGGAGTTGTTATGTGTATTTTATAAAATTCGTTTGCTTTATGTATTTTAGGATTTTTGTAGAGAGATGTTTCTTTCCAGGTTTATCTTTTGCTTGGTGTTTTTGTAGATATAGATATATAAAGCGTATTAATTTAAGTAACAGATACGTCACATTGGTCCTTCCAAATAAATGTGTCTAAAATATACCTACTTATTCTAAACATTGTAGTGAATTTTATCTTAAATGATAAATAGTATCCAAGTATGTTTAATATTAAACAATTAAAGCATTAATTAATATTATTAAATAATTCATTTAGATAGTTTACAAGATTAATGTTTCAATATATAACATATAATAATATTCACAATAATATAATATTTAATGTAAGTAGGCAATTTCAACCAATTTGAAATAGTCATTTTGATAAAGTTTATATTAATCTAACAGATATAATAAAATATCGACTGTAATGTTATAATTAGTAATTGTTATATTTAATGTGCATATATATTTATTACCTAAATTTTGAAATATATATCTATATTAGAGAAATATAAATACATATATGAATTGTAATATATTCTATATAAATAATGCATTCTTAGAATTTATATTACTATACTCTTTTAGAAGATTCAACAATAAGTAATTTTTATTAAATTAATTTAAATTTTTGAAAAAAAAAACTCCAAAATTAAATTAATAGTTAATAAAAACACCCAAGCTGTATGTTTTTTATATAAAAATTAATGTATTAAAAAAAAAAGAGTTGTAACTTAAATAATTTTTATATTGGGATGAAAAAATATGACCAATATAAAAAACAACGGGCGTAGTGAAGTTTGGGTTGATTTTTGAATCTGCGTTAGCTTATATTAATTTAACTTCCAATAACTGAAAACAATCGTCACTTATACGACGTGATGCCATTTGGGAAATCAGTTCCAAGTTCTGTAAAATGTTAAACTAGAATAACGTGTTGCTATTTGTTTTAGAACCGGTGTTGTTTGTTGAAATTCTATACAAATAAATGAATATTTCAGGAGCAAAACTGATTAACCCTATACACTTTTTAGAATATAAAACATATCGTTACATATTTAGTTTATTTTATTTAATTATTTTTTATAATTTATTTTTGAGTGGTTTAAATGTTCTGTATTTTCGCGGTTGATTTGTTCCAAGGAATTTTCCACGAGTTATAATATTTATGTATTTTTAACAACTGCAACTACTGCAAATAAAAATAAAACTTTGAGAAAATATAAGATCCTGTATCTAAAGTATACATATATTTATTTATTATTAAAAAATTATCTGCTGAAATTCTTCAGTCACGTTTATTTCGATATAAAATTTATTTTAGTTTAAATATTTTAGGGACCATTAATAAATTTCGTCACACTAATTTCATTGTAAATTTTCCTTAATACGGTTGACGCAAAATATCAACAGTGACATTTCCGTTAAAATATATTTTATATTTTTCGTGTCAAGCCGAAAATATACTCAAATTACGTCAAAAATCTATATGTTAAGTTTAAATTACAAATACAAAAAATAAAATCTTTTTAATAGCACCGTATTGACACAATCGACATATACGCAAGTGATTTAGGTGGGTCAGAATTGTGGGACAAGTCGATGAGGGAGGGGGTATGTGAAATTAGCTAGCAGTGACCCTAGGCGTCAGATTGACTGAACGTTCAACAGCCCTGTTTTGTGTATCGGCTATTTGTGTTCAATAATACACAATATACCTATTCTTTCGGTATTTACAAAACCGTTTTTGACAAAATGCACACGCATGTTTGTATTTGAAAAATATGAACACAAAATGTTAATCGGGTAATTATATAAACATTTCATGCGTAACATTCACGAGTGTATATGTGATTATAAATATTCGTGTAGCAATTGATTTTTTTTATGTTTTTATAATAATATTATAATATATTTGTGTGGTAATTATACTTATTATAATCTGTACACTCTTTTTGTACAGTGAAAATATTTGTGATTGTTTGAATCTACACCTGTTGTTTTGTAGGCAATTTAATCAATTTATACAATTGTTAGATTTTTTTTGTTATAATATGAACAGGCAACCAAATATATGTATATAGGTATCTGAGGTATATCGATTGTAAATTTTGTTCTAAAACATTTGTTATATATTTTTTAAATGGTCAATTGAAGCCCTTTGATTTGATACCCAGCATGATGACTTTTGATAGATTTTTTTTTCAAATATAATACTATGGCGTCTCACACCTGCCATTTGTTATTTTCAAAAAATCGAGTACCCTATAATATGCAAACAATCAAGATGAATAAAAATTGTACAATGGAAAGTTTAAATTCATTTTAACGAGAAAATACAGTATTTTTTGTTGCCGTCAACAAAAACATGAAAAAAAAAACCTATGTATTTGATAAATAAATTCTTTGGTAATTTTAGTGTAAAAAATCTTGAAACTCTGACATGATGGAGCAATTTGAGTAAGGGATTCGGTTTCAGTGCACCAAAAATCTTCAAGATCACCTATATTCAGGTATCCGGTATAGAAAAAAAGTATTTTTTGTAAACCAATGTAATGAATTACATAACACCAAATCGGAATAAATCTAATTTACCCACAGTTAAATAAATACCCACCATTTATATGAAAGATTAATCAACAAACAAAAGCACACACATACATACAGAATGTAACCTTGAGTGCCTCAATGCAGGAGTAATCTAAGACGTCTACGATATATAAGACCAGTATATAGGTAGAAGCTTCAATCAGAATATGATTGCTTCGCCGCCTTCCGTATCCCGCCGTGTCGACATAGCAGCTAATCTTATTCAATTACGAATATTAAGATTGCATATGCAATATCGTATGCAATATATGCAAGGATTAAATGTGCAAATGCTGAATTGAATACGGTTGATTTTTTATTTGATGTGACTGTTGTTTAATATTGATTTTCTTAAGTTAGTGGAGTTTGGTTTACCAGAAAATACAATCGCTAAAAAATATGTATGACAGTGAAAATACTATTATTAGTAATATTTGATTCAGTTCATCATATTGTTTTAAAACATATTTAAAAAAATTACTCTCGTCTCATTTTTATCAACAAAAAAGCACATGAATACAGAGTATTTCATGTGTGCAGTTTACTAATTATAAATTATAATGTAAAGTGACTGACTATTAGTAAATGATTTTGATATACATTTTGAATAGAGCTAGCCCCCTTGTTCAACTGTTGCCATAGAGCTGCCCCCGTTACTATGGTTGTAATCCAGTCGTTATTATGAGCGTATTGGGCTTTAATAACTAGAAATACATATACCTACATGCACAATAAATTCTATGGTATTATTTATTCAATAGTACATCAATACTGTGTTCTACATATAATCAATTTTTAAAATAATTGACGCTCAAATGGATATGGTTACAAATTAAATTAATGCCAGAATCATTCGAATTTTTAAAGGAATAAACACCTTTACTATAAATAAGTTTAAAGATTGAATATACATACAACAACAATAAATGCCACATTATTATAGAAGAAGTACATTTGAAAGAGGAAAAATAATACAATTTGTTACTGTGAAAACTTTAGAAAAAAAATTGCCCGCTCATAAAATATTCATAAATATGTATATCAATAAAAAACTAAAATAAAAATAAAAACAACTTAAAAAAAAAACTAAAAACACTGAAAAGTATACCTAATAATTTAATTTAACAGTTTTTGAAGCCGGCGAAGAAAATCGGCTGCAAAATCTGTTAATTTAAGCATACTTTTCAGGGTTTTTTTTAACGTGAACACCTAGAAAGTAAACTCTTTAAAAAAAACCGAATAGGTGCATACCTGTCGGAGTAATGCCCGAATATACATAAAAATCGTCATTTTTGACACTTTCAAAATATTTCAAAAACGGATTCGACTTTCCAAATTTCGGCAGCAAATAATTTTGACCTGTGTTATTTATTTCAATTAATATTTTTATACGATAAAAGTATAAAACAATAGAATATTTTCAAAGTTCACTGGGTAAATGACAAATTATTCCAAGGAGAGTGAAATAGTGTAATGTACATATTAGAAATTAATTTAATAAATACAAACTTTATTGAATATTTTGTTCATGTGGTTCTGAAGTAATATAAAAGCATAAAACTGGAATGTAAATATTATAACCACATGATGTATGTATTTAATAAGTAACAAACATTTATATGTTTTATTCACAGCAAACACCCTGCAGGTTCCGCTACGTTCAATAATTATTATTCACTGATACGGTTAGAAAAACATACATATATATATATACATACATACAAACACATACGCACATGTCTGATATCCCACGCTTTCAACTGTTTATATAAGCGGGACACTGGTCATTTATACTAACTCTGTGAAGCATCTGTGAAACAAAATTCACCCTGCGCGTGGATTCCCGCTGTTAGTCTCCCACCCTCACCCCCACCCCACACACTCACGTAACCCCTGCGTGCAAAGTCCACTGACTGCGCCCATCCCCGGATTAGGATGTCTTCTTCAAAAACACCGCGTGGATTATAGAGTTCTTTCACACGGGTTCATTTGTACTGACACTGTCACGTTATTAATTAATTAATAATATAAAAAGTAGCTCTTGAAAATTTCTACTGTCATGATTAATGAAACGTTCATCCAAGTATGCCTAGTTTAACAAACAGTACATTGTGACTTTAGAATAAATAAGAGAAAGACATATAAACCATTTGATATATTGAGGAATAAGCTATATACATATGTCAAAAATGAAAATAATAACGTAGCTAATACTAATTGTAAGAAGTCAAGAATCATTTCAAGATCAAAACAGGGGAATAAATTATTACCAATATATTATATCTATATAAAGTTTAAAGAATTTTCACTATTTGAAAGCTTTAAACCCTAGTACGTAACCACTAACTTCTTTTAGGTTTTTGTCAAGGTATATAAAGGCATTGTCGAATTTGTTATTCTTTGATTGTATGTGTTGTTAAAATATCAAAAAATATGAAAACAAGAATAAATAAAAGATTTTTTTGTAATTGCTATTCTATTATACATTTATAACATTTGAATATACCTATGCCCTGAGTGACATAAATTCCCGCGTCAACGTTGATTGGACAAAGAGCTGATGAAATTATCTTGTCTTTATATACCTTGGATTTTTGTCTACGCGGTACACTTATTGTTGAAGTTCACTGCAGGAAATTTCACTAAAAAATTTAGAATTTTTGATTTCGTTATAAGTATGTTTATTGTATAGAAAATGACGTGAAAAGTTGAAATTTTCAAACTAACCTAACCACCCGTTCAAAAGTAAGGGCTATTTTTCTTAAAAATTTTGAAAAAACTTTGAGAGGCTATATCTCAAGAAAGGTTTGAGATACAGACCTGCGGTCTGAAAATTTCAACTTTTCACGTCATTTTCTATTTTTGACTTTTGGTTAAAATGTTTGGGTATTATTATTAATTTACTCATAAAGTAATGGACGCTTCGCCATTGGTATAACTTAAGGAAAAGTGGTACCTTCGGAGAAAATACTAATAAAATGTATAAAAACAGTTTAAAATTATTAACATTTAAAATGTAGCTGTCGCAAATCACAATACACCGTTTGAAAAGCACTGCTTTAGATATAGCATTCAGTACGTTTGGTTTTGTTATTGCAGTAGCACCTCCTCCCAACCATCCCCTATGGCTAAGTTATTTACTTTTTGTCGTTTTTTTTTCTTTTTGGGTTTGGTCAAGAGAATAAAACGATTAAAATAAATTTTAATTCTCAAATATAAATGCAGTATTTTGAAATTAAACTGTATAGAACATAAATATTTTTTGATTTATTTGAACTATTTTAGGTAACTGAAATATATAGGTATAAGTATTAAGACAACACAAATAGTAAGTAAATAACTTATAAAATTTAAACCAAAATTTGATTATTATTAACTGTTTTAACATTGACTTACATTTAATTATTACTATTTTTCAATAAATATTTTAAAATAAATAATCAAATTTTGACACTTTTTTTTGGAAAGTAAAAAAAATGTTATTTAAAATAAAAGTTCTGGACAATGATATTAACTAAAATATTTTATCAGTATAACGACCTTTTTTAAAGATATTCGTTTATGTTTAATAATTTATAAGAAAAGTTTCATACTTTATTTTCTTCTAAATACTGATTTTGTATAAGACAACTTAGATAAATAATAAACATTAATTTATTACATTAAAATACAACAATATTGTGACTGCATATTACAAACAGATACATTTGCTTATATTTATTTAACGAGAGAATATAGGATTTAACATTTAAACAACCGTGCAACCTCATTACATGCTTAGTAATCCTGTTGAAGAAAATGATATTTATAATAATAGTATAATCCATAAATTCCAAGAAATTGAAATATAATTTACCGTAATCTCGTGTGTGTAACAACCATTGTTTGAACTACCGGAATATAATTCCGTTAAAACAATTTGTTATGATTATATCTATTCCTTTGTAATAAACAAATTTCTTGAGTGTATTACTGTGATATTAAATAGCTTTTGATATATATCTGTTAGAACGCACTATTTACCCCAGCGATGTTTATAATACAGTCAAACGCATAGCTGGTGGTCAGTAGATAGAATTACTTTACTTGTTTATTTGGAAAATAAATATAAAATAATATAAATTTACAGATATTCGTAATGCAAGTTAAAAGTCGTATCTTTATAATTTTTGTTTTGATATACACTGTCAAAAATTTTTTTAGTAATTTTACAAAAATGTGTAGGAAGTTTTTACGCACCACAATTTTCGGAATTATGGAACACAGTTTTGTAAATTTACTGTACAATTTATCACAACTCAATTTTAAACTATTACAAATCATCTGTCGCAAAATTACTAATCATTTACTAGACTTATGTTTAGTAATATTACTGTACATTATTCGTAATTTTACTAAGCCAAATGTTTCTAATAATTTTAGTAATTTTACAAAAATGTGTAGGAAGTTTTTACGCACCACAATTTTCGGAATTATGTAACACAGTTTTGTAAATTTACTATACAATTTATCACAACTCAATTTTAAACTATTACAAATCATCTGTCGCAAAATTACTAATCATTTACTAGACTTATGTTTAGTAATATTACTGTACATTATTCGTAATTTTACTAAGCCAAATGTTTCTAATAATTTTAGTAATTTTACAAAAATTTATTGTAATTATACTAGACAATTTATACCAATTTAGTTTAGAAAAATTACAAACTATTTGTTGCAATATTACTAACCTTTATTAAAAAATTGTTTAGTAATATTACAATACAATAGTCGGAATTTTACTAAACAAATTAGATTAAATACATTTAGTAATTTTACAACCATATATCGTAATTTTTCAACCCAATTAATACCAATTTAGTTTCGAAAAATTACAAACTATTTGTTGCAGTATTGAATTTTTACTACCCAACTTACATCAAGTCAATTTGAAAAAAATACAAACCGCTCGTTGCAATATTACTATGCATCGGGATATAACTTGCATAGCTTTATTTCAATATCAGACTGTAATTTTACTGAAAAAAATTGTTAAATCAATGAATGCTACAACAGCGTATTTTAGTGTTAAATATAAAATATTTATTAAATATTAATTTATTAATTATTTAATTAACAATTAAACATATGTCATTAATTATAACAGTGTTATCAATAATTTATATTATGAAAATAATAACATAATTTAATGCTAACACAAATTTTAAATTTTTTTTGAAGATTATTCTGACGTTTTGATTGCCACATAATTAATTGCCAAATCACGAGTAATGTAGGCACGGAGTATCTTTCCAATATTCTTGGTTATATCTACTGTCTTGTTTATTTAGCATAACAATTTGTAAATCTAAAAAAAGAAAATTATTATTCATGTCTTATAAACGAATTATATAAAATAGGGCTTATATAAAAAAATAATAATTTTATTTGTGATTACTTACCAATTTTTTTTTTAAATCAACATCATTTTTAATTTTATCATTAAATTTAATAAAACTTTCTTCATTTTGTAGTGGAAGAATCATGTCAAATTCACTCTCAGAGTTACTGATTTCGTCACTCAAAATGCTTGTTGAATTATGAAGTTTTTCAATGACATTTTCAAGGCTTTGTAATCTGGTTGAATAATTGGTTAATTGACTTCCTAAATTTGACAAACGTTTGCCGATGCTTACAAAACAGCTCGATATGAATTGATGCAGATCTTCTGTAACAAAAAAAATCACGTTTCCAATACACATTAAAGAAAAAAAAACGATGTATGTTTTTACCTATTGTCATTGGTTGATTTGCACTGGTCTCGAGTTTTTCTTCAGCTTTTTTTTTTACAATCCTTTTTGGATTTAATATATTGTTTGGATCTAATCCGTTAGTGTTGTCTTCATCACTGGAAAATTCCGTTGAAGTTGACTTAATGTCAGTGTCATCAGATGGGTGACAACTTGGGATTGAAATCGATTTAGAATTCAATTTTTTTCTTTTTGTGTGTTGACTTTTAGGATTAGATGAATCTAACATTAAAAAAAATATATTTGTTGCATATTTATAACAAAAAATTTTACCAAAAAAAATTAAAACTACTTACGAATTTTTATACCAAGATCGTCTGTCCATTTCAATGCTGCTTGACTAAATTGTTTGTTAATGAGCTCTTTATTCTTTGCAACAAATTTGCGCTTCAGAGCCTTCTTATCAGTATCTGCTTTTTTTTTGCAGATTCTTCATTTGCTGTCGAGTATACATATGGTTTTGTTTCTAACTCAACGATTTTATTTTCAGCTTCTTTATAAGTATCTAAAAAATTGATTAATAATATGTCAAAATATTTTTTTTGCTCATAAAAAATTAATAAAATGTAAAAAAATTAATATTGTGGTAAAGAATTTATTTTAAAATAACATATCATTACTTACGAGCACTTCCGCGAATATCCACTAGAAATGTTGGCTATGTAGATTTGGGTGGTTCTAAATTTTTCACCATTTCTTGCAGTTCTTCGCATACATTTGGATCATCAAGCAGGCCTGGCATATATTTGCAATATACCTTATCAGAATCTTCTTCAAAATGAAGCCATGTATATATAATATAATATAATATAAGACGATATTTATGATCCATGTCTATAAAAAACAAAACAAAAAGTGGGTATGTGTACTTATGTACACGCGTTAGAAGTTATACTTATTTGTCGTGAAATTTTAAAACACTTATCAAAATTTGATTACACATTTCAAATATTAAAATCTTAGTTTTGGAAAAAAATTATTTGAAACAAGAAAATATTTCTTTTGCCTTAAAATTTTAACTCCAAAAATAAAAATCATTTGTTTAGACAAATGGCTACAGCTTAAAGATGTAAGTAGGTGAAAAAGTTACCTGAATTATAACAGATATATATTCAATAAACGTTAAAAACAATTATTGGATTAAACAACAGAATTATAAAAAATCACTTGTAGCAGCATCAATCTTTACACAACAAATTTTTAATAACGACTGTTCAAAAATCGTATTATTGCTCATACGCAGTAGCTTAGCATCGTGAGAAAATAAAATGTAACAAAATTTACCCCTTCCGCCAGCGCGTTCACATGAAACTATGTTCTATACCAGTATTTCTCAAACTTTTTGAATTGAATCACTCATAATTGTGATTAATAGCGAAATTTAATATCAATAATAATTAATAACAAGTTAATAACTTATCTCGAGTACATCTTTGAACAAAATATTATTTGTATATTTTTCGACATTAACTTAACTAACTAATTGAGTTTACTTAAAATATTTTAAATTAAATTTAATGTGATGAGTGAGCGCGGCTTTGTTTTGATGTTGGTCAGTACTGAAAATACCATTTCGTATAATAGGGCGAGCGGATTACAGCTATTTCGAGTACACTAACCAACCAATCGACGTTCTAGTGGCTAAAAATGATTTTATTAAATTCTTTATATTATTCTGAGAAAAAACATCTATATACATGATATTTTTTTATGCGGTCCTTCAATAGGTACACACATTTTTTTGTTTAATAAATCTAAATCTGCATTAAAAAATCTGAAAAAATTATGTAAGCTTCATTGGATTAAAATAAACATTTTTTGTCTCATAAACTTTTTTTTTAAAGCTATAGTTTTGAAGATAAAAAATATTTTAACTTTAAAAATAGCGAAAAATTCGTATATTTGTGAATTTTTTTCTCGGTAACTAATTGTTCAATCAGAATAAAACATAAACAAAAAGAATCAGCCAACTTTAAACTATAATTAGATTTTTTTTCATTTTGATTATTACTGTAATTAAATGTAAAAACTTCATTAGAGCCGAACTCACTCCTTGCGCCGTAAATCGATACCATGGCTGGCTACAATTTTCGTTTAATAATTGAAATATTTAAATACTGGGATGAAAGTTTCAATAAAAACACTTTAGAATATTTTTATTGCATATTTATTTGTTACAATTATTTTCTTTATTGTTACACTTATCAAAACATCTACAAACTGAACAACATTTTAAATCTAAATCCAAACAAGAGCATGTTTTAGCTGTACAAAGAAATTTTCCGCAACAAGAACAGAAATATTTTTTGTAGATGTTCTGATAAGTATAATATTATAATAAAGAAAATAATCGTGACAAATAAATGTGCAATAAAAATATTCTAAAGTGTTTTTATTGATGCATTCATCCCAGTATTTAAATATTTCAATTATTATTAAATGAATGTTGTAGCCAGCCATGGTATCTATTTACGGCGCAAAGAGTGAGTTCGGCTCTAATGAAGTTTTTACATTTAATTACAGTAATGATCAAAATGAAAAAAAATATAGTTATAGTTCAAAGTTGGCTGATTCTTTTTGTTTTTGATTTATTTTGATTGAACAATTAGTTTCCGAGAAAAAAAATCACAAATATACGAATTTTTCGCTATTTTTAAAGTATAAATATTTTTTATCTTCAAAACAATTGATTTTAAAAAAAAGTTTATGAGACAAAAAATGTTCATTTTAATTCAATGAAGCTTACATAATTTTTTCAGATTTTTTAATGCAGATTTAGATTTATTAAACAAAAAAATGTGTGTACCTATTGAAGGACCGCATAAAAAAATATCATGTATATAGATGTTTTTTCTCAGAAAAATATAAAGAATTTAATAAAATCATTTTTAGCCACTAGAACGTCGATTGGTCGGTTATTGTCATTTCTAAGCGAGCTAGACTCGATAATCCGCTCGCCTATAAATAAGTTGGTTGCAAATGGCAAGAGAACTGTCATTGTTAATTCAGCGAATAGTGGACACTGTTTTCACACCAAGTAAAAAAGAATTGTTTGCTTACTAAACTCGGTTTATGTCATCAATTTTTCTGCGACCTTCCTAGGAGTCGCGACCCACACTTTGAGAATCACTGTTCTATACTTGTGTCGGCATGTCAAAAGAAACGCAACAATGATTTTTTCTATGCTGGTCGGGACTTGCAAATTCGAATAAAATTAAAGGTTGTTTTACACCGGCATATGGAGCATTTATAAAGGTTGTTTTAGGCATTTTGACCAGTTTATATATAATTCATAAATAATAATTAGCAAAGATTTACTTACTTTCAAATATAAAAAATGTTGATATGCAGATTTGAACATACCCTATTACACTTACAATTAAATTTTATCACTATTTTTTACCACAGTGAATAATTCGGTTCTTTCACAATTTTTTTTATACACTTGATCGATTCTATGAGGTTTTTTTTATAAAACTAACATATTTCATATTCAGAAACAACATGTATATTAAAACATTTTAATAAAAAAAAAATATTTTTTTATAATCTATACTTCATACTTGCAATTCAAGTATAAATGTTTGCTACTAATTTTACTTAGAACTGCATTCAAATTAAATTTTAAATCTGCATAAGTCACAATTTTATAAAAATGCAAAATAAATATACCAAGTTTTATACTTGAAACTACACAGCAGAATTAGAAGATTACATAAAACTATATGATTGTAAGAGACACTAGTAAAAATATAAACAAATCTAAAGTAATTAAAGTTTTACAATTTTTCAATCACTTTTTGCAATTTGGATTACGTATTTCAGTTAGTCATTTTTTTGATAACTGTAGTAAGATTAGACTACAAATAGGTATAGAAATTTTAGAAAATTTTAGACTTGAAATTACAAACAAGAATTGTAAAAATACATAGCGCTCATGACTTGAAAGAAATTTTGTAAAAATGCAAACAGAATTTTCAAAAAAAAAGTAATGATTTGTAAATTTCCTGTAATTGTAACTGCAAGTTTCGGTTAGTAATTTTACTATTAATCTTGGTAAAATAAAAATCCGAATATGTGTAGAAATTTTACAAAGTTTTAGACTTGAAATTACAAATAAGAATTGTAAAAATACATAGCGCTCATGACTTGAATGAATTTTTGTAAAAATGCAAACAGAATTTGAAAAAATAAATAATAATTTGTAAATTTCCAATCACTTCTTGAGATTGTAATTGCAAATTTTGGTTAGTAATTTTACAGATAAATGTGGTAAAATTAAATTCCGAATATGTGTAGAAATTTTACAAAGTTTTAGACTTAAAATTACAAACAAGACTTGTAAAAATACATAGCGCTCATGACTTGAATGAATTTTTGTAAAAATGCAAACAGAATTTGAAAAAATAAATAATGATTTGTAAATTTCCAATCACTTCTTGAGATTGTAATTGCAAATTTTGGTTAGTAATTTTACAGATAATTGTGGTAAAATTAAATTCCGAATATGTATGGAAATTTTACAAAACTTTAGATTTAATTCTACAACTTTGAATGGTAAAATTACAACAAGTTTCTGACGAATACAAAAAATTTGTAAAATTGCAACCTGCTTAGTACTCTTGTTATTACAAATTGCAATATTACTACGAATGCGTTTGAAAATTCCAATACAATACGAGAGTTTGTAATTTTACAAAGCAACTGCTTAGTAAAAATGTAGTAAATTTACAAAAATTTTTAACAGTGTATATTTTTTTTCAAGAATATTTTCAATCCCAAAAATTAACCTATTTAAATTGATTTTGATTCTATGAGTACGTTTACACAGCGCTGTTATTCCGGGTTTACTGTAACCGATGTAATAAAACCGGGTGTAAAAGTTCGTGTAGATGGCGTTTTACACCTGACATAACTAATCAGGTTTAGTTATGCTATTCCTCTTGATCTACAGGCATAGCATAACTAAATGTAAGTATCTACGGACTATAGAGATTTCATCGTAATGCACTTCGCATTAACATTTGAAAAAGCGTCGTCAGTAGAACCATAGTTAAAACACCTGATACGAAGAGATAACGTAGAGGAGACAAAGTATTTTTGGATTTCTTGTTGGTACGCCATCGAACATATAGCGTACTTCAAATCGGAATTATAATTCCAGTTGACGTTACTTATTCTCATATGTGTAAACAGCATCGCTCAAAACGGTTTTAACTACATCGGTTATAGTAAAACCGGAACAACAGCGCTGTGTAAACGGTACTCTATAATAATTGCATACATTTCACTATTTGTATATTTCATAGAAGAGTTTTTTGTACTTCAACATTCCGCAATTATAAAAAAATATTTATTAATTTTTGAAAAGGTAGTCACTTTTATTTTGAAATAACATATTCTTATATTAAAGATATTTTTTACGTAATTTATAAGTCAGTTATCAATCAACCTATAATTTTATAATAATTCGAGACTCGTGAAAACATTTGCATAAAAGTATTTTTACAAAACAAAATATAGTACGGTCATATTCCGGCTATTGCATGAAGATTGACTGTATCTCCAGCAGCAATAATTGAATTATACATAATACATACAGAGCAGAATCATTACTGGCTCGTCAGTCAATCCTGTGAATGTTGGCCAGGCGTAAAATCAAGAGAATTAACATCTAGAACACACTCGAACAGTTTTCTTGCAGTTCGAGAAAACCACCTCGGGCTATTCCTATTATATTATTGTTTCCATTGTGAACAGAATTATTACTACTCCAGTCTCGGCTCTTCTATTATGTTCGCTACTCAAATATTAAACTTATCGGCAGCAACATTTTGCTCTAATTGTAAGCATAAAGGCTCATACAAGAGGTGTCGCAAAATTTAAAATGTATGTTCAAGCATAAAGTTTCACAAGAGATAATTTTTAATATGGATATATTTTGATTATTATTTTTCTGTCCAAACCAATAATTGTGACGATACTTTTCATCGATTATGCATTTTTCGGTAAGCAACTAAGTTTGCTACAATAATATAAATATATATTTATTGCGCGATTCGTGAAATTTCCCGGAAAAAAGTAAGCCCAAATTTTGTAAATAACTAAAAAATTATTATAAGATGCTTCATTCAAATGTATGAAAACAAAGATATCGTCAAAATATAATCAATAAATTTAACTCTAACTCTACATGCTGTGGTGATACAAAGTTTACGCTAAAAAGTGTCAAAGAAATATAATTCATGTAGTGGCAATGAAATACATTGTGCTAACTTTAGGATTGGCAGTAAAAGAGTCGAAGTCATATCAGTAAAATTAGCCTCGTCATTTTTGATTTCGAAAAAAAAGTTTAAGTACACACACATACTTGTACTGCTGTTAAAGAAAAAAAAATAAACAATTTATTTACTAATTAGTCCCGCCATTTAAAATATAATATAACTTTACTAACATGTCGGAAATTTTTGTACCGACTCCATAGCCTGCTTAAATCCATATTTCTATTTTAGATACCCTTTTGACGTAATCAATTTGAAGAACCACTTGTTTTTCAAATGAATTACAAAAAAAAAATTTATTAAAAAGTTTATGTTCCTAGACATAAGAAATCTTATTTCAGTAATTTAATTGACAATTAGTATTGAAAATAAAATGATTACAACTTGATTAAAAAAACATAATAAAGAATATTTAATTACATAATAGGAAAAATAGGAATTCTATTATAATATATCAAACAACACAAAGGAATCACGTTAAATTGAATTAAAACACAAAACGAATCCCCTCACAAACACAGTTAATATAATTTCATTAAATAATCCATTTGCAACAGTAAATATTATAAAAAAACGTATGATTAAATTACATTACCGTGTGAAAATATATACAGAATGTGTTAATTCATTATTTTACTCATACAAACGCACAGTACGTAAAAAACCAAAGCGATTTTTGTGTTATGAAAATCGTATTCATTTGCATTACCGTAATACCTTCGAAGCTGTAGCCATGGCAACCGCGGATAGAACAGAATACATACTTAGCTAATGGGCAGCAGACGCGAGGGTGGAAAAATCGCATTCAAAAGAATCCAACATATACATATATGTATGTATGTACTTAAACAAATAATATTATTACATAAGTATTCTTTTGCACAATATGTACATTTAAAAGACCAATATTAACAATGCTTGTGCTAATTGTAAGTGTTAAATGAAATTATGACACTCGACGAATTTTACTGTACGAAGGAAAATAATTGATTTCAACGAATTATATTCAACTCAATATTTAACAAATTGAAGAAAATATAAATATTTATAGAGGTACGAGTTTAAAATATTTCAAATATACGTAATCCTGATAGTGGAACGTGTACGGGATTCTTATTTTATTAAAACACATTTCTGACAAACTAATAAAAAATAGAATAAAATGAATGGCAGATATTTTTTCTTTGTTTAGAACCATTTGAAATATAGTATAATTAAAAATTATATTTTTAATTTTTTTTGATAGCCAGAAAGAATTGTTTTAAATAATTATTTAAAATCACCCACACTGCTCACTCTCAGTATTACGTATAAGAAAATATATTATATCGTACAAGAAAATATATTATATTATTGGAATATTCGTCTTTATGCGCAACTCAAACATTTTAATCAAAAATACCATTTAATATTAATTTACATGCTCAGTTATACAACTATAATACCTCTACGTCTTATTTTCATGTATTTTAGTCGATATTTGTATGACGAGTTTAAGTTCACTGCAGGAAATTTCACTAAAAAATTTCGAATTTTTGATTTCGTTAAAAGTATGTTTATTGTATAGAAAATGACGTGAAAAGTTGAAATTTTCAAACCGCAGGTCTGTATCTTAAACCGTTCTCGAGATATAGCCTCTCAAAGTTTTAGTTTTTTCAAATTTTTGGAGAAAAAAGGCCATAACTTTTGAACGCGTGGTCGGAATTGATTTTAGTTCACGCTTTTGGAATCAGCATGTCAAAATCTATATAATGACATGTATAATACCTTAAAACTCGAAAAAAAAAATTCACGAAAAATCGAAAAAATTCAAAGGGGTATACCTTAAAAAAATGTCGATTTTTGGCCAAATTTTTTTTGTCGGATTTTAAAGTATTATACATGTCATTATATAGATTTTGACACGCTGATTTCAAATCCGTCAACTAAAATCAATTCCGACCACGCGATCAAAAGTTATGGCCTTTTTTCTCCAAAAATTTGAAAAAACTGAAACTCTGAGAGGCTATATCTCGAAAACGGTTTGAGATACAGATCTGCGGTTTGAAAATTTCAACTTTTCACGTCATTTTCTATACAATAAACATACTTTTAACGTAATCAAAAATTCGAAATTTTTTAGTGAAATTTCCTGCAGTGAACTTCAACTCGTCTTACAAATATCGACTAAAATACAAGAAAATAAGACGTAGAATCATTTAGTCACTATATAAATACTTAATGCTTCCCTTATTAAAAATTTCACGCCTCGCCACTGTTCTATATAAATTTATTAAATAGAACGAAATCTATTAAAGTTTATAAATATTAGTTATAATATATACGTAATGTGTTTCAGTGATAATTTACAGCAAATAATATATTTCTAATGATCATTACTAACTTGACATAAAAACGAAATTAAAAATGGTTATTTGTTGGTAAAGATTCAAGACAGAACAAGGAGGTATATTTACAAATTATATATTACCATTTTGAATTTTTTTCTTTGCATATGTACTATATAACTAAAAACTCAAAGACATTTATTTAAATTCTTCTAGTATGAACAAAATCAACTTTTTTTAAAATGCAATAGTTAGTACGAAAAGAGTCTAATAGAATTTTTTTTCAGCTTTTTGGTTAGTTTTAAAAAGGCAAATTACTTTTTTTAAACATTTTTTTAAATATTTTTTATTATACATACATACATACATGAAATGTACTGTATAATAAAGTATAGTAATCATGAAAAAAATCGAACTCGAGATTTTAACGGAAAGACTCGTATTGAGGGTCCCTGAACCAAAAATATTAGAATAAATACTAAGTCATATCCCCCCCCCCCCATCGCAAAAAGCTATCTACGCCACTGGTTGAGGTTATATGATAACTAATTTATGATGATTTAAGATGAAATAAATAATCAATGGTGTGTGGTGGGGATGTGATGCATACATTTTTAAAAAGCCAGTTGTGCATGCATTCAATGATTATGTAATACACACGAATGAAATCACTAATATTATTAATCAAGTAGGTACAGTTGCTATATTCGAACATACTTTTGTCTATTCATAAATAATTAAGACTGAGGCCATAAACATTTATTTACAACACACGATACGAAGTAAACAGACGCGTTATGATTAAAATATTAATTATTTAAATAATGTAATATTTTGAAATTTTTTTTAGATCATGTTTCATATTTTATTAAAATTCAGATTTTTAAATTTAAAATATTACGAATCAGCAGATATATGATAGCGCACGTATGTTAAATATACATAATCAAATATAAACGACGTATTTTCCTCTTGAATATAGTTCTCCTTTATGTATAATACCTCAAAATAAATACGAAATATCATCAAACGGTGATACAGAAAGTAAGATTACATTTAGCAGAAAGTAAACACAAAATAAACTAGCTTCTCCAAAACGGAGAATCAATAAACTCATGTTCTTAAATTTCATCTCATTGTATGGTGTAATCTTTGTATATATGTATATGTATAAATCTATGCTTGAATATTTTATTAATTGAACGATGATTTATAATTATCTCTTAAATTTTTTATTAATATCAATGATGAAATTATCTATATTTTCTGGATTTTTCTTTGCATATTGTGACTCACCTCTACACGCGACTTAGTGCTCAGGAGCGTGAATAGGTTATTTTGTTTAGAGAGGTGAGAATTATAGAATAAATTAAATAGAATTGCATAAATTATAATTAAAATTTATAAAGAATGTTTAAGAATAGGTGCAAGTGGGAAAAATTGACCACTACGGTAAACTACAAAAAGATATGACGATTGATCAGGCTGTCACAATATATACAAAAGCATTCAAAAGTTTTTTTTTAACATTAAAAAATAAGTAATAAAATTGGCATTAAATTGAAAAGAAAAAAAAGAAATGATTTAATGATGTAAAAATAACTATAATAAATATTTATATTAATATGTACCCACATTTTAACAGCCGCTGACTTATAGATACATACAATATTTAATATAGGACATGATATATAACGTATTAGAAACTCTTATTGTGAAATGTTATCACAATTTCAATTGCCTTTAATAAAACCACTATTGTATGATAATCCTCTTATGACTAAAGATGTTATAAACACCATTACTGCCAGTGACATATTATTTGCTCTTTATGTATCAAATGGTTTTATCTTTTTTTATGTTATTTGGATCTACAAAAAGTTCTAAAATAATTAACTTCTTGAATAAAATATGACTAGCAAAATTTCGCAGCTAAATATTTGATTTTTTATATCAGTTTAAAATGATTTTTATGATTTCTAGTTACCAACACTAGAAGAAACGTTAGTTTAATATCGACAACTTTAAGTAACTATTGATAAGAGAATTAAATAAGGTATTATATACACCCCTTAAAAAATCAAGAGATAATTTAAAAAAAAAGCAAAAAAAAGTTATATATCCACGAAAAATTATTATACCTATTTGCATGATCCAAAACTCATTCAAAAGATTCCACTTTCCAATTTGGGGGGGGGGGGGATGACACTATCGATTTTCACCTCGGGTGTCACCTCCCCTCTCCTAGTGACATCACTGCCAAGGGCCTCTTTATAGCTACAGGCCCTGCATTGGCTTATATTTTTATAAGCTTATTATTTGCTTGTAACAATCCAAAACATAAAAATAGTGAATCTAAATCTGTCAATAACTTTAAAGTACTATCAAATTTATTCCGTTAACGTTAAACGAATCAGTGTAAATCGAGTTATACTCATCTACTTCATTTCCGATTGTTGAAACTAATGTTGCGCCATCTGTACGTCAACATTCCGAGTTCTTGCTCGCGGAAATATTGAATTTAACCGCATGAATCGGATACCATAAATATAATATCGTATCATTTCATAAACGGGAAAACGAATTGACTGTTATACCGAAAGCAGTCGAAAAAGAGCTCATGTAAGATGAAATGCGCGATTTTCTAACTGTAATAAGAAAGTTGGTTGGAATTTTAAGAGTTAGTTTTTTAAAGGGTTAAATTACTTCGAAGAGTCAAAAATGAGGTCGGAATTAAACAAATGTTGAGGTGAAATTATTTTGAAAATTAAAATAAAATAAAAAAAAAACCATACGTTGAGCATTATATTAATTTTTTTTGTAATATCTATATATTTTATGAAAATATTGCGATAATATAACATATGTACATAAAGAAATGAATTTTACTTTCTATTGCGCAATTTTTAATCGTAAAGTAAATGTATTGCCAACAAACAAAAATATGAAATCTGTGTGTACGTCGGATACTATAGTTTCGCCGTAATAACAAAAATACATTAGGTTATAAAAATGGTTAGCGATTTTTAAAATTTAAAAATTCGATTAAATAACACTCAGAAAACAGCAAGAAAAATGTATTTACACAATTTTATGTAGGTGTATATTTCATTTGATACTTATTTGTTTTGCAGATAAAATTAATGTGTGCGAAGAAAATTACCACTATCTAGAATATATTTGATGAAAAAAACAGTTTTCGTGGAAAACAGGTAAAATTAAATCAATACATTCGAAACATAGTTTTGTAAAATTAAATACTCTGCCCTATTCTCATTGATTTATTAAATAACGACTTTTGAAAAACATAAAAAAATTTCATAAATAATATAACAAAATATTTTAAACGAATATAACTACTAAAATTAATGTTAGTACTACCATCAATTAAAATATTATAAAATCATGTATAAATATAAAACCCATACATACAGTTGAGAATTTAAAGGCTGCCGGAAGCTAAAATAGATGAGAACCACTGCTCTAACCAAATACTGATGTTTCAATGCATAATTTACAGGCAATTTTCAAATAGTTTTCTGAACAATACATAACATGAAATATCAAACCAAGATAGAATTACCACGTCCAATATGAATGCATGCAAATAAAACATGTTAAAATTTTACTTTCACAAAACTGTTGACTTAAAATTACCAATTCAAATTTCTTTAGCAAAACATACATACAGATAATCCGATTTCTAGGCGTGAAGCAAAACATTAGAGCAGTACAATCCTGAACAATATAGATCGTATATCTAGTAAACAAGTCATTTTACATTTGTAGTCTATGGATACATCGGCTTAGTCGATAATATAATGTATTACTATATCAAACAGTCTATACTATATTATTATATACATGGCCATTGTAAAATCTGTTCGCTACTTCCTTAAAACTATTTTTTTTTTAAATATATAACATCTTCTATAAGCCACTTATTTTCAAAATTGACATAGAGAAGTTTCACAATATCAAAAAAGTTTTAATTTTTTTTTAAGTTTTCACTACGAAATTTTTATTCGTTTAGTCTAGAACCACGATGACCAATTCGGAACACCTGAAACCGAACAAACATTTTTCTTTTAGTGTCAATACTTAAAGAATTGTATGAGTAACATTCAGTATATTTATTTGTTATATTTTAATTATGATTTTATACAATATTTACTCTAAAAAAATGAATTTGATCTGTGCCAACAATATATTAATTTGGTTTATTTTAACTAGAATCTTATATCAACTCTACAGCAATGAATCCGTTAGGTTGGGAAAATCGAGGAGTTAGGAGAAATAAAAGATTTCAAAGAGTTGAAAAAAATGTTGTGTGGCTCTTACCAGAATCGATGAGTGTATTTTAGTACTTTTTAAGAAATATGTTGAGTATTTCTGGTTTAGAATATTGTTATACAAAATTATTAGATTTATTATTTTACCGCATATTTCAGCGGTCTTTGGAACTCTTTTAGCTTTAGAAAGTGAAACAAAATAATAAAAAAACTCGAAATAAAGAAAAAGGGGACTCAATAATTACACGAATCCTATTTTTACTAAAAAGCATATTAATATCTATCAGTATTAAGTTTTCATACTAACGTAAATATACTTTGTAAACATCCTATACCCATACAACCATCTAGACTTGTTTGCGTATAATATTTCGACGGATTTATGAACAACATATAATTGTATATATGTATGTATGTGTGTTCACGAGATACACAACTTGGGAGTAGGGACATTAAGAGGAGACGGCACTCCATAAGCCTTCAGTTAGTTAGTGCAACACCTGCAGCAAAGGCTAATGTAAATTGTGGACCGCCACTACTACTCTCCCCCTTGTTCACACCCCACCAACCCATTTACCCCCATACGTTGTCACAGATATAGTGTATTAAATACACCTGGCACATGTCAATATATAGCTGACATTATGTTTAATATTCATAAAATCAACTTGAAGCAGTGATGTGTTTACCTCATGTACCTTATTAATTATTAAGGATTTGTAGCATAAAGGAGATGTGAAGTCTTGTATAGTTTGAACTTGTTATGGTATAAGACAAAACGATTATCTCTACATAACAACTAATTAATACATATTACTATTTTTACTACCATGTTCTGAAAGAAATGGAAGTATTGTAATACCGTCGATTCTGATTGTACTACCTTAAAAACTTAAAGAAACGTTGATTTACGCATGGCGGCTGTGCGTGTCTGTGTGTCTGGATGCAGAATTTTCTTTCGTTCACGAAAACTACTGTAAAAATGCAGCGATCTGAATTATACTGAAATTTTCCATATATGTATTAGAAAATATTTAAAAATATATTAAAGAACATGGAAGTCATGTATGGTTCTCCATACCGATATTTTTATTATCTGTGATATATTTCACTAATGAAGAATTCAAGCATTAAAACAAGAAAATAAATATTAATTGAAAAACTGATTATGTACCTAATCTTAAAGACCTGTGGTTACCAATTTGTGACCTACGTACCACTGAGATTTAATTTTAATGAATTCCTGCAATACACTTATTTATTTTTCAAAACTAAATAAGTTAAACGTTTCATATACATGTTGGTAACCGCTGCTACGTATAAAAAAAAATATAGTACACATTTAAATAATAAAACACTTCTATAATATATACATTATAAGTAATAACAAAATTTCAGTATGAATTAAAAAAAAGATAAACCGCATCAAATCTTATTTTTTAAATTAATTAATACAGTCTCGATCAGATATTTCATATTAAAATACTCTGAGTGAGAACACGCAAATAGACGCATTTCGTTCATAACCACGGCCACTTAAAGCAGCGCTTGTTAGCATTTTAATGTTCGTTACATACTTTCAAGTATATTTTTTATTACCAGAAAGTTTCGATTTGATAATTCAATTATCAGATAACTTAAGTTAACTTATGCATTCGAATAGTGGAAGACACATTAAAATCGGTTCAGTTGTTATCGTGTTAAGTCAGAACAAACAAACAGAAATATGTATTATGTAAAATGACATACCCATCAAAAAAGTTTATAAATTAGTACTAAAATATCTAGGTGTATTCACTATTATCTATAGATTATGATTTCTATAACATTCCTGAAAGGGTAATTAAAAACAGTAGGTAGTCTTTTCAATGAAATACACTACGTAAAGTATAATGTTTGTAGTAGAAAAGATAATATTGAAATTTCAATAGATAATAACGTCAGTCAATATTGATACAAAGAGAGGTATTGGCCTAATTTATCTATCTTTGGATCTAGTCTTTTTAACATTTAATGAGCTTTTTGATTATGTGATATTCCCAATATTTCCATGTATTTACCAAGTACAAAATACGGTAATGCATATATTATCTATTATCTATATTACAAATTCAAATCATTTCAGCATTATATTATTTGTGCCCATCAAACTTGAAAACTACTGAACCGATTTTGATGACACTTTCACTGTAATAAAATCTAAGATCTTAGCATTTCTTTAGGTAATATATATATATTATACTTATCCATCAAGGGAGCTGAGCAGTGACTAAACATAAAGGTGAGGTGTTACCAATGTCATTTACAATTCAAAGTAGTGAATGGGGGGGGATACATGAAGGGTTCGCAGTTGAGAGCCACTGGATTTAGTATTATGTAAGTATCTTTCTCTCTCAGAACCCTATCGTCTGCCAGAGGCTTATTGTATTCTTAATGAGTGAATTCTAATTAACGTTGTTACCTTTTTCGGTTCTGCGGGTGATGAGATACCATTTCTCGTGACTTTAATCTTATATTATGTATAATTCAACAAAATGAATTAACAATAGAATAAATATTTAATTTATTATACATAAAAGTAAAACGCAATTTGCCTAAATCATGATTTGGATTTCCATTAATAGAACCACTGTTTAAAGTAAATAATAAACAAAGTATTAAGTCCACTTTTATCGTACAGAGTACTTTATGAAGTATTTTTATTTGCAAATAAATGAATAACTCTGAGTTTTGTACTACTACAGTAAGAGTTATAGTGTTGCCATTTTTAGACAAACCGGCGATGACGCGATTTATTCAAAAATGCATTTATGTATTACACAGCTACACAAAAAAGCCAACTTGGAAAAATTCAACCTAAACTTAAAATTCAAGCTCAAATAAAAAGAACTGGTAAGCAGAAAATTAAAAAAAAATGAATTTCGACTAAGCTCGACCAATACTACAATGCTATATAGGTCGCTTTTTTGGATCTGCAATTTTTTTTTGTATAGACTGTCATTTTTAGCAAGCATCAAAAATTAAATTAAAATTCAGCATAATAAATAATATTGAGTATATTTAATGACAAATAAAAAACTTCAATATGGATATTAAATTTAAAAAATATAAGAAACTAGTCAATGAATACAAAATATCTGGTTTTCAGGTAATTTTTATTGCTTGAATTTAATTATAACTATTTGCACCTTGCTCTTTTTCGATGTCCTTTCCGTAGGTTCTAGATAACATTGGATAATTGAACAAAATGGCATGCTGCCATCCATTAGTGGGTAAATAAACATTTAATGTTGTGATTATTATGTAGGTATTTGATCATAGAATATATGTCAATTGGATCGAAATTAAATTCGTCCGAGGATTTGCTATAATTAATTTAACTTTGATGAACAAGCGGAATTCAAAACGAAATAATCCGTGGTTAAAAAATAATGGATAGTTATAACGAATAAATAATATCCAACTACAAATTACTGTACACATCGACATAGAAAATATATTCATTTGTTTAATAAATGATATAAGCAGAAAATAATGTATGCATCTATTTGCTTTCTCTCTCTTGCTTAATGCAGCGTTGTTTAAAGCTTTGTTTTTCATTTTTTGAGGTTCTGTAAGTGTGACTGTATCTGTCTTTGTCTGCCTATAACTATAAGCTTTAAATTTTACTTAAGTTAAGACATATTGTAAAAACATTATTCCAAGAGGGTGGGGGAGCACCATAATTTTTTTTGATACTTAGGTGCAGAGCTCTATACACAAGTACAACAAAATATTTTAATACTATTTCAAACGAAAATCTATATATTACCAATCGACTTTTTATACAAGATATTGTTTTTAATTAAAACACTAGAAATTATTTTATATCTATAAATAGATAATTTGCCTTTTTTATGAACTTTTTTGCATTTGGATTGTGCTTTCCAAACCACGTACAATACCCCAACTCCTGTGCGTGCATACTATACCCCAAGGCTTGTATTTTTTGCGATATAACTTTATTGTATTTAAATTGTCGTTTTGTTTATACATAGTGAAAGCAGTATAACTAAAGCTCTTTCTTACATTATATGTTCACTATAATAGGTTCTCAATTTTACCCCTGACCGCCCATGACATTTTTTACTTGCATTTTATTTGTTAAACAAAATGACAAAAACGTTAAAAACACTAGTATGTTTTCCCTAAAATTAAAAAACCAATTCAAGAATATGATTTATATGAATATCTCTCATCAAATATTTATATTCATTTAATTATGTTTCATTAAATACATATTATCATATTCAATAAAAATTTAATTAACTATAGTTACGATTAAGCGGTTTTCAAATACATGAAGGGAAATTATTTTGTCAGTCAGTCTATTTATATTAAAGTCCATAAAATGGAAATTTCCCTTTGTGGCGTTATTCGTATAGGTACGTACATACGTACATATCATTGGCGCCGTATATATGGGAAAATATAAATAAATATACTATTTGATTTATATTTACGAATTAAGAATAATTAATTTTCATTAAAAAGAAATACAAAACTTAATTTTTTACGGAAAAATACACAAAATTTCATTAAATGTTTATTTAATATTTTGTTGGTATTTAAATAAATTTTATATCCGATTCATATATACATTTTTAAGTGCCCACCAATGGTACAACTCAACGAAAAGGAGAATCAAGCATGGTTTTCAAAAAAGTTATTTTGATGTTGATTAGAATTGTAAATATAAAATCAATTACTGTATCATCATTATTGTACAAACGAAAACATGTCGCCCTGAAACAGAAATTTCAATTAAAAAATACATACTTTATAAGTATTGGGAAATACTACCATACCCAGAGTATATTTGATCATTTTTTAAACATACAAATGAAAATTTTCGTTAGAACTTTTTTCACTTTGTATATATCGAAAATTAATTTAATAGCCGAGATATTCAGCAGCCATATGTATATACATATATAATTATATATGAATAAAAAATATTGATATTTAATGCATGACGACTCATGGGAAAATAATTAAAAAGTTCGTAATTAAAAAATTAACTCATTTAACATTTTCGGCTAAAAAGTGTATTGAAGATGTCTTCTTCAATCTAATAACATGTTCTGACTGACTGAAACCTCTAGACCTAGAAACTTGAAATTTCAGGGGTGTCTTCCTTTTATGATGAAAGCACCCTCTAAGAAAGGATTGTTTGAAAAAAAAGAGAGTATAAAAGATTATACGGGAAAAATATTGTTTTGGTCGGATTTACTCAAAACTTAAAATAAATACTCAAATAATGAAACATGTATTTCAGCATTTCCCACAATTCAACCCCTTAGGGGTGGAAAAGTTTGTAACAAAAGGTAATTTTAATAAAAATATTTAAATTTAATTATAATTAGCTATCATATTCGGTGTATGAAAAGTAGTAATTATTTTGTTGTTGTTATTGAAAAAGTATCATAAGTATGGTGTTGAGGTGCGAAACACCTAGGAGCAGAGCCCCTATTGAATAGCAATAATTTTACTTCAAAATTATATTAAATACTCCTAAATTTGATCTATTCATAAACCAGAGATTACAGTGGAGAACAGAACAATACATATACTTTATAAGTACTTTTTAATGTAAGTAATGATCTGATCATTACTTAAAACTTTTTCTCATGCAGTATATTTCTAGTGCACGTAAGTAATTTAAAGGTGTAGTTTTTATTTGCGTCAGAATGAAATCATTCATCTAGATTCAGTACTTTAAGAGTGAATAAATCATTTAAAAGTCGCCGTCTTCTAGTGGAAGTTTTATTACGAACATTACTTTAATTGAACTTGCAATCAATTGAATAAATATTATAAGATGTGCTATGAAGGTCGACAATAGTCTGAAAAAATATTAAGTGTACCTATATCTGCATTTATAACTTCATTTAATTAAATAAATAATAATAAAACAAGATGACTTGTTTAATAGTTTTAGTTAATTACATCAAAAGCACCGATTAAGAGTAATTGATTAATTTACTAGGTAATGACTTTTTTATTCAAATACTCGAGTTAGTGGTTTCCTAATCGTTGAAAGCTTAATTCAAACACTGTTTGTAATTAGTTAAAAACGTTGGTACACACACTGCTAGTGTTATAATAACGAATTAAAATTGTTTGAATTTTAGTAAAGGTCATGTTATATTCATAGATTTAAATAAAAAAACATTGTGAATTAAAATAGAATAAACTATTCTAAAAGTTATAATTATTTGTAAAATATAATTCAGAATTCTGTATGTTACCAAATAGGATACTTTTTTACCCACCCAGTAAATAATAGATATTTATAAATATTTATACATTAATAATTTTTAAAGAACTTATTGCCAGCTTGTATAATATTATTGACGTTTCTTCCTACATGTTAGCTCACTGAGTCATTCAAAATTCAAGATGATTTAAGGGTTTTTTTAGTAATTTTTTTAAGAATAATAAAAAAAAGTAATGAAATGAAATTTGGAGGGTTTATTGTACAAAAAAAAACATAGATTTTTTTAAATGAAATATAAAACAAAAAATGGTGACTTTAGCGTTACTACACTGACAATGAGTGCATCTTTTTTGTTATGTTTTAAACTGAAGAAAACAGAACTTCAATAGATCAACATCCAGAACTACACACGATTATTAAAAAATTATACTAATAATTAGTTTAAATCTCCACCATTTTGACACCTATTAACCGATTGTCATCAAATCATGCTGTAAAATAGTTAAATGTACATAAGATTAATATTCAGAAATGGTAGTAATCAAATATCAATAAATATTTCTAATTCAGTACATTTAATTAAAAAATAACCATTACTGGGGTCATATCCAAGACTGGTGCCACTACCTTATAGAAATAAGTTATAATATATATAAAATAGTACGGTCTTCTTTAAATAATCACTTGAACAAATACGAGGATGGGACACCGGCTACAAAGACTCTATCCGAACTGTCAAAGCCTACTAAACCCACCACCACAGCAACAGGCTGGAAAAATTGACCGTATTCTTCTGTATGCTTCACAAATCGTTTTTTGTCAATTATATTTTGTCTACTTATCATTAACTTTTTTTTATCAGTCTATGTAACATTTTTATTGAATTTTTCGTAGTGGCCGCTAGTAATGTGTGTTTTTCGTTTACTAATACTCACATTTATATTGATATTAATAGATAGTTTGTGGCATATAAGAACTGCAGATTATCCAACATCAAATTGAGTTGATTAGATTACTTATATTACGTACAAAACTACATTATGATTGGTATAGAACTATAGCAAACTTACTTTACGATAGAGAGAAAACAATTTCTGTATCTTCAAAGAAAAAGATATGTCATTTCAAAGGAATTAATTTATTTTTAAATAATATAATATTATGTAGTTTTGTAGGGGAAAGTCGGGTAATTTGGACCACTTTTTTTAAATTAAGATTTTTAGTTTACTAGTTTTAGGTTTAGACAAATTATTTTTTTATGAAATGAAACAGCAGTTTATAGATTTTGTTTTTAGTAAGTAATAATGGAGTTTATGATAATTATGTTTATCATAAACTCCACAAAAATCAATTAATATAAATATATTATAATTATTTATCATTATTAAAACAAAAAACTATAATAAATCAATCTCGTTACATTATTTCTATTAAATTATTCAAGAAAGACAATCATCACATATGTCAGGATTATTGGTACAAGTTTCATGATTCCAATTATGGCAAAAAAATCACTTATTTATATTTGCGGAAACAAAACACTAACATTTAACTTGTTAAGGAAAACAATATGACCGATATGCAATAAATTTAGGCGCCTATCGCACGGTGTTACCGTTTAAGAAATCAGAAAACTACTTTTCGAGATATAAGGGTGGTCCAACTTAGCGAGTGGTCCAATATACCATACTTTCCCCTATTAAATCAACATTTAGTAAGCATTCTAGTAATAGAAATTCTTTATTAGTTTTTTTTTGTTATTGAAGATGAAAAACTAAAAGACTATAACTAAATGTATTTATATATACACAATACACATAATACATCCACTATTTTTGATTCAATATAAAAACACATATATTGTTCTAAATGAAATAAAAATGAAATGGAAAATATCATTGCAATGTTTTTATCTACGATTATATGAAATTATACGAACATGTATTCAGTTGAAATTATTGTTAGTATAATGAAAAAACCTAGTATAAAACTAATGTGGAAATATTCCGTAAATCATACGAACCATTAATTAATTTTGTAAAAACAGGCATAAAGGAGACAGCCCGAGCATTTTTTTAATACGGTGGTTAATTTTATCATCAAATAAAAAACAAACTTTGCTGAAAACTATATAATCACACTTTTTTATATATATAGAGTACATTGAATAGAAAGCATTCTGACGTCATCAGTAACGACCTATATACGTTAGTCCGTAAGGGGGGAGAAGGGTTATGCCCGGGAACTCTTACCTGGTCAAATGTACGCACAAAAAGAGATAAAAGCATATTGTAAGCATCTTACGTATACTATCATCTCATTTTTAAACAAATTAATCCTGTAAAAGAAAGAGACAGAGTATGCGATTTTAATAAAACACACATAACCATATCCTTCTTCAGCATGCAATATTAATTTTTATATTTGATGCGGATTGAAAATAAAGATAGGATATACGATTTACGGTACTGTTGCATCTAGCGTCTCTATCTCTTGATGCAATATTAATATTCATATTCAATGCGGTTTAAAGATAAGGACGGGTTGAGTGTTTTACGTAAGGGTTATATGTTCTGCCTCTGTCTAACATGTACGATAGGTGCGTGTAAAGGATTATAAGTATTGATGTGCGCACAGGTAGTCGGACGTAGTGCGCATGTATCCAGGTGTACATCATACATGGTCCTTAATGCGAGAGAGAGAGAGACAGTCGAATGCGGTGTTGTAGCGTGCGACAGAGCAAGCACGAGTCGTGTTCTATTATCATTAGGAATTCGAGAAACGTCCCTAAGATTAATTCCACAAACCGACAGTAGAAACACAATCTTATATATTTTACATTATATATAAAATATATAGGTGTACTTATAAGTACATCAGAACTTGTATATGGGAATGAAATTTATGATTACATTTTTTTATTCATTGTAATCGGAAAATTAAACTATATTTTATTATTTATCTATACATAATAATATGTTTAAGTCGTAAATTAATTTTGGCGAAAAGATAAAAAAATGAAAGAATTTGTTATCAGGAAATTGAAATAAAATAGAAATTGTAAACGAGAATATGATATAAAGAAATATAGCATATATGTAGGTGTAGGTATAATAATATCTGATACAATTGGAATTTACATTACATATTGTACCACCGGAAATTAAGTTTCTTTGTTAGTTTTTTAATGTATTTATCTAATATCAAAAGCTATTATATAGGTGTACCTATACATAAATATACATATATAGATATAATTTGTATTTCGCACTATCGATTTTTATCATGTTTGAACTTATGATTCTTTAATTACAATTTTTGTATTCCTAAATTACAACGCATATTTAAAAAATACAAAGTTTGTACAATGTTTTCATAACATAATGATCCGTGTGCAATATCCGATATAGGACTTAAAAATACAATTGAATTATCTCTAAACAAAATTATCGAACAGTAGAAATGATGTCATTAAAAAGTGGTTTCTTGGTTTTATTTTTATTTTACCACACAACAAAATTTTGGAAAAGTATAATTTTTTAATTCGATCAAGAATTGAACTTATTTTACCTTAAAAATTTCGTTTTTGTACAAAATTATCTTATTTGTCGTAAGAGCAGCATTTTTCTTCGTTACAAGTATTTTAACATCACTAGCTTAGAAATTATAACGAGTAATAACTTTTGCGGGATAATGTACTCTCATATCGTAGCGATGGGAAGTTGTGTTTGTAAGCACTGATTCTGAGTGTATATGCCGGTCGAGCGATTTCAAAATACACGCGAGCGATGCAGCTGAGGAAACCTAAGTTAAATAAAATATAAGGTAAGGTGCTCTATAATCGGAAAAAAAATTAGATTAAAGTTTATATTCCCATCAATATAAAATTAACTATTGCATACCAATATTTAGAATGGGTTCTTAACTGAGACACACTGTATTTCAATAAATATGTATGGTTAATATCGCAATTTCACTTAATTTTACTCAAAAATGTAGTATTATTAATTATTTTGTTACAAATGAATAAAAATTACTTTCCTATCAAAACCCGAATGTAAAAACTGCATGCGAACCGTGTTAAAAGTTTTGATTTGCTTACTATTTTTAAATGTATTTGAAAATAATTTTTTTTCATATATAATAGATTTTTGTATTATAAAAACTTCAATTCATTTTGTAGCTGAGGTTTTGATTTACACAAATATTTTTTTTCTAGCATTTTGATTTATTAAGAATATTAAAAAAAGGTTTTTTTTATACATAAAAACGAAATTAACCTTAACAAAACGTAAAAAATTATCTAATTACCTTCACACTTTCTGTAAAATGTAATAGATTCTAAAAATCCGTATGTGAGCATTATATTTCACATTTGATGTATAAATACATTTATTTATTTTATTTTAAATATACAATATTTTACAATTTAGTTGTCACCACCTCCTTAGGCCTTAGAAACGCATAAATAAATCACCAGTTATAATTAAATTCTCTCTTTACAACATTATTTATTGTTATGTTGTGCAATCATAAATTTAGAACACAAGTATTTCCTGCGAAGGAAATAATTTCAATATTCAATTAAGGTGATAGTTTACGCAGGTGGGTGTCGAGATTATATCGGTGGTTGCAGCATGTCACGAGATCTAATTAGGAAACTGTACTTATTTCCTCGTAAATTTCATATGTAGAGATGACATAGTCATATGTGCAAATCCAAATATATACGCTTTGTAAGGAGGGGGAAGTTGTATTAATTCCTTAATCGGTTTAACAGATATAAAATTTTCTATAGCGTACATATGTATAGAATACAGGATTTATACATAAAAAGTGTTTTCGTTTATAAATACATGAGTAACTTATAAGAGATAGAAATAAATAGATTAAATAAGTTTCATTCGGCGTTGACATTTAACCCTTAACTAGTATCGTAAATTTTACAAGCGTAATTGGTAATGTGGGGTATTTGCGACCCCCACAGAAGATTAGCTTTTGTCAAGCTAGTTTCAATAATAAGACTAGATAACACTTTATAAATGGTAAATAATAATACACTCATTTTATGTAATCAACTAGCATTTAATACCATTATTTTACTAAATTATCTTCTACGAAAGATTCTAATAAAGTTGCAATTTTTTGGATATTTTTAGGTACTTACCCACAAAAACTAAAAAAAAATTCAACAAAAATATATTTTCTATCTTAGCTAATATGAAATAATTAAGCAAAAAAACATATTTATATGCCTCTAATAAAAAAAAAATAATAATAATAATAATAATAACTAAAAATAAAGGTGTTATAGCGCCGAACACCCGGCACCCGCCACGAGTCGTGACGTAATGAGATTACTTAAAATGGCGGGTGCGCACGATGCTAAGATTTTTAGAAAAACAATAAAACATGACCTGTTTACGAGTCAGGTTTAATGTCTTTTCTCGTAAAAATTGAAGCCATTCCGTCTCGGTCTCGTTTCGAAAAAATTAAGCCGATCTCGTCTCGTTCATGTGACCGAGACTCGACGAAACTTATAAAGTTAATATCGTCTCGTCAAAATTTCAGACGGTTTCCAATTCGTCTCGTGAATTTTTAGCACACGAGACCAAGAAAAGTCTCTTCTGTGCGTGTAGCCCTATTTATGAGAATTACTAGATTTATTCAATTCAATTACTTCTAACACTTAATATAAATGTACGATAAAAATCATCGCTTTACAATTTGTTAAATCAATATATGTAAAAATAAATATGAAATGAGAATGATACATATTTATCTAATTGTCGGTTCAAATACAGAGATAGAAATTGATATTGGAAATTTAATATCACAAATATGTATTTATATTTGTACAAATTTCCCCGAGAAACGAGGATAATGGAAGGAGGTATTATAATAAAGTAAATAATTATTTATGCAACATTTTTATTACAAAACAGCAGGTAATGTAATACTTCCTTATGAAAATGATTTCACACTGTGTATATAAAAAAATATTTTACTGGTGTAACAGATATTAAGAATTTTCACCGGAGAAAATATTATATAAAGCCGTATTCATAAGTAAATAAATTTAAGATCTAAAGACCTAAAATTAATAACTTTGACAAATTTTAATAAAACAATCTTTCACGGTCATACCTATATGTGAATATTTAGTAATATGTATAATATGCACGTCTTGAAAATAATAAACATCTAAGAAATATATGGTTTACACTTGTTATTAGAAAAACAAAATTCTTATCAAATGTATTGCAGAATGCAATTGGTTTAAAATTCACATTACAAGAGAGCTTAGAGATCAAACTGTTGAAACGAAATATCTAGACAGCTTTGCATTTGTTAGATTGATCAAATTGGATGGAGTCAGAGCAAAAAATTAAAGCAATTTTTATAACTGCTCGTTATAATAAATGCAATATGCCTTTGTACTCTCGTATACTCTTGATATATTGTGTATGAAAACCTTTGGCTTTAAATTCGGTTATATTTTTATATATAATTTAGATTGGATATGTGTGCTAGTATAATAATAAAATTATTGTTTGAAATATGATTTAGGACTGTGCCAAACGAACGTTGATAGTGTCCAGAGTGATATCTACGAATTAATCGATTGTAGTTTTAAATAATGTACTGGTACCAGTCTTGGCTGTATTGAGAGCAAGATATACCGATTTTGGGATTGATGAGCTTCTTTTTTGTAATTCCCATGAACTTATGTTATTAATAAAACAAGTACATCCTTTTTTCATCAATTTAATTGTCAAAGTCCGCAAATATAGTTTGTTTTTTTAAATTATAACCTTTTATATGTTTTTATCCAGTAATAGATAAAGTAAAACCAGTTACGGGTACCCAGTGATGGACAATTGAACACTGAAATTATAAAATAAAGAATTGTAAACAATGTAAAGCAGATGCTATGATAATATCGTAATTAATAAATAGATTAAACTAATAATTAGTTTAAATATCCACTATTTTAACAGCCATTAGTTGATTGTCATCAAATTAAACTGTTTTGCAGTTAAGTATCTATAGATTAAGATTAAGTAATGTCAGTAATCAAATATCAACAAATATTTCTGATTTAGTACAATTAAACAAGAATACATATACAAGTTTCAAAATAACATTTAAAATATCGAGTTAGTCGTTCTGATCTCAGAACGGCTCGTATGCTGTCCATTATATGCGAAGTAAATATTTTTATAATTTCACAAATAGCCAGGAAGAAGAGTAAATATTATTCTTTCCGTTTTTCTATTTCGAGAATACGAATAAGATATAAGAATATCTCAATGTGAAATATTTGAATGGCAAAGTGGACAGAGGGGATCTGGTGTAACATTTTCTCGCGCATATATTAAAACCTTAGCATGTTTTATATCCAAGGAGAGGGATTGGAGCAGTCGGCGGCATTGCGCCCAGGGACACTAGATTCTTTCTTTCAATAAGTTTCCCGTTCGCCGTTGACGTCGCGGAGTGACAAATCCCTCCCTATTGGTCTGCGGCCCTCCCCATCAATTGTTCCACCTGTCCTTCTCGCGTCTAGGTCTTCGCAATAATTCTACGTCTCTCTTTTCAATTTAAAAACTCACACTCAAACTCACACACACACACACATAGGTCGAACAGTGGCGGGTTTAACGTGTCATGTGTACTCTGTACATCATATTCTATTTTTACCAGAGAATTGAACCTGCATTTATTCAACGGTTTGGTTTGGGTTCAAAATATGTAGCTTTTGGTATGTAAGTTGTCTTGAAGCTTCTCACTATACTACTTAATATAAAAAAAATTTTTTTCGATGCAATGTAATCTCTATATATAAAAATTAATGTTCGTTTGTATGAGGCTTATAGACTCGGAAATTACTGAACCGATTTCAATGCGGTTTTCACCAATAGTTAGATAATTTTTGTCAAATGTTGTGGTTTAGTTATAGTACTTTATGTTTAATTGAATTAATATCCCTGGGCTACACCGGGTTTAATACGCTAGTAAATAATAAAATAAAATTGTGATATAATATCGTTAGGTTACATTTAAGAAATGTTGAGTTAATGACAAATCGGAATCTATATTTGATTTGAATATCCTACATTTTGTATTTTTCGTTGCTTTATAAGTTAAATTTTGTTAAATTCCAAAGAGGTAAAATTTTGGTAAAACACTTACAGTTTGTTTATGTTTAGTTCAGCGGTTATTAAACTAGGGTCCGCGGAACTATTGCCGGGGGTCTGTAAAACATGTTTGGCATAAATTCAAGTACTTTTTTACATTTCTATTTACTAATGATTAATTACTATCTAACGACCTTCTTTGTTTTTTTGTCAGAGAGGCATGGGTTATTTTAGTGTGTAGTTGTAGATTATTTCTGCAGTTGTAAAAGCGAATTTGTGTAGTGCAAAAAATTAAAAAAAATGTATAATAAATAAATAAAATAATAAAATGTGTGGAAAAAAGGTCATTGCCCAATGCAAAATTTTTTAGAAATGTAGAGCAAAAAAAGTCATTACAGTTGTAAAAACAAGAAATGTAAGAAATGTAATGCAAAAAACAAAGATCATTGCAGTTGAAAAACAAAAATTGTAAGTATGGAGCAAAAAAATAAGGTTGTACAATTTTCTAAAAATAACCCCTGCAAAATAAAGGGGGTCCCTAGACTACATAAATTTAAGAACCGCTGGTTTAGGTAATACTGTAATTATTCACATAGATTAAAAATTTATATGAATACCCGACTAGAAATGAATCCCATGATACTGCGTATAGTCCCAGTCAAGTTGTTCTCGGTCGGATTTTTATTATACTATTTCGACGAGGACCTTCTAAGGAACATAACAATTCACATTAATCATGATGTTATAAGGGAGTTCTTATCAGGGATCTTTCCTAATGTATTTATGGTGGTCAGATTCAACCACAGATGCAGGCACGTAGCCAGGTGGTGGGGAGCTGAAGTTCTCCCTAATCGAAATTTAGTTGTACGTTATACTTCCGCTACCGGACCGAGTCCCACCAAAATTTAATAAAATTAAAAATTACGAACAAATTGGTATTTAATTCAATTTAACAACAATATTTACTTCATTTGAAAAGAAAGAATTAAAATTTACATAAAAAATTAATAATCCTTTTTTATTCACATTAATACGATAATGTGAGAGTAGTGTGTTGAATTTTTTTTAGAATAATAAAAAAGCAATCAAATGAAATTTGGAGGGTTTATTGTACATGTCTCAAAACACAAAATTTTTTTAAAATGAAATATAAAACAAAATGGTGACTTTAGCGTTGCTATACTAATTGTAAGTGTATATTTTTTGCTCCATTACGGAAAACAGAACTTCCATGGATAAAAAATTTTCTCGTTATTTACGAGTTTTCCCATCGATGCAAATTTTGTATCACTTTGAATACAAAATCGCGTTTTTGACGAAAAAAACGATCGATTTGGCGGTTTTCGGTTGCTTATTTTGCTTCTGTTTTGCTTTGAGACTGAATTATGGTGCCCTTTTACATTACCATATACTCATTATCACTAATTTTTCACCACTTTTACCATTTAAGTTGTTTCGTTCTTTCAGAAACAGTGAAAAGTGGGCCTTTAAAAATTAAAAATTTTGTTTTTTGTTTATTATTCCTTTTGAATATCATTTTTAAGATGTTTATACATCATTTAAGCCAATAAATTATCAAAAATTAATTAATACATTAGATATAACCCTTGAAATATAACCACAGCTGTCGATATTACACGATAATTTCCTATAACATTATAAAAAAAATATGTCCTGTTTTACGACTAAGATAGACGACACGTGGAAACGCATACTTGAGTAAACATTGATTCGCTGTCTCATTTATTGTTCGTGTACAATTAGATAGCTTTACTATTGATTATACAGACCGAACTAACATCAAATTTACCTCTCAAATGGATAATCTGAAATTATGTCAACTTAAAATAAAATTTATTTTGAACTAATTAATGAAATGATATTTATACAATTCTGGATTTATTTTTCGATAAATCCAACCCTGCAACCGACGTGAAAATATATGCAAATTTAGCTTCGTCGTTTTTGTTTGTGTGCTGCTTTTTTCGTATACTTTTTTTGTTGACGATTTTTTTTGCCCACTTTAATTTATGTGTGTTCAATGAATTGATAATGCTTATTTTTCATTTGTCGATGGAAATGTTTTAGAGTTACACTAAATTGATACCCTCGCAAACGGGGATGACCCTTTTTTGTGTTAATTGCCTGTTTTAAATTTAATCGTTGCTATTCGAAACCATTGCATTGTGGTAATACTATTTATTTATTTTAATAAAATACCTTTGTTCTACTCTTTGTTTTGTTATGTGTGAGCACATTTGTATTTTGTTACAAATATTTATCTACTAATGTTATTAAAATCATTAAAACATTCATACAATTACAAAAAAAAATACATTTGCGGAAATAATGACAGAAAATATTATGATACGTTATTATTTTATTATAACGATATCAAAAAGCGAAAATATACGTTTTAATAACGAGCTTTACTCTTTTAAAATACTAATAATTAGCTCAAACAGCACTTTAAGTTATTAAAACGATCTTTGCAAACTTAAATGATTAAAATGACTGTATTTAAATAAAAGAAAATAATAAAAAGTGTATAAAAACTGAATTAATTAATTGAGAATGCACTGCTATAAGTTAAGGTATATAAAAAAAGAACTGAAATATTCTCAAGAACTTCTCTTTAAATTATTCCCAAAAGACATGAATTATAATCCATACATTTTAAAACTTTTAGATGTTAAAAATCTCTTAGCTAAAAGTTCCTAGCTGTTGTGTTATATACCTTTATGAAAGTAATTGAAAAAGTTTAAAACGAGCTACAAAACGAAGAATAATAGAGCGTATATATCGCCCGATTTGTGAAAAATACCTTGATTAATTTCTGGAGAACGAAATTGATAATTACCCACACTTTAAATATTGACTTAAAACAACCAATACTGTTCAATTCTGATATTATATTTACATGAATTTTTAATATAATCTGACATTCCGTGTCTTCACTGCATTTTTTAAAGAAAATATTATACCCATGCATAAAATGTACGAACATCTTATTAAATGTACATTACTTTCTGTTGTACAGAAAAATATTATTTTTTTATCCAATAGAAATACACTTTAGCAACAGTTTTAAAAAGTATTAATTCTGAAATGAATCAGCTAGCGTCTCTAACAATAAAACACTTGGGAATAGCATCTGGTTGTACATTTAACTTAGGACAATTAATAAAAGTTTTTTTGATTAATGAACTTACACTAAAACGAGAAAAAAATGCTCAAAACAGAGCGCATGCAACCGCAACGAATACAATATACAAGATCGTAAACCAGGTGAGTACAAATGTACAGGCGGTCTATAAAATACTACCTCGATAAATAAAATACAAATAACGTATAAAAATTACACGTGCTTTATTTTAATCGATTCCGATAATACCAATAATAAACAACAGACAACAAATATGGTTATGGCTTATCAAAATAAATTCTCTTAACCATAAAAAAATACATCGTTCTTAATACCTATACGTTCTTCACTTGAGAAAACTTTAAGCTGGTAATTAATGCAGTTATATTTACTTAAGTATATTAATATTTCACTTTTATAAACTATAATTATTTTAAAGCTTCATATGTGTGTATATTACTTGTCTATCAAGAAAATATTTTACTGACTTTTGAAATGAATCAATTTTAAAATTATACAAGTATGAAGAGAAAAATTAAAATATATATTAAATCAAAATCATCTTTGAAAAAAGCATCTGACCCAATAACTTATGAATCAACCTTAAAGCAACAAGTTTACCACCGGATAGAAATATTGCGTTTAAAGCATTAATCTTTGTCTGCTTCTACATCTACCACTACATTACTATTTGTAAGAGAAACTTGCTTTTATTTCTCTTTATTTCATTTTTAGTGAATTTCATCAAATACGTTTTTGTTTTCAAAATTATTTTTCTATTTGTATATGAGCTTACATATATATCCTTATAAGGATCTTCATTTAATTAACAGTTATTTAAAATGTTTACCTACTACTTTGAAATAGATGTAATGATTTTTCTACTTATCTGTTATAAATTATTTATAACACTATCCATGAATTTTTAATTTTTAATACTTTAATATTCTATAACAATATATTGGTAAATTATTTTAAATTGGGTAAAAAAATGTATAAATAAAATAACCTGGAAATGTTCGTTTTCATACTAAACTAGATCTTTTACCGATAGTTCGTATGAGGAATATTTTTACTATTGACCATTATATTTCTAATAATACAGGTAATACGTGAATTTCTAAAAATGCTTTACGTACGTGAAGTAAGTCTATGTATGTGTAGCTCACTAGATAATTTCAATTTCAAAAGACTACTGGTCTAATTTTCATATTAAACTTTTAATGGATTTATTTAGTTGTTACATCCCTTTAAGAAAAGTAGGTACATCAAAAGTGGGTTTAGGCATATCAATTATTTCAATAGAAACATTTAATTATATATAAAAACACAATTTTATTAGATAAAAAGAATAATTTTATAAAAATGACAATTTTAAAATTAAATTTATTTTGCTCCACTCGGTACACATATATTTTGATACTTTATTTCCAATAAATGTATTAATAAAAAAACTTTATATAGACATCAACGCAAATATGAAATAATTTAGTAATAATAAAAAAAAAACATATTGAACATAACAAAATTCGTGCCAAATAGTATTTAGATAATGTAAAGCATTCAACATTATTTATAAACTGGTGGAGATATTAATAAAAGTTTATCAATTTTGTACTCAATTTTCCAATATTCCCTTTAATTTCAACAACATTCCTGGACTGTTGAACATTGTTTCATATGTCACAAGTATGTCCGAAACGCACACATTCCTGAAACCTACTTTTATTCAGAAAGAGGAAGAAGGGGGAGAGCAGCAACCGTAGACTTTTCATACGAAAGGTAAGGTACAATAAAATAAAATAAAAGAATCTGCCTCAGACCGAAGTAAGAAGTTGGGTTATAAAATGAAAACATCCTTTTTAAATTCAACCCGAAAACCCCTTTTGTATATTTAGGGTAGTTATATTTTAGATTAAGGGATTTTACATACCCCACACAAGAAATGTTTTTTTTTATATAAAAAAAAATTCTTATTGATGATGTGAATAAAGAAAAAATCTTTTTGATTGAGAGTTAAATGTAAACATAATTATTGTTTATTTTTTAAATATACAAAAGTAACATTCAACTTCAACTCCAGAATCATGCTATAACTAAAAAAATGTCCATTGTTATTTTTTATGTTGTAAGTAGATATGGCAGTAAATTCACTCACTGAACAAGTGCAACAACTCGGTAATTGAAAATGTATGTAATGCGGGGTATAACTGTACACATTATTATATTAAATATAATATAAATGTTTTATTCTAAATAAAAATATTTAATAGGATTACTTTAAGAAATTACATTAACCACTTCATGTATTGACATTTCTGAAATAGCGGTCGAAGAGTAACAATCTGTGCTGCAACTATTTTCACCAATACAGGAAAAACAAGATATTGTGGTGAAAATCGTGGAAAACTCATTTTTCTCAAAGCTATTACAACGGGAATGTTTTCACGCCATAAATTTTGAATTAGTCTCTCAAGATTTTATTATTTTTCATACAAATTGATATTTTTTCGCGTTTTCGTACGGCCGAGTAGATTCGTGGGTATTTTATAAATTGTTTATTGCATTCCGAACATTTATGGATTAAAATACATTAAAATAAAGCGACTCGACTGTAGCTATAATACATCAAACATTTCACGACATTTTTGACAATTAACGTTTTTTGTTCGAAGAATTGTGTGTATAAATATACTATATTATTTATTATTTATACCTATTGTGGTGTTTCGTTTTGATTACTTTTAATATAAATTAAAAAGTTGTAAAAAAAGTTCTGTAGAGTTTCAATACAGAACATAAAATACAAAAATTCGAATTTAGAAAAAAAAACAATTTGTATTAATTGTAAATTACAAACATTCGGTTCAATGGATAATTTCGAAATAACAATTTTCTGTTAAATATAATGAGCTAAGCCGCCCCTTGTCACTTTGTGGAAAAAATGTAATAGGATTATTGGAAAATGCATCAGAGCATACAGAAATTGTGACCCGCGGTAAAATTATAACACGCACAGGAAATTTAAATATCAGAAAAAATATTTTAAATCGCTGTGAGTAGAAACAAACGTTTTTTTAACATTATACAATTTTAAATTTCTTTTCTGAAAACGTAAAATTGAATATTAATATACTCGCGACCTGTACTTTCATTATTTCTAATGTTTAAATGAAAATAACAAAATCATGAAACATAGTAAATATACAAATTTTTATAATGTATTTATTTATGTTGGCTTTAATAATTTTCTCTAGGTAGGTACATCAAAAAATTATAAAACGAACAGAAACCAAGCCTATATTCATTTAACTATATAATTTTATTAATTTTTATTTAAAATACTACGTTAATTTTAATATACTATAATTTAAGGGCCATAGGTTGCCGACCGCTGCACTAATATTACGAAAATAAAATAAATATAGGTAGGTATAAGTCAAAACTCATTTTATGTAGGTATTTCATATTTACTTGATTCTTAAATTTATTATTTTGTGTAGGTGAGGGCGAGGTCTATTTCATTCGACTGTTTTGTGTCAATTTTCATATCACCTGACTACACAATTTGCAGTCTATCCAATAATATTACCAACGACATTTTCATGGACAATTTTTCTCGTTTATCATTTTGTCTCTGGCATTAAACCAATGCATAGTGCCATGTGCGGGTGATATAGAATGGAGGGGGATCCCCCGGGGCAAGATGAAAGGGTCACCTCTCCCTCTATAACATGGAAAACCGCCGGATGGGGTAAAACGGAAAACCACGCTTTAGTTCGTGTTGTGCATTTACTGTGTGTGTGTGTGTATGTACGTATGTGTGAGTATTCACCTGTCTATCGGAAAACCATTACAAATATATTAGGCTTATTCCAGCATCGTATTCAATGATTTAAAATGGGATGTAAATATGAGGTATCGACCTGCAGATGCTCTCTAGGGAACACGTATGAGGTCTCGCACAAAATATAGGTTGTGAGTTTTTTTTTACACCAGGAAAGGTTCATTCAATTTTAATATAATAAGTTTTTATTATGTACCCACCTATATTTATATAGAGATATAAATTATATGATTTCGTTTGAATTCTCATCGATGCATTGGTATTTATTTAATAGTAAGGAAATTTATCAACATTACAAGTAATATTTGAAAATTGAAAAATATAGCATACTAAAAAGTAATGAAAATTTATTTATTATTAACTACTTTTTCACGGATAGTACAAATGTGTGTATATATGTATATGTAAGGTACTGACACCAGTCTTGGATATGACCCGAGTAATGACTATTTTTTAATTAAATTTACTGAATTAGAAATATTTGTTGATATTTCGTTACTACCATTTCTGAATATTAATATATGTATATACATTTAACTATCTTACAGCGTGATTTGATGACAATCGGTCAAAAAGTGTCCAAATGGTGGATATTTAAACTAACTATTAGTATAATTTATTTATTAATTATTATATTATCATATATATTTTATGTCGTAGTACTTATCATTTTGTAATCATTAGCAAGTGTCCATCACTGCGTGTTCATTACTGGTTTTACTTTATCCGTTACAGGAGAAAAATTATAAACAAAATAAAAGGATATAATTTAAAAAAAATTATATTCGCAGACTCGGTAATTAAATTGATTAAATAAAGAGTTACTTGTTTTATTAGTAACTAAATTGATTAAATAAAGAGTTACTTGTTTTATTAGTAACATCAGTTCATGAGAATTACAAAAAAGAAGCCCGTCAATCATAAAAACAGTCAACCTAGCTCTTATAGCGGCCATAACTGGTGAAAATATATATTATATAAACTTTCTCATTTAGGAAATATTTTTTTATAAACGTTGATCGATATTGCTGATATTTTTACATAGTAAAATTGATACTTTTATGAACTTATATAAAGTGTGTTAGTATGATCATTTATTATTTATACATGTATATTGGTTCCCGAATAAGCTACAGGAGTTTCTCGACGATCCGATAGGCACTCCCGATGGATTCATTTCAGATCACTTTGTGAGCGATAAATGAATAGCGAAAGAAACGAGAAGTGTGGGAAAAATGAGGATACTTTTTTTATAACTATATACAAAAATATACATACATGTTTTGTAAAACTTTATCATCAATACTATTAATATTTAAATTTATAGGCTCTACACAGAAAAAAAGTGTATTGAGCCAAACAATCCTTGTTTCATATAGGTATGTATATCAAAAGCACTATCATCTTAATATTAGAATATAATCTTATATCATGTATTACAGCCTAGTTATTAAAATTTACTAGTTTCCAAATACTTCCAAAAACTTTATCAAACTTACTCAAGATTCGTAAATATACTTTATTTTTACTTACTATGCATTTGACTATGAAATTTTTATTTTTCACATACTTAAATTCTTGAATGTTGATGCTAAATGATAATTAATTAATTGATTTCCCCGCCGTATCAGGAAAAATGTAAACTTTATATTTCCCCATAAAAATAAAATTGTAATGTGTTTCCTTTTTTATGGCTTTTGGTTTCGCATTGAGCCAGAAGCTGAGTTGCTAGTATCACATCACTAAATATATAAACATATATTGTATAATCATATCACAGTGGACACATAAAGAGATGGGGATGTTGCTGCTGGACCAAAATTGTAATGTTATGTATATGTATGTTATGAGCAAAATCCGCGGGGATGGTTAATTAACGAACTTGGTCCAGTTTTAAGTGGGCACTGTCAACAATGCTAAATCATCGTAGGCAATGTCACAAGAAAATTTTACAAATAATCATTTCTAATAAAAAGTATAAAACTGAAAATTATTTCGGGAAATGAAAAAGAATAAATAAGAATGTAACTTATATTTTAGTCCTAAATAATGCGAACGGTAACTGAAAAAATATATAAAAATAAAGTGAAGTACATATTTCCGCACGCTCATACACATGCAAATTTAGTAACTTAACATAATAGGCTTTTTTCTTCTGACACCTTCAGGCTTTATCTACTGCACAAGAGAATATATTTATAAGTGAAAGACTGTATTGTTTTGTTATTCCGTAAATGATGGATGAATCCTTAGAGTAAATACAGATTTGAGTTTTAGATAACTATTGTATACCTCATCATATGTTGTACGTAGGTTTCATTCTTTTTAATTTTGTTGATGTTTATATTCACTTGTTTGATATCAAACTCATTTTCTGTGTATAAGTCAGAAAGTTCATAACATTATACATATGAGATTTTAAAATATAAAAATTTGGCATATTATGTAGTATAAATGTTGTTGTATCAAATCTTGGAAAAAGGAGTTTAATAATTCAACAGAAGGATCATCATTTCCATTACTATAGCCACTAATAGTATTAACTACCTGCATATATAATTCTTAACTACAGCAATTATGTTTTTGTTTATAAACTAAAACACGAAACTGGCCAAAAAACACAAAAACTAATTGGTACAAAATCATAATATATAATAATTTAGTACCATAAACACGTGTAACACTTTAGAACAAATGAAGATTAAATTTGTCGGGAGAGATTAACAGTTTCATTTTTCATAATCAGAGTTATTAATTGTTGTCATGAATGTAGGAATGTAAAACAAAAATAAAACAGGTCTAATTCAAAAATTATAATAAAGCGTAATATGAAACAATATGTTTTAATAAACGTACACTGGAATTTGTACATTTGAATTGTTCAGAAGTCAAAGAAATTATTTTTGTTTCAAATACAATCAATGTAAATTACTATAATTGAGGAGGTTCATAGGTTGGGAACCGCTGAACTACCCCAATCAAGGTTTTCAAAATCGGATCAAAAATAAGAAATATTAAACCTTCACCGTTTGCATTTACGTAATACTGACCGTAACTCGACAAGATGATTGATGAAACAAAATCAGGTAAAATTTTTAGCTCGTGTATCGAAAAAGAATAATAAAACAATAAGAACAAAAAATAAGCAGGCAGATTTAAACGATACATAAATAATATAATGTTGTAACGATTGCAGTGGTATAGCAAATCTGAATAAGAGAGACAGTTCTCTCTTTCTCTCTCTAAAATACATCATGATGGATTACCTACGATAATTAATATAGATGTTGTTTCATGAAGTCGCATTCATTACGTACAGGTCTCTTCTCTCTGTTTTATCCACGCTTTTTAATATATGCTACATATACTATAAAATCTGACATATTTTTATTTATTTTCTACTAAAAATATTCCTGAATTGAATATATGTATGTATAAAAGTTTCTGAATTCTTTAAACACAATTTAAAATATTTTAATTCAAAATTTAATAATATTATAATTGAAAAATTGAACGATTGTTTTGAACTGACTAAACAAGTTGTGTTATTGTTATAAGATAATAATATGTTCAGGCCCGTCTAAGCCTTAAAAGTAACTTTAAGTACCCTTACGATACAGTCCATTTGCCCTCACTATTCTTGCATTAATATAATTTTAGTAGGTTTTGCATAGAAAACATAAATACAAAACAACTGAATTTTAATAACAATAATTTTCACACAGTGCATTGTAACACCCAAAATTCTCTCTCAAATACTTAAATACATACATAGTATTCAGTCTACTCAAGGAATAATGCCTTCATTTTATAATAATATTTGTATAAGAGTGTTTTAATTTATATAAAGTGTTTAATAAATGTTATTTGAAAAGTTACACAACTCGAAGAATTACTTTAAACCCACGGCCCCAACAAATAAATTATTCTATTCCTTATTCTTTCATCTTAAACGTTTTCCACTGTAACATACATCCTCATCAACAAACGGTTAAATTTCTTTAAGCCATATACAAAATCCCTTCACATTAAATACCTTTCAAATACATCCCATCATTACCTATTCATTCCCAAAGACTATATTTACCTCGTTCTTTCGAAATTCCCGCACACAAAATCGACCAATTAATCCAACCCTCCTACGCATATTACTACAATCCCCAAGCACATTAAAAAATTCCCTACAACCAACGACACAGGCCAAAACATATACAGTAATTGTGATCAAACAGGCTTTTAAATATACAAGACTCATTAAAGTTTAATATTTAATCAGGTTTGTACATGTGTACGTGTAATCCTCTTGTATTAGCGAACGCGTTTGCGCAATGCATTCCCGTGTCGAGGGGTGGAAGGACGGCAGAGTTGGATCTAGAGTTCGAAACACGATCGAAAAGTTATGTGGTTCTTCCAGGTTTCATAGATTTGTCTAAATTTCAAATAAGGTTAGGTACAACATTGGACGTAAAGTGACGATAATGAAAATAAACGTCAGATACATGGGACAGAGTAGGTTATATTGACTGATGTCCGGTATTATAAAGAATTTGCTCGGAAGCAAAAGCTAATTAGCTTTTTTAGGTGTCAAATCGTAATGAATTTGCTCGGAATTCTAGATCAGTGATAACAAATGTATAATAATTTAAATGTTAAACGTTTTAGGAGGTACACTTGTCAGCAGTTATTTTTAATCACTGATTTCTATTTAACTCGCATGTGTCAAGATCATCATATATATATGATTTAATTCGCTACTTCTATGTGTGTGTGTTGTTATTTATATTTAATATCTAGCAGATAGCTAATTAGCTTTTGCACTGGAGCAAATTCTTTATAATACCGAGTATGAGAGAATAAACAATTTTAATTAAGAGTTTAGTCTCTAGAATCAAAGGAAAATTCGTTTCTTTTGTATCATTTTATCTACAGAATTGTGTAAAAAAGTTTCGAAATCTTGTACAATTTTATAGAGAAAGTCGAGCCTCCCTAAACCTAACAACCTCTCAAAAAGTATGTTTCCTCTACCTCCACATATTTGATAAACAACAAATTAAACTATAAAGTTGATTGATGTTTAACTATGTATTTCCATTTAAAAAGAATCTGACAGTTACAATTATTGTTGTAAAGTGAAACATAACCTCAAATAATATACGTTTGGGGAGTATATTTTAAAAGAGGTTGTGTACTGTAACTAAATATCAATCATGGAACTAACTTCATTAAAAAAAAACTTCTCGAATAATCAATGTCTATATATATTTTTAACTGAAATAAACAAAACTTTCATGTATATGTTACACATTATTATAAAACGCAACGTTTCTCTGTCTGTCTGTCTGTTAGTGCTCTTATCACTCGAGAACCACTTATCCAATTTACGTGTTTTTTTTTCTTCTAATTAATAGATATTTTCTTTGCTCAGACTTCAGTATAGGTATCATAAAGAATAAGCAGTGACGATAATAGTTAATCAAGTCAGAAAAAATTTGCCGCCAGCGCGCTCTTTTGCAATACGCTACCTAAACCGTTAAATATATCTTTTATATATAAGTGAGCGAAGCCGCGGACACATGAATTATATTTGTAGAGACCTTTTTAAATATAATAACCGGCTCTGTATAACGATAACTACCATCCCCAACCGAAACCCAGCGAAATTATGCGTTGTAATCCTTAAATGATCTATCAAACGAACAACCATCCTCATTATGAACGTTTGGTTTATTGACGCGTGTAAAATGTATATTATAATTTGTAAATACAGTTATAATTATTTCGGTTATCGGATATATACATTTATTTGATCAAATAATAATGGAAAGTTGCGACCGGGTTTTGTGATTAATCCGGACAGATATTACTGATCCGTTTGTTGTGTCAAGGTTGATTTGAAAATGTATAACTATTGTTATTATTATTAATGTCATAGTTTTGGTAAGATTATACCAGCTTTGGTAGTTTCACGATAATAATAATTATGATAGGTTTAACTTTTCAATGGATGCAAGTATCGATTTAGAATTATTGGTTCGGGTTGTTTGCTTGACCAGTGGCCTCCAAAATGTCGTACGTGTACCCCCAGGGGGTACGCAAAATGATACTTGGGGTACGCCAAATTTTCCTTCAAAATACTGTTTGCGTGTTATATTATATTCAGTGCCGTAGCTAGGGGTTGGCTCCAGGTTAAGAGAGTGGCAAAACGGATGAAAATAGTATTGACATTTTCGTCGTGATGATAGCTAAAAAAAGATTATAAAAAATAAGAGGTAGTGCAAAAATGAGTATTGAAAATTTGAGGTAGTAACAAAAAAAAAATATCTTCGTCAATTAGGGGATACAACTTAATTAATTATTTTCGTCTTAGGGGTGCGCGATAAAAAAAATTTTGAGACCACTGTGCTAGTCTATGAAGCAGTTTTCCCAACAAGACTTGTGTTGTTGTTTTGGGTCAATACGAATGTCCTAAATTTTCCAACACATAATATTGTGGTACATTTTGATGCATTTTATAAAAATATTTAATTAAAAACGTTGGTGCTAAAAAAATATGGAAATTAATACTGACATAATATAAATCTATATAAGACTCAAAAAACTCGAAAATGATGGTGGTACGCACGCAAACTAACGTAGTTAGGTCCTTAAAAAGATGTTCGTGAGTGTACATAGGCCTTTTTCAATCATTCTTGAACCAATTTTCGTTTTTTTTTTGCCAGCAAAATCAACAGCACAGCTGCAGCCAAATTTTGATCATCATACATGTTACTCTTGACGCGAATAGTTCGAGATTCAATATAATTTAACATGTAGGTGCAAGCAAGGTGTGTTTAAATAAAATTGTGCAATAATAACATTGTACAATTAAATTGTAGGTGTATGGGGCGCCTAAGTTTGAACGAAGACTAAAAACTCAATTATGTACGTAACAATGTACGAAAACAAAGGAAAAGTCTGTGCATGATCATATATGATTTAAACGAATTACAGAACTGATTCAAAAGACTTCAAATTATAGAGTGTTGGCGAGCAAGATGCTGTTACTACAACTTCAAATTACCGAGGGGACGATGATACATGAATTTTTTCAATTTATCGAGTGTTTTTCAAGGGGCCGGAAAAAAACTTCAAATTATTAAGAGATTCAAAATATCGAGTATCAAATTATCGAGAGTCGACTGTATAATTAAACTTAAAAAAATGGAATATTCGAGAATCTATATGTATAGAATTTTGGTTCACGTCCCATAAGTAAATAACACTCATATAGGAACAGAGCAAATATGTACATAATTACTTCCAACTTCCTCAGTTAATTAATAGTAACCATAATTTATAAATTAAAATGTAATTTTAATTACTCACCACAAGAATCTACACGTAAACGAAAACGAATTTGAGAACACTGACCTGTAACAATGAAAATATAAAATATTAAGTAATTCAGTATAATTAATATTAAAATGTAGGTACGATAATTATCATGTTAAATTAGCAAGAAGTAAGCAGGGTAGTACAATATAAAATAAGGGATATATTAAAAAAAAAGTTTATTATAATTATTATTGTCATACTTATTACACGTTAGTTTTTAGTTTTACTATAATCCTACATTTAATGTAGAATGTAAAAAAAATTAAATGCATTCTCAATTTCTGCAAGAAATGCAATATCAATTAAATCTTAAAATTTAAAGAAGGTAATTTAATGAATATATTGAATGGTTCATTTGAATTTTATTATATTATCCATACTAATATTATAAATGCGAAAGTGTGTCTGTCTCTCTGTTTGTTTGCTACCGTTTCAGGGTTAAATCGCTGAACCGATCGCGATAAAAATTTGCAGCTTGCACCTTGAGGAAGGATATACATACTTTGTATTTAAAAAAAATTATTAGATAAAAAAAATTGTATGTACGTGCGGTATGTTTTATCGACTATAAACCTAACTTCTTTTTCTCGATGGGTAACAGTTCTACCTAACCTCAATTCCACACGAACCATCTTATTATATATGTATATGACGCGAACGAAGTTCGCGGGTAACAGCTAGTTATTTTCTAAATAGATACTGAAAAACAATTAACTACTCTAGAATAATGATAACATGGCGCTACTAATCGTAAACTTTTAATCTTTTATTAACATTATTTACTGCAGTATATACGTTATATTAGCGATTATTTAAATTATATCTATACATACACAAAATTCTTTAATCTTTGAAATGTATTTAGCTTCAAAATAAGTAAAAATACAAAACGAAATTATAACTGAAATGTGATATTTAATTAAATATGATGTTACATGTAAGTAATTAATATGAAATAATTAGTATATATAATATATAGAAATGTGTAAATTACTTATTACAAATCCTCTTTGAAGAGGGAGGATTTGAGAAATAAGTTCAAAACGCACCGTGTTCAAAGTGGGTAGGCACCTTCTAATTTAAATACGGGTATATAAGTATATGAAATTATATCACCGTTTCGAAGAATTAAATTAGAATTGGTGAAAATCATATTAAGTGTGTGTGATAATCATTATTTTGTACGTGCAAATTTAATTTTTGTACGTAATTATGCTTCCTTTTTTAAGGTGAGCGAAATTAGAAATGCACATTTTTTTTAATTGTGTATTTTTCTCATAAAATTAAAAGCATAAAATTACCTGATTTTCTTAAAATAAGTATGACTAAAGCAAGAACAAAATCAATTATGAAGTTAAAAAGGAGGGTTAATTATGAACTTTATGAACAAATTAATATAATATTTAAACACCCCTATACACCGACTTTGGTATCTAATAAAATGTTAACAACGAAAAACGTCTGAAGAGCATGATTGTATAAGTCGTATTCAGTTGGTATTGAAAGTGGTTAAGTTAAGCTGATTAGAAGTGAATGTGTCTTTAAATATCAAAGAAATTAAAATACATGGTGCAGAATTTAAGTACATTTTATAGATATTTAACTGTTATTTGCTCTCATGTTAATATTATGACACAATTGAAAATACATTGTAGTGAAATAATATAACCAGATTTTTTTAATGAATAAAACAATTTCTCTCTACAGCGATTTTACTATTTTAAAATGTTCTAGAGATCAAGAGAAGTTCATAACTGAGTTTGTGGATTAATCCGTTTTCCGCGCGGTAAATTTTTCATGACTTTTCCGGAAAATCATCAATTTTTCCTGTTTACGGTTCGGTTTTTCGCGAATATCTCGGTTTCTACTTGATCAATATCGAGAACAAAAATAGGGTCAAAATTGGAACCTCTCTATCGATCTGTGGGAGGAATACTATAACTTAATTTCTAACCTCAAAAAATTGCAAACTATGTTTAAAATAGATTTTTCATTATTTTCTCAATTACTTTGCAAGAAATATGAATATTTTGATGAAAATAAGGGAAAATGTACATCTTATGATCCTAAAGTTTGATTTTAACATATTTTTTATTATATTAATTAGTAGGTCGCCCAAAAAATTATAAAATTTGAAATTCTTATTTTATTATTTTTTTATTACTTTACAACTTTTACATTTTTCTGTAATACGCTTTGTTTCAAAAATAATTCGAAAAATTCAAAAATTGATATCAGTAAATATCCGTTTCCGGTTGAAAGATCGTTTTCTTCCCAGACAAAAATTATCTTAAATATGTGTAATTTGACACCAATGCGAAAATAGTCAGAATGAATTCAGGAAAGGTCAAAATGGATAATTCAGTCAAAATCCGGAATTCGAAAAAAAATCGGCATAACAATAGGTACTTACTTATATATACGTACTATATTTATACTTCATATAGATACATTGGTAGGTATAAGAAAGTAAAAATGCACGCTTGTTATCAACAAATTCACAAAAATGATTAATTTATGTGGTAGCAAATGTATCTAGTTAGATACCCGAAACGTATAATTTAAATTCCGTTGGTTGGACCAGTAAAGTAGCAATGTTTGCAATAGATTTCTTCCATAATTAATTTCCACGGTGCGTTCGTCCGAATCAGACGGCAGAAGAAGGTTAAAGTGTAGAGCGTAGAATGTTCAGCCCAACCGGTAAGTGATGAATGGCACTCTAGACGCCCGGTGGATAAAACAGCGCTCCGACGGGATTTCAAATTACCGACAATTCACCGCGAGCCATCTTATATACGTCCAGAGGGGGCGATACCTCAGTCGTTATGCCGGCTGTACACTGCTAAAAACGTACCAAGTAATGCACCTAGATGGAAATGAAGTTGGATGTGTTCTACTATCAGAATCAATAGTGCAGCAGTTAGATTTTACATCAATGTAAGAACTTGCTTATTTATTATGCAAACTTTGTGGCTTTCTGGGTGTAGCTGGAGCTGGAGAGATTATTGAGGTCGGGATGTAAATAGCATTGTTTATTCCAAGCTAACCTGAATATTTGACTGGAATGTAAGAAGAAAACAAGTCATTTGTTTTCTTACCATTATCATTATAGAACAAATACAATTTTTTTTTTACAAAAAAAATTTTCATGTAATTTTTTTTTAAGTTTTACTTTGATATTATAAAACGAAAATTTATTATTTCATTCATTTAACGCCATTTGGTTATTAATATACCTATAAAATTTTTGTTTTATTATTACTATCATTTTTATAGCGTCTGTAACTTTAAGATGGGCTCAAGTTCGACCCAATATTTTTTTTTTAAGATTCGGGTCACGTATTCTTTATTCAAGATTGGGCCAACTCTGGGTCAGCTTTGGTAGAAGCTTATCATTTGTATCTTAGCCTAGTATTGGTGCAAACCTGGGCCAACCGTGTCTCCTTTGTAATTTCCTACATGGAAATACGTTTTATCTGTCAAATCTTGAAACACTCTGGTGGATAATGATATTTGTAAAATAAAATTTTTTTTAATTGAAAGATTTCTCTTTAGATTTTTTATTGTAAATGAAATATTTTTTAAACTTTAAAAAAATATATTAAACATTCGATTTATTATTTCTACGTATTTATTAAATAATGAATTCTTATAAGGTTTGTTCGATTAAAATAATTGTTTTTTCTATTTAAAAAAATTATAATTCATTTTAATGAAATTACCAGTTTAGTGCATATTAGTTAAATATTGAAATAGTGGAATTGGAAATCCTATTGTGTATTTCGTAGTTTTCAATGAAAATAAGAAATGACATTTCAAAAGTATTATATCTATAAAAGAATTAGATTCATCAGACGTGAATCAATAAAGAGCAAAAAGAGAAGAAAAATCGCAGCCCGCTTTAGCAGTGTAGTTTCTGTGTTTGGGTGAAACACGGCGCGAACCGTCCGCCATTTGAAAGACACGCAACGTAACCCTGGAATAAATGGCTCGAATCAAAACCACCTTCCCAGATATTTTAAGTGGATACTTTGGTGGATGTAGCAGAAAATATTGCAGTTCAGTCTGACTTGTGTTACACTCCTTTGGATCTAGATTATGGGTACAGGTATATTGTTTTTACATGACTTGATTTTAACCATCTCGAAATGTTTCATGCCAAATTGCAACAAACATCTTTATTTTATTATTATATTATACCTACTGAAAATAAGAAAGATATTTAAGTTTAATTTTTGTGTAAGTATAATGTAAATTTATAAGACATTTCTTTATATTCATATTGTTTGCCGATATAAAAATGCGTTCTAAGTTACCGGTACAGTTTCAGTGAAATAAAATACAGTGTATATGAGATATTATGGAAAGAGTCTTCTAACCCCATTAACTTTATGTGACATAATCTTCCAAGAAAAACTGAAAGGATGACGTCAATTCAAAATATTTTTTTTAACTTTTTTATTCGTTATTATTTTACTTATTACTATGAAACTGTGATAGCATCACATCATCTGAAATTTATTGAATGTTAATTAATCCTATATTTTCAAAGAAATTCAATGTTGTTTGTTTTACAAGAATTAGTATACATATTTCTTTAAAATTCAATCTCTACTAAAAATAAATACGTAAAAAGGAACATGCTACAGAAAAATAAATTTATAAACCATTATATTCTTCAAAAAGACGAAAAATAAAGCAAATGATACAAATACCAAGAAAGAAATTATGTTACTGTTTCCATAATGTCTGCGGGCGATTTTGAATTATACAGTTTTCCGTTTTCCGACAATTCGTTTAAACTTTGATACAAAGAACATATTATGTTATTCTGGATATTAAGAAGAAAATTAAAGTAGATTAGACATAAATATTCTGCAAAATGAATTGGCTCTGATATTGAATTAATTGTTCTAATTTTAGCATTTTATCGGCAGAACTAGGGAGTAACATTTGCTACTCAACCTCTTCATTAAACAACGAGTATTTGATGGGATCATTAATATATTATATTTATATATTTATTATATTCATTAACAACTATTTATTAGGTTGTTAACTGAACTGAAAAAATACAAGTTAAAAAATATGCTTATAATAACCATGCAATAACCATTTATGTTTAATACTAACAATAAACAAGAAAATATATATCCATCATCATGCCGAACAAAACCTATTAACAAATTATCCTGTCCGTCAATTCCATCAAATGTATTACGCAACGAAATTAACACCACACTAACACACACACACACACACACGCACAGTCATTTGTATTAGTAAGTCTCAGAACCGGCGTAGTAAGTCTACTAGTGTGCCCCCCACACACATCTATACAGGGTGTATAGTTATTGTAGGACCTGGCATTTATTTCTGTAACTATTGATAGTATTAATAAAGTTAAAATAAGAAATATCTCTGGTTTTTTAATGTGAAGAGGAACATGATATTCCAATTTATAAACCTTCGCGCGCTCGGTAGGTAGGTACCTTATTTTATAAAATGGAATGGTTTATTTTTTATTTCACAGAACTATAAAACATGTAGTCCTGAATAACTTTTGTATAAAATATTTTTTTCTTAGAGCAATAATCTAGACGTCATTTAATATTAAAACATTGAATTTAAAGTTGATTTTATTTGCTAGTTAGGTATATCAAGTAAACTAAAATAATAATATCCAGTTATTATTGAAATGAATGTATTAATTTAAAAAAAATACTATTATATGTAATTTAAATAACTTTTTTATTTTCACAAATTGAAAATTAATTTATATTGAAAAAATAAAATTTAAATTATATATAATTGTATTTTTTATTAACTGGATATTATCATTTAAGTTTAATTGATATAACTAGCAAATAAAATCAACTTTACATTCCTAAATTTAATTTTTTAATATTAAATGACGTTTAAATTTTTGCTCTAAGAAAAAAATATTTTATACAAAAATTATGCAGAACAACATGTGTTATAGTTCTATGAAATAAAAAATACACCATTCCATTTAATAAAAAATAATGCCATATTCCTCTTCACATTAACAAAAAAAAAACAGAAATATTTAATATTTGAACTTTATTAATATTATCAATAGTTACAGAAATAAATACCTGGTCCTATAATAATTGCACATCCTGTATACATACGCATTCACATACACATGTTCTGGAACCGGTGTAGCGTGTCTACTAGCCGTTAAGTTCCATCGTTGGCTGTTGCAGCAGCTACCGCCATGTCTTTACGGTCCACCGTTACCGCTGGGCATTTCTCGTTACGATGTACGCTAATAAAGCGAAATTAACGACCCGATATAACGTAAGTGTACGCTAACTTAGTGTATGTGTGTGTATATGTCATATATTCCTATGTGGTTTGACGTATATAGTTTATAAAAACAGTCAATGATTGAATTATTTAAATAGAATGTGGTACAACAAATCTTTGTGTTATTTAATTACAGTACAGCAATTTTGAGGTATTGTTGTAATTGAAAATATACGTAAATGTGAAGTGTTAGAGCACAGATAAGTAATTTTCTTGCACTGTAAGACAGGAGAGACATTTAAAATGTAAATATGGAGCCATTTTTAAGACCATTTTTATCTGCTCTGAATTGGTCAATCGTGAAATACAATCTTTCAGAAGTTTATGTATCGCCACTAAAGAAGAAGTCTACGATATAAACAAAAAATTTTAGATGAAAATTAATGAATATGATTTTAGTTTCTATTTCCCCTATAAAATATTGGAAGATTAATGCCAGGCAAAGAAAATAAGAAGTAAATATTGAATTTATTTTTACATAAACACTGACAGAGGTAGCAGAGATTAACTCAAGTAAACAATGAATGTCATTAACTTTGCATAATTAAGTTATTCCTAATTACCTCGCCATTTCCTGTGGTGTACCCGCGCGCAACGCCGCCCCCCTTATTTATATCACCCTCTTCCCGCGTCTGCCGCTAGACTTCCGTTGCGCCGTATGCTACATATAACTAAATACCGTGTTGCTCATTATAAATATATGTATTTTATATAAGGTGGAATGTAAAACTTTTATTAGGTTTTAGTTTTTTATAAATGAAAGCTGATATTATTAAATTGTATAGTAATAATCGCACGTTTTGTAAAAGAAAAAAAGTACCGATCATTTTATATTTCAAATTTCGAAAAAAATTAGATGTATCATTAAATAGATCAAGCACATTTTTTTTCTTCAAAAATCACTTTTGCGAGCTGTTGAAGCGATATACAGGATAATAATTAGAGAACATATTATGCGATATACTAAAGAGTAGAAAGAAAAATAATGTAGTTTAAAAATAGAAAAATATTGTGAAACGCGTTCAAGAGTGTAAAAGAACTAACAAACACATTCAGATTCTTTTTTCTGTAATATATAGCAGACTTACTTATTATTATCCGAGTTACCGCTTCAACATCTCGAAAAAATGTTTTATTTTATTTTATGAAATTTAAAGAAAATCGACCAGGACTTTTTTGTGTAAAAAAAGTTCGTGTTCTTTTGTTTTTAATAATATAAATCATAGAAGTTAATACTGATACAATAAACAAAGTAACGAAGCAAAAAATCAATTTGTACAAGATTTTTTTAGAATCAATTTATAATATTTTGTACCTACTAAATAAAATCGAGTGTTATCTTTAAATCATGTATAGTAGTTAATTAGCTGGCATTGACAATAAATCCACATCTGATATATAATTCACACTTTCAGACACGCTATCTATCGGTTTGAATTGCTGTTAATACAACAGGATTGGCACGCAAACACCACCGCGTGACTGCATGATTCTGTAATTGTAGTTTGATAGTTAACTAATATGTTTTGATAGTTATCAGTGGCACGCCTATTGTACTTGTTTAGAGAAGATGAAGGTTAAAATGTTTGTTATGAAAGTTTAATTGTTTTTTTCAAATCTCTTTTTTTAACAATTCACTAAATATGTATATCAACTTTTCTACTTTAGAGTACGTGGTCAGAGAAATAAAGTTTGTTATTCTTATTCTCTTAAATATGTAGATATATGTAAAGTAGCTAAAGGTAGATGTTAACAATAACAATTCGTTCATTAAGAAAATCAAATTTCTTAGTTTTATAAGCTATTAGAGCCATATTACCCATTGAAATATGGCCATTATTATTTTCTATAAATGTAAAATCTCATTAAAAATTTAAAATATGCAATTTCAAATGCCGTTCTGTATTCCAGCAATTACAGAAAAAATTACCAGATGACATCAAAGGAAGGAAATTATAGGATGTTAAGTTATTTTCTCAAGAGTAAAAAATAATTAAGCAAATAAATATATCTCTTGTGATACGTAAACGATTAAAACTTCTGGACGGCTTTCATAATCAAAGCTGATACAACAGTGTGTCAATTAAAATAGATCCCGAGGCCAAAGAAATGGGATAATGTTTTTATGTTATTTGTTTGTAATTAATATTCGAGATATGAATTTAATTAACTAATAATTAAAATCTGATTTGTTTTTAATTTAATTTACGTTGAAATTGTAAATGTATTATTTTCAAATATTCTGAGTATTTTTTTGTTATTCTTTTAATGATATACTATATTTTAATAATATTTAGTAAATCAATATTTATTTCCTATAACATTTGTTTGATAAATGCTATATTATATTTTATAGACCGATAATTTTCTTGATTATAATAACAGAGATTTTTTTATGATTGATTTAATTTTGCATTATGGCCTTGACGTTTACGACCTTCCCAAGAAGTTGATGCCCGACCATAAAAAAACGAAAGTTGTTTGTTAATAAATTCCCTATAAAAACTTTTCTCATGCTTACTTAAAATTACTGTGCAACTTACTTTAGTATTGATATTAATTTGCTTGTAAATTTATTTTATATTTTAACATTATATTTTATCTACACCATATTAGTATATAATATTAATATATGATATAATATATAAGTATATCAATTTTATAATATAAAATATATTTCACTAAGAAAAAGATACTGAAGAAAAAGTTTAATTATTTAAATGATGTAAGTTTATTTAGTTTTTTAAAAGAATTCCGAAGAAACCTTATTAATTTCATTTTGTCGTCAGCCCGTCCGTTCTTTTCAGACAAAACAAAATATCTCATAAACTATATCAGCTAGAAACTTGAAATTTTTATTGAACATGTGAAATAATGCTCTCTAATAAAATATGTACACATTTTTTGAAAAAAATATTTTTTTAGAGGGGGCACAAAAAACATGACATGTGGCACGTCAAAATGTATAACCAAACTAGTGCAATTTGACCCTTTTTCTTATTTTTTTCTAAATCAAAAATGGCGCCTGCAGGGAGCTAAAAGCAGTATTTTATTCCCCCCACCTCTAATTCGATAATTGATGGCTCAAAAATCCGGAAAAAATTGGTAACGGGACTTTGGTTAGACTTCCAACGACAAATACTAAATTCAACAATATCATTTAAATTTTGGGATACTAGGGAGGAGTGTTGAAATGTAGATCTGAATTAGTAGAATATGACCCTATTTTTTTTTTCTAACTCAAAAATGCACCTGTGGCTCTAAACAGTCACGTTGTAAGTACATACTTCGGAACCCTTATGGCGTAAAATTCACAAAAGAATAACAATAAATGCATATAACTAACGAGAAGATAATGATATACAAATTCTTTGAACTTTGTTTTCTATTAAAATTATTCTAAAACATATTTTTTAATAAAAGAAAATAAAATGAAAAAAATATCCATTAGAGGGAGAGCGAGAAAGTAAATAAGCAAAGTACAACTGCACCGTATAATTCCTTCGTTTAACCATTTAGTTCTCCAAAACAAATAGAACCGAATTAAACCAAGCAAAGCTCAACTACAACAGAACAAAGTTTCCATTACTATGATTGTGTAACAAAATCTACTAAAAGCCTATTCGAGAAACGTAGCATAATACATACACGACTTGAAATGCTAAATATTACAAACGATATACAATATTGTGTGCATCAAGACGCTGATGTATGTATATTTGTGAAATAGGTACCTGCTATCATTCTCTATTGTATTATGCCTATACCCGAGTGTCGCCTCTACATGTACGATAAGTACATAATATGTACCTATACTTGAAAAACATACATATTAAAATTATTAGCATAATTATTATTTTTATTTCCATGTTCTGAAAGATTCTGATTGTACTACCTTCAAAACTTAAAAAAACATCAACAATTCAGTGTACTTCAAAGCGCACTTGCATCCGTTTTAGTAATTGAATATTATTTTGGGGGGTCTCATTTTGTTTGTATGTACAAATAGAAGAAATCTATGTTGGTTTCACTAACAAATATTCAACCCTGATGTTTTTATTTAGATTTTAGTAAAAAGGCAGTTTTTCAAAAATTTACGTTACTTACCCTTAAACATTAGCGATTTTCATTGGTTAAACCATAGATGTCCAACCTTTTCAACCTTCTGGGCCGCATAACAGAAATTTTATTTAATTTAATTTACTAAGGGCCGCAGGCCAGAATATAAAACTGAAGACCTTTTTTTTTTAGTCGTACTAAGTAATTTAAATATAAATTTATTACTATATAAATTTTTTTTATCCTCGCGGGCCGCGGGTTGGACAAGCTTGGGTTAAACGATTAATATTTTTTTAAATTATGGTTGATCAAAAAAAAATGTGTTAGTTCAATGTAATTCATAGAATTCAAGGAATTCGTTGACATGGTTACCATAAAGATACCATTTAGTTTGTAAAATTTATAGTAAAAAATCTCTTAATATGGTGGGTATAGGTGCGTTCACCCTATTGCTTTATAATAAGGTATACGTATAAAAAAAACACTGAAGAACTGCCAGTACAATGCGTTGCAGTAATTACGTAAATCTACACATGCGATAACAACGCAAGTCTGGCTGTAATGAGTGAGAGTGCAACATGTGGTTCCAATAGCTGCCTTCTTGATCGCCGAATCGGAACAAATCTTGGACAGATCTTTTAATGGTGTTCTATTTGAAGGAAAGTCACAAGGTGACTGCTTCTCAAATACATCCAAGATACGATGTAATAAAAACCACAAGTAAGAGCGTAGATTTCATTTAATCCAAATCAAATAAAGTTATTTGGTAGTAATAGTAATATTAGTAGTGATAGAAGGAAGTGTATAAAATTGAAGTTGATTAAGATATTTGATTGATTCTGTAATTTTTTTTAATTGTCATATCGGATTATAGTATTGTAGTGGTAATGTTATCAAGATTAATTTGTAGGCTTTGTTAGTACGATGAAAATATGTGGATTCTTTTGAGTCCAACTGAATTAAAGAAAATTTTTTATAAAAATATATAAAAATTAAATGAAATTACAATGTTCTTGATGTGCTTATATATACGTAAAATATGAAAAGGATAGTTGTGATGTTAATGTACTTAATGTGCCTATATTTTTTGAGGATCTAGTTGCACAGACATTCTGAAATACATTACATTTACATTACAATACATTTTGAAATACACCCGGGCAAAGACGCTGGGAATTTTCTAGTTGATATATTTATAAAAATGTGTAAAACGTACAGTAAGTTTTTTCAAACGTATTTTATTTGTCGATATAAACAAATTGTTTGTGTATTCCGTTGTTTACTTACTCGTTTAAAATAAAATGTATTACCAACATAAAACAAAAAGCACTACAATACATAAAAGAGCATAATCATTTTCTTAAGTAACAACTATTGTTCTTTATTTTTATTAGACTCCATACAACAGATTACAACTTCACTATAATCATCTTACTAAACATTCTTACAAATAAAGTTAGTAATAAAATTACCTACGAGTATATACTTGAGTTGTGTTTTAAACTTTATAGAGCGTGGCCCAGCTAACAGATGTATTTACAAAATGAGCACTCTTGTTTTCAAAACAAATTGTATTTAGAAGAAAAATGTAATAACTCTGATGTGTAACAATAGTTGAACAAACATTTTTTATTCCCATTCAATACAAAAACATCCCCTAGAGTTATTATCAATTAAGTTAAAACTACGTACAATATAGTTTTACCATATTATTATTATTATGTAATCAAACATTATGTATTTGCTAACTAAAAATAATTGACAGAATTTATTTTTAATAAAAATTGTATGATAACCAGTCAAGTTGCTACCCTAAAAGTATATTAGAAAAAATATATATGTCTACCACGATAGAGATTAAATTTTAGACAGCAATCGGTGAAAATGACTATAATGAAAAAAGATTGGAACAAATCATGAATACAAAACAAAAATTACATTCTTCCGAAGATATTTTTTTACAATTAATAAATGATAACTTATATTCCTTCTAACGCCATCAGGATAAATAAAATATTTAATTTAACAGAGTACATTTTTTTCGGAGAAATACCGGTATCCTGGTTATAAAAATAAAAAATATCATACTAGTGGTATTAAGTTCTGAGTCCGGTATTTAATCACAAACCGAGTTCATGTTTGCTAATGTAAATATAATACACGTCAGTAATAAAGGGTTAGTTTAAAAATAGATTCACGAGAAAAATGAGAAAAATGTATTGTATACAGAACATAAACAATACCTCGCGAATTTAAATATTTAATAAGGTTTTTTTATACAGAACTCTCGTAAAGTAAAATATAGAAGAAACTTTTATGAATATTAAATTGAATGGACTCTATATAAAATTCATAACAAATTTATTTTTTTATAACTTGAAGTTCTTATGCTCGTAACTAAAATATCACTCAATTTTGTATAATGTAATTGTTAAAAAAAATTATAGTACTTCAATTATATTGTACTATTAAAACACTAACAAGACTTATTTGAAATACATATTCAATTCAAAACACAAATATAATTATCTTTCTTCAAAATAATAATTATATTAAATTATACATTTGTTGTATTATTATAAACAATAGGGTTCACATTAAAGCATTATTTAATATTGCACTTGTAACATGTGGTATAAATTATAACTAACCAAAATTTAATAGCTAGATGTAAACTCTACCGCAATACATTATGCTTACTAACAATGGAAAATATCTTTATGGAGACTCATGAAATAATTTTATAGACAAGTAAACTTATGTTTTATGTTTATATATAAATAAATAATTTGCTTACAATTTAAACTAGATAATAATATTTGAAATTGAATCAAAATAGAAAATGAAAACATATAATAATAATTGTATTCTTCGTTGCAAATCGACGTGTCAATAGTTTAAAAATATGTTATGTACTTATATTGAGAAGCTAAAATGTATCAAGGGAAAAAAAGCTTCCTAAAAATAATTTCATCGGAATTTTTAGCTTAAATTATAAATTTAATATTTTTCCGCAGACCAAAGTTTAATAAACAGTTTTACATCAAAGTAAACATCATAGACACCGATAATCCCTGCGGGTAAAGTACATACAGCGTTGTTTGCTGACCAATCTAGTTTAAATATAAAGGTTATTCGATATAATATTTTTACAAACACTCAACAAATACATATCTCATTTTTGTGTTTGCATTCGGTATTAGCTGACAGCGTGCAAGGAAGGTTCGCACAAAGATCGGGGAGGATTTCATATTTCCTCTGTTTACAGAACATTCAAAGTGAGAAGGTGACTTGAGAGTAGAACTTGTATAATATGAAGAAGATTTAATATTTTATTTTGGAACCTAAATTATGTGCTTCTCTTTTTTCGGTTGGTTATCGATCTGAAGATTTCACGGTTGTCTTGAGTTATGCCATGGTTCAGTAATTTTTGACGTTTTAACAAACATCTCTTGGTCTTCTTTAAGAATAATCAAAACATAATGTGGGATGAAATTTTACTTACTTCAGTAAATTTATGTATTGCAAGATTTAATACTTTAACGGCGATATATACCTACGTTATTTGGTTTTTGACAGTAAAAACAAAATTCTGATTTTCTATCAGGTGCAAAGCAAAAATGGAAATCAAAATTTCTAATTATGCCTAATTACACTAATAAAAAGTGGTTCATAGGTTCGCCATCATCACATATAATCCATTTTGATTATTTAAAAAATTTTGTTTGTCTGTTTTTTCCGATCCGATTTGACACAAAAACTACTAAACCGATTTTGACGGGATTTTAACTGGTTAAAACCTTAGGATCCTTGAATTAGTTTAAATTATATGATAACTGAATTAAGGAAAAAATTTTATAAAAATATATAAAAATTAAATGAAATTACAATGTTCTTGATGTGTTTAAACCTACAATTTAAATTAAATATACAGATCAGGTTCGTATTAGGAAAAACTTACAAATTATATTTTTTAATAAATACGTAAAACATGAAAAGGATAGTTGTGATAGATGCCTAATTATTTTGTTTATAACTTTTGGTATGGTGATGCAATTATAAATATTTACTTGTTTACTAGTAAACATTTTGTATACTATTCTGTCAATGCAAGAGACAATAGCCACAACTAGATAAGAGTAAAACAATCTACATATAACAACTGAGCTTGTTAAAACCCAAAAAATTGTGAACGTCGTAGACATTAAGAAATATTTATTTTGCGTTGGTTTTTTAACGACTGCCTTTTAACGAATTTTCCGTTTGTCAAATTTTCAACGTAGATTAAAATTTTCATTAACTTTTCTCTCATCGTCTCAATTAGACATGACCTATCACCACTGATTACAACAATATGTAATTTCTAATAAAATATAGCGTGCAAATTGCTGGTAGAAACTTTCGACTTGGAAATTTGTCACTTTGATTACTCGAGCGTTTGTTGTTTTGTTAAATTCTTGTAAGATTTAATAAGCTACAACTGTCACAATTCAACAATGCTTAACACTGCGTGAGTTGTCGGGAGAGGAGTTGGGGGAGTAAATATCTGCAGCATTTCTAGAAAGAAAAGAACAAAATATGACGTTAGTATCTATTGTCGTAAATACGGATGTGCAATTCACATTTAATTAAAATTCAGCTTTAAAATTATTTAGTCTTTAGTAAGCCTAAACACCTGCAAAATGGAAATCAGGATATCTTAAGTAGGTATGTACCATGTATAATAGGGTAAGAATATTGGATATAAGTAGGGGGACAAATGATGCACTTGCCTCCCTCTGAGATATGACCTAACCTAAAATTTGTATTATACTTGTCAATTTTTTCATGAATTTGAAGTAGTTAAAACTGAAGACTGAAAATCGCATTTATATTAAATTTTGCTCAATTTATTGTCGAAAATAGTTCTATGGTACTATTTTTCCGTCAATTTTTTGGTAAATTAACTTTTTACTCTTATTTTTACAGTAAAAGATTATTATTTATTTAATCTTATTATAATTAATAATTTCTCTAGGTTATTTTTTCTTCTTCAAAAATAAGCGCCTCTCCTGGAAAATTTTGCTTAAATATTATATATAAAAAGCAGATATATAAGGAAGTACACCTAATTCTGTTTTTACACGGTAGATACGTTCCAGAAAAAACCGTGTAAAAAAAAACCGTGTAAAAAAAACATGAAGTACATAGAAAAAAAGGGGAATAGTTCTATACCCTGAAAAAATAGTTAAAAAAAATGATTCATACAAAAAGAACTCTTATAAAAGCCAAATTAAATTTGTATGTGCATTCATGCACAGTTTATTTCATAAAAACAAGGAATTCCCTAACTATTTTATAAATAACAGATAGAAAAAAACAATCTAGAAAATTACGGTTAATGTTTACGCCGATAAGGACGTAATCTAGATTTTTGTTAGAAATTTTGTTTGGTCGCCAGATGGCGTTTATTTAAGCTACGATTTGTTTTTATACTTGTTCTTTAAAATTTAAATCAAATGGCTTTTTATAATCGTGCTAAATCGAATCAAATCGTGTAAAAACGGAAAATTTTTTTTTTTCTAGACCGTGTTAAATCAAAACCGTGTAAAAAAAGACCGTGTATAAACAGAATTGGGTGTATATATAATTTATACATATTAAAAAAATGTACCCCAATTCTCTAGTGACCTTCACTGTGAACTTGGTTAAAATGCGATAGTAAATAATATTTTAAACTTGCACTCATTTAGCAGAAAATCTGCCTCAAACAAAAATCGTAGCAGAAAAAAAATCTTGTCTCAAGAGCTTACGGGGTTTTTAGTGTTCAGAAACAGCGGAAAGAGATGAGGACGAATTAAAAAAAATACCAACATTAATTTTTCAACAACAACTCGCAGATGAAATGACGACAGGTTCATTCTTTTAAGATATATAACAGGTTCATCAAAACATGTCAGTCAAAGTTCGCTGTTGTAAATATGAAAATAACAAAGCGCGCCTCTGAAGTGGATTTAAAATATTTTTTAAAACCAGTGGCGGCGCGTCGTCTGATTACAAAATTACCCTCAACGGTATAAATTAAATAATTTTAATATTTTAATTTTTACATTTAATGTATTTTATATATTCGAACAAAACAGTATTTAATTAAAGTGATAATTATTTATAACTCTCTAATTATGAAACAATGTTCGCATTATTTTTTCATAACATTGTGTATTATTAATTTATTTTTAAAAATTGTGTAGGTACATTCATTTCAAATACCTAATTAATTCCATAATGTGGATACATGAATGTATATACAAATGTGTATTATATTTTTTATAAACCGCCACTGAGAAAAATAAGTTTTTAGTATAAGCTTTGGTGACTATGTACTGAGATTTACGTACTTTTCATGTTCATTTTTCTCTGTAAAAGTAAAGCTTTTAATGAATTTTCATTTAAAAGTCAGAGCCCGGTATTATGTTAAAAATATTATTTTACAAAGGTAAAAGAGCAGGATGCACAACAAAAATTGTTAGTTTTAAAAATGTTTTCAAGCTACATTTCTACTTTTTATCAAGTTTGTGGTCTACAAAAGTCACTGTCATCATGTACTATATATTATTTTCATTTAGTTTATGTTTTACTTTAGATTATGTTCATAGGAAAATAGATAAAATTCATATTATCATACACTTTTATAAAGGGAGAATGACAAACATCTTATTGGAACCCACTGATTTAACATCACTTTTTAATTCATTAACTGATTATAAAAATATATATACACTCATGTTTTAATTAATTTAAAACATTTTTCACCCATGCTACAGTAATTATATTAATGAAATAAAAAAATAAATTAAATAAAGACAACCAATGAAAAAAATACACCCCTTAAAATTTATATTTTACATTTATAAAAATCAAAACAGTATTTTGTTATTAAATGGTTCAGCTAAAATTATATATTTGTATTTCAGAGGTAAATAATTCCATACCCCTAGGAAATCTATTGAAATATCGATTATTTACTTTCTGGGTACAGATATTAGAGTTTGGTCATTAAATTATAATTTTCACTCGTCCAATGCAAACGTTTGAGCAAACAATCCCAAGAAGGTGAAAAGTAAATAAGATTATTCAATCATATTCATTCACGACAAGCACTGTATCGATTTATAACAATTTTTTTAAATGATATTTTAAAACTACTAAATTCTAGATCAATTATCCATGAAAGTAGAGTATTATTGTATGTTCTATAAAACGCATTTATTTTACTTTATTATATTAAATACTTTCCAAATTAGAGCTTGTTAAATGTCTCTCTTTCAACGTATGCCATTTCACATAAGTTAAGATTTAAAAATATTTGCTTAGAAATAAATCATGATAAAAATATCGTCGCGGTTCAGACTAATCACAGTTTTTTGTCCTACGTTAAAATTCTTAAAAAATTTCCGAGGTGTTGCCATATTTTCTTAATTTCATATCGGAGTCTTTCTGTGTCTGAAACTTCTGAATAAGATTTCAACACGAGAATCGAAACGTTAAGCAAGAAAATGCGACAACGTGGACAATAGCACAAGGTATATAAAGACAAGTTAGTTTCAATAGCTCCATAGCCAATCAACGTTGGCGCAGGAATTATATTCAAATGTTATAAAATTGTATTATAGAATATCAATTACAAAAAAATGCGTTATTTATTCTTGTTTTCGTATTTTTTGATATATTAACAACACACACAATCAAAGAAGTATAAATTCGACATTGCAAAATCGTAATAAAGCTGTCACAGACAATTTGGTCTTTTCGGAAAGCGTCATTTTTACTATTCTTAAGTTGGCAATACGTTCTGTGATTCTGATAGCTTTTTATAATTTTACAATGTTGAATTTGTACTTCTCTGATTATTTGTGTTGTTATAATATCAGAAAATACGAAAACAAGAATAAAAAAATGATTTTTTTGTAATTGCTGTTCTATTATACATTTATAACATTTGATTATATTCCTTGGGTGACGTCAATTACCGCGCCAACGATAATTGATCAAGGAGTTATTGAGACTACCTTGTCTTTATATACCTTGACAATAGCACAGAAATTTAGTTTATATGGATAACGTCCAAGAAAGTATACAGAAGAAAATTAAGCTAAAATACTCTTCACCCAAGGACGGGTATCAATATGTAAGTGTTATTTAATATAAAATTTATATTCAAAGCCACTAAAATAAACTTATCATTATTTATTGATGTCATCATTCAATCATTCAATTTGAATCCACAAACCCCAGTTCACACAAACACCTCAACAACAACAACAAGAGAAATTTTCAATGAACGCGATAAAGTTTCAGGTATAAAGTTCGCGTGCGCCTCGCCCATTTTCCAGTCCGGTGAGTGCAGCAGCACGCCCGACGTGTCAACAGGCGCGGGGATGGGTGGGTGGTTGTGCGTGGACCGAACACACACACACACACACTGCAGGACGCGACCTGTTGCTTGCGTCGTAGTAACATGCGCTCGGATGTTCTTTACTTGTTACGCGTATCTATGATTGTTAGTCTTATATTATATGATGTATCTGTATACTACCATTTATCAACTCAACGATTTCACTCGCGCTTTTTTCGAAAATAAATACTTTTTATTTAATATTTAAAATATTGATTAACCTACATCTTCAACGTTATCTGTGAGGTATCAAACCGTTATAAAGGCTATAATCGGATAAGCATAGCGATTTTATGTTACTTAAAAAGCAACCCATGAGAAAATAGCTAAATTGATTTAATGGCTTTATTTTATCTTTGTCAGGTATGGGCCCCGTCAAATTCCCGGTATTTCTCCTCTGCGAGGTATCAAATCGTTATAAAGACTATAACCGGATAAGCATGGCGATTTTATGTTACTTAAAAAGCAACCCATGAGAAAAAGTTTGCTGAATTGATTTAATGGCTTTATTTTATATTTGTCAGATATGGGTCCTGTCAAATTCCCGGTATCCCTCCGGGCTGTTTAACAACAAATTAGAGATGTTTTAGAAGTATTAAGACACTTGCATTCCTTACCTCGGGTTGCATAAAGCAAAATTAATCACGATTAGTTAATCAGTTGTTTTAAAACCATTATTACGTTAATTCTAAAAAACAATCACAGTTATGATAAATTTTATAAGATAAAAAATGATCATATTTCGTGAATTGTTCATTTACAAATCGAAAATAAGTTTAGAATTAACATTATTCATGGTTTGAAAACAACTGATTAACTAATCATTGTTAATTTTGCTTTATGCAATCCAAGGTTAGAGTTCGTCCGCACCACGCCCGCGCCGCGCCGATACGACTGCATGCGAATTTATATGAGTATGTTATACCTTTTAAATCAGTTTGGGATTTTGATATATTGTTTGGGTATATACAAGGTATATTTTATGAAAAAATTGTGATTGCCATCCGAGTACAACATAGTGTTTTTTTATTTATTTATTCTGGTTTAGATACTACGTACAGAGGATCATAATAAAATTACCTCTGATGAGTCATAAGTACTTCTATTGACAGATTTTTTTTTAAATATCGAAACAATTTTTTTCGAAAACTATAAATCTTTCTCGATGCGATTTGACCCACTATAACTATACAGATTCAAAATAAACATTATAAGCATAAACAAATAAAGTAGTAAGTAAATATTATCGTTTACAGTTTTGTATTTTTTTTTTTTTTTTTCGTCCAATAATTTTCTATCACTCGATAATCATCTACTGTAAAATGCATTTCATTGCATATTTTTAATAACTGTACTAAAACCTAACAGATAAAATCACAATTTTCTTTCACAAATAATTACATCTTAACGACGAACAATAAATTATTTCCATGTACTCGTAACACATTTTTCTCTCCATTTAATAGGAACTCGCACAAAAAATACAAGAGAATTACGAATAGAATCCCCATTTAGCCAGTAATACGATCGTAGATATTATCAGTTCATTAAATTAATCCCATCTAAATACACGAACTTTGTATATCTGGGACTTTTTCTCACAGTAATCTGCTTACTGAAATAATGCAACAAGCTTTTTGAGAAGCTCGATTTAGCTAGTTTCTGCTCTAGAGTGTGGGGTTGGGTTGTCGAAAAAAATAAAGGTCACTAAACACATAGTAAAAATATTTTTGAAAATCGTTAAATCCACAATAATCTAATAATTTTAGATTTCAATTACGAAAAAATAGCAGTTAGCTGAGTTTTGTATACACCTTCGTTACGTGTGTTTTAAGTAACGTGTAAAAAGACCCAAACGATATCGTGCTGGCATTGCGAGATATTGAAGGTCTAATGTCACGAAAAATGGTTATTCAAGAATATCTCGCTTCTTATGGCTCGGAGGTCAATGAGAGTATTATATAAATTGTATATTATTAAATTCTTAAGAAAAAAAGTTCTTCCCATTTAAAAAAAAAAAAAAAAAACGTTTTCGTGGTAGAGCGTCGAGAAAGTATGGCTATACATTCGCATACGGTATGACGCAATCTATGGGCTTTGACTATTTGCACTTGAAAAAATTGCAAGAATAGTAAATCCTCTATAAGGTACATTAAGTAGAACTACACATATGGAGATTTATGGGAAAATTATCATTCCTATACTGTAACGAAGGTGTACACAAAAAATCAGCTAACTGCTAATTTTTTCACAGATTGGTTGAATTAATATCTAAAACTACTAGACAACATATACGTTTTTTTGATGTTTTGTGTTTTAATACGTATGGTAATTTCAAGTAAAATACTAATTGACTAAAAAAATTGTACAACATTATATATTAATATATCTTACATCTTCTATATATTTTTCAGAAGAATCAATTGAAACATCGCAAAAATCATAGTATAACTCTTATGCTAAAAAAACCGTGTAAACTAACCTCAAATAAAAACGAGATGGGTGGGAGATGGTGAAATAGAGAGCCTGAGAACAAGACTGTTTCTAAAAGACAGAGAGAGTTGCAAAGGAGGATCTGAGTAAGAGGAGAACGTAGAGAGAGGGTGTTGGGAGGATCAACTGTGGGGTTCGCAGCTAACGTAACATGACAGTGGAGTATGGAATTTTAGCTCGAGGCTCTGGCGTAAGCAACAAGCGCTTCTTCGCTGCAATGGAAATCGCCTTTGCGAACAGGAGTAAAAAAAATCACAATGTATTATAGATATATGTAAATATGTATACCTGAATACAATGCCGGCTTTACTGAATCTGCATAGAAGATTGATCTATGAAAAAAATACATAACGTAGAAGTATTTTGAAAAGCTATCTGGTTACTGATATCTAATATTTTTATTTTTAATTCAATAAATATTTTACCGCATAGATTATTTGATATGCAATATATTACACACTGAATTTTTCAAATATTTTCTAACTTTCAGGAGTCAAATTATAAAATATGAAGTTTGTACTATTTTGTAAATTTCCTGGTTATTTGGTAAAAAAAAATGTAATATGTTTTGAATTCAATAATTTATGTTAATATTTTATTAATAAATAATAATAGATGGTACACTTTTTAAATTCTTTATTAAAAAAAATAAGAAGAAATTACTCTTACCGCAAACAGAAAATATTAATGTTGAAATGTAATAAGTATTAGACGATAATCCCAGATATGGGTATTATTGCTAGCATCATCAAAAATACTATATAATATTTATAGTCACAAACTAATCTGTTCCTATATTTATGAAGTGGTTAAACGATTTCTAACCCCATGTAATACGAATATACATAAAAAGTTAATAGATGTATATAATAAAATTGCATTTTATTAAAATTCTATCTTAAGTAAAATTCATATCTAAAATATTTTGACGCCAATGAAAAAGATAAAAACAATGAAATGGTTCAAAGAAAAATCTTCTTCATCAAAATTCAGTTTGATAATCACCTTGTCATAAACACAAAAATCCTGACAGAAAGAGTTCCTATTTACAAAGACAGTTGGAAATATGTTTTGCTTTTAAAACAGCTGGGCAAAGTTTAAAACATGAAATGAAATATTTTCTTTTCCTACTCATGACAACTGTGAAAATTATTGGCCACCTGTGACAAAAAAAAAACACTGCCAGCCATGACGCCATTAAAATAAATATTGTTTGCATTAGCAGATTTTTTACTTAGGTTTATATCTTTTTGATGTTTAAACTTTACTTTGAATATTAAAGACGCTATTATCACTTTGCTTTGTTTTTTCACAAAGAGATTAGTTGTTTTTTAATGTCTCCTTTATTTGAACACAAAAATAAAATATAACTAATGAAATAAGTCTAACAACATTCTTCGAACTTTTTCTTTTTTAATATAACACTTATTGTTAAGATAAATATATTTTAAATTTTAAAACAAATTATTATTATTTTTAATAATAATACTTACCTTAATTCCAATGTGTAAGGGAGCCGTGAAATCTGCGTGAAGAGCTGATGGTTGTGCCACGGCTGTGTGATGAAGCAATGGAAGAACTGGCAACGGACAGGACATCATATTGTCAGCCTAGAACAAATTATAAAATTAAACTAAATACAACTATTTAAAATACATGTATGTGTAACGAATAAAATAAAACTATTGTAGTATGAAAAATTAATGTCCGGTATTATAAAGGAACTAGCAAATCTGCTAGCTAGCAAGCACTTGAAATGGGGTATTAATTCTGTGATAGTATCTAAGGATTAGCTATGAAATTTAGAGCAGTAATTCTTCAACTTATTGTAACACAGTTGGCGACTCTGACCGTACAAAATAATTTTCATAATACTGTTAGTGTTTACATACTACGCGTGTGCGTAAATTGTCAAACGCTTTAGAAACTAAAGGAGAACTGTCAGATAGGTTAGAAACCTCATTTGAATGTGCTTTCTAGCTAGCAAATATTGCTAGCTCATTTATAATACCGGACATAATCATTGGGAGAAAAATGTCAACCCATTGTGAATCTAATACTATTATTAACTGACTATAATGTTTCATTATGACTTGAGTGCAGTTTGGTAACATCAGATATATTGGTGAAATAAGTGCAATATATACACGATAACAAGAAAAAGGGACAATTACCTAACCCTTTTTATCCTGTCTATGTTTTTTTTAAGTTGACAGCATCGAGGGGATTTTGTCCGTCGTAACTATAGATTCGTCCCGTGACAGATCTTGATGACGCTTGTATCTCTTTGACAAGCAATTAGAACATAGTTAGAACAAGACAAGTAGGTAATTACAGCGGACAAAATACTCCAGTGTGTCAAAATAAAAAAAACTGATGGACACCAACCATATATAATCGTGTTTATGCAACGAAAAAAACCCATATATTTTACAGATTATCCTTTACCATTTGTTAGCTTGCTCAATCAGCGTTTGTGCAATCCAGCATAAGTTAAATATTTATAGTAAATATGTGAATTAAAAGTAAATAAATAACTGCTGACTTATTGAAAAAAAAAACCACTATAATTATTACAAACGAAACCAAGATAAAATCAATAGCCGATATAAAAAATAATACACTACATAAAGGAATGTACACTAAATTCATTAATTATTATGAGCCTTAATATTCAAGTAGTGATTTTTACTGTCTGTTTTGAGTTTTCAAGTCATATAGGTACTATTAATAATATATGCAAATTTTTTACGCTAGAATATTGGAACTTTATACATATACATACATATATGATGTATCTTTAGTCTTTGAAAAGTTATTTTATATTTGATACAAATTGTGATTCATTTTAAAGTGAAATAATACAATGAGATAATAACACATAGCACAACTAAATACCTATTCGTTAAGATATTTTCGAGCATTCTAATTCTAATTTGATTACATCATTTTGAGTCTACCTAAAATTGAAATTTATAAATAGAATCTTGTTTCAATATAGATGTTATAAATACGTTAAGATATTATAAAATATTTTCCTTCAATAAAATTAGTATATTACTAAATTCTGCTTTTCTATGATGAAAGAAGCACCTGAAAATTTTGTTTTCATCAGGCATTACGAATCAGGAAATTGCTCCTGCCATAGATTTTTCCTAAGAGGACTTAGAGTGTATATTGGTCGAAACATTTATAACAAATTAATTCCTAATCAAAATGTTTTTTTCAAGGACGTGGCAAATATTTACTTGTGTCAATAATTTCTTCTCCATACTCATATAGCAATAGGAAAGGTATAATGATTATATGCAACACCTAATCTAGATCTATTCATGTAAATAACTCTTTTTGATAATGAATACCAACTGAATAGGTATTCTATTTTCATGTAGTGTACTATATTGCATTCATGAAACAACTTGATATAATCCTATCAACATATTTAGTTGTTGTTCGAATATCAAATTACCAATCAAGCCTGTTAATTGCATATCATGTAGAGAGATACATAAGTAAATGAAGCATGCAATTTAATTGTGCACCGGTAATATATATGGGTTTACTATAACCATAGATACTAATAATAACTAAGAACTAACAACTAGATAGATGTTTTTTTTATTATAATTTTTAATTAAATACGTAATTATGTTGGTTAGTAAATCACATGAACTCATTGTGTGGAAAGTTTGTATATTGCTTTGGTATGCAAGGGAGTTATTTATAATAATTAATATAGATTATATATTTATTTCCTTTTTACATCCATGTTCCGAAGGAAATGGAAGTATTGTAATACCGACGAAATATCGTGTCCGAGATAAGAGCAGATTCTGAATTTTTTTCGTTCACAATTATTTTTGGGGAAAATGTTAGTCTCGGTGAGTACTCCAGACCTGTTGATTTTGGTGTTAATCGGATTAAGGATTTTGGAAATATTCCAAATTTTGTAACTATTATCGTCTAAAAAGTGAATATTGTGAGTATTATTTCACTAATTTTGATAAGACTTGCAGTTCAATTGAACCTAACGGTTTTTTTTATACGTGTCTAAACAACCATTAAAGGGGTGAAAACCACCTTCAAAATTTGAATTTTAAATACTTCTTAATACGTCGATAATCCATATTGCCTTGGAAACAAATGAAATGAAATTCAAATCGTCAAATTAGTTATTCTATAAATTATATTATGTTTTTGACATTAAAACATTATAATACAAAGGTGAGTTTTATTTCCGACAAATCCCATTGAAATTTCTCATATGTTAAAAATTATTTAAAAAGATAGAAAGAACATGGAAGTCATGTATGGTTCTCCATACCGATATTTTAATTTTCAAATTGTTACTCTTTGATCAAATATATTTTTTTAATTAACAGCATTTTTTACTCTTATAATTCTACATTAAACATATACTCTTCATAAAAAATAAATACAAATCAAATTAAAAACCGTTATTTCGCAACGTCAAATGTAGCCAACAAAAAATAAACGTAGACAGAAGAAGAATCATTTTGCTTGTGACAGTTCCATCAGGTGAAGTATACAGTATGAGCCCGCTTTGAGCGCTTAGCAGCAACGGTAGAGCGCTAGCTTTGAGCCAAGCGACGCTGGCTGGTTGCTGCTGTGTCGAACAAACCCTCTCTCTGGGCTGAGGCAGGTAATTGAACGCCTCAGGCAAACACGACAAGCGGTGGAGCTTATGCACCCCAACACTCTCCTCTTCCCCCTCACATACACACATACATTCATATACATTTTCGATCCACCTTGCGGTCTGCCTGCGACTGGCATATCAACTATACTCCAGTAATATTTTCGGTATGTGTGTGTGCATGTATACTGGTCTATTTTGTTTCATGATGAATATTATTACTATGTTTAGGGTGATAAAAATACCCTGTAGATCAGCGGTCACCAAACTACGGCCCGCGGGCCGGATCCGGCCCTCCAAAGTTTTTCATCCGGCCCCTGATTTGTATATACAGTGCAACCTCGATATAACAAAACTGAAGGGAAGTAAAAAATATTCGTTTTACCAAGTAATTTGTTACAGTGAGGTTTGTTATATAAAGGTTAGGTTGGTCTACAATTCGTTATAACAAGGTAAAAATGTAGCTATGTCTATTTTTTTCGTTTAAGGATTCTCGTCTACATACTTAATGATTTCTCGTTTCTTTGCGACGGTAAAGGAACACCTTTTTTGTTTTTCACCCATTGCAACTTTAAAACTAGCAACAGTGACAAACAGCAAAAAAACAATAATGATTGTCTTACGAAAAATTTAATGTGTCTGAACCTGTCGAAAAATTCGTTATAAAGAGGTTTTTGACAAATGTATTCGTAATATAAAGGTATATTTTGCATTAGCTCTTACGAGCAGTTCTAGGGAATTTCGAAAAATTTGTTAAATCGAGGAAATCGTTATATTAAGGCTCGTTATATTAAGGTTACACTGTATAAATATTTTTAATACATACCGTGTATTCCAAGTTGATTAAGACATAGAATATTTAACATGGGGACAATTAGAAATGTTGTAGTAACCTTTGGTCAAATTTAACGACGTGTGATTGGTGCATTTTGAAATGCCGCTTTGAAATTAACTGATAAATTTTAAATTAATCAACAGTATTTTATTTTCAATAATAAAATACATTAATGAAATTAAAGTAAGCATCCTAGATAAAATTATAATAATTTTTTTTGGCAGATATAAATTTGAAAACAAAACACTAATTACTATTTTATAAAATTTTGAGGCGGCATATCAAAATGCACACATCGTTAAATTTGGCCAAATGTTACTACAACATTTCTAATTGCCTCCATGTTAAATTTCCTATGTCTTAATCAACTTGGAATACACTGTATAAGAAATATTAATTTAAGGATTTGATGTAAATATGTGTATTTATCTACATTTGAATATATATTTTCCATAATATATACTCTATTTACATAGCTAATTGCACATGTAAATAAATGTTCTAATAGGATTCCAACAAGAATATTTTTCGTCCAGCCCCCTATGTTTAAAAAAAATTCGATCCGGCCCGTTTCTCGAAAAGTTTGGTGACTCCTGCTGTAGATGATTAAATATTAGTACAGAAGAGTTAGAAATTAAATAAACGTTGCAATCAAAAATGAAAAAAAAAACTCAATGAGATTGAACATCCTACTCGAAATGTGGGTCACGTTTTGAAAAAGGTATTTCACAAATCGAGCTGCACTTAAAAAAATGTAAAGAAAAGTGTTTTAGCATAGTATCTGTGCGTGTATCTGTAAAAAATTCTTTCATTCACGTAACTTCTGTAAAAATGCACCGATTTGAATTTCTTTTTTCAGAAGACCTGATAATTTTAGTGATATGCAATTTTGGAAATATGTGTAATTTTATACCTATAACCAGTGGCGTCGCTAGATGGGGAGGGGGGGGGGGTCCACTGCAGGTGACACCCATGTAATATGTTAAAAAGTAAAGCCTTATTGTTTAAGTTATTTCAAGCTTTAGGGGGTAAAATGTGTAAAAACAATTTTTTGGTCATTGAAAGTCTATAAGGGGTGTGATAACCATCCAATTTATTTAAAAAAAAAAACAACATATTTTTGTTTTTAAAAAACACAATAACAACAGTATAAAATCTGTCTAAAAAGTTCAATAGGACCTAGAAGACAGAAATAAATTAATTAAAAAAATCACAATGGTGTCACCAGCCTAAAAAATAAATCGGGGAGACACTCGATTTCCGCCCCGGGTTTCATCCCCCTCCCCCCCTAGGGACGCCTATGCTTATAACAATATCGTTTAACAATAATTTCGTACATATGTATGTTTCTCTACATAGATTTAAATAGAGCTATGGTTTATAATAGATATACGTTTTAAACAGTTCATATTATAGTGCGTTTAAATCACAAACCAAATATATTAAACAATAGAATTACGTACAACAATTAAAAGTTAAGTAAACACTATTTCGAACAATCGACAAAAAAAAACTAATAACAATAGAGCCCGATTAATTTTTAAACTTTCACATTGACCTAATACATATAAATGAAAAGAGCAGTTTTAAAATTCGTCTATAATGAAAATGAATTGTTGAACGACCCCTTGCTAGCAAATACCAACATCAAAAATCAACATCCCTTTGTGCTTGCAGCAGCGGGGACTGCCTAAACATATCAAATGTAGTTAAATGAGGCGCAACTACGTCAAACATAATATTGATTATAGAAATACATTCAAATGTGGTTAATGTGTTTGAGCGCATGCATGCATATTACATATGTATATGTACATATGTGTGGATACATACATTTATATTTATACAGGATGATCATTTGGTGCTAACAAATTATCCTCTTTACTTTTAGACATAGAAGAAATTGAAATCGAATTTGTTAACTAACTCCACAAAATAAGGTTAACTATTAGATACAAATAATGTACAACGCAGTTTTTTTGATGAATTAACGTTGCTGGGTGGATATTAAAATCAGTTTTAGTTGGTAGAGATAGGCACATTATATTATTGGCGAAAGTTTCATGCAAATCGGTTTAGTAATTTCTGAGATTTAACAAAAAAAAAACTTTTCCTCTTTATTATATTTTAGTTTAGATTCAGATATTTTTTAAGAATCGCTTTGACTTCTCAATTATCAAATAATTACTCAAAATCGCCTATGTATATAATTGATCAAACACACATAATAATGTGTATATGCGTAGAACTGTAGAGTGTAGAGGGTGGATGGGAGTGTATCAAACAGTCGTCATAGACTTTTGGTGAACCGCTAGACGTGGCTGTCAGATACGAACATTGCGTTTGCTGTAGGCAAACTGATTTACCTATTATATTGTGTTTCTGATAATTGAAGCTTTGGAGGCCAAGCTGCAATGACAGCATCAAATAAACCATAATAATCGTTGTTATAGATTACGGCTTCAGTATCTATACAGGGCCGGATCGAATAACAGCAAATAAGGACTTATTAGAATAATATAAAATCTCAATTGATGTGTCGCAGTGGTAAAAATCGAAACTAACGCAATCGGGTCAATTGTCATCGAATTTTAAACAATTAAATTAATTAAATTCTTTTATTAAGAAAGCAAATATAACTAACTAGCTGCTACCCGCGACTTCGCTCGCGTGGATTTCGAAACCCTTCATATGTGACAGGGGGTAAAATATTAAATTTATCTTATTTTTAGTTTTCTTTAATTATACAAAATCGTAAATGTGTCGGCTCCTATGCGAGATAGAGGGGTTTTTCCGCCCTAAAACCCCCGCCCCCGTGGTATTTTTCCCGTTGGATCGAATAAAACCACTTACAACCCTCATATGTAACGGGTAAAATATTAATTACTAAAAAAAATTAAAAATTTTCCTCCCCCTTGCAATTCATTAGGGGTTGAATTTTCGAGATACGAAATAGCCTTAATCCGTCCTTGGGATGTAAGCCATCTCACTGCCAAATTTCATCAAAATCGGTAAAGCAGTTTAGTCGTGAACAGGTAACAAATAGACAGACTGAGAGATACACTTTCGTATTTATAATATAAGTCGCGACTCCTATGTAAGATAAGGGGTTGTTTTGTCCCCCTAATAATCCCTCTTCCGTAGTATTTTTGCCCGCCAGATCGATTGTAATCAATTACAACTCTTCATATGTGACAGGGGGTAAAATATTAAATTTTTCTTATTTTTAGTTTTCTTTCATTATACAAAATCGTAAATATCTCGGCTCCTATGCGAGATAGAGGGTTGTTTTGCCCCCTAAAACCTACGCCCCCGTGGTATTTTTCCCGCCGGATCGAATAAAACCACTTACAACCCTTCATATGTATCGGGGGGTAAAATAATAATTACTAAAAAAAATTAAAAATTTTCCACCCCCTTGCAATTTCTTAGGGGTTGAATTTTTAAGATACGAAATAGCCTATGTCCGTCCTCGGGATGCAAGCTATCTCACTGCCAAATTTCATCAAAATCGGTAAAGCGGTTTAGCCGTGAAAAGGTAACAAACAGAAAACAGACAGACAAACACACTTTCGCATTTATAATATTAGTATGGATATCGTAAAATGTCCAAATATTACTTTACTTAATATTTTATTAACTAATTAAAATTTGAACAATAAAACTTGAATTTTTCGAAAAATTGTGATTCAAAAAATTGTGTTTCGAAAAATTTACACCAAACCTAATAATTAATTTCGATATTTTACCTTTCATGGAAGTGAAATGTTTCTTCATATTTAAATTTTCAATCAATATAGGCATTTCAAAATATTTAATTGTTAATATGTGTCAAAAATCATTTAATTGTTCGACAAAAAATATTTTAAAGAGACATAATCATAGTAACCTAAATTAATAAAATAAAATATTGAAACCGTAAATTATAAAATTCCGTATTCCATGGCTAGGTACTATGTTTTTATATACCTAAATTATAACATACCTGGTTAAATTATTTCTATATCGTCCCCTCCAAGGCAAAGTATCGTAAGATACACTTTTTGCGAAATTGAGTTATCGATTCTAAAAATCTCATATATAAGCGACAAAATTCTCTTTTCCGCTAAAAAATCTGTTAAAACTTTTACTATCGTATTCCTCCAGACAATGTATTCTAAGCACCGATATCTGTTTTATGAAATATCGTAACCAACAATAATATAGTATCGTAACCAGTGACGTAGCTAGCCCTGAGTGGATCCTGACTGGCCTATATGGAAGGTACTTGCCGCAACGGAATAATATAGTGCTGTGACGGAGTGCTTTCTTATTTATTCATTAGAGCTGGGCTTTTATCAATTTTAATTTTATTAATTTTAAGATATTTTAGAAAAATCGTACCTGTTAAAACTTTATTGCACAAACTAAATATGGTTTCTCTATGAGGTTTTTTCAATATATTTGTTACCCTCAATAACTCAATTTGGTTGATATTGAAGTATGATGTAGAACAGTGCTTCCTAAACTTTTCCTACGACAGAACACTTCACAAGTCCTGAAATTTTAATGGAACGTCTTGGTTATTTTGTAAGTAATATATAAAATAATGAAAAAAGTAAATTTAAATCAGTCAAGCATGTTTGAACTTCTCGCAGCATTTAAAAACATTGAATATTTGTTTTACGCTTAAACTGATAAGACATACGTTATATATCGTAGTACAGGTATTCCTCGACTTACAACCGAGAGAGGTTCCTAGACATCGGTCGTAAATAGAATAAGTTGTAAGTTAACACGTACAATATGTACATATTTTTGCTTTTGACGTTTTCCTTGATGTGAAGCGAATCGCATTTTCTATACATAACAAACAGTTGCGGGTTCCCAAAAATATCTACATAAATAATAATAAATTACATTTTTGGGAAATTCCCGGAACTGTTTGTTTCATTTATGTAATATGTGCATGTAAGAAAGAGACAAAGACAATTATAAGTCGAGGATTACCTGTATATTTGTTTACGATGCGTTTTCAACTCTTGTCGTATGAAAATATATTGCATACTAAATACATATGACATTTGTTTCTGATATGACAACGACAAAAAATTATTTTATGACTTCTATGTTATAACTATAGAATTAAAACAATTTTAAATTAATATATTACATAACATATACTTTTAGAGACTTAAATATATGGTACATGTATTTATTGTATTACATCATGTACTTACATGATTTGAACATTTTATGAATATTAAAAATAATTTCATTTTTGGTTTTTCTGCTCGTGTCTTTCAAAAATTCATCAATGTCTCTATATAAATACATTATTAGATCTTGTAGATACTCGTACACCCTTTGTACAGTTAATTAATTAATTACAATCAAATATAGGTACTTGTAAATTGAATGAAGTTTTCGTAACAATTCGCAATAAATCAACATCTTGTTTTAATTTTGTAAATGTACATTTTAGGTTAGTATGAATACATTGGGTAAAGATGACAGATATACAGTTTCAAACAACAATTAAAATAATATCATTTAAAATTACAATGTTAATTTGAAATTATATAAATTCTTCTGATATTTATGATTACAAATAAATATAATAAAATACCTATACCTATGAAAGTAAAAATATTGATAATTCAATGACTTAAGATTAAAAAAATGTCATTATATACTTAATTTTTATTTGTACCGGGAACACATATCTATCGCCGAATGTTGGTCGAATTGTGTCCGAATGCTGTAACTGTTTGTCTTCAATTTTTTTGTCAAATTTATTTATGAAAATTTTAATTATATATTACATTAGAGTTGTGCATATTTTTTCATTCGTTATGTTCTTTATATTTCTTTTTTGTTATATTTTATTGTTCACTTCAAAATTTTAAATGGCCACTGACATTTAAAATTTTTTAAAATAATCAATAAAATATAATGTATCCATAGTTACGACATTTGCAATTAATTTAGTAAATGCTTAAAGCGCATTATATGTAAACGTATTTTGTTTATTTTCTCCTCTTTAACATATCTTTTTCAAAAATCAGACACGGGTTCATGGTTGTCAATTAACCATAGTATTTGAAAAAAATTAAAAAAATCTAATATCGGTTTTCGTTTTGATACTTTTTTACATCAAAACTTTTTTTTTCCTTTTTTTTCATTTTTTTTAAATCTGAAATTTGAACCTTACATTATATCGCCCAAGGAATATAAAAAAAATAATACAAAAATTCTAACTTTTTTTTTGAAAAATTGGGGGCCCCTTGTCACCCCATTTATAAACTTTTTCAAAAAAGGCCCACTAGTTGTTATTTTTTACCCCCAAGGAATATATATACCAAATTTCAAGGTTCTCCGATGAGTGGAAATGGTCAAAAAAATGATTATCAGTGAGTGAGGACACTTCGTTATATATAGTAGATGAAAAATATTAAAAATAACTCGGAAATAGCTGGTGTAAGGTTTTTTTTTTTAAATCTATCAACAAAATGTACTGTTGCGTTAGGTTATTTCATTTTTTATGAAATTAAAAGCATAATTAGTATAACTGATTTAATTCTTTAAATAAATAAAAGAATAATATTCATGCATAATACATAAATAGATAATATTTTCAATAAATAAGTGAATTAACCATAATAACGATTTAAGAGACGTTTTTCAAACCAACAATTCACAGCTGACCCGGTAGGAATAGTTCATTTTTTCACCACACCGTGGTGTACGATCTAAGACACGTCAATCAATATTGATCTATTTAATAAATAGATACACACTAGATATTTACGAAATAAAGTTTTTGAAGTTTATATCTAGAATATATGCAAATATTACATGTAGGTAGTGTATTTCCTCATTTGATTTAAAATTCACTTAAATGGACTACGTTAGAGATAGAGGAATTCTTTGTTGAGCTTTCAGATGAATTCCATTGTTTAAAAAAAAAAACGTTTGATCTACGTTACGGTGTTTATTCACAGGGGTGACTTGATTCACTGGCATTTCGTATATGTGGGCCGCAAATTGTAATGTCAGTTTTTTTTTTAAATAAATGACAATCCGACTCATTCGAAAATTCAACTCAAAATTATTCGTGAAAGTTCAGGAGAAGAATTGTTCCAAAAAAATAAATAAACAAAAAATTAAAAATATAATAATAAATTCACTCCAATTATAAAATCTGAATATATTTAACACGATAAATTTATAATTACAAAACAATTCATTCGTATGTAATCAACCAAAAAAACTGTCAATTATATTTATACCAAATACAAAAATAATGATATTGTGTTATGTTATGTATAACAGTCATACAGAATATTTAATGAAATTATTTCTAAAATTCTGATTATTGTTATTGTAACGGTGTATATTTCAATGCACGGTCTATTTGAAATCAATAATGCATGGCTATTTTAAATATGAAAACATAACGTATTATCGAAATCATACAATAATAATGTTATTAAATATTTATAACATGATCTGCGGAACAGTTTGTTAGATATTCGCTTTATACCTCAACAATAAATTAATAACATTTTAGAGAGAATTATGGGAATTATTTCTCATTAATGTATTTATTAACAATAAACATCACTAGTCTACGTTTTAAGTATCGAAACAATATATGTTTAAAGTAATAATATATTACAGCAGAACCTCAATATAACGATTTAATTCCATTCTGAGGTAGGTTTTTCAAACGCATATGTTAAAAAATTGTAAAAAAAAAGTTTAAATTCGCAAATAATTCCATTTGATTGACGTTATTTTCAATTTCCTCCATTCTAAATGAAATAATTTCGAAATATATAATTTTATCTGATATACCTATCCGGAGTCAGTTACGTCGGTTTCCATTAAATTGAATTTTTTCTGTACTTTTATGTTCACTGAATTGGAACAGAATAAAAACAGAACTACATTAATTAATTGTAAATTAATTCGAACACAGACACCCTTGATTAAAATTTAATCAATTATGACAAAAAAATTAACTGCCCTGATCGGCACAAGACTTTTTTTACATCATGATACAGAAGAAATCACTTAAGTTAACGCTTTCTGCAAAAAAATGAACATTAACTACATTACATTAATTGTTGTTTTTGTTAATATTTGAGATATATTTTAATTCTGTTCTGTGATTTTTTCAAATGTTTTTATTATAAATCAGTATAATAATTTTTTTGTTTACAAAAATGTTGTTTTATCAAAGGCTTCTTATTTATTTATTTATTATTATTATTATTATTTATTAACTTTTATATTTTTTTTTTCTGTTATGAACTAATTGAAAAAAAAATTTTTTTTAATGATTATTTCCTTACACAATTTTTTTTAAAATGTGATTACCACAAAAATTATACATAATAATATTATCTATAACTTGTATCTAAAACGTTTTTTTCAAACGTACCGTTTAAAAAAAAAATCTAAAAATTCAAAAATTAAAGAAAATCAATTATTTCCTTAAAAAAATTTGGGGAGGAAAATGAACAGAATATAAATTATAGATAAGAGTATTTTCTACGCACCATTTCAAAAATAATTCGAAAAATTCAAAAATTGGCATCAGTAAACATCCGTTTTCGAGTTAGTATGGTACAGTATACAAGAACCTTAAATTTAAATTTTCATTTCTGTAAGTCTCACTGTTTTGGCAGTAGAGCGTTCACAGACACATACTCACACATACAGACGTCATTGAGATAATGGTCGTACGTGATTCTGGGACCCTCAAAACCTGTAATATTGTTGAAATTTCGAGTTTTTTTTGTGATCACTATATTATATAGTACATTTCATGTACATATATGTATACAAAAGTAATATCTAATGGTTCATTAAGAAAATCTGAATGTTTTAAACCGGTTTGTTTTCTTGTTTTAGAGGACATCTACTAATTGAAATCAAATACGCAAAGCAATGCAAATACACCTAAAGCTGGTTACTTCAGCATTTTAATATATAACGCGGTCATATTCAGATCCCCAATATTCAGTACACAAATAACTCCAAAGCCGCTTGAAATTATTTTCAGGAGATTCTATGAAAGGCGTGTGCATGATTAAAAATGTTAACTCTGCAATTTCCTCTCGGGAAACTGGAATTATAAATTTTGTATTTTCATCATAAACGTAAATTGTGAGCTTATGTTCTATAACGATTGAATATCCGGTATTAGCGAGGAAAAATTACATGGAAATTTTCGGTATACAACACTGGTCAAAAAATGAACATTATATTATTATTATTACCTCTAACAATAAGTAATCACTTCTTTAAAATGTATAAGGCATATTTGTATATATCAAAATTTGTTATAAATAAATAAAATTTCGTATACAGAAGTAGAATGTTTTACAATATTTCATATTTTCTTTCTTTACTCTTAATTAAGGGTTGAAATCATGAAATTTTGATATTGTGATCAAGTGTGCTGATTTTTAACGTTTATCTCGGTCAATTGTACCTACCAGAAAGATCTTCCTTTTAATAAAATAGAGTTTATACAAAAAATATTTAATTAAATAATTTTATAATGTGAAATACTTTTACACTAATAACATTTCAACATTATATAATATCAAATAATATTTATTAATATGCATAATTAATCAATTTTATATTACTATTAATGTTTAAATTTAATTAAAAAAAATACCCTTTATAACTTCATCTATATTACCCATTGGTAAAGCGCGCGTACGTGTTGGATTTTATCATGCAAAAAAGGAACTATTTTTATCGAAAAAGTTTTACCAGAAAATTTGTGTAAGGTATCTCATAATACGATCGAAACGGTAAAGTGCTAAGTAGAGAATGCAATTTTGAACATTTTTTTGCTAGTAACAAAACATAAAAGTATTTACACTGAAGCTATTTATTGGAAAATTATTTCAACACGATATTGATAATATTGATATTGTAAGAAGTTGTTAGTAAAAATGGGTAATCTCTAAAACTTATTTTAATTTTTGTCTAATAATGTATATACTTATCCAGCAATTAAAAGTATTAGTAATCAAAAATGCACTAAGATACTTGATACAAATAAGGCCTACCTTATTTAAAACGCTGATATATTTCGATAAATATATGTAGGTATGTATAAGTAAAGAAATAGAAACAAAATTAATCTTTATCTTTTATTTATTTATGAAAGTAATGAAAGAAAAAAGAAAATTTTCTTACTAATTCGGATTATCAAATTTGTTGGAGTATAGAGTAGTGCTACCGACCCCTTGTAGTCCGGACTATTTTGAGTTTTTGGGAGTATATGCCTTATTTATATCAAGTACCTTTTTATTTTTATAAAAATGGACGGAAACAAATAATAATAAACAATATCAAAAGCTTCCTTGCAGCAAAACAGTACCGTCTGAATAAACAAACCGCTTTTAATGTTGACTACAAACGCCAAGTCAAAGCTCAACACTACTAAAAGCTCTAAAGGAGACGATAATTTATCTGCCATAAATAAATGAGGTATTTAAATACTAATTAATTAAAAAGATTAATAAAATGCATGTGCATGCTTTAAGCATATTAAAAATACTGTTAGATTAACAGCTGGAGTAATAAAAACAGTTTACTGTAGACAATATTGCATAATGATTTCTTGTTAGTTTAAATATTTTACTTTTAATATTTTTAAGGAGTTCACATCACTGTATGTAATTGAAATAGATAATGTAATATATGAAAATTCGAATTTAATTAAATATTTCAAAATGTTCTATTAAATTCGAATCAATGTAAGTATTATAAGAAAATACGAGGCTTATACTAAAAAAAAAACACAAAAATCATAAAATTTTCATATGTTTGTAAATATCACCTATAATATACTATAATCTAAAACATATTAAATGAGTTATTTAAGTTTTTATCTTACCCTTTACTCAAATTCATACTAAAACAAATCAATTCATTTATTACACAGTTAATGTTGATGCAATCAATAATACTAATGCAAAGTCTATATTTACTGTACAGACCGCAACAGTTAATAGGTGGTTTTGTTAATGTATGTACATTCTGAATAATAACTCATCGATTTATATAAGTGAGTTGATGGATTAACAATTTCAGATTTCAAATAAAAAATCTGATTTTTATTTAATAAAAAAAATCAATTCATAGTTATTTTCAGCAGGGACTTGAACCTGAACCCGAACCCGAAAAAATTCGTATTTCTCATTAACTTGAACCTGAACCGAACCGCTATATTTCAAATTCAACGAACTTTAACTAGAATTCGAACCTTTTCATGGATAACCGGGAACCATATATTTTTAATATTTTTTTCCAATGATTTTTAAAAGAGATTGTAAAATGTACTAATACTGGAAATTCAAATTATAACCAATTTATTTTGAGCATCACTGCTCTACTTTTTAAACTTCTGAAATTAATGAAACATAAATAAGATTAAATAAAACACAATACATATTATATATATATTTAAATATTATATTCACATGTATATCTTCTATGTGTGTAATGAAAAAATACATACCCAAGAAGAAAAAAAAATAAAAAACTGAATCTATTTAATATAGAGGAAAGTTCATCGGTAACATTTTATTTTGATACAAGACTTGAGGTTGTTTTCTTATTCACAGGTACGAAGAAGAGAGCTTCAGGGCTGTTTGCGGTGTAACATGAAAGTTTTTAGCTGTGCGTGAAGCGGAGGAAAAAGTTTTCTTTAGGCCGCAGATCGCCAACGAGCGGCTTTGAGTTTAAGCCGGAAAAACGAACAAAACATGGACGATATTGAATCTCACGGGCTAAGAAATCTTACCACAAATATATTATATATTATTCAAAGGTTGAAAAATGTTACGCAAGTATGATACAGGATGATTTCTTAAATTATCGACATCTTGATAAAGTTCAATTTATTTCTATAATATTGTAGGTATAAGGATTATAAATGTAATAAATGTTTGTTGAACTATGATGGTTTATTAACGTAATTTAACCTTTATAGTCTTATGATATATAATAATCATAGTTTTCTATTCTTCTGACAGTTTAACACGAATAAATAAACTGTAAGTTCGATACAAAATCAAATAATAAATATATGAATAATCTTGAAAAAACGTTGGAAAAACCGGCATTGTAAAAGTCGGAAAACTGCTATGTTCTAATGCTTCCCAAACATTTCTGACAATATAATTGCTAATCTGTTAATTGTTAGTAAAATGTATCTAGTAATATTATTAAATTTTTTTTGTTTCTTAAAAAATAATACATTTGTGTCATACCAGATTTTGCACGACGTATGAAAAATCTTCTGTATATATAATTTACCCATATTTCCCATTCTGTTTTCTACAAAACATAGCCCGAAGCGTAGGAAAAAATTGTTTAGAAAATTCAAATGTCATTCGTATAAATCTATTACAAAAGAAAGAAAAATATGTAAATTTATCGTCGTAAAGAAATCCTTCCGGAAAAAAAGTTACAAGTCATTAAAAATTAATATAATTACTTTGTGAGTTTTTAATTTTCATTTTTGTTATTCTTTCGAACACAATTTGCAATTCTGAAAAGAAATATTTTGTCATTATTAAGTTATTAAATTCATTTCTTTTGTAATACGGCCAGTTTATGTATTTTTATTTTTGTCTTCAAAGATTAATGTTTACTATAACTTTTTTAGCCCTTTAACCGCCATTATAATAAATCTTTCTCTTCTCTTGGGGGTTTTTTTATGAAATTAATTGTATTATTTCTCGAAATAATATTTACATTTTTCTTTTTCTAATAAATGTATAAATCATTGTTGTTTTATATTCTATGGAAAATAAATTGTGTCCATGTGAATGTGTATATTGTTTACTTATTATTTATATAAGCATAATATTAATTTATATATTTAAGAGAAAGAGAAAAATATTGACAAATATATTGACATGACCATGTGCTCTAATGTAAACAAATTCCACTGTCTGGAAGTCTAAGTATCTTGTTAATTTTTTCGTCTTTTATTAAGGGTTATATGGACGGACAATCAGATACAAAAGTAGCTAAATTTTGAAATATACAAATATCTGCGTTATAAATATCGTAATAGATGTTATAAATAATACAAATTATAACTAGAGTCGTTAACTTACATATATGAAGCTAATTTTTCCTCTCCAATGACTATTTTGTTAAATTTGTACAAATTCTAATAAAGAGTTTATTATTTTGACACTGACTATACGGCAAATTGAACCTAACAAAAATATATTTTAAACATAATTTACGTTATTTATAGCTGCAAATTAATAAATATAGTTTATATAATTATTAAAAATACGCAATCCTGTGTTATAAATATAACAATTATTGTTATTTATCATTATTAACATAAATATTTCACAATCTAATTATCAGTTTTCACAACGCTATTGTCATTTTCAGGTTGGTAAATATTGCTGTCAAACACTAATAGAATATCTTGATATTTTATTATTTATGCACTTTTAATTGCATTATGTACTAAATTTTTCTTTAATTCTCTATAAGAAACATAATATATGACCTAATTATAAAAAACAAAGATCTTTTATAATCGTTTTTTCAAAAAATACTTTGTTTACATTGTTATCAAATTTACATGCATAACAATCGTAGAGCGGGAAATTTAAAATTTTGTTATATTATAATTTATTTCTCGGAAACGGTTTAGTGAAAACATATGATATTTTGCATAATTGTTCAACTAATCAAATACAACACTCCCTCAAAAAATTAGAAAATCGGTAGCATTTTATCAATGTGTTTTACCTAAAAAATGCCGAAAAATATCAGTTTCCCATAAGAACACATGTTAAATTTAAATCAATATAATTCCTAAACGGCTTAGTGAATCAATTTAATATTTTGTCTATTGCATAAGAATGCTAATGGGAACATTCCAACCAATTTTCATGTATTTGGTAGCATTTTGAAATACATCCAATACATCCTTAAGTACAGGCTCGTGTAGTGATTTACCCCCAGTTTTATTAAATTCTGTTATTGATATATAAATAAAATATCTAAAAAGAACATTACGTATCATAATTTGAAATCAAATTGATCTGTATTCCGTACATCCAGACAATTTGCAATACATTATTACAATTTGGTTAAAACGAAACGTTTAATTCAAAAATTATTGCGTACTTGTAAAAAATGAATTAAAGACAGTTCTCAATAAAACTGTTTTTAAATGCTTCTTGATAACGCAGACACACACACACACAAACACCCACCCAACTCAAACCACAAACTATCATCGCACACACATAGTTAACGATAAATCCCGCAGCACGAATCCCTGCCATCATCAATGGCGTAACATCCCATTGTTTATTTATCTTCAGGCCCGTATTAGAGCCCATCACTGACAGGCGTTATGACGAATGACGGCTGCCACGGATATATAATATAAATATAACCAGGGCTGGACAAATACGTTCACTCACTCAAAAATGTGAAAGGGAGACAAGATTTGATAAAATAAAATGTTGTGATGAACATAAATTAAGACATACCTATTCGATATTTTATCCAAAATTACCCCAATTTAAGACGACATATGTCTAGACTCAATGAAAAAAATTACAAGACATTATGCTGGCTAAGTGCCTAGAAAATAAACACATCGGTATTGGGTTTAAAAATGTATTTTATTTATAAGTAAATAGTGCGTGAGTTAATTTTTTTTACTGAATACTAATAACAAAAAATTCAAAAAATTATTAGCTCATGTAATTGCGAAGGATATATTTTTTGCACAACTCGTCTCGCAACATTATGATATAATAGACATCTCTATGTGAAAAGCATTGATGTATATAATTATGCAGGAAGAAAAAGGCATAAATATTAAGTACTTACTATAGAAATTAAAATTACTTCTTTTTTTTGAAATTTTAAAAATGTATAATATACTTATATATATATATTATATAACAAACGTGGGGAGAGCGAAGCAACCGCCTTGGCACAACAATACGAAATTTGCAACGCAAGGAGTGTTCAAAATTTGTATAGTTTTATACAGTCGCATCTTACAAGTGTAGAATTAAATTTATATTTCTGACTATAATTGTAACATGGGCCTTACTTTTTAAATCTAGCACTACTAGCTGGTCTTTGTGAAATCTAATTTGTAACTTATCATGAAGATACAAACATATAAACAGAAATTTGCTTGCCAAAAGAGTTGGGCGTTAACGATTATTTTTAGCAAGTGTCTTTTCGTGACAGACAGGATTCGAGAGAATTTGTTAAACCCTACATGTAACCAACTGAGAAACGCGGCCTAAACGGGAGTCGACCAGGGGGTGTTTTAATACCCCATCCGACCGTTTCCAATTGCACGTTGTGATAAAGTTGAAAATCGCATCGCCCTGGTTAATTAATTTTGCTCTCAGGTTACTATTATTGTTTTGATTTAATTAAGATATACTCCGCATATTTTAATAGCGGCGGTTTCGGCGTTGCCGCTGCAGATACGCGCGGCGGCCTCTTCAAGCCGCTGCTGCTGTTACTCTGTTGCTTTTGAACACTTTTAAATTGCTTTTGTGCATGACGCGGCTGCCAGAGGCGCACAGATTTTTGCGGGAAGTATAATAGATATTTATATATCCATATAGGTTACTGTTTATTTATAGTTAAATTTTCTATATAAAGTTTTACATATGTTTTAATAATCAATATCCAAATACTAGAATAGAGCTTTATGTTATATCAACGTATAATTATAAAGTGTAAATTGACAAGAAAATAATCTTTTCAATAATTTTGGAATTAATACTCCACTAGAATATTTTTACCCGAGTAGAAATCCTAAATTTAAATTGTGAAGAAAATGTTAAATGCAGCATTGATCCGACTCTGGTTTCATTTTATCAGTCGACATTTACTTGCGTCTCTTCGCAGGAGCGTCGAGACGTTTTCATTATTGCAACCGGGGCGCGGGCAACCGGCAAAAGACATGCGGAAAATACAAAACTAAATAAATGTGTATTGTTCAGAAACAAAACATTAAAAATAGTAGATTTTTACAAATCAACTTTTTCCACCCAGTCGATGTTATAAACTTACCATAGTTCCGTTCATCTGCTTTATTTTCCTTGCGGGGTTTTTCTTCCGGTTTATTTTTTGTTCGTATCTAGTGAATGAAGTGTAGACAAAATATTTTGGTAACTGTCCGAACCAGAACATAAATAAAAAATTATATTCAAATATTTTCACAAAGGGAAGTATTATCATTTTAAAAGAATTACATATCGCCGTTGGAAAGCTAACTTTCTGTAAACGTCAAAACAACGTAATATGTTTTTTATATTAGGACATTAGAAAACTAATATTTATAATATAAAGGTGAGTTTTATTTCTGACAAACCCCATTGAAATTTTTCATATTAAAAATTATTTTTAAAATATTAAAGAACATGGAAGTCATGTATGATTCTCCATACCGATATTTAATATTTCTTTATCAAAAAATTTGCAAATAAAATAAAACTGTTACAAACTATATATTGAATATTGTTGATTTTCTAATTTGATACTATGAAATTAAAAGAAAATCGCTCGATATTTTATATCTTTGCCAATTAATTTAAAAAATACTTTTGTAAAATGTTCTCGGCTGTTACATAAGTGAACGTATTGGAGGATTGGAGGTCATATTACCTTTTGAACGATACATTGTCATTACGTATGCAAGACCTGCTATGGGACATTTTTCAATGAAATAACTTTATGGTACCAAACGTTGAAAAAAAAACTGCTTTGCAACAGTTGGTAATGTCTGTTATTTACCTAAGATTCCTGACATTATATTATTAAATGTGTCAAGAAATATTGTTTTCATTGTCTTCTGAAAAACAGTACACAGATTTTGCACGCGCAATATCGATATGAAGATCATCACTAATTAAATCTATATTTATATACATATAATATAAAAAAATCTATCAAATTTTCGCATAAATAAAACTAGAATATACAGCGACGAAGAACTGAGTTTTGTATAAACAAAATAAATGTTTGCCTGAAGTTATTTTTAGTCATGCTTTATTAAATAAATTGATTATACAGTTGGCTTATATAACCTGCAATATTTTCAGATGAAAAAAATATTTAGTTTAACATCAGTATTTGCGACCGGTCGTTAAAAATTCATAAAAGGATTTTACTGTTGCATTTGCAACGGATTTATTTATACAGATTATCTGTTTATAAAAGCGAGCAATCGCAACAAGTTTACATTGAGTAATAGTGTTTCATATACAGTAGAAAATGTTTTTATACAAGTGAATTTATATGATTATTTAGATCAGCAATTCTGAAAGCCCTTTTTGATTCCAGAATCCATTTTTAGATTGTCATATTTGAGAGATTTGTTAAAAAACTAATATAGTAGGATGAGTTACGGAGGGTTCATACATTTTTAATAAAATATATATTTTCTGTATAAAAACATAAAAAAACAAAACAAAAGTTGTTTTCACTGGAAGTTTGGTCCTTTGTACATAATATAACAACATTATTTGAGAGAAATTGATACACGTGTCGAGGAGGAATAATACACATATAAAAGAACAAGTTCGAAACACAGTAACGTAATATTACTCATACACCTTAAAGATAGTTATAACTCAGAATGAAAAATATTAAACCTTTGAAAATTAAAAAAAAAATCATAAAATAAATTAAACCTCAAAATAAAAACAAATTATAAATATCAATTATGATGACTATAATTTTAATAAATAAGATTTTATTAAATTAAATCAAATCGATACAAACGAGAAAATCGGATGGTTCTATCAGTATTATACATTACCAAACCTCTCCGTTTTTTAAATAAAATTCTATGTTTTGAAAAGATTGGAAAACAAAATCAACTGTTTTTAAAATATTTTCGACAACGCACCAAAATTACTTCCACGCATTGAAAATGAAAATTGATGAAAATGACCATCAAGATGACAATTTAAAGATTTAAACTGTTGATATGTTATGGCGGGTGATCAGTACCATCTATTGGTGTTACACATATTTTCGTAGTTACGTTAGTACACTTATTAATCTATCTATATAAACGCTCCCAGTGTATGAATTCTCCCCATCCCCCCTACTAACGTAAAATGTAGATTAGAATAAATACTTATGTATAAATTCGAACTACCAATTTAAATTTTTTTAAGTTACTGTCCATAATATGTTGAATCATATTTTCATGATGTATTTTACACTATAATATAATCGGTTAATGTTTTGTTTTACAGAAAATAAATAAATGAATAATGTTTTAGTAGTAGATGCATTAGTTTGCTCAACTTCAAATTGATTTTTAACAAAACATGACAAATTACAGGCAAGCGTAGCTTTAACAGACATTTTCTTGATGATGACAAATTATTTTTACTTAATTGTGTTTCCAACAAAATACACACAATTCGTTCCAAGACAATAAATGTATTATAAGTACAAATATAAAAACCTGAATATGTACTTATATTTTTTATTAATGATTGTTGGAAACTAGTGTGGGTTATTTTACGTTAAAATGCTAAAACTTTCTTCCAAGTGGGAGATTATCCTGTTCAAAACTATATTTTAATGTTGAATTTATTTTAACAAACTCAAATTTTATTAGGTACATTATATGTTGGATTATTATTAATTTTCCATATAGAAGCCGTTTAAAATAAGAAAAACCCTTTAAATCTTAATTTACCGTCAAATGACATAAATTAACAAATAGTTATTTGGCAACTATATATAATTTCAAGAGATTACTACTTGGCAAGTATTTGACAAACAAAATCTAAACACAAATGTTTTCTTTGAAGACTTTTTTTTCGATCAAGAATTCACGAAAAAATTGAGAAATTTCATAAATATTGGTACAAATTTTTGATATTGTTGGAGCAATCGAAATTCAATTTTAATGTTAAAATACACTTTTATAGTTTTTACCGTTATGGGGTTGCGAGTTCAAGCGTTGGAAGGGTGAAAATTGCAATTTAATTAATATATTTACGTTAATACAAATACTGATATACTGACAGGATTATTGAAAATCGTGCCACTGACACTAGCATTTAATATATCTAATAATTTATAATTGAAATTGTCAGTTCATAATCCCTGGCATGGAACAATTACGATATTAAATACTTTTTCTATATTTATCAAAATCACTGTAAACCTTCAACATTACATATCAAAAATATCCCCCTAAATTTAATTTACTTAATGATATTTTGAAGAACATAAACAATAATAAACACGTTGAGATAAAGTATATAAACACATAATTCAATTAATTAAAATATTACTTTATAAAATTAAAAGAAATTTTAATTAACTTTCTCGAGATATCAGGCTGTCTATTTTGCGTACATATAAAGGACGGCGGCCAACAAGGCAGGTATGTACAGGTCTGATACCAAAAGTCTGTGTAGCTGAACAAAATAGCAAACATCAAGTAAATGAAAATAAGATAAAAGAGTTTTAATTAAATTACTTTTAGTATAGTGTTTTCTCAATCTTCGTTTTAGTTCACTTCTTCCATTCTTTAAACTTGAATATCTTGTTGCTGTAGAAAATTAAGGGAACGAAATTTAAGCCATTTAACATATGAATATTCAACACAGCGATAAGACATACTTGTTTCAATTATTTTTAAAAATTCTTTCGGACCAAAAGTTCCACCAAATATTTACTTATATATTTACTTATATATACTTCACTATTGAATATCATTTCGAACTATATTTCATAAATATAATAACAAGACAATTTATCACTGATATTAAAGCAAAAAATAAATAACTTTTGCAATTCTGAAAATAAAATGTCCATCACATCTTTTATATTCGTTCATTATTCATATTACATGGAGATTATTCCGCCCGTAAAATGCTACTTTTTAACATAACATAGCAAAAAAAAAATGTGAATGAAAATCACTTCAGACACCATACACACTGTCATCAAAAGAGTAAGTGTATTGTATGTATATAAAAAGCAACAACTTTCCAGAAAGCAGGGATGACTAAAACTGTTTCACAAAGAAACGTGGTTGTGACAGAATAAAAGTTAAATTGAATTTATAAATGAAAAACCATTGCGGTTAATTGCATAAAATAAACAGATAATAAGCCAGGTGTTTTAATTAGAAAAATACTTATAGGAATAAGTACTATTTATGTGCAGGCAGTAATCATGCTTAGATAAAAATCAGTAATATCAATTTTTAATATTTTTTTACCATTAGATTTCACAAACGATTTCCTACTCGTTACTGAGGGTAGAGTCAATAAAATATAATTTCCCAACGAGATACATGCCTTTTTAGTTTACTGTCTTTTCACAACATAAAGGCAGTAAAGGTTATCTTTTGGTATGTAATGAAACACTAGCATTGAATCACCTTCAAACTATTTGTACAGTTAAAGTGGGACCTGAAAAACCATCATGACGTAAAATAGACACAGTAGAATTTAAGTGCCAAAAACTTTATTCCCATTTTTCTGTTTTTACATTTTGCTTCTTACTGCCTTTTACATTAGAAGGTTAAAAATGAAGTTACATAAGAAGCTTTAATAGAAAGGAATAAATAAAACTTTGAATATTCTTGGATTTTTTATACATATATATTGGTTTGTATTCATGTATTATGTATTACTTTTATATATTGTGAAAATGATGTGTCGGCTTTTTATGTGCCTGTCATATTAGTTGGACTATTGAAAACAATGTTTTTCAGATACGAAAACATCAACTGATGAATTATAAAAAGAGTGTCCATAGCCACTAAAATAATGCGCACGAAACGAACGTATTAGAATATTTCAGGTAAAGTGTTCGTTATAACGATATTATATTAATTACACTGCCAGCTACCGCAAACATTTACATCTAAACCTAATTTATTTTCATACCAAAAAGGTGATGTAATATTTATTTAATGCTGTACCTACACACCTGCCAGATTGAATCAAAATATTTTGAAGTGTCTACTAATTTCTCTTACAACAATAATGCATAGTAAAACAGTTAGTTAGTAAGCCAATGTTCATAATACAATATTAGCTGAATAAACTATTTGTAACCTAAGGGTGTAGGCTTTAGAAACGGATACAGGGACCAAAGGTGGCTGTGCTGTGTTTTATGAAAATTATATTACCTAGATATCTTCTTGCTTGAGTATATTAATACTCGTATTATACAGAGAATATTTGACACTGTTCAAACTATATGATTTTGCTTGTATAAAAAAACGTTGCACTTTTTTCTTTAGCATTGAATTTTTTTAAAGGATTTACCTATATAAAAAAATCAGATTTTTATTTTAATGTACGGACATTAGAGGCAATATATTTATCATTAGGGAGTCAAAACGATTAAGTCATTTTACACGATCAGAACCTTATTAATCTTACTTTGTTGCCAGTCCTTAAAATATTTCGTAAACTATATACGAGTAATTTAAAAACTTGAATTTTAGCTAGCCAAAGTAAGGTTATGTATTTTTTTTATACCGATGCATGTATCAGTCATTTTATATGTCTCCTCCATAGTATTGGCTCAAAAATAAAAATAAATCACAGTAGGAAAGCTTTGGTGATAGTGATACTATCAACAACAAATACTAAGGTTAACAATATTATTTAAAATTTTGAATAATTTTAGTGAAAGCTATACTATACTCAGTAGGTACCTCGTACATAGATACACACATATGTATATGTTTAAACGAATTTTTAAATTTATTGGTAATTAAACAAAATATTACGATTTTATTCCAGTTCCGAAAAGTATTCTAAAAACAACTTTAAGGGTCGATCCAGACTGTCAAGCCGGTCTCGCTCCAGTCAAATATTGAGCGATACCTATAATGTGAATGATTTCATTGTTTATTATTTATTGATATTTGATTGGAGCGAGACCGGACCGAGACCGGCTGGATAGTCTGGATCGACCCTAACTGTAAAATATGTAAATTAACAAATCGGTAAGATGAGATAATCTATTAGAGATTAGACTATTATTGATCCTTCTTCATATACTCAGATAAACTTTCCTTAACTCAAATAGTTGTTTATTTAAAATAAACTTACAATCCAGTCTTAAGGTGATACTATAAGATTATAAGTAACTATGATATTCTTGATGATCGTTCGAGTGCACAACAGACAGGTGGTGCTAGTGTCTGCAACGACACCTAGCGAGTCACCGTGAACTCTTAGAATACAAGGAAACGAGCTTGAACGATCTGCGATCGAGTGGAAATGCACTTAGGAGTAACGCGCTGTGACAGATGTACTCAGTTGAGAATACCATGTGTGTTTTGAACTTTTTAAAACAGAAATAAAAAGAACAAAGCAAATATTATGCGTGTACACGTCAGAAAACAAATACTACCAATTTATTATCTACATTTAGTGATTTATAGTGCAAATTTTTTTTGGAATATGTAATATTTGAACTATGTGAATAACACTACTGACAGTGCATAGGAAAAAAATACCAAGTATACAAACTATCTCTAAATGTTATATAAACACTTTTATGTCTATCGTCTCTTTGGGTAAACTCGAAAGTTACTGAACCGATTATATACCGGTTTTCGTCAATGAATAGATAATATATTCCTATCAAATCGGTGCATGTTTGTCGAGGTTATGGCCGAATATATATAAAATATATATATACAGACAAATCGAGAACCTTCCCCTTTTTTGAAGTTGGTTAAGAACTGAATTGTAGAGTTCAATTAGTTGTAGTTTTATGTTTTTATATTTTTTATTTCTCAAATTTCATTAATGCCACTAGTTTTAAGTTTATTGTTAGTTATGAATATTATTAATTAAACTAAACAGTAGAGTCTAGACAATTTCATAACACAACAAATCTCTCACATGTTTAATATTGGTCTGTAATAACATATACAAGGTGCGCGCGATAATTTGGCAATAACTTTGCATCTCCTTATTTATTATAATTATGTTTCTCAAGTTATGATTAAACATCGTGGCTTCAGATATAAAGTATTAAATTCTGAGAGCAACTATCATGTCGAAGGAATACGATGTTAGAGCAATCATATTTCTAAACTGCACAGGACGAACTACTGATGAAGTTGCGGACTTCAATAACATCCCTTTACGTACAGTTTACAACGTGAAGAAAGTGTATGATGCTGATCCTGTCGCCTTACCAACAAGGAAAAAGCATAAGGTACGCAAGGATCGCACAAATCCAGAGTACACAGAATCCAGGAATTATCAATGAAGATTCGGAAAGTCAATGCGCTCGATAGCAAGAGAACTGCAGATGCAATAGTTCGTAAGATTATTGTTGAAGATATCAGATACAGATCGTATGTTCTTAGAAGAAGTCAGTTTTAGTAAAATTTTGCCAATTTATCGCGGGCACCCTGTAGATATAATAAAAATATAAAACGAAGCAAATTAAAAACCTTGGGTCACTAAAGGTACTGAATAAATATATATTATTACCTTATAATGTTGCTATAGTCACGCTAAATAAAATGTTGACATTAAATAAATACGACTTATAAACATATAATAACGTAAAAAGGTTAGACATGATACAAAAACAAAATGATACTGATGTTGTACCGTGTGTTAAGAAATGAAAATGGAAAACAAATTTAATATCTGTCACAAGTTAGGCAATCAGAAACAGATTACAGCGAAAGCCATGGACTTTGTGGTGTATAAACATAATACCTTTACAGGTAAGATATACATTACCTCTATCCCCTCATCCACCTGTATATCTCTGGTATGGTCTGTTATTATAAATATTATAATATTATAAACATTGACGTATATAAAATAATAAAAAAATAAAAAAATGACGATGAATAAGAGTTTATATTTTAACGTAAGTAGCGATTTCAAAAGTACTTAATAGCTGAAGATAAAGTACTTGAAATGAAGTATTCAGGGAAGGTTTTAAAGTATTTGATACTGTTTAAGTATTCTTTCGATAACAAGTGTCAACATTACATTCGTTTTTAAATTATCAAACATTTTTACTAATTGTAAATCATTTTAATTTTGATTTACGATTATTTGGCTATACTTTTTAGATTAAGGTTTATTAAAAACATACGAGCTATTTTAAATAAAAACTTCTGAGTACTAAGTTTATATTATTATGTTTATTATGTTTTTGCTATGGATTCTGACCTATACTGAACTAACGCAGCTGTCCAATATACTTTTGCTCTTAGTAGAAACGATTAGAAGCAATTATTTATATATTCTATGACCAAATTTTTTACATATTTTCCACAATATAATTTAATTTTTTTTAAATATTCCTTAAAAAATACTATCCACTATTTTATTGTTTATTTATTCAATCCATTTATTTCTCTACACAAACTTTGGATCAGAGGTGGCCAATAAGTCCATCCCAGTTTTATTTTTTGTTCAATCACAACAAATTTAAAATAGAAATTTGAAAATAACCAATATTTTTCTATATTTATAATCTGCATTGAAATTAAGATGGTAGATTGCATCACATTTTGAAGAAAAACGTAAGATATCTAACTGCACATATTTAGTTGGCTACCTCTACTACATTTATATCGATTCACCGTATGCCGTCATTTATTCTATCTTTTTACATGGACGAATCTCCTAAGAAATGGAATCATAGTAAGAGGTAAGATCCTCAAAAGAGCAGTCCATTATAAGCGCTATGAACATTAAAGAGCCGGACATCGTTGGGCTTATCTTATACAGGAAATTGTATTTACAAAGTCAAAGTTTAACGTAGGAGGGCGTCTTGAACGGAAATCTTTAAGAAGCAAAACATATTACATTTTCAGTTGAACTGAAGGCTATGGATTATTCGCCCGTGTCATGATAAAACAGATAAAATGTCAATATATACGTAATATATCTAAGTACATTCTATTTAAAAAAAAGAAGGTGAATGTATATAATCCCGGCTTAGTACATATATTACGATCATACACATAAAGTGATGAACATAGTGAAAAAGGCAAAAAAATTAAATTAAACAAAATGACATGTTACAATTTTGAGGTTGGGTTCATCAATTTCAAACATGGCTAGCTACTTGTACATAATATTATTAATAGATTTAAAATATAACCATTCGAGAAAATTTTATAATGTGATAAAAAGAACAAAAAATACTTTAGATGAATGAAACTAAAAATTATTTTTTGTGAGAACGCATATTCACTTATTTTGACAGAATTTGGTTCAGAAGCGATTCTGGTAGTTAAAAACTAATAAACACACTCAAATGTTTATTTCCATTTTCAATCAGTGGGAAGCTCTGTACTACTTTGTAGTACAGGATGGCAAAACTGGTTTTCCTACACATATATGATATATTTTATATTTTACCTCTACTATATTAATTTACTTAATTTTGTTAATATAGGTATGCGTATCAAACCATTCAAACAATAAAATATGATGTTTAATAAATTATTTCCTCTGTTAAATACTTGCCAACATTCTAATGCATTTTATGCGTAATTTGATTCATGTTATACACAGATATTTATTTGTTGAAATCTGAGTTATTTGCTGAAACTTCGAGTAAATTATTCTATTCGACACTGGTGGAATTTGTTGAATTTACAAGTATTGTATACTGTATACAATCGTTCGAAACAACAAACCAAAATAACAATTGCCGTATAATCAGCAACATCTATCTAGCCATTTGGCACACCATAATTCATTTAACATGAAAACTAACTAAACTGTTACTGGGTAATAAGAGTAAACGCACAATAAAAATAAATAATGATCAACAATAACGAAATAATCGTAATTGGTCGGAAGTGAGCCACTGAAAAATAAAAGACATCATTTATTTATTTTATTTTTCGTAACAAGAAATTCATTATTTCAGTTTGCACACGTAGTATTGCGAGCGTGTGTGCGCGAGATGGGTAGGTGGGGCGAAAGGGGTGTATGGCATCAAGCCATTAGGTCTACACGTCACGCATTAGAAATCCCTCATTCTGACGGCTTGTGGGTTGAGGAAGATAGCAGATCGGGGTGTTCTGAACTATTGATGACATAGCCAAAATGCACGGTTATTGTGCGTTGCAGTGTTTCTCAAAATTGAATCCACTCATTCAAATCATCATTAACATTAATCACGATTAAGTAGTAAACGAACGATTCGCAAACTGTGATTATTATTTATTCATCGTAATCGTGATTAACGTAATGAAGGTTTCAAAACGGATGATTAACTAACCGTGGTTAATTTTGTTTTATGCAACTAAATGTAAAAGCGCATGGGACAAAACCAAGCAAAAAGATTCACACAATTAGGATTGCATTTACTCGGAGTTTCAGATTCCCGGAAAAAGTAGGATGTTTAATCCTATTGACAACTTCCTCGAACCCACATAACAGATGACAGTTTAGTGAGGGGTGCATCCTACGTAAATACATTTACCATAAATGTATGAGTGAATGTCAAAGATATAATTTACTAGCACGAAGGCTATAAGGTAAATTTGGCGAACGGGATCGTGTAAAACGCGCTAAAATACGTCGAAAAATGTTTGGTCAAAACAGCAAATTATTTTAATTTTAGCAATTTTGGAACATTTAAAGAAATTATCGTGGCAGTCAAGGGGCTAGTAATAAATAAAACGACAATTCAATCCAGTGTTATCTGTTAGTTAATAAGACCAAAAGAATATGAATAAAACTGATGTTAAAACCTAGTGAGCATGTGCGGAGAAAATGGAAGTTAGGTACATTTTTAGATTGTATGTAGGGTTAAAACCGTGCTGAAGTTCGAACATATTCATGTATAAAGTTTATAAAAGGTGCAATACCTTTAGCTGACATTTGATTCTAAGTTCAAATTTCATTTCTATATAGGATAAACGAGTTCCCGTTTATCACGCATTTACAGCTCTTCATCTTCATTCATACTCATATTTCAACCTATAATCAAATTCTTTATTTTGCTGTAAAGTAGGTATACACATTGTCAAGTGATTTATTAAGAACCGTATAATTTTGCAATCTGCATTATAATTTATCAATAACCACGAGATGTTCGTATTTAAACCTATAATCAAGTCCTTTATTCAGAACACCTCCACATTAGATGCTACTGGGCAGAAGGCCAGGACGTGATGAGGGGATAAGGAAGCTACAATTGTTTACCAACCGCACTATTACTTCTCCGGAATGCCTCAGACTGCGTGTGTCACTTCCAGATTGTATTTGTCAACTTTACTAGTTCGTAATTTGTTTCGCTTGTTCTTTTTTCTTTTCCTTTTTTTTAATTAGGACATTTGTAGCTTATACGGACTATGGAAGCATTTACTCACGCAATTTGCTGAGAATTAGATTATAAGTATAAAAGTATATGATGTTTTTTTTTCGTTTACTTTTTTATTGGATTTTATTGTTGATGCCTAATTTATATAGGTACGTTTGATGTATCAAGAAAAAACATTTTCTTATTTATATAATGCTGTATGACATGTTTAATTAGTTCTTTATGTTAAATAGCATTTTTTTCAAAAGTTATCTTAAGTTTTTAAAATATACTATCAAATTATATAAACTATCTCAGATAAGAATAAACTTACTTTTGTTTTTCCTCTTTAATACAAAATATATAGTAGCTAATAATTATATATATATATATAGGTATGTATTAAATACAAAACAACAATTCCTTTAACAACGTACAAAACTTCTAAAGTACATAAACTTTTACGTCGTTAAAATTTCTATTTTCATCTAATACTGGTACACCTGAGGGTAAAAATCGAGAACATAATAAAATAAGTAAACTTTTTATACAAAAAGCCGAAACATAAAAGCGTTCTAACTGATATTTTCACTGAATTTGAACGACGAGAAAAATATACATTTCAATTTTCTGTATATATTCAAGGTACAGGATGAATAAAAAGTAAGGAAAGATTGATTCTATATAGTTTCTATTTTGACAAAATACACAAGAAAAAAAATTAATTTGAATCAAGAATCCTTGTATTATACAGTGCCCGGCATAAGTCAGTTATTTTTGCATAGGGAACAAAAAGAGCATACAGAAACATTGGTAATTTAGATACAAAAGTAATAACTGTTTAAATGTTACATTTTGTGTTCAAACTGCCTATCATTCTCCTGAATGCAGATATGACACCGTCAATTAACAGCATAATAACTGACTTATGCGGGACCCTGTATATAAAACAAATAAAATATATTCTTATAGGTATTAAGAAAATATTGTTTTCGTTATATTTATATAAAATAAGGATTTGTCATTACGGGAAAAATACGAATAATCTCAAAAATCATTATTTGCCGAAATTCAATATGCACAATAAGTGGAGTATCAAATAATATTGTTTATTGCTATTTTCATTTTTAAGAACACCCTATACGTTTTATTGTACCGTTAGTTAGAATGTTTTTCTCTCTTTACATCCACGTAAAAATAACCTACCGTCACACAGTACACAATTCGAGAATTTTTTTTTCAAAATCATACGATTTACCTCTAAATATTTACTGGGCAACTGTATGATATTTTTACATGGATGTAAAAATAATAAAATGTTGAATATAATGATATAATAAAAACTATAGGGTGTTCTTTAAAAACAGCTCAAAGACCACACATTAGCCAAGTTGAGAAATTTTTTGTATAGGGTCAACTGGGGTAAAACTGAAACAAAATACAAATCTTTCATGTTTTTTGACAGTTAATGATACAAATTCATACATTAATTTTTTCTACTAGATGCGTTTATGAATGACTATTTTAAATACTTACGTCATTTGAACTGTACGATACAACACGGACTTAAAAAATGATAAAAATATGTTTAATTTTGACCTCTAATTTGTGAAAAAGTGAAACAGACCTCTAATGGAAAATATTTCTCGAAAAATTAAAAGAAAAGCTACAAAAGCAACTTTGATTTATCTTCTTTGTGGCATATCAATGTGAAATTGTAACTTTAATTAATATCTGAGCTATACAAAAAGGTATGTGCAAAGAATTAAAATTTCACACGTTTTGACATCGACTAACAGGGAAATCTGTAGAGGTGACACATCACTTATTAGGCGATTCATATTTTCAGGTCGCTTTAACAAACCTTTAATGATGATGTCAGTTTTTATAATTCTCCTATAAACAAATTAGTTTTTTAGTTGCAAACTTGTTCCACTTTTACCCCATTTTTTTGGTGTTTCATATTTACCCCGCTCGACCCTACTGTAGAATCAATATTCCTTACTTTTTAATTCACTGTAATGAAATTGTCTATGTTAATTAGGTTTTTTTTTCCAGAGACAAATATAAAAAAAATCATTAGCTCATACAATAGAAATTTGTGTGTTATTGTGCATATTCGAAGTAACTTTAATGCATACATAATCTGTGCACAATGACGAAGAGAAATTACATAAACGAGTACATATATCCATTATTCTACTAATTAAAACTTTCACATTATGAAATGTTTAAGTAAATATCAAACGGGTATGTAGACTAAACATCACTTCAACATTGTTGGAGTTATATTACATGGTATTAATAATTCACAAAGGAAATTCGCTAAACACCATATTAACTTTCAGGGTGGTTTATTTTTTAATGTGTGTGCATTTATTTCCACTACATAATATATTTTATTTGACCGCACAATTATCAATGTTATATAACTGTTTTCTCATTGCCAATAACTTTATTCTGTGTACTTTTTCGGATCAGAAAAAAACATTTTTTTTTATTTCTTCTTTAGACAGAATTTACCTACAGAAATCATATCCAACGGTCGGTACAGTTCATTTCAACATATGTATTTAACTTACAATTAGTACAGCGCGCTAAAACAATGATGCTCTTTGTGCGCACTTTTTAATACACGTAGAACACTTTCATAATCGGCTGTTTTCTAGTGACAATAGCTGTTCGGTTTCAATGTATATATTTTTATTGCAATGGCGTAGGTGCTGTAATAAATACCACAAAGTAACGGTTATTTTTGTATAGTTTGCACTCATTTATGTAGCTCTAAAATAAACTACACACAAATTAAATGTTTGATATTAAAATTAGATCTGAATTAATTTAACTCTGTATATCAAGAACTTACCCCTATATGCATTTATTTAAAAAAATATATATAGCTGAGACCATACACATACCTGTTCTATTTACCTTGCTTTGTTCTATAAATGTATTTGATCTTGGCTTCTGGGTGTAAACCGCGTCGATTTAGTCGCGTTATCGGCCAACATTTCGTTACACATTGCAGTGGATATCTTCAGGCACTTCAGAAGAGCCTGAAGATGTCCACCAAATCGACGCGGCTTACACCTAGAAGCCAAGATCATCGCGGAAGCTTCAAGTCTAATATAAGTATTTACAGCAAATTTTTAGTGACTAATGTCCCATATTATAAACGAGCTAGCAAAATATTGCACTCCTTGAAGTTGCATGAAGTGTTTAACAATTTTCGCGCACGCGTGGCATGTAAACACCAACAGTATTAAAACAGTTGCGATATTGTGAAAATTATTTTGTACGGTCAGAGTCGCCAACTGTGTTACAATAAGTTGCAGTATCACTGCTCTATATTCAATAGCTAATCCATAGATACTATCACAGAATTGATACCCCATTTGAAAGTGTTTGCTATATAGCTAGCAAATTTGCTAGCTACTTTATAATATCGGACATAAATCAGCAATCACAATATACCAAAAAAAACAAAACATATTTTTAATATGAAGCTAGTAAAATCAATGATACAAGCTGCCAGTTCTCTCATATTTATTCCAGACTCCCATTTTATATTTTCTGAAAATATATGTGTACAATCGCAAACTATGAAAATGTTATTATCTCATTACATAATATGGGTGCATAACTGCGCTAAATGTGTTTATATGGACTATATCTGTTTTCTTTGTATACAATCAAAATGTTGCAACATGTTATATCATTCTGTAATAAACTTTCAGTGTATACACATGCACATGCACAATGTCAGTTGTTATAACTGCATACTATCATCATACGAATTAAACTTTTACAGCTTATACTCGTAACTAAATCGTGTTTTTAAACTAATTAATCTTTTAGCGTGAGTGATGATTCTGTTCTAGACATTTATCATATGTATTTACTTTATTTGAAATTAAATTGGATGAAAAATAGTTTATATTTAAATATACATTGTTCGGTATTAAGTATATACAATATATCACCGGCAATGTATAGAATTCCTAGGTATTCTATAGAATGTCTAAAATCACCAGGCAATGTATAAAATAGATTTAATTATATAAATTTCCTAGGCATTGTATAGACTTCCTAAATGATATCCGGTAATGTATGAAATAATAACATAAATAGGGTAAGCCGACCAATTTTGGTTCAGGCACAGACTGTACTTCTGAAGTAATATGTTATTATATAATATGTTTTGTATTTTAACAATTTAAAATCATATACTTAATATGCGTCTGTACTTATGTTTAATTTAATTTGTTATAATAAATATCAAATGTTCTAATATGGTGAATTACATACTTTGCCGGTAACATATACGCCGTATTAATAAACATAGTAAAGGATGTACCGGAATTCCGGTTGGAATTTACTATTTCATTCCGGTTCCAAATCCCTGGACTGACGATTTTTTTAAATTTTACATTTATCTCTATTCGCAAACAACACTATAAACTAAATATTTTTTAAAACATACAAAACTTCTAAAATTAAAGCAAAGGTAGTCAATAGTTTTCATGCTGTTTCGCAAATTTGGGGATACACAGTTTACGCACAATTTTTAAATATATGCACACCATTTAAATACTACCTCCTCATCAACTTCATAAAAATTATAAATTTTATTCATATTTTATTTATTTAGTTTGTGTTTATTTATATACAATAAATTAGAAAAAAATCCGGTTAACACATTCACAAACACAAACAAAAATGAGCTGTCTGAAAAGGTAACAACCAGCAGACATTCTACGTTATGAAGAAGAAGAAGAAGATTTATTGAACTACAAATAATAGCACTTAATTATATTATAGCATTTTTATGTTTCACTACATCTTAAAATGCCAATAAAAATGTATTTTAATCAGTCCTGTAGTAACACAAGCGTTAAAATATGTGTATGTTAAATGTCATGAGTATAGACACCTACAATATTAAGGCACGATTAATCTATTTCTTTAAATATGTGTAAGAATTTTGATATGCCACGTGTAATACTCAAAATATATAGGTTTATATCATAGATCAGTCACCTTTGGCATCCAGCCCAATTTGTTATTTGTTACAAACTAAAAAATCTTTCCACTACATGACTTCAGGATAAAATATTTAGGTGAAGATAACATTACATGAATTCGATAATTATTTATACGTTTCAAACGACCCGAATGTTTTAATTTTGTTTATAAATTACTTTTTCTACATGTGTTAACTTCGAATGCAGGATCAAAGTAAGAACATTAATCAATTGATGAGTAAGTTTTATTAAGGGGGTAAGTATTCTAATATAGAAATAATTTTTTTTTCATTTTCTGAAAGTATAATTCCTGAAAAGGAAATTGTAAATTTTTCAAAATTCACTAAGTGATAGTGATTTGAATTCGGCAAGATTAAGTATTGGTGGCGCGCATCGGACAATATTTACTCTAAAACTTTAAAAGCGTTTTTTTTAAAACTACTTTTATCAAAGTGGTTGACATAATATCTCAAGTTCTATTTGAGCGATTGACTTGAAATTTGATGTGTACCTTCAATAGATATATGTTGCTTTATGGATTCGAGCAAAATCTTTATTATACCGAATATAATTATTGTTATCAATATTAATACTTATATAAATATTAAGAGTCTGCTGTAAAATGAAAATATTTTTGAGTTATTAGGTCCTTTAAAATCCATTTTCATAGTTTATAGAATTTAAATTTGTCTGTTTGTTCGTTCCGACTTGACTGATTTTCATTTTCGAAAGCTTAACACCCTAGAATTAGTTTATACTATGTGATAATTTAATTATAGCAGGTCCGTATTAAGGAAAATTCATAATTGATAGTTACTAATAAAAATACACAAAATGACAAGGAAAAATCAAAGGTAGATTTGATGTAATGAAACCAACAATTTATATTAAATAAAATAATTATATAAAATAGAAATGGCCCAATTGTGAAAAGTCCTAACTAGTTTGGAACTGCTGCGTTATAAGAAGATTAATTGTTGATTCAAATGCAAAACAGAAAAATGGGGAAATCCGGAAAATCGATTTCCGATGCAAAAACAATTAATCTCACATATAGTGACCACTGTACCTGAAAATCTGTGCTGTTATTTATTTTATTTCCATTATTTGTTTCCGCAGAAATGCAGGTACATTTCCGTCAGAGCTTTAACCTGAATCATTTACATTCAAATCTACAATATCCAACCATCGCTCAACGTCTATTTGGTTTATATTGTTCAAATATGAAACTTTATTTTCCAATCTTGTAATATCGGTCGTTGGATTTTTTTACGTGCTGGTTCGTGGAATTCGAATTAAAGTTTAATATCAGTATTTGAGTGTTTTTAAAAAAATACACTTTGGTTATTTTTTAATGTAGTACATTTTGATTAAAACATATTTTTCATATTCTACATTGGTATGTTTTTTTTATCATAATAAAATATATTATCAATTCTGAATATTCCAAATAAATTTTACATGTCTACATATAATAAATGTTTATTATGGAAAACTCATATATATTCATGCAAAATAATATAAATTAAACATTACAGACAATTAAATAATGAAACACATATTGATGTTTCAATCATAATTTAATATTTATTTTTGTAGATGTGATAGACTTGACGCTATGATAGGGCGCTACTACCCATGTAGGAAATACCACAGCCTTGAAGAAGGGCCTAAGCTTGGCCCAATATTGGGTTGCCAGTGTTGCTTCTTCGATATTGGTCCCAGTCTAGACCAATCTTCAGATACCGAGCTTCAGGTCATATGTGCTTTACCCAAGATTGTGCCAACTCTGGACCAGACTTGGTACGATAAGTCTTAACCGAGTCTTGAACGAAGTTATCTATTATATCTTGGCCCAGTGTTGGCTAGCATTGACGCAAGCCTGGGCCTGCCTTTGTAATTTTCTACATGTATACTGGAGGGTTAAAAAAAAATTTGTAATTTTATTGTTCAAAAACAAAAAAATATAACAATACATAAGTAATTATAATCTAATGAATGTATAGAAATTATCCACACAAACAACCCACAGTATTAATAAAATTCTCTGCTTTGTAAATTATCAATAACTGATAAGAAATTGAAACACCGGTAATAAAATACACCCACAGTAATTAAAATTTTATCAGACAATTTGTTTTTAGTTTTTATAATGCATATTATGGTTTCACAAAACAATTGAACATAAACTCTTATCGGTTGTTTGGTTGATTAAATAGTTACGAGCACTGTATCGAAATATACTTTATACAATTATACATACATACATAAATATCAACATATCACAATTATTTATGATTGAGTTTTAATAAATCTTTAGATAATATTAGAAACAAAAAAAACATATTGACATATTTCCTTAATAAAATATATTCATAATTATACAAATGTTCGCAAAAAAAATTACGAGAAGGTTACTATACTGCTTCCTCGCAATATCGAAGATACGAGAAGCTTTGTGATCGTTTTAAAATGAGACAAAAAATTGTTCTCCGATTTCAAAATTTTAAATTGATCTTTCCGTTCCTGGTCAAGACAAACACTTTTAGTTCCGTGTCTGTCTGTCTGTGTGTCTGTTGAGTGAATTCTTGTCATACGCATAACTCATGAATCACTGAACCGATATTAATGAAACTTGGTTGGATGGTTGGAACCTGGGTTGAGGACGGTCCCATTTCAAAATCATCAAAATTGTGTAACATTGCAAAATATTTATTTTTTCAAGATATCTCAAGAACGACAAGTTACGTGAAAATTGTATAGACTCTTTTTTGAAGAGCATTCAATTTACTATAATATAGAATATAGACTACAACGTTTGTTGTAAAATATTCCGTTACAAATATTTATTTCAATTTGCTTTAAAAAATCGTTATTTGTTTTTTAAAATTTAGATTTAGACCGAAACTGTCAAAAAAAAATTAAATATACGAAAAAATAATCAGGTGCGTCTTAAGCAAAATTTCGAACTAATATTTTTTAGTACAATTGTATAAAAAATAAAAGGTTAACCAATACCAGGCAATTAATCATTGTTATTTACCCATATCTGCTTTAACCTAATTATATCTATATATTCACTGTTTATTTTATCTTATTTAGATTTAGAGATTTAATGCACTATTTTCTACACTATAATCACAACAAATAGTTTAAATGCAAAGGATCAATAATTAACTTAACCCACATAGTTACTCATGTATCTTTCTTACTACATATAATTACAAGCCATAATGTCAAAGTTTTCAATGACGATTTATAATAAAATAACATCACAACAATCATTTACAACATCGTATATCAACATTACTCTGACGTCTTATTACATGAATATATCAAGCTAGCTCCCCAACCACCGTCCCAAAACTCAGGCATCTTAAGGTGAAGTTTGCGACCGCGACATCGTCTGTAAGATTAATTGGGCAGTCCGCATGTCGACGCGCGAGAGGCCGGCAGTGTGGGCAATCCCTCAGACAGCGTTGGGAACACCCTCGGACTCGGCCGTTCTGATATGTTTCCATATATAATTCACAACTCTTCACCGTGTTGCGGCAAACCTCGTGGCTCGTATTTTAACTTGCAGTTATTATTAAAACAAAAGAGATGATCTAGGTTGACATAGAAAATGTTGATACATATATTTATGTTTATTATACGCGTATAGATATAATATAATAAATAAAAACAATCGAAAAAAAATTATAAAACATATAAGGGATAAGAGGGTAGGTTTTATTCTTTTTAGGGGGGGGGGGGGGGTCTTAAAGAGAAAGGTTTCGATAATGTGTTGCCAAAACCCTATTACTTGAATTCCAAAAATTGACAATTTATTATGATTAGGAGTACTCTATAATAACCTACTGGAATAAATTAAATATACACAAGGAACTTTAAAAAGTGTTGAAACCAAATAAAAATAATCGTCATGTACTGAAATAAAACAAACAAAAATCTCATTAATGGAAAAATTTTTGTCTGGGATATGACAAAATTCGTAAATGTCCATTCAATTGCACAACTTTTCATTTGTATTCTATCTGCAACGCTCACCTTGTTCAAATGCCAGAGACTATCAATAAAAAATCAAACGGAATTTAATTAGAGTGGTAAATTCTCACACTTAAAATAATTACATTAGATTTATCTTCGACCAAACAATAGAAAATCTATTTTCTCTGAATTTATTTAGATTTATAAGAGCGATAAAAATTTGTTCGCTTGAAAAATACATAAGAAGTGAAATTAAGAATGAAAGAATAATGACGTAATTAAAATAGTTACAACGAGTCAAATACTTAATTACTTCCATTAGATTTAGTCTTTTATGAATAATATGAGGTACATCATAAAAAATGTCGATCCAAACTGCATTGATTCCTTGTTAGTGTTTTCAATACATGAAAAAACCGTTATTATTATTTTTGACATATTTACAGGCGTATTTTGTTGAACCTACATATATGTATTTCCATTCCAGACCAACAATAGCTATTAAAAAATTAATTATCTATTTTATAGCATAGTGCGGACAACCCGTTATTGCACATAAGACCTAAAATTATGACAGCGCTGATTAAAATATTATTTGTATTTCAAAATACCAAGGAATTATAAATATATAAATTTCATTATTAAAAAAACACCCAAATAACTCATGTACATAAAACTTTATTATGTCATCATTAACAAACGGATTCCACAATTAATGCCAAAATAAATAAAAGTGGAATTATATCGAATGTAAATCCTGTCACGTAAAATATAACACCTTGACCGAGTTGGAACGACTTGGGTGGGTTAAAAAAACCTAACACACGTGTAGTTGTCACTGGTGTATAATGAAAATGACCTGTTTGCACTTGGGCTAATGACTGACGAGTTCTTTTATCATCAAAAAACAAATAAATACAAACTTAAAATAGAATATCTATTCAGAATCGGTTAAAAATAAATATTTATTATATTTTTAAATAACATGATATTTTGATGCATATCAAAGATGAATCCTTGGCAAATAAGAAGGGTATAAAACAAATAATGTTACAACGACTTGTTACGTTATTTTGAAATTAAAATACATATTTTGCAATTTAATTTATGTTGCAATGAAATCTGTAAAAATTAACGTGTTCAATTTCAACACACGCACTTGGACATATAAAAATTCAACTACATAATTAACTGTTCATATTACAACTAACTTTTAAACATAGAGATATATTTCCATGTTTTTAAACAATCTATAAATACATTATCATATTGAAAAATCAAAAGAAAATAACATACTTGTCCAAAATAAAATTAATAAAATGGTAAAACAATCCAAGATATTTATTTTGTGTATGTTTCGGTGTTTATGGTAATATAAATAGAGTCGCATGCAGAAGTCGACCAATTTTCATTCAAATTCCCTTATCACAAACATAGTAGGCTCCTCCCATTTGATTATTATTATTCTCTTATATTATTTCTCCATGTATGTACCAAACAAAGACAGATATTTTGAAACTCATTTGCTAGATAAAGAGGTACTATTGGTTTATAGTCCTTCATAGTACTCATATATATTTGTATTGAAAATTGTATAAGTAAATTTTGTGGCAATAAATATTTGATATACCGAATTTTAGTATTTTAATATATTAAACGTGATATAAAATTAATTAATGAAATGGACGTATATTTGTATTTTTATTTAAAATTATGTAACTATATAAGCTCCGTCCTAGAAAAAGATAATCGATGATATTTGTCTTAATATTTTAGAATCTGTTGTAAGCGATTCTGACCTTTATGGTGGCAGATGACTTCTGAAGCCCGTAGTACATTTACATATATAATAATATTGATGTATAATGAAATGATGTGTAAAATTTTACACCCTCTATAGTATGTATATTTTCATTGAAGCAAAATAATCATACCTTTTAGAAGTTATTGAAAACGCAAACTAAAGAAAATACATAAAGCAGAGTATAATCACCTAACATCTTGGCAAAAATATTTAATTAACTAATGTTCTTATATATTTTCTTTGTGCTCTTCATTAAGTTATTGATCAAAATACTTTTTGAACAAGGTTCAATAAAAATATTATATTTCAAGCGAAAAATTTCAAGATAACTTTACCAAATGTGCAGTCATGTATATAATGACTCAATTATACACTGTATAGGTGCCTTTTTCACAATTTCATAATTAATAATTCTTTTATACTTAAAGGTAACGGGACGGGTCATTATACGTTGATTGAAATTAATTGAAAAAATCAGTGTTTTATAAAAAAAAACACCAACCAGAAATTAAAATCGAAGATAATTTAAAAGGAGAAGTTATGGCTGGATTATTGTTAATTAATATTGATGTAATTTATTTTTAGACTTACTTTACTTATGCTATTATCATGTTTTTCGTAATTAAATAATTATATTTGTAATTATGAAATTTATGAATATCATCTATCAATATATAACAAATAATCGAAACAGACTTTACATGGCAAATACAAAAATTATTTTCATTTTCAAAAAATCTCATTTCTCCATAAATAATATTAATTCTTAATAGAAATTCCGAGAAATTGATAAGAAATATGTTTATTTTTTAATTTTATTTTGTATTATCACATTAACCTTTATAATTTTTTTTAATGATCGACTACTGTTTGTCAGTCATGAATTTTATAGAATTATTTTACATATATTGCAGATTTACATATTACAGAAGTACATATTACATTTGTGAAATAATAGGTAGAAATTATTAGACATCTAATTTGATTACACTGGTTCAAAAGTTAAAAATAAAACCGAAAAATTATCATTCATTTTTCTAACATGTTCAAATTACCGACAACATACGAAAAATAAATCATCTAAATCTTCTAGCTAGATTACACGAACATCAATTAAAATACATCGCATAATTACCTACATTAATTTCGTGAGAAATGTATAAATATGTTAAAATGCGATTAATTTTAATTTCAACGGGTCAAATTACATTAGAAATCACCGGAACGTAAAAAATACATCAAATTTACTCCCTCCTAATGCACGACGTATTACTCATTATAGAAACAAATACAAATAAATTACCTAAGTAAAAAGAAAGCAAATAAAAATGTGTATTAAACGTGCAGGATAAGCCAAGAATTTTCTAAATGAATGTGTTTATATTCTTTAATGTTCATACATTTTTTAAGGGGTGTATAAAATAATAAAATTTTAATTTTGTTTTAGAGGTTTAAGGTCATTGGTTGAATAAAAAAATAGTTATATAAGATATAACATTTTTTATTATTTATAGATGTTTAGTCTTATTAAAACTTATATTATTATTTATATTATTATATAAGACGAAACGTCTATAAATAATAAAAAATGTTATATCTTATATAACTATTTTTTTATTCAACCAATGACCTTAAGCCTCGAAAACAAAATTAAAATTTTATTAAAAATGGTCATTTTCATAAATCCTACATAAAATAATAATATTGTATATTTATGCTGCAATATAATATAATCATTTTACATATTTATAACTAAAAGCCAGGGCTATTAAAGAGGTATAGTTTGAAGTTTGAGGACTCTTATGAATTATAATGAATATTAAATACATATCCTATTTGATTTCGTTTACATCAAAATTATTGACCTTTACTGTACGTAGCCATAAATATAAACAAACATACATATACAAAACTCAAGAGGAAACAATGTTTATTTGCTCTGTGTATATAAAGTAAGCACCTTATTTACGGTAAATACATAGGACGTAATTCTCTCAACAATTTAACTTGAGCTATATATTTTCGATGGTATGAATTTCAATATAATTTTATTTTGTATATTTTTATTATTTACATTAAATTTGTAATTGTACACCTTTGACTTTTTTACATTCATTATTTTTGACAGTTAAACAAAATAAATGAAAGCGGTGGTGACAACCAGGGTTTGAATCAACTGACAATGAGATAGTGCCAGTAACATAGTTTCAAAAATGATCAAAACTTTAAATTTCCTGTAAATTTGATATTCTTGAGTATGTTCAGTAAAGTTAACCGTTTTAGCTTCATCAAAGAACATTCTTATAACACCAAAACCAAACACACTAATTTTATTTTCAATTATCTACAATCTAAATTGTTTCGTCGCTTATCCTCTAAAATCGTTAAACCCGCAAACCATATGTTAGTTGTTTCCAAGAGAAAGCTTCACAGGAGACAAGGTATTAATTCGTCAAAATGTAAGCCTACATCGTTTCATATATGTAACCAAGACCGAGAAAATTCGATGTATCGGGCGAATTAAATTTTTTTACATAAGAAAATTAATTTTATATATCCCAACAGTGGCGTAACTATAAATCTAAAACCCCTCTAAAAATGTAAAGATAGAGCATTCTTCAGCAATAAAAAAAACTGAAATGATGACCAAAAAGTCCTCAGTAATAAAATTTACTTGAGGCCCTCTAAGATCGGGGGCTTCTGGCTTTTTGCAAGTCCAGCCAATACATCCAAATACTCCTTTCTTTAAAACAAAAAATACGTTTTCTTTTTTAATCATCAAGGAATAAAAAATCATGTTAAAATAAAAATTATAATTATACTGTCACGTCTCATAAAAACTAAATCCGATTTCATTTCATTTTGAAATACTGTTCGCGGGTCATGTTTTGATAAGTTTCGCGGAATTCCGGGGTACCTCTCTGAGGATTCTGCGAGTCAAAATAATTTTTTTTTTAAATTATAAAGCACTATTAACTAACAAATATAATTACATACATACATGTAATATTTAAAAATTAATGCATTCCAATGTTCAGATATCGAATTTCGGGTCACCTATTATTTACCAACTCTGGGCCAACCTTGGTAGGACAAGCCTTGGCCGAGTCTTGAACGAAGTTAACATTTGTATCTTGGCCCAGTATTGACTAGCATTGGCGCAAGCCTGGGTCAACCGTGGTTCCTATTAATTTCCCACATGGGTTACTTTGCGTATTATTTTATGGTATATTTTTTAAGGGTGGTAAGGGATTCGCTTTAAAAAACCTTATAGTTCTAAGGGTTCCCTGAGTCGACAAAGTTTGAAAACCACTGATATAGACGATATGTAATATAAGGTATAGGTATTGATAATAATTTACTAGATATTGCGACACCCCTTCATGCCAATCCGGTATATTTACGTAAGCGCGCGCGCATGTGTGTGTGTGTCCATAACACGCGGGGAGATTTAGATTGTCAACATCGGGTAAAGATTTGGCGGAAGCTCGTGTCGTCGATAACAAATCACCGCTAACAACGTACCAGCACCATCACAATAAATTTCAACGTGGCTGGCCGAGTGCCAGAGCAACAGTTAATATCATATACACGTGTTGAGTATGTGTATGTGTGTGGTAGGAGCCCCTTACCGTGACCTTATGCAATGCGTTTTTTTTTTTTTTACAAATTTGATACAGGCGATATTTAGTTTTGTTATAAGAACATTCTAAATAAATATATTTATGCTTGTTATTAATTTGTAATTCAGGCATTCTATATATTTCCTAGGAATTTTATACAATGCCTAACGATTTCAGGCAAAGTATGAAATATTTGTTTTATAGAAATTTATTATATACTTTGCCTAAACATTATATAAAACACCTAGGAATTCCATAGAATGCCAAGATAATATTAGTAAATTAAGTTAATTAATTTTAAAAAGTCAAAATTCATATTAATTAAGTTAGATTTAGGGGATTTATTGCTAAAATAACAAAATCACATAAATAAAATAAAATATTAGTTCTGACGCATTTTAAGAAATGATTTAAAATTGTTAAAATAAAAAACAGGTATACAAATCTTAGATATTATTTAATCATTTAATAACTTAATAGGTCAGACTTGTAAGATAAATAATTCAGTATTATCGGAACAAACTTACAGCTATCGAGAACGATTTAAGATTTTTGTATTATTTATTTGCATCTGAACTATTTTATAACATAAAGTAAGGCAACCTCTGTGCCTGGACCAAAATTGGTTGATTTACCCTATTTATGTTTATATTTCATACATTGCCTGGTTATTTTAGTTATTATATACAATACCTAGGAATTATATACATTGCTGATAACATACATATATACAAAAGTAACAAACATATTTTTGTAGAGTACCTAATTCTTTATGTTGTTATGGATTTGATCTCTATAAAAACTAAATTGCAAAAATTATATGTACAAGCAGGGCTGTGAAGTCAGAGTATAGTAGCAAGTCATTGGAAATGTGAACGTTCAACAAAAAGAAAAATGGAAAGCTTATTCATAAATTTGAAAACGGCCTGCATGAAAATGGTTCACGTACGTATCTTTGTACTAACTACCGTTATAATTACACAAAACCCCTTCCGAGGTTTTTGCGCACACAAACACACACACACACTGCATGGAGAGCTTAGTTACACATACGAAAACACTGTATAATCGAAATACATATAATTCAAAGCATTGTGTATTATATCAAAATGTAATTCAGGCGATTTAAATGAAATGTTTTGTTATTTATAGCCCAGAGCTAATTCTTTGAAATTATGTCAATATTAATGCGGGAACGTATAACGGCTGTGAAAATATGTTAGGTATTTATTTTATGTTAAATAAGTTTTTATGCGTATCGATAATGAATTCACCTGCTCTTTGATATTGTGACAAAACGTTGAATGAAAATTAGTCCTCAGTACGTCGACCCTTTTGTTAATTTATTACCATACTTTTGAAGCTTCGTGAGTGGCTTCTTCTTAACAGGTCTTCCAACTTTTTTATTTACGAAAGTTCTTCAAAATGGGGCATTTTCGAGCGTGCGAACTGGAAAAACGGCTCAAGATATTTGTCGGACAAAATAACCAATGAATTATAAAAATAATTATTTAATAATCTTACAAATTTCAGGTAGCTAGTAATAAACTATAATAACCTCGTTATTTTGACATGTTAGAGGTGGCAGACTAGGTGATCGTCCTACTATTTTTGTCCGATAATTTGTTTTCGATTTTCTCACCATATTATCTAAGTTACAATCCATTGGTCATTTTGTCCAACATATATCTTAGGTCGTTTTTCCGTTTCGCCGCCCGGAAAATTCCGCGGCTGCACACTCGAAAATTTCCCATTTTTAAGAATTTTCGCAAATAAAAAAGTTGGAAGACTCGTCAAAAAGAAGTCACTCACGAAGTTTCGTGAAGACAAATATTTTAAATAAGTACGAAATATATTATTATATTTATTATAAATACCTTTAACCTCCTTTACTCAAAAATATTGAAGAAGTTAGTTACTGCTGTAGTTATTTTTCTTTTTAGCTTACCTGTAACATGAAATAAAATATAAATCAAATGGATTCTAGGAAAACTTCATATAATTAATTAGTTTAGTTGAAATTTACCAGTTAAATAATTAGTATACATATTTTAAAATGTTCTACAAATGTAATGACGTGAAATAAATTTTCAATTATATATTATACGTGTATATTAATAACATTTGATATATGATTTTTTATATATACCTACAAAATTGTAATAAATTTTAAAAACGACCTGAATTTAGACATTTTTGGTACAATAATAAACAGTTTTTATTTTAGAATCTTTTCAATATATTGATCAATAATAAATAATTTTATTAATTTATTTAAAATTATATTTATAATAGTAAGACAAATATAATTAAAGTATATTAACTTATTTTTATAATCCTTTTTAAAAATAACATTTCAAAAAATAATTCTAATAAAAACCAAAATAATTCCAGCAATTCAATTAACTTCCGTTCCGTTTTAACATTTCATAAAATGTTTATATTTTTCAAAATGTAATATTTTTGCAGTTTCAAGGATGCCTGTTTTATTGTCATGTTAAATATTATTATACAGACCGTTAAAAATACTGTTCATTGCCAAAGTACATACAAAATTGTGCCAATTTTTTTAAATTTCATTCGAGAAGTGTCACGAAGCAATACATATAATAAGTATCTATATCTAATGTAATTTACGATTAAAAAAGCTTTTACAGTCGATGTTTTTTCAAATATATTTTTTATTGTAATAACCATTTAATGGTATTCGAGATAATACGTGATTTTACATATAAAAACAATAATTTCAATTATTTCTTAATAAATAATTAATATATTAATTATCATGAAAATAGTTGTTATATTAAAAAAAGGTTAGAAGATTTTAGGTAAATATTCTCCACAAATTTTACCAGAAAAATAATTATTTCATTAATTTCCAGTTTAGTTAGTGATTGTCTTAAAAAATAAAAGATGCACATCAGCACATCTTGGTTGTAAAGCATTCACAGATCGAAAACATCGATTTTTTGTAACTATATAAAATATGTATAAAAAGGTATGTTTCTCAAAACAAAAAAAAATAGTTTTTATTTTCAATAACGGACAAATATGTTCACCAAATATTTTCTTTAAGTTAATTTATAATCCATAAACCAATGTGACAATTTATTTACTGCAATGTTCTGCTATTTCACTCGCCAAGACTTAATTAATTTAATAGTGTAATTAACTTAGACTTGACATGTCATTCACGGAATCTTAAGTAGCACCAGTAGATCAGAGATGTTCAACCTATTGCTCACACTTCCGCTCAAATTACGCAATGCGTGTTACGTATGGAATACTCAAATATTTTCGGTAATGTATGTACGTACTTTGATGTCTTATTATTTGCTGTAATTAGTTATAAATGTATGTATGTTTAATTGTCTATTACTGAGCAATATTTTTTTTTATATCTTTTGTGTCATAGTACTTACCATTTTGTAATCATTAGCAAGTGTCCATCACTGCGTGCTCATTACTTATTTTACTTTATCCATTACTGGAGAAAAAACATAAACAAAATAAAAGGCTATAATTTAAAAAAACAAACTATATTTGCGGACTTTGGTAATTAAATTGATTAAATAAATAGTTATTTGTTTTATTAATAACATGAGTTCACGAGAATTACAAAACAGAAGCCCGTCAATCACAAAAACAGAAAACCTTGCTCTTATAGCGGCCATAACTGGTGCCAGTGCCTTATGCATAGATATTTTCCTTTTTAGCAAAATATTTTAAATTTATTCGCGCATACGCATCGATACTTTTTTGGTCGGCGCCATTGTTGCAAAAGCCACAATAAATTGAACATTACAATACTCAAAACCGGAGTATCCTAAATAATCATTAAAAAAAGTTATTATTTAAAAACTAAACACATTTCCATTGGCTGTACAACCAAATCTACCGCTACAAAAGAACAAACTAAAATTGGAAACAGTTTTATACAGACAACAGTATTATCCAAACCTGAAAATGTTTTACATGCGTATATGTTGTGTGTTCAATATTTTTTTGCGGTTAAGCCCTGATTATAACATTTAACGGATACATAATTAAATGGCTGACCGCACTTTAAATATTGATAATTGAATTGATCATCGATTCGCGCTTTTAAGAATGTGATTGCAATTTGATATAATCAGGCGCGTAACGAAAATTTCATGGATCAAGTTTCAACAACTTATAACTACTATATGTTTATAGTATAAATGTAAATAATTTACATTGATACGGTCCTTTCTTTACCCATTTAAGGACAATAATGGCTTAATTTTAATTTTATTGTTTCTTTGTGTTTTTGAAGTACATCATGACGCATAATGTTTTCACTTGATTGAAAATTTCAAGTCAAAATATTAAAAACTAGCGGAATTTTTTTATGTCGGCAGTACAAATAATATTTTAAGACATATTTTTATTTTTTGCTTTTTATTCATTATATCGAATGAAACTAATTACACCCCTCCATACGTGACAGGGGATGAAATATTAAAATAATTTTTGTTTTTTATTCAATATACAAAATCGTAAATATCTCAGCTCCTATGCAAGATAGAGGGTTGTTTCCCCCCTAAAACTCCCTCCTCCGAAGTATTTTTCTCGCCGGATCGAATGAAACTAATACAACCCTCTATACGTGACAGGGGATGAAAAAAGTATTTTTTGTTGTGCCGCCATTTTATCAAAAATAATTTTTTTAAACGGCTACGGACAACGATACAGATTAATAAAATGTGCATTGTTTCTTTTTTAATGAACTACTACGATGATATTCAATATGATGCGAAGACGATATTTATATTAATTTTTTTATATTTTTAAATAAATATTTGTCAAAACATAGTTCGATGGCACCCTTAATAACATATTCTTTCCTCAATCTAAAAATAATTAATTAATTACAGATTTTTTTTTTAATTAGCAGTTTTTTAATCCTTCACAGTGGTGTTTCACCTTAATATATTGGTGTGGATTTTTAAGCATTTAGTAAAGACTGAATATAGTTAATATTACAAATATCATTGGCTATAAAATCAACTTTTTGCAACTCGGCCTATACAGCTTTCACTTTATTTTGATATCATTACATAATAGGATATTTCTTATTCTCACAAACTGTAATTTAAAATTGGTTCTGTAGAAAAGGATTTTGTTCCGCTGAACCAGTACAACAAACAATAATATATACAGTAATATACACTTACAATTAGTATATAAAGAATGGCAGGAAAATTCCTGAATTAAAAAACATCTGAACATAAAATACCTACAAAATAAAATGTTATTTTTAAATACTTCAATTTTTTAAGTTAAAAAAAGTATTTAAAAAAAATTACTTGTAAAATAAAAATCATTAAATGTGAGCTGCGACTTCAAAAAAACTTTACTTCATTTCGTTGTTTTCCATCAATAATCCAAATATATGTATATTCTAACTATCATATATTGTGATCCAAACCTAAAAATCCTTGATTCAGGCAAACTTGTTCGTTCACACCTGCTATGATCGGTACAACAGCATCATCCCTCTCCCACTATTGATTGACTGTACACACTGTACAACACGTAAATTCTTTCCTACTACCAAGCTGTCGGAAAAGGGATTTTCCAAGCAGAAAAATAAAAAAATCCTTGTTTATTAAAAAAAATAAAATCTACCTGTTTTTACCATGTTACTAGGGGGAAAGTGGTGAATTTTGATGTAAGGAACAGGACAAGGAATCTCCCTTTCAAAGAGGAGAGAGGGTGTAACTTTCTAGGAGCTCACAAACTTGTCTAATTCATATTTCATGTATCACAAAGTTTTAGTGAAAATAACTCATTTTGTTTGATGAACGTGGAGAAGACCTTCAACACCGAATAGAACAAAATCCGGTTAGAAAACTATAAAATATTAAATGCCCTAAAACAGGAATTACCGATCTGAATTTTCTTGTACACTATTATAACATAATTATATAAAAATATTCTTTAAATATATTTGTATTATTTAAAATTTATTGCGATCAGCTGACTTATTTATCTGCTTTAAACGATTTCAAAAACATAAAAATAATTTATGTTATCGGTAATCATTCAAAACTCAAAAGTGGCTTTCTATGTATGTATAATGTAAGTGAGAAAAGATATATACAAATCTACAATGAACACAGTTAAAATTAATTAAATGTACGAAAAGTTTCATATCATCCTGTAGATCTTCCCGAAGCAAAACCGTAAGAAATTGGTCCATTTCTTCTCGCAAAAGAGACCCATAACGTGTTTTAAATTAATTGGATTCTATACATACACGTTCAAAGGACAACCCGTACGCAACGTGCGTCGTAGTTTGTGAATTAGCCAGGTGAATTGTTGACTTTATCTACATCTCTACAAGGGTTCCTCGCACAGAGGAAGTGCATTGTCCGGATACTTCCGTCTGTCTTGAACATTGAACTTGCTGTTATTGTTGGTAACGTCAACCTTGAAGGTGCGCTGTGAATTGATGTTAATCAACTAAGTCAAGTTCTTTGTTTAGTTGTTTCTCATAAATAAATATATGCGTGTGTTTTTTAAAAAAAAAACGTCATTTTTTTGTATTATAAATTACTAGGGTCATGAAATGTATTGTTGTTTTGTTTCAGGACTAAAAAAAGACTAAAAATAATACTCAGAAACCATTAGTTATTAAATTTTCATTTCTTATTACTGGAAAGCCAATGTAGGTATGATTTATATTGGAACTTTCTATTAAATAAACTGCAGATGGCAGGAATGTTCACAGGAAGTATCTATGTATAATGTACATGTGGCACTATTATGTACTAATGTATCAACCCATACAACGCTCAGTTCGATATATCAATGCGCAAAGAAAAATACAATTATCATTTCGATACACTTTTTTTTTAAATAATCATTGTCTCTAACCAAAGTATTTTGCAGAATATAGGTAACTGGTTTTGTTAATAAGTTATAATTTATATAAAATTTTAATAGCTATGAGCTAACTCAAAAATCATATTTTTGTGGGTTGATACATTAATGCATAACAGTGTCTATAGATAAACTGAAAACTACATTTTTGTCGTTGTTCCATTATATATACTTTTTATTTTTAAATCCATTATCCTTGTAATTTTATTTTATTACTCTCCTAATAATTGTATAGTTTATAAAAAATTAGTTAAAAGCATATAATATAATAAATATGTTTTTTTTGTTTTCTAAAGAGTAATTATTTTTAGAAAGAAAATGAATGATACATAAAAATTAGCTTTCATGTTTTATGTCCGAATAATAGATTTTAAAAGGTTAGACAATCTATTAATAGGTGGAGTGAAATAAAGCTTGTTTGTGAGGTGATTTATCATCGCAAGTGAAAATGAATGTTGGACATGTGGTGATATTTTTTCTGTTTTTGTTTTTTTAAATCAAATACCTCTATATAGTACATATGTATGTATATGTTGCATTTTTTTGTTGTTGAACTAAACGATACAAAATATGAAAACGTATGTCGTATTTAAAATAAAAACTATGTCAAACAATTATATTACATATTTTTATACAAACGTTTTTGTAATTAATTTCTTAATAAACAAACACATTTTAAGGAATATTTAAAACCATTATTTTTTTTATTACTTTTATAATACGTACCTATACGATAATCTATTTAGAAGTAAATTTAACAAGTAAATATTTAACATAAAATATAGGATGTAGTGGGGGTATAGCATTTACTCCCATTACACCCTATAAATATTAACCTTTTGAAAGCTTAAATACTTTATTTACTACCTACTAACCAGTTCATATATCAGAAAGTTCCTATTTGATCTCAATAAAAAATAAAAAAGTAAAAAAATCGAAGTTGATTTAAAATTGTACATTTTATTTCTATTATCCCTAATGCTCTTGAATATAATTCACTAGTAAATGGTAATTATTTGTATTTATTTATTTACTTGTTTAATTTTTTATGTATGTGACGTTCTGTATACCGTAATTGGTCGATGTGCAATTCAATTATTATAATAACAGTTATTATTATTATTACATTAGCCCCAAATCGTTGGGGAAAATGTAATACCCTGTTACTCAATTTTAATTTGCGATTAGAATATTTAGAAACTCTAATATCCGGTATTATAAAGGAGCTAACAAATTTGCAACTTTCAATTGGGGTATTAATTCTGTCATGGTATCTATGGATTAGCTATGAAATTTAGAGCAGCGATATTTCAACTTATTATAACACAGTTGGCGATTCTGACCGTAGAAAATAATTTTCATAATATCATCACTGTTTTAATACCGTTGGTGTTTACCTACTGCACGTGCGCGAAACTTGTCAAACACTTCATGAAATTTCAAGGAAACTGTCAGATAGGTTTGATACCTCGAAAGTGTTTGCAAGCTTGCATATTTTGTTAGCTCGTTTATAATACTTGATATAATTTAATAGGACAATCCGAACCCACCAGAAAGAATTCGGTAAAGTTATATAGTAAAAATTAGCAATACATAGAATATACAATATTAGCGATGATATTTGTATTTTGCATTCCAGTTTACCCTATACCTATTTTAAAAATATGAGATTCAACAGCTAAATACCCAGCTAAATAATTAAAAAAAGAACGTATAGAATATAATAATTATAAACATTTATAATATGAAAAGTTGTATTCAATATGAATTAATAATAATTTTGATAACAATATTCTAGTTCATTAATAAATCAAAATATTAAATATGATATTCATTACCCCTGTGTAATATTACTATCCCATTGTGGAGTGTTTAATATTTATAAAATTAATTACGTTAATCATTAGTAGTGATGATGTAGGTTAGAGTTTATACAATTTTAAACAATAATGAATTATTATATCATACAGTGTTTATTTAAATGTACATACGTGGAATATGTAATATCTAGTTATTTTTAAATGGGATTAAATTTAATTAAATATAGTAATTTGAAAAACAATACGCTGTGTTAATTTAGGGTTGCATTATAATAAAAATAAAAACTATAAATCGTGCTAACAGAACATCTATTTGTTTATCAATATTAATAATTAATTTGATTTATGTAATTCTTCTTTTTCATTAATACATTATTATAAATTAGTATGTATTGCAAATTTTTTGATACAAGCTGGCATGGTAAGTAAATCAATATAGTACTCAAATATATAAAGAAAGAAGCTATGAATGACTCCTCATTTACACTCAGTTCAGACCAATGGGCTAAGAAACGTGAATTTGTAGAAGTGTCTTTCTTTTATGATGTAAGTATCCACTATGAAAGGATTTTAGGAAAGTCAACCCTAAATAAGGAAGGGGGAGTAAAACGATACGTTTATCTGCATAAATGCATGCTTCCTTAATATATACTATTATAAAGCTCAACAAAGTCTCTATGTCTATCTGTCCGTTAGTACGCTTATAACTTGAAAACCACTTTTCCGATTTACGTGTGGTATTTTTTTAATTCATAGATATTTTCTCTGGCCAGGTTATAGGATATATTTTGTAACGTTAGGTAACATAAGGAACAAGCAGTGACGATAATAGTAAATCAAGTTATTTTCTCATCTGAAAGTTTTAAGGAATTAGTTACGCTATATTCAGAACGTTACAATTGTATTTATTATTTATGTTTGTATTATATTTTACTTTTTTAAGAGGATATCAAATAAGTAAAAAAATATTCATTTCGCTAAACATTTCAAAATTTTCTGTGTCCATCTCCCGAAAAATTCGGTAAATAGAAAACATTATCGTATATTTAAAGTTCATCTTAATAAAATTGTATGTAAGAGTCTTACAAATAAAATGGCAATTATATATAGAAAGTTTTGCAACAACAGTCATTAAGTCTAACTAAGACAGTACTTTTTTAAAACAGTATAATAACAACAAAGGTAAAGAAAAAGAAAATGAACAACCAGTGCTGAATTTATATAAAACGACTAACTACAAATATATTTAGTTTTAAAATCTGTTTGTATTGCACTTAATGTCATGCAATTCTTTTATTTTCTTTAAGATGCCTCACCTTATAAAAGCTTGTGGCGTTAAAAGACGTCAGATACTTCACAAACTTTCATCATGCGACAAATTGGTTTTACACTTTTTAATTCCATTGTTTTGTCCAAAGTTTTATTACAGGTTGTATATGTATTGATTAAATATTTAAGCTTTTTTATACATATTTTGTAAACAAAAATGTGTAAATATATTATCGCTCATAAATAAATGTGATCATTTTTCCAATAATTTTTCATCAAGAATTTTACTAATATAACAACCAAACAAATTTTAAAATAAATATCTACATAACACTAGTACCTACATAAGTTCCAGAACATTAAAACTGTATACCTCTATCGAGGGTAACAATTTTCGAACAATTAATATTGGGAAATAAAACGTAATTTAGTATTAAATTTAATCTAAAGTTGCACACGAATTTCACGAAAGGATATCTGTTTTAGCAGGATCGATATTTAATCCTCGTTTACTGTTGTTCCTGCCAAAAGGATTGTGGCCTGGACGCGGCAGTGCGTGCTTGTATAAATAAGGGTACCAGGATGTTCCAACAGGATAATAATATTCCGTCGGTGCTTTATGTATTTCCACCAACATGAAATCGGTGTTGTTCAACTACACTCTTTGTACATTTATTACGTTATTATTACGTCAGTGTACAGTATTTGTTCGTTTGTTTGTTGTTTGTTTGTTTATGTATGTGTGCGTGTATGTTTTTATATTTATGTTTGTCAATTATATAAAGATTCCTTCAGAATCCAAAACGACCAAGTCCACTTATCAGAGTAGACAAATTTTATGTTTTATAACACATAAACATACCAATCAATTACAGTAAAAGCTCCTTATTCGCGCTTCCTTCATTCGCGTTTTCACTATTCGCGGATTAAAAAAATGCGACCCAATTCCTATATTCGCGGCTAAAGATTTCTTTATTCGCAAATCTAATCAGTACATACATAATAATAAAAAGGATTTCAATAGGTATCCAACCCAATATCCTTTGTAAACACCGTCAAATGGACTAATAAAAAAATTCTTTATGAAAATTGATCCTCCTATGGAACGAAGTCTTATTTTTAAGAGGCAAATTGCTAATGCCACTGCTGAATATCAGTCTGAATTAAAGGAGCTTTTAAAAACTGCCAAGCAAGAAAAAATTACAAAATTCTTTAAACCATTGCCTAAGCCTGAAGATAATAATTAATCGATATGGTCAAAAACTTCAATTAAATTGATTTTTTTATATTGTATTTGTTTATTTATTTTGTCACCTAGGAACGTATCCTCTATAATCCCATATAAATTACCATTCCGTATTCACGGTTTCTGTATTTATGGAACATATACCCCGCGAATAAAGAGCTTTTACTGTATAAGTGACAGTACATTTTATGAATCAATTTTTTGATTTGATCGAGATTTGAAGTAAGTATGTAAGGCTACAGCCACATGTCACTCTATTTATTACTTTGAAATTTCAAACTAATCAAATGAAGTATATTGACAGGTTTGAAATTACAAAGCTTGCAGTAAATAAAGCGTCGTGTGGCCACAGCCTAAATTGATTTAACGACCTGATTTGTGGTTCCCATGACACCAGGAGAAGTTAATAAATTTATTTCCCTATACTATTATTGTTATAATGTAATTATTATTGTTAATTATAAAACTACATAATATAATTTAAGACATTTATGAAACTATTTTTAATAATTTTTATTTTTTGTAAATATATGTAGTTTAAAAGATGCAATGTTTACCGCTATCCGCATTAGAATCTTCATTTTAGATATTGAAAATATATAAATATATGAATATTACATATTCTTTTTTACACATCACGAATGAAATTTTAATGTAAAAAAAATATTAGAATATGTACTTCTCATTTCACAAATATATTTTTAACAAAATTCAATATGAAATTCTACGAAATATTATTTATAAATGACAAAAGAAAATCGATACAACAAAAAATTACGTATGAATAATAGGTAAAAAGCATTATGAGAAGATCCATCTTATAATGACGTATATGTACGTATTTTGTACAGATTACAATCTTGTTAAAGCTCCTTATATGTTTTCATTTTTCAAAAATAAGCTTATCTACACAAATATGAAATATAAAAGATTTTCCAATCACAATGCAAAATTAATATACCTACGTAAATTACAATACGTACATATTCAATAATGTATATTATGTTTGATACTTTACAGGAATGAAAAGAATTAATTAATCATAATGTATAATTAAATTATAATACGCAGATTACAAAACACAGTACATTAACGATTATTTCGTTTGATCAATGCTGGCGATTTACAGTATAATTATAATATAATTACAATTCATTACATTTACTAGTAAGGAATATATTAGTATGTAGATATCTACTGGTAATTGATTATACTATTAATATTTAGATATTACATGTATATGACAAATACAATAAAAGTTACTTATTAAAAATGTCGCTTTTTTAATAATATAATTAAGAACGAATTATTGAGTGAAAATTGTCTCAATATAATAGTATAGTGCAGGTTTTATATAAATTCGATCGCTTTGACTTCTAAATAAATTGTATTGATTTGATAAAAATACACAGTTAACATAGTTTATATGATAAAAACATCTGCCAAGTAAATGCACAGTGCTTCCTCGTGATAAATTCACCAAAGGTAGTTAATTATTGAACAATTTAAATAAAAACCATGTTCAAATAAATTGCCTGGCATTGGTTAACCATTTAATTTTTATACAATTTTACTAAACCTGATTATTTTTTCGTAGGTATATTTTTAATTTTTAGACAATTTAAAAAAAAAACAAATTGAGATGAATATTAGTAAAGGAATATTTTATAATGAACGCAATTGAATACTCTACAAAAAAGATTCTATAAAATTTTCACGTAATATGTGTCGTTCTTGAGATATCTTGAAAAAATAAATATTTTGAGATGTCACCCCTTCCCCTTACACACAATGTTGATGATTTTGAAATGGGACCGTCCTTTATGTTATGCGTGTGACAAGGATTCAGGGAACAGACAGACACGGAACGAAAAGTGTTTATCTTGACCTGAAACGGAAAGATCAATTTAAAATTTTGAAATCAGAAAACAATTTTTTTGTCTCATTCTAGAACGATTACAATATCTTCGGTAGGTATTGCGAGGAAGCAATAATTGATTTCCAGGCTGTAGATAGAAATATTAAATTCAAAAATCACCAAAAAAAATAATTGACGAAAATAAACATTTAAAATATATTTCCTCTGCATCTACACCACAAATACATAAAACGCATCGTTATCTTCGTACAAATTGCCGACACATTAAAAAAACACATAACCATTAAGAATATCGCGAACAAATATATAAGATACGGTTGATATAATAAAATATAGTCAACAATAAATTCATTTTACCTTCGACAAATTCGTTTACGATGTTTAACAGCTTGAACAGAATAGGTCCGCGAACCATTTCATCATGTCCAGTAATGAGTTTTATGTATGGGGGTACTTTATTGAATTAATTTAACACGAGGACTGAAGTGATCTCGGGACGATCCCGCCCGCTATAAATTATACTACGTCTTATATTTAGCATGTTTTCACTAGAAACAGAACCGGGATAGCCATGTTATAACTTTTTATTTTATTCCATTTTTCTACGTAGGTATCGATTTTGATTTTCAACTATTAACAATAATTGTTTATGCTTGAAATAATCGTTATAGCCCCAGGTGGAAATACATTAGAAAATAATAAGATGCTTTATGATTTTTTTAATATGTAAAAATTATTACCAAATAATACTTGATGGCCTTTTTTTCCTCTTAATAATTTTGTCATCCAAAAAAGCTAAAAATAATTCACTATTTTTTGATTAAGACATTTTCTAAATTAATAGTTATCTTTTACTACGAATGATAATGACAAAAAAAAAACGATGAACAACGAATGATTCAGAGTTACAAATATATTTTAAAATATTTCACCGAAAGGAAAAAATAATTATACGATCATTTAAAAACACATTAACAAAAACAAATTAAAAATTCTTCTTTAATTACAAAACTTAACAACTAACGACAGTCCTGCCAGGTAGAAAGGCACAACGCAAAATTCTATCAAGCTGATTAGATTTCTTGTATTTTACCTACAGCTTGTGAAAATTCTTCTCGCTGTTTGCTTTTAGCTTTGATTCAAGTGAAATTTGAATTAACATTAATGTGATTAATTAAGGCAAAGGAATTAAGTCGAGTTTGTTGTACATATGAAAGGAAATATATATACACACAGTGACTTAAATAGATTGCATTTGTGATATTAAACTAGTGGAACACAGAACGACTGTGGTTGGAAATATATCTTCCAGGTATACGAATTAGCAAAACGAAGATCAAATAAAGATTACTGTTGGAAATTAGATTATTTAAATAAACCATGTACGTATATCTCAATAAAAGATTGTAGAATTAGATGTTTTATATTACTTTATGTAAGATTACCATATGTTCAGGAATAGACCGGACTTGGATTTCACGTCGTCTTCACTCCACCGTTTTTGTACCATTTTTTTTTTATATTACTACACAAATTAGCTGAAATTTAACTATCAACACGTCAATTGTTTAATATAAAACAGCCAGTAAGTACTAGTACAAAAATATATTATTGAGTACTATACTCAAAATATAATAAAATAAAATAAATCATCTGCCCCCTCTTCCAGGGCTAGCTCCTAAATTAGATCAAGAGAATTATGACGATAAATTAGTTAAAAAAATGGGTTACAATCGAATGCAAAATATACTCGCAATTTTGTTTAGAATTAAAAATGTTAATATTAGTTTTAGATCAAATGTAATTAAGAAACCAGCTCTATAAACTAAAATATCATTACTGGTTCTTATAAGTTATCATTGTGACATATTTTTACTGATAAAACAGCTAAAATATATCAATCATAAAATATCAAATATACCATCCAAGCAAAATCTTAATTAGCTTTATTTAAAATCCTGTCAACAAAGAAAAAAAAATAGCATTCTTCAACAACAATAACAAACAAGCAAATCAATCTTTTTTCGATCACGGTCTGTACAAACAAGAATAACAAAACGCACTATTATTTACATTGCATTCTTGAAAACTACAACAAGCAAACGCAAATGTTTTGGTATGCAAGAAGGCGCGACCGTGGCACGAAATCATCCCAAGCAACCTGTGGAACGTGTGCATATTGCATATATGTGTTTGTGTATGCCTGGATGTATTGAACACAATAGCCAGGCAACAGTTGGCTTTGTCGGCCCGTTCGTGATGAGACTCGAGGCGATACGAACAATCGTGTTCCAAACTCCCCCTTGGATCGATTGTTAGCATATAAATTCATACTGGCTGTTTTAACCCTAGACTGCTAATATTTTATCTACGTAGAAATTAAGATCAGTAATTATCCTCATTTAATTATACATGTAATTATTATTTTTGATTTGTTTTTACATTTTTTATAACTATACATTATCTATTTTAGAGAAATATAAATGAAAAACGCGGTTATTGTATTTTTTATTTATTAAAAGTTACAAAAATCAATATTATTCTACTTTTACTGAGATTCTAATGAACGGTTTTAATAAGCAGGAACAAAACAAAAACTAAATTCTTCTTTTTTTTGCTAAATAAACTTACTTTAACTAAAATAAAATTTAAAAATTCGAACTTTTTTTTAATATATATTAGCACATAGCAAAAAAATTACGAAGAGGCTATATTCATTAGTTGATTCGGTTTATAAGAACTTCGTATATCGAAAATGGTGACACTTACCCGCGCGACATAGTTGTCCCCTCAAACTACTTGCCGGCAACTGAGTCGGCACGAAGAATCAACGCGATACATTAACTAGTTAAAAAGATAGAACAAAAAATGTTCGTTGTGTTAGTCGAAACGACTAACGGTAGCCGTCTAGGGTTAAATATACCTATGCTGCAGTGCAGTTATTTCAATATGCTCAAACATTTAAACGATTTTGTGACTAAAATAAGAAGATAATAATGCTAAATTACTTTTAAGTCTATATTACTGTATAACCTTTGAAAAAAAAATATGTTATTAAATAATTATAGATTTGTACGTCATATAGTATATTCGTTTTAGTATAAACTTTTGAAGAAAAAAAATTCGATGAAGTCATCATTTTAATAGAACACATTCAATTAACATTGCTAATATATTTTAACTATCAATAACCTTACCTGGTAACATCAATATATGTGCAAATTCAATAAATATCGGCTATAATTCTACAACACTAGAATTCTACAACACTTAATATTGATGGCGTTTTGAGGAACATATAAAAATAATACGAAACGTAAATGTCGACCATGGCGAGCATTACTAACAGGAGCAAGTTCCCCAAATGGGCGATAAGCATGATTATTTTATTTCTGGACGTACATACTGTTTGTGTAATGCATGTAAACGGTACTCTACAAAATGGACGTGATATGTTTGTGATATTTAATGAATGAACATTGTTTTAAAATGGTAATATATTTGTATCGCTATAATATTATGATATTAAAATTCAAAGTTATAAAGAATATAAAAAAATAATATATATCTAATGCGATTGGCAGTTGTGTAATGTGTCTACATTTTTTTTTCAAAGTTGGTAAAAGTATCAACTATATTTTTTCAAATTACATTCTATTGCTTTTTTCACAAAGCTATTTTTTGCTGAATACAACTTCCTAATATAATTTAAATCGAACTACACTTACAAATCTGAGATATTATATATTTTATTCATTTCTGTCTACAAAATTAAAGCAAAAACTATTATATTTTAGGATTTCTAATTGCAAGTTATGCTATTTCTGAGAAATAACTTTTGAAGTTAAGTCATCTTGTATAGAACAGAACCAATATAATCGATATATTGGATGTAAAAAAGAATTTCAGGAATCTCAAAGACGAGAAATAGTTTTCTAGCGTTCACGTCTTGTAAATTTCAGCTAACTTAATCTTCCCAGAATAACTCCAAATCCTACATATTTAGATATACTGTAACATTTTCTATTAAAAGCTTATAAAAATATGCAATTTAATTTAAATAAAAATTCATTATCTCATACATTAGCAGGAATTAACTATATACGAGTATAAAAATACTTCTTCACTTTTAATGCAAATCACATCAAATATAAAAAATCCTATCTGTCATGTACGCTTTTCATGAGAGTTATGAATATGTAATTTTAATTCAGTGTAAAGAGAAAAATACACATAATAATAATGTGGAAATAAAAGGAAATACGTTTCTCATCATCTCGGCAACAAGACAACAGCAACACAAACCGGTTCGCGTCTCGACCGTACAAGAAATTGTTATTCCAAAAGCGTTCTGATTGTCCTGTTATTCCTCATACCAGACTTTATCCTTTTTGTAAGACGTGACGGTTTCCAGTTTCAGCATTGTGTGTGTCACTCTCACCCTTATCCCCCTTCACCGCTCCCCTCCGTTTGTAACACTCGGTTGAAATGTGAGGTTGCAAAATTATATGTTTCGGGGAAACGTTAGCTTTTAATTTGATCTAGATTTAAAAAAAAACCGAATGATAATTAGTTGGGAAGTTGGTGAGTTTCGGGGGAAAAGTTATAGATAAATTGTGAGTAATTATAGTATAATGTTATAACTTTTTTTTTAATTAAACGATTTGAAAATATATCTCGGGGAAATGCATTTATCGTAAATTTTAATTCATGTAAAAAAAATACTAACAGTGATGTTTTCTGCGGATACTTTACAAATTACAATATTTCATACAGGTACCGTTTTTTTGGTGAAAACATGGAATAATTTTGATCCTTATATATGCGTAAAAAGTTTATGATAAAATGTGTTTACGAAATATTATTACAAACATAGAATTTACTGTTTTCGTCCGACAGTATTGCTTTAAAAAGAAACAACAATATAGTTGGCAATTACTGCGACATCTGCCACGAATACAAAAAAATGTTTCAGACAAAAGTTACGTATTTTTTGACGCAAAATCCGAATCTGTAATAAAAATCCATTTAAGATATCAAAGTTGCCCCCACCCCCACTCTCTGTGGGTGGGGGTGAGGGTCGAGTTTGGTATAGTTCAATAACTTTTTCAAAAATATTGTTTTTCGATGCTGTATATACCATTCGAAACATTCGACCGTCCCGGAACATTTTTGACACACTGTATATTGAAAACTTATCAATAATTTAAAAAATGTCATAATATAACCATGTATAGATAGTTATTATAAAATAACTGTGTGCATTTTACATAAAAGTTGCAACATGTGTAGTACATGTGTACATTTGTATATACATACATATAATCTACTCGTAGTAAGTACAAATATATGTATAAAATATTAAATTGAGCATAAAATGTGAGGCCATGTACAAGGTTATCATTTGTGATGACCGGAACTAAATTATTAATATTGTATGTACTTGATATTTTTCTATGAAATAACATAAGTTTATAAATATGAAACTTACAATGCAATGTGTGTTATTGTTATAGTACCGACACTATTTTACATTAATAACAAAAATTATTTGTTCATTATTAACATACATTTTATTGTTATTAAATTGGTACATTATCGTGTTTTTAGGGCAAGGATATTTTTATAATTATTTGATTTTTATTAGTAATGGGGCCTTCATTTTGAATACTTTATAACATACATTTTAGTAGCCGCTGACGAGCCTCAGAATAAGCTAAACGTTCTGCGACCTATGTGAAAGAGACGAGAATGGATTAAATTTTGACGAGATGAGACCGAAACGATATCAACTTTGTTTATAAATCTCGTCGAAATTTCATGTGTTTAAATTAAACTAAAAGATTTTTTGTCACGCATACAAGACGAGTATTATCGATTTAAAAAAATATTTAGAAAACTTTTATACAGGTTATTCCATTTTAATCGCCCCACCCCCCCCTCCCAAAAAAGCTAGAGAAAAATATTTCTGACAAAAGCTGAAGAGTTTAAGAGAGGGAGGGTATCAAATGGCGTATTCAAAAATTATTTTTGATTAAGTTCTAGAGATCATATGGGGGTCATCATGTTTTTTTTAAAGGAGCCCCTTTTTAATTGCAGAATCGTATTCTCCGTAAAAAAAAAAAAAAATTTTTGTTAGATAATTTTTAACGACTCCATTTTGTTTAGTAAAACTTGACATTTGAAGTTTTTTTTAAATAATTTTCCAATTTGTATTAAATCAAAATAAAATTTTTTTGTACCTTTTCATTAAAATTGGTGATTTTCGAGTAAATATTCTTGAAAGTTCAAAAATCTCTAAATATTTTGAAAAAATATCTTGAAAAAATTAAAGTAAAAAATATGTTTCAACAATTAAAAGTTATTTCTCTTTTCGCGGAAAATACGATTCTGAAATAAAAAATAGGGTCTCCCATAAAAAAACCGATGACCTTCAGACCACCACCATCTGATGTGCCCCTTCAACATTTGTGCGAAATTATTTCTCTCTCTAGCATAGTTTTTTTAAATATTTTAAAAATAATGAAGCAATGCATCGAAAAATAAAAATAGAATCAACCCTATATTTCGATACATCCTTCACCTATAATTTTACCTGGTACTATCCATGCTCACGTACACAAAAAATAAATAAACACATTGTTAAAAATCAAAAAAACAACATATATCCGCCGACCAAAAATTACATAGAAACCACATCCACACCAATTTAATTGTGTTCAACAATTGGCATATTTTACACAAATGGTAGGTTTCGGTAACGCACCAACAAAAAAGCATTTCCCGTGACAGTATCATTAAGCATTACGCACATGTGACGCAACCGAAGTTTCGCTCTTAAACACGAAAGTATGTTTTGTTCTGCGTGATAGTGAAAGTGCTCGGCCTCAATAAAATATGTATAATGCAGCCAAGTTCAATATCTCACTGTTCTTAATTTATATGTTATATGCACTAGCACAGAGCTGTATCATTTGTCTATAGCTATACGAATTTATACATGTAATCCTTGATTATTTTAATCCTACTTGAATTTCTCCACGGCTTTGTGTATTCCAAAATGCTAAAAAGTACCTGCAATGATGATGTCACAACTGCCAATTAAATACCATTTTAATTTTTTAGGGTTCCGAAGAAACCCTATTAGTCTCACTTTGTCGTCCGTCCGTTTCAGTCAGAGCAAAATATCTCGTAAACTATATAAGTTAGAAATTTAAAATTTTTAATGAACATGTAAAATGATACCCTTTAACAAAAGATGTATAAATTTGTATATTTTTGAATTTTTCAGGGAAGGGGGGCGCTAAGGAGTTAAAGCTATGTAAAAAATAAGTATAAAAAAATGTGTAACCAAACCAGTGGAATTTGACCCTTTTTCTTATTTTTTTTTATAAATCAAACTTGGCGCCTGCAGGGGGCTTTAAAGCAAAAAAATGTATACCAAGACGTGTGGGGTATCAAAATCTAGATTTCAATTAGTAGAATATGACACTATCTTTATATTTTTTTCTAACTCATAAATGCACCTGTGGCTCCAAACAGTCCACGTAGACCCTTATGGCATGCCTTGACCGAATTATTTATATATAGACAACACCAGTTATAAATTTTGTTTAATACGTGCCTAACCCAATTATTCCATGTACATTTTTGGAATAGTTATATCAATATAACAACTACCTACCATTGATTTTTTCAATTTTTTTATCACCTATAATATTATATCATATATACTGTAAAGTGGTTTAGTAGTTTTTATGTCATGTAGGCACAAACAGAAATTGTAAAAACAATCATAATGTTTAAAAAAATCAATTATAATGTCTAATAAAACAATGTCGCACTAAAAAAAGTTAAATATTTTATATGTATAAATTGATAAAATTACGTTCCAGAATTATTTTATAAAACCATTTGCCTTAAAGAAGAATAAGTGTTTTGGTATAAACCAGGGGTGGTAACATTTAAGCACCTTAAAACAATTTTATATTTCTAGTATAAACACATTTAAAATATTTTGTATGAGTTTAATCATTTCATTCTAATAAAAAATTAGAAGAAAACTAAATTAAATAACAAATAAGTATAGAACTAATTAAGAACAACATAATATAATAAACCACTGATCAAATTCTATATCAATGATGAAATTAAAAGAATGAATCGTTATGAAATTCAATAAAACCAAGAGAAAACGCAAAAAATCCTAATTGCCAAAAAATCATGATGTGATGAAAAGAAAATTGAATAAATTGCAGGTTGATAACCTTCTTAATAAAAAGGTGAGAACTTTGTATAATATAAGCTTATTATTACCTAATAAATCGTATCCTTTTTCTGTCGTATGTGATTAATTCTACATTTGTCGCTCTTAAATGAAAATTATCTCTTATCAAATGTATTTAAAATTAACTCTTCTTTAATGGTTGCAGAAATATACACACAAAGAATATGACATTTTATTTTTCATTTATATTATTTTAAAATCTACAATATTTAAAAATAAATGTCATTCCATATTTTTAACATTTGGTTTTTAATATTAAATTAATTTATTTGTAAATTATAGTAAAATGTTTTATAGAATAAATTCTTATTAAATATACACTATCGATATCTGAAAGGTTTTTGTCTACCTGTTCAGAAAAAGGTGTACCATTTACCGTTAACTTAATAATGTTCAAATATTTTCTCATCCACGTCTGAAGATTTGGGCGTAGTAAACTGGTACATAATAATAAAGTAAAAAATCTTATACCTAGTTTGTATACAAGCAAAGTCGAATTATTTTTTTGTTATCGAATAAACAAATAAACCTAAAAAAACTATTATTTACACACTTCACATTTTTTACAGACAAATTCAATTTATCATTTTTAAGAAAAAACGAGGGGAACACTTTGTTTTTGAATGCATAAAAAAGGTTTTTTTTACTTGCATAAATGATGAATAAGAATATTTCATTTTTTTCCAATATATCTAGAATCAATCATTTCTACGTTGACAGAAACTAGAATAGAAGTTACGAGTTTTTAAAATACAAATACTTAGGTATTTTCAAGTATCTTACTACTGAATTTTTTATTTGCATACATTCAAAAATTATATTTTTTACGATTTTATTGAATCGATGTTCTTATTAAATTATACATGGCTTTGCCCAGATGGATATAAATTTCAAATTTCAACGAAATTTTTATCCTCCTTGAGTCTCGTATTTCTTTACTGCTTACAACGTGATGTTACATATTGGTGAATGTTTTATCAAAATCGGTTCAGTACTTTCCGAGATTCGTGTTAATAAACAAACTCACTAACCTTAGTTGAGTATTAAAATAAATCAGTAAATTATCGGTGTAAACTTACCCTATCTTTTTAATTTGAAAACTTACAAGGTAAAAAAAACTGTAATCACTCACGAAACTCACGACCTACATCAAATTATATTTTATTACCTATTACAGAAAATTGAAATGTTTTTATAATCTATTAAAGCCAGATAGAATTATTCTTCACACGGTGAGTGAAGTTAAATATTAAAAATATAAATATCAACTGATAATCATATTTAAATTTTGCGGTTTTATAATAAACATTTGAGGTTTATTGCCAATGAAATTATTTATTTATAATTGTGTACAATTAATCCGCTTGTTATTTTTTGCTTGGTAAATTAAATGTTTTTATAGCATTACTCTGCAATGATAAGCGCACCTAATGATAATGGTATTTGTGTTTTTTTATATATTTATTCAATGAATAAAGATATTAAGTTTACATGTACTGAGTACATTTAAACTAAATATCTTTATTAATGTACTCGCGTATCTAAGGTTCTAAGTGCAAACAATAATAATAGAAATTCGTGATTTTAATTTCCAATGTTTATATTTAGAACGACTTATCATTTGAACCGTTTATTTTGACAATAGTATAAAGAAGAAGTTAATGGTAATAATAAATAGAAACGCAACCCCTAGTAATATCAAAATAACAAAAACGGCTTAATTATAAGTGGTAAATTCTAAATTTAATCTATAATGAAACTTCGACAAGTCGACCAGCTATGGTTATTAAAAAAAATGGTTGGTTATTTGTAAGAGACGTTTTTGCGGTAAATTATACATAAAAAAGATAATATCGTAGTAAGGAAAATAACAGGGATTCGCTCTTATCTCTGAAAGGGTATCTAACTTAATTCTAGACAGTTCTATGTTAAGCCTTTTTTAACACCCTATATGTATTACAACAACATAAATAACCTTCGCTCGCAAAAAGTGACTTTACCAACGACAAGAATAAAACAAAACTTGAATATACTCACAGATACAATACTTACTAACAGTTACAATGCAAGCAATGATATCAATCACCATCAAATTGCAACAATTATATTGATGTATGTAGTTAAAGGAGGTCAGGAAAATAAGTAAGGTCGGTCCTGCAGACGGTAAGGTGGAGGTCACGACTAACAAAAGTGACCACGTCTGCATTGCGCAAGAGGCCCGAGGGCATGACGGCCAAGAACAGGTTCCACAGGTCCGATGGAATCCGGCATTCTTGTACCATCATTCGTCTTAGGCTTCATGCACACTCTCGCGAGCGAGCTCGATCGAGTTAATCGTTATTTATATTATTTACAAAAATATTCATTATACAAATTACTTTTATATAAATTTATTTATATAATTCGTTCTATATGAAATAATATTTTTATAGGTAGGTACCTAAATCAAAATATTTTTTCCATTAATCATGAAAAATAAATAATGATTTCAAAGTAACCGATTGAGAATTTATACAGAACAAGTATAGACTAAATGGCCGGTATTTGTTTGAGAGCAAAAACAAATTAGCTTCCAGCTTCTGCTAGGTGTCAAATTGTTCTATATTTTAAAGCAGTGGTAATAAATGTATAATAATGTAAATGCCATACATTTCATGAGATACACTTGGTAGCACCTATTTCAAGTCGCTGATTTCTACTCATCGCGCATGCGCCAGTTATCATATGTACGATTTCATTCGCTACATCTGTGAGTGTGTGCCTAGTAGATAGCGTTAGCTGAAAGCTAATTTACTTTTGCACTTAAGCAAATTCATTATAATTCCGGGCATAACTAACCTAACCTAACTAATACCATCAATAAAGGACATTGTTCCCCAAAATAAGTCTTGTTCGGAATTCTACCTCTAGCTGTATTTTTGCCAATAATTTGATAATAGGTATCAAAAAAAAAAAAAAAAACAATAGAAATTAAATTGACATAGAGGAAGCAATTTCAAATATAACCACAAACCAGTGATTTTTTTCTTGTAATCTACACTATTATATCTTTCAGATCATCTAAGTATGTATATAGAAATAATACAAGTACCATGTACGATTTCGAGAAGTGCAAATTGATATTAATTACACATATCTAATAATGGAGATGATGTTATTTTGTTTAAACAATTTTTCTAGATTTTTAACATGATTCAGAGGTCAAGTGTGTTTATATTTATGTTGGTACATGTGAACTGAAAGATTTATTGTAATCATGAAGAAAAATATCTATTTAATATCGTTTCAAGATTAAGTACAAATAAATTTCACTAACTGAATGAAAAATTATAAAAATGACATAACTGTTTATATTAATATTAAAATGAACCCAATTATTAAAAATGAATGCAGCATTGTTTTATTTATTTATTGTACGAGAAATGTAATATTTTACTTAAAACAGCGGCACAAACACCTGACAAGTAAAAGTTAAATATATTTCAGTGAAAATTAAACATAAAGTTTTAAAAATTAAATACGGGCGAAAGTAAATATTTCTTTAAAGGATTACGTTTAGATAATTTCCGAATAAAACAAATATACGTGGAACCATGATTTCATCTTATTTGAAAGAAAAATTTTATTTAATGAATTTAATACACACTTTTATATAATCTCGTAAAGGTGTTTAAAATAGTAAAATATTGATTTTAATAGGAATTTCCTTATTTTTGGCCTTGTTTATTGAAATTACAATCATAAAAGTAGACTACACGTCATATTTATAACATTAAATTTATTTGTAAATACCTTAAAAGTCGGCATCATATAATTAATCTTAAATGCGACTATTTATTTAAACAAATAACAAAAGCGAATATTTGAGATAAGAAATATGTTGTTTATATAAGGATAAAAATATACCATAAATTTACAGTGTAGGTAATATTTTTTTTTTAATCAGTCGATAATTTTTATAAATTCCAGTATAGGTTCAAAATTTCAATATTTCGTCAAATAGAATATGTAAATATTATTTAATATTATACTATAAGCCTTACTTACCCAAATTATTAATTAGTTTATGAAAAAATCTTGCACTCACCTGAAAAATAAAATAAATATTAGAAAATCATGAATGCAAGCAGAAGATACTTCTTCTTTTTATAATGTAATAAATACATAAATAAATCAATTTAATATCGCTAAACCTGATAGACAATGTTATTTACTCATCCACCAATAAAAACTAAGACATGATTTATACCCAGAACCATTGAATATACAATAGATATATTATGCAGACATATGCACAAAATCGTATAAAAAGAATCAATGAGCAAAAAGGTAAGAAAACCGTAATCCCTGACTGACTTTGAAAGATAAAAATAACAGGGACGGCGAGTAAAGTTTTTCTAACGTGATTCGTTTTGATTCCGATTGTTTTTATAGTGGAAACCTCTTCGCATGGAAGCGTTTCTTTCAACGACCGATTTTCGTGTATAAACGATTATCTTAAGAAATCTTTTCTAGTTGCTTTGTTTCAAAACAAACTTCAAACTGTACCGCGATAGCCAAGCAAGCATTCGGCCAGTCAGCCAGGTAAAGAAAAAACGTAGAAAGAATGGTTTCAATTGAATAAAAATACTTTCTTTAAGATTCACACATATGATGTAATATACTTCGTCATTGTTTTTAGATATAATATAATGATCTTAAAATAAACTCGTAAAACTAGTCGCATCGTGAGTCATACATATCGCTCATTTGCTGAAACAACGTCATAACTAAAAAATTGCTGTTTTTGAGTTGTTTATACAGGAAAAACCGTTCGTACATATCTATATTATATAAAAATGAATGTTTGTATGAGGCTTATAGACTCGGGAATTACTGAACCTATTTCAATGCAACATAACTCCAAAAACGGGCAATAAACTTCATAAACATTCTAGTAAGGTTTAAAAATATATAAGCTATAAATTGTCTTCACTTTGTCTTTTTAGACGGCTTGTGTATAAGATACAAAGTATCAAATAACTTTGTACTTCTCGTTATAAACACAATCAACGACGTAGCAACAAGTCGGGGTTCTTAAACATTCGGACAATTCGGCGGCCTATTATGCAGGGAGCAAAACGGAATAATTTAAAATTCTTGTAAATAACTGATATGGGTCTAGGTTCACCCCTATATATTTGCCACTGGCCACCACTGTAGCTACACCCCTGGTTACATTAGTCGGCATTTTTATAAAAAGAAAAAGTATTAATAGTGAAAATAAAAGTACTGTCATCAAATTTACCATATTCAAGTTTTTAAAATCCTCAATAATCTAACCAATTAGCATCTAATTTAAAAAGTAGAAAAACCACGAATAATCATTTCTTGTTTAATAGTAAATAATAAATATCTAATAAAAAGCAACAACTTGCCATGTCAAGGAACTATTAATCCATATAATTCTACAAATTTCAACGTGCAATTTACAACGTCATGTAGCGTTCTACATTACCGACATAACAAATAATATATTTCCGGTTCCGATCCTTAATACCCACTTATTTATATAACTATATCAGTCACGGAACAACGAGTTAAGGGCGTGTTCCATTCGATTAATCGACTGCAACTGCCTGCTTTTACATCACTGAAAATATGTTTACAGACTTTAAAGTTTAAAGTAAGTTTAAACTGCATAATAAGTGATAGGTTTTAAATATATAAAGGTTTGAATTCGAGTATTTAATAATTTTAAGTAAACATGGGTAAGTTGGGTAAATTGTTTATTTTTCTTAAAATTGTCAAATTCAAAATTGCGAAATCTATTTAGTTTATTACAATTCATTGACAGTGAATTATTTTCTTTTTCTAACTTCGATAAAAGAAAATTAAATATGTGTTTTTACAAAAACATAATGTATTTTTAACTTATAAAATACTATTTTTATAAAATAGTTGTTTTTACATTATACAATGACCCTTAGCATATATAAAACTCGCTGTAACAAAAAAAGGTCCATGTTCAATTGTAAAAATCAATTCAAGCACACTTTATTTTTCATATAAATTTATATACTGTAAACAAAAATGTCTACAAGGGAGATTTTATCAAGAAAACTACAGGGAAAAGAAGAGTTTGGCGTAAGTCCTTGCAAATCCACACTTGATATTTTTATCCATACAGGACCGTCTTATGCAGACATTCAAAATATATATTCAATAGAACACATTAAAAGAATACATAAATATTTATTTTATGTTAAAATAAGTTTAATAACGTATGATGTATAAGGTAAAATATAAACATTTTGTTTTTACTTTTAAATATATCTCACATAACCAAAAATGTTATTAAATTATTCTGCATTCGAATCTTGTAATTATAGAATATATAAATATTCATATAATTTATAATACAATTGGGTCAATAAATATCCGAAATCAAAATATTATATAGTTTACTTATATTTTGGTTAACCGTAAAATTATCAATTACACTATGCGTATGTAAATAAATGTAAATTCCGTATAAATTATACGCAATCATTAATAATCCAAAAACTAAACTGGACAATAACTTTTAAACTGTATAGGTATCATAAAAATTGTGAATTTTAATATAAATGTAGTAGATATATTAATTATTAACACTATGAAAGACTTACAGAAATTATAATCAATTCAGATGTCATTATCAACACAAAAACATGATTTAGTATGTATTTTATCATTATTACATTTATAATAATTTATAATAATACCAATATTGTTATATATAAAAACCACCCCTGCACTCGATAGAATCAACAGGTCCTCCACCACGCCGGCTACCTGTTTGTTAAGTTTTCTTCTACTACTTCTTCTTCTTCTTCTGCTCTTTCTTTCAGCGCTCGTGATTGTTTTCCGAGCAAATTGTTTTTTGATTGCCTTCAAACTTTTTTATCACATCTTCCCGTAATTCTTTCAATTTGCGCGCGCGAAAGGAACGCCCTTGACTAGATTCAAGTGTTCCTCACTAGGAGGCGTTGATGTTCGAGTCTTTTTTTTTCATGTTGCATCATGTGTATATGTAGTATGTATGTATGCATGTGTGTATGTAATTATAACATGGTGAAATATGATCGTCTAGTTAAAATAATTACTTATATTAAACTTGTTATTACACAAATAAGTTACTTCATTCTTATCGTTATAATTATTAGTAAAGAAAGATGACATTGACACTTAAGCCTTGGCATTTTACAGAAACGGTGCCCGTCAGCGCTTCGACCTTGCAAATCTATTATATGTGATTCAACACAAGTGGCATTTTAGCTGCGTCGAAACGCAACGGCGTTTTTTTTTTATTGAATCGCATATAATAGATTTGCAAGGTCGAAGCACTGACGGACACCGTTTCTGTAAAGTGCCAAAGCTTTAAAGTATTTTGTTTTTATCTACCTGCAAAAAATATTAATTCAAATACTGCTTTAGATCAGTCAGATCGATTTTTGATTTGATTAAGGGAAAAATTAGAATAAATGAACGTCAAATCTATAGTGATCCTCTATTACATAAAAAACTAATGTAAAGATTTAATAATAGACATAGGTGCATAATAATTACAATGAAAACGACCGTGAAAAAGTTTTCATTACCTTTATACAATTTAAAACAAACCTGCTTGCGTATCGAGGAAAATCACGGGATTTCATGTACTATATCATATTACAACGACACAAATGGAAAAGGGTGTTCATAACAACATTTCTTTATATAAAAAAAATTATAGGTATACATAATTTTAGTAGTTTTCAAGATATTTAAGTAAAATTGAAAAATGAAATATTATTAACATATTATATTACGAAATAAAAAAAAATATTGAAAGAATACATAGTAAGGTTTACAAAGTAAAATGTTGTCTAAAAGATGGGACATGTGGTTTTTAGAAGATACTTACAACAAATAAATAAATCATCTAGGTACCTATAGATTTTTGTGTGTAAGCTTTAATTATTCGCCATTTTAATACCGGAAAAGGCAAATAAAAGAAACTATAACAAACAAAATTTACATTTCAAACATAACTGATGAGTGAATATTGCATACATGAAGAATTCCCTAATCGTATGAAATAGCAATAAATACATCAAATTCAGTAAAACGTCATAGATGTATGCCGGTAGATCCAGTTTGTATGAATAATTTAATTACGTCCGTTATTACGTTATGATTGTTTAGCTATAGTCGATCGATTAATTACGATTAATAAAGATCACAATATAATTGGTTATTTGCTGATGGAGGATTAATGAACAGCTCTTGGCAATTGAACAGTTAAAACCACATCAATTGTAGTATTTATTTACATTGAAATTTATCTTATATTATTGGATTGAATTTTCGTCTTAATATTTAACACTAATTCAAATATTACTATTCTTTGATTTTATTTTTTTTATCAGAAGCTTAGATACAGAAACAATATTTAGAAAAAATATCAAATTCAACAATATTAGGGTTACCTTTTTTATTTCAATTACTTTACAGATCGCTTTGCAAGCAGTTTATATAGTTAAACTAATTTTACCTGCAGCTCATTTCGCGTGTGTTAAACCTTACTCTCTTTATACAAAAAAAAATAAGTTTACCCGATTAGGGAAGAGTGATAAAACGAATATTTATCAAAATAATAATAATTTTGTATTGCTGACAAAATCTATGCATCACAAAAATTAATACCAAGCTATAATTATAATCTAATTCTCTGATTTCAAATTTGTACTAGAATAAAATTAATTAAATTAAGATTATCTTAATTTAATCAAGTCAAAAACACTTACAACATTGAAAACATACAGATTTCTATAAAATAAGCCAACTGAACAGATCGAAAGACATTATCAAAATACTTTAGAAATCTTCCGACAATGTCGATGTACATTCTGTTTGCTATAGCAGCCAGGAATCACAGTGAACAATTGTGTATCATTGTTCCAAGAGAACAATAGCTGTACTAAAACTGAACAATTTTAATGAAAATCCAATCATATGTATCAAAAAACAATCGCAATTGTTTTATCGGCCTGTTTCGATGTTGTATAATAAGAATGATGCAATATTAATTAGGCACTGAAAGTAAACCACACTGTTTTTGCGGTTCATAAAATATTTATGGATACTGGATTGTTTTAAAATATGGATACACATGTAGGTATTTATGTACGTATATGTATAAAATATAAACAAATATGGAAATATGAAATTTTACTGCAGATGGATTTTTTTAAATATAACATTCGGCGGAATAAACCGTTATTTATTTTTTATCTATGTTTTAAAGTTCTGTAATATAAATTGACTTTTGTGTATCAAAATGTACAGAAAGAAAGAAACATTAAATTTTTTGTATGTTTGTGCATATTTATATTTTAATAATACATAAGTATATTGTAGCAATAACATATATATACAAAAAATTTCATCTATCATGTGGTTGTAATTTTTGAATTATGTATATGGTAAACTTTAGATGATCATTTTCTGAGTAATGATAGTACATTGTAATTAGAAATTAACACGTTATTGTCCGATATATATCGGCTGTCAGCTGCCTATTACAATACCAGTTAGACAGCTGCTTGCCTCAATAAATATCCTGTTAAAACGAAGTGTCGTACAAATGGATTGTTCATTTGTAGATTCCATTAAGCTCATTATGAAGTGTTTCATCGTACGAACATTAACAATAATATATGTACTTACATACTTGTATGTGTACGAACAAATTAAAAATTAAACAACAAAAACAGTTGCCAATTTTGCAAACAAATATAAAACTCAATTTCCACTAGACTGACAGTAAATCGTTTTGTTCTTAATTTGCACAAGTGTTTCGATTTAGCATCTCATATAGGATATTACAAAGAGGCAACGGTTGGTCCAAGCTTGCGCCAATGCTAGTCAACTCTGGCCAAAGCCTGACACCCAACACTGGGCCAAAAATACAAATGATAACTTCGTTCAAGACTCGGTCAACGCTTGTCACCCAATATAGTATCAATGCGGGTACAGAGTCTCCTTTGTACAAAATTACAAAGAGGTCACGGTTGGCCCAGACTTGCGCCAATGCTAGCCAACTCTGGCCAAAGCCTGACACCCAACACTGGGCCAAAATACCAAAGCTCGGTATCTGAAGGCTGATCTAGACTGGGACCAATATCGAAAAAACAACACTTGGTAACTTAATATTGGACTAAACTTGGGCCTATCGTCAAGGCTGGCATTTACTACCTGGGATTTCTACTAAACGGTTATTGAGTTTTTAAAATCTTTTTGAATTTACTAATTCGAGACAGTTTTCAAAAAGTTGCGAACTAAACCAAAAAGTTCCGGTTTTATTAGTTTAGTAAAAACCCGTTTTAATATATTAACTATTACAATTCACAACCCCACAAAAAAAGTATTTTCGTTTTCTTGTGAATTTTTTGGAGATTAAAATAAATGAAAGTATTTTCTTCATAACTCGATCAAAAATGGTCGTATAAGGAGACAAAAAATAAAATTGAAAAAAGTCTGATTTACAAAAGTCATTCATTAGATTTGGTAATAAAAATTATCACGGCCCGTGAAAGCTCTCAAAAGTGATATAAATTTTCTATTTTTTGATGATAGTAAAAAAATTTGGGAACCAGCAAACTTCTTTTTTACTGTCAAATTTGTCCAAAAATACGTAATAAAATAAAGTTCAGTTAAGAGTTTGTGTCCCTGTGTAAGAAAATTCTTAAAGATACAAATTTTTCTGAAACCAAAACATTAAAAAATATTTTTTAGTGGACTATTAGAGCATAATATTATGCAGTGAAATAGGCACATGAATCAATCAAATTTCAGTTCTGATCACTAATTGTGCAAAACTGAAGTACCCCTAGAGCAGTTTAAAGTTTAACATAGCCAGTCTAACTTTGCTGTATGAAATTCATGAACAATTTTATTGAAGTTTGAAACATTGAATATATATTTTCATAACACGGATATAACCAAGTTTCGATTATAAATGAAATAAGGCATTGCATTTAGAATAGTCACTCTTGATGTTCGGGTGTGGTGTATACTTTAAAAAGTTTTGCAAAATTGAATGGTTTATATTTTTTTATAATTATTCTCTTGCTAAAGGGTTGTATTAAATAAAATGTTGGGAAACGCTGCGTTAAAACATACTGAAATGTTTTTATTGCATTCACGGTTATATGTTTTTTAAACCGTGTTTGTAATCGATTATAAAGCGTGTTGTTTTCCTCAAACGATTTAAACATAATGAAAATTCAGTCATAAAATTATTATATCGATTTAATCATTTACAGAAAGCAATTTTTATTACTATACAAACATGGTATGAGTTTTAAACAGGTATTTTACAGTACAATAATACGAACTATAATTTTCAAGTTTTTGTGCATATAAAGAGCTTCAGGTCACCAATTTTTTAACCTAGATTGGGCCAGCTCTAGGTCAGCTTTGGTACGACATGCCTTGGTCGAATCTTGAACGAAGTTTACATTTGAATCTTGGCCCAGTGTTGGCTAGCATTGGCGCAAGCCTGGGCCAACCGTGGCCCCTTTGTAATTTCCTACATGGGAATAGTACAGATTTATCTTTATGTTGTTAATTAACGCATTGTAAATTCTAGATCTGTGGTTTCCAACCTGGAGTTACGTATTGACTGATGACATTTCGGTGAGCCTGTTTTATAATTTAAAAATATGATTATGAAGATAACTATAATTTATGGTGCCGAAACATGTATTATACTGTTTTCTAAAAGTTCTTTAAATAAAAGTAATTTTATAAACAAAATTAATATACGTAGAACATTTTTATATGAGAGTGGAAGTTATCACAATTGTTCCGAATATTTTTGAACTAGATTCAATCAAACACCAAGCAGCCTTCACATTAACTAAAAATTAGTTTTTATTTGTTACTGCTAATTAAATAAGAAATGTTTTTTTCGTGGTCTAATATTTCTACACTGGAGGAAGAAACATAAGTATATATAATATACATAAAATACAATGCGTAAACTTCTATAGGGGTCCGCCGTATTTTTAAAATTTAAATAAGGGTCAATATACTTTAAAAGGTTAGGGACCGCTGTTGTAAACAATTAGTATCAATTATTATCAAATTCAAATTATGAATTACTAAAAGATTGTTTGTTACACATGATCCAATTTTCCCGAAATAAATATATTATTCAAATAGTAATTACGTCCCCAAAATCTATATGTCGTTATATAAACAACATTGATCCTATAGGAATAATTGACGCATGTAAGGTAAATTTAATTATTCGCGATAAAATTATGTGTAATCACCCAACTGCCTGTTCGTTACTAATGATGTCAAAACATAAAGCACAGAGATAGCTCTGATTCATCCTAGTCAAGGCTACGCGCCGATCTGCAAAGTTGTTATGTAAGCAACAATTATTGTTGTTGAAGTCGATGATCCAATAAACCAGTGGATGCGAACATTTTTATATATGTATGACATCTTTAGTCAAATTAAAATTATATTAAAATAAAAATAGCTGGATATAGCAATTTACTCATCTTATCTTTATTTAAATATAATTTTAATTTGATCAAAAGTGCCATTTTGTTTTTATTTAAAAACTGCAAGCAAACGGTTGTAGTTACGATTTAATATCAAGAGATTGAATTTTTAGAGGATAAAATTATCTTTAAAACTAATATTTTTGTTTTATTCGGTGGTTAATAGATTATGAAAAAATTAACATGCAAAATAGGCAATAAAATACAATAAATTATTTCTAAGTACAGCATCTTTAGCTACAATTTAAAGTAAAATAAGTTTTAAAAACTATAGTTGAACCATGAATTTTTTGGACATTTTTATTAATTGTTGAGTACAGTTATAGAAAACCGAGGCAAATTGCGACATTTTAAAAAAAAACTACGACCCTCACTCCTGAACTATTAGTTTTAGGTACCATTCTTATAGGAAATTTTCTTATCTGTAAAATTGATCCTATTCATCTTACATCGTTTTCACTGCATCGACGTTTTAAGCATAACCGGCACTCAATTTTTTTTTTGTATTTCCGGGGGCCTACAGCCTTGCGTTTTTGATATTTTATTAAGGGCATCAGTTGCCATCGATTGACGCTAAAATAATCGAGGCGAATATTAATTCCATTTGTCACCTCTAAGAAATTTCTAATTTGAGTGGACTACTGGGTTTTCAATACCTGACATTTTATCGATTGATGTTAGGTGATCAAGTTTTTTTTTTAGTTAACTATACGTTTCAATTGAAATAACTTATATTTCGATAAAAACATTAGAAAATATATCACATATCACCTTTTCAGGTCTATTTTTCATCAGAACTCTATTAGAAAAAAAGATATATAGCACTTCACTATTTAATTTGAAATTTTATTGAGAACCTCTGCTACTCTGAAGAAATATTTCAATATTGCTTTCATTACATACAATTGTTCTTACAAAATAATACTTTTCGAAATAAATTTACCAAGGTTTTTTACTATCATTACACTTAAGAATACACACTAGAAAAATATGTTAATTATATTTAAACTATAAATGAAAATAAGTAAGAAGGTTAATGTTTTCAACTTTTTTTTATTGATTATGAATTTTAAAATTCACACAGTTATTTTATAACATTTAATTATTTTATGCACAACGCACGAAAATTTAATTGGCTTCTCAGCATTTATTATTGCTATTATGAGAAAATATGTCAAATTAGTATACCTACATAGATTTTAATCAAGAACACATGTATTTAAACAATAGCAAAAAAAAAACTCTACAATGTATTCTCACATACTACTACCAAAAATGATTTAATCAAATTAATTAGTATATTTTTAATGAAAGATGAATTTAAATCAGGGTTGCATAAAAATCCCATTTATTTTAAAAAATCAAACATTTCGAGTTTTTTTTTTTAGTTAAGTTTATCTTGTGATGAAAATCGATTCAACCCTGATTTAAATACTTCATATTAAAGTTTAGATACGAAAATCACTATTAACAAAGAATGCATTGTGAGTATATATAAACTATCATCTTTTTCAATCTGAGTTCATTTTAAACAAATAAATAATGAATTATTTACACAATATTTTCTCACGGGTTATTTAAGATATACAGTACGTGATAACAGAAGAGAAATAAATATTCATTCATTAAGTTATCGACTATCAAAACTCAAATCAACAAATAAAACATTCACTGTTTTTTATACCAACTATAAACTTATAATAAATATATGTATATGTATTACACACACATATCAAATGAAAAATAAATTAATTCTAACAATAATCAAAGCGTTTACTTATGATAGTAATAATAATAGTTTATGCTTCCCACAATATTTATCAAGACTGACCATGAGGCTCTGGTTATTAAAATAGTTTTAATTATATTATAATGAATATATGAAAAATACTATGGATTACTTTTTTTTCTATCTTTTATATACATGCATATACAACATAAAACTATGTCAGATAAAAAATAGTTATTATATATTTCAGTATAATAAATCAGAATTATTTAAATACCTGTCGTATTACGTAGGTACATACATATTAAAATATATTCACTGATTACATTTAATATTTATACATTTAAAAATAATGTGCAATAAAAAACAACTCATGCATTTATAAAGACTGTGAAATAAATAGGTATAGATATATCTATGTACGCGTATTGCTAATATAAACTTTGATTTTTTTATTAGAGTTTATAAACATAAAATAATAAGTTTAGCATATTACCAACTACTTTGCGAAGATTATAAAGTACTTGAAAACGAAGATACCTACTTTATTTAATTTCTATAATAAATTGATAAGCGAATAAAAAGCATTTTCATTCTTGATAAAAAGTAACTATTATTTAAGAGGCTAGAAAAGTGCACTTGATTTTATAAAATACTATACATATTTTTAGTTTCTGTTACTCTTTTAAGTAATTTTTTGTATACAGAATTATGTATTATATGACGGTTAAAAATATCGGTGATATTTTATTTTCTATCACGATATAAGAAACCTAGTTCTTTGAATTTTATTCTAAACTCAATTAAATGTATAGTCATGTCAACCTACGTGATGGCACTGGGATATAAAAATAGAATAGTAACTTGTCTTTCTAGATAAACAGTGTAGGAGGAAAACAAGTAGAACGGTCATTTCGTCATTTAAGAACTAACTACGACTAATTTAATAAAACCGCCAGATCTATCAAGTTCAACGATCTTCTTTTTCTTTAAATGGGCCAAAAATATCAGTTTTTATTTATTGTCACAATTGATTGAAAAACACATCGATTATACCAAAATTAGGGAAATCTTAAGGACGTATTCGCTATGGTCAGTAATCACTCTGCCACCTATCGGATATTTAAACCCTTCTGAAGAGTTCCCAAACAGAGATTTGAAATTTTAAAATATATTGTAAAAAATATGTAAATAAGTAATTACTAATATTAAATTGTGACAATAATTCATCCAATAAAACATTAAGTTTTCATCTGTTACCAAAAACTGCAATGTAAAAAAATATGGGTAAAAAATTTAACTTAACCTCCATTAATTTAAATTTGAAAATAAAATATTGTTTAAGAGCCACATTTAAACAATAACAAAATATATTCAGTCGTCACATAACCAATCAATGTCCTTAGAATGGAGGAATAATGTGTCCCTATATCATAGATTGGGATGGTTTTACGTAAAATCATAAGTAACAATGTAAAACACATAAAATTATTAAAATATATTTAGTTTCGCAATAATATGAGATGTATACTACAAAAATTAAAAGTAAAAACGGACCTTCAACGCAAAATAATAACGAAAAACCACTCGTAAGATTTTATAACTTTTGATAATATTTTGGGTAATTTAATTATGATATTTATACTTTTCGATTTTGTATCAAATGTCTCCTTCAAAGAAGATACCATGAAAACAATCCTTTCCATGGTACCTTTTCCTACGTTTGTAATCTATAATCTCTAACGTTAAATATAAACAAGAACATAATACAAAATACAACGTTATGTACAAAAAAATGTAAACATAAATATAGGATGACGTAGTGTAGTTAAAACGCAGTAGATTCACACGACACTATTGTAATTATAACATTCTGAAATAGATCTAAGAGTGCAAGGTTGCTGGAATATATTCTAAAGATGTTATGTTATTTTTGAATAGAAACAGACATGGCAGATGGAACGCATTAACACAATTTAATTAATACTGATTTGGCAACATACATACATTCATTTTATAACATATTTTTCCACACATCATATACTACTGTATTCATGTACAATACTATATACATCCATACAGTATGACAACATGCCAGGCGAGTTAATATTTTATGGCATTTTTTTCAAGAGTTCGTCAAATTTTAACACTGGACTATTTAGTTGGTTCAGATGTTTATAAATAAAAGACTAACAACATTTTGTCGATTTTTTATGTACCTATACTGATTTATTTGATTAATGAAGTAATCCAGAAAAAAATTATCTGTCGTAAACTTAAACCAGAACCGAATCGATATGTTTCATATGAACCGAATCTTTTTAATCTTTGTAACCATTTATTTTTGATAAGTTCTTTGATTTTCTGAAAGTTCAATGAAAATCACGTATATATATTAAATACAGAGGAACCTCGTTAGTACGTTTTTAAAGGGACTAAGGGAAAACACGTACTAACGAGAAAAACGTCCTAACGAAAAATTTCAAACTTTTTATTTTTCTTTGTTTCTGGCTAGACTCGTGGTTACATTTTATAATTTGTGTGTGAGCCTTTACATAAGTTTAGACAAATTTTGGTATTTTCAAAAGTAAAAAAATTACAGAAAACAGATTTTTATAATTGCACGTCGCTTCAAACTCGCCCTAAGAAATAGAATCCAATTTTTGAGGGGGTAAAAAGTAGTTATTGCTCCCTCCCTTCACCCCATTAAAAATTTGGGGGAGGGGTGTAACTTCCACCGCCCCGACTCGGGCGCCACTGATAAAAATAAGTCAATGAATATAGTGCTACAATATAAAAAAAAGAAAAGAAAAAAAAGAAAACCGAACAGTCTACCTTTGATCCTGACGGAAATCCTTTGCATGTGTATTATAAATATATACCCTGACACACACCATACTTTAAAAGTTATGATATCCCTACTATACTCCGGTAGATTAAACGGCAAAGGAAAACCTTTAAATTAAATATGACACAATTCACATAATTACAACAAAGAATTGCCACGCTCAATTATTCCTTTAAACGAAATCGCTTTGGCGCTGCCTGTCATAACCCCCGTTTGTTTTCAACAGAAATTTTCACGAGGTGATTAAGGATTTTAGGTGGTATTTTTGTATGTAGGTACCTGTGTTTGAAAAAAATTATATTATAAAAATCGTGAATGAATATAAATGTTTCAAAGCAAGAGATAAAAACGACAACGTTAATGATGACAAAGCGTCCGAATATTTTTTGGACATATTTTTTAATTAGCGGAATTTAAATTATAACAGATTCACTTTTCTATAGTTTAACTTTTTTTTAAATAATGAATGGTTTACATAAAATGTTCAGAAGTCAAATTGATTACTTTCATCAAAAAAAAACTGTACAAATCAATGCTTTCTTATAAAACGACCATTTTAAAGATTTTGTTCAATACAGTACTAATTTTAAGAAAAACAAATTTATAGATAAAAAAATATAATACAAAAAAATAATTGGTGTCATTTTCTTTCCTTTTACAGGATCGAAACGTTTTCCGACTTATTTAATACTGACTTACTAATCACCCAATTTTAAATTAAGTTTAAGAAATAAAAAGCTGACAATTTTTTCGTCACTAATATGCTCAAAATCTAAGAAAAGAAGTATTGTATGTACATTTTTTAAGAAAAAAGGTTTTTAATTCCAAGAATTTGAAAAAAAATCTAAATCGACAAAAAAATTTCCCGGTATGAGACAATATAATAATGCATAAAACATAATTAATGTTATACCTTCAAATCATCATTTAGCAATAGAAAATTACAATTTTGTCAAAAGTTAAAACAACAGCGCGAAGTAATATTCAAATATCAACTTTTATTTTCGACCCAGGTCCCGATTTTATTATTATATTTTTATCCTACTATTGCAGACAGCCTTGAGTCTGATTAAAACACATTCTATACCTAGGCGCAAGCAACGTTGAATATGTTTTAAAAAAAAAAGAATAAAACGAAAATAAATTTCGAAAACTGAAAAAAAAGTTTATTTGCTAGTTTCCATCTCTCCAATAACTAACCTTTCAATTATAAATATAATTAACGTTTCAAAATTTCATACCAATTATAATATAAATCAAATACCAGAATATAATTAAAAATTCTTATTGAGAAAAAACAAACCACTACAAAAAATACACCTACACAAATAATATAATTACGACATTTATGTTAAATAACTGTGACATCTGATGTTATTGTTTTATTATATTCTACTTAAAACGAGCCACAATAATTGAGACTGAACAGAGAGATGAGTTCGACATCACAATGCTGTCCACAGAAACAAAACAATTGACGCAACGGTTTGAATGTTAAACAAACGATAATTAAAATTGAATTTGAAACGGTCGCTGGACATCATTGTTGTACAATGATATCATTGACACATGCAAAAAAATATTCTGTGTCTGAAAATGTGTTTATATACAGAGGTGCTACCAATATTTATTTACGGGAGCATTGCTTTTTACTTTTTTAAATAGAGTTATTATTCACGAAATCTATTTTATATTTGAGATTTTCGTGGTTATTACATTTACTGAATACTAATGTCTGGTATTTAAAGAAGCTCGAAAAATTTACTAGCTTGCAAGTACTCTCAAATGGGGTATTAATTCTGTACTAGTATCTCTGGATTAGCTATGGAATTTAGAACAGTGATACTTCAACTAATTATAACAGTTGGTGACTTTGACCGTACAAAATAATTTTCATAAAATCACCACTGTTTTAATGCCATTGGTGTTTACATATTACGCGTGTGCGATAATTGTCAAAAATTTCATGAAACTGTCAGATAGGTTTAAAACTTCATTTGGAAATACTTGCAAGCTAGCAATTTTAGCTAGCTCGTTTATAATACCAGACATAATACTTCTTATGGGATAATGAGACAAGACTAGTCTTGAATTCATAATTGACTGTCTGTCTCATCAAATTTACATAATTTCGTACTGTCAAAATTTAAGCTTGCCTCATCTCGTACACATGACCGAGAAAAGTTTTGGAATTAATTCTATTTTTTAGGGCTCCGTAAGTCTCCTCGTAAACTATATTAATTAGAAACGAAACAATTCAACAGGTAAGATTCTCAGACATAGATACTTATATAAATTTTGAAAAAAACATTTTTTTTTTCGAAAATAAGGCATGTGGGGTATCAAAATGTAGGTTTTAATCAATAGAACACTATACTTTTGTCTTATTCAAATATGGTGCCAGCACTGGGCTTAAAACATTAAAACTCTTTACGGTAAGTACTGGCCAAAAAATCTTAAAAATTCATGGTAATACGTATATATAAAATATAATAACTTAATATTAAAATATTTATTTAATCTTCTTCATGTGACGCCAATGTCTATAAATATGTTAGTATGAGCATATGAATATGTCAATCAGTGAAATTGTAGTAGAAAGTTAAAACTTTTTTCCGTGTTTAATAATTATTGTCTTTGAAACAATTACAAACAAGTAATATTTTATATTACATAATAGAAACAACGAAAAAATACGTTAAAAAAACACCTTTGATTGCATTTATTGTACTAAATTACTTATTGTGTAAAATATATAAATACCTTTAAAGTAAACAGAATAGTATATAGACAAAATCATTTTCTGCAGCTTACCTGTAACAAATAAAAATAATGTTTAGCGATCAATAGAAGAGTAAATACACAAAACTACATTGTATACTATTTCTACTATTTTTGTTAAATATTTTAGTTCAAAATGTTACTTTATATTTGATTGAAAATAAACAATAGGAGCATTCTTACAACATCAAGATAAATAATCCCCGATAGAAACCACACATGTAATTGCACACTGTACCCGCGATGGCAGCACTATCGAAGCGACAATGCAGTAACTATTTTTCAAAGACAAGGTAAAAACAGTCTGTTATTAAAACAGACCACCTGCTGATGTCAACAATAACCAGGACCGCCTTCAACTGTGATATTAACAACGTTGTTTATACAATAAAATACCTGTGACACGCAATCATTTCTAATAAATGTGATAAATAGACAACATCCCTATTTAACCTACTACCCCCATGTTCCCCAACGCTCGGTACGGATCGATATGTGAACTAGATTTGAGGAAAGATTTAAGAGGCAATATTAAAAACAAGAGTTAAAATCTTTGATTGCAGTGAATATTTTTAGTATTTTTTTGGCCAAAATATTATTTAAATACAGTGAAACTTCGATATAACGTTCCCGTTTATAGCGCTATCCTGTGTATTGCGCGCTTTTGCTATTGTCTTGATCCCGAAACGTAAATTAATATTAGGTACTAGCACCAATCTTGGCCCCTTTAAGTGCAAGGTATACCGTTTTTTGGGATTCATGGGCTTCCTTTTGGTAATTCTCTTGAACTCATGTTACTAATAAAACAAGTACCAAAGTCCACAAATATAGTTTTTTTTTTTAATTATAGCCTTTTATTTTGTTTATGTTTTTTCTCTAGTAATGGATATAGTAAAATCAGTAATGGGCATCCAGTGATGGACACTACAATGGTTACAAATTGATAAGTACTACGACACAAAAGTTATAAAATTAAGAATCGTTAAATTTGAAACAATCTAAAGCAGATGCTATGATAATATAATAATTGATAAATACATTACACTAATAATTAATTTAAATGTCCTTCATTTTGACAACTATTGGCCTATTGTCATCAAATTAAGCTGCTTGATTATGATTCAGTAATTGCAGTAATTAAATATCCACAAATATTTCTTATTTAGTACATTTATTAATTAAACAAAAATCCAACACTGGGGTATGATCCAAGACTGGTGCCAGTACTTTATAAATATTCCCGTTTTTAACGCTCACAAATCCCGTTTATAACGCGCAAATGTTTGTTTACACCTTTTGTGTTGACAACAAAAACCTTTTGTAAAAATTTTTCAAATCAACTTTGCAACATTCCAAACTCTCTTTAGCGGAAAAAATGCTGATTTTACGAAAATGTGACGAAAACAAAATGTTGAAACAAAAAAATTTAGCGAAAATTCTTGGAATTCCGGGTTTAACTCTCCGTTCTATTTTTAAAAATCGTCAAGAAACCAAAAAAAAAATGCTTCAAGTACTTAATCTACAAAACGTATGTAATTTCTTCTTTTATATTATAATATAATTATGATACTGCATTTAAACATATTATTTCCCGCCTATTACGCTATCCCGTTTATAACGAATTTGACTGTATCTACTAAAACTTTTTTTTTACATTCAAGTAATTATCTTCAGCATGCACAATTTAACATAAATGACAAATGTATTATAATAAAGTAATTTTTAGTAGGTAATAGGTTGTATAACCAGATACAAATTTGAAAAAACATACGTTCATGTTAATTAACGTATCCGAACTATAATATTTATTCAGAATGACAACCATTTCATTAACACATCACAAACTACATACATGTTCATATTATAGCATTCGCAATACATTACCGTCACAATGTCAATATAGTATGATGGTAGGTATGAAGCGAACATTCTCAATGCGGTTGTGACTTGCTTTCAGGCTAGGGTTAATTTACTAATCGATCAATAAAGCTTAAGTAGTTACATATATGATAATGAATATCACATCAGTCCCAAGCCCAATCGTATTTCAGAAGCTTTTCACAATCTCATAGTGTTAGATGACTTTAATAAATTAAATAATAGATAAGTAGTAAGTAGGTACATCAATTAAGAAGTCAACTAGATCATAGGTGTCCAACCTTTTGAACCTACTGGGCCGCATAGCAGAATTTTTAATTAGTTTCATTTACGAAGGGCCGCAGGCCAGAATATAAAACTAGGACCTTTTTTTTTAGTCATACTACTTTCAATATAAATATTCAACGGTTTAGGCAGCGTACTGCAAAAGAACGCGCTGGCGGCAAACTTTTTTCCGACTTGATTTACTATTATTGTCACTGCTTAGTACGTAACAAAATATAATCTATAACCTGGCCAAAGAACGTACCTATGAATTAAAAAAAAACACGTAAATCGGATAAGTGGTTCTCGAGTGATAAGCGTACTAACGAACAGTTTTATATATATATATAGATGAATGAAACATAAATAGTTAATAATATTTTTAACAACTTTTACCCAAAACATTTTTGTCTAATACACAACGTTTCAAAAATAATCAGAAAAATTCAAGAAAATTAAAATTTCATTGACAATAATAAATTTTAGAATTTAAATTTAAATATTTTTTAAACACTCACACTTATACGAGAAACATTTAGTACAAATTGGAAATGGAGCATTCATTTCAATTAAAATTTTTTGAATTTCTATTCTGCCTAGAAAAATATTTATAAAATTTCTTATACACTTTCCTGCTTGATAACTTCCGTAACAATGATATTATAAAATAAAAATAAATGTTGTAGAATTCTTTAGAAAACTGTGAGGTTTTAAAACCCATGTGCAATATTCATAATGTTTATAGTATAACATCATAATATTTATTCTTTCATAAAACATGGGATACGTGTACTGATACACATATGCAAGCGATCTATTGAAAATATTTCATCTGGAAACCTGACATCAGCTACAACTTTTGTATCAACAAACGACAAATTGCATAAACGTTATGATAAAAGAAAATATTATTTTCATCATGATTTCATACACATATCTATACCTATACATATATGCAGAGACCTACATATACCGGGTGGCTACAAAATGTCTCTTGTTTGATAGCACAAAACTTATTTCATCAAAGTATAAATTTTCGCTAGCGCGCAAACTGATCTCAGCACGTTACATCAAGTTTCTGAAATGCCCACCCAGTATCTGGAGTAAAGCAATAGACGCTATTCACGTCAAAATAATTTTTCAATTCTTATTATTTATTATTACAATGTAGGTACTCATATTCATAAATGACTTTTTACTTTTATCTTGTCTAAAAATAAAGAGCATACAATGAAATTTACCCTACATATTTTCCGGAATATTTTACAACGTCCACAATGGAAAAAAGGGTAAATTAAACAAAACTAAAAAATTGCATATGCTGATGACGTCAACCACAATAAATGAGATAACACATCATTCATAATTAACAACAAACGCTCTAAATTGTGACAGAAATGCTATACGCAGACATGTCCATGTTAATGTAACATCAAAACAATGGGCAGGGGTGACAGGGGGAAATTGTTGGTGAGTTGTGTGGCGAGATGTTGGTACCACTGAAATGGCGCTAGCAAAAACATAACTGTCATGGTTGATGTAGATATGGCCTGTTGTTGGGTACGTTTACACACAAGATACGAAATTTTACAGATTTCTATCTTTTGTATGTACACAGTTCATTAATTTGTGATTTTTTGTGCTTTGTATGAAATATTTAATTGTACAGTCCAGGACAAAAAGTTTAATTCATTTTGAATTTGAAATGTTCGTTCAGATTTTTTTATTAATTAAAAAGTTGCGAAAATAATTATTCCAAAAATGTTACATGGATAGTACCAAAATATATATATAGGGTATCAGTTTGAAAATTTGCTATGAGGTATAAGATATAAGTGACGTACCTATACCATCTGTAAAAAAATATTCCAGAGGGGAGAAAGCTTATTATAATAATAAATTATAATTATACCAATAAACTTTTATTAATACTTAGGGGATTTTTTCATAATAGATCACAAAATACATTATTGCATCAATTTACTCAATCCCATGGGGCAGAGGAGTGTTACCATGTTTTTGATAAAATGCCAGTAAAACCTACACATTTAAAATTATATAGTGTTTGTGTTTTGTATTTTTGAGATCTGAAAAAATTTGCAATTGGTAAGATAGTTTTCGATTAATGTTAGAATAAAATACTCGGCTATCTAATTTTTTTTATTTTAAATAACTGTTATAATAAATGTTCGATGTGATCATATTCAATTTCATACTTTTTTTGTGTTTATTTATTATATAAGAAAACAAGCAAAAATATAAAAATGATTTGGGGAAATAGAATCATTTAAATAAAATATAGTACATAATATGTAGGGTATATAAAGTCTAATATTTTTGCTATTCAACGTTTGATATTAAAATTTTATATTATTATAATAATTCAAATCCCTTACTCAAAAACGTCAGACCATTTCTAGAAAAAACATTTCAAAATGACTGTCAAGAATTTCAAAACAGGTTCATATACGGGTTGCCATTTTTTTTAGTGGTTGGGACTTAATTACATCATTTTAATTTTCCTTTAAAATTACCGAAACAAGTTCCCGTAATTTTTGGTAAATTTTTTTTATTCCAAATAAAGTGTATGTTGTAACTTTTCAAATTGACACCCTGTATATACATATATATTTGGTTAGAGAATATCAATATTTTTCAATTAAGTATTACTTCATTTTGAATCTCATTTACAATTTATCATCAATGATTCTATGATTCATATCAGTAATATTTAATAACTTTAAAAAATATATTTTCTATGTAGTCAAATACGAGACATATTTTTATTCACCATCAAATTTTCAAACATTATACAGCCTTTTGTGGAAGCTAAATCCGATAATACGTTGAAAGTTTATAAATGAGTAAGGGATAATAACTCTAAAGATAAATAGTTAGTATGAATAGTCAATGGTCAGCAGTTTTTGTCGTATATAATACATGCTGACGTAACACACTATTCTTCTTCCATTGAAAATTTTTGTATAGTTTATATCTATTTTTTTACAACAAAATAACAATGAGTTTTTTTATTTGGGAAAATAGAATCATTTAAATTAAATATAGTACATAATATGTAGGGTATATAAATTATAAAGTCTAATATCCGAATTGCTTTTCAATGTTTGATATTAAAAATTTTGTATTTATTCGTTCAGATAATTATATTTTTATCACACATTACAAAATTTGCATTTTGCATGATACTTGTATTTTTGCACATCATAATTATTTTCTCAACAAAGATTATATACAGTACAGCATCTCTAAAAGTTTACCCTTTAATGCATAGACATAGAGAATGGACAGTGCATTCTGTATTAACTCAATGGTGTAACATCTGTTCAAAAAAGGAGAGAGAGATGCAGTGTAGTTTGGAACATAGACATAGAGTTACACAGTTATTCCAAATCTGTTTCTATCTCTTTCTTTTGACACGGTTCTGTGTTCGAGTCAGATGCCTGGTCCATTTCTCTATGTCTATGCTTTAATGTATAATTTCTTAGGTTATGTTTACTTTGCAACGATGATATAAAAACTTTTAAATGAAAATGTTATGCACATACTATTAATATAAACCCAAAAAATAAACAAATTTTGAATTTTAAAGTTAAATTATTTTGAAATGAGTTTTTTCCAGTATAAGAAAAGGGGGAAATATACAGCGCTGTAACTCAAATACGACAAAATAAATTTAAGATTAATTTTTGTCTGGGAAGAAAACCTCCTATTTTTGAAAGCGATCTTTTAACCGGATACGGTTGTTTACTGACGTCGATTTTTGAATTACTTTGAAACAGTGAAAATTAGACAAAGAATGGTCAAGTTGAAAATTGTAGGTAATATTACTATCTATAATTTATGTTCTTTAAAAACAAATTAAAAAAAAAATTATAATTCAAATGGTTCATAACAGAGAAGAAATTTATTATCATTTATTAGTTTAAAATATGTTTGTGGTGGCGCCACTGCCAAATAAAGTTTATAATTAATTTTATTTTTATAGTTTTACATTTTATTTCTTGTTACGAGCAAACATGTTGGTTTTCGTGCAAGAGTTTAAGTCAGTACAGTATTAAAAAGGCAGCATTAAGTAGCGTTTGCTAATGCCCTTATTATTATAAATAAACGATCCGCATAGTTTGCACCCTTTGTGCATTAAAATTAGAACATATTTTTTTTTGTTTTTATCACACCTTTGTGATATATATATCTTATTTATTATACAATTCAAAGTGAATAAATTGTAAGTTATCTTTGTTTTATGTTATGTGTTTTGTGTATTGTTAAAAGTGAAACTGTATTTCCATCATCCCCTTTTTTCTCCTAACCTTAATACAATTCACTGGATGCAGTCCAGGAACCACCCAGCAGGACAAACTGTAAGTACCTAGTTTAATTTATTATAAATTTAATATACCATTATACGCGCAAAAACAGTCCACGCCCGCTGTAGAGGTTAAGGGTTATATCATTTAACCTACCTGTACCCCCCAGTTTGAATAAAATAAGAATGATATACACTATTCACTGTCAAGATTACGTATAAGAAAGTCCCGTGGCTCCCATGGCAGATATTTTAAATACATTGTTCAATATCATGTAATTATTTCAATTTTGTAATATATTGCAGTAAAAAATAACGTAATCAAATTTTCCGCAGTTTAAATAAAAAAGATTGACCATTACTACTGAACATTCATTCAATGCTTGGTTAAAGCCTTTGAGGATTTTTGTTGCTTTGTTTTATATTGTCTACATGTATTGTATTAGACAGCTCCACTAGATTTGTATTGGCTTTGTTTAGTTGAGTGTAACTTTGAATTTGTACATTATTTAATAATATGATGTGATGTTTCTGTCTGCAGCATCATTTGTTATATTTTGTTTGCTTTGTTTCGCTTTCGGTAATTAAAAGAGAAATATTGAAAAAGTGTTTTGAACGAAGAACCCAATTAATTTCCTTTATGTAAATACAGTAACTGTTGGCTGTGTTGGACACTGTGTGGGTATTACAGAACACACATTTAATTTAATGTTTATGATAATTATAAAAGATAATAATCGTGAAATTAAAAAAAGCTTATTGAATGAAACTATACTACGTGAAATAATTAGCATCAAATAATTAAATTTATCACCCCCTAACCTTACATATTATTTTTGTGCCATGCTGCATTTGTGGGGACCTTTTTTTAGTCCTCGTGTCACATTTTGGCACCCACTTTTACTTTGGCACTAGGGTTACCCGTATCTTATGGATTCTATTGAGCGTATAAAAGCCAAAGCCATTAAAAAACAAAACAAGAATTATAATTGATTTTATTATATACAACATAACCATAAAATTAATTTAGAGCTAAAAAAATTACAGACAAAATAGGTAGCATATTACTATTACATACATATTATTATATGATACATTTCATAAACAAATGTTTTTGAATTTATAACTTTTTTTACCTCATATGTAAATATACCACGGATACCCTTGACATCTGACACGGTATTTTACTAATTTATGGGTCAATATAAAAACACTTATTGATTAATAAAATATATTAATACATTCATATAATATCAAAGAACGGCGACAATTACTAATCATTAGTTAATTAATTTATATTTATTTATACCAGTGATTTCAAACTTTTAGGTTGCAAAAATATTGATAATTTATAATGTAATAATAAGTATTTTCTGCTATACATCACGTAGGTCCATAAAAAATTTTGGACGCAAAAATAATTTTTGATATCGTTAAAAAATTGCAAAAAAAAAATAGAAAATTTATAACAAATCTGATTGTAGATCAGACTTTTCTCTTCAATTTGGTTTTTTTGTACTACTGTACGATCAGTTTTGACACTTTATATATAAATAGGAAACAAATGATCGTAAAAATATTCCAAGGGCAAATCTGGAAAACTCTCTTCATAACTAGGTCAAAAATTATCACATAGCAATGTGAAAAAAAAATAAAGAGAAAAATCTGATCTACAAAACTCATTTTTTAACAATAGCAAAAATAGTCAACGAGCTTTTAATAATGAAAATTCGTTTTCAGCGCCCAAAAATACGTAAGAAAAAACATAGTCCAGTAAAGAATACAAAACCTTTTTTATGGGACGTATATCTATCACATTGGTTCACTTCTCATAAACTTTATATATATGAATTATTTGATGCCATCTTATAGCTAGTTAAATTCCTAAAATTACGTAGCTGGGGCTTTGTGAAATTTAACATCTACTATTTGTGTTAAAACCGTATTACCTTTGTGTTTTTTGTCTGGGGGTGGTAAAGAGAACAGCCCATCTCTAGCCTTGATGTTTATGCATGTGTCATTACTGGACGCTTCGTTCGCAGATAAAAGAATTCGCATAAATGAATAAATACGAGGTATACAATTACGAAAAGAAAATCGATATGAGGAAATGTTTTTCAGCTTCGATGATTACAGAGAGTAAAATAATAATACTCTAGTGTGTTTTTCGGTTTTAATCACTATGGAAAATATATCAAATGTTATTATTTTCGCGCTTGTATATTGTATGTATATACTAAATAAATTAGAAGCAACGTCATCAAGAAAAAAAACCCTTTTGATATAAAAAAAGAGCATGTAATTACATTTTTTTGAATACCTATAATATATACATCCTACCTATTTGATTTAATATTAATAACATCAACTAAATAATCTATAAATAACACAATACAGATATTTATTATTAGAATAAAATAGCTGTTAATATAAAACAATATTGATTTTGACTAAAAAAAATTATATTTTTAACTCAATAGCAATACCCGTCAAGCAAACATCGTTTTCGTTTTTTCTATAACATTTTTTTTTCATTTCAATTAAAACAACTAACAATAGTCGTACATAAGCTTGAAACCAAAACAATCTTACATCGATATTACTTTAATAATAATAAGAAAACAATACGGTTTTTCCATTGTTGGAGAGATAATAAAGATAAATTTAATAAACTCGACAAGGTACGTAATCTAAATTATAAAATCATAAACTCTAGAAATACAAGAACCGTTGACGTGTAAAAGATATAACTCTTTGTATGTAAATGAAGACTATGATATGATATAATTCAAATTAATAAAGTACAAATAAAAATCTATGAGCTCGAAGAACTGAGTGCAGGTTCGTAACTCCGCATGAGCTTGAGCGATTTTGAAATCTTGGATCGTGAGTCAAAGTAAAACAATTCTGCGTGGTTACATTTTGGTCGGGCGTAAGTTCAGAACAAATTTTACATTTTATTTTATTTCAGAATTTATAATGCATAAATATAATATAATAATCTATTAAAACGGTTTTTAGATTAAATAATACAGCTTAAAAATAATTTTCATCATTTTATCAGAAAACAAATAACTTTATGTCAGAATTTCAAGGAAAAAGCACTACATGGTCAAAGTTGCCAACTCGAAATCTAAACTCCCTCTGCTGGCAAGCTAATAAACTTTCAGATTTAAAAATGTTGTTGCTCTATTTTAGAAATACTATTTAGAAAAATGATACAAATATATTATAAAATATACACATATTTTAATTATGTTTTAATTAATAAAATCCTATCACGAGCGTGACCCACTGTGCATGTAATAAATATAATAAATAATAAATATAATTTGAATCGGCGTGATCAAAAATATTTTTTTCACGAGCTACAAAAATTATTATTTAAATGAACAACAATTAACTATAATAGCTGGCAAACATATTTTTATAAATGGGCAGTACTAAATTAATATTAATTACAAACAGAGAAAATTCTTTCTTATATATAATAAAACTAATTCATTAAAAACAAATATATAGAATCACTGATCTTAACCAGAAGATATATATCATCAATTTGTTTAGTTATTCATTTCAGACAATTTCTTACTGGTCGTTTTTTTACGATTTATTTATATTGACGTACCTTGTTCAAATTACCCATAACTAAGAGTAGGTACTGTAACCTACATTTCACAGAAGTACAACCTTCCCTTATTTTTAGTTGAATTTTATTTCATTGTTTACTGGACTCAAGTCATAAATGAAAAATAGATGTTTTAGCACATAATACAGTGGACATGTGAAATAGTAAAAAAACTTATTTTTTAATTCCCTTCGTACAAGATTCAATAATTGTTTTCGTAACTTGAGAACGTTTCAAACAATATTGATTTACAAGATTAACTTTAAGAATTTTACCGACAAACAATAAAACCACTGGCAACTTACATGTTATATTCACCATTGTTATGTTTTAGTAGCGTATTACAAGAGTGAGTAAAGAATAAAACCAATCTATAAATACAAGCAGTAATACCACAATATATTTTCAATACGTCTGTGCAGTATAAATTATATGTATTATTTTTTAATAATAGGTACATAAACAATTATCTCCGACTTAAAAATTAAAAAAATAATTAAATATATGATCACTTTTCGAAGATATTTTACTTAACAAATATATACTGTGTGGATTTAAAAAATCGTCTCCTTGGAAATATATATCCCACTTAAGTATTTTAAAATGTTTTTATACAATCAACAAATTAACTTCCATTAAGTCGCTGATTGTACTTATCGCGCATGCATCAATGTTATCAAATGTACGATTTCATTCACTACATCTGTGTGTTGTCATTTTTATTTAATACCTAGCAGATAGCGTTAGCTGGAAGCTAATTTGCTTTTGCACTCAAACAAATTCTTTATAATACATAGTTTAGTTTAACATATTCAATTCCTTTAAACGGCTCGTTTAGTAGTCACAGTAAGTAAAGTAAATTGCATAAAAGATAACTGAAGAATTAATTATTGGACAAAATTACGTCACTGCTGAGGAGTCTACAAAATATTACACAAAAAATTAATTGTAATAATTATCTTCGAAACTCATTGTTGATCAATATATTAATGTAAAAACAGAAAATTTACGACGTTTGAGTTCTAAACATTTATGTCGTACAATAAAGTAAAAGTCAGTTTGTGATATATACATAGTTTCAAAGTATTATGTCGCCGAACAGGAGGTTTTTTTTCTGTCCACTCGGTATATAAGATATTTATTTTCTATAATGTCCGGTATTGTAAAGAATTTTCTCTCAAGCAAAAGCTAACAATAAGTCATATAACGCTATCTGCAAGGAAATATATATGATTGACAGCCACTGAAAGTTGTAATGAATGTAAGGTTATATATGAATAACCTTGACGTACGCGCGTTAAGTAGAAATTACCGATTTAAAAGCAGTAGTAGTGACAAATGTATTTCATAAAATGTATAACATTTACATCATTATACATTTATTAACGTTGTTCTAAAATAGCGTTAGTTTTGCTTTTGCTCTAGAGTAAATTCTTTATAATACCAGACATTTATTGTTGTTTTTTTTTGTGATGCGTTACTCACTTCAAATGGATTGCATAGCGCAAAATACATCATAAATTAGTTAACTGTCAGATTTTATACTTATATCATTATATTAATCACGGTTATGGTGAATTGTATAAGTAAAAAAATAAACACAATTAGTTAATCATCCGTTTACTAACCGCGATTAAGTTTAGGATAAACTTTAATCATGATTTGATATCGGCCGATTAACTTATCGTGATTATTTTTGTTTTATGCAACCCGCCATCAATATTTGAATGAGTCATGGCCACTTATATAAAAATTAAACCTATCAGTATATGCCTACCTATTTTCCATCGCATACGGGCCCAATGTTAAAATGACAAATCGGCTTTGATTCAAGGCAATTTTTCAATCCGTCTTGAGGACCTGCATTATGAAAAAAATCAGTTACCTTCAGCAACCAGAATAACAACACACGAATCTGTTTAATAATAGAAAAGGACATGAAGAATTAACATTGACAGGATGATTCATAGAGAGAGAAGAAAACTCATTAGTAAGACAGACCACAAAAAATAATTAGTTCATAAATGAAGTTGATAAGATCTACAACGACACAAGAGATGTATACAAAAAGATAATTGAAGGTATGATAAGATTGAAAGATGAACTTACAAATATACACACTTATGTAAAGACATGTTTTAGAAACCAAGGAAGAAATGATATTTTGTACACTTATTACATTTGGAATCGATTATTTTCATTAGATACAAAAAATATACCTATTTTGCTAATTTTATAGTTTATCTGTTTTCCACCAAACTAAAAAAAAGGTGTTTTTTTTTTTTTTTAAATAAAACTATATTTTTTTACAAACAACGCGTGTTTTAATTTTAATAGTTTGGTGTAAATCAGGTATTAGATGAGCATATATTCGAACAGCTTTTCTTTAGAAATATTGTACCCAGAACCCAGATACCCAAAACCCTAAATCACCAGTTTTAAAAAATCGTCGTGTAAAAATAAAATAAAATATGCTAATGAATAAATTTGTAGTTCAAATGCAATTTTTACATCGTTTTACAGGTATATGTTTGTTCCGGCTTGGAACGAAACTTTTATAGGACCTCCACTGAGCCTAGAGTAAGTTTAGGCTGCATGATAAATGAATTAAGGAAAATTTACAATGGTATTAATAAAATTTATACAAACGAAAATGTATGAATTTCGAAATAAACGCAGGCAAAGCCGCGGAGACTTTATAAATAAAATAACACGAAACAAGTATTTTAATATCATAAAATTAAAATAAAAACATAGCTGTTGTCTACGTTGACTTCATTTCCTGTCTGGCGTCGGATTTTCAGATTTTCATGTCGGAATATTTTTCAAAAGTAATTCTTAAACTATTTCCCTACGAATTCCCAAGTGACAAACAACGTCAATTTGGACAGCAGCCCAAAAAGTAAGTTAAAATACTTGTTATTTAGTTGTAAACTCAGAAATCAAAATCCTTAATAATATGACAAATATTTAAAATCAAGATAATGATACGATGTCCAGATAATTAACAAGTTGATAATATGTACTAAAGTCTAACACAATATTCATGTTAAAAGGAAATTTTGTAAGAATACTGCAGCACTATCGGGTCCTTTGATGTTCGAGCAAGTGGGTAAAGAGAGGGGCAATGTCAAAGGTCTCGTATTAATCCTGAAGGAAACCTCGTCTATGCTTGATACCCGCATCCTGGTTCAAAATAGATTCACTAACTACAGCTGATACGTTACGACAACTACCAACTATTAAATTTATCTTTTATCTTCTGATTAGTTCGACTAACTTACATACGCATAATTTGAAATCTTATATTTTAAATAAATGAAAATATTAGTGACACTAATTATTAAACTTTCATCAACATATAAGGAAAAATTGTATAAAAACCGTTTTGTATTACTATTGTTAATATTTGGTTCAACTAATGCATTAATTACAGATCGACATCATATTTGACCCAGAGATCTCAATAGATGATTCCGTGGGTTTTTGGTATACTGAAACCGAATCCGTTGCCAAAATTGCTCAGTTATGTCAGATTTTCAAAATATCTTAACCTAAAAGATCCAAAAAAAAACGTATGGTGAAACTAATGTTTATTTTAAAAGGGGTAAATTTGTTGCCGTGAGCGAAATTTTAGAAAAAAAACTTCATGCCATATTCATAAAATCGTCATTTTTGGTAATTTTAGGTTACTTTCGAAAACCTGATGTGATGTATGCAATTTGGGCAACGTATTTGAGTTCACCATGCCAAAGACTTTTGGAATAACCTATTCAGGTCTCTAGAATAGAAGTTTTTTGCCTAGTGATAATTAAAATATATAATAGATAAATCTTGCAGAAAAAAAATATTGAATATAGTATACACATAGGTATTTTATAAACGCACTAAATAAGTATATATATAATTAACAAAACTAAAATAATATAATGTACAAAAATAATATAAATCAATATTTTGTACAGTAATTCGTTTCGGTAATGTAACATATAAATGAAATATAGCACATTAAAATATTTCCATTAAATATTAACAAAACAAAAATCTGAATACATACGAAATAATGTACGGCTGAAATAATTGTATAAATAGTCAAAATGTTGATTAATAATTCAGATAAATGGTTTAAAAATGTACATTTCATGAACAATAGATCAGATTACACATAAAATCGGTGTTGCATTATGACGCATACATGCATTTGTGTTTTGTGTCCATTAGCGTGGATATTTATTTTCCAAAATTTTTATTCAACAGCTGTTTTTTTGTTTTTGTTTAATATCATTAAAATTATCTGTACAATGAAATGAAAATAGTATACAGTTATCCTTCCATTTACGCGATTAATTGGTTATATGAAAACAGGGCGTATATGGAGCAATGAAAATTGCTTCATTACGTAGGTATTCAAATCTGCATGTTTTGAATATATAATTTATATATTATGTAGGTTATGTATTTTACAATATTTTCAAATAAAAACAAGAAATGATAAATGTAACATTTTACGTATTCGTTTGAATCCTCATATAAATATCTACCGCCCGCCACTGTACTTGTAGTACCTATATCAGTAATGACATTAGCTTCAATTGTATCGATAATTCAATACGGTCATTGTGTAGAGTTACATGGAATTGTGGAATGAAAATTACACAGATTTTATGAAAAACTATTAGGTACATGAAAATCTATTGATTATCGCAATTATCGTTCTTGTATGAGCCATTTTGAAATTGGTACGAAGTATTTTTATAAAATAATAGGTGTGTTAAATGAACACTGAAATTTTGTTATTTTTGTAATACAGTAAAAGCTCCTTATTCGCGCTTCCTTCATTCGCGTTTTCACTATTCGCGGATTAAAAAAATGCGACCCAATTCCTATATTCGCGGCTAAAGATTTCTTTATTCGCGGATCTAATCAGGAAACGTGACATTTAATTTGAAAAATCTTAGTGAAGGTTAAAGAATGGCAAATGAGCTTTGTGATTTCTTTATGAAAATTGATCCGTCTATGGAACGAAGTTTTATTTTTAACAGGCAAATTGCTAATGCCACTGCTGAATATCAGTCTGAATTGAATGAGCTTTTAAAAACTGCCAAGCAAGAAAAAATTACAAAATTCTTTAAACCATTGCCTAAGCCTGAAGGTAATAATTAATCAATATGGTCAAAAACTTCAATTAAATTGATTTTTTTATATTGTATTTGTTTATTTATTTTGTCACCTAGGAACGTATCCCCTATAATCCCATATAAATTACCATTCCGTATTCACGGTTTCTGTATTCGCGGCATATTTATGGAACATATACCCCGCGAATAAAGAGCTGTATATTCTTTATACTACACAAAAACGGTTACTGCAAATATTAACTGTGATTTGGCCGTGATGACGACCACTACTCCAGTTTATATTGAAGAATCACTTTATAATCACGCTTAATGATGATTACACGATAGTTTAGATAGAATAAAATATATTGTTTTAACTATTTGTTTCGCAGAGTAAAATCGCATTTAGTTTCCTAACGAATCATCTTGCAAATACTTCAGTTACCAAATTTCAATTAAATATTTCCCAGATATGGGATTGGTCACAAATCATAGGTTACAATAATCATATTTGTTTAAATGATTTAACCCAACAAAAAAATCCCACATACATTATCACCTTGAGCTAGATGGAATTCTCAAAGAACAAATACCTAATAATTTAATCATGCATAGGTAGCAATGAAAAAATAAAAATACAAAGCTAAGTTTGTTCATCATGTGTACATTCCAATCGACCTAAGCAATCAACTACATACAATATGATATCATCACTGCGTACATGATGTTATGAACAAGAAAATTCGCGCAATTTAATGAATTTGTATAATGCTATAAAGTTGCGGTTGCGCCCCATTTAAATAGTAATATAATGCAATGTTTTCGGAAAAATATCACATAAATTAGACAAAAATTTTATGATACATATTGTTAAGTGCTTCTTATTGTTAGATTTCAAAATTATTAACTTAATGAGTATTAAAAATATTATCTAATGTTAAAAAAAGTTTAATGGAAAAAATCATACTTAGAATGATCTATTTAGTTGCATTTTAAAGCTTCAAAATTCGTTTCGCAAGTTTTTTTTTTTTTTAAGTTACCTACTTAAGTTACAAAATATACTGCAGCTTGTAATATTATTAAATAAATAAAAATCGACCTTAATGTATACGAAAATAATTTTTATTTATTTAATACTATTTAAGATCATAAAGGATATGGTGGGAGTCTAACTTGATACACTTGTACCACCTTCTTCTTCACCTCTTCGGCCGGGTTAAGGACGACCAGACCATACACAACACCTCTTACAGCAAAACAAAAGCAGACATCTCTGTGGTTAACTATCTCACGGTTTAAATATAATCATCTGTGTGAAACACACTCACACACGTGTGCGGGGGTCGGGGGTTGGGGGAGGGTTTCAACTAAACAGATACACTGTGGTGTGATCAAATGGTTAATTAATTAATTAAATATAGTACGTACTAACAAGGGGAGTGCTATGTGTTACAGAAACTTGGTTTGTTGTTTCTAGATTCTTTTTAGCTTGTTTCTACTACTTCTTTTTGATGAAGGACTTTAGGTTACATGTTCAAAAGTTTTTATTTCGTAAATTTTACCCATCGCTATCCCCATGAAGGTAAAAACTATAAAAGTTTATTTTGATAATTATTTACTTTCGATTTTCAAAGAATATGGTTGAAAGCAAGTGTACAAGTAAAAAAGATTTTGCTAGTTTATATTGATTTTGTACTAACAATCGCATTAGGACGGTCTAAAATGGCCAGTAGAGCCCAAGCTTGCCGTTAAGCTTCTAGGGAGTTATACTTTGATTAATGTTATATATATATATTTTCTTCACAAGGTGAAATTTCAGATTTCAAATACTCGAAAAGGACTGTCTCAATGCATAATAATTCATTCGAAACATCAGGTAATTTGTCATTTTAATTTTTAGGAAATTATTCAACAAAAAAATATAAATCACTGAAATTAAAAAATGTTCAAAGAAATAATTTCCAGCTGCTATCGGAAACAACAAAATGCGTGGTTGGCAAATAAACTTTCAATATGTATTTAACTGTCTACAACAATAAAAGTTATTTTACTTTGATTAAAAAATTTAATGGGATATTTTTTCTTAAGTACATATTGTTCAAATACATTAAACATTAAAATTAAATGAAAACAATTTTATTGTATTTTTTGCGCAGTTATATTTTTCTGCTCAATTAGTTATTGTGATTAAGTAAGTTAAATTTTTATTGTTTAAATCGATTGATATCAATATTTATAAGAATTTTTGTAAATATTTAATTATTTAATACCGTAACTAATTGTGAAATTAAGACTGTAATTATTTTTAGCTCTAAGGGAAAAATATATATCTTGTAATGAACATATTCATATTTTCTACTTTTCAAATGCCTGATATTATAAAGAATTAGGTCTAATTCAATTTTTTTGAATTTAAAAAAAATGATACAAAAGGTTGCTACACTTTCTGTAGTGTACTGATTTCGAATTAGCGTGGTTGCATTTATATAATTATATAATCATAAACGGTCACTTCCAGGAGTTATTTTAAGAAAAATTTTCAACTGCAAATACCTTCTTTTTTGCTGTACATTTTGTACATTTCTCCCTTACCAATTATAGAAACTTTTTTTTTGTTCTACACTTACTCGTATGTCCGGTATGATAAAGGAGCTAGCAAATTTGCTAGTTAGCAAGCACTTTCAAATGAGGTATTAATTCTGTGTGAATTTAGAGCAATGATACTTCAACTTATTATAACACAGTTGGCAACTCTGACCGTACAAAATAATTTTCATAATATCACCACTGTTTTAATACCGTTGGTATTTACATACCACGCGTGCGCGAAAATTTTCAAACACTTCATAAAACTACAAGAAAACTGTCAGATAGGTTAGAAACGTCATTTGAAAATGCTTGCTAGCTCGTTTATAATACCGGACATTACACTTTTCTATATTTTTCCTTATACTTGCAATTTTTCAACTACAAAAATTAGCTTTTACAACTGCAGTTTTCATTTTTGGAACTGCATAAACAAGCTACAACTACACACTAAAATATCCCCTGGTCACTTCAATTTGATACTCTACAAAAAAAGGTTTGATCTAGATCGAATTATTTATATAGGCAAAAGAGTTATATCAACTTACTTTCCACAAGAAACCAAAATTCATTCAAACGTAAACTCTAACAAAGTACATATTATACCTTCCCAAATTATATTAGACCGGTTTAAAATTAAATTATCTAATTTAATATCCATATACCCAATTTCCTATTATTATTTTCTAATAACCTTTATCTCAATTATACTTTATGTTAATTACCGCACATATTTATTAGATTTTTAACGCGTTTTGCGTTATATACGGTCAGTCGGTCAACGATCATGTACAAATACTTTTACTTTTCAAACAGTCAAGGTAAATGGTGCTAAGGTAACGTAAATCTTGTTTACATGCTGTGTATGGGCTTCTTGTATAACAAATATATCCGTGAATGATGTATTCACTCGTGTTGTCAGTAGCAGTCAACCGATTGTTGAATTTGATATCGTTTATATTTATGTATTAATCGTTACTAATATATTTACACTTTACTAGTTGGCCAAATCAATAGATATAACTATTATTGATATTTTGTTGATGAGGTGATAAAGAACATTTGTGCAAACTGTTTAAACAATATAAAAACAATGATCAAAGATTTAAGAATAAGCAAAATACGATTAAATACCTCAGGACCTTTTTCGTAGAGCGAAAAATTATCTGCAAAAAGGCTTGCGAAGGTAATGTTTAACTTTTCAAATTGAGACATGAGAGACGTCCAAGTGCCCGAGTCAGAATAGCTAGGTTCTTTTACGTGACTTGCGAAATAGACTTAACTTGAAATAAACAATATATAATTCACCAAAAATAATTTTAAAAAACATTTTTTTTTGAATTTTTGTACGTTTATACATTTTTCAATCAATAATGAGTGAATTTTTTTATAAACGTTCACGTATTGTACATTGATTTCTTCTTATAGTTTTTTATCTACTCTTCAGGATAGAGTATTGTCTTTTTCACCCTTTGAAGTGTGAAAATTAATTAATTAATTATAAATAGGTAAACCAAATTTTCTATCGGTTTTTAAATTGTTTAAATAATTTGCATAATGTTTCATATGTATGGGTATACATAAATGTTACTGACCTATATTGTTATTAAAACCGTACACAAATGTCGAATGTTCGTAACAAATAAACTAATTTTAGAAATATCTATTTTTCAATTTCTATTATTTTAATTATTTTTGAATATAATAAATAACGCAAACAAAAAGAAAACACAATTTTGACCAAATACAATACAAATATAATGTTACATTTGACAGTGATAAAAAGTTGACATTTAAAATATACGTGTATTTCTGTAGGTTTAAGATAGCAAGCAAAATAAAATAGTAATTTATCAATGTACCTATTTTTGTTAACAAATCATCAAAATATCAAGCTGTTTATAATTGAGCCGTTAATAGAATTATTGTCCTCAATTTTTTACAAATAAATCATTTTTCAAGTTTGAAGGCTGTACGCTTTCAGCGATTTATTGTGAAATACGGCAGATTGTGTAAATAATTGAAGCTATTTATTAACAATGACAATTACATCTAAACTCTCTCTCTCTTTCTCTTATACAAAAATGCAGACACATACTCGCATGGACATGCCATCACTTTCTGCGTCATTCGCGTTTTTTTTCCATGTCTTTTCACGGTGCGATAAAAAATAATTAATTTGTGCTTTTTATCAGAATATAAAAACAAATATCAAACAAAAAATATCACATATTCATTTATACGCTACAATTAACAATAATGTCTACAGATAATATGTATAAAAAATAATAATAAAAATCGAATATTATTATAACAATTCATAAAGTATATTGTTCTATCATATTCATATCTTCAATAAAGACAAGATATTACAGTTAAAGGTAAAAAGTCAGATATAAATGAGCACGTCAAACGCTAGAGTTGGCTCTCGATCAAGTCTATCTTATTTGAATATGTCATCAACAACCACGAAAAACCACAATCAATTATTATAATAAGAATCAGTTTTCCGTGCTTCCTGAGCAAATTAATTAATCTCAAACACGCAAATAAATATCTTTATGTAAGTTTATCTTGACAACCACATTTTTCTGTTAGAATATTTTCTTAATGAAATAAGTGTAGGTACGATAAGGCAAGATTAGATAAGAAAATGCATTTAAACGGTTTTTTTTCTGATCGTTGGCAACGCGTTTAAATTAAAGTGTTAATAACACTTATTACCAGGACGTACAGTCGTAAAATCTATGATTGTTAAATTATGTTAAATGAAATTGAATCTATACGTGACATTATAAAATATTTTCTAGAATGTTCAATTTACTATTAACTTGCTTTTTTTTATAAGTAACATACTATTTTTTTTAAATGCGTTCAACAGTTATTCTATTATTGTTTGACGAAAACAATAACATTGTCAGATTAAGAGTATATTCTTATATTAAAAAAATATATATCTTTTTCGTTATATATCAATTTAGCCCAACAATTTTCGTCCCATGTATAATAGCATAAATTATATAATTGTATAACAACCATAGACATAGAGAATGGACCAGGCATCTGACTCGAACACAGAACCGTGTCAAAAGAAAGAGATAGAAACAGGTATGGAATAACTGTGTAACTCTATGTCTATGTTCCAAACTACACTGCATCTCTCTCTCCTTTTTTGAACAGATGTTACACCATTGAGTTAATACAGAATGCACTGTCCATTCCTCTATGTCTATGATAACAACGATTTTTTAAATGAAATTAAATTTTACAATATAAAGGAAACTTTGCAATAACCTACAATGTGAAACATTCTCAAAAGAAGGCGTATATAATTTGTTTGCTTATATTCTCATTATAATCTATAATATCTATCTAGTTAAAGATAACTGTTCGTAATAATGGAACAAGAAAACAAGACAGCTTGTTAAAACGAACGATAAAACCTGCGGATCTTGTTTCACTATCGTTTTCAAGACCAAGAGCATGATATTCTTGTCTGTAAATGAAATCAAAAGTTCGTGTAGTTTAATATTTCTTTATTGTGTTGTAGTTTCATTTCCGTATCGCGTTGCAATATGAATAACTCCGGTGAAAACGAAACCGTTTAATACAGTCAGTATCATCACAGAAAAGTGCTTAATGATTAACCAAAAGTATACGAACAGTGGTTCCCAAAATTTTATTTTTGCGGAACCCCATCCATATTTATATTTACGAGACCCCAACTGTGCCCCCCTCCACCAATTTTAATAAGATATTAAATAAATCAATAATTGTTTTACTGATACATATTCAAACTGTAAACTCAATTATAAAAATATGCAAAACAACACCAAAAAATACGTAGAATTTTTCCGTGGAGCTCCGGATTTATTGACCGGTTTAATAAATAAAATGAGAGCATTTGTCAAAAGAAATACCAAATCGAATAAAATGTCTACATGATAAATAAAGAGGTAAACAATAGTTTTATTTTATAAGTGAAATATTTTTGAAAATATAAAAAATATTATTTTATTATTACTGTGTATCAATTTACAAGCTTTTGTTGGCATCCTAATTTTAATCTAAAACGAAGCTGTTGATTCTTATTCGCTGTCTTCAAAATGGGATTAAATTTTAGAAAAAATATTTTATGTAGCGAACACAATATTTCGAACTGTTTTTGTTAAATTTTAATAAATATACTAACTTTTGTATAATGGTAAAACTATAGTTGTAATAAAAATATTAAAACATTTTATTTATTTAAACCATTTTCAGCCAACATCTTCACAACTATAAATCCATCTATTTGTTCAAATAATTAATAAATACAATGAAAAATAGGTATCCGTATTGGGTATTCTTTGTTTTCATTTCTACCAGACTCTATGTATATTTTATCAGGTACTCTAACTCTTTTTTCCTTCCATCCAGGTAGGGCACTAAGGCGGTAACACTTCGCCATATATATTCGTTAGTAACGTAACAACATAAATCTAGCGAGGGTTCAGAGGCATTTAGTAAATATCTCTACTCAGTTTTAGCACTCCTTCAGAGTTATTATTTGGTGTTACGACGTTTTAGGCACACTTGGGATTGTTAGAGGGAATTTCAAGTAGCTTTGCACTCTTACCATTAAATAGGTGGCTGTAAAAATATTATCTTATTTAACCTCTTTATACGTTCATAATAGATATTTGATATTAGTGTAAATTTTTGGTGCTTATGGATACTTTCAAACAACATGATTAATTCGAGTAAGTTAAGTGCTTTTTATATCTAATTACATCGTAACGGTTTTATATTATAGTTTTAAATATTGCAGAGTGTGTTCTTAAGTGTTTTTCATATAGGGGAATCTATTTTTCTAATTTAAAATATTTAATACTATCTAATTAACATGATAAGTAAATCTTTCCTTGCATCTCACATCTTTTTTTATATTGAATATTTTCTAACCTATATGTATATCTTGTGTACAATTAAGTGGACTTATTATCAGATTTTTAGGTTCTATTATTAAATGCCATATTGCTTTAAATTTTCGTATTAACGTGTATATGTAATAGGGGAAATATTATATATCTCTACTTATTAAAGTTTTAACAATAGTACAACCAATACAAATATATAATAGCAGCAAACATTTAAATATTAATTGTAATGCTAGATATACATATTTAACAATAATATGTGTGTCTGAGCCAGCATTATTGTTACTATATCTAAAAGTAAACAGTAAAACAACTACATATATGTATCTATAATAATTCATTGATATTGAACTTGTGCTATGCGTCTATTATATATACATATGTAGGTACACATATAAAATTTACGATTAAGAACAAAACATACACGTATATGTTATTGTTTATTTACAAAATAATACATAAAAAAGATGACGAATAATATGTAAAAAGCGACTCTTTAAAAAAATTTATAGACAATATATTTGTATATCTATCCAGTTACTATTTTGTACTCTTGATCGTAACAGTGTATAGGCATATTTTATTTTTCACTCGTCAATAGTTTTCCAAGCTGTGAAATTCTGAATTTACATGGAAAAATTCACAATAATATCATAATCATTTTTTCTAATTGTTCTGATTGTTTCTGATTGGTTGAAAATGGGGTCAAATCTGGGAGCATTCACATTTCGTGATATTTGTAAAAAAAATAGTTTTTGATTGAAATTTTTTTTAAATTAAAAAAAAATCAGAAATATATAAAAATAAAAAAAGGTCAGGCGCGTACCGAAGAAAATTACAATAACCATTTTTTAATAAAATTTTATAAATATATAAATATTAATTATTTGGTAGTTGAGAGATTAACTTCATTGTAATAAAAACTATAAATGCTTCTAATCTATAAGTACTGAACAATTAATACAAATCTAAGTATCATTTTATGCGGACAAAATTTTATAATTCCATATTATATTTAAAGTACAGTTTTATGGATACACAAGGAACGGAAGATATGCTTAAGGCTTATCAAAATCATTTGAAGTTATTTGACTTTACCGGGTTTAATTCGTGTTCGAAATAACTAACAGTGTGTTAAAGATATCTTTATTACCTACAGAGTTTATAGTCTGAGAATATTGCTTCGGTATGGAAATCGTACTGCACGTAAATTTTATGATGTTATTAATACTTTGTATACATTCAAATATTTGCAGTCAAAATTGACTATTTGCGACATGGAATGAATGAAAACTGTATAAATATCGTTGTTATTTTAACTTGATTATAACGTCGTTAACCTCGGCTTTTACGTCATGTTTTCATAAGTTTAATTATCATCAACTCGAACCATTTTCAGATTAAATTTATTTTAATAGAGGTATAATAGCTTTTAATATTATTTTTTAATATTATAGCGACCTCTTTTACTTAGTAAATCTATTTTATGTCTGTCTGTAATAGTATGTACAATAATAGGTTATCTAATTATGTTTAACCGCTATATTCAAATATCTGCAGTTCGCACGTTATAATCATACTTACTATAACATTAAATCGCATTTTTTAATCAGCGCCAATGATAACTCAGATTCGAAATTTTCTATCGGATGACGCAAGAAAATTAACTAGAAAAATTTCCAATAATCGCTGGAAAATAAAATAGATAAATCATTCAACGTTTTTTTATTGATAATTATTGTGTCATCTCAAATGAATCCGCACTATTTTTCTTGCTTGTTTTGATCTGTAGGACCGCCACAAAGTTACAACTATTTTCTAGAGAAAAGCATGTAAAAACAATGGTTTAATTAATTAAAAACTTTAATTAATATCATCAATTTAAAACACAGATTTTCTTCGCATAAACTAGAAAATGTTTGCTTGCAGAGGAAGAAAAATTTTGAACTGTTTGAATCAATTTTAAACACAAAGATTAAAATCCGTATCTATAATTTAAAACATTAGTAAATATTTATAAAAAAAAAAAATGATTATTTGGTCAACTTGTGCATACATTTTTCAAAATAAACATGAACATATAAAAATGAATATTCTCTGAAGTAACACATGCAAATAAAAAAGCGGTATTTGTAACGTGTATTAAAATATATAATAAAAACACACGGACACTCAAGGCTAGTCTATCACAGTTTACGAACAAACCAAACAAAAAAACAGTATTATCCACCCATTCATTTTTCTGTTTACAATGTCAGTAAACTTGCGACCCACACAAAACAAAAAAAACGGGCTCTGTACCGGCTGCTTTTTAAAGTAAGCTGGAAATGTTTGTAGAGACCTGTTTACAGTATACAAATGCACATAAATCAGACTCATTATATTATTAGAAATGTTGTAAACAGGCATGAATAATTAATTAAGGTAATAATACAGGGTTAAATCCGGTTTTTGGGGGACGGAGTTTAAGTATAATTTTTTATATTTATAAAAATAGAATTAATCTATAAATATAACATATATGTTATCTATCTAAACATAGAAAACTGTAGACACTTTGTCTATAATAAAAAAAATATTATATATATGTTTGATATTTCTTTGTTCTGATTTGACACGACAACTAATCAACTGATTTTTATGGGACTTTCAGTGTAGAATCAGTCTGCTAGTGATTCGTATTAAAAAAAAATTACGATCGATATATTTTAATAAAAATATATAAATAGAAAAAGAAGTTATGATAGTGATGTGATTAAACTAACAGATTATATATTATCTACATATATACTTATTAATAGATAATAATAGTTAGACCAGGTGCGTATTAGGCAAAATTTACAATAATCATAGCTGCGTATTAGAGCAGCCAGTTGTGTGGGTATTCATTTATTTTAAAATATACCCTCGGGGGAGAAGCCTTGGGGAAATACTAGTTCAAGATAAAATAAAATACAATTGTGAAGAGTTCAGAAACTAGAACAAATGAGAAAATCGATGTTGTATGAGAATTAAAAGGAATAACAAAAACAAATATCAATTTAATAGCAACTAAATAAAATATTGAACGATACGTTCTGTAAAAGTGCCACTAAACAGAACAACGTCGCAAAACGAATAACCCCCCACCCACCAACCCTATGTCTCGTTCCTCACAAATAGTACCTAGTACATTCATACCATTAATACACGTACAACTAAAAAATAAAATAAATAGGTAATATTTAATTAATATGCATTTACAATATTGACATATAAAATAAACATTTCATAATGAGCAAATAAGTAAGCAAAAACATGTATGTAATTAGTCAAATAATATACAAAAACAAATAAAACAAAACATAAAAAAACAAGAACATCAAAGAAAATATTATAGAAATAAATAAAAAATATTTAATACTTTCGTAAATAAAACTAATGCAAATTACTTAATTTAAAGTTCATGTTGTCAACATAAAAATATCCATTTCTCTGGTTTATGGACTCCAACTTCACGTGTTTTAATGCAGCAGGTAGAAAACACACACATACATTTATATATGTATATGTATATAGACTACACAGACATTCATACAGACACACAGGACCGTACATATACAATTTATTCATATAAAGGGTGAAACTGGCAACTAACATACATCGGATTTTTTCGTATAAAGCAAAACTTCTTGATTACGTTAATGTTAAATAATTTAACGTGTTTCGGTATTTTTTTATAATTAGGGCGAGTTCAGACTAACCGCTACTTTTACTGACTTTTTTGTTTTATTTATTTTTTGCGTAAATTGATAAATTGACGCCTAAATTGTAAGAAACAATAAAAAAGAACGCATTTTTCATTATTACATATTATTTTAAAAATCACTTAACATTTAAACTCCAAGTAATTAATTAAACATTATCTATACTAATTATGTGTAACACCCGATACACTTATTACTAATACACTATTAATAAAGTCACAGTATACAAAAAACACATAAATGGAATAAGAGTTTTTGCAGATTTACCTGACTTAATAACTTAACTTAAACAGCCTTCCGAAATTTGCAACGCCCATTACAAATACTTATGAGTATTTTACTAATCTAATAATAAGTGTGCAAAATTCTCTTTTTAACATAATGAAGTTGATAAAAAACCAGTTCCTTTTCAGGGGTTATTTCATATTATAAATTTATATTAATATCAAAAATATATCGTTTTGATTACCATAAACTTATAAAATCCATTCCATGAACTCGCCTAATAACAACCTATAAATAATTAATTACTATATTTTTTTATTGAAAATCTAGAGGCATAAATAAATAATTATAATATTAAAAGATACATTTTAAATTAGTTTTAATAAATCCATTTCAACTTCCTTGAAATATACCTGCTGTATAGAGTCAACCTTTATTTAACATGTAGAATGAGTTCCCGGCCGTTTTTAGTTTATTGTACCTCCATAAAACGCCTGTTGCCATAACCAAGTTTACGGAGCAAGACAACCGCATCCTCCTACGGTCTAGCCTCCTAAGTCGTGACACACTCACATGCTATGCGGTCTGTTCGTTGTGGCTACGTATATCATACGTCGAATCGTACCAATTAAATGTAATTTTGTAATTTAAAATATTATTAAATTAAGGTAGTCAGATGGGTTCTGAGTATATGCTAAAAATATAGTATGGATAAAATAATAAATTTAAATTAATATATCCATTCGCGTGGTAATAAATGAAGTACTAATTGGAATAAAAACATATAAATAAGCGTAATAATGAAAATAATAGCAGGTTTATTTCATAAAACTATATATCACTTTAATTATGTGTGTATATCATAGCAGGAGCACCTAATTAACAACAATTCTAAATTTATTTTATATTCAATATAAATGTGCTTCAAAATTTTGTGCGCCAATAATATATGCTTACAGTCTTTAAGGAGCAGGCGGAAAGAGGGGATCGCCTATGATAACAATAAAACATGCACTTCATTGATTCTTCAGAAACAATTTTTTTATTGAAAACTAGGGAGGTGACAATGACCTTATAGAGGCTCTGATATAGGTCCTTGCCGGGAACGTAGCGAACCCTAAATACACCTCTGAATATTGGTCGATTAAAACTTGTATAAAAATATTATTTTCCATTAGATTATTTTTAACATCATAAATAATACTTGATAACACCATTTTTAATTAAAATTTACAAAAACATTGAAAAATAAATATATATATATATATATATTGTCTGGGTATAGACAAATTTAAAATTAATTTGAAGTTAAAAGTTAATGGTTTACTTATTTTATTTCTTATTATTTACACAGTTTTAATTATAAGTAATATTATTTCCTCATGCATGTATTACAAAATGTCACATTTTTAATTAATAATATTATCGTTCATTTATTACCTATGTCATTACAATATTTCAAATAAACGTAATTAAGTCATATCTATTTAAAATGTCATACTATAAATATAATTCATATTTCATTATATTTCTTGAAATATGCAATAAGTGAAAAAAATTCCAAAGCTCTACTTTTTAACATGTCATGTAAGAATCATATCACTCATTATGTACATCAAATATTTTATAATATACGTTATATCTTCACAAATAACATACATACACATTTTTATTAACAGTTGCATCAAGTGTCAGGTGATAATCATATGATATATTTAATTAGTTATGGCCGCTATAAGAGCAAGGTTTACTGTTTTTGTGATTGACGGGCTTCTTTTTTGTAATTCTCATGAACTCATGTTACTAATAATAATACAAGTAACTCTTTATTTAACCAAAAGTCCGCAAATATAGTTTGTTTTTTTAAATTATAGCCTTTTATTTTGTTTATGTTTTTTCTCCAGTAATGGATAAAGTAAAGCCAGTAATGAGCACGCAGTGATGGACACTTGTTAATGATAAGTACTACGGCACAAAAGATATAAAAGAATGAATCATCAAATTTGAAACAATGTAAAGCATATTAATTAAACTAATAATTATTCATCATTTTGACACCTATTGGCCGATTGTCATCAAATCACGCTGTAAGACAGTTAAATGTATATCGATTAATATTCAGAAATGGTAGTAATCAAATATCAACAAATATTTCGAATTCATTACATTTAATTAAAAGAATGGTGTCATATCCAAGACTGGTGCCAGTATCTTATTTAATTTTTCAAAATCATATGTTACATCACAGTCGCATCGCAAGTCACGTCACACCCATACATCACAGAAACAACACGCAAGCGGTGTTTATTCACCACCACACTCCAAGCGTGTTAATAAAACGCGTCGCGCTGTTGCGTTCCGACGTCGTAAATTATAATTATCTTTGAAATATTAAATCATGCAAATATTAAACACCAGAGGAGTTAAAAACCGTACCCCGCGTTTATCGATCAGTGGCAGTAAATGAAAAATGTTTAACTCATTATGTCACGGTCGGTATGTTTACATCAACAGCATCCACCAAACCCTTCCTCCCCTGCCATTTCTGATACATCCTGTTGCCATGATAATGGAAGTTCTGTGTAGATATATACATATTATAATACTGCGGTATAAGCAGATTTTCTTTACAGGGATATTTTTATTTTTTAAAATAACCAAAAATATTTTTTTAACTCTACATTTTTAAACGTATATATTCAAAACAGGGAAACAAACAAGGTAGTTATTTATGGTTCGGGTTCAAATATAAATTTTTGTTTGAGTTCGGGTTTATTTATTATTGAAACTTTAAAAAATATATGGTTACGGGTTATCCACGAAAAATTTCAGTTTCGTTGACTTTGAAATATAACGGTTCGGTTTGGGTTGAGGTTAATGAAAAATACGGTTTTTTTCGGGTTTCGAATTCGAGTTCAGGTTCAGGTTCAAGTCGCTGATTCAAAATGTACAATTATTTTTATAATGTTTGCATATACCTATCTACAAGTTAAGACTTTTTATGAAAAATAGTGCTACAGTCAATTTATTTTAATAAACTATGTTCAATCCGTTCAAAACTTTTATTTATTTATAGTTTTAAAAAATAATTAACATTTCAAGAGGCATTTCAAACATGTTTAAGTTTATTTAAAGAAAAAGTGTAAACAACTCATTAAAATAAAAAATTACATTAATAATAACAATTTTTCAACAACATATACCATGTGAAAAATTCACTATAATAGTTTCAGCACGACATAATCATAACACGTTATTTATATAAATTTATTAATGTTTTAAACATCTAATGAAAATACCTTAATGTTATATTTCAACTAATAAATATTCACGAATGAAAAATTTATACGCTGACATATACTTCAAATTCTGACATTCAAAAATTGAACAAAATAGATATCCGAAAGAAAAACGATACTTCAGTTCTTAAAACAAGATATTTCTAAACGGACAAACATGTCAAAAATAATGAAAAATATATTATTTCAAAATAAAAGTAACCTACATTTGTCAGAAAGTATCAAAATGATCAAAGCTACTAGCTGGAGTAAAACTATTATATGATAATATAAAAAGATATTACAAAAAAACAGCTGTCGTCGTTGATAAAGTTTATATCAAAATAATTCAATAAACTATATTTTCATGAAATAAAAAGTGTACAAATTATATCATAAATATATGTTACATGATCGTTCTATTTTTCTTAAAGAACTTTATATAAAATTTATTTGTTTGTTCTCTTTAAAAAAATCTTCAAATAGCTTAAAAGATTATACTTATATTTTCTAAGCTCTTAAAAGCACATTTGTTGAAAAGGAAAAAAATCGGTTTTGATTTTTTATCTAACACAATTCAAGAAGACGGGGTTTTATTTTTCTTTGATATATTTAAATTGAAAGTGAGGTGGACATAAAACAAATGGGGAAAAAAATCACATTAGATTATTGTTATCAATTTCTGAAATAATATCCGGATGAATCAGAAATAATATAGATAATGCAAGCTTTAAGGCTAAGAAGCTTGAATTTGCGTTCTTTGTGACATATTTTATTTTTTCTGTCTAAAATATCGGTATTACAGAGCTGTCAATATTTCAAGTAAAATATTTGAAAAAGTACTCAAGTACTTTCTGATTCTGGAAATACTTTACTTCGAGTACATTTTGGACGTAATATTTCAATTAAACTTGAAGTACTTTTACACTTAATACTTTATCAAAGTATTGAATTTAAGATTTGATTTTAATAAGTACTTACTTCAAGTAGATTCGTGAACAGCAAAAAATTACTTAATATTTCAAATACTTTTACATAGTACTTATAGTACTTGTTCTATAAGTACTTCCACTGACAAGGGAACCTTTTCAAGTGATAAAATCGTATCGAAATCAAATTTTGTATATTGATATGATAAAACAATTTAAGGAGGTGAAATACCCCTATGAAAATGTGCAAAATAATCGAACATTTCAATGGCAATAGTCGAAATTCGAAAACGTGAAACAGTTCACCCCCAACTCCCACCCATCCCATTATTTTTTAAGATTTTTTTTCTATTTATTTTAATTTAATTATGTAATCCATATTTCACCACAAAAATGTAACCCTTTAATCGTCGCATTATCATTTTATCATTTATTACGTTAGCGATAAGAACAGTGTTGACTATATAGTTGAAAATTGACCAATTTAGAAAGATATTTACATTTCAAGACCCCTAGAAATCTGTAAAGGGATTTTTTAGCGCAAGTTAGTCTAGAAAATCGACGTTAGTTTAGAAAAATTGTCATTTTTTTATTGCCATTCGAAAGAGTATAAAAAATCATGAAAATTTTGTACCATAGATTTTTTTATATCTTCATTAATTTCAGAGTTATTTGAAATATACGATTATTTTTCACATTTTCATAAGAGTATTTCACTCCCTCTTGCTATATACAAAATTTGAATTCTATACGATTTTATCACATAAAAAGGTTTCATTGTGAGTACCTACTTGTAACAGGCAGTCAGACAGATACTATATATATATATAGTATTAATCATTTCTTGGAATCTACCAAAACCATACAAATCAAGAAACTGATGCAATTGGTCAGAACTACCTCACACAGTTTCAAAAGCACTGCATAGAAGATAACGAGCTCAACAAGAGACCGCACGCAATAATAACATCACGTACCGCAGCGAACACATCCAAGGCACGCGGGAAACAATAGAACGTGGTAGTAGGCACTCAACAAGTGTTTTCTGTGACACAATGTCGACTAACAGTATTTGGCCGCTAGCCAGCGAACGCGCTACATCACATAATGAAAATCGAACGTTGATGGGGCCAATGTCTTATTTTATACGACAATTTTTTATCAGTCTTCTGTCAAATACATATACATAATGTGATATACGATATTTGCAACTGTATTTTTAACACGTCCACTGCCAAGTCTCAATTTTCAAAGATTATACATATACATTGTAAGTATTAATAAGCTATGTATTGAAATAAAGCATTATTATCACGTTCATTTAACAATCAAGGCTTAAATATATAAAGACGTAAGATATTTTTTACCGACATAATCATCCAATACGTAGTTAATATAATTAGTATGACAATAAATTTTAACCTTGGTTTTATCAAAACGATCAAATTAAATCTGTTAGCATATTCAAAATAATTGTTAGTTTATTTATCATCTTTAAATGCTTCGTTTCAATGGAAATTTCCACAAAATTAGATTTCCTGACAATACAAGCGAAGCTAGTACCGAATACAACAGCACCTTATTTAGGGTCGATCCGGTCTCGCTCCAGTCAAATATTCAGTGTAGTAATACTGTTTCGGAACGTGATTGGACCGAGACCTAAGCGATACTTGAGCGAAATCGGCTTGATGTAAGCATAAGTAAACATAAAAACAAATCTCGAAATTACGTGTTGTGATAGTCTCAGAATCGAGTACGGCCATTAACTGAATTAAGTATATGTGTTTATTATTTAATTTTTTAACCATATATTCGTTATAACGAACCGTTTGCAAATTATTCGTTGCTGTATAGTCCATACTAATATTGTAAATGCGTAAGTGCCTCTGTCTATCTGTTACTTTTTCATGGCCAAACCGTTCAACCGATCTTAATGAAATTTTGTAGGGAGATAGCCTGCATTCATAGGCTACTTTGTATTCCGAAAAATGGGTGTGACATTTGTATACACTTTTTTGACGTAGACATCTAGCGTGCAAATTTTAAATTAAAAACCTGTTTTATCTTTATTTATGTTGCGGGTAACAGCTAGTAATGTATAAAAACAAGTCTTGTGGTGGCCACTTAACAGATTCTTTATAAACAGGAAAATATTATCAAAATTCCACCATGTTATTTTATATGAATCTCTAAAATTAATTCTGGCTGTAAATTTGTTCAACTCAACTGTCTGTCAACTAAAGCGTACCATATAAAATTTCCAATTTGTTTTAATGTTTAGACACTTGGCACACGTCGTTCATTGTCTTGCTGATAATTTTTAACCCGTCAAATTAAAACTTAAATTTACCAGTTCTTCAAATATTATTTTTGAAACTTAATGATCTTATTTTTAAACGGAGAATCAGTGTTGTGAAATTTTTTCACTTTTAATAAATTAGTTAATTAATGTGTTCTTAATTCTTTGATTAATAAAAAAAAAACTAGGCTTGTATATATATTTTTAAATTCCCATTATTATATTGGTTTGATTAAACTAGAAAAAAATACAATTAATTATGATTAAACTATGAAAATATTAAAATGAATTGATTATACAGTGGCGCGTTACCCAATGAGCAATAAGGGCATTTCCCTAGGATCTCTAAACAAATATTTTTTTATAATCATTATTGCGCCCCTGTTGGTGGGGGCTCCAAACTAATATTTTATAAAATATATATAAAGTTATTTTTATTTGTAATATTAAATGATTGCAGTATTTACAGTTTAAAGACATATTGTTCTAATTCATAGTGCATTATTTTTATGAATTTCTCTTATGGAGTACATAAAATTATTGTTTATAAATGTCAATTAAAATATTATATTTATGACATCGCACAAATTCTTTTTACATTATACTATTTTTTGTTGTACTATTAGTGATAGATTGTTTTATACAACCTTCTTCATACAAAAATGTATATTATAGGAAATATTTAATAATAATCGCCTTATATTTTTCGTTACATATGAATTCTTTGTTAGGATTATTCCGCACGATACATGCAGATTTTTGTAATAAAGCGTTTATCGATACACTTTTTTACAAAATAGATAATAAGTATTATGATAAAGAAATAAAATAAACACTGCATATACATTAAATGATTACCATAAAATGCAACTAAACAGTATCAGCTACATATGTATATACAGTTAATATTCATTGTTAGGTAATAAAGCTTTTAGAAACAAAAAGAAACGTTACAGGTAAATAGGTTAGCGTAAAAAAAATGATCGCAGAAAATAGATAAGTACCAGGAGCAACCACCTGCCGGTAGAGCGTTCAATGTAGTAATGGAGGAATTATAACAAGGATTTTAATATTTTACGTGACTGTTTTACAGGAGGGATTTTTTGTTTAATTGTATACTTACAGGCAAATAAAATCATAAAAACCTATAAATATAAAACGTAGTTTAGTATTGATGAACGTATAAAAAGTGATATTTATGTATTGTATACAGAACCAGTTGAGTTAATGTTCTGTAATTCATTTATTATTCATTCGTTATGGATGTATCATAAATTATTACAAACTCTTTGCATGTGTGCATTATTAAAAAACCATTAAAACTCACCTTATAATAAAATAATCCTCGTTAAAAATATAATACAGAAAAACAACACAGAACACAAAAGAAGCGTTGGTTTCACTTAGCAACCACACGAAAACAATTTTTATATATATTATTAATATCAAACTGCACAGAATTCACTGAACTAACAATTAAAATCAAGCTCAGCACTTTGTATGTATTTCGTGTAATGATGATTGTGATAAAAAATAAGAAAACAATTCACACAAATAACACATACACTAATAAAAAAATGTGTAAGCCACTTTACATGTCCTAGCGTTGACTAAATACACTCGACCATGCGCATTTCAACTAAGCGGCTATGCTGATGATATCTCAGCAAGCGTGGGGACGAGCAAGGCCGAGTGGCGGCGTAACCTACCGAAGCGGGACAACATATTGTCGTATGTATTGTATTGTTCGGTGTTCCAAAAGGCAGACGTAGCTAGAGCCAGTCAAACATACAAGGGCACCATCGTTGCCGCCACACCACTGTTTATGTCATGCATGCTACTGCGTGAGAGTCGGACATTTTTTACGATGAGTGCTTGTTATGGTTACGTGCTGCTATCATTTTTAGGCTCCGCGAAACGAACGTATAGATTTATTACAGTGATTCTAAATTTTTGTGTGCTGGATGATACATGAACAGTCCAGACACAATAAACAAATTTTATGATGACGCAGGATGTAAACGGATCCGTTTTTTTTAGGGTTGGAGAAAACGATATTTATATTTCATAATTGTATGCATAATTAAATTAATGTGTCGTTTTGCATTTATTATTTTCCTCGGCGCAGCATTTTTTATATTTACCCTCGCCATTTATTATGAAAAGGGCCAGTATGATTAATTCAATGTTTGTAGAAAAAAATAAACAGACATATTTTTTTCAAATGTTTTCCCTTAGGGAGCTTCTATTAATTATATAAGGATGATTTTCGAAATTTACAACGATGCCCCCTTCCCCCTCTTGTAATAATTCTTAAATTTTTGATAACCTTACTCCCTTTTTACGTAAGGATATAGTAGTAACAAAGTACATTGATTAAACAAGACAAAAAAAAAACACAATACATTTTTTTTATTTAATACACTTTTTCAGTCACGTCTATAAATACACGCTCATTCAAAATGATTTACCGGATGACAAAATATCATCATATGTTTTTTAAAAATAACTGTCTTCAAATTTTTTATCCACACATTATGTTGACAAACTGTTTTATTTACATCAAGGAAATGTCTAATTTTATAAGTGTTTGATAATTACTGTTAGTGCTGTCTCATTTTTTTTATTTATAACTATTTATCAATTAATCGGATAAGTATTTTTAGAACTATGTTTTTAGAATCAATTATATAATAGAATATTTATTTATTAATATTTATATTGCCACTTTTTAGGTTTTATCTCACGGTTAACTATTTGCACTCATATCTTACGTATGGGAGGTTTTTCGCTGCGCGATTTTTCGCCGCTGTTTTCGCGCGCGCGAGCGACAAAAAAAATGCTGACAATTGTAATGTGTACTCTCATGTTTTATTTTGAAAATCGGCCGTTTCGCCGTGCGATTTTAAAATACGATCGGTTGCGTTTTTAAAACCGTGCGGTGAAACGGCCAAATGTGCGTTCACATATAAAAGCGGCGAAAAATCTCTCGTACTTTGCGAAGTTTTGGTTTGCGTAAAAGTCCACATTTGCATCATTCGGAAAATTTTTTTTTTGGTAGCGTTGATTGAAGTAAAAAAATTTCTATGTCAATTCAGTATTCATATTTCATGGTCCCCACATCCAATCATGGCCCCTCCTGCTAATAAACCTAAGACATTTTTTTTTTGACGACGACCAAAACAAAATGTCGGTGCCCTTAGCCCCGGACCGCTAAACTAAAGCCATATGATTTGGAAAAATTAAACTATAATAAATAATAACCTAATTATTGATCAACTACCACGAAAGATACACAGATACTCTGATCGATATGAGACAATATGTTCTTTAATAGAAAATGCTATGTAATATGATTTATTTCAAGCAGTAATGATTTCATCCAATTGCAGTTTTCCAAATGATCGCCCATGTGCATCATCTCAAAGAATAGATATTGGATACACTTTGGTAAATAAAACTAGCATACTTTCATCAACAATAGGTCTCACATGATGACATTTCTAAAACTAAAATCTAATTAAAGAATCTAAAAAATAATTTGTATATAAAGATTAACTTGTAATGCCGTGTTTAGACCGAAAAAAACAGCAACATCGTCTCTTTTAAAACACCGTGTTGCTTTTTTGTTTTTTGTTATTTTTTTTTTTGGTCTATACACAGCATAAGAATTACTTGAAATAAATCAATGTTAATATTAACAGTGCTTACACAAGAAGTAGAAATTTTTTAATAAAACAAATAATCTTATTATAATTATCAATTAATATTGTTTTAACATTAATATTCATTTCCCCGCGGCTTTGTCCACATTTATTTCGAAATCAAACTCTTTTTATTTGCATATATTTAAAAAAACATATATAATTTTTAGTTTAATCTTCACAAGTTCTTTTGATTGATTTTTTGATTTCATTAATACGAGCCTAACGTTATTTGTAGATGATGAAAAATTAAACAAATGGTGTAATGTAAAGTTTGAATAGACATCAAGTAAATCTATTTACACAAACAAATTTAACTCATGTTGCTATAAATTTTGTAAAAAAAATATTTTATCAACTCGTGATCAACATTTATGTCTATCTGGGCTACTTTAACGTGTTATGAAACGTTGGTCAATAAAAGCCCACACAAACTAAAATATAAATAATAAAGTATTATACAGAGTTATAAATTTAATGATACGGATCTGTAAATATAGCGTACAATTTTCCCATATTTTCAAATATGAAGTTATAAATGTGCTAATAATGTTCATTGATCGGACCAACAGCATACGAATTATGTATATGTGTGACGTCAATGTATTTTTACATAATATGTGAACGTTTATTTATTGAATATATTAATGGAAACGTTCACTTTATTCGTCTGAGAAAAAAAACTTGATACGTTTGCCTTAACTTAGTTTATTGCCATTTATTTTTTTATTATTATGTATAATTTTTATTATAAAATAAATGATAAATTAGTAAAAGTTTCAGATAACAAGTAATTGATATTATACGTATATTTTATGTTTTTCATTTTCTGTTGTAGTTATATTGGTATAAACTGATGCCATTATGGTATATTTCGGTGAAAAGCACATTCATACTATTGTATTTAGTCCTCAGTACGTCAACCCTTTTGTTAATTTATTACTATACCTACTTCTGAAACTTCGTGAGTGGCTTCTTTTTGTCGAGTTTAACAACTTTTTTACTTGCGAAAATTCTTAACAAATCTCAATTATTCCTCAAAAGACAGTAAAAGACCTGACTTTCACCCAAAATACCAAAAAGAATAAATAAATAAATTATATTTGTATATTTTCACATAAAAATAAAATAATTTGAAGAATTCAACAAAAAATATATTCGACTATATATAACTGCGATCAATAAAATCTAAATATTTGCATTGTATATAATAAAATCCGCCCCTGCATTAAAATACGACCTTGTGAGTCAGTTATACACAACAATTACTGGTCGGTAACAAAATAAAACAGCGGAATACGTCTATGTCTTTATATAGAAACATCATGATCCTTTTTATTGATATAAATGAATCGCTCCATTGCATTGGTCATATTTAGTTTCCTTTCATGCATGTTATTCAAACATACTTAAACATAGCTAACATATACAGATACTTATCTTCATTTTATTGATGCAAACTAATATTAAAATTCACTTACATCGTATGAATGTCTATTAAAAATAGCTCACATCAGTTTGTTATGGTTATGATATTTATTCCTAAAGAGTCATCTACCTACCCCCTCCATCCCCCCCCCCCCTCTAGGCAATTACTTAATTTAACTATTATTTAACGCGCCACTGATTGCTATACATATTAATAATGTGTTTTATATAACTAATTGTAAGTCACTATTTTGAGAACTACACTGCCCGATTAAGTGAAAATATATAAATTTGAAGTTGGTATACAGTTTTCTATGCTATATAGCTAAATTTTACTATTGTTAGGTATGATAACAATACATGCATACATATATATGAAACTACTAGAATAATATTAAAGAATAATAATTTGTGTACATTTTTATTATGAAACATCGATTGTAAATTGTTGTCAAAAAAACGCTAGCGTTCGCTACCGTCTAAACTACGAATATATAATATTAGCATGCGATTTTATATATAAAAACAAAACAATCTTACCGTAGTTGGAGGGTTAATACGGTCCTGTCCTAATATTTAATGTCTCTCAAAGACTCAATGCTATTATAGTAATATTTTCTAATTATCAGAAACAAAATAAGGTAATCACATCATTATTCCTAGAGGGCGTATAAAATCATGTTTCTGGTAGTATAAAGACCATATACAATTTTCTCAGAGTATATTATTCACTAGTATTGATTAGAATATATATAAAAGCCGTTTTTATTACACGTATTCCTAACATATAATATAGAAAACTTTTCGTAAAGTTTAAGGTGTAACAATTTCTCTAGTCTTGCTAATTTAAAAGAACATAGAGTAAACTAATTCAATATTTCTCGACCTCGCATCAAAACTAATATCATATCATCATCATCCTTAACAAATATTATAAATCGCGTCGAAATAAGGGAGGACGCGCTAAATAAGTACTTGCCGCAGAGAGTGAATGAAAATGGTTGTTTGAAACACGTTACATATTTCACGGTAATTCATACGCGTTCTCTCCTCCTTTTCCCTACTGAATGTGTATCAGTGGTGGCAAATGCTAAACAAATTTGAGGGTATTGTGATAGATATGCGCCTAATAATCAGAAATAAATTTAATACCTATATATATATTCATAAAATGATTAAGATTACCGTTTAATTTCTACAAATAATATGTATAATTGTATACTGTATACTGACTGTTAAAATATGGATAATATTTATTTAATTCAAAAAGTAATATTTTAGAGTAAAAGAGTAAACGGTTAACTATTTTTTCAATCAAAATTTTAGAGTATATCGTCATTTAAACGTTAAATGTCCCATCCTACCCTCTCTAAACTTAAATGTCCCTTGATTTAAAGACAGAAACTGAGTCTTGACAAATCTATTTCTGGGTGCAAATCATATCTCGGCCAGCAATTTGTCACAGATAGCAGTGTATACCATCAAGTAAAGTATGCATTTTGACATTAACGATGAGGCTTTTTACCTAGAAACCAAGATTTACTTCAAGATCACCAATGTCGAGAAGAAAAGTTTAGCCAGTTATTTATAAAATATCATCTCTAAATAGTTATTTGTGTACCAAGTTTGTAAAGTCTTTATTATTTTTGCACGAGGAACAATAAATTGTACATTAGTGATTATAACAAAATTAGCAAGCAAATTTTGAATATAACTTTAGATTTTTTTATTCTATGTACATTCCATATTACCTGCCGCCCATGGCGTAGATGTTTACGTGTGTGTGAATGCGTGTGTGTAAATATGGTTTATGTACACCAAGAGACGGTCCGGCGGATAGAAAAGGACCGTAATAACTATCGGAAACACATCAATTCCGTTACGCAGGATTACCGGGGAATGAGGAGGGTCCGGCCCCAATGCAGTAATTCTGTTTTCAAAATTATATTCTTCCAACATATGTAATGTTTTGCGTGCATGCCAGGGATGGTAAAATGTATCAAAACGTTGCACGGTTCGTGTAATAATACCGGGTCGATAGATAAAAACGTCTTCTGTTTAACGACATATGTAGTACTTTGGAACTATACTTAAATCATAGAAACTTCGTTATAGTTTTGAACAATAACTTTATTAGTTTCATCACTTTTTAAATAAAATACAAAGGTTTTTGATATTGTTTTTTAATTTGTGGAGAGCAAATAAAGCTTATTATGATATCCTATTATACATTTTTTTATTTTCTTTTATTCTTTATTGATTTACTTATTATTTATAACATAAAATAAAATTATTATTTGTCCATTATAAATTAAAGAAATTAACAGTGACATATACTTATCTTAAATATTCCTAACTATGTTTTGTATAAGGAACATCTTCTGTCGCAATTGAGGTGAAACATTAAAATTAAAATTAAACAAAACTTATTTACAGAAACTAATATTGCAAATATCATATTTTGTAACTGTTCCAAATCCAGATCGAATTTATCACTCAATATCTACTAAAAGATGCAGATTGGTCCATTGTGGAAACTGAAAATACACCACCGAGTAAAGCGAAATTTTTCTGCAGAGGCTAATAAACATAATTTTTAAAATACTGATTTTTTAAAACTACACATGAGATCAATAAATACAATTCACATTGGAGTGCTTTAATTAATCTACCAATACCTAAAGTCTTATAATGTTTTCATTTAATTTTTGTATATTAAAAAAAATGTTTACTTAAAAAATTGTTGCAGAAGCCAACACGACTAATTTTTAACTTAAATGTCAAAACTTTGATATAACCTTTTTGACGAAGTACAAACCATTAGGGAATCCGATCATGGCAGCTTTACAAGAACATTTTGTAACATCCACTTCGCTTCATTTTTAAAATGTTTAATCCAAATTTTTATGAAATAAAAAGAAAACATTTACTCATTAAAATGAGCTGGTCGCGTGAGTGTTTTTCGCTCGCGATCACGCAATCTCACGAATTAAATTATTGTACTCACGCCCGATCAAGTATAATGGTTCACGCACACGATTGATAAAAGATATTTATTTCAATCTATTAGCGGCAGATTAAAAATAAATTTAAACATAATTCTGGATTTATTTTAGACTAAGATCCGTGTATCAGTCAAAAACCATTTTCGGTTTTCGCTCTTTTGTTTGGTGCTAAAAATATTTTTATACCCGAAATATACATATATGTGTGAAAATGAACGTATTTACTGCACGCACACATAGAAAAGTTTTCTACTGTCCACAGACACGTCCGAAGCCTGTTCCAAACTCTTGGTGTCATCAGCTTGTTTAATTACAAGCTGAATAAAATGTAAATGTTTCAAAACAAACATTTATCTAAACAAAAATTATTTTCGGCTAACGTGTTTCATTTTTGTCGTGACAATATCATAAATTGTGTGCCGATAAAACGACCTGATGATGATACAAATAATATATGCATTCAACATAATCACCCTTAATTTTTTTTAATCAATGATAAATATAATTGTACAAAATTGATTTTACAAAAATTATGATACCAAATGTTCCGTTTTGAAAGAATTTAAAAATATTCTTTGTCTCGTTTCTATAAAAGTATCGTTATCTGCGATTATTATGTTTAAATATAGTAACATATGAAGTTTTTTTCTTATTTTTTGCATTAAAAATGATATCGTATTCATGTAAAAAAAATCAAAAATTCTCGAATTTCAGTTCCCAAAGAGTAAAAATACTCGGAATTTTGGGAATACTACCTCACCTGCGCCATTACTTCTACGGGAAAACATCCTATATACATAATATAATAACGTCATAAAGTAAATTTTAACCATAAATATAATAATAAAACAGTTTAATTAAGCTATCTGAAAAATTACGATTCCCTACAATAAAAAAACATAGGTATGTAACGTAACGTAAAAAAAAAACATATTTTTCACGACGCTCGGTGATGTACATAAAACAAAATATAAAACATTAATTAAAAACATCCATGCACTAACTAATCTGATAGTGCATATCTGTTTTCATGGATTGATTTAAAGAGCATAATGGATTGAAACAATCTGGTTTTATACACAATGCCGAAGTAGTTTCACACGAGTCACTTGTGTGAAGATGGAATAATTAATCCCTACAGAATCTTAAGTAAACACTTCAAAGTTTATCTAGAAACTACTATGTTAAGTCCTAGGTACTGGGTAGATATTAGAATAATGTTTTTCTAGTTGTTTTTATATCATAAATTTAAACCGCTCTGTGGAAACAGTATTTATTACTTCATAAATAAAAGTAATTTTATAAGATTACTATGGGAGCTGCCCGCGGCTTCGCACGCGTTGCATAATTTCTTTATGTTGGCAGCACAAATATTTTAAGACAGGGGATGAAATATTAATTTTTGTATTCATTATACAAAATTATAAATATCTCGGCTCCTATGCAAGGTAAGAGGTTGCTTTTCCCTCTAAAACCCCTTTCCTTGAAGTATTTTCCTGCCGAATCGAATGAAACTAATTACAACCTTACATACGTGACGGGATATGAAATATTAAATTATTTATTTTTATTCATTACCTATACAAAATCGTAAATATCTCGGATCTTAGTTAAAAATTGCAAAAACCTACCCCTTGTCTAACCCTGCCATTAGGGGTTGAATGTCGAAATTTTAATTTTAATAGAAGAAGCATATCAAAAACTCACCCTCATCCCCCTCTTCCGCTATTAGGGGTTGAATTTCGAAATTTTGTCCGAATTTACCTTAATATCTTAAACAGTTATATAGATGAATACATCAAAATTTTAATGCTATTTGCGCCTCGTAGAATTCCTGTACCAAGTTTCATTCGAGTGAATAAAAAAAAAAATCTCATGCAAATTTTCTACCCCCTTAAGGGTTGAATTTTGATGTGACTTCACTTATGTAGAATGTGGTAATTTGAAGAAGCTAACATACATTTGTTATTTAATAAACATTATATTAGTTATGTGATTTTTTTTGGAATTTAGATCAGTGGAACCTGAATTTAGTAAAACACAATTGGTGACTTTGACCATACAACATATTTTTTATATACCTATGTTTTAGTACCGATATTTAACAACGCGCACTCGCTGATCTGTCAAGAATCATTCTGGAACTCCAAAGGAACTGTCATATAACTTTGTTACCCCATTTGAAAGTGTTTCCCATCTAATAACCAAAGCAGTAACATATAACACGTATGGAGAATTAGTGAATTACTACCGAGACGATTGCATTGGGATTTTCATTGTTATAAATTGATAAAACATGGTGCAATAAAAAGGTGTGAATTTGCCGATTTCTAAATACACGCGAATGAAGCCGCTAGTAAAAGCCAATAGGTAAAATGCCATCCAATCAAAATATTTTCAATACAGAATATATATATATGGAAGTACTAGATTTTTAATCAAACAAAATCCATTTATCCTATATTCAAATTTTATCGAATAAAAAATCCCGTACAAAATTATTATTTTACCTTTTCATCCAAGTTATTACAAACATACTCATGTGAAACAGTTTCTATAATGAATTGAAACAAGCTGCTTTCATACACATTACAGGATAAAGTAAATGTTTGAAACATCGGTACTAAATAGCAATTTAACAAATAGCCTATTCGTGTTTCTCTGTTTATTTTACTGCCGCACACACCGAAACAAACATTCACCAACATAATGCGTATACGAAAATAAAATAAATTATAGCGTAATTATACAACGTTGGGTTGTATTTTTAGTATAATATATTCCGCAGAACACTTCTCACTTACATATGAGCCATGAAAATATGCGCAAATATAGATATAAATTAATTTGATTGATTTTAAAAATCTTTCGCGGAGGGGTGATGGAACATCTTTACATTACGAGAGGGAAGACAACATGATAATTTTTCATCAGAAAGAGGAAACTAGATTATTTAAATGCCAATTGTTTCGTACTTAATTTCTATGTTTCAAAAGAAATGGAAGATCGTGATTATAGGGTTAAAAAATCATGCCAAAACAAAAAGTAAAAAAGTAAGTCTCGTCTCTTCTATATTTTTGGAACTGATGTCTTGTAAAAAATTGAGTCGGTCTCGTCTCGTACAAGTGACTGAGACCGAAAAAATTGTCAGTCTTGGATGAATTTTTATTATAAAAAATATTTCATTCACTTTTATTTATTTAATACGTAAAAAAATCGTGTCTCCTCAAAATTTCAGACAGTCGCGTCTCGCAAGAATTTAAGTCAATCTCATTTCGGTCTCTTCTCGTCCTAATTTAAAGCACTCTCGGCATGCAGCTCTATTCGTCACATTAGCGGGTTTACAGATATTTTTTACTTAAAAAATTTTTTTTTACATAGCTTTAGCTCCTTAACGTCCTCTCCCCCTGAAAAATTATTTATTTAACAAATATTTTACTAGAGTTCATCATTTTATATGTAAAAATTGCAAGTTTCTAGCTTATATTGTTTACAAGATATTTTGCTTTGACTGAAAAGGGCGTACGGATGACAAAGATTATGTAATGGAATATGGAAGTCATGTAGTAATTGTAAAAATTTGTGCTCCAGTTCGCCGCCACTGCTTTCGTGGATAGAAGTTATTTTACCCGTACATTTTTTCATGTAAACATAAATACGCATACCATACAAAAGAAAATATTTGCTGTAATACAAGGGTTAAATATACGTATAATATACAGTATTTTGTTGGAAATGGGGATAACACTCTGTATTTCTAGGAAGAATATATATATACTTGTACATTAAACCTTATTTGTTAAAAGCATGTGTTAATTTAATGTTTTAGTATTCAAACAAAAAATATTTTCTTTATTGTCAAACTGAAACCTGGACTTGGGCATAGAAAGCAGAATTTTTATACAATATAATGAGGTAAAATTTATTTTTGATGTGAGTATATGTTTTTTTATATAGGTACATAATTAATGACGATTATAAATATATATGTATTATATTTACTTATAATAAAAAATATATGTAACTTAATTTGAAATTGTAACAAAATTAATATCTCCCCTCCAAGAAAAAAATCCATAGAAAATTTTTTTTCATACTCTTGTTAAAAATGAACTTTTATCTACTTATATCCTGAAACTGAATATGAAAATTGATTTTTTTTTTTCAGAAATATACAGTTTAGTTTAGTAACACTATATTATATAAATTAAATAATTACGTAATATGTCATCTACAATAGTATGTATTGTAAGTACGATAACCAATATCTATCTACAATTTAATTTCATTGCAAATATTCATTTGGAAATATTCATGGCATCGCTAATTTTGATGAATTTTAAAATTCATTAACGATATATTGTCGACTAATATCCGGTATTCATTGCCCCATTAATAAAATATAACAAAATCAATATTGCCTCGCAAATTGATATAGATGTCAGCAGTTGTAATATGGGTAAAATCGGAAGTTTTATTATTATATTTGGCTGGAATTTACTTTTTTATTACCTGCGATATTCTAACGGACTTACATAAATGCGATATAGAGGAAAATATACGTTACTGAATAATCTATGGCGAACTGATTGATGGGAAATTGAAAAAAATATTTTATGTAAAACCAATCAAAAGCTTACCAACGATTTTTTCCTCTTAACCCTTTACTACCAAATTATATAGAAATAAAAGCTTAAACGTTCATGAATCTACCTTTCACTTGCCAATTTATTAGTTTTTTTATAGAAAACCACCGTGTTTATTAATAGACTGATTATAAACCTACATATGTATACATATTATATAAATACCAACATAATAAATTCCATAGCGAAAGAGAGGATTAAGAAGAGAGATTAAGAATCTAAAATAAAAATATATTTCTATATCGAAGAACTAATTTCTAATTGATCGCAACTCGCAACGCTCATTGAGAAAAATTTTCAGAAGACGATAAAAAACCGATATATACGGTCAATAATCACGGTATTGTAAAATCAAGCTTTTTTGAGATACTTTGATGTTAATCCTGATTTTATCTAATTGTAAGACTTATTTTATATATTTAAACATTGACTTCATTAAATTAGATGTAAAGTCTTAAAAAGGGTTAGGAGGACCTATTAAAATTAGTCCATCAAAATATATTGAAAATATATATAATTTACAGTTTGTCTCAAGATAGATGTAACAAGAGGTGTAATGAACAAATTTTTTTTTCGGAATGCCATTAAATGTCATTCCGAAATTCGAAAAAAAGTTGTTCATTACACCTCTTATTACATCTATCCTGGGACAGTCTATATACATGACATAAATTACTTTCAATCTACATATGTACCTACATCATCAATATAAATTTCATACGTGATAAAAAACACGTCATTGAATTATTGAGTTAATAAAAAAGCTTAAATTCAGGAAACTGTTCCCATCTAACTATTTATAAAGATAAAAAATAAATTGATAAAAATAGTGTTAATTTATTTTTAATTCGGTAAGTGAGTCCGTTAATAGTCAACCAAGAGGTACAAAAAACAATCGGCCAGTTGTCTGATCTTTACCACTTAAGCCAATTGACCCTCTTGATCTAATTCAGCCCCTAGTAATTATTTTTAACTAACCATTGCGTCATTTTTACGTCCATGCAGGGCCATGTGTCAGTTGAATTGGATTGATGCAATGTCACCATGAAATGTATTATTACTACAGATATTGTTCGTTCAATTTTAATTCTTTTTGTTTATTGAAAACAATGCAAACTGAAACAATCCTATTGTAATAATTTGAAACTTTTACGTTCAAAAACGGAATAAACTTTTTAATTAAAGAGGCGGTAAGAAGGAATCCCTTATGCTAAAACAAGCAATTCAATTTTTATTACCAACTGTTCAGAAACAAATTTTTTATTGAAAAAGAAAATATTATTGGTCAATTAAAACTTGTATTAGATTATGAAAATTAGAAATCGTAGCAACAGCGCAAATTAATTGGTAAGTAGTTGTATTGTAGCGATACACATATACACACATCTTACGTATAGAAGCTATGCAACGTTGCCAAACTTCTTAACTTGTGCATGCCTACACTTTTGAAACGGGACAGAGAAAAAAAATTCACGTGATAAATCATTGTTTCTAGTTCATGATCGATTTAAAAAATTTTTTTTTTACTATTTTAAGATAGTGCATCGCCATAAGAGCCTGTGTAACTTTGATAAATACAGAATAGAATTTCAATAGAACTGTGACTATCCACAATAAAAATTTAAGATCTAATTAACTAATTTTGAATTCGGTAGCCAATCTCTTTAATATGATACAAGACTAAAGAATCATTTTTAAATTCCTGTATATCTCGATATCCACAACTCTTATTTTATTGATTACTTTTCTGACTATGAAAAAAGGACATACTTTTATGTATTTATTTATTTATTTTCTCTACACATTACTTATATCCATAAAACAAAAATTATAAGTATGCATAACACATAAAATTGTTGTTTTAATCTTTAATAATTAAATAACGTGTACATTTTTTATTAACATTGAATTTTTCTTTGTTTAATAATTATTTCTCTGTATTTACATTAAAAAAACAATATCAATATCAATAAAAATTAATATAATAAATACGGTTAGTCGGTCCATATGCATAAAACAATATAAATATAAAGATATAGAACAATTGTATTGTGGACATTGTGTAATATGGTTTATTTTCGGTCTATTGTTCAACACAGCAATTAATTTAATTAAAATAAACAATAGTCCTAACCAATTACATTCCCATATGTGTAAATAAATTGGTTCCACATAAACATGTGTATATTATTTACATAGAAGGCTTTGAATTCAGAATGAATTGGCTTTATCTGAGAAACTAGAAAATCTCAATCAAGTCCATATGATTGTTTTCAACTAATCGTTAGACATTCCCCGCGACTTCATCAGCATTCTTTTTGATATAAAATCATTTATCAATTATCTATTGACAACCTTTTTAATTTTTATACAAAAAATACTATTGCAAATTTTCCTAAATACAGGTCTACCCTAATAAAAATGATCATATAGTCTCAACTAATTATAGGGTCTTAGGCTTATGAACGGTGACAGTCGCATTAAAAGTTTTCGTATATAGTTGAAAGAAATATAGACAGAAATTCTAAAATTATATGTATCGCCTGTAAAACGATGATTAAGTAAAAGTTTAAGGTTGAATGGTACGTACAGTCTGAGTCAAAAATAATGTAAATCTAGATGTAATGAACGATCAAAATCAAATTATGAATTATTCATTTTAAATGCTTATAAGAAAGTCAAATTGGTTTATACACTAAATAAATTATAAAAATACTTTTATTTAAAACCTTATTTCCCATTATTGACTATTATTTTAGAATTTTAGCCAAAAAATTAATATTTGTGCTGATAATACAAAAAAAGTTTACTCTGAATTCATCTGTCAGACATAAAAACAAAATAAGTATTTTATTATTAGGAATGGCAACACTATTTAGAACATATGTTGGAACATACAAATGCAATGAAAATAATAATATTAGTACTTCATATGCTTACATATATGAAAAAGTATGTAATAAAAACAAATCATTACATTTCAGTACGCCATTTTTTTTTTTAATATTTTTCAGCAACAATTATTTTTTTCTCACAATTTAGTTACTGTATATGTATAATTTTTTTTTAAATGAAACTTGTTGCTAATTATGCAAGTGACGTGTTGTGAAAATTTCAGATTTTTCTCGATGCTTGAACCATGTGTTTTATTGGACTTTAACCGTCAATACACCATTCTGCCATAATCTAAAAAATAACTTTCAAACTATGTTGAAAACCTTTTGAAATTTTGTGTGGGTACTTAAGATTTATTAAATAGTAACTTCTCCAAATTTCAACTATATCGCATTGAAATTAGATACCTGCCATACATCCTTAAATATTTACATTATACAGTTAGAGCATACATACGAGTGTCTATTAATATATTAGTATTAATAACTAACTGCAACATTTAGAACAAAATAATAAAATAGAGAAACATCGATATTTTTATATTAAACCCGAGTAATTAAGATATGAGAATCAAAACCTTTATGGAAACTGATAATAAAGCATCTATTATATAACATACTCAAACCAACACACCGGAAAATTGAATTAACATTTCTATATCAACTCCATTTAATCACTGATCTACATAACTAAAAAAACATTGTTTTGGTACACCATTTTGACATGCACTGACATCCATGCATTTAGAATATGTAGTGAATACGAAATTGCACCCACACACATTCTCGTTCACAAATCGATGTAATGCGCTTACGGGTCTATCGGATCATTATGTTCCTATAATGTTACCTGTAATGCATGTCTATCGGCTTTGAATGCACCGAGCAGGATGTGCGAGACGCAAGGGAGGATAATAAACTGTGCAACTGTTATTAACTTGTTCTTTTGTCTACAAGTTACCAACAGCAACTTTGGCAGACAGTTCATTGGTTTGTGTAGATTTATTTATCTCGATATTTATTGTCTATAGCGTAGGTAGGTAACGTACCGGCACCAGTTATGGCCGCTATAAGAGCAAGGTTTACTGTTTTTGTGATTGACGAGCTTCTTTTTTGTAATTCTCATAAACTCATTTGACACCTATTGGCCGATTGTCATCAAATCACGCTGTAAGATAGTTAAATATATATAGATTAATATTCAGAAATGGTAGTAATCAAATATTAACAAATATTTCTAATTCAGTACATTTAATTAAAGAATAGCCATTACTGGGGTCATATCTAAGACTGGTGCCAGTACCTTATGCATCAATGTACTTTTCAACTGTTGTTATAAAAATTAAATTAAATATAATAATATGTTCAAACTCTACATTTTGATATACTATTAGAAAAAATAAAAAAGAGGGTCAAATTTCACTGGTTTAGTTACACATTTTGACGTGCCACATGCCTTGATATGAAAAAATATTTTTTTCGGTTAACTTTACCTCTTTAGCACCCCCCCTGATTTTTTTCTACATATTTTAACATCTTTTACATGTTGAGTGAAAATTTCAAGTATCTAGCTTATATAGTTTACGAGATATTTTGTTTGATTGAAAAGGACGGATACATGTATAGACAATAAAGTTAGTAGGGTTTCTTTGGAACCCTAAAAAGAAGATAAAAGTATAACTTCATTACTATTTCCTCACCATTAACATATGTATATCTAATTGTTATAATTATGAATAACGGTTCCACCAGATAATTACTTTCCTTTAATGTTACCTGCAAAGCACGTCTCAGAGTTTTAGTTGCATCGGTCTCCCACTATGAATGTAGAAGACAGGAGATGAAAAACGAGAAAGGGTAAGACGCTTAGGAAACTGCAACTTGTTCTTTTACCAAGGAGTTAGTTGCACTAGTGAGTTCTGTAGTTAAATATGGTATAAAGTATAAACGAACAAAATGATCTTCTTTACGATTGTAATAATAGGAATGATAATAATGTAAAATATTATAGGTACTTAGATTTCTTATATATTATGACATGATATTATAAATTATAGTTGTGGTCCTTTAATGTTATTTTACTAATATAATATCATCCAGCAATAAATATACCTATAGAATTCCTAAAATCACCAGGCAATGTGTAAAATCAATTTAATTATATACATTTCGATCAGCGGTTCTAAAGCTTATATGGTCTAGGGACCCCTTTTTGAATAATTATTTTTTATGGAACCCTCTCCTCCGGATAGAAAAACAAAAAAGGTCGTTAGATACTAATTAATACTTTAAGAACCACTGGTATAGACTACCTAATTGATAGCCGGAAATATATGATCAATATAAATAGAGTTAAGGGACCTATATATGAGCATTGTATAAAATTCCTAAGAAATATATAGAATGCCTGAATTACATACTTTGCCGGTAACATATACATACATATGTTATATATCGGTTTATTTCGTAATAGTTTTGTAATCTGCGGTGTCAAAAGAAAGAAAAAAACTGAAGTTAGTATAATATAAATGTCATGTTTAATGAATAACCTCGATTTCAAATATTATTTCAAACACAAAAGTCAAATAAATTTAAGAATCATTAAATCAACAATTTTATGGTAAATAAAAGCTATACAATCTAAGAATAATATAATTACAGAATATACATATATATGAAAGATATCAACATAATTGCTAATTTTCTTTTTGTAGATGCTTAAAGTACAATTTTCCAGATACAATTTGGCAACCACAGCTACCATTAAATTTTTCGCTCATTAAATCTTCAGGTGCCATATTTCAATTGTATAAAAATAAAACATAGCGTCATTCATTTATTTTCACGCCTGAAGATAAACTAATAAAAATGTTTACTAATAATTCGTTGACAAAAAATTGCACATTAAATGTGGTTGAAAATAACGAAACAATAAATTTAAATATATTACGAAATTAACAACGACGGATGGCAATTAAAGTAAATTATAGGGTCAACATATCTTCACCTACTGTATTCTTTTAGAGTTGTTTCACACTGATATATTTGACAGTCTAATCTCAATGTGATAATCGTAAACGTACATACATACACAGGTTTCAACTAATTGAAATACCTAATTACAGATATATACATAATTTGAAACTTCAGTAGTGATTGAATTTCAAAAGCCAACCATTGGTCATCAAATGTAGCTAACAGAAAATAATTATACTATGTATATATTTAGAGATAATTATATTAAATGACCGTGTGGAGTAGTACTGAGTCTACTAATTTGATTTTTTTTTTACTAATTTACAGCACCTACGAGAATAATAAAACTAATTTTTACTACCTACTCATTTTCCACGAATGATTATAGAAAGTTAGACTAGATTTTAAAAGTATTCTGACGTACATACATACATATGTACTGACAGAAATTCATAGAATATCGTAAACTTGCTTAACTTGAAACACACAAATGTAAGAAAACAAAAGAATACTTGGTGATATTTTTCGGTCTACTAAGCTGAAGATCCTGTCAACAAAAAAACAATAATAACTAACCATAAATGTACTTTTACATTATAAGTACAGAATAATAAGCACGTCCAGAAATATTTTATGAATTGTAAACAATAGTAGCATTACAGTAATTTTAATTTACTCAAAACATAAATGAAATGTTAAAAAACTGAAATACAGAAAATGTTATCATGATAAAGAAACAATAATAAAAACAACATACCCACATATATTTTACACATAAAATTATAAAAAGAAATAGAACTCATATGAAAAGAGATTATACACGGGCCATTTTAAAAATGATAATATTTTTAGACGGTTGCTGATACTACATACGTGCAAACCCGTAAAAGTATAACTAATTTTTATAGAATAAAGCCTTAACAGCTGTGTTGTTATCTGCATGATTAAAAATGAAAAAAGTACTTATAAAAAGTGAAAACGCTAATTTATAAACGAAGATAGGAGCATGACAGAAGTGAGGAAGTCGAACAGGGCAGGATTAAGTCATTTAATATTTACAGTTTAAATACTCTAGTACATAAATATATGTTTTCTATTTTTCCCCTTAAACGAATTATATAATTTGACAATTGAAGACGAAAAATCGAATAATTTATATATATAAATATACGAGTAGATATATTAAAAAAACGTACCAATCGTTCATTTTAAAGATTCATTATTAAATTCACCTATAAATACCATAATTAGTTATTTTTCTTTAATTAAAATCTTAAATTACATAATTATGTTTAGTTTATCATACAAAAAATAAATATTAATTACAGTATAATACACTAAAAAATGATCAATCACAATGGAGGGTTTATACTTTTGTGTAAGCAACCATATAGAGCAGAGATCGGCAACCCAGCGCCCGCCGATGCCATGGCGGTCAAGGTGGATTTTTAATGCGCCCTCACTGGTCAAGACCCCCTACACTAGCGACTTTTAGTAGCGCAACTATCGCGTACATTCATTTTGCATTGTTTTATATGTAAATCGCAAAACTTATACACACTGGCGATTTAAAAATCTACAGGTGCAAGGTCAGGTAAATAAAGAGGATGAAATATATTTTGCCAATTTTAAAATAAACTCGGTAAAAACAAAAACTTCATGTGGAAACTTTATTTTAAACGAAGCGTTAAAACGCCATCATTCAGAAAATATATATCATCATAACCTTACATTACTCGTAAGTGTTTCACTTCCACAAGAATTGCAAACTATCTCTTGAAATCCGCTCCAAACTTTTCAAACAACCTGATACAATAGAAAATATTAACATAATTTGTTTATCGATTTATTTCTATTTAAAAAAATAAATACGAAATTTTCAGACAGGAATCATTTCAATAATAAATTTGTCAAGTGTGAGTCAAGTCTCGCGTACTAGTGTTCCGTAGCGAATTTTTTTTCAATTTATATTTAATTTTAATTAAAAAAAACACTTATAGTTTGTCTATTAGAAAACAAGCTCCTGTACTATATATTTTTATAACAAATTTGAAGTGCTGATAATTTTCATGTGACCTTTGTATCATTATACATATTCTCATTTTTGTTGCCACTAGTCACTATTACTGTTTAGAATAATATTTATTTTGAAAATATACTAACCGAAATTTTTAATAATGACAAAACGTTTACATATGTATTTAAAATTGTCAGTTTTAATTTGATACATCGCTAATAGAAAATGGTTTGGTAACCCATTTGCCCCTCTCCAAAAGCGCGAAAAACTGAAAATTTTAATGTTACTCGTTAGGTCAAACTGTTCAGTATCTAGAATGTTGTAACAGACAGACAATGTTAACTGTTTTCTGATTTCTACAAATGGTCTCGAAAAAAAAACATTCGTTGAACACTGATGTATAATTTCAATAATTCAAGAAAGCTTTATTTTATAATCTAGTGCTCTTAGGGGTATAATAGGAGTAATAATCAAGAGTAAGTATCAGCTGTAATTGAAAACATGACACTTTGAAAAAGTACATTACAGATATTACACATACCTATATTTGAGTGTTTGTATTCGACACAAAGTAACAATAAGAGCTGCGACAGTTTGCACACAATAACTCAGAAGTAATTATACGACTCGAGTTGGGACGACCCTGTACGCGCAGGTAACACAAAGTGTCACACGCCACGCTAATGGATTCGAGCGCCCGCACGTAATGGAGCGTGAGTATAAGTTTTAATATCAACTTGTTCGTGAACACAGATGACACTCGACTGCGAGGCAGAGGAGTGTTGTAACAACACTATTCCCAAAACACATCGTCGAGGTGTGGAACAGGACGGGTTTGTTTTTATCCCGATTAAATGACCTAAATTGCGATAAGTATATGATTGATTGTAGATTTTTTTTTATAATCATATTGCTTATGTTTTTAACGTTAAGATGTACGATCAATGCAATTTTTTTTACGATAGGCATGATGCCTAATTTTTAAAAACTATTTTATGATGATCTTACGTGTCTCTTATTTCCAAAAAAGGCTTATTTCTGCAGAAAATAAAGGTTTAATCACAAAAATTGACCCTTTTAAAACTAATTTTGAATTTGACGCCAAAACGCTCGCAGGTGTCATGGCGCATTTTTGACGTCATATTTAAAATCATAATTTCAGTGATACTTTGTTACTGGCATCATGCCTATTAGCTCATATTATGAGTTAACAATGGAAGTATTTTCGATATACTCCACAGTTTGTTTATTTATTTTTTCTTCCTTCCAATATTGTAGATACGAGAAGCTTTGTGATCGTTTTAGAATGAGACAAAAAAATTGTTCTCTGATTTCAAAATTTTAAATTGATCTTTCCGTTCCAGGTCAAGACAATCACTTTTCGTTCCGGGTCTCTCTGTCTGTGTGTCTGTCTGTCTATCCCCTGAATCCTTGTCACACGTATAACTCATGAACCACTGAACTGATATTAATAAAACTTGGTTGGCTGGTTGGGTCTGGCTTGAGAACGGTCCCATTTCAATTATCAAAATCGTGTGTAAGGAGGAGGGATGACATCCCAAAGTATTAATATATACATTTTTAAAAGCGTTTGAAAAAAAAACATCTTCCAAGTAAATGCACAGTGCTTCTTCGTGCCAAATTCAAAATTGAACAATTTAAATAAAAACCGTGTGCTCAGATAAATTGCCTAGCATTGGTTAACCATTTAATTTTTATACAATTTTATTTAAAAATATTAGTTCGAAACTTTTCTTTTAATATGTTAAAGTAAATATCAATTTTAAAAAACAAATCACGATTTTTAAAAACAAATTGAGATAAATCTTTGTAAGGGAATATTTTACAACGTTGTAAACCTATATTAATGGAAATTGAATGCTCTACAAAAAAGATCCTATAACATTTTTATGTAACATGTATCGTTCTTGAAATATCTTGAAAAAATAAATATTTTGGGATGTCACCCCTCCCCATTACACACGATTTTGATAATTGAAATGGGACCGTTTTCAAGCCAGACCAAATCAGCCAACCAAATTTCATTAATATCGGTTCAGTGGTTCATGTGATATGTGTAACAAGGATTCAGGGAACAGACAGACAGACAGACAGACACGGGACGAAAAGTGTTTGTCTTAACGTGAAATGGAAAGATCAATTTAAGATTATGAAATCGGAAAACAATTTTTTTGTCTCGTTCTAAATCGATCACAAAGCTTCTCGTATCTTCGATATTGCGAGGAAGCAAAAATAAGTCACGAAAATCGATGTTAATACATATATACATATGTACCTACTTATATAATTAGCAAAAAAATGCGCCAAAACTGGTAGCACTATTGATACGCTACTGTTCATATATGTACATATACACAGCTACAAAAATGCAATGTTCGCGCTCATTGTACAGTATGAATGTTAATGAAGCGTGTCTGACATCACATCCTAAATTATCATGTCAATATTCTCAACGTTTTATGCCGCTCGCGGATTATGCAGACACGTTCATCAGATGTTCCACTTGCGTTGCAATTAGATTTTCATTCGACGCTACGCACATGTACATACGTATGTACGAGTATGTGTTATAACATACGTATGTGAGTTTAATGTATGTGGTTTGCACACGAGCGTACCTACATTTATCAAGTGAAATGTACATTTTATAATAAAAAATAGTCGAATACAGGGCTTCGAACCGTTATTTTTTTCGTTTCGGTTTTTGTTCCGGTTCGAGTAAAAAAATATATTTCGGTTCGGTTCCGGTTTTCGTTCCGCAAAAATAACGGTTTTTCCGGTTTTCGGTTCAGCTCCGAGTGATTAATTAAAAAAAAAATTATTTGTATTAAAAAAAAATTTTCTACCATAATTTAGAATATTTTATGGTACCCGAACGACAATTGAAGTGGGAAATAAGATAATGTTAACGCGCGTATTTTAACATGTACTGAACCGTAAAAACCGATATTTTTATTTCGGTTCTGTTCCGGTTTTCGTTCCGGCAAAAAATAACGGGTTTTCCGGTTTTCGGTTCAGTTCCGGTTCGAAGCCCTGGTCGCATAGTACATCGTTGTGCTAAATTCTGCAAAAGAAGATTATTTTCGAAGAAACTAAAAGAAAAGTTGTAATTACCTCTTTTATAGAAAATTTAATGCTCTACAAAAAGATTATATACAATTTTCACGTAACAAGCGTCGTTCTTTAGATATTTCGTAAAAAAAACTATTTTGTGATGTGAAGAGGATCTATGGAACATACACGGAACGATGTGGTTTTTACCTGAAACAGAAAGATCGAATTGACAAAAAAAATGTCTACTTTCATAAATAAAGTTACTTAAATTTTTTTATTGGAAAGTAACTGGTCCGTAATTCATTTAAAGTTTATGTTTAGAACTATTAAAATAACTACTTATTTCTATAAACTTTTTATTATTCGGTTTTATTCCGCGTTGCACTTTAATGTCTTACACATGTTAGCAAACGTCAACACCTTCTGGACTCGACACTTCACTTCTGAAAAAGACCACGAGATGCTGGTCAAAATGTCAAGTGACATTAAAGTACAATGCGGAATAAACCCCAATAATAAAAAGTTTATGCAATTGAACAACCGCGAAATTCTACGTTCAAAAATACTTGTTTCTATTTTGTTGAAAAGATATGTGTATAACAAAATAGCAGTTTAGTTATTCACATACAATACATGCTAGTACTCGTATAAATACATATATGTTTTATAAAATTATCACTTTGTCATATGTAATATTATACACGCCATATTATCATATTACAGTTATTTTATTTTTTACATTTAGTATAATGTATTTTAAATATTTCCATTGTATTCTGCACCTCGAGCTGATTATTTTCTGAGAATGAAAGGCAAAATAATTTAAATTCGTGATTCACCCAAAATTTGCAGTTGTCAGTTCCTATACAATATGATTCATATATTATATATAATATTGTATACAGAGGTAGCCATAAATTATAAATAATTCAATAGGATTTTTAAGCCGCGACAGATTTTTACCGGTCTGCATAAAACGTTAAAAATGATTAAATTACAATATCGTTTAGATAAATGGTAATAATCTTTTTTGAAATAACAACCAAAACTTTCGCCGTTACGATATTATTTCTGATACCCAAATGTTTTTTTGAATTTTCGATAAAATTTTAATTCTCTCTCAAGGTTTATAATTATATCATAATGTACACTGTACAATGTACATGCTTTAATTTGATGCTGTGAATTTCCCCTTTAAAATCCATATTTCCCGAAAAATTTGGCCGGACATTTAAAATATGACATCCTTCATACAATGAAAATATATACCTCTCTTTTTTACAAATACTTTTTAATCCTTGGCATGTGCCACCGCTGCACATCCAATATGCATTTAATACAGTATAAAAACATATTCAGAATATCTGAATAGTATGCTATGGTAATTTGCTTTTATGAATTAACTACGGCAGCTCGTATAATACCCCAGTAAAGCGCGAGTGCACACAGTAGAAGATTAACTTAACTAGACTATAAATGAATCTATTAAATAAATACAACGAATAAAGAAAGCATGGTTGCACTATAGAAATAAAAAATGAATAAGATATTTTTAATTATACTCCTTAAAATTTATTTCAACTTTAGGGGTTTTCTATTAATTTATACACCCTATCATCAAACGAATGATAAAAAATAAAAATAAAACGGTCAATTAAACTTAATTAATAAATGCGTATCAACAAATGGAAATGAATCGTAATTACGCACTTACAATTAGGTAAAAACTCAAGTAGGTTAATCTAGGGTCTGAACAGGTTCTTTAATAAATAATTATTTGTTATTATTACTGACAACAGAAACAAATTAGCAGCTTCCCAAAGCCAGACAACCAACATACATTTATAATTATTTGAACGACAGCAAACTATTTCGATTGGCCTGTTTTCATGTTTCCAATATTCTCAGGACAGTTCTTAAAATAGCTAATAGTTTAAAGTCAACTGTTCTGTTATCCAATTTTATGACAGTTGACAGTCTTATATTCGACGTTCAGTTCTCTCTTGATCAGCTCCAATACAATAGGTATACCTATTTGAACAATTTCACACACAAAATATATTGAACGAAAAATAAATATTTAGTAGTTTTGATAATATGGATATGATTGCATTTATTTTAATTTAATTTTTGATTCATTTATAGAATTGTGAATGATCTTTATATCCATATCGATATTTTAATACAGTGGTTCTTAAATATTTTTTTAATTTGTACAAAAAATATAATAATAAATATATAATTGGTTATGGGAGATCACAATTTTTTTTATTACAAAACCCGCGGTTTTATTACGAATTCGAGAATTTAGTGTAGTTCAAATACCCAGTACAATTTTTTCTTCATTGCAACTTTTGTTTCAAACATTTTAAAATGGAACAACCTGTATATTTAACTTTATCAATTAAACTGTAACCCACACAAACGACCGTAAACAATATATTTGATAACTTTACAATCCTAAATGTATACATACTATAATGTTTAGGGCATGGAATATATATGTACATATACATATATACATATACACATACATCAAACACCTGAGAGTAACACCTGGATATTACCCGTACGTCACTAATAGGTGTAACTAATTATTCAGATCTCGATAATCATCGACGCACTCAGCCAATAACCCACCCTTGCACATCACCCCCACCTCTCCTGCCACCGGTGTCGTGTATAATGACTAACTTAACGACCGAACTTTCGTTCGATCCTAACTTCAGCAAACATTAATTTATGTGCGTGAAAAGTAATATGGATCTTATATGTTTCAAAGTCGTATACATGTATTAATTATTACATACATGTTTTGTTTACGCATGTAAGATAATTATCGAAAGTGATACTGTATGAGAATTTATAATGTGTACCTTCTGACTATACATATGTACAGTGAAACTATGTTGTATAAGTGGTAGCAGTTTTGGAAACTTATGTGTAAAGTTATATACATGTATGAAGAGTGGGCTGTTGTAATTAAAATGTTTGAAGGTTTATATACTCTCTTGTCTTGTTTTAATATAGATATACATATATAATTATCGATCTTTAAGATACAGATTCATTACATTTAAATTTCTCTTGCATGTTTCTTACAAAAAAACATTTATATCACCACTGTTCTAATACTGCTCTTTTTAGGGTTCCGGAAAACCCCTATTAATCTCACTTTCTCGTCTGTCCGTCCGTCCTTTTCACTCAAAGCAAAATATCTCGTAAACTATATAAGCTCGAAACTTGAAATTTTTACTGAATATGTGAAGATGTACAAATTTGATGAAACAATAATTTTTCAGGGGGGGGGGGCACTAAGGAGCTAAAGTTAGGTAAAAAATATATTTTTTTATACCAAGGTAGGTGTACGTTAAAATGTATAACCAAATCAGCAGAATTTGACCTTCTTTCTTATTTTTAATCAAAAATGGCGCCTGCAGAGGGCTTTAAAGCAAATCCAAAAAACAAAAACAAAAAAATTGTATACCAAGACTCAAAAATGGCGCCTGTAGGGGCCTTTAAGCAGTAATTTATTTTGTCTACCCCCTTTAACTCGGTATAACTACTGGCTCAAAAAATTTGAAAAAAAACTGGAAACGAGGCTTTGATGAGACTACCAACGACAAATACTCAAGTCAACAATATCAATTCAAATTTTGGAGAAATAGGGAGGGGCGTCATAATTTTTTTATTTTCTTATTTAGACATGTGGGGTATCAAAATGTAGATATCAATTAGTAGAATATGACACTTTCTTTTCTAACTCAAAAATGCACCTATGAGTGGTTCCAAACAACTTACTTCGGAACCCTTATGACATATGTATGTAGGTACATCCGTGTACGTCTACGAATTATTTACTTATTGTTAATACGCATTTACCCTGTTCAAAAATTTTGCAGAAGAACTTTCTTTATAATACCACTAATACCAGGCATTATTATTACAAAATAGATAGAATAAATGATGATATTTTATAGATATTTATGTATTTATTCTTTAATTATCTATAATGAAGGCAACCCTATATTTAACAAGACATTACAAAAACCTTATTTAATAAATATTACAAGTAAACTGTTTATAAGTGACAGTAGCTATTTATAATGGCTATGTCAAAAAGACAAACATCACGACAATTATAAAATTAATGTCGCATGTACATTGTCGTTTTACAAACCCAATTTTACGTCGCACAAAACGTTTTCAGTGAAAAACAAACTACAAACTGTTGTGCGAAAAGTTAACGTTGGAAAAATAAAGTTAGGAATGATTTGTTTTTACGAACTTCCAGTATAAACGTGGATTTTACGTGCCCTTAGGGTATCCGAAATATTATAATTAAAAGTTTACAAAAATGAATAATATCTGTACGATGCCCGTTTTTGTTTCATTTTTCTTTAATGTAGAAAATTTTGAGTATGTTGGAGTTATATTTTTTTATACATTTTCTTTTTTCTTTTATATAAAATATAAATAAATTCTATGATTTGAATTAAGATGAAATTAATTTTAAAAAGCATATTAAATTACATCGACAATTTTTTAAATTGTTTCTAATTTCTATAGTCTATTTCAATTAAGATTGCAGCGGTAGCTAACATATACGCGCTCCTGATTGGGCAAAACGCCAGACAGATTCACAATAACACAATTTTCACTGACGCAATACATCATGTTACCTTGGAAACAAATACAATTAAATTCAAATTGTCAGATTAGTTACTCTATACAACCCCTTACTGCCAATTTGACAAAAAAGAGCACCTGATAATTCAATGTCCATTATACAACAAGGAAATAGAAAAACTAAAACAAAACAAGAAAAAAAACATCACCTGGCAAAAAGAGTACAGCGAACTAATAAGAAATAAAACGGCCTACTCACACATTATAGAATACACAAAAAAACTGCAATTTAAAACTATAAAAGTAATAAAAAAAAACCATTTCATCCATATACCAAAGTGACCCTAACCCTCAAATCACATGTAACAGGCCCCCTATACCTATGATCCTGCGATGATTGACCCATCAGCAAACTCCCACTCCGTCAGACATTCCTTGTGAAACAATCTAACTACACAGAAATGACAAAAACACCACTGAGCTGTTGGAAAAGGAGTAATCCAGCTGACAAGAAATGCATCTCATCATCATATTCATAATACAAAGATGAGTTTTATTTCTTACAAATTTCATTAAAAGTTTTCATATACATATAAAAAAAATTATTCATAGACATTTCACAGACACTGCAAACTTAAATGAAACAAACCATAGGTGTAAATCATGATTTTGTTAATAATTTTTAGCTAATTTTTCATCGCATATTCATTAATTATAATATTTATGTTTTATTCTGTATATTTATTTCAAACTCTTAATAATAAATAGTGTTATGTTAAAAATAACAATGAGTGTGTTTTTCATACATTCCTTAAAAACAAATTAAGTAAAATAGACAAAGTGAATAACACTTGGATTTACTTAAGAAATTATTACCAATCCAGTGCCCGGTGCTAACCAACATAACCTGACGCAAAATAAATCTAAAAGATGTAACACTTTCTTGTGAAAATGTTTCCTCATATTTGTTAATACCTTAAATCCACAAAAAATAATTTAAACGAGAAAGCAAGAACTGTGTAAATATGTAGAGTATTACTTTTGAAGTTTACAAAACTGGCAAATAGAGTAACGAGAGTACATTCATATTTTATTAATTTTATTTATTATTCATGCTATAAACTCTCTTACAGTTCAGATGCTAAAGCAACCACAGTCGAACAAATAAGTAATTTTCTACAATTTAGTTGGAAAAAATTAAAGAACATTCAATTAATTTGAATTTTAAGGCGGATTTAGGTTTAAAATTTTAACAATTTTCTAAGTGTTTACTTTGCCGTGGTCAGGTTTTAATTAATTTTAACTGAATTATTTTCAAACTTTTTAAATTGTTAATATATAATGTATGTAGGTATCCATTGTCACTGACACGACTATTTTTACATTTGTTTCATTAAAATCGGTTTAGTAATTTGTAAAATATTAGATATAATTATGCGTTAAATATAACATTATTAAAAATATCGGTGCAAATATAATAATTATTATTTATTTATTTACCCTTATAGCTATGATCTGAATACAGTAGCACAGGAAATATGCGTAGAGTGGCAAAAACATAATATTTAATAATAATATTTTCAAATTTTTCATACACTACAGACACTACATACCTACATTACATCAAACTAAACAATTCTGTCCAAATGTCCTTCACAAAATCTACTTCCGTTTTACATTTTTATGTTGCCTATAAAAGTTCTTATATATTCCCCCATATAAAACATAATGAATTGCTTTACCCTTCCAATTCTATTACTGCAAAAAGTTTCGCGTGTATTGTAAAGTGAAATAAAATAAAGTAGACGCATTTTAATAATTCACTTAGTTATTTCAATTCATATTCCTTTATTTACGTAAACTACTATGACATATACGACTGGTATGCAAATTTTATATGCAGTTGTAACACTGAGAAAAGTTTATGTACACCAACGAATTATTTAGATTTCACAAAGTCCCCCGTTTGCTTTGGACGTCAAAACATTACGACTGTATATTTTGTTCATTACTCTTGCTACCAGAAAACTTTTTATTCCGATCCGTACGTATAGTAGTATAGTACAGCATTACACGCTTTTTATTTCGCTCTTACAATTTTATTTTACTTTTTTTAATGTACGTATATACATATGTAGATCAGTAGCCTAACTTCAGAACAAACTTCTGAATGTTTAGATCAAATGTTTAAAATAGTTTACATTTGTAAATTGTAAAATTCCTAATTTTGTACGAAATTTTATTTATTTTAACTGGTGAACTTTTCTTGATCGTGAAGGCAACCAAATTAGGAAAATGGTATGTAAAATATTTCAGATGGCCCCCGAGTTAATCCGGTCCTTCATCTAAATTATTTACCCAATACTGAACTCAAACACGTGATTCAGCAACTGTTTCTCCTACATTTTTATTTTAGTGTACAATGATTGACGGGCGTCTTTTTTATGAATTCATGTTACTAATAAAACAAGTAACTCTTTATTTAATCTATTTAATTACCAGCAAATAAAGTTTATTTTTTATATTATAAAATTTTATTTCGTTCGCGTTTTTTCTCCAATAATGGATAAAGTGAAACCAGTAATGAGCACGCAGTGATAGATACTTACTAATGATTACAAAATGATAAGTACTACGCTATAAAAGAAAGAATCGTCAAATTTGAAGTAATGTAAAGCAGTTGCTATGATAATATAATAATTAATAAATGAATTATACTAATAATTAGTTGAAATGCCCACCATTTTGATACCTATTGGTCGATTGTCATCAAATCACGCTGTAAGACAGTTAAATGTATTTAGATTAATATTCCGAAATGGTAGTAATCAAATATCAACAAATATTTCTAATTCAGTACATTTAATAAAAGAATAGCCATTACTGGGGTCATATTCAAGGTTGGTGCCAGTACCTTATAACGAGAGATTGGAAAAATAGTTATTATTTTCAATGAAATAGTTACTAATTCAATTTTTTTTTTCGGAAAATAGTTGATAAATAGTTTTTTTTTACGATTTAATAATAATTAGTGCAAACGAAGTAGTAAAAAATCTCGCAAATAGTTTAAAAATAGTTGGAATAGTAGTTGCAAATAGTTGATTTCAAATTGTGTTCAATCAAACCAGTTTTCTGAAAACGGTGGAGATATGTAATAAATATTACAATAAATGCATTTTTACGCGATAGTTGAAAAACAATTTTTTTAATCTCTACTTATAACTAAACTTATTAAAAATAAATCAAGTAACTTTATAATCAGCTCATACTAGAAAATAGACACATTAATAGCATACGTAGAATAACGTCTTCTTAGATACAACTGTATGGAAGTAGGGGTATATATGTATGTACATATAAGTACCTAATAAGAAACATTTGACGAACTGAATTAATTCACCTGTGACAGACGCGACATACTCGAGCGATGTAACACACGTCTCAAGACAATTAAACACACGATCACTTAATTTCTGATTGCGTATATGCAAGTTAAGCTGTTTACAAATAGTCAATATAGATTTTTGTTTACCGTGTTAATTGTCATTAGTCGTAGTGTGCTTTGAAATGTATGTGAAGTTAAATAACTGAATAGTTTTGTAATGTTTAAATAGGGTAATGTACTGTACTCACTTACGATATGTCTAAAATAATATTGAGTGTGATGTTTTCATTGTAACAAGACACAATTAATGCAGGATCGAGCTGCTTAAGTTACTAATGTAGTTAGTTCACATAAGCCTTAACATGCCTAAAAAGAACTTAAACACTGCAATGCTCACTGGGGGCTGATTTAACCTTAAAAATTAAACGCCGCGAAAAAATAACTTCATGTATTTAATAAATAATAATAAAGGAGTTCCAGTGCTAATAATGATAATAATAATATATAGTTTATATCGTATAATAAACAGTAATAAGATGGGTAAACACCGGGAAAAACTGAAAAAAAAGAGTCAATCCAGACTATCGATCTAGTTTCGAACCGGTCTCGCTCCAATCAAATATAAATAAACAATAAACAATGAAATTATTCACACTATAGGTATCAGTCAGGTCTTGGTCCGATCTCGCTCCGATACAGCATAGTGCAAAGAATATTTTACTGGAATGTGATCGAACCTGGCATGGATTGTACCGAGACCGGCCCGAGAGCGACTCGTTAATGAGAATATCATAAGATTTGATTTTTATATAAGATAATACTAATTTTAGTTGTGTCCCATTTATGATTTAATTAATTAATTATCTGACGATCCCTAGGTGGGGTCTAGGCGAAAAAATAACCTTGCTAACTAGTAACTCAAAGCTGAAGTAACAAAATAAAATAAAATCGATAGGTTCGTTTATCTTATTTTAGCTTTTATGTCTATAATCGATATAGAGAGAAAAACAAGTTAAATAAAAACTTAAATAACAGAATACGTCAATAAAACAGGCGTAACATCTATATCGACATTCAATCACTAAGTTGCGTTAGTAGAGACTTTACATGGTTAATTGACATGTCCACGCCGCCGTCCAAAAGGGTCCTTCCCATGCGTCATTCCATCTAAATCAGTTACGTCGCTGTCTGACACATCACCGGCAATCAATAAAAATATCACACAGCGCAAATTCAACAATGGGAACTCTATAGAGCAGTATTGGTTGCACACTTTGATTCGGATAAAATTGTGATGATATTTTGACAGATTTTAAAGCATATAACTATTTATAATAATATTGTAATGAAATATAACAAATTGTTCAGTATTTTGTTTGTAATAATAAATTGTAGTTCTTCTTTTCCAATATTGAAATTGAAATTGAAAGGAAGGTTTGTTAGTGACATTTCGACCCTCAAAACAGCTTCAACACAAGCACTAGAGGCAAATGAGCTAGAACACGCATTTGAATCACTGTTGAATCGCTGTAACAAGTTTGTTGAAACTGAAGGAGAATATTTTAAATAAAAAAATCGAAAAATATTCAGACTTATTGTTTCAATGATGTTTTCTACGGCCAGTCTCAAAATTTATTTGTTGCACTGTATATGTCTGTATGGGGTATTAATATTTGTGAAAATTGTAGTTGAAATTATGTTTCATACATGATTAACATTATGCCCCAATTATTATTAGTGAGATTTGTTTTTTTTTCAAATCAGATGGCTGTAGCAACTATATGTTTAGAGCAACCAATCGCGTGAGCCTTAACCGATTTCAAAATACACCCAGGTAATGCCATTGGAGAACCATTATTTGTAAATATATATATTTTTTAAACAAAAATAGCATTTTAAAATAAAGATTATTTGTACAGTTTAATTATTCAGTTTTTTTTTAATCCCAAACAACATGGCTCTTCTTTACATTACAAAGTAAATAAATATTTCGTCTTTGCAAGTAAATACCATACGATCAAAGAAAACTTCATAAAATAATTTATAAAAAATCTCTTTGATGATTTTATTATCATCACATCGCTTTAATTAGATGCAAATTAAAACAACAAATGGTAAATTATAATTACTAATTAAGTTAAAAAAAATGTTCATGTTTCGATCATTAACTCGAAAAAAATCTGTCAAAATCACATTTTCTTAATGTTAAAAAGTTAATATTTTTATAAAAATATATATAATACTTTAATGGCGCCTGTAAAAAATTGATTACCTCACAAAAGTTTCATTAATAAATTTTAATGAGTTCATTAAAAATTTCATTAAATATGATTGAGATTCATAATATACTCATTGTCAGTGAAAATTAAATAGATATGTGTATTAAAATTTTATATTACATTTCTTTGATTTACTTATCATCTAGCTTTTCTTAAAAAATTAATAATAATATGAGTAGGTATAAAAAATAATTTTACTCCTACTCCTTTGGGAGAATGTTTCAGTCCATTTCTAAATAAACACTTAATTAAAAACAAATTAAACAAACAAACAAATCATACGTTTTCTACAGAAAGACATTTTGTATATTTCAAAAAACCTTTTAGAGATTTGCTTAACTGTATATACATTCTGTAATAACGCTGAAAAAATAAACATATAAAGTAATGTCACTCATTAACATGAAAAAGATTCAACATAAATTACAAACATCAAAAAAAGTTTTTAAATATATAAAATATAAATAAAATATACATAATACCTATGTATAAAAATATATCTCATAAATTCTAATCTATATATATTCGTCATTTCAAAAATTATTGAACTAGTATTATCTAGAAGAAGAAAACGAATAAAATGTCACAAATTTATTAATTAGGTACTCGAAATAAAATTTCTCGAGAATTGATAATTTTTTTCTCGAGAAGAAACAAAAAACAATCAATACTGGAAACCTAACAAAACCATTCTGGGAGAGTTAGTTATAAATACAATTGATATAAAAATTATTTTATTCGTCAATATGCTTTCTTAATCTTTATTTAATTGCAAATAATTTAATTGTAATAAAAGCTTCAATTCTAACATATACAGGGTGTTTACAGGAATCAAGTGATCATTGCTTATTTTGTTATTATCGGAGTTAGAAGATCGGTTAAATGGGCAAAGTATCGGTATTTTTTCAAGGATGAATAAGGACGGTATAAAAAATAGAATTTCGTATTAAAATATTCTAATTCAATAGATTAAAAACTTTATATTGTCAACATTATGTGTCCACGTTAGGCGTTTGATACATTATACAATGAAGTAAATAAACTGCATACAAATCACGGCCTGAAGTCTTAATGATACGCCACTGTTTACAAAACGTAAAAAAATACATTTGTGCGACATTTCGTGAAACACCTTATATGTTACATTATCAAATATAAAGGTAATTTATGATTAAGGTGAATATTTTAACATCTGTATACATTGAAAAGGTACCGCGGAATATGCGTACCTAGTGAAAAGGTCCGTATGTATAAATAAATAAAAGCATTGCTTTATTCGAAAGTAAATTATGTGTATTCAAATTCCCTTTGGGAAACATTAATGGTAAGTTGGCAGCCAAAGTGCCTGTGCCTGGAAACTTATTACAGGTGTCAAGAGAAATATAATGAGGAATAAATTAGTCTCTCAAAAACGAACATATTCACTTGCTTAAAATGCTCTTTTATAATACTATTTATTATTACCTACATGTATGCAATCTCGACGAATATATGTATATGGAATTGTATAAATAAGTACTGCGGAATAGCATTGGAGTTAAAAATTTTATTAAACATAAAAATTGGAAATGAAATAAGTACACACTGGCACATCTACATATTGAACGCTTTCAAAAAAAATGTTTCATCCATTGTCCTTAAATGTAGTAGGTACTAGTCTAAGTAGTGGTACTCCGATATTATAAATAATTTTTAAAATAATAATAAAAAGTTGTTATCTTGAGTATGGTGTACATGAATCACCACTGCTTTTAGACCGCATGCGCCATATCGTTACTGTTATTTAAATTTAATATCCTGCCGAAAGCGTTTAATTAAGTTTTGTTTTGGACCAAATTCTTTATAATTCCAGACATTAAAGAAACAGGTAAGACTTCCACCACTGCTGTATGAGCGTCACATTTTAGATTCAAATGAATCCTGGCAAAAAATTGTAGATACGATGAAAGGCAACAAATATTTTTTAGAAAGGATTTTAAAATTTAAAACTAAATATGGGAAAGGGGCTTGTATATAACATTATCTCGGAAGGGTAACGATTTAGCTTTTCACTCTTAGTAGTACGTATAAGAAAGTCCCGTGGCTCCCATAGCAAATATTTTTATGTTAGAAGTCATACAATTCTTGTTAAATCATTTAAAAGCTTTCGTCTAAAATATATGTACCAATAAATCAAAATAGACATTCTTCAATAATTATTTTTATTGAAAGAACGTATAAAACATTTCTATCATAATTATATTTACGAACTTTTAATATTGTTATAATTGATTTATACCTTGCGAATAAAGTTATCACAACTAATCTAAAACAGATTTGCATCTGAGCTAATCCGTAGAACTACAAGCCGAACCAAATCTGAAACTGGGGACTGTTTTCTTATCTGAATCACGTTGATTATGTAATCTTGTTAAAAGGATTAAATTTTACACTTGACGGCAAACAAGTGGGGGGAGGGGGGGCAAGAAACTTTTGCAAAGATGCAAAGATCGCTACTTGCAACTCTCGATAAAGAAGAGAGGATGGATAAGTTTGGTAAGTTTTTTTGTTAATCTAGATGCCAAAATCAGTGCAGTTTCTGAAAATCTGTTTTAATTTTACAAGTGCAAATGAAAAAAATATTTAGAGAAAGTGGAAGCGAATGCGAAAACGAATATATTTTAGTCGATTGTGGACTTTTGTACGTATAATAATTACGAAAAATGGCTAAAATTCTCTTAGAACGGATGTAGAATCATCATATAAGGTAGGACACGGTTTGATAAATATATATTCATTTTAAAAATTGGAGACAAAGGCGCGTTACACAGCAGGCCCTTTAGGCAACTACCTACGGCCCCGAGGTAAAAAGAGGTCCCCGAAAAGTGGAAAATGCGTTGTAAATATATAAGCTATGTTTTTTTAATGATGGAAAAAAACTCTATCGCTATAACTCGCCTTTGAACGAAGAGTAAATACCTCTTATTTGAATAGCTCGACATAAATAATATTAGGTTTGTATTTAGTATATTCTAACGATGCCAATTAAAAATATCTGCCATGGGAGCCACGGGATTTTCTTATACGTAATTCTGACAGTGAACAGTGTAAAAATAGGTTTTCTTCCCAGACAAAAATTAATCTTAAATAGAAAATTTCACCCTTCTACGATTTGTCGTATTTGAGTTACAGTGCTTATAAACCGGCCGACAGACAGACAAAATAAAAACAAATATTGATAAGTATCTGTCAGCAAAATAGGGAAATGACAAATTTAACCATTATCGAACAAATTGTACGGTCCTTCAAAACCGGGACACCTGTATATAAACTTATATTAAAAAGAGGCAACGCCGGATACAACAGCTAAATATTCTAATAAATGTTCTACGAAAAAAGTTTGCTCATTTTGTTTCATTCTTTATGGTAAAAGTATCATAATCATTGAGTAAATTAATAATATAAAATTAACTACATCGCCCTTTGTTTAAAAAAATGCTGCACATTATTGACAAAATTATGATATTTGTTTTAGAAACAACGATTTAAAGAATGATTAATTCTTTATAAAAATTTTGAACACCTGCGTCTCGGGGATTTTTATAATAATTAACTGAAGCATTTAGGAGTAAATAACAAAAAAATGGGACAAGTTAAAACTTATTTATATTTTTATCGAGGTAGGATCAAAGTAGGAAACTTATATAATATTATATATGACTCAATTGAAAATTATGGTTCGATATAAAAATTAATACGAAATATAAACTTTTCTTATATTGTGTAGATATTTACGTAAAAAAACGCTAAACTTACAATTACTTAAAGAATATAAGCTTTCTTAATTTTATATGTAAACTGACTATTTACATCAGCAATACATCAAGAAACATGTGAAATTATATAAAATAAAAAAGCTATAAAATATAATAAAATATTTTCCAATTTCCATTTTAAATATCATAAAAAAATCTTCCATAATTGAGAATTCAATTTAGAACTTTTCCATTCTTTTTAATATTTTCTTCTTTCACGCCTTTCATATCTAACAAAGCGTACTCGGAGTTATGAATATACATATTATCTAATTTAATACCAACCCTTGGCGATCAAAAATGTTGGTAGAAATTTTATTAATAAATTTTTTAATTATAAAATTCTGCTGCATTTCAAATGTATGCAAATTATTTAAAAAGATATAGGTATTACATGAAATATTTAAGTTGCACCTTTTTTGTTTTTGTGGCCAATCATATATCAGGAATATTCGCTCGCAAGCAAAAGTAAACCAAAATCTTTCTACGATTTATTATCTTGTCTATGGTTTTCAACACAGGCTAAATCCGTAAATATTAACTAATACAATTAATTATCTTAAGGGGTTACATCTAATGAATTAATTAATTTTTTATCCTTCTTTTAAATTGGCTTAAATGATTTATAAACATCTTAAAAATGATATTCAAAAGGAATTATAAGCAAAAAATGTTTTTTTTTCAATTTTTAGAGTTCACTTTCCAAAGTGTCTCTAAACAAACGAAACAACCGAGATGGTGAAAATGGTGAAAAAGAGTGATAATGAGTATTTCATTTAAAACAATTTTTTGTGTATTTTGAGACATATACAATAAACCCTCCAAATTTCATTGATTTTTTTAATATTCTAAAAAAAATCTTTAAAAAGTCTCACTTTCCGAAGTGATAATTAAATGAAACCCCTTAAGTAATATAAAAATTGATGCAGCTTAATGTTATTAAACCTTAATTATCATCGTTTTATAAATATTAATAATAAATTTACCCTCACATTTTCAAATCGTACAAATATATCCTTGAGAATATCACAATACAATGTGAATTTAAAGCACTGAAATAAATTGAAGCACTCCTAAATATTTATATTCATTCTCAAGAATTCATTAATATTTTATTCAACACAGATATTGTCGTCAAGATGAAACGCCCGTCGTTTAAAGAGATAAATACTTAATAAAGCGGTGTCGAAATCCTTGATTTATTTTCTTATATATGAAGATATTAAATATTGACGTTTATTTTCAGGTACTTATACCAAATTTCAGTGTTTTGCAAAATTCAGGACACCGCAAATACCTTATGAAAAATGGTTTTCAGGCACAATCTTTTGTTCTGTAAATGCTGTTTTGATACAGAGAAGACTGTTGTCAGTTATGACAAATAAAAATAGTGTACTTAATTGTGACTCGATTAAATACAACTAAAATTTCAAATTCAGTTAGACCTAATTTAATGTTTATTTTTGTAATAGCTAATGTACTTAAATACTGTTTGTTATTTGAAATAAACAATCCAATTGACTTCAATTGACACCGGGTTAGGTTCAATTGAAAGATTGACTTTTGGTTATCAGAGTTAAATTGAAAGTTAAGTAAATATGACAATCAAGATACTAAATAAATAATACAACAAAATAAAATAACTGAGTAAGTAAAATAGGAGATTTTCTTCCCAGACAAATACGTATCGATCTTAAATATAAAATATCATCATTTTTGCTGTTTTTGAGTTTCAGATAAACAAACAGACAATCCCTGGGTGTTTTAAACCAAATTGACAAAATACAAAAATATATAGGTTTTGTTTTTTTTGTGTTTTATTATAATTCCGCAATGCGTGTTGTCTTAAGTATACTTACAATTAGCGACATTTGCCTTAGTAAGTATCTGTATATATTTGATTATTTAAAAAAATAGCGAAAGTCCGACAACACATGCATAATTTTACATATTCACAATTTTTTTTCATTGACACTTTTGAGGAACAACAAACGTGTGACAGACAGTCAGACATTGTTAAATAAAAAAGAACATAACGAAATAAATACCTTTACGAACCTCTATAAAATTGTAATGTAAATATTCACAAAAAAAAAACTAGAGAGTATAATTTTTCACCGCCTTAATTGAAAAGGCACAACATATCGCGACCGCTTGTATTTATGTTAACGCCGGAGTATTGGTTACATAACGGCCATTTGAATTTTAGATGCGCGCCCAAAGCCCGTGAGGTCACTTTTGAATATATTTAGCGCCTGCGATGGCCACGTGTTAAATATTCTATGCGAGTATGAATTTTGCATGATATAGACACTGCGGTGGGTAGTTTATCTTCGCAAACTTGTGGCAGCCACAGGGTTAAATAAGCTTTCGAGTGTTAATGTAAATCGAAAGCTTTATTTAACGGAAAAATACATATTAAAAAATACACCCCGCGTAATGCAAATATGTATTTTACAATTATATTTACCCACATTTATGTTGACTTTTGTTCGTTGTAGAAAGCAACGTGATGGGATCAAAAAGGAAACTCAATATAAAATAATACAATTTATTAAAGTTTACATGATGTCTGTCACATAAAAGAATATTCATATTGAATTTCAAATTTAATTTTACTAAATATCAAGAAAAATATGTATTTGTATTCACATATACACACACATATATACATATATAAAACGAGCGGACGCGTCCTAGTTTCGCACGGGAGTTATTATATCACCCCCTGTCACGTAAGGAGGGTTGTAATTGTTGTTTTAGCTAACCCGACAAAAATTGTTTTGCAAAAAAATTATATGTTTAAAAATTAGACCATAAATACACATTTTCGTAAATATCTCGACTTCAGCGCCATCTACCGGGTCCAAAAAAAACGGAGCACTAAACGAACATATAGTGTGAATATGACTCCGATACGTCCAGTGGTTTAGGCCTGATGAAATCACAAACAAAAACCAACGTTTTTATATATTAAGATTTAAACTCGGAAAGAAAAAACATTTACGAAAAAAAATATAGAACGAAACACTTTTCATTTTACAGTTTATATATACTAGAAAGTAATTACTTTAAAATATAATACCTGCTCGTTATGTAATATTTTAAAAGCCGAATCAATTTTTCTCAGAATTTATATCTGTTCTGTTTTTAATTAAACATTATTTTTTTATATAAGCGAAGTAGGTTTCACATTGTATCAAAATAAATACAAAAAAATATTTTTATTTTTCATTTACAGACAATAACAGACAAAGATATTCATCATCTCATTGTATTTAAAATTTAGAAGATAAATCTAAAAAAATAATGTTAATATATGTGCTATAATATGTAGGTATATTAATTTCGGCTTGGTGAAATTTTTTAATTAAAAATTAAATAAACATCTATTTTGTTTATATGGAAAATTAAATTAAAATTTTTACCTTGGCCTTTACAACTTGACGGACATTTGTATTTGTTAACCGGTCTAACTACAATGCAGCGTTCTCAGTTCATTATACATCTTCAGAGAGTTCAATAGTTCCATTGCAAATATTTAACAACAATAAGGTAAAATATTTATAGTTATATAATAAAAGATCTTTATAAATGTTACATTTTTTTCATATCATCAATATTCTTTTCCCAGAAAATGAAGCATTTATTATTTCTCTTATTGTTTTCTTCGGTATTCATTTCAAGAACCGAATCATTTTGTCATCGAAAAATTCCTAAAATTCATTGTCAGGAGACTTTTCTCGAAGAAATTAATTCTCTGAATGGAAAGGTAAATAACTTTATTTAATAAATTTAAATATTTTTTTAATAGATCAACAAACATTATTCAATTTATTTAACAAAAGTATCGTTGAATTTATTTTTGATATACACGTTTGGATAAAACTCGTATCATATAAATTATTTCTAATATACATTTAAATGAATAATGTTTTTTAACGCATTTATAAAATACAGGTTGCACTTTTTTACAATTAGTTTTTATTTACTTATCACCATGTATATTATTTCCAGGAGGAATGTAGACTTTTGTCAGCATCATTCATAGATGGTACAATTCTTCCAAACAATGCTTTTCTATACCCAAATCTAAATGAATTAGAAATTAGAAATGTCAATGGAATGGCTTTATCTGTTTTTCGAAATCTTCCAGTTTTAATCAATCTTTATATATCTGACAGTGAGGTGAGTATATTTTTTAACTATTTAAATACCTACTTATTTATGCTTGGTGGCAAAATCGCAAAATTTTCTTTGTTTCAATTGTTTCAATAAATAACAATTATTCCTAATGACAAAAATTAGTGTCATTGTCGGAAAAGCCCTTAATTTCACAAAAAATGTTAAGTGTTTGACGTTAAAAAAATATTGCTGGAAAGTTTTGACTCACGTAGTCATCTATATACTACATACCACAATTTCTACGGCGCGACAAATTTTAATTTCGTTTAGTGTTATGTACAGAATATGCCGCTACCGACATCACAACTATCAAATACAATCAAATATCACGTGTTGATGTGTTAAAATAGACCTAACCAAACCTAACCTAACGAAAACTAACCAATCCAAAACTATTCAACTCGATTTCACCCCAATAGATTGCCCTAAAAACTTTAAGGAACACAAAACAAACATACATACATATATTATTATACGCCTTTGCCGCATCAATAAAATATCTGACAGGACTAGACAATATGGCGATTAAATTTAAGTGTCATTTTCAAAAAATAAAATACTATTTCTAGATTACTGGTAGGTTTTTATAAATCCTCCCCCCCTTTTCGTAATGTAGGTGTTCTAAAGAATATAATAATATGATTTAATATATGATTTTGGAATATTTCAATCAGTGGAAGTCATAATGCCAAGGTCCAGCGGTACCTACTATTCCCTTACAAAGATTTATCTCAGTTTACTTTAATAAATCGTGTTTTTTTTTATTGTCAAAAAATGAAAAATATACGAAAAAATAATCAGGTGCGTCTTATGAAAAATTTCGAACTAATATTTTTTAGTAAAATTGTATAAAAATTAAATGGTTAACCAATGGCCGGCAATTTATCCGTTTTTATTTAAATTTTTTAATAACTCACTACCTTTGGTCAATTTAGTACGAGGAAGCATTGTGCATTTATTTGACAGATGTTTTTTTATTGTCAACATCAAAACTAAAATATACTAAAAGCCAATAATATTATTTCAGTTGACCAATTATAAAGCCCACGACAACTGTAGAAGTTACTGCGATGCATTCCCTGTTGGATACTTCTACAAACAACAGTATTTAAGAAAACTACATTTAACCAACAACAACATCAACACATTCTTCGTCGGAGCTCTTGACGGAGTTCCAATTTTGCAAGAGCTATCGTTATCAAACAACAAAATAATCAACATATTCAACGGGGTTTTTGATACTCTGATTCATCTGCAAAGACTTGACCTTAGTTACAATCTAATCGAAGGACTCGGTGATATCATTTTAAACTCAACTGTTCATCTTCAGGAATTTAACATTGCTCATAACCAGATCTTGGCTCTACCTGATTACGTATTTGCACCAGTCATACATTTACAAAAACTCAACATATCTACAAACCTCATTAGAGGATTACATTTTGAAGTATTCTTCCCATTAGTCAATTTACAAAAATTAGACTTGTCAAAAAATCTACTTTACAATTTACCTGATGTTTTATTCAATACATTAGTCAATTTACAAGAACTGTACTTATCGGGAAATCTTATAAATGGATTGCCTAATAATATTGTAAGAAATTTGGTAAATTTACAAATATTAGATTTTTCTAGAAATAATATTAGAGGTCTTCCGGATAATATATTTAATACATTGACTATGTTACAAAAATTGGATTTAAGTAACAACCAAATTGAATCTCTCCCCGATAGTTCATTTACTAACTTAACTGCTTTAGATTGGTTAGATTTATCAGATAATAAACTAGCATCACTTCCAGATAACATTTTTAAAGATTTATCAAATTTAGTGTATTTGAATCTATCACACAATAGATTTTTAACTTTATCAAAAACTGCGTTTAACTATTTACATCGACTGCAAGAATTAGATTTGTCAAATAATAACATCTCTCTGTCTGGACCAATATTCAATAATGATAAATCAGATCTTAAATATTTAAATTTAGCTGGAAATTCGCTTACGAATTTACCGATTGATTCGTTTAATAATTTATACAATTTAGAAGTTTTAGATATTTCTAATAATATGATCACAAGTATCCCCGATCAGTTATTCAAAAATTTGAATAAATTGAAAAAAATTATACTAGCTAATAACAATATAATTAATGTACCTAATATACGTAATGTATTACCGAGTTTGGAAAGCTTAGATCTATCTAATAATTATATAGAACACATTGAAAGAATGTTTGAAAATCACCAAACATTGAAAGAAATTAAACTTAGTGGAAATTCACTACAAACTATACATTCTAACAATTTTGATGGTACGACTGAATTGATTAATCTCCATCTAGATAACAATGTACTGTTTTATATTGAAAAAAATACATTTAAAAATTCTGCTGTGAAATATTTAGATATTTCTAGTAACAGCCTCACTTCTTTAGATCCGTCAGTTATAATTAATTCTAGAATAAGAAAAATCAGCATCAGTAATAATCCATGGCAATGTGCTTGTTTGTTAAATGAAATAACTGAAGCTCTTACTACCAAAAATGTCAAACATACATTAGATGATTTTTTCAAAGGAAAAGCGCCAAGTTGTCTAGTGTATGAAAGTACATGTGTACAAAACACAGAAATTGTAAGTGATTTATACAGTAAATATAAAAACTCTCTAGAAACATACAGCACACTACCACACATTAAAAAATACAAGCATTAATAATTTAAAATTTGGCAAAAAAAAACTATTCAGTCATTTCAATTATTCTCTATTTATATATTTCGTAAGATAGATGTTCTTGAAACTGTGTGCATTTATTTTATAAATGTTATTATAATAGTTTGAAACAACTTTATATTACATATAACTTTTAATGTAAAGTATTTACTTAATAAATGAAAATACATTCAGACGGATTTGATTTAATTTAACAGAACTAACAAATATTTCCACAAGTACATTAAAAAGAAAATAGGTAAATACTGAATGTAGTTAGATTTAATCTACGTTTAAACCACGACAAACATTTTCTTGCGAATGAAACCTCAAACAAAACCATTTACCTGTAAAGTTTGTAGACTTTCCCAACTGACAAGATAAGATATATAGACCCATTCCCGTCCTTAATAAATTTTGAAGTTTCTAACTATTTATAAGATATTATATAGAAGATAGTATGTACGGTAACAATGTTATCAAATAGAAAGAACTTCATATAAATATGTGGATGAATGAAAGTAAGTTTTTGTAAGAAGTTTTAAAAAACGCACCTCTTGGAATATTTATATTGATGTTGATACAACATTTCTAAGAATGTTAACGAAAGTAGGTACGTTTAAAGATCTTAGTTATCCAGCATAAATTGTTCTTGTAATCGAAAAAATGTTAATAATATAAAAAAATAATAAATACGAATAAATAAATAAATACTTTAAACAAATACGTACCTATTAAATTTTAACTATACCTAATATTGGCCTAGCACCCCGAAAGTTGTGAATTATCCGTATTTTTTTCAATTAAAAAAAAGATTTGATGTCGAAAAGTTTAGTTTTTAATTTATACATATGCAGAACACATGTACATTTAATAGAATGTTTTTATTTATTATAATTATGTATGTATATTTTACCAACTCGCTATCTCTTTTCTACAGTACATTAGACTATATCTTTAATATATACTATGGCCTCGCCAACTGTAATTTGTTGCACTTGCACACGTTGTTTGTAAGTCGTATTCTATTACTTTTACGGATGCGTCTTTACCAACGCTGTCATGGCAGAGTGTTATCTTACTAGTTTGTCATTACTTTGAATAAATCTGGTTCTGAAACTATACGTGAATGTATGTGTTTTATAATTTTTATAGTATTTAAAAGGGTTGAAGTTTCGAATAATCAGTTTTTAAAACGTCTCTGTATAGAATTTCAATAAATAGAGCGCTTCCGGCGAGTTTTCTCATTTACCATGTATTACTCTATTTTTAATATCCAATTACTCAAAAACCATAGTCCAATATTAAAAAAAAAATAGTAAAATATATGAGCTATCCATAAATAATATATTAAATTTTTAGACTTTTATCTATAAATTACTCTGACGATTAAATAACCTTAAGAATGTTAATTTCGAGTATTTTACTTGGGTATACCTACTTGGATAATTGAAAAGTTAGCTTTCATAGAAATTTGATTGTACTAGATAAAGATGCAAATACGTAATACTATTATTATATATTGTGTGAAGCGTGTCTTCTCTCTCTATTATTGTAACTGTATACATATTTCATGAGGCAACTCTAACAATTTTGCTTTACATGTACTATAAGCAAGAACTATAACACGGTACTATAATAACGCAAGTTGTAATTTTGTGGTTTAAGATACATTGTTCATTGAAAATGTTTTTCATGCTATAAATTTACATTGTGCGGTATGCTATTTTCAGTGTTAATGAATTGAAATATGTATTTATTAAAATATTAATAAATCTTACAGCACTTCGCAAGAGTTTAATTTTTTATGGTAAGCTTTAATGATACAGTGGTGTCTTTTTGGTAGTATTTACGGCCAATACTTTACAATAATTTTGTGAACAATATATACAGTATACACACAATAAACTTTTTTTTTGTTTTTAAGTTAAATACAAAATTTCTAGAGCGACCCTTGGTTTTCTTAAGACAACTAATCTTAAACATTGTTATCTGTATTGTTCCTATAACAGGGACATGAAATAGATTTTAATTATCTTTATAAACGTCGCTGACAAGAAATATTTACTCCTTTACAATTCATCAAAGGAATCAACTTGCAAAGTTTCGTTTCAAACAATTAATTGTATAATTAGATATTCCACTACGGATTATTCCAACTTTGAGTCGCTTGTTATCTTTTATATTTCACAATAATAGAATATAATCATGCTTTTATTTAAAATTTGTAAGTTATGTCAAAATTTTAATACTCATTTTGATGTTTATTCAAATTTACGTATTATTTTATGGCAAAATTCAGGAAATTCTGTAAATATTAATTAATCTTATTACACAAAAAGATGATAACGAGAAAATAGTAATACGGATATATCACAAGTTCTCTAAATTTTAATAAGTATTATTTAAGGTATTACATAGAAACTAAAAAAAAATCAAGAGTAAGTTTCAATTTTGTAAATAAATATAAAATGATTTCAAAATCCTGAAATGATTCACCATCTATGAGCAAAGATATCGTTAAAATAAAATCAATAAATTTAAGCATTGGCGGGCATATATACTCGCAATGTTAGATTTATTGATTTTATTTTGACGATATCTGTGCTTATAGATGGAGAATCATTTCAGGATTTTGAATGGAGCTTTTTATAATTTTAGTTATTTACAAAATTTGAGCTTACCCTTGACTTTAGTTTTATTTCGTGCAATATTTCACTTTTTCTATCATATAGCGAACCTTGTTGCTCGTCGAGAAATACCTTAATATCTAACTATGTATATAAACAAACATGTATGTGTATATAAAAAAACAACAATTTGTAAAAAATGTTAAAAATGTACACTATTGTTTTACTCTTAAAATAATAGATACCAATAAAAATATGCATTCATTTACCACAACGGATCTTAAACTTATGTGGTCCTAGACCTTTTGAACAATTATTTTTCAGGGACCCCCCCTGAGAGAAAAAAAGAAGGTTGAATAACCGCTGATTTAGCATATTTATTACAAAAAAAACATACATTATTTTAATTTTCTAGTTTCACATTAAAGCACAATCTTTGAAATTTGACCACTTTATTGAAACTGGCATAGAAACAGTTGTAAAAAGCTAAACAGAAAACGGAACAAAAGATGTTACACAATCAAAGGAACGCGCAAAAACCGTTGATGTTAATATAGAAAAACTTCATATCTGATTAAAAGTGAATTTCAAACAGAATATCATTTACAGTAAAAAGAGTCGACGCACAAAAGGAATCACAAATATCCTATATTATTATAATAATAATAATAAGTCTATTTCACGTTCAATTACAGTTAAAACTCTTCAGCTGCAAAGTATATACCCATGCATAAAAGAAGTTTATGAGAAATTAAATTGAAGCTATTAAAATGTTACGAGTATTTTTTTAAAATAAGAAAATGGACAGAAATAGAATAAATAAATAATGCCCGGTATATTATAAAGAATTTGCTTGAGTGCAAATGCAAATTAGCTTCCAGCTAACGCTATCTGTTAGGTTTCAAACTGTTATGAAATTGCTCGATATTTTAAAGCATTGGTAATAAATGAATAATAATGTAATGTGATTGTACTTATCGCGCATGTGTCAAGGTGATGATATGTACGATTTCATTCGCTACATCTGTGAGTGTGTTGTCATTTATATTTAATTCCTAGAAAATAGCGTTAGCTGGAAGCTAATTTGCATTTTCACTTAAGCAAATTCTTTGATACCGGGGATAAGTCAGTCGCTTCTGCTAACTTATTATTAAAGAGTATGCAAAATAGTTTAAATTAGTATTGAATACCTCAACAATAACTTTTTAAATTTTATATGTTCTAATTACAATCGTGAAAGAAAATTTTAAAGAATCAAAACCCAGAACCACGTTAAAAATAGGTTCTGTAGGTTCCATATGCCGCTGAATATCGCAGATTCAATTGGCTATTATCACCGTCTAGTCAAGCGTTTTATAAAAAAAAAAAACTGTAATTTAAACTTGATGGCGATTATTTTTTCTCGAGTATCATTTCTGTACTATATACAAAAGATAAAAAAAAAATATAAAAACATCCCACAATTATCTTTAAGAGAGGTGATAGTTGATAATATACATGTATCGGTCAAAGAAGCATCTTCATCATTTAACTACATATTTTTAGATACCTACAATTAATAAAATCGATAGCGATTTCTGTTGTACAATAAATAAAATTTTGATTTTTGTTTCAATAATTTTATATATTCATTATTTTATATATTCAAAAATAAACCTTTATTTGAAAAAATATATTTTTTATGTTAAAAAATAAAACATTAATTTTGAAATCAAAAATAACATTAAAACCCTCGGTACAAACCCATAACATGTACTACAAAATGCCCCTATAAAACAGCCTCTTAAATTTGCACATAAAATTCAAAATAAACTTACATTATCTAGGAACATAAATAAGATTTATTTAATATGCATAAAAGATATGATCAATTTAAATTATGTGTGTAATTCTGTTTAAGAGAGAATGCAATGTACGCTGTATTGTGATATAATGCTCTTTGCCGTTCAAATGAAACTTTGTAGAATAGTTTTACCGCGCATATAAGATTTTGCTAAATGAGGTAAATACAGAAGTTTTATGAGTAGTTTATGCGCTAATTAAAATGGTAATTATTAATTAACAGCGTCAAATTAAAATGTAAAACAGTATACGCCATAGCATTTTATTTTCTCTTCAAGTACATATTGTAAAAATTAAAACGAAAATTGATTCATAGGAAATTATAAAGTAAAATGGCAGATATCTATACACTAGAATTCAGAGTAATAAGAAGTTCTGTCTTTTTGCTATAAAATGTATAGTATTTGTCAATAATTAAAATTAAAATTAAATTAAAACTTCAAAAATATGACATTTCTAGAACATAGGTAAATACGATTGCAATTTAACAAACTTCGAATACATGTATGCTAATGTAAATATAGGCAGCAAACATCAAAGAAGTAGAGAGAAAACAACCAAGATTATGATTAAAAATTACATACGTAGAAAAATAAAGGAATCGGCTCGAACATAGCCGTTTGAAATTGTCGGAGAAATCTTAGAGTAATATTAACAAAAGAACGACGACCGAATAAATTTAATCAAGAACCGTATAACTTGAGTAAACATACCAAATACTCCTTACTACTATAAACTAAAGTTATTATTATTCATTTCGTTTCACACAAAAGACATGTGAGATTTTCATTTACCCTCTATTGTATGCATATCTATATAACAACGTCAGATGTAGAAGATTTTATTATGTAGAGGATTGCAAAAATGTGTACTTTAATACAATGTAAAACAGCTAACTAATGTTGCGCACTGCATTTTTATCTAAATAAAAATATCCAATTTTGATCATAATTTTCACGTTTTAATTGCAATTTTTTTGAATCTATAAATTAGTCATATAAATAACAAATTATGTATATTATATTTTTAATAAGATATTTTATATTGATTTTTTAAATTAGAATTGATAACAATAAAATATCTAAAAATGATATTTAACTTTTGTTTATTTCTCCACAACAAAATATACAAAATTTTTAATAAAAATTATGTTTTGTATAGAAAAGTATACATCAATAAATATAATGATTCAATTCATTTGAAATAAAAATCAAATTCAACTATTATAGACCCTATTGAAAATAGTCTAGGCACGACCGCCGCGCGCCTAAACTCGCGACAGTAATAGGCGCGCCTAACGGAGGATTAATTTTGTGATTATGTTAAATAAACTCGACTTTAGAAGATAGAGTTGGATAAAGTAAAAACATCAATAATAAAGCGATGTATAAAGGTGTTATGTATTCATTACAAAAAACTGACGTTTGAAATTTCTTGGTAAGTAAAGTCACAACATAGTCAGTACCATCAAACATGCGTAAAACAATGCCTAATAATTACGTATTTTTTGAATTTTTATTAATAAATAGTCACAGATAAAAAATATCTGCCTTGGGAACCACGGGACTTTCTTATACCTAACCTAACCTAACAGTGAATTGTATACGTGATTCTTTGTTTATTAAAACATTTCTAACAAACTAACAAGAAAGAACAAAATGAATAATTTTATATTTATATAACAAGTGATTTTTTTTAACGTAATAACTGAAAACGGATGTTTACTCTTGTAAATTTTTGGATTTTTTTATGTAATTATTTAGATTCACCTACACAGTTCACTCTCAGTATTACGTATAAGAAAGTCCCATGTAACCTACGGCAAATACACACACTGTTCAATCTCTGTAATACGTATAAGAAAGTCCCATGACACTCATGGCAGATATTTCTCCTCTGTTATGAACCATTTGAATTATAATCTTTTTTTTTTCAAAAATTCGTTTTTACGAACAAAATGAATACAACACAAATTATAGATATAGATATTACCTACATTTTTTAACTTGACCATTTTTCTCTATTTCGCACTGTTTCAGAGTAATTCGAAAAATTAAAAAACGACGTAGGTAAACATCCGTATCCGGTTGAAAGATCGTTTTCAAAAATAGGACGTTTTCTTCCCAGCCAAAAATTAATCTTAAATATAAAATATCACCCTTCTACGATTTGTCGTATTTGAGTTACAGCGCTTACAGACAGACAGACAGACAGACGGACACACATACATCATGGCGAAAATAGTCAGAATGGATTCAGGGAAGGTCAAAATAGATAATTCCGTCAAAATCCGGAGTTCGAAAAAAATCGGCTTCACTATACTTACTTATACTAATGTATATTTCATATACATGGTATAAGAAAATAAAAATGATAAATTTGTAAATGATGAAAAATTGTGTAATGTAAAGTTTGCATAGACATGAAATAAATCTATTTATTTTGTAAAAATGTATTTTATCAACTCGTGATCATCATAGATGTCTATCTGGGAATAGAGTAGTACTAGTACAATGTAAGTTAGTCGTTTTTTTCTGCGGAATGTCGCCGGATGATTTAATGAGGCGAACGAGGTCCGCGAGGGCAGATATATGGCGCAGACGGAATTTCCCAAACGGCTCGTATTTATGTTCTAATTTTCGTAGTTCCACAAGTACTAGCTCATATAACATTCGTCTTTGATTGCTTGCGAATTATGTTTTTATGATGACGAGATGAAAAAATTCAAATAAAATATTTATAACTAAGTGCTGTTATACTTTATCATACTTCATTGGAGTGTTTTGCGGTTGTTAAGACTTGTCGCGTAAAAATTGTATTTTAACTTCTTATGGCGTGTTCACACCGAAAAAACAAAACACGAACATCGTGTCTTTTAGACAAAATGTCAACAAATTTTAAAAACAGAGTGTTCACACCGAAAAAACACTCGAAAAACGACAAAACAGGAACATGTTTTCACGGACAAAATTGCAACTTTTTACCAACATTTCGCCAACAAGACCTCATTAAGGGGATAACAAAATATAAACATGTCATTTTTGGCGTTTACACCAACAAAAACAAAACAGCAACATATTTTGATTGACATTTTAACAACATGTAATAAAACAGACCCTTAGTATCGGATAGATTTGTACAAAAAAGACACTGTTTTTGTTATCCATCTCATATGGAAAACAAATTGTGTTTTTTATTTTATATTGGAGAAATACGTACTATTTTCAACCGTTGAGTTATCAGTTTTTTGATAGTATCAAAATAAAACTAGTAATTACATTTTTAATAACTTATAAAATATAACGCAGTAACAAAATCCATCAACAAATTTTAATTATCTAATTCAGTAATTGATTAATTAATTAAATACTAAATAATAATAACCTTAACATTAGAAAACATTTCAAAGTTTATTATTATTAATAATTTAATAAAATATTTTCTATAAAGGAAATTTAATATATTATTATATTATTTATATGTATATGTTGTATAAATATTTTATATAATTACTTATAGAGCAAGAGCCCGTGAGTGCCAGACCTTCGGATTTTTATAAAAGCTGAAAGTTCTTCTATGTGTGTCCCTAGTACAGGTAAGAATGATCCCCACTCATGAAGCTGAGGCAGCGGTGGCTTTGGCAGGTAACAGGTAACAAAGGTGTGTAAAATTCCATCTCAAATTCATCATGAAATAAAACTGAATTTTTTTATATTTGATTCATAATAATATCAAAACTCGCGTTACTCATTGCCAGACAGTTAGTATGGTTACAACCCTCTGCCGGACACCCCTAAACTATTATAATTTATAATTATACTTACGTTATATTATAAAACCTAAATTTTATATATAATTTTTTGGGAGCCTATTAAACTATGTTTACATAGTAGCCGGACAGTTTCGAAGGTTCTATCATCTTGCCAGACGCATTCAAAGTGAGCAGTAATCGGGAGAGCAAGGAGCGTATACAGTAACTAGTGCGAGTGAAACAGAGCGCTTGGTCTATTGCGGCCCTTCACTGCGCATCAGCTGCTGTTTATTGTAATCATTTGGTGAACGGTTATGCTCATAATAAACGTATTATTTTTCTGTGCAGTTTATAAAATATGGATATATTGACGATAACGATGAAAATGATGAAAATATTTAGATTTAATTAAAATAAATGAATTTCTCTGTAAATTTCTTATCTAAAAAAAATGTGTCCTTTGGTTTAATAAACAATAAAATTTGATTTACTTTGATTCATTGGCTTTATAATTTTAATAGCATTGAAAATAATAAACTTCTTAAAAATGAAAAATAATATCAATTAAATTATTAGATTTTCGACATGATTGACATTGTATTAGAAAAATTTAACTGAGTATTATTTTAAATATTTGTTATTCAAACTGTAAAAATTTATTTAATGAAATTTCTGGATTAAGAAAAAAATAAACTGCACAATTTGAAATTAATAACAGTGGATGCACAGTGAAGGGCCGCAATAGACCAAGCGCTCTGTTTCACTCGCACTAGTTACTGTATACGCTCCTTGCTCTCCCTATTACTGCTCAATTTGAATGCGTCTGGCAAGATGATAGAACCTTCGAAACTGTCCGGCTACTATGTAAACATAGTTTAATAGGCTCCCAAAAAATTATATATAAAATTTAGGTTTTATAATATAACGTAAGTATAATTATAAATTATAATAGTTTAGGGGTGTCCGGCAGAGGGTTGTAACCATACTAACTGTCTGGCAATGAGCAACGCGAGTTTTGATATTATTATGAATCAAATATAAAAAAATTCAGTTTTATTTCATGATGAATTTGAGATGGAATTTTACACACCTTTGTTACCTGTTACCTGCCAAAGCCACCGCTGCCTCAGCTTCATGAGTGGGGATCATTCTTACCTGTACTAGGGACACACATAGAAGAACTTTCAGCTTTTATAAAAATCCGAAGGTCTGGCACTCACTGGCTCTTGGACTATTATATTATATTTTAAATAATTATAATATATAATATGTAAGTACTATAAAGTTTACCAGAGACTCACGACTCTTTTATTATTATTAAACGGTGAGAGATATTTAAAAAAATGTATAAACAAATTTCAGTTAAAAAAAATGATGTATAATTTTAATTGATGTAAATAGTTCTAATAGATTTTCAAATAAAAATTTAACACTTTATAGGTGTCCTAAAATTCACTGTTAAATACCTGCTACGTTTCCGAAATCGGTTAGTTTTCAAATAGGAGTACAGATGGTTTATGATTTATTATTCATTTGTATGCATATACAAATGAATTTGTCTCAACCGTAGATCAGTGTTTCTTAACCGTTTTATGCTCCCAAATATCTTTTAATACATATTAAAATAATTTGCAGAATATTTGCTTTTTTCTCTTACCAAAAATATAAATTCACCTGATATAGTAAATATAAATAACTTTTTTGCTTAGTTTCTTTATTACGCTCATTGAAAGAAAATAATATTAACATATTATTTTATTTTAAACCATTAAGATGGCAATGACATTGCATTAACATAAATATACTTATATGGTATATTAATTTTAATTTATATAAGATATTAAAAAAAAAAGATATTCAAATTTTAAATATTGAAAAATCAAAACTAATTAACTAAATACTTTTTAAAATACTATAATATATCATGCACGTGCAGAGTATAGAAAAAATGTATTGTTAAAATATTATTACACATAGGCAATAAATCAACCTTTTCTCAGTTTATATTTCTATAGATGTATATGACAATACAGGGGTGTACAATCAGTACAATAGGCATGATGCCAGTAACAAAGTATCACTGAAATTATGATTTTAAATAATGAAATAGGTTAAAAAGATTCTAAAAAATGTATTTATTTTTATATTAAAAGTGAGATTAATATAATTTTTTTTAAAATAAAAACACAAAATACAGCAATCCGCCATGTTTAATTATTATTATAAATAATTTTATGATTTTAAATTAGCAGTTTGCTCAGTTTTGTGTTACCAAAATTAAAACCGAGAAACGTTAGCGATGGAAAAAGGATTTATTATTGTTGACAAGGAGTGTTTATATAGGCGTGACGTCAAAAATGCGCTATGACATCTGCAAGCGTTTTGGCGTCAAATTCAAAATTAGTTTTAAAAGGGTTGATTTTTGCGATTAAACCTTTATTTTCTACAGCAATAAGTATTTTTTTTGGAAATAGGAGACACGTAAGGTCATCATATGATGTAAAATTTAAATAAAAATTAAAGATCTAGTTTCCGAAACTATTAAATGTTATATTTTGCGAAAGATAGTTTGCTTCTAATCAACATTTAAAAAAAGATAAAGTTATAAAGAAAAGCATACACAATGTAAAATATAACATAATAATTTTATATAACATTTAGTAATAGATTATAGTTAAAAACATATTTAATAATTTTCAATCAGAAAACAGAGTTAAGTATACATATGTACACTACATACATATACATATATTATATTTTATTATTTCTTTGGACTTCTTGGTGGATAAAAAATATAAAAAAAAATGTATTTACATATGTGTTTCTTTGGCAAAGGTTTCGTAATTACTATCCCTCCGTTGGTAATAATAATACATTTTTACTGCATAGTATACGTTTAATAAAATTCATAAAAATCAATATAAAAAACATAAAACTTTTCATTTTTTTACAAAAATAGTGATAATTTCTAATTTTTATTATACTTCGTATTACATTAAAGTAAAATTAAAATAACATTCTAAATATTATGTTGGACAACCCTGTATTCTTGTCTATAGAAACATGTTTTTTTTGGTGTGAACGCTCTAAAAACATTTGTCAAAATTTTGTTAAAATGACGTGTTTGTGTTTTGTTTTTTAAGAACAAAACACAAACTCTGTCAAGAGAGACAAGTTGCAATTTTGTTGTAAAAATGTTCCTGTTTTGTCTTTTATCAACTGTTTTTTCGGTGTGAACACCACATTAGAACCGAAAAACTTGTTTACGGTTATACAGTTGAACATTCATGACGATAATAAAAAGTTTTTAAGTGCGGTCTTTAAATTATTCATGGTTTCTAGACATAAACTACATCTTCATGATTGAGATTATTCATTCCATTTTTACGAATTCGTTCAAAAATTAATGAAAACATCCACTGACCGAATGTACAACCAAAATGACGCACATATAAAAAAAATATATTTTAATGAATAAAAATAATAATTAAGTCAAAATGTACAAATTAAAAAAATCATTATTCTTTCCATTTTTACAGCTTCGTTCAAAAACTAACGAAAACATCAACTAATGAAAATAATATTTTAACAAACAAAAATAATAATTTTGAAGTCAAAATGTACAAACTAAAAAAATCCAATACTCCATTACGATAAATTTTCTCATTTAAAAAAAGTAAATTTAAAAATACATATATATTTATACACCCCAACCATCGATAAGACCTAGAACCTCTGGAAAAGCCATAAGAAAGAAAACATACCTATTGGATTAAAAAGATATTAAAATCAATCATTTGAATATAGCTACTTTTGTTAAATGCTCCACGCCCCACCACATCGGGTTTGGGATTTTATGAAAAGCTTTCAATTTTGTTTTCAAAATGATCGGAAGTTCGTGTATGATTGAAAGGTAAACGCGTTTCCGCTCCCATTTCCCTCTGAACTCAATACCTATATTTGATTTTATTCATGGCTCAGATGAAGACATAATGGGAAGAAGTCAGGAATTTTTTATCCGGCTTTCGAATCGGAATTCAAAATGATGTTGGCAAATTTACGATGGGAAATACTATTTGAAAGACGAGATATTTATTTTAAATATCGAACTCGTTAAGATGTTATGTTTATATTTATAAATAGCAATTTACCGGAGTGTATGAAATTGAAAGAAAGAATAGATTTATCAAAATGTATGAATTTATTTCTTACATTATTTGAAAAAAAAACTCGAACGAAATATTTCAAGTATGATTACGTCAAGAAATTTGCTTTTAAATAAAATGAAATTTTTGTAAATACAATGAATAAATGAAACCAATAAATGCATCAACATTTGTTCCATCATTATGTTACTATTAAATATAGAATAAAGATAAAACATAGTAGGTACCTACATTGTTTAGAAGTCAAAAATCATTCATTGTATCAACAGCATTCTTTTACACTTATTACAACAATTTCAAAATGTCTGTGAAATAACAATATCAATAGTGCAAGTAACTGCATCAACAATAGCTTTATATTTGTACATTGTAGTTCGTTCTCTGACAGACGGATTGAGAAACTGTTGTAGATACATAACATATAACTGAACACCTACATACACGATTACTGTTTATCGTAAATATATTCACATTTTTATGTACATGTATGAAAAATATCTGTCGAGATAAAGATATTTACAATCGTTTGTGTCGACTACCAATAAATTATATAATATTTCGAGGAGAAAGGATTTTTGAAACAGTTTATTATAAAGGTCTGCATAGACAAAAACAATAGGAGAAAAATATTTTTTTCCAATGTCTAAAAGAACTTGGCTTAAACTGTATTTTCGTAAAAAAATCTGGAAATGGCCTTATTCATTTTTATGTTAAAATAAGAACATCCTGACTAAAAAAATTTGCTTGAACAAAAATACAAATCACCTGCTTAACATTTGTTTTATAAATCTTATAATAATAAAATATATTTTTTTTACTCTTAACGTTTGTACCAATGAAAATTGGAAAATATAGATAATTCAATTTTATTTTATAAAAATTAAATTTACAAAATAACATCCAACACATGTTTTCTTGCGCAACGCTGGAAAATTGTAGTCATTTTAATTGCATCTTCCAATACTTGATCTAACATGTACATATATTAATATTTCGGCCATTTTTGCTCAAATGTTGGTTAAAAGTCACTTCAGAGTTTCTAGTTTGTTTACATAAACTGATATTTTAAAATTAATTTTGCTTGGAAAGACGTCATAGTTTCTCTTACTGTGTGTGTTGTCCTACCATCCTGATTCTTGATCCATCATATTAGAACTAAAACTAAAACTAATCTAGATTTCCTACTTCATTCTGGAAAAATTATGCCTCCAACCACAGACCATGCCACATCATTTCTTTTATGAGCATTGGTTTCATGTAAATATTTTTGGTGTTTTCAGTTCCCAGAACTTACATATATTTATTTATAGATCCACTCATCAGTTGGTGGAGTTTAATTAACATATCGTAATCAAAATTCTGTTTGTGTAGTAATTATTGAATTATTTCTTGCGTATAGCAATACGATTTGGGCTCGTTATTGCAGTGTGTACCTACTCTCGATACTAAAATTTTTCGAGTTAACAATAAATTTTAAAAAATATAGACAAAATAAGTAGAGTGACTTATTATGCCCCACTATAAAGACGATAATATATAATACATATATACAATTTCAGTATCCGACATAATTTAAAATATGTTTGTTGTACATTGTACATATATAGAAGAGCTGTTATGTTACATATTCAATGTTATACATATAATTAATTATATGATGATAAACTAAAAAATATTGTACATTTTTGCTAATAGATACCTCTGAAAACATTGTTCACGAATGTTAACAAGATGCAATTAAGGGTTAAGAGCATCACGCACTTAAAGACCTTCGCGTGCTACTTCCCTTTTTAAAAACAAGTTAAAACTAAAAAAACAAATAAAAACTCATACGCTAACAAAGAAGTAAATTGAATAGTTAATATCTCAGCTTGGTGCGATCGAGGAGACTCCAATTTTTTTTTTAAATGTAGCTTACACTATTATCTTTAAGAGCATCACGCACTTAAAGACCTTCGCGTGCTCCTTCCCTTTTTAAAAACAAGTTAAAACTAAAAAAAAACAAATTAAAACTCATACGCTAACAAAGAAGTAAATTGAATAGTTAATATCTCAGCTTGGCGCGATCGAAGAGACTCCAGTTTTTTTTTTAAATGTAGCTTACACTATTATCTTTAAGAGCATCACGCACTTAAAGACCTTCGCGTGCTCCTTCCCTTTTTAAAAACAAGTTAAAACTAAAAAAACAAATTAAAACTCATACGCTAACAAAGAAGTAAATTGAATAGTTAATATCTCAGCTTGGCGCGATCGAAGAGACTCCAGTTTTTTTTAAAATGTAGCTTACACTATTATCTTTAAGAGCATCACGCACTTAAAGACCTTCGCGTGCTCCTTCCCTTTTTAAAAACAAGTTAAAACTAAAAAAACAAATTAAAAATCATACGCTTACAAAGAAGTAAATTGAATAGTTAATATCTCAGCTTGGCGCGATCGAAGAGACTCCAGTTTTTTTTTAAATGTAGCTTACACTATTATCTTTAAGAGCATCACGCACTTAAAGACCTTCGCGTACTCCTTCCCTTTTTAAAAACAAGTTAAAACTAAAAAAACAAATTAAAACTCATACGCTAACAAAGAAGTAAATTGAATAGTTAATATCTCAGCTTGGCGCGATCGAAGAGACTCCAGTATTTTTTTTAAATGTAGCTTACACTATTATCTTTAAGAGCATCACGCACTTAAAGACCTTCGCGTGCTCCTTCCCTTTTTAAAAACAAGTTAAAACTAAAAAAACAAATTAAAAATCATACGCTTACAAAGAAGTAAATTGAATAGTTAATATCTCAGCTTGGCGCGATCGAAGAGACTCCAGTTTTTTTTTAAATGTAGCTTACACTATTATCTTTAAGAGCATCACGCACTTAAAGACCTTCGCGTGCTCCTTCCCTTTTTAAAAACAAGTTAAAACTAAAAAAAACAAATTAAAAATCATACGCTAACAAAGAAGTAAATTGAATAGTTAATATCTCAGCTTGGCGCGATCGAAGAGACTCCAGTTTTTTTTTTTAAATGTAGCTTACACTATTATCTTTAAGAGCATCACGCACTTAAAGACCTTCGCGTGCTCCTTCCCTTTTTAAAAACAAGTTAAAACTAAAAAAAACAAATTAAAAATCATACGCTAACAAAGAAGTAAATTGAATAGTTAATATCTCAGCTTGGCGCGATCGAAGAGACTCCAGTTTTTTTTTTTAAATGTAGCTTACACTATTATCTTTAAGAGCATCACGCACTTAAAGACCTTCGCGTGCTACTTCCCTTTTTAAAAACAAGTTAAAACTAAAAAAACAAATAAAAACTCATACGCTAACAAAGAAGTAAATTGAATAGTTAATATCTCAGCTTGGCGCGATCGAAGAGACTCCAGTTTTTTTTTTAAATGTAGCTTACACTATTATCTTTAAGAGCATCACGCACTTAAAGACCTTCGCGTGCTCTTTCCCTTTTTTAAAACAAGTTAAAACTAAAAAAACAAATTAAAACTCATACGCTAACAAAGAAGTAAATTGAATAGTTAATATCTCAGCTTGGTGCGATCGAGGAGACTCCAGTTTTTTTTTTAAATGTAGCTTACACTATTATCTTTAAGAGCATCACGCACTTAAAGACCTTCGCGTGCTCCTTCCCTTTTTAAAAACAAGTTAAAACTAAAAAAACAAATTAAAACTCATACGCTAACAAAGAAGTAAATTGAATAGTTAATATCTCAGCTTGGTGCGATCGAGGAGACTCCAGTTTTTTTTTTAAATGTAGCTTACACTATTATCTTTAAGAGCATCACGCACTTAAAGACCTTCGCGTGCTCCTTCCCTTTTTAAAAACAAGTTAAAACTAAAAAAACAAATTAAAAATCATACGCTTACAAAGAAGTAAATTGAATAGTTAATATCTCAGCTTGGCGCGATCGAAGAGACTCCAGTTTTTTTTTTAAATGTAGCTTACACTATTATCTTTAAGAGCATCACGCACTTAAAGACCTTCGCGTGCTCCTTCCCTTTTTAAAAACAAGTTAAAACTAAAAAAACAAATTAAAACTCATACGCTAACAAAGAAGTAAATTGAATAGTTAATATCTCAGCTTGGCGCGATCGAAGAGACTCCAGTTTTTTTTTAAATGTAGCTTACACTATTATCTTTAAGAGCATCACGCACTTAAAGACCTTCGCGTGCTCCTTCCCTTTTTAAAAACAAGTTAAAACTAAAAAAACAAATTAAAACTCATACGCTAACAAAGAAGTAAATTGAATAGTTAATATCTCAGCTTGGCGCGATCGAAGAGACTCCAGTTTTTTTTTTTAAATGTAGCTTACACTATTATCTTTAAGAGCATCACGCACTTAAAGACCTTCGCGTGCTCCTTCCCTTTTTAAAAACAAGTTAAAACTAAAAAAACAAATTAAAACTCATACGCTAACAAAGAAGTAAATTGAATAGTTAATATCTCAGCTTGGCGCGATCGAAGAGACTCCAGTTTTTTTTTTAAATGTAGCTTACACTATTATCTTTAAGAGCATCACGCACTTAAAGACCTTCGCGTGCTCCTTCCCTTTTTAAAAACAAGTTAAAACTAAAAAAACAAATTAAAAATCATACGCTTACAAAGAAGTAAATTGAATAGTTAATATCTCAGCTTGGCGCGATCGAAGAGACTCCAGTTTTTTTTTTAAATGTAGCTTACACTATTATCTTTAAGAGCATCACGCACTTAAAGACCTTCGCGTGCTCTTTCCCTTTTTTAAAACAAGTTAAAACTAAAAAAACAAATTAAAACTCATACGCTAACAAAGAAGTAAATTGAATAGTTAATATCTCAGCTTGGTGCGATCGAGGAGACTCCAGTTTTTTTTTTAAATGTAGCTTACACTATTATCTTTAAGAGCATCACGCACTTAAAGACCTTCGCGTGCTCCTTCCCTTTTTAAAAACAAGTTAAAACTAAAAAAACAAATTAAAACTCATACGCTAACAAAGAAGTAAATTGAATAGTTAATATCTCAGCTTGGCGCGATCGAAGAGACTCCAGTTTTTTTTTTAAATGTAGCTTACACTATTATCTTTAAGAGCATCACGCACTTAAAGACCTTCGCGTGCTCCTTCCCTTTTTAAAAACAAGTTAAAACTAAAAAAACAAACTAAAAATCATACGCTTACAAAGAAGTAAATTGAATAGTTAATATCTCAGCTTGGCGCGATCGAAGAGACTCCAGTTTTTTTTTTAAATGTAGCTTACACTATTATCTTTAAGAGCATCACGCACTTAAAGACCTTCGCGTGCTCTTTCCCTTTTTTAAAACAAGTTAAAACTAAAAAAACAAATTAAAACTCATACGCTAACAAAGAAGTAAATTGAATAGTTAATATCTCAGCTTGGTGCGATCGAGGAGACTCCAGTTTTTTTTTTAAATGTAGCTTACACTATTATCTTTAAGAGCATCACGCACTTAAAGACCTTCGCGTGCTCCTTCCCTTTTTAAAAACAAGTTAAAACTAAAAAAACAAATTAAAACTCATACGCTAACAAAGAAGTAAATTGAATAGTTAATATCTCAGCTTGGCGCGATCGAAGAGACTCCAGTTTTTTTTTAAAATGTAGCTTACACTATTATCTTTAAGAGCATCACGCACTTAAAGACCTTCGCGTGCTCCTTCCCTTTTTAAAAACAAGTTAAAACTAAAAAAACAAATTAAAACTCATACGCTAACAAAGAAGTAAATTGAATAGTTAATATCTCAGCTTGGCGCGATCGAAGAGACTCCAGTTTTTTTTTAAAATGTAGCTTACACTATTATCTTTAAGAGCATCACGCACTTAAAGACCTTCGCGTGCTCCTTCCCTTTTTAAAAACAAGTTAAAACTAAAAAAACAAATTAAAAATCATACGCTTACAAAGAAGTAAATTGAATAGTTAATATCTCAGCTTGGCGCGATCGAAGAGACTCCAGTTTTTTTTTTAAATGTAGCTTACACTATTATCTTTAAGAGCATCACGCACTTAAAGACCTTCGCGTGCTCCTTCCCTTTTTAAAAACAAGTTAAAACTAAAAAAACAAATTAAAACTCATACGCTAACAAAGAAGTAAATTGAATAGTTAATATCTCAGCTTGGCGCGATCGAAGAGACTCCAGTTTTTTTTTTAAATGTAGCTTACACTATTATCTTTAAGAGCATCACGCACTTAAAGACCTTCGCGTGCTCCTTCCCTTTTTAAAAACAAGTTAAAACTAAAAAAACAAATTAAAACTCATACGCTAACAAAGAAGTAAATTGAATAGTTAATATCTCAGCTTGGCGCGATCGAAGAGACTCCAGTTTTTTTTTTTAAATGTAGCTTACACTATTATCTTTAAGAGCATCACGCACTTAAAGACCTTCGCGTGCTCCTTCCCTTTTTAAAAACAAGTTAAAACTAAAAAAACAAATTAAAACTCATACGCTAACAAAGAAGTAAATTGAATAGTTAATATCTCAGCTTGGCGCGATCGAAGAGACTCCAGTTTTTTTTTAAAATGTAGCTTACACTATTATCTTTAAGAGCATCACGCACTTAAAGACCTTCGCGTGCTCCTTCCCTTTTTAAAAACAAGTTAAAACTAAAAAAACAAATTAAAAATCATACGCTTACAAAGAAGTAAATTGAATAGTTAATATCTCAGCTTGGCGCGATCGAAGAGACTCCAGTTTTTTTTTTAAATGTAGCTTACACTATTATCTTTAAGAGCATCACGCACTTAAAGACCTTCGCGTGCTCTTTCCCTTTTTTAAAACAAGTTAAAACTAAAAAAACAAATTAAAACTCATACGCTAACAAAGAAGTAAATTGAATAGTTAATATCTCAGCTTGGTGCGATCGAGGAGACTCCAGTTTTTTTTTTAAATGTAGCTTACACTATTATCTTTAAGAGCATCACGCACTTAAAGACCTTCGCGTGCTCCTTCCCTTTTTAAAAACAAGTTAAAACTAAAAAAACAAATTAAAACTCATACGCTAACAAAGAAGTAAATTGAATAGTTAATATCTCAGCTTGGCGCGATCGAAGAGACTCCAGTTTTTTTTTAAAATGTAGCTTACACTATTATCTTTAAGAGCATCACGCACTTAAAGACCTTCGCGTGCTCCTTCCCTTTTTAAAAACAAGTTAAAACTAAAAAAACAAATTAAAACTCATACGCTAACAAAGAAGTAAATTGAATAGTTAATATCTCAGCTTGGCGCGATCGAAGAGACTCCAGTTTTTTTTTAAAATGTAGCTTACACTATTATCTTTAAGAGCATCACGCACTTAAAGACCTTCGCGTGCTCCTTCCCTTTTTAAAAACAAGTTAAAACTAAAAAAACAAATTAAAAATCATACGCTTACAAAGAAGTAAATTGAATAGTTAATATCTCAGCTTGGCGCGATCGAAGAGACTCCAGTTTTTTTTTTAAATGTAGCTTACACTATTATCTTTAAGAGCATCACGCACTTAAAGACCTTCGCGTGCTCCTTCCCTTTTTAAAAACAAGTTAAAACTAAAAAAACAAATAAAAACTCATACGCTAACAAAGAAGTAAATTGAATAGTTAATATCTCAGCTTGGCGCGATCGAAGAGACTCCAGTTTTTTTTTTAAATGTAGCTTACACTATTATCTTTAAGAGCATCACGCACTTAAAGACCTTCGCGTGCTCCTTCCCTTTTTAAAAACAAGTTAAAACTAAAAAAACAAATTAAAACTCATACGCTAACAAAGAAGTAAATTGAATAGTTAATATCTCAGCTTGGCGCGATCGAAGAGACTCCAGTTTTTTTTTTAAATGTAGCTTACACTATTATCTTTAAGAGCATCACGCACTTAAAGACCTTCGCGTGCTCCTTCCCTTTTTAAAAACAAGTTAAAACTAAAAAAACAAATTAAAACTCATACGCTAACAAAGAAGTAAATTGAATAGTTAATATCTCAGCTTGGCGCGATCGAAGAGACTCCAGTTTTTTTTTAAAATGTAGCTTACACTATTATCTTTAAGAGCATCACGCACTTAAAGACCTTCGCGTACTCCTTCCCTTTTTAAAAACAAGTTAAAACTAAAAAAACAAATTAAAACTCATACGCTAACAAAGAAGTAAATTGAATAGTTAATATCTCAGCTTGGCGCGATCGAAGAGACTCCAGTTTTTTTTTTAAATGTAGCTTACACTATTATCTTTAAGAGCATCACGCACTTAAAGACCTTCGCGTACTCCTTCCCTTTTTAAAAACAAGTTAAAACTAAAAAAACAAATTAAAACTCATACGCTAACAAAGAAGTAAATTGAATAGTTAATATCTCAGCTTGGCGCGATCGAAGAGACTCCAGTATTTTTTTTAAATGTAGCTTACACTATTATCTTTAAGAGCATCACGCACTTAAAGACCTTCGCGTACTCCTTCCCTTTTTAAAAACAAGTTAAAACTAAAAAAACAAATTAAAACTCATACGCTAACAAAGAAGTAAATTGAATAGTTAATATCTCAGCTTGGCGCGATCGAAGAGACTCCAGTATTTTTTTTAAATGTAGCTTACACTATTATCTTTAAGAGCATCACGCACTTAAAGACCTTCGCGTGCTCCTTCCCTTTTTAAAAACAAGTTAAAACTAAAAAAACAAATTAAAAATCATACGCTTACAAAGAAGTAAATTGAATAGTTAATATCTCAGCTTGGCGCGATCGAAGAGACTCCAGTTTTTTTTTTAAATGTAGCTTACACTATTATCTTTAAGAGCATCACGCACTTAAAGACCTTCGCGTGCTCCTTCCCTTTTTAAAAACAAGTTAAAACTAAAAAAACAAATTAAAACTCATACGCTAACAAAGAAGTAAATTGAATAGTTAATATCTCAGCTTGGCGCGATCGAAGAGACTCCAGTTTTTTTTTAAAATGTAGCTTACACTATTATCTTTAAGAGCATCACGCACTTAAAGACCTTCGCGTGCTCCTTCCCTTTTTAAAAACAAGTTAAAACTAAAAAAACAAATTAAAAATCATACGCTTACAAAGAAGTAAATTGAATAGTTAATATCTCAGCTTGGCGCGATCGAAGAGACTCCAGTTTTTTTTTTAAATGTAGCTTACACTATTATCTTTAAGAGCATCACGCACTTAAAGACCTTCGCGTGCTCCTTCCCTTTTTAAAAACAAGTTAAAACTAAAAAAACAAATTAAAACTCATACGCTAACAAAGAAGTAAATTGAATAGTTAATATCTCAGCTTGGCGCGATCGAAGAGACTCCAGTTTTTTTTTTAAATGTAGCTTACACTATTATCTTTAAGAGCATCACGCACTTAAAGACCTTCGCGTGCTCCTTCCCTTTTTAAAAACAAGTTAAAACTAAAAAAACAAATTAAAACTCATACGCTAACAAAGAAGTAAATTGAATAGTTAATATCTCAGCTTGGCGCGATCGAAGAGACTCCAGTTTTTTTTTTTAAATGTAGCTTACACTATTATCTTTAAGAGCATCACGCACTTAAAGACCTTCGCGTGCTCCTTCCCTTTTTAAAAACAAGTTAAAACTAAAAAAACAAATTAAAACTCATACGCTAACAAAGAAGTAAATTGAATAGTTAATATCTCAGCTTGGCGCGATCGAAGAGACTCCAGTTTTTTTTTAAAATGTAGCTTACACTATTATCTTTAAGAGCATCACGCACTTAAAGACCTTCGCGTGCTCCTTCCCTTTTTAAAAACAAGTTAAAACTAAAAAAACAAATTAAAAATCATACGCTTACAAAGAAGTAAATTGAATAGTTAATATCTCAGCTTGGCGCGATCGAAGAGACTCCAGTTTTTTTTTTAAATGTAGCTTACACTATTATCTTTAAGAGCATCACGCACTTAAAGACCTTCGCGTGCTCTTTCCCTTTTTTAAAACAAGTTAAAACTAAAAAAACAAATTAAAACTCATACGCTAACAAAGAAGTAAATTGAATAGTTAATATCTCAGCTTGGTGCGATCGAGGAGACTCCAGTTTTTTTTTTAAATGTAGCTTACACTATTATCTTTAAGAGCATCACGCACTTAAAGACCTTCGCGTGCTCCTTCCCTTTTTAAAAACAAGTTAAAACTAAAAAAACAAATTAAAACTCATACGCTAACAAAGAAGTAAATTGAATAGTTAATATCTCAGCTTGGCGCGATCGAAGAGACTCCAGTTTTTTTTTAAAATGTAGCTTACACTATTATCTTTAAGAGCATCACGCACTTAAAGACCTTCGCGTGCTCCTTCCCTTTTTAAAAACAAGTTAAAACTAAAAAAACAAATTAAAACTCATACGCTAACAAAGAAGTAAATTGAATAGTTAATATCTCAGCTTGGCGCGATCGAAGAGACTCCAGTTTTTTTTTAAAATGTAGCTTACACTATTATCTTTAAGAGCATCACGCACTTAAAGACCTTCGCGTGCTCCTTCCCTTTTTAAAAACAAGTTAAAACTAAAAAAACAAATTAAAAATCATACGCTTACAAAGAAGTAAATTGAATAGTTAATATCTCAGCTTGGCGCGATCGAAGAGACTCCAGTTTTTTTTTTAAATGTAGCTTACACTATTATCTTTAAGAGCATCACGCACTTAAAGACCTTCGCGTGCTCCTTCCCTTTTTAAAAACAAGTTAAAACTAAAAAAACAAATTAAAACTCATACGCTAACAAAGAAGTAAATTGAATAGTTAATATCTCAGCTTGGCGCGATCGAAGAGACTCCAGTTTTTTTTTTAAATGTAGCTTACACTATTATCTTTAAGAGCATCACGCACTTAAAGACCTTCGCGTGCTCCTTCCCTTTTTAAAAACAAGTTAAAACTAAAAAAACAAATTAAAACTCATACGCTAACAAAGAAGTAAATTGAATAGTTAATATCTCAGCTTGGCGCGATCGAAGAGACTCCAGTTTTTTTTTTAAATGTAGCTTACACTATTATCTTTAAGAGCATCACGCACTTAAAGACCTTCGCGTGCTCCTTCCCTTTTTAAAAACAAGTTAAAACTAAAAAAACAAATTAAAACTCATACGCTAACAAAGAAGTAAATTGAATAGTTAATATCTCAGCTTGGCGCGATCGAAGAGACTCCAGTTTTTTTTTAAAATGTAGCTTACACTATTATCTTTAAGAGCATCACGCACTTAAAGACCTTCGCGTACTCCTTCCCTTTTTAAAAACAAGTTAAAACTAAAAAAACAAATTAAAACTCATACGCTAACAAAGAAGTAAATTGAATAGTTAATATCTCAGCTTGGCGCGATCGAAGAGACTCCAGTTTTTTTTTTAAATGTAGCTTACACTATTATCTTTAAGAGCATCACGCACTTAAAGACCTTCGCGTACTCCTTCCCTTTTTAAAAACAAGTTAAAACTAAAAAAACAAATTAAAACTCATACGCTAACAAAGAAGTAAATTGAATAGTTAATATCTCAGCTTGGCGCGATCGAAGAGACTCCAGTATTTTTTTTAAATGTAGCTTACACTATTATCTTTAAGAGCATCACGCACTTAAAGACCTTCGCGTGCTCCTTCCCTTTTTAAAAACAAGTTAAAACTAAAAAAACAAATTAAAAATCATACGCTTACAAAGAAGTAAATTGAATAGTTAATATCTCAGCTTGGCGCGATCGAAGAGACTCCAGTTTTTTTTTTAAATGTAGCTTACACTATTATCTTTAAGAGCATCACGCACTTAAAGACCTTCGCGTGCTCCTTCCCTTTTTAAAAACAAGTTAAAACTAAAAAAACAAATTAAAACTCATACGCTAACAAAGAAGTAAATTGAATAGTTAATATCTCAGCTTGGCGCGATCGAAGAGACTCCAGTTTTTTTTTTAAATGTAGCTTACACTATTATCTTTAAGAGCATCACGCACTTAAAGACCTTCGCGTGCTCTTTCCCTTTTTTAAAACAAGTTAAAACTAAAAAAAACAAATTAAAACTCATACGCTAACAAAGAAGTAAATTGAATAGTTAATATCTCAGCTTGGTGCGATCGAGGAGACTCCAGTTTTTTTTTTAAATGTAGCTTACACTATTATCTTTAAGAGCATCACGCACTTAAAGACTTTCGCGTGCTCCTTCCTTTTTTAAAAACAAGTTAAAACTAAAAAAACAAATTAAAACTCATACGCTAACAAAGAAGTAAATTGAATAGTTAATATCTCAACTTGGCGCGATCGAGGAGACTCCAGTTTTTTTTTTAAATGTAGCTTACACTATTATCTTTAACCCTTAATTGCATGATTTTTTTTATTTTAACGAAATATTAATTTTTTGAAGCAGAAGTAGGCTAGATTTAAGGGAAAAATAGTAAAAAAAATCTTTTTTTGAAAATAAAAGTTTATTTCATTTTTTTGACTTTGTAAACAAATGTTAACGTCATGCAATTTTATTATAATTCAAATGGTTCATAACAGAGGAGAAATATCTGCCATGAGTGTCATGGGACTTTCTTATACGTAGTACAGAGATTAAACAGTGTGCTTCTTTGCCATAGGTACCATGGGACTTTCTTATACGTAATACTGATAGTGAACAGTGTAGGTGAATCTAAATAATTACATAAAAAATTTCTTTCTGGCTAAATTATAAATGTTGGAAAAAAATGTATAGGGAATTAATTATAGATAATAACATACTCGACATTTTTTATCTAAAACATTTTTTCTTAATTCAAAAATAATTCGTTAATTCAAAAATTTACAAGAGTAAACATCTGATTTCAGTTATTACGTTAAAAAAAATCACTTGTTATATAATGGAGAGAATAATATTACCTTTTTTTTATTATTAAAATTATATTTTTATAAATTATATAATTATTATTAACTATAAACAATGAGGATATGTACATTCGTTAACAAAACTTAGTTTTATTGCTCTTTCGACAAGTGCATGATGTAAACATACGTTAACAAATAAAAACCATTACATAAATATCAGAACCGAAACAAAAAAATCAAATAAATAATATGAATCACAATATACATACCTGGTAAACACTATACAAAAAGGTAATTAGCAAAATCACGCGTATTATAAAAATTAGACGATACTTCTTCAGCGACAATTCGCTCTAATTTAAAAAAACGGTTACTCTGATGAATGTAACAATATATTTTGTTTAATTTGCCATCCGTTCATCATTATTGATAAATTTTCAATTTATTAGAATCTATAGATTGGTTTAATACTTGGATAAGTAAGAAACAGGGCCGGCCGAACGGCCAGGCGACCCAGGCGACAGCCTGGGGCGCTAATTTCGTGGGGGCGCCAATTATTTTAAACTTTTTTTCTATGTTCTGTTCTAGGGCGCCAAATTTAAGCTATATATATTTTTTGAATAATAGTTTTGATTTTTTCTGCAAAATAATTCATTTTACTTAATAAAATGCTTAATATCAAAAATAAATTATTTATTAAACATTTTTTTACTAAACTTGAAAAGCACAGTGCCAAATCTGTGGGTGGCTTTGCTAATTCTTGTAACAATTCCGGTTAGTGTAGCTAGTGGTGAAAGAAGTTTTAGTAAATTAAAATAATTCATAAAAACTTATTTGCAATCGGCTATGATAGAAGATAGGTTGAATAATTTGGCTATTCTTTCAATTGAAAATAAGGTTGTAGCAAACCTCAATTTTGAGACAGCAATCGATAATTTTGCAGATATGAAAGCCAGGAAGAAATCTTTTATATAATTTTAGTTATATTATATATTATTTATCAATTATATGTTATATTATATTATTATATTACACTAATGAATTAATAACAAGATAATTATCTCACGCTTTTTTTTTTTTGTGCGGATAATTTTTAATGATCGTCACTGTGGCGGTGGAGGGGGGGGGGCGTCCAAAAAAATCTCGCCTGGGGCGTCAGAATCGCAAAGGCCGGCTCTGTGATGATATAAAAACGGAACCACTAATTAGAGTATGCGTACAATATATTATGATGTACATTATTATTAAACAATACGCCCATTATAACATAGTTACAATTACAATACATATTCATGAGTTTATATAAATAGCTGACATTATTTGTTAGCTAGTATTGAAATACTGCTGTTATGATTCAAAATAACAACAGTATATATTTATTGTAAAAATAATAATAACAATTCCATAATATTTAACAGGTCTACATATTATTTAAATACAAACTAGAATTTCCCCGCAGTTTCGCCTACGTGTATTCTAAAAAGAATTAATTCCCTCTAAAACATAGGCACCACTACAATAGTAATAATTTAAAAACATCAACATTATAACTACAAATAACAATTATTTTTATTATTATTATAAGAAAAACATTTTTTCCAGAACCAAAAACTTTAGTTTGTTTTTTTGAAGGTTTGGTGCATAACAAAAAGAAACATTAGTATCGAAATCCAATTTTGAGAATTAACAATATAGCTGCCTCAAGTATGAAAGCACAAACCGTCACTGACAATGAGCTATTATACAACCACAGTATGTAAGTATGTAGCAGGATTTTTTATCAGTTTCCGTTAATGGTGTATTTCTTGTATAATAACAGCATCAACACATAGCTACGCAACATAAATTTACAATCTGCACTAACGTATATTATACATAAAGACGAAAACAGGTATTTCCGGTAAACCGCAAGTAATTCCGGAAGTACGTTATCAAACTAAACCCCTGGCGGTATATAAGTGCATTAATATTTAACTACGTTACCTTAACGTTGGCGAACAATGCGGAGCGCTGCAGAAGGGCCATACTCCCTTGCCAGCGTGATTATACGCTAATATCCTACAGGACTCCGACGCAACGACGCGAGATAAGATTTAGAGTCGGCCGATTCGCGATACTCATCATCATAGTGGTAAGCATTTCGAATATCATGTCATAAATGATATCTTTTAAATTTCAATTTCCGAAACTAAATGTTTTATTTTATTATATTATGAAATACTGATAATGGTAAAAAGATTGTTGCCGCAAGGTATATCACATCAAAGAAAAATATTTGAAATTAGTTTAGTGTAGCTATCAATACACTTTTTCAAAGAATTTGCAGCCTACTGGATATATTATGCAATTGTACTTAATTGCAGTAAAGGTGATGATCTTTACTTGATTACTACAACATAGAGCACTCCTCTGTTAATAAGAGAATATATAAGTACCCACTGCACATATGAAAACGAATATACATAGTGTCCCCAAAAGCCTGTAAACGGTCAAATATCTCTAAGGAGTTGTTTTGGTAAAACATTTTCGTACAAAAGTTTCAGGGTATAAAATTATGATCGTAGATATTTATTTGACCTAAGAATGATCTAAATTGGCATCGTCAAGGTATACTTTTATATTTTTTATGGAAACAAATATATAATAAATATATTATTCTAAATATCGAAAATTCTCAATAATATATACATAAGTGTTACAGAACTAATGCCAATGTATAATTTACATTATACATAGTATAGGTACAGTGAAATGCAAAAGTGGTCGACCAGTTTTCATTCATATTCACTTATCACAAATTTAGTAGGTTCCACCCATTTGATTATTATAATATTTAAATTATTTCTCCATGTACCAACAAAGACAGATATTTTTAAATACATTTTCTAGATAAATAAGTAGGTACTCTTCGTTTAGGTATAGTACTCATATATATTAGTGCGATTAAATTATTATGTAATCTATTGAAAATTGTATAAGTAAATTTTGCGGCAATAAATATTGGATATTCCAAATTTTAATATTTAAATATGTTAAACTTCATATAAAATTAATTAATGAAATGGACGTATATTTGTGTTTTTATTTAAAATGATGTAACTATATAAGCTCCGCCTTACAAACAGATAACCGATGATGTTTGTCTATATTTTCGAATCTGTTGTAAGTTGTAAGCGATTCTGACCTTTACGGTGTTAGACGACTTCTGAAGCCCATAGTACATAATATTAACTATATATATATACATATATTCGTACAGAGCTACGAATGAGGATGTTTAGAACAACGCATTTGAGAACGTTTAAATAATTTAATTAAAAAATATATTTTATGTGAATAAGATAATTAATAATTATATAAATAATTGCCTATTGGTTGTAAAAACTAATTTTTATTTCGATAGCTGCCAACTTGTTTAAATGCCACAAAAAAAATTACATCAATCTTCAAAAGCTGAGCCAAAAACCTTGTAAAAGGCATTTTTTCAGATTTCCAAACAAGCCGTTTTCAACTGCAACTGGGACACCCTGTATAGTTTCTATATATGCATGTATTACTATACATATTGTCTATGTGTGTGTGCTATTCACAACACGGTCAAGAGGTTAAGTGAACAAGAGCTATAAAAGCCGGACACAAGACACGGCCGGCACTCGGGACGCGGTACTCTGCCGGTACTGCAGCTACACGAAATGTGAATCAAGCGAATTACCGGACTCAAGAGTTCGCGCAACTGTTGTGTCTTCATTACCTCTCATGTTGTAATCAAACTACATCTACCTATAAAACGGATCCTTTTGTCCACGCGCATGCACTTACTTATATGTTCGTGCACCTTTATTATTAACTCACCTTTTTATATTGTTTATTTGTAAGAATTGATTTTATAAACTTTATTTATTTCAAAGTTTTCTTTCTTTCCTTAAATTTTTTCTCTTTTTCGGTAATACAGCGTAATAGCGAAAAAAATTGTATATTTACATTTAAAACCGTAGAAGGGATAATAGCTTTACATTATAATAAATTTAATTTCACTGCTCTAAAATCCAGATCAAAATCATAACGATTTGACACCTCACAGAAAGCAAGATAAAATTCTTTATATAACTGGAAAGATCGAGATAACTCGTTCTGTATCAAAATAATCGAATGTATATCAGTTGAGAATCTATTAGATGAAAATTACCCATTATTGTTGTGTAGAAACATAACATAAATGTTATTGCTGGTTTCTTACTGGTTTGAGAATTCCTCGAATTGCTCAATTCGAATCTGTTCAAATTTTGATAGTGTTGAACATAGTATTGAAACTAGCATGACCCTTATATAGGGTGACCAGATTTTAGTTTTGGTAAACCCTGAGATGTAAATGAAGACCCATTTTTTATAAACATATTGTTCTGAAAAAACCATCAATATGCCAATTATAATATACCGTGCCGTATACACAAAGAAGTATCTACATAATTAATTTAAAAATTGTAACTCTGAGAACTTTTTATAAACAAAACAAACATAGAAATAGTTTCGATAATATTTTACATGTGGAAACGTATTTAATGAAATAGCTCATAGAGTAGCTAACTAATTAATAAATTCCAGTCAAAGCATATAAAGTAAACACTTAGGTATAAGTAATTAAAATGATTGATTTTTCATCACGTTTGTACATTTAGTTTTAAACAGTTGATTGTTATCGATTTTATTGTGATTTATCTAAATTGTTTTATTTATGACAGTAATTTTCTTATAAGAAATATTTCACATGCAATTTGAAAATAACATTCCGATGTGTGACACGATAGCATTTTAATATATACTTATCGTAAAAATATATAGCATTCAAATATTTTTCATTATATTAATAAATTGACGTGTTTTTCATATTAGATATACATGAACGCAGACATTTTTCGTTTAATTTTATTTATTTATATTACAACACTGGCTTTTACTGACAGTTTTATCTATATAACCCTAACTAATTCTAGCTTGTCTAATTATAAGAGTAAAAGTTTAATCAAAATCGGTTCAGTATCTTTAAAAATTTAATTACTCAGAACAAACAGCAGACAGATAAAAACTCTTGGTCGAAGTAAGCTCTATTATTTTTTATGCATTAAAGCACATGTGGACAGTGAGAGCCACTCGGATGCATTTCCGTTGTTTTCAGTTAGTCAATTATTCAAAGTGCACAACGTTCTCAATTACACTTGTTAAATATTTAAAGTGTTAAGTATCAATGGTGCTTCAATGTCTAAATATACATAATACACTCGATAGTGTCCATTAGATATTTGCATTCAACAGTATCCAGGTAATTGTGCACTAATACTAGTTAATTATAGAGGATAATTGATATTGTACTTCTGTGTTTGGTATATACACAAAATATAAAAGTCATTATACTAAACTTTGTTTATAAATTCAATGAAATTTAAATCGACTTTAACAATAATCTATAAACCTAAGAAATTCACTTTTGACTTCGGCCAAGAAATCCTTGTTTTATATAGGTATTTATAACAAAAACAATATTTTCTTAATATTAGCATATATTCTTAATACAAATATTATATTATTGTTTTCGTCCGACAAAATTGCTTTCAAGAAAAACAATAATATAATATGTAGTTGGATTAAGAGTATATTCTTATATTAGGAAAAAAATTGTTTTCGTTATATTAGTATAAAACAAAAATTTCTTGGCCCAAGTCCAAGGTGTATAAAGACAAGATAGTCTCATCAGCTCCTAGACCAATCAGCGATAGCGTAGGAATTGACGTCACCACGAAGACATATTCAAATGTTGGAAATGTATAATAGAATATCAATTATAAAAAATCCTTTATTTATTCTTGTTTTCGTATTTTTTGATATTTTAACAACACATACAATAAAAAAAGTACACATTCGACATTGCAAAATCATAAAAAAGCTGTCACAGACAATTTGGTCTATTCGATTCTAACAGCTTTTTATGATTTTTCAATGTCGAATGTGTACTTCTTTGATTGTATGTGTTGTTAAAATATCAAAAAATACGAAAACAAGAATAAATAAATAATTTTTTTTAATTGATATTCTATTATACATTTCTAACATTTGAATATGTCTTCGTCAATTTTTTCCTGTGTAATTGACGAAAGGTATATACTATATTTTTCTCGGACAAAATCAGTACTTAACTTTTTTTTCTTTTGAAGGGAAAACCGAAAAAAACATTTTTTGTTTAAAATATTGTGTGAGAAAAACATTTAAGGTTATTTTTAACTGTAATATTTAAATTATTATAATTAAAATCCACATTAAGTACATAATATTTATGATTTAGTTAGTTAGATAAGTTTAAATTATTTACGTTTTATTTGCGATCCAATTTTTAATAATTATATAATATATTTTGTCATAAGACACATCGATTAATTCAAGAATGGTTTAAGTACCTGAGTTACATATTACAAAATGCATCGTAAATCCACCGTTGCTTCGTCTCAAAACTTTGTGTATTATTCCCGCGACGTAACTAAGAAAACCTCATTAAATAAATATGGCGACGCATTCGACTGTAGATTTTAAGTCAGTCTTGCAAAATAACGCGACTAATTAAAACCGTCTAATGGGAATATTAATTAATTGTAGAATTTACTTAAACAATACTTCCAAAAGTTACTTTTGGTTTACGATTATTCACTTTTAAAGAGTACTTCAATTTTTCATTATAATAACTTCTTCATATAAGTGATTTTTCTATTTATCAATTCATTAAGGCATTATTTATATATTTATACTATAGAAAAATAACTTAAAACCCGTAAAAAAACGTATTTTTCATAAACCTGAATCTGAATGGTATTTTTTTCGGAGTTAAAATTATGCACAAATACAACAAATTCATATATGTATCAGTAATGATTGACACTTATTAAGTACTTAAGGTCAAGTACAAAGTAATAAAATACTGGCACCAGTTATGGCCGCTATAAGAGAAAGGTTTACTGTTTTTGTGATTGACGGACTTCTATTTTCGAATCGAACTCAAACTGTAAATAAATTCAGTTACATGTTCCTGAATACAACCCTTAATTTAACTAACTATCAAATATAGGTAAGTTTCTAACAAGCTCTATTAATGTATCGACATTTAAAATATATTTATAATTAGGTACATCCACCTACATTTGGGCTTATTTCATCAATGTTAAGGTACATGTAATCAAAGCATGATGTCAAAAGCGAAAGGTAACTGATTATCATATAACAATCGGCTACCTCCTTTGAAAACACTGTTTGATTTTATACCAAACACGCCTCTGTTGTTATTTCATCAATACATAAATAAATAATGAAGAAAATTTTAGTCCATTATATCAGGTTTGTGTACACTGTACTTGGTTATTAATAATAAATGAATTGGTCAGTTCTAATGAACAAGTAAAACTTGTAACTAAACTCGTGGCTAAACAAACATTAGAATGTAAGCCAACATCCTGCAAGAGAAACGTCTATAGTATGTTTTAAACAATATAACAATTATGCAAAGTTCCTGAACGTGGTACTTTATAATAATAATGATTTTATTATTAAGGTCGATTCAAACTATCAACCCGGTCTCGGTTCGGTCTCGCTCCAATCAAATATAAATGAACAATAAACAATGAAATCATTCACACTATAGGTATCGGTCAGTTCTCGGTCCAAACTCCGATACAACATAGTGCAAAGCATAGACATAGAAAATGGACCACGCATCTGACTCGAAAACAGAGCCGTGACAAAAGAAAGAGATAGAAACAGGTTTGGAATATACTTGTCCTTTTTTTAAACAGGAGTGTAAATATTTCATTCTTGGCCCCGAACATTAAAAATATTCATATATATACTATATGTATATAAAGAGGTTAAAAAACAAAAAATAATTCACGTTTTAAAAAAATTTTATTAAAAAAAAAACAATGATTGATTTCTAAATAATATAAGTTTCGAATTTTTTGTCCCAATTTTAATGTTTTGTTCTTCCTTTCTAGTAGCTTCGTAATGTAACCTAATATCAAAAAAAATATTTAAAATTTTGTTAAGTAAATCTTGTATGTGCTGTTTGTAAGTGCAATCTACCTCATCATTTTGTAGCAACCACATAGAAATTGATTTAAAACTATTTTTTATTAATATATATATAATATTTTTGGTAGCAAAAATGTTATTTTCCCGGAATATCCGTTCATAATTTTGCAAATTTCTATCAGATCAATTGATATATTTTTTTTAATTTTCTCGATGAAGTATGAACCATTATATTATGTTTATTATTTATATTATTTACTTTTCTAATAAAAAACTTATTGCACAAAAATCACAAGATAGATATACAAAAATATATCGGACAGAAATACTACCCTGAACTATAGTAAGCTACCAATCAGATTCTTAGAAAATGAGATAGATATATTCCAAACTACACTGCATCTCTCTCTCACTTTTTGAACAGATGTTACACCATTGTGTTAATACAGAATGCACTGTCCATTCTCTATGTCTATGGTGCAAAGAATATTTTACTGGAGTGTGATCGAACCTGGCATGGATTGTACCGAGACCGGCTCGTTAATGTGAATATCATAAGATTTGATTGGACCGAGACCGGCTTGATAGTCTGGATCGACCCCTACTACTGTTTATTTGAAAGAGTTAGGTTTATACAAAATAATATAAACACATGCATTGTTTAAAAAAATATTCAAAATAATACCCGCAAAAACCTAATTCGATTTTAAAATATCCGCACTGAAACATACGGTAACATTTTTGCATTAAAAACAAGAAACTTTCTTTGCAAGGAAACAAATTACTATTATCAACATTAATTGTACAATTAAAGGGACGACAAACGAAGATGTATACTGTTGAAGAACATTCAATTAAAACTTAATGAGGATAGCATATAGTCATGTATGTGTGCAGGTACATACATATAACTACAGAGTTGGGTCAAATTATATTCTTCATAATATTTTATCGATTTTATATATAATTATATTTACATATACTTTACACTGTATTATAATATAACTGTTGTTTATTTATCATTCATTGACCTCTTTGAAAAAATATAGAATGTTTTTCAATCCTTATATGATTTTCATGAGACAAAAAAGTGAATAAAATTGACGTAGCCATAATATTTTCTTCAAAAAATATTAAGTATGTTTTTTATATTAACCAGAGTGGTCACAAATACCTGGAAAATGTAATGACTTTTGCAGGTTCTCTAGATCAACAATTATTGTGATTGAAAAATATTCAAAAATGACTCGTATCTCAAATTTTTGCTGAAAGCTTAATAACATATATTTTGTAAATTTATACTAAAAATAAAATGACCACTGCACCAAGGCGGTCTCCTTTCTAGTTCACACGACCCTGTACATACAGAACGCACCATTACGAATAATTAATCACAAAATACATTTATTATGCACTGCGCCAGGTTGGTAGCCCTGCACATACAAGTGGCTTATTATTCATACAGGCATTATTACACAGCTGAATAATACATCACAGCCAAGTTCACAATACATTAAAGAATAGCGCCAGACCGCCAAACTCAAACATTTCCCGACGCCATTTTGTTTATACAAACGCCATTGTTGTTAACTCTGTTGTTGGCAACATTATGTATAAAAGATAACTTTGTGTTAATATGTTTGTTTGTTTTTGCTAATTATAACGGTAAAATTAAAATATGTATTGTTCGTAACGAAAATCACAGTAAGATAATATTATAGTATATTATACCTATAAAAATAATTTCGCTCTGAATAATTTACATTCCAGATAGTTAAACGAGTATGAACACTGAATGCACACCTATATTAATTAATAATTCAATCAAATTAATTTTTAATTATATTGAATCACGAACGCGCAAAGTTTTTTAAAATTAATATCATAGTTATACCTGTCATAAAACTTTTTTAGATGTTTTCGTTGAATATTTAATTTATTATCAACTAAAAAATGTAAGCAACGTTCTTTTCTGTTCGGTCAATTTTTAACAATGATTTGTATGTATAATGATTTGTTTGTAAGTAGGGACCTGAACCTGAACCCGAAACCCGAAAAACCCATATTTTTCATTAACCCGAACCCGACCCGAACCGCTATGTTTCAAAGTCAACAAACCTGAATCTGAATCCGAACCTTTTCATAGATAACCGGTAACCATATATTTTTAGAAGGTTCAATAAATTATTTTTAATATTTTAATATTTTTCTTCGATGGTTTTTAAAAGAGATTGTAAAATGTACTTATACTGGAAATCTGTTTGAATTTTATGGTATGATGTGACTTATCGAGTCAACTACTAAAATTTACATATTTTTTACTTTCTTTTTTAATTCTATAACTGAACCCTAAAAAATAACGGTTTTTGAACCCAAATACTTTGTACTCTGCTGAACCCAAACCGGAACACGAACCATAAATAAATTCCGGTTCAAGTCCCTGATTATAAGTATGAAATCAACTTTGATGAAATTTCAGAGGAACTTGAAAGGTTTGCATACCCTTATCGTATACTTAAGCTTCTTGGTCACTAAGTTTCAAAATTCTAACTAAAATCCTTATAAAACTATCTTAAGGACATACATGAAGACTAATATAGATTTCCAAAACAAAGAAAGAAGAGAAGCAAATTTGACAATATTTTAATAGCCGATAACCTAATATTATATTTTCAATAAATGAGTTCACTAATACTACGTATTTTGTGTGTTCTTTTCATAATTTAAATGTTTTTCAGAATCAAATATGTTTTCTTATATCTATGCAAAACCCTACTGCTCATCTCAATTTGGGAAGTCGTGTTTTTTTTTTTATTGGAGCTTGAATTTTAGGATTAGGTTGAATTTTTCCAAGTTGGCTAAACCCAAAATTCAAGCTCAAATAAAAAAACTGATAAGCAGAAAATTCCAAAAATTTGGATTTCGAATATACTTACTCGACCAATATTACAATGCTAGTAGGTCGCTTTTTTGGTTAATCAAATAGGAAAAATATCGTTGGCACAGATTTTTAAAAATATCTTTGAAATCGATTTAAGGGTGAAAACCGTTGAAACTCGAAAATACATGAAATAAATACATATGAGGAGCCCGATATAAATTTTATTGTAATCCATACCAGCTCTTACAGACCGTTACTTATTCGTTATGAACATACACATATAATGTTACAAAAATATTGATATTTAATTAACTAACAATATGAAATTCATATATAATTCCAACTTTTTACACAACAAAAACATTGAGTATAACTTCTACATTAATAATAAGCCGTGGTGTAAACATTAACAGAACTTTTATAAGTAAATATATGAAAACCTCATTAAGGTCATGCTCGAACAGAAAATATTGTTTCATTAGAAGACTTGGCTAAACTTTCAACAATACTCTATTGTTTCCTAATTTATCGACTCCCAATACGAATAAACGATGGATACTTTGATTTTACTCGACTAAACTCTTTGATGAAGTTAAATCTTAGTTTCTAACAAAGTTAATCCGTGGTTTAACAAAATGTATTCTTCAAAAGTGAATTTCTCTCTTATAAAATAATTAATAAGAACATATCAAATAATCTCCCTTTATTAAATATATTAGTTTTTATTAAATTTATACTAAATATTTATCCTCCAAAATGGTGACGTTTTATTTTTTGTTGTATATTGTCGATAAATATAATAGAAATAATACCTAATTCGCAGAAAATGACGTCCAAAAGAAAATTTCCAATATGAAACATTCGTCCATTAAAAGATGTAAATAAAAACTTGACAAAAATTGAACTTATCAAAATTTGAAATGAAGACACACTAGTTGCCAAATTAACGCCATTTGGCAGTTAATATATATATAAAAAGATTTAACTAAATTATTTAAATAAATAAATAATCGTCACGTGACAGACATACTGATACTCCTCGGACGGGCTAGATGTCAGTTTTTACCCACGTCTGCTCTGACATCAATAACTACATATGTTATAATAGCCAAATAATCAAAATACTGAAAACAAATATTCAGTTATACAGAAAACAAAAAACAAATAAATAACACTGGCAGTTAAATACAACACCTAATGACAGTAAAACGACAACGACTGAGCATACAATGAAATTTGTCAACCGAGAAATTTTGAGATTATGCAGATTGTATAATCAAATTTGCATATAAAAGTTTACCATAGGAATAAATCGAGCTTTTATGTTTTAAACATTTTACATATAAAATTATACAGGCCGTTCGGAAGTCAAAACGACTTTATGTCAAATATTTAATATTTTTTTCCAGAGTGAATCAGGGGTTATTTTAGTGGGTACTTGTTGCAGCTTGTTTCTGCAGTTGCAAAAATGAAAAATGCAGTTGTAAAAACTTATATGTACAGTTGAAAAATTGTAAGTAGAAAGAAAACTGTAAAAAAGTTTCAGAGAAAAGCAAAAAAAAGGGTAAATGCAATTGACAATTTTTCTTAAAATAACCCCTGGAGTGAAATATTTTAGCTTTAAAACGACTCAATAAAAATCGTAGTAATTATATATATTTTAGGAGGTAAACTTTGTCATAGCACCACTGCTGTAATGTAAAAGAAATATAAATACTTAACGTCTATAGAAGAAGTGACATTCATGTTACTATAAAAAAGACACCATGCAAACACCATAGTGTTTAGAAGAAAGAAGGCTTACCTTTGTTCGTCTTAACACATTAAGGCCCCTAGAAGAGACAGAAAGAAGAAAAGTTAAAAGAGAATAATATAGCACACATAAGAAATACATAAAAATATATATAGTTCAATTTTTCTAAAAAAAGTTTCATCTGTTTTCTTATTTAGGCTTTCGTGGCCGTTATCCATAAGAGTTAACTTTTCGGACTGTTGTCCACGTTGTCGTATGATAGATAGATAGATTCTCATGTCGGAGTCTTCTTCTGAAGGGTCAAAACGTCAAGAAACATAATACGACAACATGGACAACAGCCCGAAAAGTTAGCTCTTAAGTACTATCTGTTAGTTAAAGTACATTTATTTGCAATTGATTATTGAAGATGTTTTATAGAAAAATCAAACTATAAATTGATTGTTATTGAGTTAATCTCAAAATATAGAAATATTCATGCTAATTAATAAGATACATAATACACAATAATAGTTAACTGATAATTTTTGATAAGTAATTTTGAAAATACAATTCAATAATAAATATGTTAATAGATACTAAAATGAATGACATTAATAGTAATAGAAGTACTTATGACCTACACATAATACATCGAACACATATATATTAGGGTGGTCCTTATATGGGGTTAGGATGAATTTTGACCGGGTCGCCCCCCAAATCAGCTCCAAATAATTCAAAAAGAATGTGGAAAAAGTTTCAGCCTTCTATCTTAAAAAATGACTGTTACCAGAAGAGAGTGATTTTCCCATTTAAAATACACGTGTTTTTTCGATTTTTCAAAGACATGCGTACTAAAGTGTCTTAAACACTTTCTAAAAATCTAGAATACTCATGGAAGCATCCCTAGTATTCATATTCCATATCTTGATGGTTAAAGTAAACTTCTGATTCAACGTTGTCTGCTATATAGGCCATTCCATCAAGAAAATTTAAAAAAAAAACAATTTTTTGTATAATTTCTGGATAATTTTGTCAGAAAAACGTATAGAGGGCTGACACTTTTTCCACATTCTTTTTAAATTATTTGGAGCTGATTTTGGGGGCGGCCCGGTCAAAATTCGTCCTAACCCCATATAAGGACCACCCTAATATATATAGTGGCGTACCAGTGATTACATAAAGCGGGTTTATTTTGAATTTTATACAATTTTAATTCTCTAAATGCACACTTAGGAATACATAAAAATGTCTTCCAACCTTATTAAGATTAGTATATACGGTAGAATATTATTTTAAATAAACGCAAAAGCCTTACACAATTAGGCGACATATAAACAAACAGCACTTACACATAAGTAGTTTTATTCAAGGTATATTATTTGCGTAAGGCATATATATTTATCACAAATATCCACACCGGTTGTAACGGCTCGACTTGCAGACGTTGTACTGTACAAACACAGAGAGACAAAAGGTAATTAGTGACACAGCTAACACAGCTAATAATACTGCATTACCTGCAGCAAAAACAAATACACAAATTGTGGTTACGTTAATAGGATTTCATGATTTAATAATTAGCGACGTTTCAGAAAGATGCTGGAGTTCTAAGATGATTATATAATTAATTCAAATACATACAGAAACACCGTAATTTGTTTGTTTAACAATATTAACATAAATTCAAGATGGTTCTATACACTACATTGCATATATATGTATGAGCATTTACATTATATGATACATACATTAACTATGTATATTTGTATGTACATGTATATATGCATGTACTTAACATATTTATGTACTTTAAGGGTAAAAATGTATATACGTACTTTCATTATGATAGTTATACATTTTATATGAATTGTACAAGACTTAATAGCTTCTTAAAACAAATCGTAAATTAAAACATTATTTCCATAATTAAATAAGATATGTTTTTTACGTTATTGGGACAAAGATGGTATATTGTTATTGACTCCTTTGATTATGGCCACCTTGTTTGTTATATCCTACTATGATCGGTCTATTAGCAAATTCCCCCTTAACTTTACCTATACACACCCACTTCACGAGGAGCTGTCAGAAAAGGTCTATAACCAATTGACATCAGTGTTGTTTTATAAAAAAAAAATGAGTACTTCACTCAAATCAGACAAAAATTATTAATTTAATTATAAATTATCCACGTTCACCTCTAAAGAGCTCACACATACGCACCTGATTTAAAACATTCGGAAAAATAGCGAACATAAAATAAGTATATATTTGAGTTAGAGGAAAATATTCATTATAATTTTCATCACGTCTACACAAAAAGCACATATTGAAAATTAAAAATATAAACTTATAAAAACAACTAATTTGAAATGAAAAATTCCCCCACATAGATATTAATGAAAAAAAAGTTAATTAACAAAAATGTATTTTTCAACTCGGCTGATTATTTCTAGCCACAAACAAAATAAAATTCTCTTTAAAATTACAATGACAATAATTGTTTTTCTGTTCATATGCAGGGGTGAATTCAATATAGTATACTCAACATACCTTTATTCGATTTTGTAATTTTAATATCAATAGATCATTCACTACATTTATATGCCAGATTTTTTATCGAATAAAAATTAATAGGGCTGTAGCCTGTACACGAGAACGAGGAAATCTTTTTTTTTTAATAAAATAATTTTTCCATTTATTCTTATGTAATAAAAAAAGTAATTTTGAAATATTTTAGAACGATTCTTATATATTTTGCTTTAATTATTCTTTTAAGGTTATTCGATCATTAGAGCAATGTACCTATAGATAAAAGTCTAAAATTTCAATATGTTATTTATGGATAGCATATATATTTTACTATTTAAAAAAAAAATATTGGCTTTTGAGTAATAGGATACTAAAATAAGAGTTTTTAATATACGGTAAATGAGAGAACTCGCCGAAAGTGCTCTATTTATTGAAATTCTAGACAAAAATTCTATACAGAGACGTTTTAAACATTGATTATTCGAAACTTCAACCCTTTTAAATAATATAAAAATTATAAAACACATACATTCACGCGTAGTTTCAGAACCAGGTTTATTCAAAGTGAAAAAATCATCCGTAACAGTAATATAGTGTGACTTACACAACGTGTGCGAGTGCAACAACTAAAATTGGCGAGACCATAGTATATATATATACTGGGATCGCCACATTATATAAAAATTTTTACTTTTAATTAATAACGAAATAAAAAATTCCATTTAATGTACATGTGTTCTGCATATAAATTATTCGTAAAAATTAAATTTTTCGAAATCAAATATATTTTTTTTTTTTTATTGAAAAAAATACGGATAGTTTAAAGGGGTGCTAAAAAAATATTACTTTTTTTACTAATTACTGCTAATCTTTTAAAACCGAGATTCAACGAGATTTATAAATAAAGTTAATATTATCTCGTCAAAATGTTTAGAAGATCTCATCCCTGTCTCATCTCATTCAAATTTAATGTACTCTCGTTTCTCATTTTGAATTTATATTTAAGATCTTAAATGGACGAAAAAAACATTAATTTTAAATTATTTCATCTTCAGAAAAGAAATAATAACGAAAAATAATTCCAAAATATCTATTAAGCTTTTGTTTAAATAGGTACTAAATTTTATAAATATGTACATACACAATAAAATTGAAAACTATATTTCCATATACAGATTGAAGTAACGTGTTTGTTTGTTAAACTAGCAAGAATGAATGTTGAGGAAACCGAAGTAAGTTTTAATATGATAGGAATTCAATCACCAACTTATAAATCGATAATGCTGCTACATGCTTGTTTCTAACATTATAATAAAGGTAAACACTATAACTGTTCGAAACTGCATTATACGACAGATAAGATGCAGAATACAATAATGTTTGCATAAACCGATAATATTCGGTACAAGCAATATTGAGTTTCGATCACATTCAATAAATAGATGCATCATGAGCCGTTTGGAAGCAAAAGCGATTAATTTTACATAATTAAATAGCTGACTAAAACAAATATATTTTTTATTCGAAAACTGTATTTTATAATTATATCATATACATAACTAAAGCTGAGGTTATTTTAACTGAAACAAATTAAATCAAAGTAAACTTATCGAATAAACATAAAATATATAGTTATCGATATATGTTTTTATTTCAATTATTTACGTTCCAATTCGTGACAATTTTAGGGGTCTTATAAATATTTTGGATTGCAAACAGAAAGTATTTCACTATCAACTTTATTTATAAAGGTTAAAAAGCACTGAACTAAAAAAACACAAAATTTTTGTTTTTAATTCTGGTTTTTAGAAAAAATAGTTCATATTAATATCGACCTTTTTTACTTTAATCGAAAAATGTATTATTCAAAATTAAAAATAAAATACATCTTTTTACAAGTACGTTTCAGGATAGTTATAAGTACTCTATTCTAGAAATTTTTCAAAATATTATCTCTTGTAGTTTTTTAATATAAAATAACCGTTTGGTAAAAAAAACAATAAAAAATTATAATAGATCTCGTAACCCTATAGGGTTCTAAGTTCAAATCTTGATTTATTCTGTTTATTTATTTAAGTTTTTTTTTACTATGCATGATAAGGATAAATAATAATAATAAATTCCAGTGCTTACTTTTCACACATTTTACTTTTTTTTATTTTTCCATTATCAAGGAAAATTTTAAAATGATTTTTATAATTTTTCATTGTACAATTAAACTTATCAATATTAAAATTTTTAATTATGAGTGGATGTTTACGCGAAAAGCCTCATGTATAAAAAAAACTGGGGTAGTGTAGTAATCAAAATTTTCTGAACTTTGAGACAAAATTATTATCCTTACGTATTAACAGCTCTGAGCTTTGTATTCAAGAACTATAAATACTCAATGAGATATTCAGAAACCAATACAAATAACTATAGAAAACATGTGTTAAGAAAAAGTATGTTTTACATTGAAGTATGAAATAACATAAAAACCTATTAAGCTTTAACTATTTTTCTATAAATTACATCTTTTTTTATTTTCTTCTTTTTTGGCATTAATTCTTCATATACAGCCAAAATTACATCTCATATATAAATGTATACACAATGTAATAAACTGTAGGAAGATTTATTTTGAAAATTCTTTATAAACCATATTTTTATATTTCAATACATTTTTTATCACATTCAGTATACATTAAAAAATATTTATTTATGAAAAATAAAAATAAATTTAAACAAATTTTCAAAAAGGCGCTTAGATATTTTAGGCTATTTATTATACCGGAAAATAAAAGGTAGAATGGAACAATTTTGTTAAAGGGTTTTTATTGTTTTATATGTTTGTTTGACACCTATAAAGATGATAAAATCACAAAGTGCTACTAAATTCACCCATTGCGTTTTTGAGGGAGATGGGGTTAAAACTAGACACTTTTCAATGTTTTTAGTATAACTCGAAAACTAAACAGAATTGAGCAATTTTACAAGAATAATTTTTTATAGAAAATTGATTTCCCCATCAAAATGGAAGGTTAAAATCACAAATTTTTAAAAAATTTACTAAATTGCTCATAAATTATTTCTGAGTAAAGATAGGTATACCCATGGGCAAAAAAGAAAAAACACATGAAAAAATTAAGAAATACAATTTTTATTTTAAAATTCACTCTTTGAATATCAGTTTAAGTCATAAGTGTCCAACCTTTCGAACTTTTTTTTTTTTGGTCGCGCCAATTTCAATTCCTAATAAATAAAGTTAGATTAGAAAAACTAAAAACTGAAGACCTTTTTTTTAGTCATGCTAATTTTTTATTATTATTATTTTTTAATTGTCTTCGCGAGCCGCATGTAATTTAATTTTATATAAAATATCTAGATGCACCCCCCTGAAAGAAATTCTGCTGGCGCCCATGGGTATACCTATCTTTACTCAATTTTCTTTACAATCAAAAATGAAAAGAAATATTTGTTTTTATAGAAAGCTACTTTTATTGCTTCAAACTTAATAAAACAAACAATTGTAATAAGTGTAACCCTGTCTTTAAGTATAATAAGGTTGTAGATAAATATTACAGTCCTGTTGGCGTATGTGTACTGTGTACATATCCACAAGTGTGTATGTGTGTTTGCAAACACTCACACATGCACAGCCGATAGATGGCGCGACGTGCAACGAGTCGCAGAAACGAACGAGAAAAAACTGTTATTATTTTGTAATTGGATTCCACGACCTCAGTTATTCTCAAAACAAACATTAAATCAAATTTAACGTTTTTTCCTTGCCGGCGGGCACGCGGGCCGCATTCGCCTATTTGCATAGTAAATGAAAAGTGCCGTTGTACGTAACCGAATTATTACATTTTTATCAAGCAATTCAATTAGTGATATTTAATATTCTAACAAAGTAAGTAATGTTTTACATTATATTTTTACGTTATAATCAACAGAAATTCAAGCTTTGTGTGCTAGTTTCCATTAATAATTATATTAAAAGTCTAATGAGTTTATATGGTAATTTACTTTTATTGCAATTTATTTTTTATTAGATATAAAACTATAATGCTATTTAGTTAATGATATTGCAGAATAAAGTTATAAATTAATTAAATAAGGGTTCGCAGACGTACAGAATTCCATAGATCTGCAGTTTACAGTAGTAGATATTTAGTCAACAACAAAATATTTCAGTATATTATTATATATTTCAATAATATAGTTGGATTAATAGAATATATTCTTATATTAAGAAAAAAATGTTTTCATTTTTGACCCAAATGGATAAAGCAAGCGAAAAAAATGTTTTTTAAATTAAATTTGTGCGGGTACATAGGGTTAAAAATAAGCAAAATTAAATCTGTCCTTGTCGTTCAAATAAGTAGTTTTAACTTTGAACTACTTTTTTAAGATTTGGTCTTCTATTTTTACGACTATTTACCACTAAATAATTACTGTCATATTTAATTTACATCAAATCTTAAAAAACGTATATTTTGAAGCTTTTATACTACACATTCAAATAATTTAAATTTTTACCTATAAAATGCTTTTGCTTGATTTATAATGGTGCTAATATGAATAAAATTTGAATGAATAAAAATTTGGAAAGTAAATACTTCAAATAATAAAATGTATTTTTTTTTATATCATATACGATCATTTTCTCCTATAGATCTTTGAATACAGCACACTTTTTGTACGAATATTTATATATTTATTTTCTATTTTTAAGAGGTTAACCTCTGATTTTTTTTTCCTAGAAGAAAATGAAAATAAGCTAGAAAATTGGTTAACAAATTTCTACAATGATATTCAATATATCAAATCTATAAGAAGTTATCACCCCACCCGCTCCTCCCCACACACACACACATTTATAAGTAATTAAAATAATTTACCATGTACCTAATATTGAAATATGTGCTCGAAAATCAACTACATATTGAAGATAACATATTATATCTAGGCATATGTAGGTCCGTGTATGTACAAGCATTATATCAACACCATTGTGCTTCGACAACAATAACGGCGAACATAATGCACGGTTCAATTTGCGTTAATACACCATACATCTATGGACACACAAACGTGCGTCAATGGGGCACTGATTGAAAAGCTACTACTAGTGCTGTTAGATTCCGAACATTTAATGTACAGATAATGTCCTGTGTGATACGAGAGTACTTTTGTTGGAAAACCATCATTTTCAATGCATTGATTTTGAATAATAAGCACACATTTTTTTATCGTAGGATTCTAATGTCCGGTATTATAAAGAATTTGCCTGAGTGGAAATGCAAATTACCTTCCAGCTAACGCTATCGGCTAGGTATTAAATATAAATGACAGCACACTCACAGAGGTAGCGAATGAAATCGTAAATATCGTAACTTTGACGCATGCGCAATAAGTACAATCAGCGACTTAAAATAAGTGCTACCAAATATACCTCATAAAATGCATAGCATTTACATTACTATACATTTATTACCATTGCTTTAAAGCAATTTCATAATAATTTGACTCCTAGCAGATAACGTTAGCTGGAAGCAAATTTTCGTGCAAATTCTTTATAATACCGGACATAATTCTGCCAAATGTAGGTAAATTTATATTTTAGGTAACCTAAAAGTAAGTATCGAATTCGATATCTATATATATATTTAAATATCTTATACATCTTATTTTAATTAATTAATTAATTTAAATTACAGCCCTGAGATCACAATCGATAATTGAGTCCTGAAATCCATGGATCAGTAACTGATACCTCTAGATTACAGAATTTATAATTATATTAATATAATATATATACAGGACACAGAATTTAATTACGGTACATAAGGATGTTAATGTTAATCAGATATATGCAAATAGTTGCTCTCCTGTTAATATTACGAAAAGCTCGAAAATAGATTATTTCTTGTTTATTTGAAACATAATCCAAAACCATTAGTTTTAAATTTTGCCTTCTAATTTGATCATGAACACTAGAAAAATTCTTACAAATTATAAACTAATTGCAAAAACTAGTATGTTTTACATAACTTTATTTTCATTGATATTTTAAAATTCTTAATCACTAAAGATTTTTTTCTGCAGCTTGTAACTTTTTTTAATATTTATGATCAAATTCGAGGACGACTAATGTTAATTCAGGTAATTTTGGATAAAGGAGGTACCTATCAAAGTTGAAATTTTGCCGTAATATTAACAGAACATTAAATACTTGTATGTATCTAAAATAATATTGATTTTCTTAAATTCCGTAATTAAATTATACACCCTGTATTATCACTAAAACATGTAATATGTTACTTTTCATAATGACTGATATTCGAAATACACCCTACCTACGAAATTATAAAAACATAATAATTTTATATTTCAGATTATCATAACATTAAAAAAAATACATACCAAAGCATAAAAAATCCCTTTTAAATTTTCAATGGTGAAAGAATATGTAAATGAGAACTTTTTTTTAGAAAACTATGCAACAGAATAGACTAAATACTTTTTCAATCTATCGTAAAAAAAACTATTTACCTTTTCTCTGTCACACACAACAGACATTTGCATGCCTAATGTAAATGAAAATGCTTTTAAGGTAATTGTTCTACGTATCAACTTTTTATACATCTGCGTTACCTATATATTCTGTCTAAATGAATAGCTATACATATATGCGACTATGTTTTTAAATATCAAATAACAGGGGTGAAAATACAAATTTCCTAACCTCCTTGTTTAATTTATCTTCAGTAACTTTTGTAGTACCTATATTAAATAAATATTTGTTTCGATCATATTTTGAAAAATAGCATAAATAAAAGAAAGAAGAAAACTAAACGCGTTATTTCGCGTCCTAGCATCTTCTTACACCCAGAAGCCAAGATCCACAAGAAACCCATCAATCACAAAAACAGTAAACCTTGCTCTTCTAGCGGCCATAACTGGTGCCAATACCTTATGTGATTTTTTTCGGTAGAATAGTTTTAATGGTGCTAAACTGCTTTGCTACAGTACTAATGCTTCCTAAATATTACTGACAGTATAACTGCAAAATCTGCAGTAAAATGTATTAAGTAACATTATTAATTTTGTATTGTCCCCTGAAAAATTATACATTTGTGACATCGGAGATTTTGCACGTGCAAAAACTATATATGTACTTTGAAAAACAGTAAAATAGTAGGTGTCTGAGAATGATTATTAAAGTCAAACAAAAATTATTTCTTAAAAAACACACGCATGATTTATTTGTGTCCAGTTTATGACCCTTTAACAACAAAGGATATTTTGACACAGAATTCTGTTCTTAAAATAATTTCAATATCGGCTGACGGTCCAGCACATGACATGATCCTATTGATACTGCAAAAGGTCAAAAGGTACAGCCATTAGTAGACGATCTGTTGAGCGGAAGTAACAATTTTCCTGTCCGGAAACAATTCGCGCCACTCTCCGTCATTTGACCGTTGTAACGTTCGTATTTGAAAATAATTTATACTACATATGTGCAACGTGTGAATTTGTGTATTTGCAATATTCGATTACTGGCCCATAGATTTAAAACGGATTGCATTATTCTAATCAAGTTATGTGTTCGCTTGATTGAAAATTATAGAAACGTACCTAGTTACTTTTAATTTTATCTCTATGATGTGCTTACTCGTATATACTCACAGTACCAATACGACGTATAAAATTAATTTAGACCGTGACAAATATATTCTGATAAATGAAAACGCTAAAATATTAAATTTATAATAAAGTTTCAGTTAAGTTTCTATTCAATTCTTAAAGTAGACCAATCTTCTTTCAAAGTCATTGCAAGCGGCACGCACTGTTTCCTTTGGTATTTTCTTCCAAATTGTGAGAATAACATTCTTAAATTGCTGCAAATTTGAGAATTTGTAATCTGGGAGCTTAGATAACATATATGACTATACAAAATAATCGGAGGATTTCAATCGGGAGAGCTTGGCGGCCATTCATTCTTCAACAAAAAATCAACTAAATTATCATTACTTATACTTATACTTCCTTCAAATAGTATTTTGCATTACTTTTTACGTCTTTTTCAATAAAAATTAAGGGTAATTTGCCTCTTGGGCTGATAGCGTTTCCAAACCATGACCAACACAGCATTCTAAAATCTACATTTCAGTTTTTATTGCCAACTCTGCCAGAACAGCAAAAAAATCCAGATTTAAAAATGCATTGTTGCTTTATTCTCTTTTTGTTTTGTTTGCTATTACTTGCATTATAAATAGGGTGACCAGATTTTAGTTTTAGTAAACCCTGAGATGTAAATGAAGACCCCTTTTTTATTTTATCTTATCTTTTTTTTATAAAATTTGTTACCATAATCTGCACTGTTATGTCCCCTGCCCATTTTTTGTTTGTTTTAGTCGTTATTTTTTGCAAAACCCGGAGAAATTGCACCCAAACCCTGAGCCCGGAGATCCAGTGTGCAAACCCAGAGACTCCGGGTCAAAACCGGAGACCTGGTCACCCTAATTATAAATGCAGTTTAGAAGAAACAATACGAATATAAAATTAATTGCACGTAAAAAACAACAATATTCTTCATTTCAAAATTTAATTTATAATAATTATATTAAATCGTATCACGAGCGTGACCCGCTATGCGTGATCGGGTTTGAGGAAAAATATTTTGTTTGTGATCGTGAGCAAAAATTTCTCACGCGTCCAGCTCTAATATATAAGTCCATATATGATATGAACAATAGAAAACACATACACATGTAGATTTGAATGATGTAAATGAGTAAAATACACGTTTGCAAAAGCAATGAATGGCTTTATTGAAAGTCTAGTATGTAAACGCATAAAAAATAAACAGGCACCCCAAAAAAAGTAGGCGGTCGACTACTAGCCGTGTATAGTGTATAAACGGTCGTCTGTGAATTACTTTATGAATAATGAATAGCATGGTACGTATGCCCCAATCGCGGAACGCGCCAAGGTATGAGTGAAACAAGCTTTCAGGTTATAAAGCGTCTAGAATGGACGCAACCGGCGCCGAAATATCGACGGACAAATGCGCGCACGAGGTGAATAGCACAGTCTTACATAAATTATTAAGAACTTACCCAATCATTTCCGTTGCTCCAAAGTACACACAATTTAAACAATTAGCACAGAGATTCTAGCAGAAAACAGTGACTGCGATTGATTCACAGCTTTTTTTAAAACGATTTCAAATGTAAACACGCTGCAGTATTGTTAACAAGTGGTCGCCTCAAAATGGCTACTGACAAAATACGTAATAAACAGTACCAGTCAACATTCGATCGCACACGTAATTTTACACAAATATATGCCTATATAAAAATACAATCGTAATACTGAAATAAATATATATTGGTCCAGTTTCTTTGAATTATCACATTGGTCCACGAACAGACGTCTGTCAAATTTACAAGTAAATCAAGAGACAGTCGGTATGGAAGAATCCTGTATCGTCCTGCACATGCTTAGAAGGACAACAATATATCAAACACTTTTTGCATTCTTTATTCAACAGTCAATATTACATGAATGAAACAATATACAAATGAGACACTAAAGTAATTTATTCTATAATTTATCAATAAACATCACAAATCAGTTTTCTTTTTCCTCATATCGCCACCTCCACCATGCCACCCGCATTCTGTCCCAAATATTTTCCCAGCTGAAATATTTAATTAAATAGATATAAAAAAAATTTTAATCATAAAAATATTAGTATTACATAGAAACAACAATAATTAAAACTGCTCAAAATCAGAAAAACTTATGTCGAAAATAATAATTTTACAGGAGTAATTACAAATACATATACATATATGTTATACTAAATGACATATCGTCACTTAAGTTCAAACATTACATAACTCAAAATAGACTACGTTCAAAATAGAAACGTTTTAATTTAACAATATTATATAAAAATAGTCGAGTCAAACGATGGAATAGATTTTAAGAGATTAACAGCATACTCTCAGATTTTTTTAACTATAATTAAAGTAGAATTTTATGTGGTGTTGATGTCTATTGAATAAAATTTCACCATTGGCTTTAATAAAAGTTTTTGATGGGTCAAACGACGTGTTTAACGATTCTGTATCCAATGATACCAATATCTCAATATCGCCAGTTTTTGACATACACGGTGTTAGTACTTAAGTGGCAATGTGCTAAATGTCTAGTTTTGTCAATATAAAACTGAAGGAATGACCAATGTAAAAATTATTATTCTTTTCATTCTTATTGATTTATTTAGTGATCTGTTGACTAGAATTGGCAAGTGCAAATAATATAGATCATTACAATGCATTGCATAGATTTGTAGACCTTGACTGATAAGAGGGTACGATCAGGTAATACATTTATGTTTATATATTGTTTGTTTTTGGATAAGACACTGTTACACCATTACTTTGTATAATAATGATGTACAAATTATTTTTTTCATTATAATTGTGTAATTTTATCACGACACTAAACCCATTAACTGCTACCAAGACGAGTCATGTGCAAGTCTCAACTTGCTGACTATGTGCTATTCAACTTGCGTCCCCCTAGCAACTGCATTGAATACACACTGTTGTTTTAAATGCAAACTGGTCTGTGTCAAAGATTAATGACATCGGCAATGAATGGTTTTAAATAAATAAGTATAAATGTTGGCTTTAATGTTTAGTACCCTTTGTTACAGATATTTTATCTTACTAATTTGTATAAATTTATTTAATTTTCAATGTCTTATGTCTTACATCTATAGATTATAGATATTTATACAACAATCTCCCTTGTAAATTTCCATCAGTGCTGTAGTTAAAAATTATAAATAATTAGCAAGTATGTAATGTTTGATGATATTACGCAGGATTTAAAAAAAAAGGTGCCGGAACTCACTTCTTGTCAAGCTTTTTACAAAAAAAATTATATTCAAATATCATTTAAATGAAATTCAAAGCAACTTTTCCTATGCAACGAAAAAAAGGTGCCAGAACACCGTTCCACTGCATTACATTACAAAAAAAAGCCCTGATATTACGTATCTCTTTTTTCTTATGTTTAGAAGGAGATAGTGAATTCATATATGAATTTTTAAATATATATTTGCCTAAATCTTTCAAGATACTGATAAAGATAAAAAGTAATGTAGATATTTTTACTTTCAGAGAGGGAATCATATATCTACTTCCTCTTATTAACTGAATTCAAAAAAGGATGAGGTTCTTGATTTGGCTGTATGTATTTTTTATATGTTCGGGCATAACTCCGACAAATATGCATCGATTTGGATGTTTTTTTTAATATGAAAAAGTATACTCCCGAGGTGGTCTCATATAAATTTGATCATAATCCGATTATGAACTTCAAAGATACGCCACAGAACTCCTCAACAAAAATTATCTATGAAAATTATCAATGACAAGGCCACTCAAAAGGGAAAAATAAATCATTTTTAAGAAAAAAATAAAACCATCTTAAAAAAACATAAAAACACTAAAAAGTATATAATAATTATACTCTTTTGAATATCGATTAGTTAAACTCAAAAACTAGCCGAATTAGTCAGCGATTTTTACATTAGTCATCTTTTTAAACACAGTTAAGTTAGTTTATATAAAAATAATTAAACAATTTGTCTACCTATCCATTGCAGGTCGTACATCAAGAATAGCAAATTTAAATTGATTGTCTATATGACCACCATCATAATAATCTATAACATAGCGGACTTCTTTTCCACATCTATCAATTATCCAGTCATGTCTATCAAATGGTAACTCATATCCCATTAATTGTCTAATTCTAGCCCGAGGACTATAGTCAGTTGCTTTTCCACCAAAACTTTTTAATCTAAAACATAATAAATATATGAAAAATTTACAATATCTAGTTAATATTATAGCTATAAATGTATTTACTTTGGTGAAGAGCATTCTTTGGCGTGTAATGCTTCCCATTTAAGAACTTCATTCCATGCATCTTCATTATTAATATTATGAATTTTAATTATATTATCCATATCTTCCTGTTTAATATCTTCTTCTTTCCATCGCCAGCCTTTACGTAACATAGCATTCCAAAACATCTGTAATATCAATATATTAATTAAAAATACACTATATAAAATAAATTTAGAGATCTATATCTTTTCTCCAAAAAATAGTAATATTTAAAGTTTTGTAGTTTTAGTTAAAATGGTCAGAGTGAGATAGAAAAAACTAGGCATATTAATTTTTGTTAGGGACGCATTTTTGTTAGTCTACTTTTAAAAAATCTGGCAACATTTTTCATTAATTACATAAAAATAGGACTAAAAGAATTTTACCTGCTGACTAGGATATACCCAGAATTCTTCCTTGCCTGATTCTGTCACAGCTTTTGGTATTGAAGATACCTGTCGTTTTGTTGGAAGAGAAAATGGTTGATCAGGAGCTGGTTGCTGGTTAGCTGGAGGCATCTATTAATTAAAAAAAAATCAATAAGAAAACATCTGATAAGTATATGCACAGTTTATTTTATTTGACAGAATTTTTTAAAAACAGTTTGTTGCAACGGAGATTGAATCCCTGTTTTTAACCTAACCAACACAATTTCACCCCAATAGATTGCCCTAAGGACAATTAACATGTATATTATTTGAGCATCAACTCTATTCTGAATAACTATATACGTGATTTTTGACAATTGTGCCACCCATGTTCTACATATTAAATCATAAGCTGTTTACCATATTTAAAGGATTAATATCACTATTATTTCCATGGCGGACTGGACAATCACTAATTGCTTGTCTTTTGTGCATAGGACATTCTGGCGGAATTTCTAGAGATGATCCGTAATGATGAGGATGAGATCTTAAAGAAGTGTCCGTTACAGTTAACTCTGAATTTAATATTTGTGTTGCAGTTAACTGAGCAACAGAAACTGTATTTCCCATTTTTACTGAAAATAGAAAAAAATATTTTATAAAGGTTAGGATTACATAATTTTTGAATACATGTTATAAAACAATATCAGAAACAATATAATATGCATGAGCAGAACTATTTGTTATGCTGAAGATACAATAAATCAATATATTATCAAATTACTTACAATTCAATAAAAATATTTAAATTAGAGCAACATTAAAACTGACATAAGAAAGAAGAAATCTGCTGCATCAATTAAGCACAGTAGAAAAACATAAAAAAGTTTAAATAACCATCAGATCTGGGGAAATGCTAGAAGCGCCATATTTAAATTGTAATTTTATTATTTCATTAACAATATTATTAGAAGTATTTAAATAGAGATAGATACAAATTTTAACGCACATATATCTTTGAAGAAAGTGTTTACCATATATTGATTAATAATAATATAATAATATATAATTAGGACAATACAATGTTTTAGTTTTATGCAAGCTGTTTTATTTACCTCTTGTCAGTATATGTTATTTTTGTATATAGGTACGTATATTAATACATTTTATTATACGTTATTTTTTAATCTTATTAGATATCTCGAAAAAATCTTTAAAAATATTTTCGTGCAACTAACTAATCATCATTTATGATAAATCTATATAAGTATAGTTTCCTTGGAAACAAATATTGGAGATTGAAGGATAAAAATGTCTTTAATGTTTTATATATCACCACTATTTACTCACATTATTCTTATATGATAAAGTAAATATTTATAAAATGAGTCTCAATAAAATTGTGAAAAAAAGTGTGAAAAAAGCAGATTATAACATGACTCATCAAACAACAATACAGAAACGGAAGAAACTAGAACCTTTTGATTCTTCTAATAATGAAGCATTACCAGAATGGTTAGTGGAGATGCTAGAAGTTGAAAAAGTATTAAATGAAAGAAATGCAAATCATTTAAAAATAGCACGTGAAAAAAAGTTACGTACAGCACAATATTTTTATAATTTAGTAAAACGTACAAAAATAAGTACTGAGTTGAAACCTATTCCACCTGACCGACCCTTGCTACCTAGAAAAAATCTTTGCCATCAACATTTAAGACAGTATGCATCTGAAATGCCATTGGGAAAAATGGAACGACGTACTAGAAAATGTATTTGTAGAAGATTACCGAAGATATTAGTTGATCGTTATCCTGCATTAATTAATATTCTATTTGAAGAAGCAGAAAAAGACTATTCGTATATGGTAAAATTTACAGGCTTAAATCAAAAAGTATTACCATTTTCTGAAGAATGTTATCAGCCAGAATTTAGATATAAATATGAAGGAAGGACAGCTAATTATAATGTGTATTTAAGAAGAAGAGCTTTCATAAAAAGACACTTATTTATCATTTATCCTTTATTGAAAATAATTCATGATAACGCAGTAAGGGAATTTCCTGAATACTTAATTAATTTATCTATTTTTCGCACTACAGACCCAATTCAGTTTGGAAATTTAAAGTCATGTATATTAGAAAGCCTTCAAGATCGTGAAATTTCAGTGATAAATAATTTTTATAGTGGTATAATATCAAAACTTAGAGCGACAAAAAATATAGCATCTACAACAAAATATCTTTTTGAGTATCTCACTGCTGCGGGCAATCTTATAGGAGAACGGATTTTAGAACTTTTATTTAGAACAATAAATCATATTGTCAATGTAGTTGGTGATAGAAAAAAAACACCATATCTGCGTTTAAATCTATATTACAATGGTAAATTTGAAATGTTCCCTGCAATAAATGAAGTTCATGAATTCTATCATAATATTATTATTCGTGTTTGCGAAGTTGCTCAAGAAATTCCTCATCTAGATTATTGGCTAGATTTACCTTATAATTTTAGAAAAATAAAAATTGAAGTACCTGATTATTTTAAAAAATGGGCACATGAAGAGCTTGAAGAACGTCTTAAAAATTTGTTTGCTCCAGTTCAAGAACATTTATTGGAATTAGAAGAATATTATCAAGAACTTAGAGGAACAAATTTAATAAATGAAATAGATTTATACATTGCAGAAAATCATTCCTTCGAAGAATGCTGTGACAAAGTAAAATATTTTCTCGAATATCAAAATAAAATATCGACGTTGTTGTTCAATATGCATTTTGATATTGGCAGATTATGTCAGGTAGATACAATCAAATCCCTTCGAGAATGTGTTAATACATTTATTTCTCATCTGTTAAATGGTTTAGTTTTAAAGAACAAACATGATAATCAAAAAATTTGTGATGCTTTTGAACAACTAGCTGAACGTGCTATGCAAGTACCAAAAAACACAGAAGAATTAATGGAAACGGGAGTATATATGTTGTGGGCTAGAACAACCCACATGGCAGAACTTCGTGAACAAATTGAAATAGCTCTTAATCATATGACAAAATTATTAGAAATGACAACTTTAGAAGCAGAACATATTAAACTAAATGCAGTTACAATAAACTGGTTAGAAACAATAAAACCTATATTTGAAGCACATAATTCTATGTTTGAACAAAGAAAATTTGAGCTTGAAGAAGACTTACAAAGATGCAACCAGCATTTAAGAGATGGAATAGAGGATTTCTTACCTTATTTGTTACTATTAGATGATATGAGTGATTGTGACAATGCATGTGATTATAAAAATCATTTACGTGAAATGATACTGAAAATTAGAGAATTTGAAAAGGAATTGTCATGGATAAATAAAGAAGAAGCTCTTTTTAAATTTCCTTTATCAACGTTTCCTGAATTAGAAGAATGTAAAAATATTATATACCCTTTTTATGAGTTAATATATTTATGTTATAGGTGGCTTAGAAGTTATGGAGTATGGATGGACGGACCTTGGGAGAATTTAACATTTGAAGTTGTGGAAAAAATGACTGATGATTATTATAAAGATTTTCAGAAACACCAGAAAACATATAGAACACTTATTCGCACACAGATTGCTGAAAACTATCCTAAACGTTTTAAGGGTGTTGTTGATGATCCTGATCCTAATAATGCACCAGCTCCTATTAAACTTTGCACTAAAGCTATTGAATACATTAAAGCTTTCAAACCAAATGTATCAATTGTACAAATAATGTGTAATCCAGCTTTAACACAAAGACACTGGGATGAAATGTCTAAAATTGTTAATTATGATATTACACCTGATGCAGGGACTACACTGAAAAAAGTTATAAATAAAGATTTTGGCCCTTACTTAGATCAGTTTGAAATTATCAGTGTTGGTGCAGTCAAAGAATTGCAACTGCAAGTAACATTGGCAAAAATGAAAACCGAATGGATTGATATTAAGTTTAAAACAAGTACTTGGAAAGAAACAAAAATTAGTATTCTGAGTGGCATAGATGATATTCAGTCAGTTCTTGACGATCATATAATAAAAACTATTTCAATGCGTGGTTCAGCATTTGTAAAACCAATCGAGAATGAAGTTAAAGATTGGTACAAAACTATAACTCGTATTAATTCAACAATTGATGAATGGGGCAAAGTTCAAATACAGTGGTTGTATTTACTGCCAATATTTTCATCAAAAGATATTATTGCACAGATGCCAGAAGAAGGTGTACTTTTCCAAGAAGTAGATGCAGTCTATAAAAGGTATATGACTGCTGTTGAAAGAGATCCCCATGTTTTATCTATAGCTGGATCTGTTGGTTTATTAGAAGAAATGCAAGAATGTGCAAAGAAACTTGATAAAATAAATGAAGGTGTTGCAGCATATCTTGAAAAGAAAAGATTCTATTTTCCAAGATTTTTCTTTTTATCCAATGACGAAATGCTTGAGATTTTATCAGAAACAAAAGATCCATTAAGAGTTCAACCACATTTGAGAAAATGTTTTGAAGGAATTAACCGTTTGGAATTTGATGAAGATTTAGTTATTCATGCAATGTGGAGTCAAGAAGATGAAAAAATTAATTTTGTTAATACAATTAACACTGTCGAAGCTAGAGGTAGTGTTGAAAAGTGGCTTCTTCAAGTCGAAGAACAAATGCTTACCTCTGTTAGAAATGAAATAGTCAAAAGTCGATTAGATTATGAAAAGAATGCTCGCACAACTTGGGTAAAGCTGTGGCCTGGTCAAGTAGTACTTTGTGTTTCACAAATATATTGGACAATCGATGCAGAACGTTGTTTGAGAGCTCGTAGTCTTGGTAATTTACAAGATTTTCACCGTTCATTAGTTCAACAATTAAACGATATTGTTACACTTGTGAGATCTCCGCAGTTAACAAATTTGAACAGAATAACTATTAAAGCGTTGATTGTAATTGATGTACATGCGAAAGATGTTATTCAAGAATTACTAGATAATAAAATAGATAATGTAACACACTTTCAGTGGCTCGCACAGTTGAGGTACTATTGGGAAGAAGAATGTCTGGTGCGTATTATTAATGCAACTGTTAAATATGCTTATGAATACTTAGGAAATTCAGATCGATTAGTTATAACACCATTGACAGATCGATGTTATCGTACATTAATCGGAGCTTACTATTTACATTTAAATGGTGCACCTGAAGGTCCAGCCGGAACAGGAAAAACTGAAACAACAAAAGATTTAGCTAAAGCTATTGCTGTGCAGTGTGTTGTGTTTAATTGTTCAGATGGTTTAGATTATAAAGCCATGGGTAAATTTTTTAAAGGTCTGGCATCATCAGGAGCCTGGGCATGTTTTGATGAATTCAACCGAATAGAATTAGAAGTATTGTCTGTAGTAGCACAACAAATTTTGTGTATTGTACTTGCTGTACGTGCTCATCTTGAAAAGTTCATTTTTGAAGGAACTGAACTGGTTTTAAATCCTGCTTGTTATATTTGTATTACAATGAATCCAGGTTATGCTGGTCGTTCAGAGTTACCAGACAATTTAAAAGTACTGTTTCGTACAGTTGCTATGATGGTACCAGATTATGCAATGATTGGTGAAATATCATTGTACTCATATGGGTTTGTAGATGCAAGAAAATTGTCTATTAAAATAGTATCCGTCTATCGGTTATGTTCAGAACAATTATCATCACAAAATCATTATGATTATGGAATGAGGGCTGTCAAAACTGTTCTTTCAGCCTGTGGAAATAATAAAAGAAAATTTCCAGATGAAAATGAAGATATTTTATTGCTAAGATCTATTATTGATGTAAATCTTCCAAAATTCTTATCCCACGATATTCCACTTTTTGAAGGAATAATATCTGATTTATTTCCCAATCTAAAACTACCTGAGTTGGATTATGAAGTATTTATAGCAGCTGTAAAAGAACTCTGCTACGTAATGAACTTACAACCAAAAGAAACATTTTTAGAAAAAATAATTCAAACTTATGAGATGATGTTGGTAAGACACGGGTTTATGATTGTAGGAGAACCTTTTGCAGGAAAAACATCGGCATTAAGAGTTCTTGCCGATTCTCTGACACTATTAAATGAACAAGGATATAAACAACAGAAAGTACATCATCAAACCATAAATCCAAAATCAATAACAATGGGACAACTCTATGGTCAGTTTGATCCTGTATCTTATGAATGGACTGATGGGGTAATAGCAACATGTTTTCGTGGGTTTGCAATGGATCCAAGTCCTGATCGAAAATGGATTATATTTGATGGTCCAGTTGATGCTGTATGGATAGAAAATATGAATACTGTATTGGATGATAATAAAAAATTATGTTTAAATTCAGGTGAAGTTATTGCAATGACAAACCAAATGTCGATGATATTTGAAGTAATGGACTTAGCTCAAGCTTCACCTGCAACTGTTTCTCGTTGTGGAATGATTTATACTGAACCCATTACTCTTGGTTGGCAACCAGTTATGCAATCTTGGTTAAAAACAGCTAATCCTATATGGTGTGAAGCTAACGGACAACTTATATATGAATATTTTGAATGGTTAGTTCCCCCGATTTTATATTTCATACGTAAACATTGTACACAGATGGTTAATGCAGGTGTTATTAATGCTGTAAAAACATGCATGTTGATTTTAGAAATGCTCTTAGATGATGCATGCTCAGAATATCCTGATGATATGAAATACATGAATTATTGGGTACAAGCTTCAGTTTTGTATTCTATTGCTTGGGGTTTAGGAGGTACACTTACTGTTGATTCACGAAGCAAATTTGATGAATTTTATAGAGATTTGTGGAAAGGACAAAATGAAGATATACCAATACCAGAATGTATAGGAAAAATTGATATTATTATACCCTCAGAAGGACAGTTAATGGATTATATGTATCATTTTAAATCTAAAGGTAATTGGAAGTATTGGCCAGATGTGGTAAAAGGTATGAAGATTGAAGAGAAACCTGTTATACAACAAATACAAATTCCTACTATTGATACTGCACGTTTTTTGTATTTATTAGATATGTTTGTACGTTACAAAAAACCCTTGCTTTTAATGGGGCCTACAGGTACGGGGAAAAGTTTTTATACACAAAATATGTTAATGAATAATTTATCTAAAGATTTATATGAAGCTAATTTAATAACTTTTACTGTCAAAATATCTGCAAATCAAACTCAAGAATTAATTATATCAAAACTAATTAAAAGAGAAAAGGGAGTGTATGGGCCCCCAAGAGGAAAAACTGCAGTGATATTTATAGATGATATGAATATGCCAGTGAAAGAAGTATATGGAGCTCAGCCTCCTATTGAATTATTAAGACAATATTTTGACCATAAGCACTGGTATGATTTAAAAAATACATCAAAAATATTTTTATCTGATATACTTTTCTTATCAGCTATGGGACCTGTTGGCGGTAGTAGACAAGATGTCTATGCCAGATTTTTACGGCATTTTAGTTTATTTTCTATAAATGAATTTTCTGATGAAAGCATGTTTAAGATCTTTACCAATATTTTGTTGATTGGATTAAAAAGAAATGGATTTCCAACAGATATCATGATGTCGATTATTACTATAGTTAATGCAACAATAGATATTTATAAATGTTCCATAGCTAATCTTTTACCAACTCCGGCAAAGTCACATTATATATTTAACTTGAGAGACTTTGCAAGAGTTATACAAGGCTGCAGTATGATTAAAAAAGAATCTGCTGAAAATAAAAAAATTTTTGTAAGACTTTGGGTGCATGAAACTATGAGAGTTTTTTATGATCGTCTGATTGATGACAACGATCGGTTTTGGTTTTTCGATAAAATGAGGAATATTATCAAAATTCAATTTAAAGAACATTTTGATGCAATATTTGATAATTTACCATTAGGACCAAATGATACAGTGACTGAAGAAAGTTTAAAAGATCTTTTATTTGGTGTATGTTTAGATTTGGATGCGGCAGTGGAAGAGAGGCGTTATGAAGAAATTCCGTCAGTTGAAACTTTTCTTAATGTAGCATTAGCGTGCCTCCAAGAATACAATGCACTTCATAAAACTAAAATGGATATTGTATTATTTCGATATGCTTTAGAACATCTTTCTAAAATATGTCGTATCATTTCAATGCCATCAGGAAGTGGCTTATTGGTTGGTGTAAGTGGCTCTGGAAGACAAACATTGACTCGTCTTGCAACTGCGATGTGTGGATATACATTGTTTCAACCCGAAATCACTAAAAATTATAATATGAACGAATGGAGAGATGATTTGAAAAAAGTTTTAAAAGAAGCAGGAGGAATTGGTAAAGATACTGTATTTCTTTTCACAGAAGGTCAAATAAAAGAAGAAGGATTTTTAGGAGATATAGATGGTTTGCTGAATTCAGGAGAAGTACCTAACATTTATGCTATTGACGAGAAACAAGAAATCTTAGAGTTAACAAGATTAGCAGCACAAGGTGGGAACAGAGCTTTAGATGTGAGCCCTTTGGAAGTATTTTCATTTTTTGTAAACAGATGTAAAGTAAAACTTCACATCATATTATGTTTTAGTCCAATTAGTCCATTATTTAGAGATCGTTTACGTCTATTTCCTGCTTTGGTTAATTGTTGTACTATAGATTGGTTTCAGGATTGGCCAGAAAATGCATTAGAAATGGTGGCACAACGCTATGTGGCAAATATAAATATTCCAGATGAAGTTAAAGATGCATCGGTGTTGACTTGCAAATATTTCCATGTAAGTTCAAGAAAAACAGGTCAATTGTTTTATGAAAAGTTTGGAAGAAAAACATACATGACGTCAGCATCTTATTTAGATTTAATAAAATGTTTTGAAGAATTGATTGGTCAAAAACAAAATGAATTAACATTAGCAAAACAAAGATATTTAGGAGGTTTAGATAAACTACAATTTGCTGCTGAACAAGTTGCAACGATGCAGCGTGATCTGAATGATTTGAAACCAAAGTTGATTATAATGGCTGAGCGATCAATGGAAATGGCCAGACTAATTGAAGAAGAAACAAAGGAAGCAGAAATAGCAAGCAATACAGTCAAAGAAGATGAAAAAGTAGCAAATGTTCAAGCCGCAGCAGCTCAAGAACTAAAATCTGAATGTGAAGCAGACCTTGCTCTGGCTATACCAATCCTTGAAGAAGCTATTGCTGCTCTCAATACTTTAAAACCTGCAGATATTACGCTTGTTAAGTCTATGAAAAATCCTCCAGATGCAGTGAAATTGGTAATGGCTGCTGTCTGTGTTATGAGAGATATTAAACCTGACAGACTTCCTGATCCAGCAACAGGAAGAAAAGTATTAGATTTTTGGGGACCTAGCAAACGTATTCTTGGAGAAATGACATTTTTACAACAGTTGAAAGATTTTGATAAGGACAATATTCCTGTTGCTGTTATGGCAAAAATTAGAAAAGAATATTTACCAAACAAAGATTTCAAGCCTAATATTGTTGCAAAAGCTTCAAGTGCTGCTGAAGGGTTATGTAAATGGGTTATTGCAATGGATTTATATGATAATGTTGCTAAAGAAGTTGCTCCAAAAAAGGCAAAATTAGAAATAGCAGAGTCTCAATATGCTGCTACAATGGCAGTGCTAAATGAAAAACGAGCTATGTTAGCTCAGTTGGAAGCGAGATTAGCAATGCTCAATCAACAATTAGCTGAAGCTAATGAAGAAATGCAAAGAGTGCAGGAAGAAGTCACATTATGTGAGTTGAAACTTATAAGAGCAGAAAAGTTGATAGGTGGTTTAGGAGGTGAGAAAACTAGGTGGCAAGAAGCTGCAAAGTCACTCCAAGATGCATATGATTGTCTTGTCGGCAATGTACTTATATCTTGTGGTGTTATAGCATATTTAGCACCATTTACTACTCCATATAGATTGAGTTGTATAGATGATTGGTTGAAATATATAAAAAATTTAAATATACCATGTTCTGATCAATATGACTTACGAACTATTCTCGGTACAGAAATTAAAATTCAGAATTGGTATATTGCAGGTTTGCCGAATGATACATTTTCAACTGATAATGCCATCATAATGGATATTTCAAAAAGATGGTCTTTATTTATAGATCCTCAGGGTCAAGCTAATAAATGGATTAAATGTATGGAAAAAAAGAATCACATACAAGTTGTTAAACTAACAGATTCAAATTATATGAAAATTGTTGAACATTGTGTAGAATTTGGGCAACCAGTATTGATTGAAAATGTTGCAGAAGATTTAGAAGCTCCATTGGATCCTTTATTAATGAAGAAAGTTTTTGTTCAAGGTGGTATGACTTATATAGCTCTTGGAGATAACACGATACCTTATCATGTGAAATTTAGAATGTATTTAACATCTAATTTACGTAATCCTAATTACCTTCCTGAAATTTTCAATAAAGTTACAATTATTAATTTTGCATTAACTCCAGAAGGTCTTGAAGATCAGTTATTAGGAATTGTTGTAGCAAAAGAAAGACCAGATTTGCAAGAAAAAAGACAAAATCTAATAATAGAAAGTGCAGCAAACAAAGCTGCATTAAAAGATGTAGAAGAAAGTATATTGAAAACTTTAAGTGAAACTAAAGGAAATATTTTGGAAGATGAATTTGCAATTCAAATTTTAGATGAATCTAAATTAATTTCTGAAGATATAGTTAAAAAACAAAAAAATGCTAAAGAAACTGAAATAATAATTGAAGAATTTCGATTACAATATAAATCAATGGCAGAACATTCTACAATTTTATATTACTGTGTATCTGAATTGTCTTCTGTTGATCCAATGTATCAATACTCATTGTTATGGTTTATTAATTTGTATGAATCATCAATTGATAATGCAAGCAAATCTAAAGATATAAATAAACGATTGAAATTCTTGATTAGTACTTTTACGTACGATTTATATACAAATGTGTGTCGTTCTCTATTCGAAAAAGACAAACTCTTATTTTCATTTGTGCTTTATACAAAATTAGCATTAGCTCATGATACTATCGATACAGCAGAATTCATGTTTTTCTTAAAAGGTGGAACTACTGTAGAAAATGATGCACCTAAACCCTTAGAATGGTTATCTAACAAATCTTGGGATGAACTTTGTTGTTTAGAAAAACTATCTGCTTTTAAGGGAATAATAAAAAGTATTCAAAAACACAGTGAACAATGGCATCATTATTATGATTTAAGCGAGCCTTTTGAATCAAAACTACCAGATTCTTGGGATACAAAGCTTAAAAATTTCCAAAAACTTGTAATCATACGAGTTTTGTGTCCTGATAAAATTATAGTTAGTATCAAGAAATTGATAGCCACGGAGATGGAAGAAAAATTTGTCACACCACCTCCGTTTGATATTGCTCGTTCTTATGAAGATTCACAATGTCTTTGTCCCTTAATATTTATATTGTCGCCTGGATCTGATCCTATGGCAGCACTTGTGAAGTTTGCAGAAAGAAAGGGATATGATAAAAAGTTTAAATCCATATCGTTGGGTCAAGGACAAGGGCCTATAGCTCAAGTAATGATAGAACAAGCACAAGTTGAAGAGCATTGGGTATGCTTGCAAAATTGTCATTTAGCTGTTTCATGGATGTCACGTTTGGAAAAATTATGTGACAATTTTGATTCTTCTAACACAGGACCAGGGTTCCGATTGTGGTTAACTAGTTACCCTACTGTAAGTTTTCCTCGTTCTATATTACAAAATGGTGTAAAAATGACAAATGAAGCACCTACAGGTTTACAACAAAACCTTTTACGATCATATATATCTGAACCAGTAAAAGAACCTGATTTTTATGCCGGATGTCCAGGAAAGGATAAAATATTCACTAAATTATTATATGGTTTATGCTTTTTCCATGCGGTAATACAAGAACGAAGGACATTTGGTCCTATAGGTTGGAACATTCCATATGGGTTTAACGAATCTGATTTTCAGATATCTGTTCAACAGTTGCAAATATTTATCAATGAATATGAAGAAGTGCCTTACCTGGCAATATCTTACCTAACTGGTGAATGCAATTATGGTGGAAGAGTTACAGATGATTGGGATCGTAGATTAATTGTTACGGTTTTAGCTGATTTTTTTAATGAAAGGGTTATAAAAGATGATAAATATATGTTCTGTGACTTAGCTTCATGTTATGGACTGCCGAGAAAACTTGAACATGCTGATGTTGTAGAACACATAGAAGGGTTACCTAGTTTGCATCAACCCGAAGTATTCGGTTTAAATAAAAATGCTGGATTGACTAGAGACCTTAGAGATTCTATGAATCTAGTAGATTCTGCAATCACCGTTCAAGGAGAAATAGGAGCATCTGGGGGCAGTGGCTCTGATTCTCATTTATTAAATATGGCAAGAGACATTCTATCAAAGTTGCCACAAGATTTTGATATAGATAAAGCTCAAGAGAAGTTTCCGATAGAATATTCTGAATCCATGAATACAGTACTTGTACAAGAAATGCAACGATTTAATAAATTATTACGTGAAATAAGATCATCGTTACAAATTTTAGAGAAAGCTGTTCAAGGGTTAGTTGTCATGTCTCCAAGCTTAGACATTTTAGCAAACTCATTATTACTAGGAAAAATTCCATCATCATGGATGACCTTTTCATACCCTAGTTTGAAAAATCTTGGATCGTATGTAACTGACTTTTTAGAACGAATTGCATTTTTGCAAAAATGGTACGAACAAGGAAAACCAGAATCATTTTGGTTATCAGGATTTTACTTTACTCAAGCATTCTTGACAGGTGCTAAACAAAACTATGCTAGGAAGTACACAATTCCTATTGATCAATTAGTGTATGATTTTAAAGTCCTACCTACTGATAAAGGTGGTCCTGCCCCTGCTGATGGTGTTCACATATATGGACTTTTTATTGAAGGTGCAAGGTGGGATCAAAAGAATATGTACTTAGAAGAACAAAAACCTAAAGTGTTACAGGAACTTATACCTGCTATATGGTTTATACCAATTAAAAATGATCAGTACAATGAACGTGAACGATATAAAAGTCCACTCTACAAAACCTTAGAGCGACGAGGAATTTTATCAACTACTGGCCATTCAACAAATTATGTTTTACCAATACTTTTGGAAACAAAAAAACCAATTTCACACTGGATTAAAAGAAGTGTTGCATTATTTTGCCAACTTGATTAACTTCTATTTTATAGAAAAATATTGTCATAGAAGAATTTTTACAATTTGCTTTTATATTACTAACAAATGTATATACATTTATTTATTTAATACAAATATATAGTTATTATTTTTTAAATTATTGAAAACATGTACTTTTTGACATTATAAATATAAACAATAATAAAAACAATACTTACTTTTAATTTTTTATCCTGTTAAGTATATAATTTGTTGTAAACATTATTATATTATTTCTTAAGGTGGCCCTTTATCAGTGTAAAATAAAATAAAATATCAGACATTCACATAATTGTTTATTAACTATATTCAGAAAATGAGAGATACAAGAATTCTCTCAGTTTGATCATATTGATCATCATCACATCATTAGTTTATTCTTATATTTTATTAACCATAATAATCAATATAATATAATATAATAATCAATCATCCTGCCCTGCCTAGGCTGCAGTATAATGTGAACAATTAGTAATAGACCATGTCTGATAACATTGATGAGAACAATATATCGGATGTCATATATGTAAAAATGGTGTTGGATACAGCATGTATATTTGAAAGTGATAAAGGTTCAAAAATGCAATTCAGACATGGTCTTGGGTTGCCTAGTCGGCTTTCCTATTTGCAATGATTCAGAAACAAGGAGAAACTGTCATTTCATCAAATACATCACTCACACAAATTAACATTATTACACAAGTGTTCACATACTCGACTTATTCAATTAAATTATCAATAATATAGTATTTATATATATTTATTATTTTCATATCGTAATATATTATACCGTGACAAATATATCGTGACGATCGTCCGACATGAAGACGTTCTCCTGGTCGCTGAACATTTGCTCTGTTACAGGATCGTAGTAAAATAATTTCTAACAGTATGCCAGACAGTGGTGGGGGCGGGAGCAAGACCCACCTCTACCACCTCACACATAGTGTGAGTGACTTAAATAACAATCATTACTTAAATATCACAAAATTGTTGTCGATCAAATGAAAAAATACAAGAGCCCCTACGCTCTACTAGTAGTGTTCGTTAGGGTAAGAGCTCGCGGTACGGTTGTGACGACTGCATCGTGGCTTTTGGATAACCGCAAACGAGAGATAAAACCTAACCAAACGATGTGATATTTACATGACCCCTACGTGTCGTGTCCCGTCGGCCGGGCGAGCGGGTCGCTAGGGGGGCGCGAGGCCTGTCAAGCAGCGCAGGGTGCCAAGCAAATCTATCACTTCTACGCTTACACTTGTAATCTTTAGAATAACGAGATAACCATTAAATCTGTTAGCATATTATTGATTTTATACTTTATTGTAAGTTTAGAAGTTTATTTCATCTAATACTAATCTTAACTATTTTGAGTGCATTTTATTTATTCAAGCATCATATGCTCTCATATGATAATGGCAAATCAAATAAAAATGGCAATTTGATTAAAAAACAAAACAAAGGAGTAGTTAATAATAGAACATGAATGGATATAGATAGGTTTAATATAATAATTCTAAACTGCATTTCATATTGATAAACACAATGTATAACAAACTATGTTGATTTCTACTCTGAACCTTAATTTCTAAATATGAATGATTAACAAACGAAACAGACGGATACGCGTCTCCGATAAACACCGGAAAAACATATCGGGCGAATAAAGAAATTGCAACGTGAACGAATATGTTGGATTATAATATACTAGTAAAACATTAATAGGTGATATAGAACATGGGATTATATAAGCATCATGCATTCACGATATTAAATAATGGAAGAATTATCTTCATCAATGTAGGTCATGATGGTTAGCATTGTCTGGCTTGAGGTGGTCGGGGAGCTCAGAAGCGCAACATAAAAACTCGAAGCGCGATCGGTGAAGCGAGAGCAGCAGAGCCAAGCAGCGACCCGAGCTAGTCCGTGGAATTTTGGAAGCTCAGTCCGGTCGAGGTATTAAAGGGTTTCCTCTATTCCCGAAATATTAAATCTCTCCGAATATTACAACATTTCTACCATATGTACATAATTACACAACTCATATCACTATCTCAGATCCTATCACATTTGCACCATACACTATAGTCTTTGATATTTCTGCAGATTACCTATTCATATGTACGACAATTGACATAAATTACATTCTTTCCCTTTAATACCTGATCGAGTATGTAAGTGTGTGTATGAATTTGGGGAACTCGTTTAGCAATATGCTGCTAATTAAATGCTGTTCAGGAACATTTTTATCGATAATTTATAGTTATTATTCGATGTGATTCCGAGAAAGATACCGGGTCCGTTAATAATTTTCACTAACCTAAATATACATAACCGCACAACAGATTTTGACTAGATCCGATCAAACGCAGCCTCCAGGGCTGTCACGAATGGCAGTAGCAACAGATAGAGAGCCGAATACTGCCGGACCAGATATCTCTCCACTAACCACATTACGCTCGTCTGATCCTAACACCTCCGAGGACGTCTGCCTGTTTAATTATTTGTTAACCTACTACTTACATGTACCTATGTTATAAATATATATGTATACACACACACACACGCACACATACACTCACACACACACACTCATATATATATATATACATATAGATATATAAATATTTATGTATCTATATATACATACATACACATGTATATATATGTGTGTGTGTGTACTTATGTATACATATATAATATAGTCAGATACAAAAAATCTGTATCCGATTCTATAAATATATATTGAACCCCTTTACAAGGAGTTAATAGTACAATAATATTAACTATATATATAATACAAAAAGAAACTGAGATTAGAGTATAAAAATTACATTTCTTCATTCCGACATTTAGTTATATAAGTTTCCATGCCTTCAACAACAACCGGACATCACATAACCTTGCTCACACTCATATTACTGACTCATAAAATCTAATTTTCTATTCTATTTAAAATATTAACATTTTCGTCATCACATGACATTTTTTTCAATAATTATAGTGATAATAATAATAATAGTAATAATAATAATTAATACAATAGAATAACAACAAAACATGATAGATTTAGGTTCGAAACGACTGGCCAAATGGAGTAGAAAAGAAATCGGTACGAACGCAAAACAGCGAGAGTGCGTGAACTAGGGGCGGTCGTTGTGTCGGGACGGGCGGGCGGCCGTGGCAGCCGCGTGGCGGGCGGCCATGACTGGTGCGGGCGGCAACGGGATCGGGATGTGGTAGTATTTACACGAGGACCGCAAACACCGGCCTTTGGCCGCGTCTCTGCACACTGCCACACGCTGCTCCACGATCTCGACGCCCTCTCCTGCAAGCATCCCAGCGTCAAACTCCTCATCTCTCTTTCTCTTGTCGTACAAACCTTCTCGTACGTGAACAAACTTGCAGGTCGGCCGATTACAAACATTGTGATTAAAATCTTGGCACACCGGGAGGGTGTCCAGTAACTGAAACGTCAAAAGTCATAAGTCATTACATGCCTTTCTAATATTTCAATCTATATACCAACATATTTAACTATACTTTTGTTTGTACATATTTCCAAGATAGTCCGCCTGTTATTATAACGTATGAACAAATGAAAAACAATATCCATGGTTAAAATGGTATACACTAACAAAAATATATATTGCAAGGCAAGCAAGCTCCGTTGTGTCTAATACATTCTACAAGCAACCACTAACACGGTTAATTATTATAAAATATATAAATGTAACGCCCATGCAGAAATCTTGAAAATATATAAAAATATAAGTACACATCTACAACTCATACTAAAAGTTTAATAGAATTATAAGTTAAATATGTTGATAAGTAAGTTAAAACTATAGTTAAATAATTTTGATAAAATTGTTTCATTTAATATTTCGTTTTTATGCACACATAGCATAAATGTATATTTACTTTAATTATACATATATGCATAAATATAAATTAACAACAGTGTTAGTTTATTTAAAAACCCAGATGAATAAATGACTAGTTTTTCTATTTAATTTTGATATTACTATTTTTTATTGATACTATGATATAAGCTAAAGAAAAAATATTTATTTATACTATTAGTACGTTAAAAAAGCTAAAATATTTAAAATAGAACATGCAAAAACACTTAAATACAATAAGTAATTTGGCAAATATCAAAACGAAAAACAGACAAATTAAATTCAAATTTAACTATAAAGCATTTTATGTAATATTTGCAATTATTGAAATTATAATTGTACGAATGTAACTTGAAAAATCCATAAATCTGTATATTGTTCGGTTACAAGGACTTGGTTTTATTCAATATGATATATATGATATTTAGTATAAATATAATATAATAATAATATAAAATAGATACAGACTGTCGTCATGAGCATCGAGTGATTCTTAACATTACGAATACCTGTCCTTGTTCATCAGTGTAGATCACATAAGGAGCATTTGGGGGCACGAAGGAGGCACCAGAGTCTACAGCGTCGCGGGCCGCATGCGTCAACCAGCAGTGCAGCGCAAGCATCGCAGAACAGTCAGCCATTCAGCATTACGTTACACAATGTTAGACGCGACGATCGGTACGCCGCGAGTGACGACAAGTAGCCACACGCGAACGCACGCCACAGTCGCGCCAAGATCGTGTGGCCGATACCGACACCGTGAGTATATATATATATATAACAGTCGTTCCGATTAGCGTGCGAGTACGAAATACAACACCATCGGCACAAGTGTTTAATGACAATGTAAATAAAACGTGAACAAAATAAATGGAGAGAGTGTGTGTAAAATATATATATCATTGCAAAAACATAATCACATATCAACAAAATAAATAGTCCAAAAGAAAATGAATGCAGTTGGCCACACCAGAAAGGAAAGCATGAAAAAAAATAGAGCAACTAAATTAATAAAGTAAATATAACAAAAAATAATAAATTAGATCAGGTAACATGCGTGTCAGTTATTTGATTATTATAATACTGTATAGATCACACACATGCCGTCACATATATAAATATCATACCTATTTGTCTGGAAACAATTTCCTAACACATGTCAATTCATTCTCTGAAAAATGTAATATTTCACACAAGCCGACTAAGAAAACCTATAAGGAGCAGACAAGCAGATGTGAAGTGTTATCTCCATGTTGATCTGTTAAGAAAAAGAAAATGGGACGAGGAAGAAGGATTGGGCAAACTATAATAAAACTATTATATATTGACATTGCACTCGCTTAGACAAGTAATGAAATGGTACAATAATAATAATAATAATAAAAAACTAGCGTGACAATAATATTAATAATAAATTTGTCAGGAATCTGCCATGCAATCGCAGTTCCAAATGCTACTGTATGTTTCTCGGTAATGTGTGTTCTAGTCTGATGTATTAAATAAATATTAGCATGAGCCTGAACGAGATGTGTACATAAATAATAGCTCTGCTCTCGGTTTCTGGGCTGCGAGTGATGTCAAACGGGGAACGGTGTGTGAGAGGTATTGTAGAAGATAACCAAATAAAAAGCATATTAATAAAACAAATGTTCATGCATTTCAAGCATTATTATTACAAATACTGGCTTTGTGATAAACTTTTTACATAGAGCAGGATTAGAACAGTACAATACACAGTATAGTATAATATGTAGGTAGTATATAACTATATGGAAAGATACAAGCGACCCGCTTGCAGAATACTCTGCTGTGATGTGTGCATGGTGTCGCAAGCGTGGAGGAGTCTGCAGGCAGCTCGCCCGGGCCGCGGCCGGACCACAGACGGAAGCAGTCACGTCGCAAGACGGAAGGCACAAACTACTGCCAGACACTATAGTCCGACCCTAGCCTACAGCACACCTACCCATTTTATATCCTACTTAATACATCATTCCAATTGTACTTTATTACAAATAGTCAAGTTATATTTGAAGCATGAACCTCTGTACCCATGCATCACATGTTTTTATTTAAACTATGTATATATATTTATATATATTATGTATAAGTATGTATTAATTCTATCATAATTAATAATATTATTATTATTATATAAATATTAAAATATTGACACAAATATGTGTGCTTCGTGGACAATTCATTTTTATATAATAATAAATTACTTTAAGCAGTGAATATTTAAGACACATGTTTTATGAGTAACTAGGTAATTATATTATTATACTAAAATAAATGGAACAATAATATTATATCATATAAATACATCTATGAATAAAATGTTTAAAACTACACAAAACTAGATACTCATACAAACAGATAACATATCGCCGTCGTACTCTAAATACTCGGGTTCAATGTTACAAACAAGTTACAATTGACTTTGCTCCGGGCACCGCCCAGGAAGACTTCACAGCTAACAATCAACATATTAGACAATCTAAACAAACTAGACAATATCGAGGAACAAAACTTTAGTAACAACATTAAATAAAATCTTAAAATTTAGCGATAAAACAAAGGAGAAACATTCAACCCAAAAAGAAACCCACTAAAAATACTAAAACTTGTAAAGCAGTGTACGAAAGACATTAACTAAAATACTACTCGTAAGCACTGCTTGTAACTCACTGTTTAAAATCAACATGCACAACAACATCAGAAATCTAAAAGCCCAATACATGCTCATCTCGGATAAAATGTAATAATCTGATCTGAGTTTACGATGAACAAAGATAAAGAGAGAACGGATATAGAGCATCACATCTGCGGCGAGGCTCTTTTTGGGTTGATGTATCGGCTTCTTTGTGATGGCGACCACGTGCTATAGCACGTCTCCGCCAATCACATAAGGCAACTGTTACGTGTCTATAATCTTAGCTATTTCATTACATCTACGTTGCAGAATCGACCGATTACAGTTACTGTCATACATGCCGAGTTGGGTTTCACGTGTCGGTCCATGTTCTTCACACGCTTGAAGGTTAGACACACGTGTCAAGTTAGTAAACAGCGGGTGCGTCAGGGAGTATCACAGTCACGGTCAGCCATCGCCAGGCACTCACTTGGTCCTGAATTGCGTCCGAGCCTGCCGGACAAAACTAAAATCTAACTTGAATTTTGACTAGAAAGCTGTCTTTCCGAACGAAACAAAAAAACGAGGCGGCGAGGCTCGGACGCGCGAATCGATCGCATCTAAATGGTTTTCATCTTTTTGTAGGGCTGCACGACAACGTTGTTATTATTGCTGGACTGTGACGTGACAGGTGCGGGTGTCGGAGGCGCTGAGCCGGCTGGCAGGGGGTAGTTCGCGGCGGATAAGTGAGAAGCAGCAAGCAGGCTGTTGTTAAAAAGCTGCTGCTGCAGAGCAGGACCGGCCGCGAGCGGTAGGTTCTGCCGCAGCAACGCATAGGGATTGACTATCGAGGGTGGGCGGGAATACTGTAGGATTGGGTATGAGGCAAATGGGGACATGCCGGCCGAAGCGAGGTGTGGTAAGGAGTGGGCGTTTGGTGGATAGCGGGGCACGGCGACCGGCGCCGGCATCTGCATCGCTTGCTTGTTGAGCGACACGCCCGTGTAACTGAGCGCGGTCAGCGGATTGATCATGAGCGAGCCACCGGCCGCCGCGGCCAGCTTCTTGGCATAGTTCTGTTGCGCGACCTCCTTGGCGATGGCTGCCGCGTCGGACGGGGGCAGCGGGGGAGGCGGGTGGGTGGCGGCGTGCTCGGTCGTGTCGGGTTTGGGGGCGGCCGACTGTCGGGGCGGCTCCGAGGCTGCGCTCGCAGCCGGGGAGCTGGCCGGGGCCGGCAGGGAGGGAGGCGGACTTGTGTACTCACATGACACGGGCACGAATGGCTGCTGCAGCTGCATTAGCTGCTGATACGTGGTCGCGCTCGGTTGGTATACGGGCACGCCAGACTTGTCTGCTGCTGGTCGTTTGTACGGCACCATTCCTTGGAACGCCTGTTACACAAACAAACTGTTACTCTACACTCTACACATACGAGTACCTAATCACAAAACGTATATAGATAGTGACCGACCGAAATCGAAACCGATTTTCATCTTATTATCAATTTCGACTGAAACAGAACCCGAATCTGTTTTAAAGTAATAACTAAACTCTTTCAGCCCTGCTGGTAGCAATTGCCAACAAGGGCTCTACTTACTGTGACAATCCATTCTTTTGATTTGTGCTTTTAAAATTTATTTTCAATATTAAAAATTCAGGGCTGAAAAGGTTAAGTTTTTACACATTGTTTGGTTAGGATAAATAGTATAGATATAAGATAGTCATCTGTTTAAAAATTTAGCATTAATAGTTAAAAACTAAAATCTAAACAGCTACATACTCGTATAAATTACTAACTGTTAACCGCGACTTCGTCCGTGTAGAATTTCAATTTTTTTTATCTAATCAATTTTTTGGGATACAAAGTGACTTATGACCTTTTTATAGCGGTTTAGTCGTGAAAAGTTAATAAACAAACAGTTACTTTCGCATAATAATAATATTAGTATGGAAGTATGGATGTACATCTGGGGCATGGCGAAATGCGATGAACACAGTTTCGGCGACCAAGTTTCGGTTTCGGCTAAGAAACGGTCGAAACTTGATCAAAACACGTATTTTAGACCGAAACTGAAGTTTTGGTCGGTCACTAATTAATAGGCACTAACAAGTATCATTAATTGTAATAAACAGATTAGCACTTACAAAGTTTTCATAGTAGAATGATCCAACTGACTTCACGTCCATCTGCAATGAAAATAAAATTACATCTAATTAACTATTCATTATTTTATCTGCAAATATTAAATAGATATGTGGGAATATTGACAAGGCTATTTTATAATCTATCAAACACTTAAAATAAAAGTGTATCGTTCTACCCAATTGTTTTAAAAATAAGAATCTTTGTAGATGCTTAAATAAATAATTTTAGCCCGTTATTAAGTGTAGTAAATAAAATATGTTGTGTTTTAAATGTCTGATGTAATTTAAATGACAAATGTTTTAAAACAGAAGCTGCTAGAATGTTGCGAGGAAATTTGCTTTTAATAGCTTATGAAATTGCAATACAAAGCATAACAAAATGTAAAAAATACTACCATGCTGAATTTTGTGTGTAAACTTAAGCGATATGCGAAAATATTTAGAGAAACGGCTCACAACATGCTAACAGCCCAAATATGTAGCTCATGAAGCATTGAACGGCCAGGTATAGCACCTCATTAGTCTCAAATAATCATGAGTTGCTCAAAATTAATATTAACTGCAGATTATGCACATTTATTGATGTCATAATACATATGTATGTTGGCAAAGATGGCACTTGTGATAATAATTATTCAAACATATATATAGAATCATATTTAAATTAATGTTTGTTAGCACGACAATATATTTTTTTATAAATAAAACTTTTAAATACTTTAAAATAAAGTTAATAATTTTGATAATCAGTAATAAATCAATATATTATATGTAAGTAATATATTAATTATAAATATAGATACAATTTAGATATTTTGAAATAAATATACTAATTATCAGTCATTACTTATAATAAATTAACTATAAAATATTAACAATGACAAAACAAATTAAAATGTAATTTTACAAACATAAAAATTTGTAGACAAGAAAATAGCACCATCCATGTATAAAATAAAAATTCTAAAAACCAACGAAAGCAGAAGAAGCATAACAATATATTTATATATATATATATAATATATAAGTATATATTTGTGGAATAACTGGTACCTGCAGCAAATGCGTGCTATTCAGTCTGTAGATTAAGAGCTATTAGGTATAGAAATTTTTCACTTTACAAATGAGGTAGCTATACTGACCGCTACCATAGAAAGAAATACATTAGATATATTGTCATCAAGATGTACAATGGTATATAAAAAACACTGTATATACGAAGAATATAATTAATATTTAGTTGGGAATTAATTGGATTAATAAGTTAATTATAACATTTACTTAAAAATAATTTTGATTAAAATAGTATTTTACATGTTATATTTATATTTTATAACACAAAGGCGTTTCAGAAAAGTTATATTAATTGGAAAAGATATCTTTTAGGCAAATATATTAGTTATTTAATAATATGATTTTAATACAGCAGAATGTCCATTTCAATAACAAGACATGTGATCTAAGTTTGCAGTACAATTATATTATTACAATAAATAAAAGTGTTGGTAAAGATCAAATGTTATGTTATTTCTGCGGTAACTCTGCATAAAAAAGCAAATGTACATCTTAAATGATAAAAATCAGTACATGGTGTTTGTTGGCTAGAGAAAGAGAGCAGGGATTGGAGAAGAAGTAGAGGCAAAGAGTCTAGGTGATATAGAGTATCATGCAAAGCAGCTGCAAATGGTACCAGTAGAATATCTGTGTCGGCAGTGCTAGGGTCACGGGCGCGCTTCTTGCCCAACTCCAAAGGGGCAGGGGGTGGTGGTGCGTGGCCGAGGGGGGCTGCGCCAGCAGCAACAGCCTGCAGGGGCGACACCGTGGCAGGCTATTAGTACGTAGCGGGCAGACAAGCAGCCAAGCCAAATCACGCGCCCCACAGCACGGCAGATAACGACCAAAACAAAATATTACCACTAAATTAATATAAATAACATTAAATATACATAAACAGTATACTGTACATAAGGATATGTATATATATATACAAATATATACCAAATGATTCAAATTCAAATTCTTACTTTCAAATATCTGTTTCATCTCATCTTCATTTAAAATTTCAAATTTAATAAACTTATGAAAAGTTTACGCATAAATCACCGAGATATAAGATTTTGATTCTGATCACCCAATATACGTATATACAAATTTTATGTTATCTATGTTATAATCTTAAATAAAAAATATATTTAATTAAGTTTCAAAAAGTACCAATAATCATTTTTTAGGAAAATAGATAACATAAAATTTATTTAATGTAAATTAAAAGTTTGCATATTTTTTCATTAATGAAAAAGTATTAAACTTTTGGTTGTTACAATAACGAAAGCAAACTATTTAAAGATTTAAAGAGCAAATAAAAATAATGTAGAGCCTCGAGGCGCGTGCAATGGGCAGGCCACTTTGAATTCTAAGAGCCTTTGGCAAATATTATATAATATAGTAGCAATGAGTGGTCGAAGAAGCAAATAATACTCATGCAGTTTTATATTTCAAATACTGCTTTGGCTTCTACATTTTTTGTAAATACTACAAGACATTTAGAGAACTAGAATGAATTAAAAAAATATTTTTGCATTTTTAATAATTTAATAAAAATGTATTTACTATGTTGTTTAAATTATTTTCATTCAAGCCTCTAATTAAGAATAGAAAAACCAAAAAGAAAATTTATTTTTTACAGCCAGTTTAGTCTAAATAAAAATTACTTTATGATTTAAAAAAAAGAAAAAAGAAACTAATCTAATAAAAAATATAAATGATACAAAAATATATATTTTACTGAAGATATTTAAAAGTTAAGTGTCACCTAAAACACAAAAAATAATTAGATCAGAAATTATTTCCTGAAATAAAAAAACAACATATATAGTCAATATATGTACTAAGAACTTTTAAACACCACATTACATAAACATATAAAATAAAATAAAAAACCAACCATCCCTGATGCAAGGAATAAAATAGTGTTTCATCTGCCAACAAGCCCGATGTAATATATTATTACTATAATATTTAATACTTATTTTACTTTTGTCTAGTGAAAAAAATAACTTCGTTGCCGCTGTCTAAAGCAGAGCAAAATAAAGCTAATTTGTTTTTGTAATTTGTAGAACTATGTATACATGTAAAATGTAATTTATGTTTTAATATGTGTTGTGTATTTAATATATTATCTAAATACAATTTCTAATTAACAAAAAATGAAACTAAAAACATTGTGTACAGAAACAACAAAAATAAAAACAAAATTTTAAATTTCTGTAAAATACCTACATATACGTATTCCTAAATATCTAAATCTAAAAGTGTATTAATATATACAGATTTTAAAAGTGTGTTGTGTAATAAATATAATATATATATAAGTAGATAAACCATTTTTATATCAAACACACATTATAATATTAACACCATAAGATGAATATAAATAGATCATATTTTTTAAAATTTTCGCCGATGTAGCTGTAAAAAAATATTATAGACGGCATAGAATTTGAGTGGCACTGTCATAGCTGATTTGCGAGAGAAAAGGAACAAAGCTGTTGATGAACAGATAAAATTTAGCACTAATTTGATATTACTAAAGGATGCACACATCATAACCTACAACAGTGATTCCCAACCAACATGTGCGTTAAGTAAAGTATATAGGTATTGAGGTGCAGTTGTATTGTAATAGCACACTGATTTTCAAAGGTTTGATTATTTACTATACATGCAAGTAATACATATATGGTGGTGTGCTGTACTTAAAAGTAGGTATTTAAACAAAGTGTCGAATGTATAAAAAGGTTGGGAAACACTGACCTATACTATGTATATAAATTAGGATAGGAATAATAAAGAAGAACACACATGTGAATAATGGATCAAGTTATTTAAAACCACTGTATAATGTATACTTTATCATTACAGTAATGTGATTTTATATAAACGAATAACTCTAATCTATTCAATTTAATCGTAGTTTTTACATATTAAATGAGTGCGTTCTTGTAACTAATATTTACATTTTTAAAGGTGCGTTGGAGCAGAATAGCAAACAATGGGCGTAAGGGCTAAGGCTTCTCAATTGGGTTGGCAAACTACTCACAAAAACTTTGGTTGCTAAGGGTGTTCTATATTTAATACCTGCAATACATATCATACTTCATAACTATGTCTATAAAAAATAATACATTTTGTATCTCTAGAATGATTAACGTTACTGATAGTATCACAGGTGCTAAATTTAGATAACTTAATACATTGCATTAAGGATGGCGCGTTTTGTAGCATTTTTGGAAGGTTTTCTTTAGAATAAAAGAAAAGAACAAGTCTAATCTACAACCTTTGAATATATTATAAACTTATTTTAAAGTTATAAATAAAAATAAAAATCTAATTTATTATTTAGTTATAAAATGACCTATTAAAAAAATAATAGAAATAAGAACTGTAAATAATTTAAAATATTTGAATATTGAATTAAAATGATTTGTTTACTATATGTAAATAATATATTCATGGTAAAACAACTAACAATAAGTAAAGAAAGTGAAGATGTTAGTAGAGAGACAAAAATAATTCAAAACAAAAAAACAAAACAAAAAATAAAACATATTAGCATAGAGCAAGTCATAGGAACAGACAATTAATATACATTATAATATGATAAATTAAATGGTCGATTTCATATATCGCTATATTTTTGTAATTAATTATTTTTAATGAAAATTAGTTGCTTAGTTAATTAATAAATTTATCTAGTATTCTCGATTTATTATAGACATTCATTATAAACTGTATTTAACTGTATGTTCCTTACTGTTAGTAAAATAATAAATGAAAAAAAGAGTTAAATTAAGTAAGAGTGAAAGAAAGTAAGAAAGATAGAGAGAAAGAGAGCGAAAGACAGCTGCGCAGAGCATACCACCGCGCTAGCCCGAGATTGTGCGGCCTTGATATGGGCTTGGAGGTGCAGAGGGGGATGGAAATAGCGGCAGGGGTCGCGGTTGCAGCGGCCCTTGACTGCGTCCATGCAGACCGTGACAGTGCCGTCCTCGTTGGCCGTCACAGTGTCGGCGGGATGCGCAAAGCGGCACTCGGGTTCGGCGCGCTTGCACGCTCCGCGTTGGAACTCGCGGCACACCTACAGCAGAGACCCAACCAACAAAGCTACTGCACCGTGCACGATAGCGGCGAGCACGCGCCGGCACTATCCTTCCGTCACATAACACACCGATCGCACGGACCCCAAACACACGTCTATTACTATATTGTTGTTTCGGGTCCCCGCCATCACTATGTTATATTTCTACGTCCACCACCTGCATTTTCAGGTACTTCTCGCTGGCCAGGCAACATAGCAGGAACATCTCGCGACAAGGTTTCAACAAACATACATATATACCAACACAAATAACACAATGTTTTGATCAACACAGAATTAAGAGACTCAACATTAACTGATGTTTTTTAGTGAACACTTCGCGTGATGCTCCGTTCACATGTGCCGTCACCGTTTTGTGCTCTTTAATACTAAATTATGTGACAAGAGGTGACAGAGAGATATAAATATATAGTATATATATTAATGTAAATATATATTATATATATTGTGATAATGTGTAATATGCAGCAATGTACAAGGCTGGGTTGTTACAAAAGTGGTAAATACATTGTGTGTCCGCACATAATTAATACAAACAAGGATAATTAAAAGCTATATTGCACAGCGAAAATAATAATAAAATAAAATAACCCAAAATATATTAACAAATTGAATTTACTTTATTTATTTAAACTAAAAGAAAGTACAAAGTGGATAACATGCATGGATACTACGAAAACTAAAAGTTTACTTAATTAAATTATTATAAGTAATAATATAAAGAAACTAAATAATCCGGAATAAGTTTGAAGTATATGATGTGTTATTAAATAAAAGTAATGTTATAATGAAATTTTACAGTATGTTAATATCTAAAAAAAAACAAATTCATTAATGATTGAGAATTTTAAAGAGGTGTACTTAAATCAGCGGTTACGGCAACATATTTTAAGATTAGTATGAAAATGACATTAAATGTATGATTAAGTGTTAACAATGTAATGTAATATATGTAGAGCGATATTATGTATGTATGCACAGTACTTTGTCATAATAATGGTTACGAGCATTAATCATGGCAATTTAAAATATACATCACTATAAAAATAGTTTGGAAGTATAAAGAAAATATTTTTATGAAACTGTATTGTTTTAATTACCATAATTATATCTCATACTCATTTATTATTTTGAAGCTCTGTACATGGAAATCAATCAATATATCGATTATTATTAATTTGTAGGACAAATGTAATATAATTCACTGTAATAATTGTGGATATGTTTTATAAAGATTCAAGTAATAATTATAAAGTTCTGTTACAATAGGACATACCTCAAGACGGTCTGATCGAGGTATTTTTTGTTGGGCTACGACTGTCTGCGGTACAACTCCAAGTGGTGAAGCTACTCCTGATGGATCCGGTCCCATGATAGCAGGCATTATAGGTCCTGGTGCAAAGTATGGGCTGTAAGTGCTTCCAACTTGAGGCATGCTCAAATATGGGTTTGTTGCCTGTGGAAAATAAGTGTCGATATATTAGTAATGATCTATTAAAAAGTATTGAGATATATATATTAAGCATACTGATGGATTTTTAAATAAATTTATTTATATTCAATGTTTCTTATGATATTTGCTCAAATAAATGGATTATTTTTTCAAATAATGATTTTAGTTTTTATATTAAGTGATTGTTTCAGTTTGTTACTCAACAAATTATAAAAATTAAAATCATGTTAAAAAAAACTTGTTTCCATCAATAAAATTTGAAATAATTATGTATTATTTAACCTCAATTTACGATTATTTTAACTAACAAAAAACATCGATATATGAAATATATACATGAACAGCATTACTCCATGAGAGTACAATGAAATTGCAAAATTTAAGCACTAATAAATAACATAAGTTCAACTCATTTAAGAAAAACGAAATAAGTGAAAGAAAAAAATTAAGTTTTATTTTACATCATATTCATACGTATTAAAAATAAATCTAATTCACATATATTTGTTAGTCACATTATTATAAAAATGCACAGAATAGTTTTATCAATTATATTAATACAAAATTTTACTACCATTACAAATTTGATATAAACATAAATTAAAAAAGTTATAATAAAAATGTTATCGACAAAAAATCGGTATTATTCTCAGAGATTGGAAACTAGAGAATTTCATAAAATAAAAATATATAAGTCAGTTAAAACCGGATCAAATTAAAATAAATGTAAAAATGAAATGAGTTGAACCTGCCACTGAATGTCTACTTTACTCAAAAATTCTGTTAGCAGAAATTGTACAGTTGTAAACATTAATAAACAAATATTTCTGAAATGAGCTGAACCCGGCATTGTACTACTACTATTCTCAGAAGTTCCGATAGCGGAAACGAGAGAGAGATAGAGAATTAAGATAGATAATAATCATAAACGTATATAATTGTATAAGTATATATTATTAGCTACTAGTAGAATGAAGCATGCGGCAGGACAAAGCAGCAAAACAAAGATACAGGTATAATGTTACCATAAGTGCATACTGTTGGCCAAGGGTCAAAGACGAGGAGTTCAGTGGGGTTGTGAAGGCGGCGAGCGACAACGAGGCGTCCATCTGGCTCAAACAACATCAAATAACACAATCAAAACTAATGGATACTTGTATATAATGTGGTGCGCCGTGCCTCTTCTGTCTGTGCACAAACTAGAGAACTCTTCGGCGCCCAAAAATGTGTGTAAAAGCTAATCAAAGTGGGGGGATTGCATTGAAATGCCAGTGTACCCATTCGTGGTCATTAAGTTAGTCAAGTATAAAAATATATTTAGATTTTGTTAATTTTGTGTTTTTTCAGTTTTCTGTCGAATCAATTGAATATTGTTTGTATACTGGAATTAAAATGTATTAATAAAACTTATAGGGGAACACTTTTGGTGTTTCCAATTAATTTAAAGATAAATAAAATTCTATTTTGAATATCTTTAAAATCTACTGCCTTCCTCACAATACGTTACTTCTCATCATTAAAATTTTCATTGATAAAAAATCTCAATAATTTTTGTAATATGGTTACATAAATTATGTACCTTTATTTTATTTTTAAATATACTTTTAACAATTAAAAATAATACACAATATTATTTAGCTACCAAAGAACCATACCGTTTTATATTAATTTACGTGAAAATATATTTTTATAGTGATAATACATGCAAATAATTTACACTGTTTTCATGCAATTACCCCACTTTTCCTTAACCAATGTTATATATGAATAAATATAAATTATATTATCAAAAGCAATATGCTACCCTCAAATACATTAACGACTTTATGATCGACTTCATATAATACAGTTCGTAACAATTTTAGTCGTTTTAATGAAATTTATACAATTTAATTTTCTACTGTAATGGAAACTAAAAATCTAAATATCAACTTCGTCAACGAAATTCAATTAGGAGATTTGAAAAGTTGATTTAATACTTGTGTATACAAAACTCTGCAACATGAAATGTAGCATATAGCTTATATTTGAACTACACACTGTTGTTATATTTTACTGACACCAACATGCAAGATCTATTGTATTCTATCATGCTAAGAGCCGTTTCATACGATCAACCTTTGGGTTTTCTAAATTATTATAGTTATTCATTTATTAATTATTTTTTTACTGGTCGGAACAACATATATTTTAAATAATAAACAATATATTTTAAATAATATTTGACCCAATTGTACATTACTATATTTCTTGCAATATCAAAAAGTTATAATTTTAAGTTCTTAAAAAATTGAGAAATGATGAATGGTGAAAATCTTATAACTGTATGATGTTATTAATACTAGACAAACTTTCGCATCGGTAACAAAAAACAAAAAAAAAATATATTACAAAATGAAATAAATCCGCGGAATAAAAGGTATACGTGTTAAACGGCTCTAAACTATTTTCGATTCTTCGTGTATTGTGTCTCAAAATAATAAATATATACTACTACTAAAAGCATATTTGTTCAAACATTTGCTTCGTCATTTCAATGAGAAGCAAACCCACTGTATTATATTAGATACATTTAGCTCTGGTCTTCTTTTGTTGTTGTACATTGCAAATGGAAATTTGTTGCGAAAATGGATTTTCTTTATTTTCTATTAAAGCTATAAACATCGTAACACGTGTTCACACGAACACAAACGGAAAATGTTCTTAAATGGTTTATTTTCTTTAAATTTTATCTTACATATGTTAGCATATAGGTAAATTAATTATTATTATTTTTTAAATTTGTATTTCGCAGAAAAAAGTTATATTTCTTTTCTCTAATTGTTAAATTATATTTAATTATTTGTTGTTGAAACCCAATTAAAAATTATATTGGTATATTTACATCTGGTCTAATTAACGATTTAAGCATATATAAAAATTCAACATATTTCCATCAACAAATAACCAAAGAGAGCGACCAAATTAAACATAATAATAAAAATTAAATTAACGTAATACCGTCCGGTTTTAGGTAAAAACTACAAAGCGATAACGGTGTAAATGGCAACATGCTACTTACCACGGTGGGCACTTGTCCAGGCACCAGCGGCTGGCCGGGGGTGAGGCCCATTTGCTGCATTAGTGCATTCTTCAGCGCGAGATGATTGCGTCCGTTGATGAGCAGCTGGTCCTTCAGATGTTGCGGCGGGTGGAAGTACTTGCATGGTGGTTTCTCACGATTACATCGACCCTGTGAACACAATGTTTTATATCTCATTATTGAAATTGGAATTATTTTTATTTTACATTAGATTTATGTATTTTTAGAATAGATAGTAAAAAATATAAATAAAATTGGTAAAAAAATAATTTACATTACAATTAAAAATAATAATAAATATTTAAAACAATTAAATATTGGTATTATGTGTACAATATTATATTATATTGAAGAAACTAGACCGAGACGATATTACAAATATTATTTATAAGACGCGTCAAGAGTCTCGGGTTTAAGATGAAACTAAAAAAAAATTCTCGCAAGTATAAGCAAGATTAAATTTTTTTGTAGAGTAACAAATTATATTGTCTACGAATTTAGTTTGTATAGAAACTAAATTGCTAAAATCCATAGATCATTATTTCGTGTTATGCGATGAGATCACTGGAAATACTTTGTATATTAATTTTATTTGTTTTTACCCGCGAGAAAATTCATTATAATATCGAGCAAAAGATTTTATTTAAAAAAATGAATATTGAATATTTTGATTTTCCAGCTGTTTTCTTGTTCAATCTTCCTTAAATTATTGATGGATTGTTGTATAGGCTAAAAACAATAATTTTTCAACGTGTTGTAGTTAATTGCCTATAAAGTTGAACGTCTCGTATATATAATATAGGTACATGTAGAACATATAGACTGGTAAGTACATGTATAATACATCAGAATGTGAAGAGCGTCCTCAAGTCGAGAGACCATAGGGTACTTGAAGTATGTGAAGCATCACACATGGAACGCAATTGAGTGGCTCTTGTTCTAACAATTTGTTGTCTAAATAGATACCGTTTTAGTGCAACCAAAAAACTTTTGATTGATTGAAACTTTATAATAAAATACATCAATATAATAAATTTATGCACTGTAAGTATATGTATTGCAAACAGAAATACATATATTTAAGTAGTTATAGAATTATAAATTATATTTGTCTTGAATAAATACGGAAAACCCCTCTTCATTTTACCTAATGTTGTAATTTTTGCAGGGATTGCAAGTTTAAAAAGTTCTTGATAAAGTTCCCGGTTATAAAAGTTTCAAGCCCTTTTTTGTACGTTGTACACAGTTTTAGTAATTATGCATGTTTTGCTTAATAAGATGTTTGTATTAAATTATTTAAACTTTAGTATACCTTATACCTAACCTTGTTTGTACATTACAAGTTTCAATTTAGTTATTATTATATTGATTTTATTTATTGGAATTTTTATTTTCTCGATTTACTGATAGTAAATGATCTTATATAAGGATGCTAACCATGTCTAAAATTTAATTAAGTCAGTCAATTTTTTTTTAAAAAGGTCACACTGTTCATTCTTCGTAATAATAATTTCAAGTATTGCGTAAAATTTTTATTTTTATAGATAGGTTAGTTTTATACAATTAAACAGAATCGTAAAAATATACTTAAAATGAAAACATCCCAGCATAAGAAATATAAATATTATCACATATACAAATCAAAGAACACTATCTGAAACACAAAAATAAGAAGAATATTTTGAGCCAACATAATGGCGCGACTGTGTTTCCCGTGGGATCAAGTCAAGGCGTTGTTTTCCATCAAGGTTCTCTTTTGACCGAGTTCCGCTTTAACGGAGTCGTACGCCAACTTCCGCTCGACAGAGCGTTGGACAATGTACATATGAAGCCATTTCACAGTTACGTGCGCACCAGCCAATCTTTATGTCTTCTTATTCTTCTTGCGGCGGACCTCCTTTCCTCCCCACATACAATTTTATATGCATGATGGGACGATTTAAAGATAATACGTAATTGTATATTGGAATGGTATTTTAAGTATTTATTATTCTATTTTCGATGTCATCGCTTTAAATCATTTGAGATAAAAAAAAGAAAACTTTTTCCATTTTTTTGAACTATTGTTCAAGCTATTATATAGAAACAACCTTAGAAGCTTTATTTTTATATCATCTAGCTGATTTCGAAGTTAATTAATAACTTGCTTTATTTCCAAAAAGTTCTACTTCTACAAAACCCATTTGCAAATATCAGAAAATCAAAACACTCTTATACTATACATACATATGTCACAAAAAAGATATACCTACACGCACACGGAGTAGTATCAATAATGATTCCGCACATATACATATTGTCGATAAGGTAGGCGATGATGATACCGACACGGCCGTTTCGCAACCGGAAACGGAACTCCGCACGACTACGGTGGTGGTGATGATGATGAAGCAGCGACGCGGTGATTACAATCTAAGTGTCGGGATCTCGATCCTGAAGGTAAATTACGCATGCATAGCAACCGAGAATAGTGGTAGTAGTGACGTTGGGGGTGGAATGGAGCTGTGTACTTCAACACCCACTAACTATTATCTGCCGTCACCTTGCTGCAACACCGTCGGTTCAATTCAATTCTTCAACTACCCTCGTTATGTAAGACTTGACTATCTTACTTTATTTCTTTTATTATTATTAAAAAAATGTGACTTCAACAGATTTTTTTACTTTCTTATACAATGTATATGAAATATACATATATTATAAGTATAGTAAAGCCTATTTTTTTCGATTTTGACCTTCACTTCCCTTCGAGAAAAATTATAGATATTTTTATAAATAGCTAAGTGAAAAAAAGTATTCAAAATTTGGTGATCAAATAAAATATCGAGCAATTCATTTTGCCTTCACTGATCAGATTAAAAAATCTACACATTGTGGAATTTGTCACTTATATTTTTGAACGACGTTTGTAAATATATTATCAGTTTTGTTATTTGAATATTATTCAATTTCTGTTAAATATATTTTCACGGTGTATTTTAATTTTTGCAAGTGCGTAACTTAAAACTCCAAATGAAAAATACCTAAACAACAGGGAAGGAAAAATCGACTGTACGTATACGTATAATAACAAAGGCCGTACGTAAAATTGTACTGATGGGAACACGAATGTACCAGAGAAGACATTTTTGTAGATGTATAAATAATGAACGGGAAATTGGTACGGGTAGCGTGAGTTTTTCAAAACAATGAGGCCCCAAGGTGTGACATTGCGAATAATGGATGCTGCGGTGTATCTACAGGAACGGCTTATGTAATATTATTTATGCTATTTGTAGATATCATTTTGCTGACTGAAATTTCAATAAGATAATGAATTTTAGGATTCCGTAGAAAACTATAACCCTTATAGTTTCGCTCTGTCCGTCCGTCCGTCTGTTTGTCTATATAAATTTTATACCAATTAAGATGAAATTTGGTATACGGACATAAATTGATAAGCCAAAAACAGAAATGATAAGATTTTCGAAAAACAAATTTTTTTTTGTTTGGACCTTCTTCCCATAGACTACTTTTTTTTACATTTACTCCATTGAGTGGGATATCTTTAGATAGATCTTCTAAAGTACAACAAAAAATGTTTTATGACCTTTTGATTTTAACCCTTCAGTCACAATATATTAACGATCTTTTAATTAGTACTTCCTATGAAAATTATAACGAATATTGTACAAAAATAAAATTTTTTTATAAATCGTAGTGAGAATGGCTACGGAACCCTATTATGTGCGTGCCCAACACGCACTTGGCCGTTTTATTTAACATTATAAAATGATTATTTTGTTATATATTTCAATAAAATATTTTTATAACATTAAACTTATACTTCCGTTAACGTTAAAAAGAACTTATAAAGATGTAAGTACTACAATTTCTTTACAAATATCAATTAAATAGATGTATTTAGTTGCTTATTTCATTAAATTAACAGACAGTTTTTAAACGACGTATATTGTTTATGAAACTGGTCATAAATATTTCAAACATTACCGGCCCTGTTGAAGAGACACGGACTTTTATCGTGTGTGTTTTTGTTCTCTAGAATATGAATAATGAATCCCAATATTACATGCATAATATAAGGAATTTTCAAACGTTTTCGAGACGCAGTTTTTATCCAATGTTTTTGACATCTAACTGTAGGTGTTCACAGTTTATATTACCGACATGTTATTCTGCATACAAATTTAATATCTACCCTCTTTGTTTCTCTTCATACTTCGTGCATAATTTTTTAAATAATATATACCAAAACGACGTAAAGTGTCGACGATTCCAAAAAAGTTTCGCTCTTCTATGAGTATATTTTTTATGTAATGACGACGTGATAACATTAAGAATTTTAAATTTCTGAATGAATATTTTAAATAAATCTTTTATCAATATAAAGTAAAACGAACGAATTTTAATAATGTCGTTCAAAAATATATATGTATTTACTTTGTTTTACATTTTCATATACTGATTAAATCAGTATGAAATTATTGAATACTAAAATTTAGGACTATAATTTTTTTGAATAATCATTAATGTACTAATAATTGTAAAATTATATTAATAAATAATTACAGATAACTAAATTGATTCAATAAAACAATTTTAGATTGTCTATAAAAAAAGAATACACAAATATTTAATAATAAAGAAAATAGATATTTAAAATATGCAGTCAGAATTCATAAAATCTTGTAAGTACGACAGACTTGATGTCATAAAAATTGATGCTGAAGCAATAATCTGAAAATATGCAAACTTTTTTAAAAATATGAGAACATAACATGCCCTTTATTCGCTATAAACATTTTTCATAGCAGTCTGCCAAAAAAACCACACCACCTCAGTTTAAGGGACACTTGTTCTGAAATCGCATTCATGAAAATTTATAGCTCGGAAAAATGTTGTATGCATATGAAATAAAAAACTTTGGAGAATTAAATGCACAAGTTTTCGTGTTTTTGTTTTTGGCTTTTCGAAGTAAAAAAATGAAACGCATTTAGTTTTTTGAATTTCTACATTACTATCTATTAAATAGAAATTGGCATTTTTGTAAACATTTTTCATTAAAAATAATAGTCTTATTCATTTTACGATTGGACAGAGTATATAAGATAAATCAAAAGTAAAAAATAACAATTGCACACGGGTAAGTCTCGTCTCGGTTTTTAAAACAAAAATTTCGTCTAGGTCTCAAATTTACCACGTGACAGTTTTGTCTCGATCTCGTCTCGTGAATATTGAAGCTATTTTGCTTTGGTTTCATCTAAAAAAAAATTAATTGGTAATTTTTCTGTCTCGTTACGTACGCACGTGACCGAGACTGAGATAAAAAAAAATTTCGGTCTCATGTGAATTTTTTTACAAAAAATATTTTTTCATTTATTTTTAATAGTGAATTTTTATTCATTTTTAATAATCTTTAAGACTTAAAAATACAGATTATATCATCTCGGTCTAGTCTCGTTCAAATGACACTCTCGTCTCGGCGTGCAGCCTTACAAAGAATATAAGTACTCGAATATACTAAATATTATAATTAAGACACATTAAAAAAAAACATCTTTATTCATATATTTTTTAAATAAAAAAAAAACAACAAAGAATATTTATTTTAAAATTGGAAAATAATACCCACTTGCTCTGAATACTTCCTTGCAACAAACACCAAAACTATAAATTACAATAACATCCAAACTCGCTATTTAAATTTTGCGATACAGTTTTTGCAACGCTTGCGATAAAGGACCACAAAAATTTACATATAAATCACACGATAGCGAGTATTAATCTGTCTACAAAAAACAGATTGCATTTACCCCATTTTATGTAACTTATCTAATAGGACTAATATTGAACAGAGGTACCTATCTCTCCTTGTCATTTCAAACAGGATTATTGCGTTAATTAGATGCTAAGCTTAGTATCGTATCTTGACTTGTGTAGCCTGGTTTTTGTAACAGGATTACATTGAAAAAAATGCTGTTTTAAAATTAATTGGAAAATAAAAATCTAACGTTTTAACTTTCCACTAATAGAGAAGTTATTGTAATTACCCCAAACTTGCTTTTCGATTATTACCAGATATTCAAGTTTTGAAACCCCCCAAATGACATTCGACTGTGTACAAAAATGGTTCAATAGAAATAATAAAAAAAGACATTTTTTAAAAACGAACCAATAAATATTCCGGTATCCTTTTTAACATATAACAACTACATGACTATTTGTAAATCTAAAAAAAATTGAAAAACAGTACGTACTTTATTAGTTATTTTTCAAATACACAATATTACCTATAATAATGTAGTAGATAAATTTTAATGATGTCATAACTTTGTAATCATATCGAGCCGGTCTCGGCCTGGTCTCGCTCCAATCAAATATAAATAAATAATAAACAATGAAATCATTCATACTCAGGTCTCGGTCCAATCACGCTCTGATACAATATTACTATACTGAATATTTGACTGGAGCGAGACCGGACCGAAACCACATCGATAATCTGGATCGACCCTTAAAATACACATAAGTTTCCAGTTGAACTTTTATCAAGAGATTTTTCTTATATAATTAATACTTATGCAAATAAATCACCCACTATATATAATATTCTGTATACATATGCTCCCATATAATCAAATAGGCGACCATTGTATTTTGTATATAACAATAGATAAAACAAATTCAAAATAAAAAAAATGCTCGGGCACTACACAATAAAGCTTTCATGTTGTAGTTTTGTCAATTACCCGACATCAAGCCAAGTGTATCAATTAAACACTGATATAATGCACTGAATCAACTGCAATCATTCATTTGTGAAATTAATTTCATAATTGTATTGCTATTCTCTCTATACATCTATAAATCATTTGCAATTTGAACATCTCTCTGGGATAATATACATGTACAAGGTAAGTAGTATGTTCATATGTACATTTACTGAATAATATTGTGGTTAGTTTGTGTAGTAAGTAGTTTGCAAACTTGACTGTTGTAAAAAGGAATAGGAGCACCTTTGAAAAAGATAAACACAATATATTGAACACATAGACTCTACACTTTAGCATCAAAGTGTTGTATTACATTATGTCTATAGATTTTAATTTTAGAAGTATTAATTTACAAAAAATATAGATATTTTTTTAGTAATTACATTATTATACAAAACACTTAATATCGGTATTAATTAAGATAATATTGTAATATTATGATAATACAATTTAAAAATAAATATCATATATTGTAATGCTATATATAGTAATAATCTATGGATTTTTTTTTTAGATACATTTTAAACTGTAGGTATCCTATTATAATTTAATATTGCTTAAAATATTATTTCATATAAATATTTATATTATTATACGTATATCTTATTAAATATGCCTTAATAAATCATTAATACTTCCATCATCAGGACGAGTATTTGTTGCTGAAAATGTCCTTCCTTATTCCACAGGATGAAATTTTACATGAAAGAATTAAATTTTTATTCTCACATTTCTACAACTTTTTTACTGTACAAGAAATAAGTCATTCTGACCAATTGAGGTAATTATTTAATGTCTTATTATTGAAAGTAGACATACATGTATTTTATTTTTAAATGATTCTTGTTGTTGCGAATTATTCAAAAGAGGAAATGTAATTTTGCACCAGTATCGACATCTCGATATTGTAATTAATAGTTGTTTCAGAGTTTACATAAATACATACATATGTTAATACATTTACAAATTACTGATACTATAAAGAAAATATATATCTATACATATAAAATATATAAAGTTACTTCAGGTGTAACTAATTAGCTCGAGGCAAAAGTGCTCTATTTATTAAGGCCAGAAACAACTGCTCTCATACTGTTGTATGCTGTTTACATTTGTCTTAGCGAAGTAATAAACTTCTTATTTGATAGCTCGCAGCAGCAGCTTTGGCGTTACGAAACGGGGGGCAAAGAAAACTTAAAACGGAGATAAAAGTCGTGAAAATATTGATTCCAGTCGCATATAGAAACTCGAAGCCGTTAAATTGTATTGGATATAATATATTGAACTGATAAATAAAATGTTTAGTCGTAAAATAAATAAACGTATAATTTATTATATTTTGAATGTAACAAAAAACAATTTGTTATACAAATTTTATTCCTGAGTTAAATTATTCATTATTAAAAAAATCTTTAAAAAACAAATGAATTATAACAAAAACGAGACAATTTAATAAGAAACGTAACGATATAATAAAATGTAAAGTTTTTTTTGCCATTTTGGCATGTTCAAGAAAGAATAAAATGCTATTGTAACCGCTTATTAGCTCATATTTAGAGGGCCATAAAAATTTATCGTACGTACTCAACACTATAATTATATGAAGGTTCGTGTAATTAGAACAAATAAAGGTTTAACTTCACAACGTTGGTATCGTTCGCAAAAACAGTATATCTAAAACATTACAGCAGACGTATAACAACTATGTATTATATACAACAAGTAGATAGGTACCTATTATACAGAACATAGAAAGCATGTCTTGAAAAGTTAAAATTGAGATAACGTAAAACAAATGGGTGACATCGATATGCTCATCAGGGTAATATAAGAAAAAAATTATGAAATACAAGTGTATGTATAATGTATATATATATGTAAGTAAATTTTTGTTTTTCAGGTTAGATTTTTCGGATAAACTAATAACTATAGGTAATATAATATAATCTATAATCTATGAAGATAAAAAACAAGTTAATTGAAACGAAATTAAAAATTCCAAGTACCCAAAATGCCCGCAAAATCATCTTTATAATATTCAAAGAAAATATAATTATATTAAAAACATATTCAGGCTTACACAATCAAAGCCATCTCGTAATAATTAGTGTAGCCAGGTTTGTACGTGCACGACAAAGACAGACATAGTGAAACGTTAAAGCGGGTACGAGATATAGCAGATTAACCCGTTAATTACATAAGGGATTAGGATGAAAGGTACGACCCACCCACGGTTCTGATTTAAAACCAATAAACGCTGTGCCCGGCTCCATTTAATTGCAAGGATTCCGTACGGATCCCGACGAATTAACACTGCCAATCTAAAAGCAACAATAATGCCCTGTTTTACGTGTCTCTAATGTTTATCATACATACTAGTCTACGTGTGTGTGGATGCATACGTGTTTTATTTAATCGCAGTGCTGTATTGTTTTTATTTTACTCCCTAAACTTTTTTTTATATTATCATTAGATTTTAGCCCATGAAAAAATTCCATGACAAGTTATATGAAAGATGACCATATGGCAATATGGAAGAAAGAAATATAGAATATTAAAAATATGTCGAGAAGTTTAAAAAAAGTCGTAATTAACATGAGTCTGTACACGAAGTCTTTCAGCTTCATCAAGTTTTCTGTGAAATTCATTAACCCTGGAGGGGTCGCGGGTGTCTCACAGGCTCCAAGCAATCTTAATTTTTGTCATGAAAAAACTGACTTTGAAACATTCACATACCTTTCCCCGTACTATTCTAGTTTTCGTTAAACTGGAAAGCAGTCCTTTAGTCGCAATCAGTGGTGAAAGAAAGTTCGCCAGAGATTGATTGTAATTTTATTGGTGATCTAGATGTTATTTTGTTTTTTAATTAACGATCTTTAAAAGAAATACTTTATTACTTTATTTTTTTATTCACCATAATTTATATGAGATTTTGATTCCTAATAATTTCAAATAAAAAGTTAAAAAATGTACACGTGATTTTTTATTAATAAAGATTTTGCTGGAAGAATATTTTTGCGCATTTAATTAATCCAATCTCATCCAAAAAAAACTCAAACAATAATATTATAGCGAAAAATAGGCATGGCGCCTGTAATGTGCCACGTGACCTACTATGCTATTATAGGAGATGCGACCTCTCTAGGGTTAACTGTATACATCCTTAAAATTTCCAATATATTAATAAAAATATATTACCCGTATATTCATTTTGTTCTATGTATTTTTGTTAGTGATTAATTTAAATTACATTGTAAGATTGTATATTATCATGAATATATTATATAAAATAAAAACATACCGAAAAATCAATTTAGAACAAGTCATTATATCGATGTAAATCGCGAAACGGTTGAACTCAAGATGATAGTTATAAGACCATTCTTATAAAGAATTTAATATTATTTATGCGTGTTTTTGACCTGACTCCAATTTATGAGAAACATGAATTTTTATTTACAATAATAGCCATTATTAGACGCACACATGGAGTATAATCGGATCATTTTTATCTACAATAGAGAACAACCCTATTTTTTGATTTTGGTGGGTTTCATTTATTCTATTTTTTTCTATTAAAAAATCGATTTAATTTGACTGATCTATACGTTAATATTTTATTTTAAAATAAAAAAAATAACTATACAGCTTTGCCATTCATCCAACATTTCTACTCCGTCAATCCACCACACACGATTTAGTTTCCGTATAATTCTGTCCTTCGCCGTTATGAAATGGGAATATTCAAGACACAGAATTAATCCACACATATTTTCCACGTCGTAAGTAAATTGTGCACACGTGAACTATTAGCACTTAACCGAAGGTACACACGCACTATGTAACATTTAAAAGGACCCTCAACATAATCCTAAACAACACTGTTTTGCGTCTCACAACTTCCTACATACTTCACTAATTCTGTTCAACAACAGCAGCGGTTGGGATCGCGGTCCCTAGCATCCTTTCTGATAACGCGTTTTCTCTACCGTGGCATATTATAATTATTACAAATTAGATTTTTATGTTATAATAATATTTTTAATATCACATCGCCAATTTAATATTAAAAACGCAAAATTCTTTAGGTACTTTTTATATTTTGTAATTAATAAACTTTTATTAACTATCCGAAAGAAAAACAAGTAGATAAATAAGGGGGGGGGAGTCCAGAGGTCTTCTTCATTTGATCTGTTCTTGGGTTTATATTTTTACTCTTAAAACAAAACTTGTATAAGAATTATTATTTTTCAACTAAAAATTTAAACATAGATCTGGTATCATATTTTTTATGCAATAGTATATTTGGATATTTTACAACTATCTTATACAAATAAGCTGAAAGTTTTACGTCCCTGGATTAAATAATAAACTAATTTTCATTCAAAAACATTTTGTTAATATATAAATTTTTCCCAAATACTACTACTGTTATCTACGTAGTGTTATAAGATATTTTCCAAACACAACTAAAGTTCATCGAGGTGATAAAATTTTATTTGACTATAGATATCGCACAGTTCTCTATTAACCAAACATTACAACAGTTATCGTTTCGAATCATTACGCTGAAACGACGTCAAGCTGAAATAAGTAAATGTCAAACAAGGCATTGTTTTACACCAGAGGTTTTAAAAATTTTAAAGAAAAATTCACTAGAACAATAATACACTTATACCTAGTTACCTAAATATATTTTAAAAAAAATCCTAACAGACATAATTTACAACCAGAAGCAGGAAATGAGGGAAAATCTTAAATGGAAATATGAACGATATGATTTGAAATCAAAATAATAAGTTGAGTTACAGTTCATATTTCTTAGGTACTAAAAAAATTGTACGTACATCGTCAAATTTTCCAACTATTTACGGTAGGAAGAATAGTTATTCTAAAAATGTTTTAAAACCACTGAATTATATACCGTCCCCCGCGAGAACAGAGGGTGTGCGAGAATAAGGTAACATTTACATCCCCTTCTATTTTATATATACACAAGTTTGTTTCGTAAATTTTCTAGCACAGGTTGTTGTACTTTAATCTTGATAATCATATTAAAGTTAGTCCCGTCTTGTTGGGATGTTACAAGGGATCTTTACTATTTTTAATAAAGTTTTAAATTATGGTTTTGATATGAGTCTAACAGAACTATATATTAACAGAGTTATTTAAAGAAGAATATTACGATAATAATTTAAATACGAAATAAACGTATAAAATATTTTTATTCATAATAAATTTTAATTTTGATAAAGCTGTGGCGTACCGTAGGTTTCTGCCTCCCGGGGCAGATGGAAAATTTGCCGCCTTCAATCCACAATATTATATTTTTTGTTAATTTTGATAATATTTTTTTTCGTTGCTACCTCAAAATTATCACCCTCAATACACAATATTACATTTTCTACTAATTTTGATGACCTTTTTTTTCATTGTTACCTCAAATTTACTGCCCTCAATCCACAATATTGCCTTTACTACTAATTTTTATAAATTTTTTTTTCATTGCTACCTCAAAAATGTCGCCCTCAATCTAAAATATTACGTTTTCTACTAATTTTGAGCACCTTTTTTATAATAATTTAATATTTATATATATTTAAAAATGTTATTTTCAAGGGTGCCTCTGCCACGGTACGCTACTGTGATAAAGGCCAAATTAATATGAAGTACTTAGTTGATTAATAAATGTAAGGTTAAAAAAATATAAAAATATCTTATGCGGGCATTTCATTAAAATTTTCTCAAACTTTTTTAAACAAAAGTTGGAGAAAATCTAATTGCTTTTATTTTACAATACAGTATGGAATAATTAAAACAACGTGAAGCAATGTATAACTTCCAGGTGGGTTATTGCTGTCGAAAACTCATTAAAATTCCGCCAGAATCTTAAACTATCTATAATATCCACAGTTACAATACTTTTTACATTCACATAATATGTAAGTATACGAAAATAAAAATAGCGTGATTCCACCAACCGATATAAACTTTTACATACACAAAGCCTGCATAGTACGTCTGGGTTTGATTCCAATACAATCTGACAAATAACGGACAGTAGGAGCCCCTTCCCGAAGGCCTGGAATCGATAACATTGGACAGTTGTTGACCACTGACCTTTGCCCGCATGACGTACTCTGATACATTCATTCCTAAATGCGTTTTCACAGTCAATGGGCTGTTTTTGTTACACCGTTGTTATGTCGCATGTTTTTTTTTATTGATTTGTGATCAAATAAACATTATTGTTTTTGATTCAAAGAACATGTACTTATTTATTTCGTTATTTATATCTTGAACATGATGATATAAAAAAATAATAACGATGGAGTGATTTTGTCATATTGATTTTCCAAAGCTTTCGATATTCATTTTCAAAACAATTTCAGCAATGAGAGAACTCGCGGACAGAACTTGTGATTTGTTTCACGAACATTTGTGAACATATAACACTGATAAACTGTTTACACCAGTATTCGCATCTTATACTGAGGATCCAAGCTAACAATAAATCGGCCATGACATTTAAATTTTTGCGTTAGTAACTTTACGTTAATCTATAACTGATTGCTATTTTCTAAAATTTAATTAAATACCATTCATTATATAATTATTATAACTATATAATCTAAATTAAAGTAATTTATATATAAATTTATTTGAATGTAAGATGTATTTCCTATGGCCAAATTAACGCCAATTCCACCTGTTTCACTGTTCTTCGTTTGATTTAAAGTTACCACTTCATCACGACCTCGAGATGAACAGATGAAAATAATACGAATCGAAGAGAGCTTGTGAGTTGTTTGTGAACGAATAATATATTTAAAAAGTAAATTTTAATCTTCTATGATAGCTATAAAATGTATAATAGGTGTCAAAAATGTGGACATTTAAACTAATTATTACTGTAATTAATTAATTTATTATTATATTATCATAGCAACTGCTTTACAGTGATTCAAATTTGATGATTCTTTCTTTTATATCTTTTGTGTCGTAGTACTTATCATTTTGTAATCAGTAGCAAGTGTTTATCACTGCGTGCTCATTACCGGTTTTACTTTATCCATTACTGGAGAAAAAACATAAACAAAATAAAATGCTATAATTTAAAAAAACAAAGTATATTTGCGGACAATGATAATTAAATTGATTAAATAAAGAGTTACTTGTTTTATTAGTAACATGAGTTCATGAGAATTACAAAAAGGAAGATCGTCAATCACAAAAACAGTAAACCTTGCTTTTATAGCGGCCATAACTGGTTGCAGTACCTTATATAAGTACAATTTTTCATTTAGAATTCTAACACATACCTAATATTCATCTTTATATGAATACATTAAACAAAATAATATACCACACTGGGTCTGGCATGATAGATGGTAAATGTAATTTTATAAAACACATACATATATGTACATATATACGGTACACATATATTGGTTGCTCCCAAGTCGTATCCTTAAGATGTCACTGGATACTGCATCATCTGCACACACATCATATAAATGAGAGAAGAGTTTTATATGTCCACTTAATCATGGACGTTCCCCGGGTGGTCGACACAATCCCCAGGGAGTCTAGGGATGTAATTCATTTTAGGGTGGACATTTATATACTACGTATATATTGATATTATATACAGTTTTGCAAAGATATCGTAATTGTTGACGTTTAGAATTGAATCGAAGAGGATAAATGTTATATGTGATTGAATGATTTGTGAGATCTCAATTTTTTTTTTTAGATTGAAAAACATTTTTATTTTTGTAAATGTTATTTGATATGCTTTTGAGGAATTATAATATCATTATTTGCGAATTATTTTGCGAATGTTTTTATGCAGCTTTCTTAAATTTTTAAATTATTTCAACTAACAATAAGATGTATGTGTATGTTCTTACTAGATTCGACCAAATAATATTTTTGTTAATTTTAGAAGAGTGAGATTTAATTTTATATTTTCGATTGATTAAATTATTTAATATATAACAAAGATAAAGTTAATATTTAATCATTTCAAAACAATATAATGTTAAGTTCCTTTCTTCAAGTTGATCCAACTTAAGAAATAATAATTATTTTATTATTAAGGTACTTGTATAAAAAGAACTAAAGAGGTAATTTACACAATATTTTAGGTTTCAGTGGTGATATTGATATGTATCTTGGCTTCTGGGTAGAAGCCAAGATCAAAAGATATTGAAATAAAAAGAGTGTTATTCTAATTATCCTATATAGTATATGCCATTTTAATCACGCATCTAAAAAAATGTTCTTATCGGCTTTAGTTTTCGAATTCGCATTCGCAAAATTATTTTTTTTCGCACTCGTTATAAGTACTTTTATTACCCTAGTGTATACTATATTACTATACGGTATAGTCTAATCTACAGATCACAACAATAAAGCAATTAAAACACGTAATCTTTGTCAAAGAGAACAATAAAGCCCATAACCACCCAACAATTAACTAACAAAAAAAGAAGAACTATCCACGGTCGTTTAAAATACCAGAACACATCCGGATGCAGTGTGCATATGTAAGCACGGATTAACGGGCCGGAAGTGTGGCGCAAGGGACACGGTCCAGCCGCAGATGAGCGGGTACCGTGCATTCCTTACCGCGCGGAATGTGCGCTATTATTGCCGGGGCTCGTTGGAACCTGTCACCGTCACAATGACGCGGGTCGTAAGAAATGCTCGATTATTTTGTATTTAACCACCAACTATTTCTGATATTTCATTATTATAGTTTTAATTTACAGATTCAGAATATTTTAACTAATGGTGGTGGAAAATGATCTCTGTACTGATTTTCAGAATAGTGATGTTGATTTTTAAATTATATTTAGTTTATTTTTTTATTTCTATGCTTGATAGCAATTTATTTTTAATTGTCAGACATTGAAATTAATCTTTTGAAGTCCGATTTATTTTTTTCATCGTCATGGAACGAAAGGAATTAGGATTTGCTGATGGGTAGGGCGTAGCAGGTCTTAGCGAACATGATTACCATATTCTGGTTGAGGTGCAGTGAAGAATGGTTTTAAATATACAATATTCGATTTAAGTTATCTCAAACTGTTCGGTAGCAATCTTTTGTCTAATAAGAGTGTTACACGTTCTGATTGGTTAAATACATAATTATCGAACAACTATTGCGTGAATCTAATAAAATATCGATATCATGTATGTAAAAACATGATATTACTAAGATTTTTTTAAATAGTGATTTCAAAAATATTTTATATAAACATATATTTTTATATATTATATTTTAAATGATAGACAAAAAAAACAGCAACACGGTGTTTTTTTTGTAATTTGTCAAAAAGACACGATGTTGCTGTTTTGTTTTTTCGGTCTAAACACGACATTATATTTGAAAAAATTATCTATATGTCGTCGAACTAAATTACGTAAAACTGCCACACTCTAAGTAACGATCGCATAAATTGATTTTTTTCTCCTTATTTACAATAAAATATTGTTATTACTTTAACACTTTCTACACACACAAAACTTTATTATTTTACAATATCTATTTATTTAAATTTAAAGTCTTCATTACTAACGGAGTTATCGATTACAACAGAACTTTAATAAGTTTGTAAGTTATTGCATTGTCTCCAAAGAGTTCAATATAATATTCTTCTCCGAGTATAACAAACTCACTTATATAAGTGAATGCAAATAAACATATGTCAGGAAACACGGACAAAAACTATTCTATACAAGCAACGCACAAAGTGATTTTTTGCGACGTTCTCTGCTCTGCTGCTACCTGTTGCAGACACTTTCCACTGCTACAGCTTTGTCACTTACATAACATTCGTGCAAGTAACGCAGTTAGAAAACACCTCAGAAAGTATTTTTATGTTCAGTTGCACATTGTGTATGTCTCGGTAGAATCCTTAATATATATAAAGCTCAACGTCTCTCTGTCTGTCTGTCCGTTAGTGCGCTTATCACTGGAGAACCACTTATCCGATTTACGTGTTTTTTTTTTTTATTTCATAGGTACGTTCTCTGGTCAGGTTATAGACTATATTTTGTTATGTTAGGTAACATAACAATTAAGCAGTGACGATAATAGTAAATAAAGTCGGAAAAAAGTTTGCCTCCAGCGCGCTATTTTGCAGTACGCTGCCTAAACCGTTCAATATTGAACAAAATAACGTAGTAAAGAATTGTGTACATACATTCTGATAGGCCTTATGGAAGAACACAAATAATAAATATATATAAATAAATAGTTTGTCATAAATATCGTTAACTGCAATAATTTTAAAACCAAAGATTGATTGGATAAACTTTTTCGGAGACCATTGTATTTTGAGTCGCTGAATCCGAATTTGAGGTCAAAATAACACCATATCCGATTCATTTTGAAAATAACCTCAAAAAATTTAATTTTCGAGTATATAAAAATTTGTTTTTTCGCGATTATTTTCAGTGTCTCAAAATACATAAAAATACAATGGTCTCCGAAAAAGTTATGTACCTTTTTTTGTGTGGCTATGTTATTATACCTACTCTTATAAAATATTGTTTTAATGAAAAGTAAAACTTCTGAATAACTCCAGTTCATATGCATACATTTTCAGGAGCTTAAAACACTAAATGTAATTTGGAATTTGGTATAAAATACATGAATATTTCACACTTTATGCCCTATATAATGAGTCATCAAAACTTTTAAGTGGCGAAATAGGAAAATATGCTCAAAGTTTTGTGTATAAACGAAATATACATATATCAACTAAAAGGGTAGCGGGACTACGGCTAATAAAACAAAATGTTTGATTAATAAATGTAAGATGTTGTATTATAAACCAGAAGTCTCCATTTAACATGTAACTATTTCAAAAAATATATACTTGACAAAGTTTTTGCATAACTAATATAAATTTTTGGTTGTTTTAACAAGTTTTAATATAACTAATATTTTATAACAAACTAAATTGACGTGAACAATATATTTTTTATTTAAACAGGCAGTAGAGGCAATCAACTCTATATTATATTGTAATTTTTACCATAATTATATAATTTTTGATGCAAGTATTATAAAATTAACATTATTAAATTGTTTTTTTGCATTAATAAATGTAGAATATTTTTTTTGAATATTAAATTATATATTGTTTTAATGCAAACCTGCTACCAAATTGAAAAAAATACTATTATATCCATGCTTTAACGATTTTTAAACCCAAAATAATGATTAAATTAAATAATTGTATTTGATACTGTAGTTTTATTGGCTATTGGTGCATAGGTAATATTACGTTATTTACATTGACTTCATCATTACTATGAAACATGAATAAATCAAGGGCCAATAAAATAAATACAAATCCTTTACATCGAACTGAACAATTAAAACGATAGCATCTTTAGAAATTCTTTCAACGTACGAAAAAAGTATAATTGAACCTCGAGTCCGTAGATCCAATTATTTGCGCATTGGTATGCGCACTGAACGTGTGCGCCGGTGTATATGTGTGTATGTGTGTGTGCACACAGTGTCCCTAAGGACCTGTCAGGCGGCTACGTGTCCGGACAAGTACTGACTGGACTCTAGGGACCCGTTCACCTGCCCAAAGGTTGATTGGATAGCGGATGGCCATTGTGAGTACAGGCCTCAAACTCGCACTTGTCGACTACTAAATTCAGGGATGGTAAAAACTAATTAATCGAAAATTATTTATTTGTCCCGATAGTTGTGAATACTTGAATTTTTATTAATAACTAATTCAGGATAATACTCGGCCATATTTAATACTAGTAGTTATTGGGTATTAAACATACAACATGTGCAATCTAGTTAATAAATATTTGAGTTTATTTATTAATTTGGTATTATTAGGTACATATGTATTTTAAATTCATAGGTATGTAAATGAAAAATTAATATTATATAGATCCTTAAGACATCAATCTTTATTTTTTCCATCCCTGTTTTCTAACCCACACTTGGTCACTACTAATATATCGTACTGGGTCTTAAACCCCCACACTCTATCTACTCTTTATTTTTACACCGTGTACGGTTAGAACGTTCGAATCGTTGTAGGTTTTATTTTTATTACCCACTTAAAATATTTAAGGTTCATTAATGTTTAAAGGGTGGACATCATTGATGTAGACTCTACCTAATTTGTAATGTAAGAAGATTGATTGGTACAGACGAGAAAGACAAATTATAGTTAAATAAAACAACGTATAAGTAAATAGAAAAAACATATAAGGTAGTGGCACTACTTCTGACAAGGACCCCAGTAATGGAAAATTTTTAATTAAATGTACTGAATTAGAAATATGTGTTGATATTTGATTACTACCATTTCTGAATATTAATCTATATACATTTAACTGTCTTACAGCGTGATTTGATGACAATCGGTCAATAGGTGTCAAAATGGTGGACATTTAAACTAATTATTAGTATAATTTATTTAATAATTATTATATTATCATAGCAACTGCTTTACATTCTTTCAAATTTAATGATTCTTTATTTTATATCTTTTGTGTCGTAGTACTTATCATAAGCAAGTGTCCATCACTGCGTGCTCATTACTGGTTTTACCTTTGCCATTACTGGAGAAAAAACATAAAAGGCTATTAATTAATTAATTAAATTGATTAAATAAAGAGTTACTTGTTTTATTAGTAACATGAGTTCATGAGAATTACAAAAAACAAGCCCATTAATCCAAAAAACACGAAAACTTGTTCTTATAGCGGTCATAACTTTACCTTATATATTTATATGAACGTAATTGATACACAATGTAGATGTACTTATAAATCAGCAGATAAAATATAAATACGTTTGTTTAAAATATTCTATTTATGTATACAAAAGAAATGTAAAAAATATATTATTATCTATCATGTGAGTCTTTCTTATACAACTACCAATATTTTATTCCCAACAAAATAATATTATATTTTTATTTATTTTCTAAGTATTACAAACAACTTTTATTTAAGTCATACGAAGTTCAAAGAACTAAGTTCAGATCAGACCTGAAGATGGCTGATAGGATTCGACCGAAACGTCGTCAAGAAGACAACACAGAACGCGGAGCTACCCGAAATTTTTCACCAGCAACTTTTATTTAAGTTTATATACACCTATACGCTACATCCATGGATATATATAAAAGAGAGCTTAAATAGTGCCTGCAAGTTATTTAAAAAAACGAGTTGCATTTATTATACGGACAAATGTGAAGCACAGTTGCAGTAGTGGTCTCCTACTGTATCGACTTTAATCTGAAAAGTGCTGCCTTGTGAAGATTACAGTACATACATACATAGAGGATTGTAAAGTGGGTGGGTATTATACCACATAGATTTCTAATAAGATTATTTTCAACGGCACTAAGGGGATTACAAAAAAAGTAAAAGTCAAATCATTTAATGAAAAATATAGTTTTCATATACAATTTGTTTCAGCTATTATAAAAATGTTTGTTAGTTATATTTGAAGTTTAAATAAAATTTACAGATTTTTTTAAATGTAAATTTATAACTGTTCACTCCGTCGATATCCAGGCAATAGAAAAAATACAAAACTTTTATCTAGTTGAAAATCCCATTCGATTCCTTTATATGTGAGTGCATTTGAATAAACGATTGAAATAACTTCACTGCTTTGAAAGACTTTTGGTCGAATGCAATCGTATTTTTGTATTAAAATCTTACCTATTCATAAAAATACTTCTCTGAAGAAAACTATTTATTTCAAATACTTTGTACAGTTGTACAAAATTCAGTATTTTAATAAAATTGGCATTTAATTTTGTTTTTAATAAATATTCCATAATTTTTAAATTATTTGATAATAAAAATTACAAGTAAGTTTTTTCTACAATGCGATTGTAATATTTTATCAATTGCTATAACAGATAAATAGTTTGCAAACAGATAAAGTTCAGGATAAGTGGTACATTTACGCATTCAGCCAACTGCAATAACATATTTTCAACCGCAATTGTATAACTCACTGAAGCTAAGAGGATAGCAATGTGTTTGAAACTTTGTTAGTCTGATCGTAAGTATCTAGTGTAATATAGTATATATCTTAAATCTAACTAAGCAGAACAAAATATATCGATATTGAAACTCAAAACTATCTAAACAGAACTTTTTCGATTACTTTATAAGTATTACATACCTTTTTTTATATTTGTTTTATAATTAACTGAAAATATTTAAACTGTACTTTTTGAGACAAGAAAGTCCTAATTTATCAGTTTGAATTGAACAACAATAAAAAAAAATATGTCCATACGAATTGAGCTTCGCTGAACATGTAAAATGATGCCCTCTAGTAAAATATTAACAATTTTTTTGAAAAAATAATTTATTGTACCAAGGCATGTGGCACGTCAAAATGTACAACCAAACAGTGGAATTCGACCCTTATTTGTTTCTTAATCAAAAATGGGCTTTAAAGCAAAAAAAAATGTATACCAATACGTGTGGGGTATCAAAATGTAGATCTCAAACAGCAGAATTTGACCGCGCCAGGAAGCTAAAAGCAGTATTTTATTTTACCCCCCCACCTCTAACTCGGTATCTATTGGCTCAAATGTGGCTTTGGTGAGACTACCAATGACAAATACTGAAGTTAACAATATCATTTCAAATTTTGGAGAAATAGAGGGGCGTCATAGAATTAAATTTTTATTTTCATATCTAAGCATGTGGGTTGTCAAAATGTAGATCTCAATTAGTAGAATATGACCCAATTTTTATATTATTTTCTAACTCAAAAATGCACCTGTAGCTCCAAACAGTCCACATAGTACGTAATTCGGAACTTTATGGCATACACCGTGTATGTCTTGACCGAATTATTTCCAATTTTGGTACGAAACACACACAAAAAAAAAATATGTATGTGCATTGTGCATGTTCATATTTTTGTCTATTACAAGTACGTATAAAAAATAATAAAATACTGCATAATAAATGAAAGAATTCAAAGAAATCATACTAAGAATTCTTTTCAATGTCCGATATACGAATGCACATCAATAAGAACTGCAATTTTTATCATCAATGTCATGGGTAGTGAATATATAAGAGTAGATATCTATAGAATTTAATCTAGAATCTAGACCTTCGAACTATCCACAAACATGAAGAAGCATCCATAGATACGCTCAACTCTCATTTTCCACAACCTACCCCCACAAGCAAATTGTTTAACAGAGACGGACTATAAATAAAACTAACCTAAAAACTTAGAAAATGAAATTCTATCACTTATAATTGGGTTCGATTACATACAATAATAATTAAATTTAATTAATCAGTACTATTTCATATCAAACTATGATGTACAATTTTAGTTTTTGTTGAGTGCTTCTAAAGGTTTCAGTTTGTTCCTATATTTTTAATTCCATAATTGCTTTTGTAGCGAAGAATATAAAAAAGTACGTCTCATTATGGATACATTCAGTTTACAACTGTTTCTTGTTTTGTTTTTCATGTATACAAACTTCATCTAAGTGCATTGTTCCAATGAATACAGATTGTTCTCGCAATGATATGAAACTGAAACAGACAGAAATAAAACTAAAAATTATACGTAATTGTTGACAGTCAACGTAAATTTTCTCATTCCTTCAGTGAATATAAAGAAAAATTTGATAAATTAAAAAAAGTTATACAAACATTGATATTTTATGAAATATATTAGTTAAATGTTTGGCAAGTGTTGGAACAATTCTGCTCCATAAAAAATATTCTTAAAAAAACAATTTTGGAATACCGAAGTGAAAAGAAGTTGAGAGAATGCTTAATATTTGAAATAAATTAAAACGATTTTTTAAATAAGAAAAATTGAAGAATTTTTTTCTAATCCAATACTGCACAAGATTGCCAACGAAGACGTCATAGTGCTTTCGCGACTGCAACTCATCCCCACCCCCGTCCGACATTCCGCGAATATCTCAAGTGTAAGTAAAAGTGAAAGTTATTTCATATTAATTTTGTGGAGGAGCCGCTGTGAATTATACACGAGATACGCGCACGAAAGCAAATCGTGTAGAATCGAGAGAAATGGTGGAGGGTGGTCTATGAATAATTAAGAGATATTAGCGGTTATTTACACTAGAGGTGAAAACCAGCGGATATTGTTGTCTTCTAACATAATTTTATAAAAACTTTGACAAAAATGTACACAGAAATGGGTAGCTGAATTTCGTGCATTAATCAAGTTGTTTTAAAATTATATCTATGATCGCTAAAGTATTTTTTAATTTTGATATTTAATTAGTAGATAAGGTACTGGTACAGTCTTGGATATGACCCCAGTAATGGCTATTTTTTAATTAAATGTACTGAATTAAAAATATTTTCTGATATTTGATTACTACAATTTATGAATATTAATCAATATATAATACATTTAACTGTCATACAGCATGATTTGATGACAATCGGCCAATAGGTGACAAAATGGTGGATATTTAAACTAATTATTAGTGTAATTTATTTATTAATTATTATATTATCCTAGCAACTGCTTTACAGTGGTTCAAATTTGACGATTCTTTCTTTTATATCTTTTGTGTCGTAGTACTTATCATTTTGTAATTAGTAGCAAGTGTCCATCACTACGTGCTCATTACTCACTACTTTATCCATTACTGGAGAAAAAACATAAAAAAATAAAAGGCTATAATTTAAAAAACAAAGTATATTTGGTAACTAAGTTGATTAAATAAAGAGTTACTTGTTTTATTAGTAACATGAGTTCATGAGAATTACAAAACAGAAACCCGTCAATCACAAAAACAGTAAATCTTGCTCTTATAGCGGCTATAATTGGTGCCAGTACCTTATTTTTTTAAATAAAATGATTTTTTATTGTATCATACACATCATGCTACTCTCTATAAAAACATATTAACTTTATTATCCCATCTCAGACGCCATAAATAATATAAAAAAAGCAAAATAAGACAGATGGTATGTTTAGTAAAATTAATTAAAATTATTCCTCTAAAATACGAAAAGATTTTCACAAAAAAACTTGATATTATTAGATGAAAAATCACTAGCATATTCAGTATAATGTAGAAATTATATTTCAGAATATACCTGAACACAAAAATCTTTATAATTTAATAAACACCTGACACTGTAATAACAATTTTGATGAAGATTTATTATGATTAATGGGTGTATGTTTGAACAAAAATTATATTAAAAAGGTTTTTAAATGTATTTGTATGAATATTGTATATTATATGATGACAACGATGACCTTTTTTATGAAACCAAATATTAAAAAAAATATTAGAAACATCTGAACTTATTTAAACTATAAAATGATATACATTATATAATTTTAAATATTTAAATGATTGACAAGCTTTATGTATAGTTACATAATGCAAAAATAAAACTAACCGCGGTGATTTTTTTCTACTTTATGTAACCAACTATAAGTTTTTAAGTCTTTCGGTTCATTTTTATCACAATTTGGTTATATTAATTTAGTCATTCTACAGAACTGTTTATACATTACAGGATTTTTTTTCTAATTTAAAATCTCCATATCATATCTCAACAAAACATAAAATAAAAGACAAATTTATGTCAATGGAAAAAAACAGAGAGGATATAAAACGTAATACAAACAAAACTTCACTGCTTACCGACCAAAAATAACTGACATATAAAATCACCACAAGTGTGAAGAACAAGGAGCTCACCTGAAACCAAAAACACAATTATCAAAATAAAGCGAGCGTTAATTCATTCTTTCTTCGGGCTGTTTTAATTTACACAAGAGGTGTGGTGTACAGAGATGAGAACAATGGTGGGAGAGAGACGACGGGAGAGAGATTCTGTCTCGAGCAGATCAAGAACTTTGATGGAGAACTTACAAACATATTATTATTCTCTGTAAAGCACGGAAATGTATGGGTGTAATTTAATATTTATTATAGTTTTTCATACTTTATTTGTTAACTATATATATAAATAATATTAAAACATTCATTAATGTTCCAATATAGATATATAAAATATAATAAGGTACTGGCACCAGTCATGGCCGCAATAAGAGCAAGGTTTACTGTTTTTGTTATTGTCATGTTACTAATAAAACAAACAACTTTTTATTTAATCAATTTAATTACCAAAGCCCGCAATACAGTTTGTTTTTTAAATTATAGCCTTTTATTTTATTAATGTTTTTTCTCCAGTAAGGGATAAAGTAAGACCAGTAATGACCACGCAGTGATGGGCACTTGCTAATGATTACAAAATGATAAGTATCTACTACAGTACAAAAGATATTAAAAAAATAATCGTCAAATTTGAAACAATGTAAAGCAGTTGCTATGATAATATAATATTTATAAATAAATTATACTAAAAATTAGTTTAAATGTCCACCATTTTGACACCTATTGGCCGATTGTCATCAAATCATGCTGTAAGACAGTTAAATGTATAGATTAATATTCAGAAATGGTAGTAATCAAATATCAACAAATAATTCTAACTCAGCACATTTAATTAAAAAATAGCCATTACTGGGGTCATATCCCTTTATAATATTTCTAACGTTTCGGTGGTATTTTATTATATTATAGATAAAAAATAAACAAGAATAGATTATATATCCTGCTTTTTCGATGGCTTTAAATCATAACATGGTAACTGACATTTGGCCATTTATTCCGATTTAATTAATTTTGTGTATTCTACCGTTTGGTCTATTCATTCGAAAAATAAGTTAAAATACATCGTAACTGAATGATATTTGAGCAAAACAGGTACACTTCAAACTTTCAAATTGCTCTCCTGAGAAATCATATTTTTGTAGTTATCATCATGTTATGACCTAAAACCATCGATATATAATTTAATTTCACGATAAATATAATTATTTGTACTATTACTTTGTCGTTAATTACATATTTTATAGACTTTCCAACCCTGTGACATTTACGAGGAATATTTCATAAAATAATTTAATGTTGTTATTACGACTTCCTGATTAGTCCGAAAAAAACATACTTTATTACAAATATGCTACTAAAAACTAGTTAAGTACCTACCTCACTTAATTAGTATAATTATTATGTATATCTAAACGTTATAATTTTCTCAGAATATTTACATTACGGATTGTAGAAACATATTAATGCTGCTTATTTAAGAAATTTCGTTAATTATTTTATATTTTGTTTCATCTTTAGTATATTTAATATTTATTTTTTACAAAGTTATAAAAATTATACCATTTGAAAGAATTTCATCAGTTTTTGTTTGATCTAATTTTAATAGAGATATACTTGTATTATATATAGATAAATAAGTATATGAAAATATATGTTAAAATATTTATTTTTTAAATGTATTTTAGATACATCAACCAGTATTTAATATTAACTAAAGCGGAAAAAGATAAAAATAACAAGGTAGGATTATTTATCGGCAACAAGCCGCAGCTTAAGCTCTGCAAAGAGCAGATATTAACGGCAGGAGAGAGGAGGGGACGAGGAGAAAAATGTGTAGCTTTAATATTGGATCGATGAACATTGAAGTAAAAAATGGATGCAAAAAATTAAACAACCTCGTATAGAAATTGTTACTAATATAAGGTTTCAATGGTGCGAAGTCCGAAACTTCAAGTGTTTTAACTTTCAAAAATTTCATAGCAACAAGTGACGAAATGTTGGAAAGAAAATTTAAATATGATATGTGCTTTGAATGAAATATTTTGTCATTCTTTTAAGGTATAGTCAAGACAATTCTGTGTTCACATGTCTTTTACAAGTATGCTACTCACAAAATCAAGAACCAAATTGTCCTGTCGTATATATATTTCTCCAATTTCTCCAAACTCAGTCCTCTCGTTCTTCTATATAGACTATCATTCGCCCGCCAGCCCCAATGAAGATTTATTTCCGTTTCACTGATTACAAATCTGAGTTTTCAGATTATGCCCGCTCAATTTTCATCCTATACATAGACACATGTATACAATAACATAATAGGCATATACGTATTAATGTAACATATGTAACGTATATAATTGTGTATAGTATAGTCTATTTAAAGAATAAAGTAAATGTTATATATTTCAATGAGAAAAATGTAACATCGATGAGTATTATCTACTACCCATATAAAAAACATAAAAGGACATACACACATTATTATACTAACATCTTATATAGAAATAGCAGTCATAACAACTATTAGGTATAGAAAAGACGGACGATATTCGTTCTAAAGTTGTTTTTGTCATGTACGTGGAAAAGCGTGTAGTAATGGAACGAAGGACCTTGCCCCGTTTCATCGTCTAGCAAAATCAATTTGGCATCGAATGAATATCAAACCCAGCACAATACAACAAGAATACTGCATTGCTTGGTGTTCTTTTTAACTCAACAAAAAATACAATCCGTTGCATTTAATTAAATTCTTACGGACGGGATTTTTGAATTCACATACATACATATATGTAGATTTTTTTACTTAATATGTTGGTCATTTAGATTTAAAATGATATATTTGAAAGGGAAATGAAAAGAAAAGCCACTGTCGAAACTGTAGAAGTATTTAATTCAAATTGTATAGGTTGAATGATATTATGCTCAATTTGATAAAAAATAAACGATTTAAGAAAATGCAATCATAAAAACGTAAAGATCAGATCAAAAAGTTTTTTTATTTTATTAACAACTTTGTATCACTTTTTTGCAAGAAAACTCTTTTAAAAGTTCTCTTGCAGTAAAACGAATAAATCAAATTCTATATTGAAATATGCAGTAAAAAATAGCATTCCTGCAAACTGAGACAATACTTCGTAGTTGGTGCCACTGTACATGGCAAGAAACAGCTGGTGTACGGTTAACGTTACCAGAAGAGAGTGGGGGTAGATGAGGGTGAAAGCGGGATGCTGTTATAGAAATGGAACGGGAGAAATGATACCAAGAAACAGAGTTGTGGAAAATTTCCTGTCCAATCATTTTTTGTTGATTGTTCCAAGATAATTAAATAACATATTTTATTTTGCGGTTTCTTTAAAAATCTGTAAATATTTAGAGATAAAAATTGACCAATGCTTTTTTAAAATTTGAATTAATATATTGTACAATATAGATTATATTATAACTTATTATATCGTTGAAGGTTTAAGAAATAAAAATAATTTATAGATCACATTTTATTAAAAATAAATGAAAGAAATTCATTGACACAGTCATACCCAAACGGTTTAACATCTAGCTTTATTTTTAAAGTGATCAAATTTTTTGCAATTGTCAGCAAAATCAATTCACACAAATTGGTTTCGTGTGTTAACAAACAAACTTATGCAAATATATATTTCTGTAATATTAATTTAGGGCAAAGCCGTGACATTTAAAATATTTTGCTGCAGTAATCAAATACTCACATTGTTTTCCGTTTCTAAAAGCCATTCCCTATGCGGCCCAATAAGTCAAGATAAGGTATTTGGATTATCATTATCCGCACGCGAATGATTTGGTATTTACAGTAATACATACATATATTATTGCTATACTTAAACCGTGTATTTTATTACTTCGATTCAATCAACGTTTCAATTTTCTACTTTACATATTAAAATCAAGTCGTGTTTTTACTTCCGTTATACAAGAGCAGATATGTACCTTAGGGTGTGTCAAAAAAAATCGATATTTTTCTCCTCGCTCTCGATACGAAATAACCCAAAATAAATCACCCCACAAGGATTAACCTTTAGTTAATTTTAAGAGGTGCCATTTAAATAACATGGAAAAAATATTCTTTAGTACTAAAGTTGATATTACTGATTCATGATAACTGATGAAATTTTTTTAAGAACGTCATTTTGTAGAGAATAAAATAATGTTCTAATAATCCTAGTTATCGGTTTGGCCATTCCCTTTCCGACAGCTCAATAGTAGGGTAATATATTGCTATATAATTGATATTTATAGAAAATTGACGTTAAAATGTTGATTTTTGTAAAAAAAATAAATATTTAAACCGCTTGTAAGTTTTAACTCATTGTATTTACACCTATAGCTATCTGAACTATTTTTATAGATAATTAAATTTACAAAATTACCATTTAACTTATTTATATAGAAACAATAGTTGAATAGCATCGCGCATCTGACTTGAAAACAGAGCCGTTTCAAAAGAAAAAGATAATAAATAGTTTGGGATATACTTATCCTTTTTTAAATAGGAGTATCTATTTCATTCTTTTTAGAAAAAGAACTGCATCTCTCTCACTGTTTTGGAGAGTTGTTACACCATTATATTAATACAGAATGCGCGGTCCATGCTTTATATCTATGGTGTATAGTGTATATGCACAATCAATATAATATACAAATCTATATGGAATTAACATACACAATAAAAATCGTGCCTAATAATTAAAAATATACATATATATGTAAAAAGAACTAGTATAAATTATCATTAAAAACAATAATTTAAATACCTCTCCTTCAATATAACCACAACAAAAATGTACATACATGTATTCGCAGTATACAAGAATTACCTCCACCCCCTCCCTATTCAGCACCATAGTACTAAACAACCTCTTGAAAAGCATTCCCCGTGCAAGTTTCTCACTGTCCAGATCTAACTGCCCGCTAACATGCCATTGTACGTCGGTCTAATTCAGTTAATGCTGTGTTTGAATTCTTTGCGGACGTGATAAAGGTATTTATTTCACATAATCACGTGTTATTATTGTCTCCACCCCCGTTTTACTGTACTGCTACTGTTGTTAACTTGTATTGTAAGTTCGTGGGCAAATAAAAATATATAAAGTTAATGATAGACACTGCTGTACAGTGAGCGAACTAACCACTTATGTTTTTTTTTATAAAAAATAGTTTGCTTACTTTTATTTTCTATGTATATAGAATTTTTTATTCATAATTTTTAAAAGATTGTAGAATCTAACAACAGTACATAGGAATTACAATGTTATTTAAGACAGTAATCAATGTATTCTCTTGTTAATATTACATCAAATTCGGAAGTTTTTTTTTTGTAAATTTAAATTTTGTTTTTGATTAGTTTTAAAATTCGCCAAAGATTTTAATTATAAACAAATTATTAAGAAAAAACAGAAAATAAGGATGTTTTAGATTGTTTTACAACTTTATAAATTTCGTTTTGACATTTAATAATTTGAAGATTTATTTTTGTTTATTTATAATTATAATATTTCACGGGAGTGTTTTTAATAGGTACTATAACATTTTAGTAAAGTTAAATCTTCATTTATATAACATAAACATTCTAAAGTATTCAATTGTCCGCAATTTCTTAATAATTTGTAAGAACTACTTTTTTTGGTCAAACTCGAGGACTAATGATATATGTATTAGTTTTAAATTAATACGACAAATTATATTTTCAAGGTTGTCGTAATATTACCAGAAAAACATTATTTGCATATATCTTAAACTGCTGTTTTTTGTAATAATTAGAAAACAAAATAACGGCATGTATTCGAGCAAGTAAATTTGGCAGATATGAAGTCTATTTTGTGTGAGACTGCTTTTCTGATATCATATCATTTTTTTAAAGATAAATTTCATTTAAAAATCAAACTATATGTATAATTAAGTTATTCCATATGATTTAAACAAAATTCGAAATCACATGCTTCAGTTGGATAAAATATATTAGCATACCACGTATATAAATAATTTGCAGCAATTAAAACACATTTAAATACTTATGAAACTTAAAACGTTAATAGCTTTTGTTTGTTGCATTACTAACATCTGATTTTTAAGGAAATATTGTGAATTAATATTCATAGAAAGCAGCACGAATTATAAAATGAGGTGTACACAAGTGTGTACGGCGGGCGTTAATGGGTTAAATAGATTTGACGATTATCAGTCATCCAACCAGGTACAACAGCTAGTAAATATACATATGTATAGGTTATACCTATAGAAATTAACAATATAATTGTAATGTTACTTTAAACATTTTAGAACTAATAATGGCACAGTTGTTAGTTATCATATGAACTAAAAATAGTTTTTCAAAATTTATATTATCACAAATTCCGATGCAGTTAGGGTAGCCGAATGCGATTCATATAAACTGCGTGTGTATGTGTTTGCACGTGTGTGCGTACTCGCTTTCAACCACAACGTGTCAGCGTGTCAGATGGGCGAGATTGATTATGTGAGTAAAGTCCATTAGTTATTGTTTAATTGAAATTGGGCGCGATCGGAAACGCTACCGTCCGATTGACGACTGTAAATCATACCGAAACGTGAACCGATTTATTGACTTGTGATGATGAGGCCGAATCGGTTTGTGCTGTTGCCGTGTCTATTTCCGGTAGCAAGGATTTGACAGGAAACGAAAAAATAGACGTCAAAAAAAAAGAAAAAGAAATGCGATTATTTTCTTCGTTCACGGTTGATAATTAGATTGTGTGTTCATTTATTTTCTATTATACAGGTACCTACTATTATTTGTTTTGTTTATCAAATATACACGCATAAAAACGTTTACTTAAAGCAAGAGAAAATTATTATCTTCGAAATGTTGTTTAAAACAGATAATTTGTTGTTTTCATCTGACGATATTGTTTTAAAGAGAAACAATAATATAGTGGAATTATGATTATGTTCAAATATTAACAAGGTTTTCGATATATATATGAAATAAATATTGTCTTGGGTTAATTGTAAAGCAATTTTTCGTGTACAATTTTACGTGTTAACAAAATCGTGCTAATATATAAACATGTACGCTTTTTCTGTATAAAAAATATTACATTTAAATTAAATTAAAACATTAAAGCTAAGATCAAACATTTACATATAAAAATTGAATTAGGGTAAAATTTATTAATGCAATAAAACTAAATTTTTTTATTTAATCGTTAGTTCTGACATATACATACATATAAGGAAAAATTCACAATTCATATAAAATTGATTTAATTTTGAAAAACAAAAATTATCTGATATTGTGATGTATTAATTGAAAAATAATTAAAAGTAATAAAAATTCGTGCAAAAAGGTAAACACAAAACTTAATTAATATTCAGCGAATCTCAACAGCATTATATAAATTATAAATTGAACCAACAAAAAACAGAACAGTCGTAAAACTGTCAACAGTCAAAAGTAAATATAATTAATAACCCCTAATTAATTTACCTTTCCGAATTAGATTATAACAAATTGTCTGACTGTCATAGCATCGCACCTCGAATTCATTTATTAATTCATATCCATGACAGATATATCCAAAATACCACGAATCTGTCACATTCTCATTTACATAAATATGTGTACGATGCAGATGATATCGTCATCAATTTAGTAGAAAGAAAAAAATATGTACAAATGAAATGAATATTTTCTATTAATTTGATCGGAAATTTTTATTCATGATAGTAAAAATTAATCGATATTAAATTTTTAGAGAAATACATATAAATAAGTTCCTTATTACAATATTTTGGTACAAAAAGAAAACTTTAAAGTTATTGATATTACGATTTTTTATATTTGAGATATATTTTACCTAAAAAACGACAACCATAATTTAAACTGTTAAATTAGAAATATTTTTAAAAGTAAATCATACCTAAAATTTCCACCCTTGTAAAGCTTTCTATATATACATATATATACTCACGTACATAGGTACATAGTACACATAAACATATTATCTAATAGGGTAATAAACTTCAGGAGAAAGTTATATGCACATGGAAGTTTAACGCGACTGTCTGTTTGTGAAGTACAGCATGACAAATGAAGACGAAAATGTCTCTTGACAAGAGCGGAACTGGTCTTAGCCCTTCTCGTATATACAGTAAAATACTATTCAAAGAACACAAGTGCAATTTGCTAGATGCTTGAGCTCAGATAATTAATCTAAAAGGTATTTAAAATTCAGATATATTCATCTGTTCAAATTAAAGTTATGTTTGATAATACCAACAAAAAATTGAATGACATTTTAAATTAACTTTAATCAGTTCGAGAAGTAATTGTTGAACTGTAGAAATTTTATAAAATTGTGCATTTGTACCATTTACTTTAACAATTACTTAAATGAATGATGAAATTAAAAGTTAATCTAAATTGAGAATATTTACAATGTAGAAACTGACTTCAGATTCTAGTTTCTAGTAAACATATGTATATAATCTTATAGCTATATCTTAAATACATCAAGTGAATAAAAAGTAAGAAACATCGTTTTTACAATTTAACATTATAAAAAATATTCCCTAGCAAAATTGATTAATTATTTGCGATAATTTGGCTATATATCTCATTTTTTAAGAGATGTTACCACAGAGAATGACGTAATTGACCTGTTTTCTTAAAGGTATGTACCTAGTAATTTATATCATAACATTAATTAGTGTTTTTTATTCTCTTTATATACTTCTAAAAATACCACCATAAAATTGCGATAAAAATGATATTGAAAATTGTATTATAACATCAGTAATATTTAATCGTTTTTATTATAGTACATGATGTCAAGTTGAAGACGTCAAATATTTGTAGACGAAATATACATTTTTGTACAGTTAATATTGTAAGCTATATATAGAATATATGGAATACATAGAGCTTATACAACATTTTTAATTCATGTATTGAATTACTGAAATGAACATTTTGTGTTATTATATACTCAAACTATATGTCTAGAAAATTATGTCAGTTGGTCAACAGAATAAAATATGTAGATAACATTTTTGAAATTAGAATTAAAAACACATAGTTGCGTTAGGTTAAATTTTGGATTTTGTGTAAGTACAAGAATGCGTGATAAAACTTTGTACAATGCACAGAAGAAAAAAATCACGAGGCCATCTGCGACACGCGGCGTAAGACGGGCGGCGGTGGTGGACTCTGTTTTCCAATCGATCGGCCCCCATCACCATGGTTACAAGAACGCTACGAATGACGCTGCCGCCGCAGTCGTCGTCGACTTACCAGCCCTTCGCCCCCCACCACCCCCTCCACCTAACACCCTCTCTCTCGTGGAAACCCTCTCTTTACGCCTTTCTGCCCTCAAACACACACACACACACTTTTGTTATAACATTTTTTTATGTATTTTAATATATCAATAATATTATGAATGTATCTTGGCTTAGTGACCGATATGATTTATAACTTTTAAGGAAAGGTTAAAAAAGATTAAAATCTTTTTTAACCTTTCCGAATTAAAATAAAATTATATAATTAAATGATAATCATAGAGAAAGATTTCCTTGAAATATATAATATAATTTTCATAGTAAAAATAATCTTTATAGATTTTTTTAGTGATGTAAAACAATGTGTCTAATACGAATAAATTACAAAATTATTTGTTTTTAGATACTCGTAGATTAAAAAATAATTAAAAATGGTCAGGTTTATAATTTTTTTCTTCTTAAAACAAAAAAATATAAATTAATTTAGTGACGCTCTTCTAAAACAGGAGGTGCACTGATACAATAATTTTAAAATTATATGTTTTTGACTGTAGAGCGTTTACATAATTAAAATAATAGTCATACTAGATTTAGGTCCACTCGAAACATGTTATTCCATTGCTATACATTTTTTTATCATAAAGTATATATACATTTCACATCGTTCAAGAATGTAACACACGTTTTCAAATTCATGACATTTACGAATCTATAAAAACAAGTCAGTCGAAACAGACATCCATGAAATCGTATTCTATAAATCGGTTAAAGAAACGCAAATGTGTCACAGTCGCGATATTGGATAATGTCCCTGACAAACAATGTGGTCAAGGGTTGCCGGGTGTGTATGTGTATGTGAGAGAGGTGAGGGTGTGCCAAGGCGTCGCGACGGCCAGCTGATAAACCGGTGCGATAATCAAGCGCCGGCGCCACACGCTACCATCTCTGACGGAAGGAAGAAACAAAGAAAATTGATGAGACCTACATACAATAAACTGTTTTATAATTATACTTTACATAACTCGTGCATACGTGTGTGTGTGTAGTATGTTCACTTAAGATAGTAATTAAATTCTAAAGAGAAGGTTTCATTACCGTCATGAAGTACTTATACTACTTACATATATAAGTGATACTCGTACAAGGGTAGAAAAAAATAGCGCTAGAAATTAAAAAAAAAATAATCATAAGAAAAATTATTATTTAAAAGTTTTAAGTAGATTTTTAATCATACTCGTATATAAGGTACCTAATATTAATTATAATTATTATCAACGCACAAGGATTAAGAAATATATGTAAAATGTTAAAGAATGCATTATATCAGGGATCACCTAACTTTTCGAGAAACGGGCCGGATCGAATTTTTTATAAACATGAGGGGCCGGACGAAATAAATTCTTGTTGAAATCCAATTAGAACGATTATTTACATGTGCATTTTTAGACAAATAGAGTTTATATCGGAATTTATAATGAAAATATTTATTAAAATTTACAATATATGTGTACATAAAAGCATTAAATTGTATAAAATTAATATTTCTTATATATAAAATATTTATATAAAAAAATCGGGGGCCGAATGAAAATAGTAGTTTGGTGACCGCTGATTATGATTAAAAAAATATTAATACGTATGTATATTTGTATAACATCGCTCCCCTTTAATTTAAAAAATACGGGTATTAGTCGTATTTATATTTACGAGTATATAATACACAGAAACGATTTTTATCAAAATAAAATAAAAGTTACCCTATTTCATTACAAACAACTTTAGATAAAAAAACTATCTCTAAAAAAAACGAACTATTGCAGGATAAAAAACGGGACACAGATATAATAAATTGAGCGAGTATTTGAATATTTTATTCGAATCTCTTTATCTTTCAGTGAATTCGCCTGTTGCGGTGGCCTGGCATTAACAATAAATCACCGGGTCTAGAACACCCGACATTTGTGTGGACATTATGATGATTGCATTGAAGAATACGTCTTAGTCTTTGTACGCTACTGTAATTACATTGATAAATTATATCCTGAAATGAACTTATCAAAAGTATTTGATAGATATAATATATTATTATCTTCTTCTTATAGAGGTGGTGTGCATAAGGTCCTGGCGCCAGTTATGGCCGCTATAAGAGCAAGGTTTACTGTTTTGTGGTTGACGGGCTTCTTTTTTGTAATTCTCATGAACTCATTATACTAATAAAACAAGTAACTCTTTATTTAATCCATTTAATTACCAAAGTCCGCAAATATAGTTTTTTTTTAATTATTGCCTTTCATTTTATTTATGTTTTTTTCTCCAGTAATGGATAAAGTGAAACCAGTAATGAGTACGCAGTGATGGATACTTGCTAATGATTAAAGAATGAATAGTCAAATTTGAAACAATCGATAAATATATTATACTAATAATAAGTTTAAATATCCACCATTTTGACACATATTGGCCGATGTCGTCAAATCAAGCTGTAAGACAGTTAAATTTATATAGATTAATATTCAAAAATGGTAGTAATCAAATATGACAAATTTTTCTAATTCAGTACATTTAATTAAAAAATAGCCATTACTGGGGTCATATCCAAGACTGGTTCCAGTACCTTATATTTTTTTAGAGAATGCAGACAAAATTTCAAGAGAAATTAATAATTTTTATAGGTTAGGCTTTATTATTTTAAAATAGTTCCCAAATAACAATGAGCCATTCAAAAGTCTAAATGACCAACTCAAAAAGACGATATATTTTATCAACAAATTAAAAATGTGTAGATTTGCTTAATTCGCTATCATTAATCAAGATTGCTATCAAAATAAAAAATTAAATTAATTCCCTTTTTCGGTTCATAATAAATACTTTAATTTTGTAATGTAGGTTCCTTAAATAAAGACTGATTGATATATTGAATAATTGATAACTGTAACTATTACCAATATTCCAATTGAATTGAATCTGAATTCTTTGACATCCCATATTTTCAAAATACAATAAATTCATAACAAAGCTTTGGAAATTTAATAACATTATTGACAACTAGGTCATTGTTAGAATAATAATAATTTCCACATTTCGATATTAAATTTTTGATGCATATCATCGAGAACATAATGCACATGTATCAAAGCATTTAATCGATATTAATTAAACAAATCAGATGAAGCTGTGCACGACGGTATTACTGGGAATAAATCACTACTCTAGGATAATACATGGATTTAATATTAAACGTTACAGCACTGTCTGTCTCTGTCGCGTACATAAACAAATAATCTCTTCATCTGGTGTAAATGTGCACGTGATCGCCAATTAATGAAGCTGTAAGTTTGTTTCACGTTTGATCGTTCCTATGCAGATTGCATTTACTAGGTACTGTTGTTTTATATATGGATTACGATTAAAAAATATTTTTGTTACCTATTTAGTTTACACATATTAATTAACTGTATTTGTATAAAAATACTAATCGATTGTGCCTTTAAATTTTGAACAGTTCTTGATTACTAATTAATTAATCATAAGTTTAATCCACTTTTAATAATTTCAATAAAGATGCAATTAACTCTTTTTTTCTTTTCAATTTCATTCAGACTGATTGTCTCCTTTATGAAAAGTAGAACTTGGTAAGAAATTGATATAAAATATCAACTCAATTAGAATAATTTGAAAATGTTCTTTTTGATATAATTCGTTCTCATATTCAAGATATCTAATAATGAACTTTGAATTCAAAAAAAGAAACTTTATAGAATATTCTGCCTCAGTTTGAAAACCTTTATACGAAACCAATATACCACTTATAAGTTTTTTTTACAAGAATTTACAAATTTTTAAATGTTTTTAATTAGTAAATTACTGAAGATCTTTTTGTTTTGAATGTTTCTCCTAAGATTTGTATGGCTTTAAAACAATCATGAAACTTTTTTTTAAAATATATACGTATTTAAATTTATCATTAGATAAATTCATTATAGTTTTATTTGTTTTGTATTTAATTAAAATAGATAAAAAATAATTTCTTAATTTTCAATATTTGAATAAAATACAATCAAAACTTTTTGATTTTCCACACGATTTAAACATGGAATAACATAAAAAATAATAGCAGAAAAAGAAACCTCTAAAGTACAAAAAAGATCAATAGTTTCATTTACAGCTCAAGCATTCATGATTGGTAAGCACCTTTTTTTACAGAACATTTTCGATTGATTTTGCATTTTTATCATTGTCGGTTCAATGTTCGTTCAACGAATAAAATGTACTATGATACTATCTAAAGGACTATTTCACACGGTTTAAAAAAATATATATCAAGCTCAGATTTATATATAACTATTTAGAAAAAAAAATAACTCGTAGGTATATCAATGTTGTTAAATCAATTACTAATTTCTTCATATCAATAAAATTATAATTGTGCTGTTCAGAAACAAAACCGAACAAATCAATTGATAAAATAATATTTTTTTGTAAATTTACAGAAACTTCAATATGATACAAAAATAACTATGATATACAATCTTTATAAATTAAATTATAATATAGGATTAAATGTATTTTTATAAAAAATCGCCCGTGTTAAAGGGCACGAACATAGAGCACGATATGATTTGAAACTTCTCACGTTTGCCATCCATCTCTGCATGGGTTTCAAGTGAAAGAAGGAACTTTTTATTCACGATGGATAAAAAGGATTTATGGGAGCGAATAGACAAAGTAAGTTCAAAACGGGCCACGAATAAAGATCATTCCCAAGATATGCCCGATTCAGATGCTGGTGAAGAGTAACATTAAAATAAATGATTGGCAAGAAAAGAGATGAATACCACAGTTTAATCTGAATTTTTCTCGCGAAAGAAATTATTTTTATTATTTTTTGTCGGATGAAAAAGAAGTGCGGTATTTAATAACTAAATGATGATTGAAATACTTTATACGCGGTAGAATTTTACGTATTTTATTATTTTCAAGATAGTAATTTTTTCTTTAATTTCATTTTTCTTCAGAAATGTATTTATTATCAACAAAATTATAATTAGGGGAATGTCGGTTAATTTGGACCATTTTTTTTTTAATTATGATATTTATTGTACTAGTTTTAGGTTTAGAAAAATTATTTTAAATGAAACAGTAGTTTATAGATTTTGTTTTTATTAAGTATTAATCAACATAATTATCATAAACTCTACAAAAATCAACAAAATGTGAGATCCGAGCTTTGTTTCAATTTAGCCAACCGGTACTGTAAATTGGACCACGGTATTGCTAATTTGGACTTTAATAGAATCTTACAGACTATCAAACAATTATTTATCATAAGTATTAAAACAAAAAACTATAAGAAATCAGTCTCGTTACATTATTTCAATTAAATTATTTAAGAAAGACAATCATCACATATGTCACGATTATTAGTACAAGTTTCATGATTCCAGTTATGGCCACTACGTGCGGTCCATTTTAACCAACAGTGTGAGAAGTGAGAAATAAAAATCTAACAAAAACATAACCTATCAACGCCGCCAATCAATCCATGACAGTTAATTGTTGATAAATTGCTGCTGCAAACTATAAATTAAAAACGCTGTATGCTTACCTTTTAACTAACTACACCCTTTACTTAAAATTACATCAATACATTTGTAGAAACAAAACACTAAAATTCAACTTGTCAAGTAAAAAAATATAGCCGATATGCAATGAAGTTAGGCGCCTATTGCACGGTGTTGTTATTTAAGAAATCAGAAAACTACTTTTCGAGATATAAGAGTGGTCTAATTTCTAATTTACCGAGTGGTCCGATATACGATACGTTCCCCTATACTATATATAAAGTTTTCTACAAAATTTCATTAAATCTAACTAAAATCATCTTACATATAATATTACGTACATCATAAAAATATCGTTAACAAATTTTGTCAAGCTGATTTCACTTTTAAACAAGTCACCTTTCATAACACGAAACTTCCAACAGGGTAACAAGGATTGCATTTGACAAGAAATACCACAAGTAACTGTTTACAGCATGCAACAGAAGCCTTAAGTACTGTCAATCACGTTTGAGACGCGGCTAAGGGTGTAAGGAAAAGATACGGAGAGGGAGTAGGCAGAGATCTCTGGCAAAAAGCGAAGTAAAGTAGATGTCGAGAATATTCTTGCTAATCTGTAACCTGCCACCGGCGCAGTGGTGGTGATCGGGAGGGTTAAAAAGGATTATTATTTAAATATTTTTAATTTTTATTCTTATCGAATTTTTATCTATAAAATTAAAAGGACAATATAAGTTTGTTATTTAATTGTTGGTACTCGGTATGATTCTGATAGTCAGAAAAATGTGGATATTTTAACGAATTTCAGATGGTAAACTTTTTCATCATAACATTAACTGCAGAGATTGCAACAAAAAATATACGACTGATAGTAAATAGTTATTCGTAATTAGTAAATACAAACAATTATCATAATCATAAACATTATAAAATATTTAAAATAAATAATTAAAAATAGTAGGAATATTATTTTCAAATATTTCCCCAGTTAAAGAGTTATAATATCCGTCACTGTTGTCAAATTCCTGCTAATCTGTAACCCGTCATCATGAATGTACCGAGTCAGGGGAAGATCCTTTCGGAAGGAAGAGCATCATTGTGCACCTATTTATAGGATCAGGTAGAAAATGACATCTGAAATTAATGAATAAAAACGGATCAACAGTTCTCGGAAAATAACAAGTGACTACACACGAAATAAAATTGTAAATTTTAACATTATTAATTGGTATTTTATATGCGTGCATATTTTCAGATATAATTAATTTTTCATGAAATGTTAATATGTAAAAATAAACAATGTATAATAAAACTAATTTAAACATTTCTTATCCGTAAAATATTTCGAAAAAAAAATCAAATCAATACTATGTTTACCGAATTAAATGAAGCAAAAATTACCTCTGCAGCGAATAATTTATTTTGAATTAAAGATTAACCAATCAAGACGTTAAGCTCGGCAGTCTGTACTGGAGTGACACAGAGGGCGTTAAAAAGGAAACGAACACTACATTACAGCTAGACATCGAGAGCAGGATCTAATCACAGAAATACATCACGGAAGTACAGAGATGGTGACCTGATAGACACGTGAGGGGATGAGAAGTTTGTTTGGACGGAAAAAGGAAGTCAGAAACAGTGTATAGTGTTTTATATATACTTATTTTTGTAGACCCAGCCGACATACATAGATGTTAAATAATTTAAAAAAATACTTATTTTATTAACATGTTTTGAGATTTGTTATTTTTACTGATTTAAATACGATAATTATTTAGTATAATTCAGGCGTAAGCCTTGAAAGTTTTGATTACTTAATAAACTATAGTATTTCCAGCATCTTTCTTCAGTATAAAATAAGGCGTATGTATTTTTCCTCTTTACACAGAACTAAATAATTAATTTAAAATAATAACATTTTTGTTATACTATTACATATTTGTGGTAATAAAGAAAAAATATCTGCCTTGGGAACCACGGGACTTTCTTCTGATATTACCTACACTTTTTAACTTGACCATTTTTCTCTACTTCGCACTGTTTCAAAGTAATTCGAAAAATTCAAAAATCGAAGGTAAACATAGGAAGATTGTTTTCAAAAATAGGATGTGTTCTTCCCAGACAAAAATTATTCTTAAATATAAAATTTCATCCTTCTACGATTTGTCGTATTTGAGTTACAGCGCTTACAGACAGTCCGACAGACACACAGACATCATGGAGAAAATAGTCAGAATGGATTAAGGTAAGGTCAAAATGGATAATTCCATCAAAATCCGGATTTCGAAAAAATCAGCTTCGCTATACTTACTTATACTAGTGTATAAGAAAAAAAAGTATATATAGGTTTTGTATTTTCAGAGTAGTAAAAAGTAATCTAAAATTTAGTGTAAGCAACATTGCAATGATCCAATGGGGAGAGTTTCTCTTCGTTAGAAGTAATTAATGGAGCGTTATTTCGCCACTAGCACACGTGATTGCATAAGAGGGTAATTCTTTCGAGTAACAACTAATGGGATACACTCTTACAATTTATTGTCCTCGATAAATCATAATTACATCAATCCCCTAGCTGTAATAGTTATGTCAAAGTGAAAATCTCTGTTAAATGGCGTGGTTAATATACTTTATTACTGCATTTATATATATTTAGTGCGAAAGAAATGTTTAGTGTTATATTAATACAATAAATGACTCCATTAGAATCTGTTTATGAAAAATATTATTGATTATTTAATATTTCGAGTAAGTTACGTTGGCTTATGAATGATATGCAAACAGGAAGTGTAATATAACTATGCAATGGGACATATAAAATTCAATATTATTTCAGGATATAAATATTTGTTCTACTTTTCATATTATGACAGATGTATTGATGTGAATTATTTTTAAATGAATTGTCTTTGAATTTGATCATAAATACCAAAATAAGTTTTTAATAATAATTAACAAAATGAAAAAAATATATGATGACTTGGAATGTTTTACAATTGTATTAATTTCTCTTTGATATTTAACGAAACATTTATTTTTGATAATTAACAATTATAATACTCAGTGTCGACTGGATTGCTCTTTTTCAACAGTTCAGTGGCGGGTATTTTGTCGTCTTATTGTTAGTGTAGAGGAATTAATAGGGATACAAGATGGAAGATGATTGTGCTAATGGGCCGATCATCGCAGGTTAATACGTACAGTGGAGACAGATACAGGGGTTGTTGGGAGCTACTGAAAGCATTTTTAGTACTATCAACTTACTATAAAAGTTAAGTTGTAAAAAAATTCACATAATCTTATGTTATGCAATTTGTTATTAATAATTGTTAAAAAAAATTATAGAAAATCATGAATTAATATAATTTGTAAGAATTGATATTAGTGTTTATGACCAAACTTGAGGATGGAAATTTAAAACTAGTATAAAATTTGGATCAAGCTTCAAATTTAGAAAATGTAAATATTGTACGAGTTTATCTTGATATGAACAGCAAAGAATATATTTGCATGTATCTGAATTAACATATATTTCCCTATGTTCCATAGTTATATTTTACATATTATGTAACTGCCATTTATTGTTAGTTAAAATAACAGAACTGACAATAAGCATAAAATATGTCTAGCATTAAACAAAATATGATTTTAAATATATATCATATATGACAATTAAATTACGTTGATAATACATAAAATCTACTTTAAATGAGCATTTAGTGCTAAAGGAGTAATTAATGAGTTGATATATATTTTAAAGTATCCGAATTAACTTCTACATATTTAAAAAATCAATTCCATTTCAACCAGTTCACATAAATTGTGGTAAACGCTAACAAGTTAACAAACTTTACGATTCGGTTCTAAATTTATTAAGATTTGTAATAAATATATTTTATTAGATAAGTTTGTTGAGTCGGGTGCAGCGTGTATTGTAAAGTTTCATCGATAAACTTATTTATTTATAAAATTCGGCCAAACACACATTCTTCATTTATTTCTCGTCGTGTACAATACTTTCGTGTTCAACTTGCTCTCGGTAATGGCAAAGTTTCCGGCACCGCCTGGAGGATCGCGTAGCAAGCTGCCGCGCTCACAGTTTCCGGTACGGATCAGTACAGTTTTCCGTTTCATTTGCAACCGCATCAATGAGATGTATAAACTAAATATGTACAAATACAGTCTTCATGAAATAACAGTGTATATTTTATTACAAACTTAATAAACTTGTATAAGTTATTTAGAAAACAACATGTTTTATTTTATTTTATAATGAAATTATTTTTAATGGTATCTAATGTAACTACTAATTGTAAGTACGTAGATAATATACCGTGCACAATTTATGTTAAAAATGTTTTTTTTTTACAATTTTTTTAGGTTAAAAAGAGAACCTGTATTAGAAATATATTTCCACTGAAAAATAAGATGAAAAATTGCTAACCTTCCACGAGTTATACTAAATCTAAACAATCAAACATTAAAATAATTTAAAATCGTACTATATTTTACTTTATATAATTTCTAAACGATCTAATTTATGACGTTTAAAATAATTTTACTAGCATTCGTAGTTTCTGTTTTTAATACAGTCATAAATTATTTACTATACACATAAATATAATTTATTAGTATAAAAGAATGTTGTCTTTTTTAATTTAATGTATTTTTGTATTATTTTGTAATGCAGAAAACACCAAACTTTTGATTTGATTTCCACATATAAACCTGTCCTCTAAATAATTAAGTCTTATTAGTAAAGCATTACTATAACATAAATACAATATAATAAATTTATTGTAAAACTGTAATTTTGAATTTCAATGTTTTGTAACGATCCATAATTTCCGCTAAATTTGAGTTAATTATTTTGTTTGATTACTTGTGTAATTGTCTTAATTGTGTTTTATCTTTCGAACTTGCACGGAATTCCAAATTAATTTTAGTAATATTCTCCTTGTTTTACTTTTTGAAGATTTCTCCGAACGAGATTAAAATTTGTAAAATAATTTGCAATACATTTTCGTGTATTTGTCGGTGTCTCTTTGATTGTTATAATTAAATTATTTATGAATGTATATTAATTATTATATATTATAAAGAGAATTTGTTATGTAACAACTAATATATTAATAATTAATTATCCTATAAATGATCAGATGTACCTATAATAAATACCATTTTAACATTAACAATTTAAATTGTCGAAAAAAACAACAACCAACAACTGAATATAGTGAATACAAACATCTATAAAAGCGGCCGTATAAAGGTGAAAGAATAAAAGTTTTCATAAACAATAAAAATAAAAATTTATCAATTCAAATCTGCAATTATGCGCCAGAGTAAATTTGGCGAACAACGTTGAGTTTCTTTTCAGATAAAATCAGAGTTAAACTAGTGCGGTTCTATAGCATCATCCAGCGAGTTAAACGGTTGTGTTAAAAACCGTAAAAATGTTTTATCGCACTATTCAAAGGCGGGCATAAAAGCGTAGAGAGCGTCTAATAAACTGGAAGAACAAGAACAGATATTAAAGGAGAAGTCATAAAGAAAATTGGTTTCCCTGCACAATCGTATTGACACCACATATGTGGGATTACGAAAACGCAAACAATGTCATCGATTCACTCTAACTTGATCGCTTTCTAATACGGCTATCTTTTACATGGAATCTGTTGATATCTACACCCGAATCATACCAATACATTTCTTTTCTCTTCTTCTGCTTATACTCTGGAGTTTGGTATGTATCAATAAGTTGATTATATCTGTTTGAGAATATATGATATTGTTTATACTTTCTATGCAGAAACAGTATCACATGATAAATTTAATACGCCTAAATTTATGTTCTGAGGTACTAACTTTTATGATGGTTAATAAAATTTTGATGAAAGCATTATACATTTTGTATTATAAAAAAGAAATATCAATCAATCATCTTATAGTTGTTTATTGTTCCTCGCTGACTGAAATAGAATATATATTTATTGTAGTGTATTGATAGAAATATACATTCCGTTATATATTCTAATAAAATTGTTAACGTATATATCCGTTTATTACATGAGAGGAGTTATATAATTTATGTACTAGGTACTAAATAATATTCCATAAGTTTAACAACATTCGGTTATACGTTTAACAGTTTACAAAATATTGACATGACCACACTTTAAAAATCACCACATACACACAAACGCACTCACATATTCCCTAATAACAGCAAAAATTCATGAGCGGAAAAACGGTTGTCGATAACAAAAATGAAATCCGTTGCAACTGATATAGATTCATCCTTATATGATCGTATTTCCAAACTGCATAGAAAAAGAGACACATACACAAACAGAGAGGGAGAAACAATGTAGGCAATACTGATTACTAATTACATTTCCAATGGATGTAAATGTAATAGATCCCCCTTCTCCCGAACGTAGTTTTCTACTCAGTGTTCGCTCTCTGTCAATACGGGCCGTAACGAGGCGAATAAATAGCAATTTTCTATATTGGATTTATTCCAAATTGCAAGTCGATCGATAAAAAAGGATAGGGATACATTTTGTGCGTCGTTTAAGTCACATTGTCTCTTTTTGGTGCACATTTTTCCTGGTGATTTATTTTTAGATAAATGTTTATCCATATTTCGATAAAAGATAACATTTTTGTCGATATAGTTTCTTCAAAACATATATATTTTGATTTAATTATCCAAATTGAGTAAAGCATTGTATTGTCTTTGGACGTATACTCTTGTTATGAATAGACATAATAATAAGTTACTTTATACATATTACAATGAATTATAATAATTAATTTGATGCTTTAAACCACTTTGAAGTCAAATACACAATTTGATAGGGATAGTGATAATACTTCGATAAAAATAATCAGAGAACGTAAAACTGAAAATGCCCGAATACAGCAATAAGTTGCGGCAATGTTCATATCTAAGGAGTAGTAGGCATTTGTACATAGCAGCACGTGAAGTAGAAACCCTCGGGGGTTTGTTTAAATATGTCCACAGAGCTGGCGAGATAACCGGCACGCATGCGGCTAATAGGCACTCGACTGAAAGGTCCTCTGGCGCCTATTGAGGATCCAAAGACCCACGCAAGCGGTGCTACGTGACGTCTCATGCCATGCATTTTACAAGATAGCTTAAGCATTTCTTTACAAAGAATATTTTGATGAACAAAAGTCGAGATTTTTAAAATTATTCAGCTGTCTTTTCTGTCACTACGACCGCTATATCACAACATTCAATTAGGCCGTTAAGAAAATAAAAATAAACTAAAAAGTAAAATTTATTTTAAAATATACACGATTACTTCCGATCAGTTAAATTTACTGCGGTACTTATGTAGCGGCGGCAGTGGTACGTTTAAAGCATTTAAGCGATTGGCCAGTTTTTTCATCCTTCACCAAGCAGCAAATAAAGAATATGTACATACAAATAACAGCACAAACGTGTACAATTTATTCGTATTGTCACGTATCCCCAAAGCGGTGTGGAACGACGGAGAAAAACCTTAATTTACTGCCCTCTTGTGGTGTGGGAGCTACGTTAAGAGTATCTCCATCCCTCCAAACCCACACGTATATTGACGATGGTGCTATAATGGATATACCACAGTAATGTTGGAAATATAGAGCCACTTTTCCAATCTCAATGTTGTTGTGAGTTGTAACAGAATTTGCTATGTCAAAATGGGTTTTTCATTGTTGATTCAATATGTTCGTTTACATATAATTTGGTTTATTTATTTATAAAATAATAAAACTCGCATCATATTTGTGTATATATTTAATTAAATATCTGTTCCCGGAAAATATGAAAATTAATATTTACGTAAATATAGGATTAATATTTATTAAATAAATAATGTTGAATATTAATAAAATTATATAAACATATTCACTATTTTTTAATATATCCGCTATTTTTGAAACTTTTTTTTACCAATAAATTAAAAAAATAAAATTTTATATTGATCTTTGAACATTTGTTCCATTTTCAGAAATATTTTTAAGATATAAATAAAAACCTGCTTGGTTCCATCTTCAAAAGTATTCTCACACATGACGTACCTGTAACAAAAGAAATTACTATTATTATTTAAAATAAACAAATATTCAAATAACAACCAATTATATTATACTACCACATTTTTCCCATTTTATTTTAATATCTTTTTTAGTTAACAATTTTCATCGCAAACAAATTGAAACAGGTTTGCAAACCTAATATTCATGAAGACGAACAAAGTACACAGAGACAATCTAAATACGTATAAACACAACAGACAAACATATAATTTAATGACGAACAAATGAGATTTATTTGTTTCAAAAGAACTTTCAGATCTTCTTTTACACAGGACATCAAATAACAGCGTATTCGCACTGCATACATATTTATGAATAACATAATTTTATTTTCTCGTATCCTGTTTCTTGTATGCATATCTCAATGTTATTTAAATGATTTAAAAATTTAACTCAGGTTTAAATTCTTTATAAAATAGTATTCTATTTATTTATTTAGCTTAAATAAAATAACTATCGGGGCTAGGTTATATAAATAGTAAAAAGTTTAAAGTTAAACATTACAGTTAAAAAATATAAACTATCAAATTATTCTATATAAAGAAAGAAAAATATCTAAGCGGTAAAAAATTAAAAAGTACAAACGTGTGCTTCCATATATTAAAATGATATTAAACTCCACTTACAAGCAACGATGAAAGTGAAATATTAAAAAATAATTTCTCTTAAAAGCGTATGCGTCATAATACAATCTTTTTGTACATAATGTGATTCCTTGCTTTGACTTTTGAGGTTTTGAACTTGTAAATAATTTATTTATTCACAAATATAGCATTAAGGAATTTTCAAGGAAATTATAATTTTATAAATTTTTCGTACTGAGAATACGAAGAATGAAATATGTGCACAACAATAAAATATTGTATAATATTTTTTGTAACGTTCATTTTAAAAATAATTTGAATTTTATTACAGGATATATTTTATAGTATACACAGAAAAATAAAATACGATCTTATGTATTAATATGCAAGTTTTAAGACTTCCGCGATGTGATTATATTGATTTCTGGGTATAAGCTTTGTTGTCAACAAATTAGCTAACTGTATCAAAAAAAAACAAACAAAAAAAACCGAGTAATAATAAAAACTAACATATTGTTTTTGTAGGTATATTTAAATACTATAGCATAATATCGCGTAACGATTTCAACTGCAGTAATTAAATGATATCGGATATTCATATATATATGAGTAAGTATTTGACGTAGAACCATTAAATGCTATTATTTGGGCTTGTTTAACCTCAAATAGTTAATACAGTTTTCGAATACAGATATGTTTAGCTACATAATATTCCGAGCGTTGGCATTATGTTTGTTTTAGTAAATATTACCTATGTTTGCTATTCTTGTTTGCTGACGGAAATATATACATTATACATACCTACATACATGTTATATAGATATGTATGTATATACATATATATAATATATGTAACAATATACAAAATTCACATAATATGTAACGAGGATTTTGCAAAAAGGACAATATAAATTATAGGTACATACTTTATAATAATTTCAAAGTCAAAATATGACCTTATCTTTTAATTAAAGTTTGCATTTGCTTCTTTAAACTCTAGTATTTTGTAGATTTAGGTACCTTTAGTAAATGTATATTAAAACTCATGTTTGATGTTGGAAATCAAAAATTATTTGAAGGGTTAAAATAGATAGGTTGATAATTATTATATATTTTTCATTTTCTTTCTGAATAGTTTCCAAAATATCCAAATACAGCAAATACCACCCATTCAAGCAAGTTGAAGCATTAATCAAGTTTCAATATAAGAATATTTTTTAATAAATATATATATACAAAAATATAACTCTGATAACTGCATAATATATGCAACTATCAGTAGTTGACGAGAAAGCTTGCAAGGCGTTGTACGTTGCGGTGCTTAAAGCTGCTTCATTTAAACGAACCTGTTATCGCCGACGAAACAAACGACACTAATCTACCGAGTTATAGTACAACACAATATCTAAAGTAAGCGGAGCGCTAAAGTGGTTATGCAAATATTTTATACGCATTTCTAAGTACAAATATAATAAATTATTAACTAGAAAAACATTGATTTTTGAACTTTTGCAAAGATTGATTGAGAAAGAATTAAATATTTATGACATTGTATATATGTATTTATGATTTATTTAATATTTAATTTAAAAGTAATCAATACTTATAAATAAATCTGTAGGTTATGTCTGTACAATGTAAATATATTTATTTGTTTCTGACCACTTGACATGATGAAAACTACAGAACCGATTTTGATGAACATTTGACTGTAAAAAGGTTCAAGACACTAAAATTAGTTTGTACTTTATGATAAATTAATTGGGATAGGGTCATATCAAAGCTAGTCACATTGTAATGTGTATGTAACTAAACCAATCAATTATAATGCGGTCAGAAAAAATTGTATTGAACTCTCACTGCTAGAAAGTCTTATCATATATTAAGGCTAAAGGATAATTTAAAAAAATTAAATAGTAGTTGTAATTCTTTTAATTTTATAAAATCTTGTATACAAATGAGATGAAATTAAAATATTCATAATCGAAAAAAACCTTCCTTTCCTATAGTTTATTCTAGGTATATATAGCGATAATTTTCTGAATAATTTAGGTTAAAAATATTAATGTGTTTTTTCATTTGATGAAACATACAATAAATGAATTAAAAAATAAATCAAATTATGTTGTATTTAAAACAAAATATTTATCCTTGTATGTACGTACATATATACCAAACAAATAAACAGTGTACGTCTTAAGCGGTTATTTCCCGTGGCTCATTGCAATGGGAAAGACGAGACTTGTAGGATAGTTGATGAAGACCACATCCGCACCGACCGGCTAACGATAATGTTTATATCCAAGGGAATATGTAATTAGCACGCTGAGTAAAGTGATCCAGGCAGTCAGGATTTCTCTCGACTACATTGCCAGATATGCACATATGCAATGAAAGATATCTGACTTCTCAAACTTGAAAACAAATCTTATTTTATTCGTACACAAAAAGGTGTTGTATTACAAATTAAAATGAAATATTCTAATTGATCCAACAATAAGATACAGTAAATATGTATCGTGTAAAAAGCTGTATTAAGTATCTACGAATAGAAGTAAATAGCTATCAGCAGCACAGGATATTAGTAAATTTCCTGCATTTTATTTATTTACTTCGTAATCGATATTTTCGCGAACACTCTGACAGCTGTCAATTTGAATAATTGATAATGAATTTGCACAAAAATATATCTAATTCTATAAATAACTTTTATTTAGTATAATATTCTTAGACTCCAACATCCGCTGTGAATTTAAAAACGATGAAGGTAGTTTATAAATAAAATAATTATAATTTTCTTTGCCAAATATCTATAAATATATGACGCAAAATTATTGATGTATATTTTTAAAAGATAAAATTTACGTTCATTTCAAATTAAATAGGCACACAAATATAAAAACACGTACGCAAATATTTTTATCTATATTTATTTTTATATATTAAAAATTTTATGAATGTATGTACCTAATATACATAGAAAACCACAAACCAATTTATTTTTATATAAATTAGAAGTAGGTATTAGTAATTAAATTTAAAAAAAAGAACAATTGTTCAGAACAGAATTTTAGATATATGTATACTACTATTCTAAACAACACGTTTCTATATATCTATACGTAAAATTAAAAATACCAAATTACAAACCCCGCAATAATTGAAAACACGTTTTTTATCATTAACATGTCAAGTATATATCCCCTTAATATTGATAATACTTATATGGATACAAACATGTACAATTTAACTTAAACTGTGATCTAACTACTACATTTAGATGAACGTTACTATAACAGCAGCATCACATATCCTGTTTTATTATAAAATTAACATGTATAATGTATCATTATTAAATTGCATTAAAGAAACTTGACTGGTTGTTGTAAATGATAGAAACTTTGAAACAGACATAAACGCTTTAGTTATCGTGGTTATTAACACATGAACTTATCAAATTATGTATCTTAATTGGCATCCTCACGCTTCCGATATATCTAAACAAAACATACTTGTCTACATTTCAAATGTGTAGCAGTTAACAAAGTTTTGAGCTTTCCAAATTTTCATTATGTCAGAGAGATACTGGTAGATGGGCGGGTGTGTATGTGCGGTTATTAGCACAGCCTCTAAATGTTTGCGTTTAAAGAAAGTACGTAGATTCCAGTTCATTATTTACTTACTTATGTATGTTGATACAGTATTACGTAGCATATTCCTAGTATAAATTATGAGATTTAACTAACTGTATCTAACTAAAGTAAAGCAAAAAAATATGAGATTAGATGATTGAATACAATATTCTTGATTCTACTATTTTTATCTGAATCAGTGGAAAAAAATCACAGATTCATCAGTAACAGTTAAGGTACTGGTATTCTTGGATACTACCCTACTCTTGTTTAATTAAATGTACTAAATTAGAAATATTTGTTGATATTTGATTACTGTCATTACTTATATGTATAAAAAATATTTATATTATAAAAATCAGGTGCCGGATGAAAAACTTTGGAGGGCCAGATCCGGCCCGCGGGCAGTAGTTTGGTGACCGCTGATGTAGTTAATTGATTTATTATCACTTTCGATAATTATCACTGATTAAAATCAGTGACTTTTAATTGGCTTATATTAAATCTGATTGTGAGTAAAAGCTAACATAACGCTTTTTGTGGAGTATTAAATATAAGTAATAATTCATTGACTATTCTAATCAATGGTATGGTTTACAAGAATGACCATGAAGTAGAAATCAGCGATCTAAATACAGTGGTGACAAATGTACATCATAAAATGAATTTACATTATTATACGTTTATTATCCGAGCAAATTCATAACGATTTGACACATCGCAGACAGTGTCAGCTCAACTTTATATAATTATAAATACTCTACTATCAAAAAGAAGTTATCATTAACGTTACATTAATGTTGCTTTATAATAAGTTAATAAATATATAATAACTTCCTAAATGTTAATTAGGACCACATAAAATGTTTAAAACAACAGAAACATAAATAGTGAGAAGTTCAAGGGTACATAAAACACAATAAAGATCTTCAGAAAATATAAACTACCTTGAGGTAAAACCATTGATTATAAGGTATATTTATAGCGTTCAAGAAGGAAATAAGTTTGCTGGTGAGGTGGGGGTAAAACGCGTGTTAAAATGAGGAAGGTAAGAAAAGTGTGTGTGTAAGATGGAAGAAAGTTGTACAAGAAAACTCTTTATGGGTAAGTGACATGTTTATATCGGGAAACTGACATCAGTTGCTTGAACCTACTTTAAAAGTGCTTTGAAATTGTGATTGCATTCATCCAACAACGTATCTTCCAAAGATTATATGTAATTTGAAAAATCAACGACTTTGTTATGAAATATGAATTCTGTAGAATTTGGGATATTTAATTATCTCCAAAAAGATGTACAATAATATACAAATGATTAATACATTGGTGTTTTACTCATCTGTGTATTATGTTAGTAAAAGAATATCAGCGTGATTAAAGTTTCTTCAGTCTCGTAAAAGAACGAAGGTAAAATAAAAGTTTTTGTCGTTTGGTAATAGATATAAATAATAAAATAATATCACACTCTTATATACAATTTAAACTTTATAATTTCAAAAGACGTTTAAATATTTCAAACAAAACTTTGGAAATATTTCTTAACTATGTATATTAAATATTAACAAAACAATAAAAATTGTATGCTACATGCAAAGTAACTAGCTACTTTTGAATACCTTTTTATAAAACAAAAATGAAAAATCTTCACTGTAGGTGTAGTTGTTTTTAATGAATTTTCTAATACACTGTACTGGTGTCTTAAGATAGTTCTGAGAAAATAGATATAACGTACATAAATGTAATTAATATCCAGTAGAATAAATTGTGATGTACAGAACGATACAACTCATAACTACTCAAATGTTTTAAAAGTATAAGGTAGTATTATCGCGTGTGCTACTCACATACGTAAAAAAACTGGCAGAAAATCTAAAAGAAAAACAAAAAACATGTTTGTATAATACACACCAAACTTATTTTAGCATAAAACAAAAGTTCAGCGCCATCCAGTACCTCTAGTTCGAACGCATTAGGCGTGGCGGGCGATAGGGAGTTAAAGCTCTCATTCCCTCACTATGTGATGGTGTAAGGGAAGGGGTGGGGTGAGTAGTAGGTTCCGCGCGTACTAAAGCGTTCTCACCCGGCAGGTTTATCGCACCTAAGAGATTTACTTATTGCCTGCAGATTCACACAGTTCTATCTGTGGCGTGAAACTTTAAGCCTGGCAACGGCCGAAATATTTTAACATAAATGTGTCTTGATACAACTCCGATATACAAGAAGTAAAACGTTAAGCCTCCGATGTCTTAATAAATATTCATCAACGGTGGCAAGAAAAAAACGGCTAAATCGAATATAAGTGGATAAAGATATAAATATTGAAAAACACATGAATTGGAATTGTTTTTCGATATCCGTTGATTGGTATGGTATCGGTTTTATACAGGTAGATTTAAAATATAAAACTGCTATTAAATTACACTTTTTGCGGTATAGATTTATTACAATTTTAACTTATTTTTCCTCGACCGAGTTCTTCGAGTGGAAATCGTAATTCAATATTGTAATATTTAGTTGGTATATTTTTCTTAATATCGGATATTCAATGCAATGGATTATTAAATAGAACATTAAGTACAAATTAATATTTTATTCAAAACTAAAATAGCCACATTTATATTTTTAAGTTATATAACATAAAATGTTGCATGTTTAAATTTATGTTAATGAATAAAAACTTAATTAAATAAAACATAAAAAATACCCTTGTCCAAAAATACGAGCTAATATTATTTGAAATTTATTGACATTTTTGTTTTTAATTAACAAAAGGTGGGAAGGACAATATATCAACGATCTTTACGACCCATTCACGTGGAATTTCATATATTTTTTAACACATTACATATTTTCAACGTCCATGACATTTTTAGGTACTTATGTATATAACAAAATGTGTAATTATGATACACTACATATGAAAATTACACATGTAGGACAATCATAATACGCTTAATAAAAATATTTTATATTAATCTTCAAGAAAACAACCCTGAAATTTAAATATTATATTTCATGATACATCTTCCATATCATAAAAGCGACTCACTTAACATATTTTCAATTTTATTTCGAGTACTTGATTATCAAAATACGCGAAATAACGAAGTTATTATGAAACAGTTAATAAGTATAATCAATCGATACCATCATTTGAAGACATATCATCAAGAAGCTATTATCGCATTCACATCTTCTCAATTCAGCACGCGTTATGTTGTATGTGTCCTTGCCACCACGGCCTTTGTGCGGCGATCAAATCAGACCAACCAGTCCGTCTGTCTGTCTGTCTCGCCACGCTCCGTCACCCCAGTAACCATTCTCTGTCGACAGACACGTGAAGGCATACATTGGTCCATTATTACTGCACGAAGTCACTTTTCTATTTTTCTGTCTTCGGTTGTAGGAGGGGTTCAATCAAAGCAGGCGTAGAGAGAATGACAATCAAGTCGATCTTTTGAAAGGAAATTTAAGACCGCGAGAATTGTGAAATATAGGTTTTGGAACTAAACTTTGAAAATGATCAGTGATGAAGTCATTTAATATAAATAATTATAGTACACATGAAATATGAATACTGATGAAAAATATCGACGGATAAAATATAATATTAAATAAACTTTAGCTTAGATTGTTTGAAAATATTAAAAGAAAAATGTAATTTATTAACAAAAAACGATAACAATCAAATTTATTCTGATTTTGAAAAATAAAGAGTTTGAATTTCCAATCAATTTCATTGTCATTTTATATAACTCAAGTCAGACGAATAATAAATCTAAAGAAGCTGATTTCTTTGTTACATGTTAAAATATAAACAATAAATATTACAGACAGTAACACAGTTCACCTATCTGCACACGTTATTTCGCTTAGTGACTTTGTAAAATTATTTTTGATTGAGCTCCATCAAGAAACCGATGGTATCGACATTCAAGTGAATCGAGCAACATATTTCTTCCAAGCAGCTATCTAGATCAAAGACATATATTGTTATACACGTACTAGGAGGCATGAGCAAGATATTGAAAAACTTTTCTGAATACACACATACAAATACAAACATTTACAGGGTGTTCAAAATAGAACATGAATAAATAGTTAAATCACCTTTTTTGAACTGACTGAGTAACTAATTGTAAGATCACGATTTCCCATGTAGGAAATTACAAAAGGGTCACGGTTAACCCAGGCTTGCGCCAACACTGGGCCAAGATACAAATGATAACTTCGTTCAAGATTCGGCCAAGACTTGTCGTAACAAGGTTGGCCCAGAGTCGGCTCAATTTTGGGTAAAGAATAGGTGACCCGAAACTCGGTATCTGAAGGTTGGCTTAAACTGGGACCAGTTTTGAAAAAGTAGCACTGACAACCCAATATTGGGCCCATCATCAAGGTTGACATTTTCTACATGGGTTATTATTAAAAAAAAAAAACATTTACAATCATTTTAATATCGGCCTGAGGTTATTATAAAATATAAACGCTATAACACATCATTTTTAGAATTCACTTTTAGTAGATTTATTTTAGGACATCTGGTACATCTATGTATGTTTATACACATATGTATAGTTGTATAGCTACGATAAGAATTTTCGATCCATTGTTGAAGAACTGTTCGCAACAGCATCTCAGGACTTGCAACGTGGGCTGAATATTTAACGACGGGGATATTCTTTGAGTTAGTTGCATTTGTATACTGTGTGTCATGATAAAACACCCTCTCCTTGTGATAAACTCCAGTATCTAATGTGAAATAATACTTATGGAAATAAATAACGATTAGAGTTTGAGGAAGCGAAAGCTGTCAGCTGTAATGGGGCGTGTATATTTTTTTATATAATGTTATTTATTCATTGATATTTGGTTAATTTTATAAAGTATCTTTCTGATAAAGAAAAATGCTACTTATTAACTACTTTTTTATTTTGTATTAGTTCTTAATATTTTAATGACAGTTGTGTTAAATTTTTAATTAGCTGTTAGATTTTTAGACTTGAAATATAAGAAGGAACTTTAATGTTACAATTTTTTCCCAAAAGTATTAACTTAATTATTTGCATGTATAACATTTATATCGTTTTCTACTAATTGTAAGCCCTAGTAAAATTCAAATACAACAACTCTAAAGTCAAACAAAAGAACTAGGAAAAACAATAACTAAAACAGGCTGGCTATGCAGTTTTAGAATTCATCTTCCCCCATTCTCACATCGAAAAACAGTCACATCAATTGGAGTGGGAGGTGCAGGTAGTGTATACGTAAAAGATTGGGGGGGGACTGTAGTTGTGGAGGTGCTACCACCACTGCAGACAGCAAGCAAGCAAGTACAAAACTTGTTACGTATTCTTAACGTATACTCGTCTGCATTGGGAGGGTAGTGTCCCCCCCACGTTCTTTCAACCTCCCCATTCCACCCGTCCACGATCCGTAGAAGAAACGCGCGCCTACTGTCGTCCTTGTATTATGCAGTTGTGTCGATTTGCGAATTTTCAAACTCGGTTCTTGTATGTATAGTATTTACAACAAAACATTGTGAATTTCTATCGGCTGGATATTTCAACCCTTTCTTCGTAGACAAAACAAAAAAATTATAAAGAAAAGTAAAACAAAATTATCATAACATTTCAAATTTTTATTTGTTATAAAAATACAGTTGAAATAACTTTTAGATACAATAAATTGAAAACAATCTAGTTTATCGTGTTTTGAAGAAAGATAAGATATATTTTTCGGTTGAATGGTTATATATTGTCATATTTGCTCAGTTTTCATGAAAAAAATAAATAAATCTTGACATTTCAGTATTGATTACATGTCCTCTTTTCTTACGTAACCTTTAAGAGAATTTAATATTGTGATTTTGTATTAATAAACATTAGTATCATTTAGGTTTATATTATCATTTTGACAGGGATGCTTAAATATGAATATATGAATAAGAATTATTAAGTTTTACCCTCAACGAACATTTTAAAACATAATTCTAAAAATATTTCTTTTTTCAATTTTATATGACAAGTTAGTTACATAGCAACACAAAAAAGTGCGTAGCCAAAAAAGCAAAAGTCGACATCCGAATTTTTGGAATTTTCTGTTTATCAGTTTTTTAAAATTTATTTTGAGCTTGAATTTTGGGTTTTAGGTTGAATTTAAAAAAAAAAAAAGTGAGCGATATTAAAAAAGCGACCTATAGCATTGTAGTATTAGTCAAGCATGGTTGAAATTCACATTTTTTGAATTTTTTGCTTACCAGTTTTTTTATTATTTGAGCTTGAAATTTTCCAAATTGGCTAAACCCAAAATTCAAGATCAAATAAAAAAAAACAGGTTAGCAGAAAATTCCAAAAATTTGGATTTAGATTATGCTCGACCAATACTTCAATGCTATATAGGTCTATTTGTTAAATAATATATGTAGATGTAGTAAAATAATTAATTACTTTCGATACTTTGAAAAAAACCCAAAAGAAACAAAATATAAAATTAACAATCTCAGAATTTTGTTTTGATAATGTTATTATTCATATACAAAAAAAATAAATTCCAATAGTGTTGGATATAATTAAATTTACAGAACTGAAAGTAAAACAATCAAACTAATCGTATCAGAGCAAGTTAGGTTCCTTTCACAAACAATAGCTTATGATATATTCAGGAGGTCTTTTATAAGGTGCGATTGATTGATGTGTTGGTATGTAAATTATTGACGGGCTTTGAAGTTTAAATCCAGATAGCTGTGACGAGGATCAACCATGGCGTTCACACACACATACACACACAGTATAGACAACTACACTCGCAAATTTTTGAGGCAGGGTAATCGAGGTGACTTTAGGAAGCCAAAGGTGAATGTTTTTAAAAACTTTGCAGAATACATAAAAAAACTTCTTAATGGTTTTCTGAAATGAATTCGTGATGTATGAGATTTATGAGATTTTTGGTAAAATATAACAGCTCTAACGTTATTGTTGAGAAGTTGGAATTTTTGGCTGTAGTCAAGTCAACGTACGTGTATATTTTATATTATATTAGTATATTAAAATATAGATATGTATATTAACCGTTCTTATAGATATTATAGAAGTAAATTTTGTAAACTTTTCTCCAACTCACTCCACTGAAAAATATTCGTAGGTGCAAGGAGAAGAATAAAATAATCGTTACAATTCTTTTTAATATCGCCAACTTGCAAGACATCACAAAACAAATATCAATAAATAAAATATATTCTGCTCACGCATTTCACCAAACTAACAACAATACTTCGGCTAATTTTTTTTACAAGCGCGAACAAAATTTTTCCCACCTACCAACATCTGTTGACATGACCCCCCAAGTGAACGAGAAATAGTATGAGTAAAAAAGGGGGGGGGGGGGGGGGCAAAGGTTACGCGTGTTTTGTGTGCTTTTTATTCCAACTTCTCAAAAGCGCAGAACTAGGTAATGCTTATAACTGACGACACACAGGCGTTTTTCTTTTTCAGTTCCAACTTTTTGATGACTCCATCCAGAGTTTGATGTGGCACATACAGTTCGCCACCACGTATGAAACTTGCGCTAGCTCGTACGTGCTCGTACAACTAATACGTTCTCCACCACTCTAATTTCCCTCGTCGCAATATAACGTTCCCGCTTTTATGTTTTTTCTCTCCTTTCTTTTTGCATGGTGTGGACATAAAGTGTGTAATAACAAACTTATTTTATATATTACAAGTAATAATGATATTGAGAAGCTTGTCTTTCAGAGTATAATTATGTTTTGTTTGTCGTCATTGGCGTAGTGTAGTGCAATTTAAAAACTCGTGCCAAGATTATTTATTATTATATATCAAGTTCATGTAGTAAAGAGAGGAAGAGAGAGAGAGAGAACAAACAGCAATCACTAATCTACAAACAAAAGAAACCCTTTATCACATTTAACATCATGCTTTAAAAAAGATGAAAGGTCATTGTTGAAAGCGCATCTTTTGCAGTACCCACTCGTAGAGTTTTTTTTTATCATCTACAGATTGGCTTAGTACAGGAATCACGCCAGGAAGAGGAACACATGCTTCGTCTTGTTTCCACCCATTACTAACACACCTTCACACATACACTAACAGAGGTGCACTAAAGCAGGCCCGTCTCGAAAGTCGGCGCTCAGTTGGATGAAAATGCAATAAATATAATAAATGAATGTATTAAATATTCCGTAATATTTTTTTGCTACCCCGGCATTATATGCATACACAAGTTCATTTATTTTTTCGCCATGAAGTCTTTAGATATACGAGTATGCACAAGATTCCACAAAAATATACTTGTGATCATTGTGATAATGTAGATTGTAGAGAATAATCCTGGCTGCGCTCCTGTCCACACACCCCCACGTGCCCGACCAGTCGGTATTGTTTAGAAGTTTTCATCGTTCAACTCGAAAGACAATCTTATATCCAATAAAGAAACTTTTGTATTTGACAAATCAATCCAGAAAATCATTTATGGAGTTCAAGAAGGCGTACGGAATCACAAATACGGCGGACACAGTTGTGGCGAATCTGTTCTCGGATGACAGATAGCGGAGACGAGACGTGGTTACCAGCGGCGGAAGGAAGCTATCGAGAATCTCGACGCTCTGTTACCGAACGAACTTATTTTCTATATTGTAGATGTTTTAATTGGCAAATATCGATTAGGAAATGTTCATTTGAGATTTTGTAGTATAGTTTTAATACAGAGTTGTGTTTTTAAAAGAGTAACATTTATGTTGTATACATAATAGAAGTAAATATCATAGACAATGTAGAACTATTTCATAGTTTATTGATATGTTTAGCAGACAAAGATTTGAATTTTTGAGAATATTTTACGCATCGAAATTTAATGCTGCTTAAAAGTTGCTATTTATCTATACAAGCGTAATGGATATTTTTTTTGAAATCATTCAATATCACAATAGACTAAAAAATTTTACCAAAAAGGAATTTTTTTAAAACATTAAATGATTTTTTAAAGGGTTAGATTATGGTGAAAATGGTTCATATACATTACTTTGACGACAAGTATTGAAAAAAAATATAATCATCAGATAACTCTCTGGTGATGAGGGGGGAGGGAGGTGAGAGTGCTCGTTTTGATTTGAAAAAATAGTTTATTTAGTCCATTCAGCTACCTTACCATATGTGCGTATTATAATTTGTACAATGTACAAACCTTGCCAAAAAATGCAATGGTGTAAAATAATAATTCAGTTTAAAAAATAAAAAACACAATAAAAAATCATTTTTATAAGAAAAATTATATAGGTATACATTTATCTATATTCCGTTGATATAACCTTACGTTGAAAAGTTCAAATTATAAATTCAGGAATATGAAATTCATCACGAAATCAAATCACTCACCAATTACAGGCACGTCATCAACACGTAGATTTGATAAATTGATGGTGCTACCAGCACCATCTAGTGGCGGCTTCAACAAGCAGGGAGATTTTAGCATTCATTACTCACCTGAAAAGAGAGAAAGAAAACAAATTAGCAACGTTGAATAACTGTGAGCTCAATAATAATTACAGTAGTCAAAGAGTGCATTAAAAACAACCTCCTTGATCTTCTTTTTATATTATTTTTGTTTGATGCACGTTTTTATTTTTATTTTTAATATTTTATTTTTTGAGTCATTCAAGAAAGCTTCTGTTTATATTTTTGTATTTGTTTTATGTATATTTATAGATTTAAAAATTATTTTTGGATTATACATTTTCTAATGTACAAATATAGGATTTTCTTCAAAGAAATAATTTAAATTGTATTCATTATGAAAAATACTATCTTTTAACAATCTGATCATAATAATAATACTGTATAATGTATACAGATAAAAACATTCTTAAATATAAATACAAAAAACCTCATAGCCACGCCATATTGGTGAAAAATTTATACAGAAATAAAAAAAATGACCACATATGCACACACATAAAAATGATGATAAAAATAATCATATTTCAGACACAGTCCTGATGCATGGAGGACATTTAAACCGCTGTAAAGAGGAATGTGTGAAAATACTATTTAACTAACAAATGTTCCATGAAGTTCGCCATTTCAACTGAAATTTTTGTTTATGATGTTCACAGTTAATTTATTTAATGTTGGACTCTTTGCAACTAAACAGAGATATTTAATTTAAAATAAATTTATTTGAGACAGGACACTACGTTTAAATTACAGCGATAATAATAATAATATCGTGTTTATTTATTTACATTAAAAATATTTAAACTTTTCAAATTTAACGAACCATTGTCCGAAGTAGAAATAAAAATACATAAAATATAAATTATGTAAAATTAAGTACCGATACTATATAAGAAAAATAAATAATGTAGATATGATTATAAAAATCAGATTATAAATTCTAACAGCTTGAGAAAATCAATGTCAAGAAAGCGCCACAAAATAAATAAAAAGTATGAGAAAGATAAGCAAAAGAAAGTGTAGATATCTTGTACTCATTCAAGGACCTGCTTACAAATTCAAATAATCTGAAATTTCATCGGAAGGGAAACAAAAGACGAATGCGAACATGGGAATTTAATAATTGCGTTTTATACCTCATCGGTTAGAACACAGATAACCGCTATAAATCGAACAGGTACAAGCTCAGTTGTTATACGTAGACAGGGAGGGGGTATAATTTATACCGTTGCGGGGGCAATGCACAAGCAAGTTTGTTATTTGCAAGTCTAAAATGACGATTCATTATCCAAAACTCTGTCTATTACACCTGCGTACAAGTTCTCTCTTACGACCTGCTCATTGAAGGTAATAGAGAGAAGATGGCGTTCTTATATAAACGTATTAAAACAATAGACTCCATTTATGAAAATTTGTTTGTAATGTTTAACCAAGTTATCCAACCTTTTGTTTGGTATCCTTATTTTGAATCAGTTTTATCTACTTTGTTCTGATTTTTTAAAAGTATTAAACCGATTTTGATAAGACTTTCACTGTTAGAAAACTTAGGATCCTAAAATTAGTTTAGTTTAGACAATTGATAAAAGGTATAAAAATGAAAGGGATAATCAATGACAATTGTGATATTGATTGTTGTTGTATTCACTTATTTTACGGACAAATACGCGGAGAAATTCTAGTTACTTATACGATTCAAATAAATAAAATTCTTATTAAAAAGTATTATGAATTTATTTGCTCTCTAACTATGTATAAATACACAACATATTAAATAATTTGAATTTCTGCCTTAAATGCATTTATGATATATTGTTGTGAATAGGTCACATGTACACACACACACACACACACACACACGTAAAATGGTACACATTTTCTATTACTTTCCACTCGGTTTCTCGCATTCGAGTACGCGTGACTGCTCTCACCCATCCACCGCTGGTTTCATTTTCTCGCAAATAAACAATATTTTCAGTTTTTATATTCTGAGATAAATATTTATGGAAACGCCTTTATAGGGGTTGGTACACCCCAATCTGTTAGAGTTCTTTTACACATTTTTCTTTTGTCTGTGTGGTGTTGTATCATAGCGATCTTCAAATAAATATAATTTACTTTATTTTCTTTTAGAAGGGTCAGTTAAATTTTCTTTCTTTTGTCTTTATGTATTGTCTTTTCTTTATTGCATTAAGTAATGAGATTTTTTCTAGAAAGGTGCGTTTTTTAAAATGTCATCATTACATACCAGTAGCGTAAAATAATAAAACTAATTGTGAGAAATATGTAAGAAATTCCCGATATTTATTTTTTAAGGAATAATTGATATCATCCAAACACGTATGTATCTAAAATTAAACTTTAATATTGTATAGTATCGCCTATGGTCGAAATTCGACCAATACTTTACCTGCCTTAAGAGCAACATACACACATGATTTTTTTTGTGCACATCTATGACACAGTACCTAACCTAACCTAACTTAAACTACTTACTTCATATATTATTAAGCGTTAAAGTTTTTACAACAAAAATTTTTAAATAAAAACACTGCAATTGATTCTCTACGTTTGACGTGTATATAAACTTTATTTTACCTGCCTTAACGGCAACATGCACACATTATTTTTTTATTTGTGCACATCTATGGTACAGTATCTTTCGAATGATATAAGTTTCATTCATATCCGTTTATAATAAATACAAAAAACACGTACGACAATTTTCGATGTTTATGTATTAATACATAAATTATGTATAACTTATTCCAATGTAAATAAAAATATCACAACATTCTTTCGATTCAACATCCACGAAAAGTTTTGTACGTACACAGCAGCAGCTATAACCGAAGTAGAAGAAGAACAAGAAGAAGATGAAATGCATTAAAGTCAGAGGAATTCAAGCATGCATACAAAATGCAATTCGCGAAACCGGTTGTCTTGCAACCAAATTCAACAACTAAGTAACTATATACTTATTTGATGCCATTAAGTATTTTAATGATCATAATCAGTGGTTGTGAGTAAATATGGCCACTTCAGCTTTTACTTAAAGGTTATTATGTCCATAATCATCGTAACTTTGTATATATGCCAATAAGATGAAACGTGTACAAAATTCAATTTGACTTAATGCCTTGTTTGTATATTTACTTGTCAATCAATGTAATTAGGATTGAAGTAGATTTCGTGCGGTGAAAAATGATAATTATGTCATTATGATGTAACATTAAATATACATACAATTTTTTATAGATTTTTTTTCAATATATAATTAATTAAGAATTTGAAATATGTACATAAATAATTGAACTGTTTGTTTTTCGATTGATTGTTATTTGTTTTATCGTTTGCAAAGTTATAATGAAAAAAATACATTTTTTTATAACATGCGTAAAATAACTTCAATAGATAAAAAAATATTTGAAAAAGGAAAACAAAACAACATAAATACCAAATAAAAGGTAACCTATATAAAAAATAAATCCATAAATCAATATTGTCAATAAAAAGTGAACATGTCCAAAAGCATAGCAATATTTAACATAGGATCAGCATCATTTAGCCATTGGTAAGCGCATAATCAATACCTGTCGTACATGGTTTCCTTTATATTGCATTTATTGGCACGTTTCATTAATCAAACAAGTTAACAATCAGGTGGCCATTACACAAAATCCTTAAATGGCGAACAACCGGTTTTTTTTCCACCGTTCGATGTTTCGAATACATTTTGCCCGGATATTAAATTGATGACACTGCGCAGCCTATAACAGTTCAAAGCGCTGACATGCCCAGTGGCACGCAATAATTGTCAAAATTTCAACATATAAAGTAAATTTGATTTGTATTAATTAATAACAAATATTTTTAAATCGAAATTTTGTATGCAATAAACAGTTGAGTAAATTAACTTGATTTATAAAAATAAATTCAAATCAAATATGAATTGTTTCATTTAAAAAAATTTTAATTGATTTTATGGTATTTTCTTTCTTTCTTTCAAATATCATCAAATTTCAACGTCAAAAAGTACGCAAGGTAATAAAACGCTCGTTACACTAAAAAATGAAAATACAAATTTTAGATAAAATGTACTGTTTCAAAAATAATAACAGTTTAGTAATGCTGTATAAAAATAGGAAATGCGCATTTATAGTATACAAGAACTTTAATTTACAAATTTCATTGTTTTGTTAGGGGCTCTTAAATGATAACTATAGTTTATTATACAGTCATAGAAACTAAAGACTAAAATAAAATTTAAGGTACATATTCAAATTAAAAAAATGTATGTAAATTAACTGATTTTTTTCAGGTACTGCCACTGGTTGTAAACTTTGGTAAAGTTCAAAGCAATGACATACAAGCGAATTTTGTAGCAGCGCGAGAATGTGTGAAACAAGCGAACTGACACAATCCAGAGGTGAGATTTTGATAAATAAATTACAATATATATGACAGGCGTTACACACCTTCAATATACATATGATATTCGTAGGTTATTTATATTGCATACATAGTGTTATTTTGTGCAATTATTTTTTAATTTTTAAAATTAAATATGATTTTAAATTATATTTTATAACAAAATGTATTTATGAAATTTTATTTGTAAATATTTATTTTTAAGTAATATCGAAATTACAATTGATGCTACCGATTTTATTACAATGTAGGTATTTTATAGACCATCTGAATATCACATAAAATTCCATTTAAACGAAATAATTTTTTCTATGAAAGTTTTAATAGTTTAAATATAGGTATGTCGAGTTTGACATTAGACTTAATTCAAAGGTCAAAGTGTGTTAGAATACTTTTTAGAAAAAACAATACCTGCACAATATTCACAAATTATAAAAATCATTATTTATATACTATTTGTTTCGTGTAGCTAGCCTTTTTTTATTTCAGAAATTAACTACGCAATTGCATTTATATTTACTTCTATTCCAGATTGTATTTAAAATTAGACAATTTCTAAAGAATATAGTGAGATGTTGGTCATAACTTATGCTCGGAACAAAACAGAAGTGTGTAAGTTTATTCAAGCATTAAATAATTTCAAAGACTATGCATAATAATATATACATACGTATTTCATATGTGAAATACTTCATACATTGTTGTAATAGTTCCAGAACAGTTTGGAATGCACGTGCATTTCGTTTAGTTAAGTTTAATTAATTGTATGAATTATATTATGCAGGCAAACTTTAGACAATTAATAAAAAGTTAAGGTAAACTTTAAATTGAATCAAAACATAAATGTACATTATATTGAATAACATCAAACATTTATAAAAATAGGGTAAATGCGATTAAAATATTTTATTTTGTGAATCGTTTAAAAGCGACAAATCTTTTTTTGTTTTATTAAACATTTTCGAATTGATCATATTTTAAAATAAATTTTGTTTAATGAATTAAGACTTTAATCTTTGCATTTTATACCAAATTTTTTAATTAAATTAATTTTGATACAATTTATGTAGTAAAAAATTACAAAAAAAACACTCAAAATTTATGAACAATCTTAGTCGTCCAATAAGAAGAAAGCTTAATGATACATTTTATAATTTAAAAAAAGATAGATCTCATCTCATTCCATAAACAAAACCATCCGTTTTGCAAAAGTTATTTACGTGGAAAAAGGATAAAACAGGGACTATTCTTTCTGTAAGGGTAAACCCTCTTTGTTTAAAGAGCACACACAAACGTGGTTTTAAGAGTGCTTCAGAAGTTTGTTCGCTCCATGTGAAACTTTGTTATAATTTATGACTGCACGAGCCAGCTTCGCTCCCCTTTTTGGTTGTCTACTTTATTTTGCAGCACTCATTTCAAGAACCAATTAGATAAATGAATGAAACAACGAAAAGGATTTTAAAATGTCATTAATTTCTAAAAAGCATGTTTATCCTCCTTGTAACTAACAGTAGTCTCATCACCTAAAGAACTTAAAATGTTTAATTACTAGTAATTAATTTATGTCTTTGAAAATGAGTAGGTAATTATTTTTCAATAAATTTTAAGTTTTTTATTTATTTTATGTCGAATTTTAAGCATATATGTATTTTTAATTCCATGTTCTGAAAGAAATGGAAGTTTGTAATACCGTCGAAAAATCGTGTCTGAGATAAGAACAGATTCTAATTGTACTACCTTCAAAACGTAAAGAAAAGTTGATTTCCGCATGGCGGCTGTGCGTGTGTCTATTTTTGTGTTTCTATTTTTCACGATAACTACTGTAAAAATGCACCTATTTGAATTATTTTTGGGGAAAATGTTTATATCAGTGAGTACTCCAGATCTATTGATTTTGGTACTAATCGGATTAGGGGTTTTGGAAATATTCGAAATTTTGTAACTATTATCGTCTAAAAAGTTAATTTTGCGAGTATTATCTCACTTATTTTGATAAGACTTGGTACATTTGCAGTTCAATTGAACCTAAGGGACATTTATTTTTTGTACGTGTCTAAATAGCTATTGAAGGGGTGAAAACCACTCTCAAAATATGAATTTTAAATACTAATTATTACGTCACTAATTCATATTGTCTTGGAAATAAATGCAGCTAAATTCAAATTGTTAAAACAGTTATTCTACAAATGTGTATTATGTTTTTGACATTAGGACATTAGAAAACTAATATTTATAATACAAAGGTGATTTTTATTTCTGACAAATCACATTGAAATTTTTCATATATTAAAAATAATAACCGATATTTTTATATTACTGGTCTACAATATGTATCTACCTTTTGTTAAGATATTGAATTATATTTTTCGACTCTAAAACCCCTAAATATATTTATTAAAACAATTAAGGCAGCTAACAAAAACTTTTTTATCAAAACTTTTTTAAGTATAACATTTTTTTCTCCATGAAACATAAACGTCATCTTCTAAAATTAGACTTTAATTTTTTAATTCAAAATACACAATTATCTACCCCACCCTATTCAAAACCACAACATTCTCAAAATTAAACAAACAAAAATACTTTCATCCACCACCCTTCACCAAAGTAATTTAAATTAAAACTAATAAAATTTTGCATATTCAGTTGAACATCCAAACATTCTATTTACGTATTTTTTCTCTCTTCTAAGCAAAAATAATTAAATTTTAAAAATGCGTAGCGTAACAGCTAGCGGTTGCAAGAAACATCTGCCACGAAAGACGACTTTATCTCAGTAGCGCACGCGGAAAACTACAATTGCGTTATATAATTAGTTTCATAATTCCGAGGAGCTGGGAGGTCGGACATTACTTGCAATTATAAAACGCAAGCGGGTTGGAACCTCCACCACTACGTTAACGCCAGGGGCGGACCGGCGTATCATTATTGAGGGGAGAATGTACATTTTTCTATATAGTATTTAAGTTTTGATAAGTTCAGTAATTTGTATCTACAAAAAACTTAAAATCGATGTTACCGCAGTTGTTCTGATATATACATTACACATATGTTTTTCTTCAGTTCTATTCTACATCGCACTTGATAGTACTTTACGTTTCTATCAACATCTTACGATCTTCTTTCTGAAGTATCATCGAACAGAATTCAAGAAATATTCAATGACAACTGAAGTTTAAATATTCGAATTCTAAAAATGTATATTTGACGTACCTATTTAAAATCTCAGACGAGACGAGAAGAGACTATGTTTATGTAAGTCTCGTCTCGGTTTCGGGTTTACAATCGACTGTCTCGTATGATCAAATTTTAAACCGAGATTAAAGAAAATGTTTACATAAAAATATTATTTTAATTTAAGCATTTTACAGTTATCAATGAACCTATAGATATAGAATAATGTTGAAATAGTATGGCTTGGTCATAAAATGCACACCCCATAAACTTTTTAAAATGTATTAATTAATAAGGTTGTCAATTTTCTCAATTAGTTATAATAGTGAATATGTACGTTACAATAATTTGAAAACATAATAAATAAATGACATAACCTCACTTAATAACTATTTTTTAATGCAAACATACTAAATTTTATCTTGATTAAAAATGTAACGTAATAAAACAGAACTCAAAATAAACATTCAATCATGGTAATTTGCAAAAAAAGTCATATCTTTGAATAAAACAACATATTTTTATGTCAGTTGCAGCCATAGATAAATAAATACTGGTTGCAGCTTCTGTGGCGCTTCTCAGTGGATATTTTTATAGCTATCAGAGTTTACAATCAATTTTTTCAGATATATCGTAAAATTTTCTTGCTTCTAGTTATCCGATTTGGCTAAATTTTAACAGAGTTCTATTCTGATAAAAGATGAAGTAAATTCAAAAGAATTTCTGTTAATTTATTACGATTTGCGATCTGTAGCGTGTTGCCGTCATTTAAAAATTTCAATTTCACGACAAATTGAACTTTGTTTGTATTTTTATAAGAGAAACTTAAAACCAATTGATATTAAACTAAGTAAATATAAATATAAATAAATTTAAGATTTTATGCTCATTTTCTAATATATATATACGCACTCCAAGCCATAGCTTGGGGTGTGCAATACTGATCTAATGAAAATTTTCACGCATCTCCTTGATTCACTGTTTTTATTGAAGTAGGCTAATAAAACGATCACTACTAACTAAAGTTACATAAAAATGCAATTACAAATATAAAAAAAAAACAAAAAAAGATCATTACAGACATTAAATAAAAGTACACGCATAAAACTACTTTATACATAAATATTTTTATACAAGAAACCTACTATAAAATTTCGTGGCATTGCACATGAACATAAAAGGTCTTCATTCCCCTAAATCCCTACGGCCAGGTCTGCACTTGAGTGGAAAACAACAGACAGAGGCAAATGCGGTCGGCAGGACTGATGTGGTGTAATTTGTGTACACTAAAAATGGGACCCGTTTTTGAATTGTCCATTCTCTGAGAACATAATTCTTACCCCAGTGGTTGATATATGATTATTATGTGTTCGTGTACTTCCCTAATAATACTACTTGTTAATTAGGGGAAAGAAGTTACTTCGTTAAATGGTGTTACTAAAAATTTCCCGACATAGTTAAATTTTTGCTAGTTCATTTACAAAAATGAAATTGTAATATTTTAGTTTTTATATGTATAATAATATGTAAAAGTAGATATATGTGTACATTACAAATATCAAACATTTATCTTTGAGCATAGGTAATAAAGAATAAGATTGATAGATTTTACTCAGAAGACAACATATTTGATTTTTGTATAATAAGGATTATGAAATCTCTAACATGAAAAAAATGACTTGAATATTAATATTTCAAGAAGCATATTTATTTTGGTACGTGAAACTATAATTATAAAAAGAAATGAAAGGAACGCCGATCCTAGAGAAATACTTAACAGAGAAAACGTTGTTCTCGTTTAAAATGTAAACGAATGACACATTATATGGGCGATGAAAAATAATAGTTTGGAAATATTCATGAACTCGTATGTGTTTTGCAAGAGTGTGTTCTGCATATTTAGTTTTTAAATAACTATATAGATTTTTCATAAAATTTTAATTAAAAAACAAAACAAACACTAAAAAGATGAAATAACTTAATAATATCCATTAATATAGCTACAGCATAAAGTAGAAACCATTTAAATTAAAAATGTATTAAACATTGATCCACGTATTTACTTTTCGCTGCAATCAACTGATGATAGTTCAATTAATAATTTATATCAATAGATTGAAATTGGGTTATAAACAGCAATTTGCAAAATAACTAATTACTTATTTATAAAAGAGAATATCCAAACAAAATAAAATCTAAACAATATAAAATTTAATTTGAATAACAAAATAAACTTAATTTATATTTGCGCATCTTAAAATTTGAACCAAATTATTGTGATATTTTATAAGCCGAAACGAGAAAATTAACTTGACATATTTAACTTAAGTTAATTTAAAAAATCTAAATTACATTTACCTTACATAACAAACAACAAGTTTAAATCCACAGAATTCTGCGAAACACGAGTTTTAATATATATAAATATAATGTAATATAATACATCCATAGTCTTATTATGCATTAGCTTTAATAATCCTTGTTGAAATTGGCTCGACTCGTGTATTCCGCTTTATTTGTTTTTCGGGCTGGTATTTGACCCGAAGAAAGCGGATATTATAGTGACATCTTGTGCCAAAAGTACAATTTCAGTGTTGGCATCGTCTCACAATTCATACACACGCTGTCTGTACGTGTATTCACATTTGAAATTACGATTCCGCGTTTGTTTTGAATTTTCGTTATTACACAGCGTGATTGTATAATTTGAGATTTCCATTAAAGGGGATGTGTTATTGTCTAATTTTATTTTACATGTTTCTTTATTGATAACATTACATAATATAATAGTTATCACGATGTAGCGAAGCGGATTTAGACCGAATAACGGAATATTCTGTATAATTATGCTGAAGCATATATTTACTTGTTAAACGTTCTTTTATTTATGAAAAATGAGTTTTATAAAATGTTGATTATAAAAATATTTGAATATAATAGAAGATATATATCCTTGATCTACTTTGGCCAGCCGAATACGAAATTTTCCTGCTGCTTCGACTGAAACCAAATAAATAAAATTAAGTGACATTAAAGTACAACGCGGAATAAACCCCAATAATAAAAAGTTTATACAATTAGTTTAATGTTTGGATTCAGAAAGATAATATTTGTTCTAATTGATTCTTATCAATAATGATGTACTTCTAGAATTGAATACAGACTGTTGACTAATAAGATGCAACTTATATTCTGAAATCCATAACCCCCGATCAAGAATGATTATAATATATCGGCTAATTCATGTTCATAAATGATTTTAATAACAAACGAAAATTCATATAAAATGAGATTACCTATAGACAAAGAATTGTCAAAATAGAAAACTAAATAATCCTAGTAAGGGTCAAATGTAACATACACGGGTATAAAACAGTTCCATTGAATAATAGAAGAGATTATACAGCCTGCAATGAGAAAAACGCAATAAAAGAAGATACAGAATACAACATTAATGAGACCCGATACACGATTTTCCATGGAAATCGCTTAAATAATAAGTACCCAATGTATTTATAATGATCTATCCATACAATATCATTAGAGTAGATAAGCAGTTCATCTATAATAAAAATTAATTCGTCAAATGACTTCTACTGAAAATTACATACTTTTTTATCCTCGATATTATAAAGAACTAGTAACTTAAATTTCAGTTATTATTATTTTTATTTATAGTTAATAACTAATCAAAACTGCACAATACACAACTTAATAATATTACATTAAATGTTGGATAAGAATAATTAATTATAATTAATTTCGTTTATATCAAAAGATTTTAAAATTAAATTCAAAATTTTTAAATAAAAAAACTATAACACCTTTCTTTTAAACTGTTATAAAAGCACACATATCCTACTCCTACTATATCATTCAACATACCAAGTCATAACTAAAATATTTTTATCATCACATTATACATGTCGTTCCCTAAATCATAAAAACGTATTACGTATATAAAAATACATACACCACCTAAGTATACGCTCAGCCCGATCATATTAGAAAAGTAAAAATAACTTATGAAACAGTTGCCCATCTGGGATTAAACACGGGCAAATGAGATGTATCTGAAACAACCAAACAGTAGCTGGTGTTTATGAAAAATGCAAGAGCGATGAGCCACCAGCGTGATGAAACCTGCTACGGTAGAAAATAAAAACACCGATACGCGTTTCGGTTTACGGTTGCGCTTTACTACTTCCACCTCGTCTCTCTGTATATTCCCCTCTCCCACCCCTTGCTGCAAACTCCTTCAGTAACTATGTACCATATACCTGTCCGTGGCAGTACCGGTTCTAAAGATTGATGTGTTGATAACAAATAAGTGCACAAATTATAAAAAAAGTTGTAAGGGTGTAATTTTAGAAATGTTGGAAATAAGTAACTTTTTACTATATGCTTAAAATAACTTTACAAGCAAAGAGCTGGGTAAATATTTTCTGTATAAGTGGAGAGTTATCATTCATTTTAAAATACATTTCCTCAATCATGAACCTGTTTAACAATTATTTGCTGCAGATAATCAAAATTGGTTCGTGTTTGATTTTTTTACTGAGTTCTTTATCTATCAATAATAACCTTCCCACGGACTACAGTTAGGGAAATACAGATTTATATCTAAATAAGCTAAAAACTATTGAAAAATATGCCCTCTTTATATTATATATTACGTTATTATTATAATATTATTATATATATTATTCACCTTTAGTTTCTTTTGTATGCCGTCAAAATAACAAGAGAATGGTGTATATATATGTAGATACATTACAAAAATAGAATTAATTTTTGACATTTTATACGACCTCTTTAATCCGACCCTGTTTGAAACATAAAAACATCCACCACACACACTCGGAGAGATCTCCTCGCATGCAACACATTTACCGGCGATTTTATGTCCCTCCGGAATGAACTCCGCTATTTCGGGTGAGAGCAGACAACAAATTTATAAATGTTATTAGTTTTTTACAGCTGGACGTTCAGAGAATTGGAGTTATTACACTCCAAGTGGCTAATTGAATACGAGTATGCTCGCTGGAAATGTGGATTATCATATTAGATTTGTTTTGCTTGAGTTTGTTTATGTAGAATTAATATTCGTTCACAATTAAAACGTAGGAGCTTGAAAACAAAGGTGCAGATGACGCTAATTTTACAAAATATATAAATTGATATTTTAGGCACCTATATTATTTAATTAATTGGCCATTTGTGTATAATTTATATTTTAATATTATTTGTGAAAAGCTTCGCAGAAAACAACAATTAAAAATAAGAGCTCTTTTATTGATATCTGTAAAAATATATCCATTAAATAAATAAAGTAATCATGCCCACCCGACATTTTTAGTCTTTTGTTGTTAAATCTTAGGTTTTCATAAAATATTAATAGTTACGAAACTGCACAAAAAATATATCTAACTATTGGTTAAAACCGCATTGAAATCGGTTCAGATTCCCGAGTCTATAAGCTTCATACAAACGAACATTTATTTTTATATATAGAGATATAATTTGTGAAATGCTTCGCAGAAAACAATACTTAAAAATAAGAGCTCTTTTATTGATATCTGTAAAAATATTTCCATTAAATAAATATGAAACGTACATTGAAATTTCAAAAATATAGTAAATACAAACATGTTAAAACAAAGCATCATATTAAAATGACACGCGGTATTGTAACACGTCATGCAAAGCAAATACAGCGAATTTAGGTAAGAATACATAGGCACCGATATGAAAGTTCCCTATTCCTATACATACATACATACATACACATAGCCATAATGAACAAAGATATCCTATGTTTACTAAACTCATTTTACTTGACACTGAATTACGTACAAGGTTGAAATCCCGAGTCATCCAACGGGATCAATGCAGCGTTGTCTGTTAATTATAAATAAAGCTCTTTATATCCACCTCAGATGGGGGAGAGATGGGAAATAGGTTCCTGATTCCTGACACATAACTTCAATTTATTTTTGAAGAAAAAAGTCGTGTTAATTTGCTCGATGAAAATTGTTATGGAAATTCATTGTCTTTTTTCTGAAGATGGGTGTGTAAAGATGTTGTATAATTGGTTTTAAAAAAAAATGGGAATATGACATTGCGCTTCTTTTGTTTGATAGCGGTAGATAATTTTTTATTAAATTTTTGCTCTCCTCGGTTGACGACTCTTACTTAGTTTATTATTAATATTATATTTAATAATTAATTAACGAATTGGGTTAAGAAATTTCATACTTGGTTAAAAACAAGTATTTGATATAAGAATTTAATTGAAATTAGTTTTAAGTTTTTCAAGTAGAAGAAAAAAACTACCAAAATATTAAAACATATCATAAATTAATGTATCGTTATAAAATTAAAATTACAAATTTAACAGTTTGATAAATATTCCGAATTAATTATTGCTAATTCATAAAATAAAATCACGGGTTATAATTATTATTAATAACATACTCACATATTGAATAACAACTCATTAAAGTCTATTATTGAACAAAACATACAAATTCATTATATAACGTATTAATTAAAATACATATCCCCCTCACCGGTTGCCACATTTTATAATATAATTCGACATTCTGGGAGAGAACGTTTGTTTTAAAATCTGATTGTAATTTTCAGCTCGATGCATATAATATGAGTACACATATAACTCATCTTCATCATTTAATAATAGCTTCACTGACAGCTACTATATAATACATATTTTAATATAAATGCACGAAATGTTTTTGATGTATGTATGAACATTTTTTTTGGTCAAATCATTCCCGGATTCAATTACTTATTCCTTATGATGCTAATTTATTAAGTACTTGCGCATTGAACCCGGTGTTACCCGGGTTAATATCAACAAAATCATAGTGACCTAAAATATTCAACATGCCCATAACACACGGTTAACCACAAATTGTTTTTTTTTCGACTTTGTGAAATTTAGACAAAATATCCACACATTAAACTGTTTTTATATACCTAACATAAATGACAGTTGTATGCTTTGACATCATGGAAACATTTGTCTTTTGATGTTAAATCTTAGGTTTTCATAAAATAATAATAGCCATGATACTGCACAGAAAAATTATCTAACTATTGGTGAAAACCGCATTGAAATCGGTTCAGTAATTCCCGAATCTATAAGCCTCATACACACGTTCATTTTATATACATATATATAAATCATGGTAACCTTTACTTTATCTTAAGTTTACATTATCTTTAAACACGATAGGTATATTGCTAACGAGATATCAGAAAATAATAATTCCTGGATTAGATCGGCGAACTACACAAACACCTTTACAGTATAAAAGGAGTTTATTCCTCAAGGGTACAACAAACTATCATCGAGAGTGTAAAGGATTAGGACGAAATTAGTGACAAAATAAATAGGGGATAAACAAAATACGAATTATGGGTCACGTGAGGGTTGGGAGTTCTAGATGGATATCCGAAATGAAGGGCGGTGATGAAATATGGGGCAATAACCGTAAGGTATTGAGGAGGTAGGATAATATTTTACATTAAAGTTATCGGGTTTCAAACAATCAAATTGAACAGTGCTTTCAATGTGTCGGTTGAAAATCAAAACAACTAAATTGAGGTGCTTTTTATGATTTTGTTTCGAGAGTAATTATTGAAGTATTTTTGAGAAAAGTCGCTAAAATGTTTTGTTTTATAAAAATATTTGATATTATGTATCTAAATTTTTAAAACTTGTCTTACTTATCGTGGAATTTTCTGTAATATCTATGTAAAAGATGATAATATCTGAATTTAGAATAATCTAGATCAGGGGTCTAACCTTTTTGTCTTTACGGGTACAATACAAAATTTGAAAATCATCGATTACAGATAATTGATAAATATAAATAGGCATTGAAAAAAAAAACAAGATTCAAATGTAAAATGTAATGTAAATGGGCTTAGGTACTTTATAATCTCCCAACCTTTAGTCCAGCAGGCGCCGGGTTGGCGACCCCTGATCTAGATAATCAGTTCGTTACAAAATCATTCTAAAAGATGTACCAGTTTCTATGTATACCTACATATATGTAATTCATTGCATAACCCTTGCCAAAATTCTAGTTTCGTGAAATAGAAATTTCTAGATTTATAAATAAAATGATATCGGATGACGTCAATGGAGTCGTGAAATATACAAAACATATTTGAAACAAGTAAAATAACATTGTGGTAATAATTTTTGTCTTATCAACACGAAAAAAATATTAAAATCTTAAAACAAGAATTTTATACCTAATAAATAATTCAGATTTATTTATGAGAATATATTGAGAATTATTTACGTATACAAGTCTTGAGGCTTCCGCGGTGATCTTGAAATGAATCTTGGCTTCTGGGTGTAAGTCGCGTCGATTTGGTCGTATTATCGGCCAACGTTTCGTCATACATTGCAGTGGACATCTTCAGGGTTCTTCTAAAAGTGCAACACTGCAGATGCCCTGAAGATGTCCACTGCAATGTGTGACGAAGCGTTGGCCGATAACACGACCAAATCGACGCGGTAATTATTTACATAATTAAAATTTTCCTGTTCTGAAATTATCTAATTGCATACATATATTTACAGCGAGAGTTATTTATATATTTATAGTTTTTTAAATATAAAATAGCTATCCGATTGGATATAGTACATCATTTTGCTACCCCAAATAAAATTTTAGTAATACTCTTTATACAAAGTATAAATATGTATGACATATGATTTACTAACTGTATTTTCAAGAACCTATCCATACTCGTATATTTTTCCTATACCATACGAGGTTAATTCCGCGTACCCACACACGCACATACATACATACATACATAGATAGAGATAAAGTCATGAATATTTTATGCTTATACGAGAAAGAGGCGAGTCGAAGATGTAAAGGAGAAGGCGCGCTCGCGTCCTGCATCTGGAATCATCATCATTCTTAGGGGTGTACTATTGAAATTTTGTTCTCTTTAAGAATTATATATTTATGGATATACGGTATAGGTAAAATACATTAGAAAAAGCTCGTATTTCATTTTCACGGTTCTAGTCAAATTATATTATTGTTTTAATTTAATAAAAATAAGCAGAAACTTCAAAGTCTTCAAACAATGATTTAAATACAGTAGAGTCTCTTTTTACACGGTAGATACGTTCCACCACAAACCGCATATAAAATATCGCACAAAAAAGATATTGCTCACATTGCAAAATTAGGGGTACGTTTAATAATTTTTTAAAACCGCATAAAACAAAATCAATAAATTCAAATAAGCCTAAATCACATAAAAAAGGTTTCTGAAAATTCACGTAAATAAGAATGTTTTAAAAAACACAGAGAAAATTATTTTGAAAATCTGAAAGAAATAGATATAAAACATAAAATAAAATTTCAACTTTATTTATTTAATTTTATTGAAAAGTAATAATATTTTTTATAGTCTTTCATCAGAATTGTCGGTACTATCTGAAAATACATCCCGGCACCGTTTGTGAATTGTTAAACGAAGCTTTTAACATTAACAAAACGTTTACATATTTAAATTCCTTGATTTTTCAGCTTTCATTTGATACTCCACACGCCGAAACGGTGAACCCCTGAATTTACATGAACAATCACACCGCGTAACATCAAATCCACAAAAAAAAATCCGCGTAGAAAGAAACCCTACTGTATTAAAAATAATTTCTTGCACCTTTATAAATGAATAGTTCAGGTTCACAAAAATGCATTTTCCAGGTTAAAATGGACACCGTTATACGAAAGTATCAATAATTGCGAAACAAATTTTTTTTCAGAATGTAAGTTTTCAGGAACCGGTTGCAGCACAGCCCTGCATCCTCTCCCGCATGTGTACACGCCGAACAACTCTTCTTGTTCTTCTTCTTCTTTACTTTAATGCTACTTTCGGTTATAAAAGCCGTCGTATATTAGACTTATGTTCTAGACGCCCGACTCCTACGTGCTCGGCAGACTCTCTCTGCTAGCAGATATGCAAATCCTCGGCCCGAGCTTAAAACTTAGTGTATGTTGTGTACGGGGGGTGTAATACTGTCACTGCACCGGTGTCAAAAGGGCTGTTACCGAGAACTGTTATTTAAGAAAGTATTTATGTATTTAATTATAAATATCAATTTAAAATATTTGTGCTTTCGGTATTTTAATAAATTTATCTATATAGGCAAGATAGCTGACGGTATAAAATATGTGTTGGAATCCACAGCTTTGAAAGATCCGGAATTTATTCGAAAACGATTTATCTAAGAGCTGTAATAAGGTTATTTTTTTGTGTTTTTTAGTGTTTCTGATGAAAATTTATGGCGTGTTCGTACAATTGCTCAAATACAATTTAAATCATATGTATTCTATCCCCAATTCATAAATATAAGATTTAAAGTGTTTTTATAAAAATTTAAATTTACTTCATCAAGTAATTATATTTTTGTAACAAGATAATTTTTACTACTTATGCCAAAAAGTTCCTTCTATAAATGTATATAAATTTTAGATAAGATAGGTTACGATAGATTTTTTTTCATCTCATGAATTGGAGATAGTATATAGGTACATTCTGGTACATACGTAATACCTATATCCAATATGGATAGCTCTATTTAAATTGTATTAGGACAGTTAATAATGTCTTACATTAAATTAGTACAGTACAGGCTTGGTTTTATATTAAAATATTATAAAAGTCGAATTTCGAACATGAGAATGTTTTCATATAGGTAGTTACAAGTTGTTTCCTACAATTCAAAATAAAAACAACATATTTATTGTCAATTTTTATTTTACCTATAAATACAGGCATACAAGATTTACAACAAATTCAATCAACAAAAAACCTACCCCTAGCTTTAACGACATCGATAAACTTACCCTAAGGGAATATTTCACAGCCATAATGACCTTATGAAATAATTTAGACAATAGATTCATAAAAGCTTCTCGACAGTACTCGAGATGAAGGGGTCGTTGACGGAGGAAAAAGTGAGCTGCAAACACACACACACACGCATAGAATAGAGTATTTACAGGTCAACATGAAGTTGTATAGTTCAGTGTTTCCCTACCTATATTATTTATTAACTTAATTATCTGCAATATTTATTGATGCAAAAATTTGAAGAAAAAAAAACTTATATCGCTTTAAACTTCAAGATAATTGTAAATTACCAGTATATTTTATATATATTTTAGAATAAAACAAGAGTGTCTTCTGGCAGTGCTGGCCTTAGCAAATCTGGAACCCTGGACGAGATTTATTTTTCCGCCCTGTCTCCCCCTAAAAAAATGTTAAAAAATCACCGAAAATGTCAATTAAAATTGATAAATTAACAAATAAGTTGAATAATTCATTAAAGATAAAAAAAAGTTTACTCAAAAATTACAGCCTGTACACTGATTTGAACCAAAAAATAAACTTATGCTCCATTGTGCGCCGCCCCACTTGTCCTGGCGCCCCGGGCGGTTGCCCTCCCCCTCTAAAGCCGGTACTGTCTTCTGGTAAACACTTTTAGAACCACTTGTATAGTCAACAGCCTCGTGTAGTCGTGGAAACAACCACGGCCTGTAAAGCGATACCTCCCGGCTTTATAATTGAGTAATTAATCACAGACGCTAATAACCAAACTATGCCTTTCCAGTGTTACACATATACTCGTATTAACTCCACCCTCACCCATACCTATTCTTCGTACATACTACATACACACACAGACCGCAAGGTGATATGTCGTGTGTTCAAAATGAACATATAGTACATACAAGTAAAGACCATTTCACACGGGCCGATATAAGTTTGTAATTTTTATGGTAACCGTTTGATCTCCGACCTGTTTTTTCTCAATAGCTCATTTAAAAAAATACATACATAAAATTTAGTATTAAAAAATCCGCTCAAGACATACACGGGTGTATGCCATAAGGGTTCCGAAGTACGTACTACGTGGTCTGTTTAGAGCTACATGTGTATTTTTGAGCTAGAAAAAAATATAAAAAAGCTCATATTCTACTAATTGAGATCTATATTTTAACACCCCACATGCTTAGATATGAAAAAAAAATTCTATGACGACACTCTATTTCTCCAAAATTTGAAATGATATTGTTGATTTTAGTATTTGTCGTTGGTAGTCTTGTTAGATACCAATTATTTTTCAGATTTTTTCAGCTAGTAGTTACCGAGTTAGAGGGGGGGTGGACAAAATAAAATATTGCTTTTATTATTATTATTTTATTGTCAGGCAACCAAGGCTTGATACAGTCTATATAGCGTTTTATAAGAAAAATTCGGCACCTTTTTACCTCAATATAGACCTTTTTCAATATTTCAGCTTTGTCATTTATTATTAACAAATAATTTTATATATAAAGATTACATCTTGTTGCGAGGCAGCAAAGGCTTTAAGATCAAACTTCACCTAATAAAATATTTAACATATAAACAAAAACTATCAAACCGAACAAACATAACTGCATTTGTCACAACCACAACCACAAAAAACATATAAATATATTATCTCTATGCTAACAAATCTTGCCCAATCATAATAATAATAAAAAGTACCCGTAATCCGTCAAAAAACAAATAAAACACCATTATAATGTACGGCGTCGAATAAACGCGAGCGGCCGTTTATGAAAAGCAAAACTTTGTTATTTAAAGTACCGCCGGCGGCTGTAACGCTGTTACATAACACTCCGCCGCGTCCCCGGCCCCGCACACCGCTCTGCCTCTAGCCGGCACACTCACACACACAAGTTTTCCACAGTAATAATTCATGGTATGTCATTATCAGCTCTAAATTATTACTTAATTTTGCTGATACAGTACGCACTGAGTGAGGAGAAAACGTTGTCCGGGATAATGGGGGTGAGAGAGGAGTAAAGGATTAGATATTTATTTTTGTATATACGTGCATTAATTTTAATCAAAAAAGTACGTTAATACCTGAATTTAAATTAAAAGTTATAGTATTTTTTTAAATTTTGTACATCGAGGGTCGATCCAGACTTTCGTACCGGTCTCGGTCCGGTCTCGCTCCAATCAAATATAAATATACAATAAATAATCTCGGTCCAATCACGTTCCGATACAGGATTATCTACTATATGAATATTTGACTGAAGCGAGACTGGACTGAGACAGGCACGATAGTCTGGATTGACGCTAATACTGTATCGGAGCGTGATTGGATCGAGACTGGCACGATACCTATAGTGAGAATGAATTTCATTGTTTATTGTATATTTACATTTGATTGGAGCGAGACTGGACCGTGGCCGGCACGATAGTTTGGATCGACCCTTAGTCTACTTACTCGATTAAAAGAAAAAAGACTAACTAATTTTCTAATAATTGTTGAACGTCGAACTTTATTTTAGTAATTCTAATCGATAGAAATTTTTGGAAAAAGATAATTAAATTATTTTATTCCAATTATTTTGTGATGTTTGTATTTTAGAAAAATTTTATTGTTATACTTTACCAAAATTATTGACATGAAAAAACTCTGTAAGGATTAGTGGAAAAAAACATTAAACTTTTATTTTGTATTAAGGCACTTACCCTTATATTTGGAAAATTTAAATGTCAAGAATTGTATATATTGTTGATTTGCTCAAAAAGTAATGAAGATTAAAATGGCACGCAAATCTCTGCATCAATATAATTTAAGTTTTTTCTACCCACAACAGATGTAGAGCTATCCCCTCGCAATCGTGCATAATATAATACTTAAAGTAAACAGAAAAAATCGAGCATACAATAAAGGAAGGCGTATCTTTCTTACAATTCTCTCTTCAACCCTCAAAACGAAAGAGTACGTTTAAATGTAGATTTTCCTTAATTTATTTAACTCTATTTCACTAAAGTCGGATAATTTAACTTAATTCAAATCAAATATTTACATTGAGAATTATATTTTTATCTACATTTTTTGTTCATTTTGTATCATATTTTTTAAAATATGATTAAAAAATAAAAATAATGTTAACACACGTTATTTCAATCATTTCTGGAATATGTGCATTTATTAAAGAACTGCTGATTACATTATGACAAGAGATAACATCTTGAAGCCTTAAATTTTATATACTTTTAGATATAAAGATAATACAAAAATTGCTATAGCTATAACAAATACTATAATTTAAAACGGCATATACTTTTTCTCCGTTGACATAATTTCGCTTCAGTCTAATAAAACGACGGAAAATCAATAAGTTAGCAAACAATTTTTATAGATATAAACGAACCATATAGCAATTTGTTAAATCAAAAGGCGGGGTCACACCGCCTATCTTTGCGGTCACGGCAAACTGAACCGTAGCCCCACAAATAAACACGCTAAATTAATTTCGGCAAAACAGACAAGACAAAAAAATTATATAAAAATTATTGGTCATTTTTTTTCATGTCATTGTAAAAGGGTATGAAACTGGTGGCGGCCTCAGATAAAATATTTGAGGCGGGAAAAAAAATACATTTTGAGTACTTAAGATATACATATGTATATTAAAATTATGTTTTATTTAATTAAATATTATATATGTAGGTAGAGCTACCTTTAAAATTCAAAATAATTATATTTCATATATATACATAAAAAAAAAACAATTTTTCTATCATTGTATTGGTTATATTAGCTTAAGGACAAATCCATGCATATATAATGCTAATAATATAAATATGTACAATCTAATAATGCAATACTTCCCTATTTTAAGAGTCATTGCTTTCAAATAAATAAAGCAAAAAAAATTGCGTGGAAAGAAACAGTTATAAGATACAAAATATTAAAGAAGTACATCAAAGAATATACCCGTCTTTGTCCAACGTGAAATGATAACATCTGTTGACAACAATGCTCCCATAGCCGGGGGGAGTACATGCTGAAAGGATTTATATCTACAAGTTTAAAGCGTTTTGATGGATTTATTTTTATTTGTGTTTGAAATATACGTTGATATTTCAAGTACGTGATGTGCAAGGAAGAGGAAATTTGTGAATCAAAGATGTTATTAAATAAGATGAGGGGTGTTCAAATCTTCCTAATCCCTATACAATATCAGGGATATGTTTTGTTATAATGCTGTTATTATACAATGCTTCTCTGTACTATAGCGACAGTAAAATAAATTTTGAATTCTATGTAGTAGGTATAGATGTTCATCAAAAAGTGAATTTCGTGTTTTGATTAGATATTGTTTTTTGATGGGAAAAATATCGTCCAAACAAAGGAATGGTTTGATAAGTGTTACGGCACATCTGTCCCAGCTAATTCATCCGTAAAATTTTGGTTTGTTGAGTTTCATCGGACCGTATGAGCACAAATGATGTACCACATTCAGGAAGGCCAAATGAGGCAGTTACTTCAGAAAACATAGTCTGTGCCTCATTTTGAAAGTCATAGATACAATATTAAAACGATGCATCAAATCAAATTACTTTTGTAATAAAATAGACAAGGTATACATTTATGCAAATGATAATGTAAGTGATAATTAATATTATCAATTCTATCAAATAACCACCTAGTATTAGAATAATAACAATAATATACAAACGATACTGATGTAAACGTGGACACAAAAACAGACACGTATAACCTAGGATACCAACGACTATAGAATACTTGAAACATGGAATTAATTAGCTTTATTCATATGTTACCAACACTAGAAATACAGTGGGTATGAACCAAACCCTCTACGGAATCCACAAACCGCACTCAAAATGAAACAGTTACATCCACACGCTTAACGTTAGAGTGACAACAACATACGTTTCCAAATATCAACTAAACTGAATTGTCAAAGACGAGAATAGACTAATTCGGGGAAACGACAAAGACGGATGTATACTATCCACTGTAAGATAGACGGGTCTATACGGATCTGTATACAAATGTATGCTCGTAATGGGAAGATTGTCGTGAAGAGAATATCCCTTGAAGGAAGGTAGATAGAGATGGATGCATGCAGTTACTTGAGGGATGAATAGAGTGATGTATAGTTTCAGTGGGATTTTCTCGTACCCGGAAGACTGGCAGTGGTGTCCGAAACTACCGTACCACACCTACTAAATTACAACACGTCACACAAGCCGACAATTATGTTCTGGTTATACCGAGCGGCAGCTAAACAAGTAACGTAAATTCAAACATTTGTCATTGAGTGAAAAGGTTATTTTTAACGAACGTGCTGTGGGACATGATGCACCACGTAAGTATTTACAAACGTAATTAGTTTATTTCACAGCTACTCCTCCCCCCCATCTTGCAAAATACGACGTACGCGTATGTGTAAAAGGAGACATGTTTAGAATGATCGACAATTTAATGAGATCACAATTAAATTGCTGAATTAATTGAGTACTCTGTAATGATTATGAATATAATCAGTTTATCACAGATTCAGGCGAAATTGTTGATATATTAGTACATAGTTATTTTAATATAGGAATCCGAAATAAATTAAAATTAGTATTTATGGGCTCATAAAATTAAAATATTTTAATAACATAGTAACAGTTTTTATAAATACAAAGAAATTAATTATATTAATTAAACATAATCTACATTAATTAATTATATTGAAAAACTTGAATTAAATAAACTTTTTTTTTCTCGAGAATGTACATATAAACATTTTGTAAATATCTGTAATTAATAAGTTTTTGTAGAGCGAATATTAAAATTTATTTATTACAATGGAATTATAATTAATCCCAAGAACAATTATTTGACTTTGAGAGACAATTTTAATGCTACAGTGTCGTCTTTATAATTAATATTTAAAACATAGCCATCAACCAAATAATAATTTCCCATCAACATTTCAGTAAATTGGAGTGAAAACAAAGAGCTGACACCCGCCAAAATGAAAATGCGATAAATTCTCAAGGGAAAAGAAAATTTCTGCTCTGACAATATTTCATTTTTCACTGAGGTTTATGCAAACGAATAAGTATAAGCCATTTTCATCAACATAATTTTAGATAATATTCTTAAAATTAAAATGTATAAACAGATTTCGTTCATTAGAATCATTATTAATATAATTAGGAAACATTTTTTGGTAAAAAAATTAGAACAATCATTAATGAAATAATTTTGAACAACTTACCAAAATAAAACAAAATTTCAGCTTACCTGTAAAAAATAAAGATATTAATTGATTCATTCATTTTTTAAAAATATTGTTCTTTAAAAATACAAATTAATCAAACTGGGTTTAAAATATATAAATACAAAAATTTTATATTCCTTTTATCTATATGAAAAGAAGACTCAAACTGAAACTGTTCCTTCAGTGAAAGAACATATACAAATTATAAGTAACAACAAAATATGTACAAACTCGTGTTCATAAAAGATGGAAAAACAAATAGTGGCTAAAAGGCAAAACGATGTCATTCAAAAGACACTGCGAGCCGTATGTAGTAGAGACTATAAACAAAACTGTCTAATATCCTTGCTTCAAACATCGCGCATATTGCCGTCGGGAAAAACGGCGTATGACGACAACAAAAACCACCGCAAAGACATGGGCGGTCACGTGGGTTGAGTGAAGGGGCGGGGGTAGGTTGAGGAGAATCGAGCAGTTTTGTGCATTCGTCGTAGGCCAGTGTATGCTGGAATGTTTTCAAAAAATATATACGAATAAGATGAAATTTTGAACCAGAAGAAAGTGGTTTTATCTTTGAGTCGTTTTCAAAAACCAAAACAATTAAGTACAGTTAACAAATATTCGATCAATCGATACTTAATAGAGACTTACTGAAGTGCTTCACTAATCAAGTGCCAAATTATTTTAAAGATGTTTTTTGTAAAACACAGTTTAGAAATCACTGATATAAGCACAATTGCCGATGTCTTCGTTCAAAGATATTGCGCGAAAAGAAATGTTTGCCGAACGACAAAACTAAGCGAACCCTGTCACTTGTATTGTATTGTACCTACATTGTGATGTGCAATATGTTTAATAAAGAAGGAATTGAAACCTTTAATCATTAGATTAGATTGAAGAAATACGTAAAATATGCTTTTTTATTGAAACATAAGAAATATACCTACTTATATATGCTGGACATTACAAATGAAAGTTCTTATAAAAGAACATCTTTAATTCATAAAACACGACTAAAAATAGTGCATGTTTATAGAAGTGGAAAACTTAAGAATAAAAATCGATTGATAGTTCCTAACATGAGGGTACAAACTGCATTAAAAGTTCCTTTTAAATAGTTTGTGAAACGATTTTTAAACGTTCGTAATTTCCTGAGGAATGTTCCGCATGGATGGCTGCTTTCATATTAAAAGTTTTAGAATCAGCATGATCTCTAATAGATTTGAAGATCATATAAAGAAAAAAAATCTGTAACATTCGTTTTATTTCTAAAGTTTATCAAGTACGTGTTCTTATATTTAAATTAAAATTATTTCTGATATTAAAAGTCTAATAAAACAGAAATGCAAACATCTTATTATTTTAAATTATCACACCTCTAAGCCATATATCACCATTCATTGTTAAAAAAAAGATAAAGAAAACAATTTACTCTCGCGTCTTAACAAACAAGTATTTCGTGAAAATGAAACCGTTTCCGCATATCGTTACACAAAATGGAAAAACAAAGGTGAGGAAGAGGGAGATTGAGAGCTAGAAAGCACAGACATAGCGCGACTATCCCATTAATTTCGACAAGTTGGCATAAATCAATGTTGGCCAAGGTGCTGATAAAAACAGATCTGATGGATGGTTCCTAGACTGATACTGAACACTGTCTTTACAGATATATACCTGCTGAGTTTTATGTACTCCTGTTACTTTTTCTGATTAAATTCACTACACTGTGAATTTTATCGTCCTGATTTTAATGTCTTCTCGAAAACAGTTTTATTGCTTGGGTGTATAAACAAACGATGTTTACGAAAATTTCAATTCCTTTTTTTGTATGATTCCAAAGCACATTGAAGAAAGATATACAGTGAGACTTCTCTAAGACGACCACACTTAATTTCAAACAAAAGTGGTGGTAATATAACTGAATGACAAAAGGAATAATAGTTAAAAAGTAGTTTTACAAATTACCACGCATAAAATAAAAATTTCGAGAGGTTTAATTGTAGATAGTTGTATTCATATTTGTTTGCACTGACATTATAGTAGTGTTCATTTGTAATACTGATTTTTGATTAACCAATTATATGAATACTAGCTGTTACCCGCGACTACGTTCGTGTGAAATTTAGGTTAGGTAGGAGCTGTCATACATAAAACCCATAGACAAGTAGAATTGGACAGCGCAATCAGCATTTTAAGATGGTCGACAAGAGTGAGAGAGATGGAAATGGTTTAAACCACGTTCTATCTCTCTCTACACAGTGTCGTAATATTTCTTTTTTCGGAGCCTGAGCAGACAAACAAATTTTTCACATGCGAAATCTTCTATACTACTCTATACCATATCGTATGTAATTAAAGTTCAAATCAGAAGTTTTAAATAAAAATTAGAAAGTCAAAAGATTTAAATATTTACTACAATAATAATAATTACAAACTTTTCTACTTTCTTCCTTAAAAAAATATTATTAAATCCTACATGTCTATGATAAAACCCATGAAAAGAAGAAGAAGAACGTTAGGTAATACAGATATCCGTTATGATAGTTGATAGTACCTTATGTCCTTCCTCAGTATGCAAGCTATCTCCCTGCTAAATTTCATCAAGATCGGATCATCGGTTTAGCCGTGAAAAGGTAACAGACAGACATACTTTCACATTAAATTTATAATGTTAGTATGGATAAATTACATTATCTGATAGTTAGGTTTTATAAAAACTGAAATACCGGTATTTTTATATGTATTTAATGTATGGAATAATTTACTACTAATAAATAACTGAAAAAAATAGAGCACAATTTCCAGTGTACTGCCAAATTAAGGTGGTAAATGTCGACAATCCCTTAAATCTTCTATACGTGGGGATGGGGGTGGTGATGTTTAGGTGGAAATGGTTACGAGGAAGTCAGACGATGCAATGCATCACTGTGTGACCCGGGCACATGGACAGATTGCGTGTGGACACAGATAATACCGCATGGCCGTCGCGCACGTTTGTCGCGAGGGTCATCTGATGTATGGATAAAATGTTCACATTGATCGGTACTTTATAAAAACATAGTACAAGCCCATTTTAATAATATAACTGATTCATTATAAACAAATATTCATTTTTTTGTTATCAAATATTTTTTTGTTTTGCAAATGTATCAGCAGTGAAAAACATGTGTAGAAAACGTTATGGAAAAAATATACAATCGAATAAGATACGAAAAAATAACATAAGAGAAAATACAAGGTATTAGAAAAACTTCCTACCCAATTACCCAACGAACTTTTTATATTTTATTTACAAAAAAAATGATTACTATTTTTACACCGTCTCGATTCAAACTCTCTCCTATGTAACAGGCGCATACATATTACATATACACACACATATGGGTGTGACAGCATGTAGTGATGTGTATGTGTGTGTGTGTGTTAGGAAGGGTGGGTGGGAGTAAAAGGGAGAGAGGGTTAGACACGCAATCATTAAAGTGATTTCATGTACCTTACCAATGCAATAGGTCGTTTACGCTAAAGAAAAAGGCTGTAAAGTTGATTTTAGTGTTAATAAATATTGATAAAGAAATTTATTAACACTTTGCGTTGCGAAAATGAATATATTGTCCTGAATTGAGGTGTAGTTAAAACGGTTTTGTAGACCTATTAAATGTGATGGACTAATTTTAAATCTTCTCACATTTACTCGTTTCTAAGAAGATTAATTTTATTATATTTCTTTTTTTAGAACACATATTTCAATTAACTTTGCATTTGAACTGCAGTTGATTACTGTAGTTGAACATTATGTTTCAATTCTTCTCGGCTTTTCTCCCTTAGTGATAAAATGACACCTTAATTAAAAATAACAGTAAATATTTTATAGTTGAGTGATTGACTCATCAACACTCAGACAAAACATCTGACCTGTGAAATTTTAAAGATATCGTAGGGAAACAATTATTCGTAATTTATCTCTTAAAGTGGGAGGGGTGGTGGAGTTAATATTGAATGAATTTAGGATATTTCAAACTTGAATAATATGAGTAAAAACAATACAAATGGCATAAGATTTTAGAAATTGTATGGAAATGTTTAAAACGCGGAAAAAGCTGCTGGTGGGTTGCTAATACCTTATAATATTTTCACTTATAAAATAATAAATCCAATTAAAAAATAAATAAAGATATCAAAGTACCCACATACAGACATTTGATAAAAATAATAACGATAATATCATAAATAAATAATTAGTGACTAAAAAAATGAATTACAAACGACATGTATATTTAATGTTGATATACCAACGACTGTCACGTTCTCTACCTGCAGATGTCATTAATAAATAATATCTGCGGAATTCGCGTTAAACATTGCTGACAGTGAAAAGTAGTTAGCATGAAAATAACTCGGGATCGTGGGAGTAAACGAAATACAACATTCGTGTTCTATTTTTACAGTGATTAATATTTCATTAAATTTAATATATTTATATACAAATACAAGCTCGGTTGTAGAAATAATTATGGAAACAAATCACCGTGAAAATAGATGGCTCCTAGTTAGAACACGTATATCCTTCATATTGGTTTTCACGGTTAATGTTTTGTAGCTTGGTATACAAGAAAATATTATTTAAAATAACGATTTTTAATAGGGAATAACACAAATAGAAAATCTTGTAGATATTAATTAGATTTGATCGAATTAAAAAATCTTGATATGTAAGAATACTGACAGAAAACAATTTTTTTAAAATTTACTATCATTAATAACTACTCGTACATAAGAACAATACAATATTGATATACAGTGTGTCTCAGGATAGATGTTACAAGAGGTGTAATGAACAAAATTTTTCGAATTTCTGTATATGATCTGTATGATACGTCGCTTTACAGGCAGCAAAACAACATGTTTTTTTTTTTAATTAAACACTTCGTATTTAAAAATGTATAAGGTTCGTTGCAATGTTGTCAAAAAAACACCGTGTTGCTGTTTTGTCTCTTTGGTCTAAACACGGGATAATTATCTGTTTGTTAGTTCCGACTAAAAACTACTAAGCCGATTTTGATGGACTTTTACTATTCGAAAACTTAAGAAACTAAAATGTGTATAAGCTATTCAGTAATCGATATTAAATATTAGGGCATGCCTGTATCAAATTGATATTTTTAATAAAAAATCTTAACTATACATTTAATCATTTCGATCATACAAGAAAGAAAGAAATAATTTAGATTACATCTATCAATGTTATATAAATCAAACAAAAATAAATTACATTATTGTAAAGCATAATTGCAAGAATAAAGTTCGTATTAGGTATGTGTAGATCAAAACAGTCACCAAAATACAGTTTACAGTTGGAGGCAGTGCTAATATTATTCACTTGTTTGCTTGTAACTTTATTCGTGGGGATGCGAATAATACGTCGGATTATGAGACATATCTCTATATTACATATTAAGTGTTTGACAAATAACAATGATGTACTGTAATTAATATTTTCTCTTCGCGATGTTGACAAACAATGAGCATTGTATATTATAGAACGACACTAGTTTTTTTTGTTTCTTTTACTGTAGCAATTTTCTTTTGTGGCATCTTTTTTACAATTAATTTCTTTGTTCCTTTGTTTACATCGTAGTCATGATTTGATAACGAGTTTTATAATAAATCTTAGATGTAGTTATGTAAACTAATTCCATTTGATTTGTATTAGAAGATTAAGATAGTATAGTTATCTTTTTAATATGGGTCATCCTGTATATTAATCATATCATTATAACAGAAATAATTAACATCTTGTTCTAATAAGAGCACGCATTTACAAAAACAATCCTAATATTTATTCAACAGAAACTGTTAAAACACGACGAACTTTCATTAAACAACATTATTACTGATGAGTTAAAATCCATAAAACAAAACATAATTTACGCATAATTGTTTGAAAGTTATTAATATAGTACTCTATTGGAAATTCATACACCGGAAGTGAAGTGGATTTATTGTTGTGATTATAAATAGCATGCCATTACCGAAAAATAACAGTGTTGAACATTAGCGCGGGACCCTTCGGTTACTGGAGCTTATAAAAACTTTACTGGTATTGTGGAGGTTTTGGATAAACAGCAAGTAGAGGAACTGGAAGTCAACGGTCCGGTGACCATTAATTATGGAACAGACGACAAATTAACGTAGTGTGTCGAGGGCGGCGCCTTGTCCAACCTCCCTCCAGGGGGTTAGTTAGTGAGGGTCAGCCAGCCAGCGACATATGCGGCAACGGTAGTGATTTAATAGCACCTTTTTGCGCTGCACCTCTTGAGTGGCCACTTCGTTACGCACTCTGATTTCATAAACGCTACAAAGAATTATCTTACTGCTAAATTAATATGTCATGTGATGATTTTGTATTATTGTATCTACATCTGCCAACATTTTTAATTCATGATATTGCTATGATACATTGGTTAACGTTGCACTTAATACTTACATACATAGGTTATATCATTTGAGGAAGTGAGTTCCAAAACTCGTTCCTTCCATTTTAAAAAAATAATCGAGATGCAGTGGATTTTGAAAGAATTTTTGGCATTCTTTTAAAATCCACGGCATCTCTCTTTTTAAAATGGAATAAACGAGTTTAGAACTCACTTCCTCATTTGAATTATAAAGTTTTTGGGTTGTTAGGTTGTTTTATAGGCACATGAAACAAAAACTACTAAACTGATATTGATTAAACTTTCACTGTTACAAAGCATAATACCATAGAATTATATTTTAGTATAAATGTTAGTTGATATACTGCAGACTAGTACTTATTAAGGAAAATAAAAAAAATAGTGCGACTGTGTATTGTTAATTTTTGTCAATCCAATTAATTAATATTTACAAACGTAATCATGAACATACAATTTTTTATTTATTTATAATATGAAGTTTTTCACTAATCGAGATCTATAATTTGAGACCAAAATCCGCGTGGTAGCTGCTCTGAGTGTCGAGATATATACTGAAAGTAAATTTACGCCAGCGCGCAAACTGATCTCTGCGCGTTACATCAAGTTTCTGATCACCAGTATCTGGCGTGAAACACTTGACGATATTCACGTCAAGATATATATAAAAAAGTCTATATTTTTAGGGATTTTGAAATACACACAAGAAAATTCTATTGTAATAAATATAACATATACATATGTATAGTAGGTATATATAGTTACGAATAGGCTACAAAGCCAGATGCCCTATGTAGAACATCATCACGAGCAAAACAAACAGCACACATACAAACAAATTATATCGGGGCTTGTGTCACTGAAGACACACCGTCATAAATTTGAATTTTGTGCACACAAATTAACCATCAAAGCAATACGTGGACGCCGTCTTGCATGAGAATGATGTGGAGAAGCCGAATCGACAGCACCATCGACCCCTACAACTTCCCCCAAACAAAACCACCCGTCGTGCGGGGTTGTGTTATTTAAATTAGCAACAACATGATAAGACAAGTTTCAGCGTAATATACTGCCTCCATATACATATTATGTGTATACGTATTATCTAATGAAGATATACTTTGAAATGAGATAGTGGTTGAGTAAAGGAAATACCTCGTTCAGTCTAACAAACTCGAGCAAATCTTTTGTGTCTTTGTAGTGTGCGTGTGTTTATTCAATATGAATATTTGGTACGACAAAGATAAACTTAACTCTAATGAAATTTGGAATATTATTGATATAAATGAATGAAATATTTCGATAAGTTTGGAAATAACATTTAATATTTTCAGTATAGTTACATTTATTAAATACTAGCGCATTGGACTCGGTGTTACCCGGGTTAATATTCACAAAATCATAGTGACCTAAAATATTCAACATGCCCACAACACACGGTTCACTGCGAATTGTTCTTTTTCCTAAACCTAACCTATCCATTAGTGAAAACCGGAATGAAATCCGCTCAATAGTACTGAGAAAATCGTGTAAAATTATATTTTCAAACTTCACGGGAAACACCTTAGATTTTATATGAAAATCAAAATAAATAAATAGGTTAGCAACAATCATAATCAATTTCGATATTTTACTGTTCTTTATATTTCAATTTTCAATCAATATATTTCAAAATATTTAATTGTGACATGTGTCAAAGTCATGTAATTGTTCGACAAAATATTTGAAAGAGACGTGATCACAGTAACCTAAATAAAATAAAATATTGAAACCGTAAATTATAGAATTCTTTATTTCAACGCTACTATGTTTTTATATAAATGACAGTTGTATCTGTGTCATCATGGAAATAAAACACGACTTGATGAAGATTTATTTAGTCTTTTGATGTTAAATCTTAGGTTTTCATAAAATTTTAATAGCCACGAACATATACAGAAAAATATTTATCTATTGGTGAAAAACGCATTGAAATCGCTTCAGTAATTCCCGAGTCTATAAGCCTCATACAAACGAACATTCATTTTTATATATAATAATAATAATTTTTAAATAGGTATTTAATGACAGTAATTTCAAAGTAACTGTATTTAAATTTCAGGTAGTTTAACATAAATCTTTGATCTCTAGTTTGATACAATATAAAAATTCAAACTCAAAAAGCGAAGTAAGGCTCAACAAATTAATATAAATCTTTCATCCGTATGAAATATAATAAATGAAAATTATAAATATGAGTGGTCTTGGTTATTAATGAATCCTTAAAGCTTCAGGAAGGGACTGGATGAAGAATTGCGGTTTTACCACACATGCAAACAATGGTGATGGCGGTATGTATACAAGAAGGTAGCGCTCTGGATCCGCGATAATACCGTCTTTAAATTAACGTTTATAAACTATTTAGATTTTTTTTTTAATATTAAGCTTCTTGCAATTATAGACTAGAACAAGAGTGGGTAAAAATTATTTACTTATTATTTCATCTGGGGAAAAGAAAACTCGAACGATAAAAAACGACATCAATTATTAGGAAATTAAAAATTTTGAGGTGAAAAAGTTGAAAGGTGGTAAATTCTAAAATGAATAAAAAATTCTCAATCAAATATGGCCCGTGGACTGATTTTTGTGCACGCCTGGCTTGAATAATTTTTTTCTTCTGTTATAGGTACGAAGTATGATGCAAAATAGAATTTGAGTAAAATTATTTTATAATTTGTTTATTTTTGTGGATAAATTGTTAAAAATAAAAAGTAAACAATAAACTAATATTTTCAACGAATATTACTAATACTTCTAATTACTAACATTAGTAACAACATGGTGATTAGTTTTGTTATTTTCATAAACAATTCATGAATTATTTATCATATTTCCTCCCATCTTGGTTTGATCAGCTCAGAAGACATCATGTATGTATATATACATGCATATGTATGTACATACATATATCCAAACTAATCTTGACTCAAAACAAATTTAATCAAACATATAATATATTATAACCCCAATTTATAGGTACTAACCGTACACACCGGTAATTCAGAACTCTGCTGGAGTTACTGACATGGGACCAAACAACCCCCTCCCCCCAGTCAGTATCAACAATGCACAAAATACAAAGACAAAAACCGTTGGTATTCTCTTGTAGTACCGTGTGTAGTCATGTATAATGATGAACTTCCATGTATATCTTGATGCTCAGTTATGCTGCTTACTACAATTTATTGTACATGATGAATGGCGCGTAAACATTCTACGTAATTGTTTTCGCGTAGGTACTATATTTTATAAATTATATGTTAACCTCGGATTCACGTTTTTGGGAGAGTTAAGATGTTGGTAAAAATAAATCAACTGTGATGTTTTAGTTTTACAGAATCTGACCGAATTATAATTTTTTTTAAATAATAAAACCTATTATAGGGGGGTATTAAAAATAATAAATAAAATTATTTATATAAAATTTTTACTCATAATGTACAAAGTAAAAAGTTTATTAAAACACGATGACAAAATCCAAATCTGAAAAGTTCCAATATCTGACAACAAATAACATCCATGTTAAAATATCAATAATTCAGAAATCATAAATATTTAATATTTCACACTCCGAACACAAAATCCGAGTGAAATATAAATATAGAATGTGAAATTGATTTAGAGATTTAGATGATGATAAAGCTGGAAATATATAAATAAGTAATTACACTTCGTTCGATCGTACTGCTCTGAAAAATCTGATAAAGCAAAATATTTAAATATTAATTTTTATAAAAAAATACAAGATATTTCAATTTTCGTATATAAGATTATATTTTATAATATTAATAATATTTCGAGTGCGAGTCGAGCTTCGTGTACTAGTGTCACGTACCGTATGTTTTTTTTTCAATATATTTACTATTAGCAAATTAAAGAATCACTAGTTATATTTAATAAGTCTTCATACATGTTCTTATTCATTTTTCAGATTTTCCTCACTATATCTTTCGGAGAATATTTTTATGATTTAAAAAAAAAAAATATTATATTAGATATATATAATTTGTTAAAAGAAGATTAAATTTTTTTTAATACCTTTTAATAAAAGGACTATATCTGCGGGGTTCTGGGCTTTATCTTTTTAAGCCAAATAGTTAATCTAGTATTGATTACCAGTAACAAAAACTTCCCTACACAAATTGGTATTAAAGGACTAACGAATAAACATAGAATATACAGAAAACGGGAAGAATTCTTTAGAAGTAAGGTATCTATTTATAATGAATATAAGAAATTAATCCTGAAAAGTTTTAATAATAAATATTGATTGAAAGCATTCAAGTGAAGAGCAAAAAGGCACAAACATACATACACCAGTAATTTCAATAAAATATTTCATAGTAGAGAAATTTTATTGGAAACACATACACATTCACAAAGTACATCCATCAAATTTGGACGTACATATATAGCTTGTTTCAGTTCAAAGGGTCGTCATATCGAATGTAGTAGCATCCACTTTCAAGCCTTGCAATAGCAACAGTATATACGTGGTCCAAATAGGATAAAACATCAAATCAGTGGCGGAACATGTGAATGTTCTTTTATGAAAAAACAAAATAAATTTTTCCTTTTTTTTTCAAAACACGTGTCTCTTGTAACCTGAATCAGTGAGAGTTCCACTGATTCCTTCAGTGAACGTACAAGTCACTAGTCTATACCAGTATTTACTGATCAATCAGTGATTTTGGCCATATTAACAACGATCTACTGATTTGTTCATTGGTTATCCACTAGTCTACTCTTCACTATTTCACATTGCAGAGTAGTCTGATAAATCAGTGACTATTCACTGATTGAGGTTTAGAGAGTAGGTATAATATACAACATAATACAAATGTGGAAGATGGATTGATCAATAATTTGATTCACTAATTAAATAAACCATATTATCAAAAATTGTTGTATTATTTAAGATGGAATGCCCCATAAAAAAATGAACATGGAGTCAATTCTAACAAATTCTAAAAAAATGTGTCTAAATTAGGAATTTTTCTTATAAAAATTATTTATTTTTGATGCGGGCGAGTAACGCGATCTGTTTATCTCTTGTTATACATATTGATTGTATGAATAATTAGCTCTAAAGCATCTATAGGTGCATTTTCACTAATTCGAAAACACGCCGGTATGTATTAATTACGTCATACGTTCATTGATAATATGTACAAAATTTACATGCATAGCTCACACATACATTACGGAATTTAGATCTGAGTTTATACTTGTCAATTAATTAAGTAAATTGCTAGCATACATTCGATGCGCAAAGTAGGTTAATAGAAAATTAGATGAAATTCTTAATCAGTGTTGATTATTAAATGTGTTAATCAATTTTGTTGTATCTTTTATGAACAAAAATGATAGTTTGTTTAATATTAAAAATTAAAACTTATTTTAAATCTCCATATATTTGTTTTGAGCTAATTTGTAACTAATATTGCTTACTAAAATTCTTGTACATAATTATCAAATATTTAGTCGGTCGGCAAAAAGATATTACATTGATCCAATTTATTTATTATACATCAAACATTTTAAAGAAAAAAATTAATATATTTATAACGCAAAGAAAAAATGTTTATCTTAATATTTTTCTTGTAAAATAAAATAAAACGACCAAGAATTATTTTCCAAAAATTTTCATAAACTATTCTATTTGTTATAATTTTCATTGAAAGTACTAATTAAAAGCTATACATTCTGTATTTCTTTTTTTAGATTTTTTGCATCGATGGTTTAGAAATTAGAAGGGGGTGCGCTCTGATAATTACATTTAAAAGCAAATATATCGTGACTGAAGGGTTAAAATCAAAAGGTCAATTAACATTTTTTGCATTTTAGGAGACCTATCTAAAGACAACGGGGTAAGTGGAAAAAAAAATGTGAATACACTTTTTAGTCTATGAGAACGGGATCCAAAAATACTTTGACAGTGGTCGTTATAATTTTCATTGAAATTTTCATTAATAGCTACATTCTCGATTTTTTTCAAATATTTTATATCGATAATTTAAAAAATAGAGTGAAGGGGGACGCTCTGATCGTTTTTGAATCAAATATATCGTGACTGAAGGGTTTAAAGGTCATACAACAGTTTTTGTTGCATTTTAGGGGACCTATCTAAAGACACTTCACTAAATAGATTAAGTGAATTTTTTTTAAGTCCAAAAAATTTTTTTATTTTATTTTTTAAATCTTATCATTTCTGTTTTTGGGTTATCAGTCTTCATCCATATACCAAATTTCATCTTAATCAGTATGAAATTTATATATACTATAATGGTTCTTAGTTTTTTACAGAACCCATAAAAACGGAGTTTTTGAACTGAAGGAAATATCGTTCATTAATATTATGAAACGCATTCAACAACCATGAATTGATAGTAATAATGAAGAAATAAGTACTTTATATTAAAGTAAAAATTCATTACTTTTTTACTTTTAATGAATTTTTACATTAAAATATTAATGAACGATATTTCTTTCAGTGTGTTATTGTAGAGTAGGTATACATAGCTATATTTTATCATTCAAAGCCCGCCGCGCCACTGAACCATGTGTGTGAAGAGCTATATAGCTCGAGAGGCGGACACGGAGGACGACGCGATTCCGAAGAGCAGATCTGTTTATATTTGGATTTGTGTTAGTTTCCACGCTATTTACGTGACCTATCCGTACTCGCGGTTAATTATACTGTATTAAAGTGGATACAATGTAAACACGTCCTGTGCACAGAACGGGATTTGTGAGGAAAAACTAGTCTGGCAATGTTGTCGAGATCAAAAGGCTTTTCAAACTTTTCTCACTTGTGCAAAACTTACGACTAACTCAACTTTTTTATATTTATTTATCAATAACATCATATAGGTCAGTTAACAAAACTGTTGATTTGTGAAGATAATATTTGCTTTCTCAACGGTACAAAGACAAAAATAATAATTTGATGAAGTCAGTATATATTACATATACGAGTAAGTTGTTTTATAAATGACTTACGTGCTTCAGCCAATGTAGATTGAAATTTACATACCTGAAACAAAGAAAAAACTAATTAATTACAAGAAAATGAATTACGATAAAAAGTACACATTCAAAAATCGTATTACAAGTATCTAACATTAAAACACATTTTTTGAAAAGATAATATGCTATTCGAACTCAATTTTTATCAATTTTAATAAAATGCCATCCCACACAATAAACATTTCCCTTCAAGAAAGATATATATTGATTTGTATAAAATACCAAGAAAACATATGTTCCAGCATGATATATTTGAAAAGATAAAATAACCGTGCGATTTTTATTTCTGTGCTTATCGGTAAATATTGAATAATGAAATAACTATTATATATTCATGTATTTATTAACATTTCGAACGAGGTACGCCGGTTCAATTGCTATACTCGAAGACAGTAAAACTGAATTTATGTTCGACATTTAAGAAAAATGAAAGTTTCCAGGCAGTAAAATTTGATATATCGGCAAATCAAGAAGCGCGTTATTGCTGTTCTTTATAGTTGGCGTTATTGTTGAACAGTTCCTATTTTCAATGTTGAACAGAACAAAGATATGAATTTTTTTATATAAATTTATTAACAAAAAGCAATTTGAAAAACATAAATAAAACACACTTAGTCTATTGTTATTTAATACGAATGACTGGGCATAAACTAAGAGACAAATTGGTTCACGAAAGATGCAAAGATATGAAGAAAACCGATTTAGACGAGTATTCGATATTATTAAACTACTTTTTTTAAATACCTTATAACAAATCGAAATTTAAAATACTTATAAAGAATTGAGAGTAATATAAAAGCAATGGAAAATATATTTTCCTAGAAAAACACAAGTAAAGCTTGATATATTGTAAATTGTATTAAAAACAATAACAATTCAACAACATTGTGAATAATAATAAGATCTGAATGTAAACACAAAACAAATACAATAAAATATATCATTCAACAAAAGAATTATGTACGTATGTGAATTTGTATAAAATTCCACATAATAAAGATGTCTGATATTTTAACGTAGGTATGACAGACTAGTATGTATAGGTATTATTACCATATAAAGTAAAAATATGATTATGCAATATAAATTTAATGTGAATATTTGCAAGCTTGGATATTGCATATTGAAAAAAGATACATAATTAGTAAATAAGGGACTAGCTCCCCAAAATATTTAACCTTACTTTGTGCAGGTTTACATTTTTATTAGAAAATATACATTTGTCTGAATACGGACCTGGTATAATATTTAATATTAGTAATATAATATAGCCTTAACAAAATCTATAGAGTCTTCAGCTTTCTAACAATAAAAGTCCCATCAAAATCGGTTTAGTAGTTCTCGTATCAAGAAGGAACAAATACACATACACACATTTTAAAAACTCAAAAAATTACATCGTGCAAATAGAGCCTACATATTTATATATTAATATTGATTATAAATAAATAAATAAATAAGTGAATGGTTTCGTTTACTGATTTTTTTTAAATTAGTCGTATTATCTTCTGAACGGCTTGCATGAATAGGTACCACATCACAAAAATCACATACCATATTTGCAATCAATTACGAATAACAATAACATTAATCATTGGAGTATTATTTTCATTCTAACCCCATTGACTGATTTCTCGTGCCATTAAACCGGAGCAAAGAACAATATTCGTGCAGAGGCTCGGCTGCAATATGTGCAAAATCAACACTGATTAACAATTCCATCTCATTTTCTATTGTCCTCCCTTACGTCGAATGCATACAAGCAATTTATAAATTCGTTGTCAATGTATCAATGCAAGTTTAAATTCCATAATGTTCGTTTGTGTGTATGTGGTTTATACGTAGATATAATATAAAAATACGTGCTTTGAACAAATGAAAATGTAGATTAAATTTATCTAAATATAAACAATAGCACCAATTATTGTAATATGAATCAAAATATCGTTAGCAAAAACTTTTATATAATTAAATATTCTAACCTACTTTTCTGTTTTGAATATAAAATAAAATAAATTTATATTTAATTATAATCGATTATACATATTATATACATATACGATTAACGATATTTTTCTGAAAAGCGATATAAATTGAACAACGATTTTGAATATATAAAATTGAGATACATAGTTATAAAACCTTTTTTATAAAGGATTTACTATGATGCAATTATTTTTGTAGAACTGTTTTGTTCCATGCAACAAAATATATGTATATTCTACATCAATTAGTCCGTTGATTTTTACAAAGCGTTGCATAAAATAATCGTATTATCATTTAAACGTTCATGGCGAATTAAGCACTATAAAGCTCTCACTAAAACGCCACGATTTAACTTTATTTGTGCTTAAATTTGCACTAACTAAAACACATACCATTTATTTTACAGTAGAGATATTATTTTAATGAACAAGAATAGTATTATAAAATGTTTATTCAATTTTATACATACATTTAGTAAAAACTGCACATTATAATTATTTGATGAATAAGGCACTTATTGTTAGTTAAAATACATATATATTGTTTTGATAGAAACAACATATATTTTAGCGAAATCTTTTATACATTAATTATATACATACATATGTATTTGTATATGTATATAAAAAAAAAACATAATAAATTCAAACAAATTATGCCAATAACATTTTCCTTCCTATATCAATTCCTAGACAGGTTTCAAGTTAAAATTGGATTTACCGATTTGTACAGGGGTATGTAATTCGTTATCACTTTTTACTTCTGGATCCCTTTGCAATAGGACATTTGCATACACATAAATTATTTCATTTAGTTCAGAGATGTATCTCACTGTTTCAACCCCCCTCTTCGCGCTGTTTTTACTGTACACAAATTTGATAGTGTTTTGTTACTGTTCAATTGCTTTACGTCTGTTACGATATGACGTAATCATTTAAATGTTAGTTATATAATTTCACGTATGTTGATTGTGTGTATGCGTATTTAATCAATGGAGTATGTCTTTGAAATGTTCTACTCTATTTGTAACATATGCTGTGATTACACGTAGCATTTTGATGATTAAAACACACATCCTTAATCCTTAATATATATAAAGTTCAACGTCTCTCTGTCTGTCTGTCCGTTAGTGCGTTTATCACTCGAGAACCACTTATCCGATTTACGTAGTGGAATTTTAATGATGTAAAGAGATTTCAAAACAAAAATTCAGAAATAAAACGGCCAAGTGCGTGTTGGGTATTAATTCTCACTACGATTTATAAAAGAGTTATTTCAAGTTTTTCATGAACTATTCTTGCTACAGTGTTCGTTATATATTTCATTGAAAGTATTAATTAAGAGCTACATTCTGAATTTTTTTCAGATTTTTCGAATCGATAGTTTAGAAAATATGGAGGGGACGCTCTGATAAGCACTTTGAATGCAAATATATCGTGATTAAAGGGTTAAAATCAAAAAGTAATTTTTTGTTGTTGTTTTTTAGATCTATCTAAAGACACCCGACTCAATGGGATAAGTGAGAAAAAATAATTTGAATATATTTTTCAGTCTTTAGGTCATCAATCTACGTATACCAAATTTCATCTTAATAGGTATAAAATTTTTATAGATAGACGAACAGAGCAAAACTATAAGGGTTCCTAGTTGTCTATACATAACCCTAAAAATAAATGAAATGAATTCAATGTAAAAAAAATTAGATCCATACTGAACATAAGAATTTCGTTTTATATAATTCAGTCACATTCAAGCATTTTTTTTTGTTTCATCTCACACCAGTCTCCTTTACATACACCTACATATATTAAAGAAATAAATAGGAGGTAATTTTCACACAAATATTCACCACAGTACACAATACTGATAAGCCATATTGTATAGACCTTTGTTCATTGTTAACGTCTTTTGAAAATTTCGCACAAAAGCTTATATACGATCGTTCTACAACCATGTAAACAAGAAATATAGATGTGTTTAATTAATAATAATTACATACATATATGTAATATGTATATTGTATATAAATTATACATCAATTAAATGATTTATATACCGTTTATCGCCCAATATTGTATATACACAAAATATTTCTTGCGCTTGGAAAATTACATTTAATTGTTTTTATACAAAATAATATGCGAATATATTTTTAAAATTACTACACTCGTACTCGATACAAATAAACCAATTATTTTTAAAAGGCAATTATATTATTAAATGATACCAATTAACATGAAAAATAATATAATATAGAATAATTTCAAATATGACAAGCATTTATCTTCCTCTAATTTCATTTAAATCACAAAACATTCAGAAAATTTATCAAAGCATAAAAGCCGTATATTTGTCAACAAAAAGATACGCAAGTTTGAATAATTAAAAAGTTTAAACATGACAAAATTACACACAAGCAATAAAAAACAAATAAAAAAACTTTGTACTTATAGCGCAGAACTCTGAAACAATCAACGCCGATGTAAGCCTGTTTAAAACATACATACATGCTCAAACAAAGTATACAATAACAAAGGGTCCGGTTCGGAAATAAACAAAGTACAATTCACTCTTCCTTTTTGAGAGGGTTCAACAGCCTAATAGTCAGTGGCGCCTAAATAGGGAAACCCCTTGAAACATGGACACCTCAAAACTTAGAACCCTGTAAGCATTGATAGCTTATTGAAAAATGAAACAAATTGCATTGCTCAGTAGTGGTATGCTTGCCTGTCACGCGGGCGGCTCGGGTTCGATTCCAGGCCGATGCATTACGTATGATGCTTCTGCTCTGCTTAAATGGACAAAGTCTGAGATACCCGGTCCATTTCGTAGAAACTGGAGAAACTGCTAAATTCCCAATGACAGAGACAACTTTCGTAAACTTAAATAGAACTGGGTTGCTGTCAAGGGGGTAAGGCATAAACGTCGGAGGTAATACAATGGGCTTATGGCCTACGTGCTTGCGAAAGCCAGAGCGATCGCCTTTAAAGGACGCAGAGAAATTAGTAAAACTCGAAACTCATTAAATGGAAAATACTTGTATAGGAGACAGTTATTATTATAACATTAGCATTTTATTGATATTTTGTTTAATATAAAAGCAAAAAGTAATTAAAGATATGTTTATTGTTTATGTTATTCATTCATATTCAATAAGACCAGTGAGATAAATGTTCTGTTCTCGATATAAAATATCAATAGACACTAATTTCTATACACATAATTTTATTTAATGCTTGTAGATATGTATTATATTAAACTACATTGTAATAAAATTTTCGAAGGACCGCCACTGCTTGTAGGCCACCAGCAACCCCTGTGCACCTTGGGGAATGCGATTCCCTGTCCATCTAACCCTGCGCTTACCCCCGACACGACGCACGCCCGAGTTCTCTTCGCCCTAGTGTCAGGTTGACACTTTTGTGATTTCAGATTTGCATTCCGTTATATAAACTTGGTAAAACAGGAAGGGGACTTTTTCTTCCTGTATTCTTTTGAATTAATTTCATAAAATAAAGCATCGATTTTAAATCATTTGATGTTGAAATTGTATTAATTTTTTATTACGTCAAAGGTATGTATAATGCATATAAAAACGAAGAACTGAAGTTTTGATTTATTATTCATATGCACTGAATATTGATTGTTTAAAATACAATAAAATGCATTTTTGCTTTCTCGCAATATCGAAGATACGAGAAGCTTTGTGATCGTTTAAAAACGAGACAAAAAAATTGTTCTCCGATTTCAAAATTTTAATTTAATCTTTCCGTTTCAGGTCAAGACAAACACTTTTCGTTCCGTGTCTGTCTGTGTGTCCGCGTGTCTGTCCCCTGAATCCTTGTCAAACGCATAACTATATAATATTTATTTTTTTAAGATATCTCACGAACGACACATGTTACGTGAAAATTTTATAGAATCTTTTTTATAGAGCATTCAATTTCCTATAATACAACGTTTGTTGTAAAATATTTCTTTACAAAAAATTTATCTCAATTTACTTTAAAAAATCGTGTTTATCTGAACACTTATTGGGTTTTTATTTAAATTGTTCAATAATTAACTATTTTTGATGAATTTAGCACGAGGAAGCACTGTGCATTTATTTAGCAGATGTTTTTCTCATTTAATAAATATTTTTGCACGACAGAAAAAATATGTTTGCTCCTCCCCCAGGAAGAATCATTTCTTCATGTCAATTTTCATCGCCCATCATGACCTAGCGCTCCATATAACTTTGTCACTCTTATTTTTAAACGAATAAAATTGTGCATCACAAAATCGAGTAAATCGGAATGTATTACATTCTGATTCGCACATGTTTAAGCCGCTGCCTGTGATGATAATAAATGTTCTTGATACAATTCAAATTCGCTGCTGCGTAGTTCACGCACCATTTGAACGTACATCAGCTGAATGTTTATCAGATTCAGACATGTAATTGCTCCGCGATTACGTATTTACGAGTAAATCCGTACCTATTTGTCGTTCGTTCCTGGCTCTAGATTGCGTGTGCGCCTATTGCATTTATAAATGTGTGCTAGAAATGGTAATTAGATTATATACGCCATTATTATCGAACATCGGTGAGTGAATTTCTGTTAATCAGAACTATAACAAACACAAGGCCACATAAACACTTTACCTCTATATATATGGTTCTGTACAATATGTGTTACAAAACAAAAATAAATTGAATCCTCAGACATCCGATTGAAAAATTCTATATTCAGGTAATGTTTGGTATTTTACTTGTTTTTTAATAATTCGAAATTTTAAGCAAATGTGTTTTTTTTTTTTGTAATATTTTTGTTAAATAAATATATAAGCTTAAATTCAGTCATGTTTTATTTACTTTTATTTTATGTTTTCTATTTATTTTTTATTTTTTTCAAAATGTGTCTCATATTAGGCTTATTTACTCTATATCATTTGAGAAATACGATAAAATAAAGTGAAATTTAATATTTGAACAAAACTGGTACACTTCAAACTTTCAAATCGAGATACATATATGATTACAAAATGCTTAAAATCAAATTCTACTATAACATTAATTAATATCGCAAACTAAGTACTGTAAGAAACAATTGCATAAACATACGAACATAGAAATCCCAATACATTTATACACACATACGAGTACATATATCAATAGAGTAACACATTTAATTGCAGCAGAAAACAGCTTAACGTTGCGGCGACAAAAGTTATTCTGCAAGAGCTGCATAAGCACTCGGAATAAATAATCCAAGATGTAACATGCACCAGGAATTATATCCAACCAACAAAGATACTTGTGTTAAACAGAGACAAACATCTACCAGTCTAATGGTGTGTAAATATGGACCGTCTTCTTCCACAATTCTCTATTAACATGAAAATCAGTAAATCTGTCTACTTATTACTTACAAAATACCGACAATGTGTCTGTGGTGGTAGTCTTCCTAATGGTCTAGACGAGGTCTATGTAATATTTTAAACGCTAAGTGTCATAGCCAACTGAATCTAATGGCTGCGAAAAAATGGATGGATATATTTGTGTATATCCAAGCCAAATTTCTTTAACAATAAGAACTTAATTTATATATATGTAGTTAACTCTTGATATATGGGTTGCTGGATTTTTTTATGTACACAGTTCTGCAGGAAAATAAATATTTTTGTGAAACTTGTGAATCTTTGGATGACGTAATTTTCTAAGAATACATGTTGATATGATATATTTATTTCATATTGATAAACAAACGTATATAAAATGAACTGTCAAATTATAATATTAACTTTATTTGAAGTAGAAAAAAATTTATCTGTGATTAAAAATTATGTTTTTATCTTTATAAAAAAAAGAGACAACTTTTCCTCCTAAGTAGTTATATTTAATAATAACTAACAAACGAGCTCTAATATTCCTTGAAGAAACCACAACATCCAACACAGAGAGACCATCTCTATTCTATATTAACACTAAACATTTATATTACTCTACAGAATCTATTTTACGGTTAATATGAAACACCTAGTGCATGCATCACTCTCACTCCGTAACCACACACCATACATATTAAACAAAGACAACGTATCCAGTAGTATTCTCCAGTAGTGCTATAAACTGGCGGAGTAGACCCCAAACGATTCTCGCGATACAAATTATGCTGATTTGGCAACAACGTCTTAGCGCGGAACCCACAGGAAATATCGCCAGAAATAACGTTTCAGGAGATTGTTTATGATGTGGGAAACAAGCAGATGGAGTGCGGCGAATGGGTTAATGTAAGACGATATTTTGAAACCGATGTCATGTTTATATCCGACCAATTCTATCTTTTATATCTAATTAGTGTAGCTATAAATATAGCATCGCCCTGTGTTGGATTAAATTATATTTAATTGGGTTGAACACAATGCAGATCACTTGGAAGATATTTTGTACACTATTTTAAAAGTTTGTTGGATAAAAATTTATAAAAAAACGTCAAAATAAAAATAATTATAAACTACACATATTTAACATAAAGAAGCTAATAATATTAATTTTAATCGTTTGCCATTATTTACACGCAAGTTTCTAAAAATTACAGTTGCCGATTAAAAATTTCAATTTTGTATCAAAAAATACTGTCAATTGAGTAACTTTTTCAACCTCCATTGTAATTTTTATAATACGCAATTTTTACCATATTCGTAAATATCATTTACATGATTTATTCAACTAATTATTCTTAAGTTGAATTAATTGTTAATTGCTATACAAATTATTTTATATCAATTGTTAGTATACTACGATTGTGTAAAATTAATTATATGAATAATATATTTTTTATTGGTATAACAAATAAAACTATATAAATAATATAGATTTCGATCCTGCACACAAAAATTGCTATTCATATTGTAATTTTAGTAACACGGCGCCTAGCAACCAACTTGTTTATTGTATAGAAATAAACGCAAATTAACTCTCATCAGTACTGTGTTTTCAGTTAGCTTCTATAAGTAAATAATCTTAAAAAAATTAAGCAAACGGTAAGTTACAATACATTCAAAATTTATGTTAAATATATGAGAGAGAGAGATGTGTCCATACTGTCCATTGCTGAATAAAGATGGGTGGACTTGTTTCAACAAATGTTTTTTTATATACAATACAACATTTAATTTTTACGATGCAGCATAGTAAAATATTACCAGATCATTTACAATCTAAATTATCATTAATATGGAAGAATTACAAGTGTCTCTCGTTTTAAGAAAACAGAGTCAAAAAGTAATATTTAAAAAAAAATTGAGTGATTGTTATGAAACATTTTGTTCCGTGTATATTTATATTATTTAAATATAAAATAGAATGAATTTTAACAACAACAAAATCGGAGACAAGATTATATACATGAAGAAGGCGATTTCAGTAATTCGATGGAAAACGCATGTAGCAAGCAAAAGCCGATGAAATGTATAAAAAAAGAGGATATAGACGAAAAGAAAATGATAATACAAAACGAGTCAGGAATGTGAATTTCTGAACAGAAAATAACTTTATGGATGTAAGACGTTTTGGGGGATGGGGTAAATATTGAATGGTATTATGTGCACGTCAGTGCTAAAGTACAGAATTCGAATGAAAAATGAGAGGAAAGATTTTTATCTGCTTTGGAAAATAGAAAATTAATTCATATGGGTAAATTATTATCAAAATAAAAATCTCGAATATTTTTCTATATGAATTATATTAATATTTTTATAATTTATTGATGCACGTATATATAAATGTAAACGTTTTTAATACTTGAAATTAAATTAAGTAGAAACTCATTTACAAATTACAAGCCCAATTAAAATTTATAAATTAAAATAAACTTGAATGGTGTGATTTAATTTCGCACACAATTCACAAAACAACTTCAAAGACAATAAGTAAATTATTCCAAGGATTATCTCAATAAATTATTATAAAACCTTTATTTCAATTAATACTCATGTGAAATGTTCATACATTCGAGAAACAATGAATTATGTATAAAAATATCTAGTTGGGTATTTGAAACTTTGCAGAAAGCACTGAATATAAATATGACCTAATTCCAGAATTCATATAACAAAAAATCCAATCTTTTACACAATTGGAATACAAATGTCACATACAAAAGGAAAAAGCAAAAAATAAAATAATACAAATGGGCAAATATTTGAAACTATCCCAGAAATTTGGTTACATAAATATTACATATTATTTTCCCAAAGTGGCGATAACTGTAACCTAAAATAACAAAAAAGGATTGTCAGTGGTGATAGCAAACTACAAAAAAATTCATGGAACATCTAACTTTAATTTATAAAATATAAATTGTATTGTCCTAACTATAAATTTTAATCGTCGGGAGTCAATTTTATAATATAAGTTAATAAGTTATAATCTAATAAAAAAATTAGTACATTCAATTGTGCATGTAAATAATTATTTTTGTAGTTAGACAACCCAAAAGTGCTGATGTTGAGAAACGCTGTATAGGGAGTAGGAGTTGGGATATGGCGGATTAAAGGAGTGACGGAGTTACGTCACGACATGTCAGCCTCCCGGACTATTCGCCATCTGCCCGGAATACAAATCAGTAGTGAGAATTACACACACTGTGAAAAAGAATTACACACAATTTTTAGCAATGATCCAATATTTCTGAGAATTTATTATATTAAATATGTATGGGATAACAATTTAAATAATAAATAATTCATTTTCACATTAATCTGTCAAATACAAATACTTCTTTAGTAATAAATTAGAAAAAAATCATTACCTACTAAATATTGATTAAATTAAAGGCTTTCAATATTTCTTGGAAAATATTATTTATATTTTTAACCCATCATAAATTATTTAATTAAAAGACTATTCCAAATTAAATTTGAATTTCAAAATCGTTGTTTTAGGTAAAATAGTTAGCATTGCATTTATATAAAAATAATCAACTATAACAAAGAGAGTAGCATATTTAATTTGTCTTGATGTAAAAGCGGTTTAAGTGTGGATTTACACTACAAAGAAAAATCTGTGTTTTCTAAAAACATACAAGTCCTAATATTTTCGAAACAGGATTTCATCAGTTAGGTTCTGAAGTCATACAGAGAAAAGATAAAATATAAATCAAAACTATATTTCAAACATGCCTATTTAATTGTTAGTTCTAATTAGCGATAGGAAATGTTATATCCTAGATGCTGCTGTATGTAATATCGATAGTTGCAGGAAAATAACTAATACTTCAAACTAGGCTACGTATAGCTGGAATAACTTTACAGCATACACAGGCGTTTTATATAAATAAACATCCATCGTATGATGTTACAAAGCGAATAAGGATAATATAAACATATTCCTGTAACAGTGAATTCAATTGATACAACTGCATTTTAGTTGTAAATAGAGATGCTGATGTTCTGGATGCCACTACTAATTACATGTACACGCTGATTACAGATTATTACAATGCATACACGGTGTTGATGAGCTTGTTCTCACGTTTAAATAACGTGACTGGTATAACAAAGGTGTTTCACTCATATTACATATAACTTTCAATAGTAGTACACCCGGAGTAAATTTTACTAGATATATCGATTTTGTTGTTACGATAGTTTTATTGTTGGTGTAAAATTGTAAGCTTATTTTATATATCTGCCTCTGGGTGCTTTTCACCCCGACCCCGATGTTTATTAACATAATTCGTAATTAAATGTATAGTATAGTGCATTTCCAAGATAAGTAAATACATAGATTGCCTCAGTAGCCTTTGACCAATCAGCTTGGGCACTCCAGATGACGTATTTTCCCCTTCTCGCGCCGAGTTACAAGGCTATATTTGTTGTGATTGGGCAAATCATTCCCTCTCTTCAAATTTGGGCACCCCAGATGACGTATTTCCCTCTCACGCCGAGCTACTGAGGCTACCTTGTACTTTACATACCTTGGTGCATTTCTATCTTTTTTCCGCGCGTGGCAATTTTTTCTGTTATACGCTGGCTTAGGGCAGGTCAAGGTTTTGCGTAAAAATTTACAGATTTTTTTGAAAACAAAAAACACATAGTCTCTCGGGAAAAAATCATAACTCAGAGAGTTCGGTAGGAACAAAATGTATAAAAATAACGTTACCGTTTATATTATAGTGTAGATAAAGGAAATATTATGTATGTATCTTTATCCACACAGGAAAAAAGTGACTTGGGCCAAGACAATTCTTGTTTTATATATGTATACCTAACGAAAACAATATTTTCTTAATCCAACTACTATATTATATTAATGTTTTCGTCAAATACATAGTTGGATTAATTAAGAGTATATTCTTATTTTCTTATATTAAGTAAATATTGTTTTTGCAATTTGTTCCTGTGTATCCATCATTATTAATTTTAAGCAAGAAAACCACTGAACCGATTTAAATGCAGTTTGAAAAAAAAAAATTCCAATAGGGTGATAAGCAATACCGTAAATATTGTAAAACAAACAAGATTTTTCGTAACAGAATATATTATAATATATTAAACGTCAGTTTTAATTACAATTATAAAATTTTATAATTTATGAAAATCGTTCAAGCTTATAATACAGTTTTTGATACGTATCAACACGTCAATAAGGCGTTCATTTTTAATTATAAATTAATGTTTTAAAAATTGTCAACCTGGAAATTCAACAAGGTCAATTTTGATTTTATTTCACAACGAATATAAAAAAAACACTCGGAGAACGTCAGACAGCTCAGTTAGTTTCGTATAATTTAATCACATTGGTCTGAACTATTATATGTAGCATTAAATCAACTTGAATATCTTATTGTATTCTGTTATTAGTTCACGTAATTTGTAGTTTAGATAAATTGTTAATAAAGTTTAAATTTTTTCATTTCTGAGAAAACTCGATAATTACAGAACTGATATCATCACGCTATCCTATTAAATGGCTGAGCATTAGAAGCAATACACGATGCCTAGATATTTACAGCAACCGGTCATATAGGTATTAATTCAGTAAAAATCCAATATAACCTTATCGCATCGAAATCAAATGTTTTTACTACAACTATATTCGTATCACACGGACGACTCCCACTATACGAGAGAACAAACGCGCGGTATAATATACGGTACGACACGGTGCTGCTTATTACGAACGAAAGAAACACAGTCTTGCAACGGCTGCTAGCGTATGCGAACTGGGGAGCAATGAATTAGGATCCTACAGTCCTCATTATCTATCCCGAGACAGCAACTACCACATTGGAGATGATAAATCTACCGATCATATTAACAATTTATTTTCATGATGTGTTCGGATTATTGCACGCCTCTGTATGTAGGGTGGTTGGGGGGGGGGGGAATATGTGTGCCGTTTCACGATGATGTCAGAATTAGCTAATTGTATAAATTAGTCGTGTTTAGGAAAATTGGTTGATATGACATTACGAATATTCGCTTAATCATGCGATGAGGAAACTGTTTTGATATTTTCATGAGATAATTATTGAAATATGTATGTGAAGTAATGTACATACTATGGGTTTCAGAAGTCGTCTGTCGCCGTAAAGTTCAGAATCGCTTATAACAAAAAAATATAAATATCTTTTTCTAGGGCGGAGCTTATACAGTTAAATCATTTTAAATATTAATTTCATTAATTAATATTATATCAAGTTTAACATATTTAAATACTAAAATTCGGAATATAAAATATTTATTGCCACAAAATTTATACATACAATTTTGAGTAGATTACATATAATTTAATCGCACAAATATATATGAGTACTATAAACAAAGAATACTTCTTTATCTAGCAAAATAGTTTCAAAATATCTGTCTTTGTTCGGTACATGTAAAAATGATTAAAATATTATAATAATCAATCACGTGAATTTGAATGAAAACTGGACGACCACTTCTGCATTTTACTGTACGTATGTTTTTAAACATTATTCTTTCCATAAATTGCCCTAGATTATGTTGAATAATAAATGTAGAATCACATAAGTATTTTATTTATTTTTGTTGAAGAAATTTAATCAAAAGAAATTACACAGTATATATTAAATTATATAACATGCCACAAAATCTCAATATCCAGATTAAACTCCGGCACCATTTCACCAAATTTCCCCACTTGAATCTTTCTACAAACATAACAGTCGATTGAACCATATTCTCAAAATGCGCACACATTTTGCGGAGTTAATTTTCTTCAACGCTAGTTAATTTTAGCGAATATTGTTAAACGCGGTTTCATTATCGTTTATCGGCGACACGCCCAAGGGCATTTCACATATTTCAAATCAATATAGCTGTGCTTATCAAAGAGATAGCTAGGTAGGTCACACGGCGAAGACATTGGAGAGAGATATAGGGAAGGGGCGCGCTCACGAAATCTGGCTTGTTAATAACCCGCGACTAATTACGTTACCTATTTGTGTACTTGCGCATGTATATTGTATATACAGGTGATTCAATATACAACATTTGACTAAGTTGTACGGAACTGAGAAAAGTATTGATTGTAAGAAAGACGTATAAAATATAAAATTGTGTTTATACAGGTTGTTCAAGAAAAGCATGATAGTCATAGGGATTCTGAATTTTTTTTTAATATGTACTTTTTGTTTCCGGTTTCTTAAGAACTTTTTATGTAGAATTGATTGGCGTATTTAGAATTTGTATATTACTTCTAGTTTCTGAGTTATAGGCCCTATTTTCGCATTCATGTGACGTCATATATGAAAACACTTCAAGTATTTTGAAACGTCCTTAAGCGAACGCATCATAAAGTATATATGTATATATAATATATATTAATATTTTACCGTTTCTCGCACGCCACTGCACCCCTCAACAAACGAGTATCGGATAAAAATGAATGCAAGGGAAATTAGTTGCGGATGCGTGGAACAGCATCGGTCAAAACAATACTCGGCTGAGTGAACAGTTTGTTAGTTTGTTTCATGTTTCATTACAAAATCAGTGTGTCTTCAATGCCGGTGCCATCAATCTTAATGACCTGACCGCTGAAGCAAGAACCCCCTGGTACGCATATATTGCTTCATCCCCTAAACAACTGTTGGTGTAATCCGCAAGGGATGATGGACGGCATTTTTATGCATGCACCTTTTTACCAAATCGATTATATACAACAGTGCGGTTGAATTTTTCATTGATTTGAACAATGATTTAGAATCTTTGTTAATTATGTCAATCATTATTAATGTTTCAAACAGCTAAAATACCTAAAGCTGATCAAACTTGGGTACTTGTCTATTATATCCCCGGCATTTGCAGATGGCAAGTGACATGAAGTGTATTTGATCAGCGCCAATGTGTTTTTAGTATGTACTATTAATTTCAATATTTTTAAATAGATAATTATTGTATATTCGGTTTTTATTTTCGAAAACTGCAACTTGGTTAGGGCAATCTATTGGGGCGAAATCGGTTTGGTTAGTTTTTGTTCGGTTAATATTAAATAATAAATATTTAAAATAATAGTATACACTTTACTCACATTGATTACATCTTTTAATACATGAGACTTGCACATCTACAATGCCGGGTATATAATAGACAAGTACCCAAACTTGATAGATGTTGATAAAAGAGTGACAATATAAGATTTCAAGAACTGTTTTATCAAATATACAAATAGCATTTTTAATTTTGGTTTAATTAATGTTAAATTTAAAATTTTGTTCGTGCAAGCAGTATCAATATTTTATATGAAATTGTACGTTGAAATTAGTAATTTGGACACAATGAGAAGGTTCTTTCTTTAAATGATATTTTCTTCTTATATTCAAATTACTAAGTACAGCTATTTCTGCGATGCTAGGCCTACGTATTGCCTCATTACGTTTTATATTACAGTAGTCTGTAAGCGCGCAGGGAGGCCTGAACAAATGTAAAACGTACCAGATAAAATATTTAATTTTGCGTGTAGATTATTTATTTAATTACAACTACTTTTCTCTAGCTTTCAACATTTTTTTATACTTTATATTTATTCAGACAATTTATTTCCATATTTAACATTGGTGACCCGAGAAAACTAAGAAGCATTAATATCCTGGAAAAGAAGAATATTTTTATTGTTTAGTGAAACTGACATGAAGAAAGATTCAAATTATGAACATCTATTTTTATAATTTAATATCGACGGAAACTAATTAAACGATTGAAAGATATATAGCATTTCCTTTTCCTGAAAATCTTTATTCGTTAAACATCATCGATATTTGTTTCCTGACTGCACCACGGCATCTAAAGCCCGCAGCACCGTTATGCGTCTATTCAAGCGATTCACAACTTGAAAATTTACTTCATGTTTCTTTTTCTTCTTCAATTTTAAAATCGTGTGGATACTTTGGTTACATATTTCTATGCACATTTACTTGCGAGGGTTATGACATGTATACTTTTTAAATGATATATATATTTTGTATTACTATATTCTATATACGTTGGGTTTTATAAGTAATATAAGTAATACATATAACAACTGATTAAAAAAAAGAAAATTATTAGAATTATTATTTTATAATTAATTCTATGCATAGAGTAATTACAACGACTCACTTATTTATATCTATATATTTTATTAAAATTATTTTTAAAAGAAAACAGACAGTTTCTAGAAACATTTATTATGTACATAATAATAAAATTTTGTAAAATAATGTAATACGGATTGTACTACATATTTTATAATTCCTTCTCGCTAACATTTAATTTAATTCTCATTACTGTATTATTCTGTACTTCTGAGTACAATGAGAAAAGAGATTATTTATAGATAACGAATATATAGTTGCTAATGGCGAACACGATATTTATTTATGTACAAACAATATATATACATTTGCAATTCAAAAATAAATAATTAAATTCAAACAACACTAAACACTTTTAAATCCCAAGCATTAACAAAAACAAAATCAATACAAAATAGCATAGTTCTGGTTTAAACGGCAAATATTCAAATAGACAATTATTTTCAAATGCATGAAAATAACAAACACAAAAAATACACAACGTTTTCATTTAAAATCAAATCTCTCCTACATCTGCTATCCATTTCGTATATACAGCAGACAAACAAACGAAAAAACAACAACGAAAAACTCGTACTTTTCTGATAACATAGATTCGCTTGTGCATCGAATAGTAACCAATATTGCAACGATTTCCATCTATAAACTGATCTGTGCACAGTGCATTGCATAAACGTAGGTATTCCAAGTACCTTTGTACATACTATATATGTAGTATGTACATAAGTACATACATACATTCAATACTTATAATATAATTGTATTAATGTAGTGTGTGATGTATGATATTCTATATGTACTAATAAATTAAATTCGCTTTAAACTGTTTGCTACTTGCATAGGATATATAAGATTTACGGATTATCCATAAATCTATGAGCATAATTATATGCTCATAGATTTTATATATCGGGAAGTCGGAAAAATAATAGATATTCATAAACAAATGAAGTTTGTTTCAAGGTCTACTTTTTTATATGGTTGCAATATGTTGATAATAATTATATAACACTTATGTCCGGTATTATAAAGGAGCTAGCAAATTTTCTAGCTAGCAAGCATTTTCAAATAAGATATCAAACTTATATGACAGTTCTTTTGGAGTTTGTTGAAGACTTTGACAAGTTTCGCGCACGAGTTGTAGGTAAATACCAACGGTATTAAAACAGTGGTGATATTATGAAAACTGTGTTACAATTAGTTGAAGTGTCACTGCTCTAAATTCCATAGCTAATCCATAGATACTAGTACAGAATTAATACCCCATTTGAAAGTGCTTGCTAGCTAGCATAATACCGGACATTATTGTTGTATTCAGGGTATATACAGGTACACAATAAAATGTAATTTAATAAATAATGTATGTAATATTTTCATACTCACAAAAATGTTTTCAAATTAAATCATAGTTATATTGGAATTATGATTAGTTTTACTCAGGAATTGATAAATTAAATTTCATGAAGAAAACAACAATTATGTCGAGAATTATTTACTGAATCAAAAAAAGCTCTCCTAACAGCAATTTTTTGGTTTTAAAATGTTCTAGGGATCAAGAATTTAAGGAAAAATCCGTCTTCCGTGATATTTTTTCACGACTTTTCCGGAAAATCGTCATTTTTTCCTGTAGTTAGGTTTTTCGCGAATATTTCGACATCTACTTGATCAATATTGGCAAAAAAATAGGGTCTCTCGTAAGGAAATCTCCATTGATCTGTGGGTTGTGGAATACTATTACTTAATTTCTAACTTCAAAAAAATTACAAAGTGGGTTGAAGCTCTAAATTTGGGTATCTACATATATCAACTAGTATGTCCTATGGTCGAAATTGGACCAATATTTTACCTGCCTTAACGGAAAAATACACACATGATTTTTTTTACACAACTATGTACCTTTCGAAAGATATAAGTTTCATTTACCTCTTTTTATAATAAATACTAAAAAAACGTACGACATTTTTCGATTTTCACGTATTAATATATAGATATGAAGTTTCTTCTAATATCAAGAACAAGGTGAATAAACTAGCTACTAACAGATTCATAGGAATCCTTTTCTGTGTATTTGAACAAATTCGGTATGTATTTGTATCGGTTCAGGTCGACGTTGTGTGAACAAATAACATTTCCTCCGGAAATCCCCGCGACTCTAAGCTCGACACGTTCCGCACCTCCTCCACAGCATCCAATCAAAACCCGCTGACGTGGTGGTTTTCACTCAAAACGTTGTTGTTGTTGCTCTGTTTTATTTGCGTCGTGCTGTTATTGTTAAAATTTCTCATTGCTGATTATATTTGTGAAAATATTAAACAAAATGTTTATTGCGTTATTTTGTAGAATTTTATAAATGACGAATTAGGGTAACAACGGAAGTAACAGTATGCAAAATAAGAAAATAAACGGGAATATTATATTACTGAATATTATTGATAGATGTCAGAACACCTTTTTAGCATTATGCTATTAATTTACTCTACAGTGGTATCACAATTTACATATCTAAAAACGATCTAAATTATTTGAAAATAACGCTTAAATTATTTGCTAGATTGCATTTAAAAAAATTTAAATAAAAATACAATAAGAAATTAATAAACAACTAATTATTAATTAGAAAAAATAAGGAACTGTTCAATAACGAATAACCCCATAGAAAATACATATATTGATTTTTAATTTCAACATATGAACAGTTTTTAAACGAAACATGAAAATATTCTTTTAACAACCTTTTCCTACTTTTTATAGCAAGTTATTACAATACCAAACCGTGTTGTTAATGTTATAAAAATGTTATCTAGATATAAAATGACCTTAGTCAAGAAAACATTTATTATTCGAATAGTCTAACTATACTAGTAATTAGGAAACTCTACATTACTTATTAAATTGAAATATAAAATATAATAAATCAATATTGTTAATGCAACTTACGTGATATATATGTGTAACTGAATCTGTCTAAATTGATGCCAAAAGAACATACCTGTAACAAAGGAGAAACAAATATTAATACAATTATAGTTAAAATTTACTCGCTCGAATGCACACCGTTATTTTTTTTGTCTAAATATAAAAAAAAAGTTTTTGCTGTAATATTTAGTTAAGTGCATATTGTATATATATACTTAATATTCATTTAAAAAAAATTTCTGCATGTTTTTGTTTTCTTTTGGGCGTTAATGGGTTAATGACGTCCATTTCTCATTGACAACAAGTTAAAGCGAGACAAGTAATAAACAAAATCCTCTAATGAGTGTTAAAATATAAATAAAAACGCCACATTTAAGAAAATATTGACTATTCCTTGCCCGTTATTAAAATGTTTTATGCAACAGAAAACTAATATTCAATGAAGAATTACCCTTAATCCTCCATTAACATTCTTAATCAGTATTTGTGCAATCCAGCATTAGTATGCTAAGCTTACAATTACCATACTACTTATTTTAACTGGATTATGTTATGTTAATAACAATTTATAAATATGTTCTCTAAATAAAAATTATTCGCGAGTTTTTTTTATGGGTTGATTACTTGGGAGATTTATTTATAATGTTTTTGTTTTCCACCACCATACACAGCATGAATTAAACAAACTATAACTTTCATACAGACACACAAACACACTCGACATTGTACACATAACCGGGACGATTTCATGAAAAGCTCCCATGACCTGTTTCGTATGTGCGGAGTTAGGATTAGAGGCCGAGATAACGGACAAGCGCTCAAACAATAGAAGGGTGATAATTGAGAATAGCATGTAATATGCGAGAGAGGATGTTTATCAGATGTTAAATACGACTATTGTTTGGTCAAGTTAATAACAATGTGTTTTCTGTTTTGGTATCTTCATTTTTGTCCTCGTACCAAATATATTATGCGGAAATGTTTTGTTTGTGCGAAAATATGTACACTTACATACATAATAAATAGTTGTGATTGAATTGATCGCTGTTGGAAATATGTTTGTATGAAGTTTAGTTTATGTGTTTGCTGTTATTATTAGGATTTATTATTGCTTGATATAAAATATTTTATATTAGGCTGTATGTACAATGTACATAAACATAGATGAAAACGTTTATTAATTTCAGACTTTTCTGGTGTTATTTTTGTTAAGAATTTACTACAAAATATGAATAATATTATATAATTTGCATGAATCTCAAATCAGTAAGTAAGGATTTTTTTTAAAAAGTCGGAACAAATTAGCACATAAATAGGACGTAATTTTGATTTGAAAAAGTTGGTCTGCTACGTTAACTTAAAAGCAATATTTTACTCAAATCTAAGGTATCACATAAGATACTGGCACTAGTCTTGGATATGGTCCCAGTAATGGCTATTTTTAAATTAAATGTACTGAATTAGAAATATTTGTTGATATTTGATTTCTACCATTTCTGAATAATAATCAATATATATTTAACTGTCTTACAGCGTGATTTGATGATAATCGGCCAATAGGTGTCAAAATGGTGGACATTTAAACTAATTATTAGTATAATTTATTAATTAATTATTATATTTTCATAGCAACTGCTTAACATTGTTTCAAATTTGACGATTCTTTCTTTTATATCTTTTGTGTCGTAGTACTTATCATTTTGTAATCATTAGCAAGTGTCCATCACTGTGTGCTCATTACTAGTGTTACATTATCTATTACTGGAGAAAAAACATAAACAAAATAAAATGCTATAATTAAAAAAAAAACTATATTTGCGGACTTTGGTAATTAAATTGATTAAATAATAAGTGACTTGTTTTATTAGTAATATGAGTTCATAAGAATTACAAAAAAGAAGCCCGTCAATCACAAAAACAGTAAACCTTGCTCTTATAGCGGCCACAACTGGTACCAGTACCTTATAATCTAAACATCATCTTCAATCAATATTTAAAAAACTAAATTATAATATAAATCTACTTATTATTCATTCTTTTAAAAAATTACAGTAAAAGTTTATAAAAACCATAAAAGTAGAAAATAACATCCATAATACAGCGGAGCTTGTATATATCTGCAGACAATAAATAAAAGCAGGGTAGCTTAAATTGCTCCGTGCCTATCACCGTGCGGATAGACACAAGACACCGTGTTTCAAATTAATCCTAATAAAAACAAATAACGTAATTATATTGTTACTTGGTTGGCCTCAATCAAAACTAGTAATTTTACAAAACTGGAACATAACAGCAAAAACCAACAGACTAGGCATGGCAAAGCATATATAATATACGTTGCGAAAAAAATAAATTGCTTCTGGGTTTTGTGTTTTATTTATTTATTTTTATTAAAGCATAAACTTTATTTAAATATATAGTAGAGTTTGAGTTGAACAGGGAGAAGTTAAGTAAATATTAATATGTGAATAAAAACCAAGTTAAACCGTTTGTACTTCACTATTTTCTAATGTAAGTAAATAGGTACTTGTGTAATGTTTTTGTGAAAAACATTTACATAGGAATTTTAAAAAATAATCAGCGAATAAAAATATTTTTTGGATTTTACAAAACGAAATACTTTTTGTGACCCATAGAATTACCTAATCCAACGTTTTCTTACATTTTACAGTACCTAGACATTTTAGAGTTACGACACGACTTATATTCATAAACCAAGATTCACTTCAAATCACCGCAGCGGAAAGAACAAAGGTTATTTTTAATAAAGATAAAAATAACGTATAATTTATTCTGTAATTTTTTGGTATAAAATTTTAACCTCAATCTTTTATAATACAACCTAATTAATACAGCCATAATTTACTTTGATAATAAAATAATAATTACACATAAACACAGTGTGTACTTTAGACAAAGCTCGACAATAATTATAAAATATAAAGCAGGTGTTATATGATGCACTTTTTGTAATATGAATACATCTTCATTAATTTGGTACTAAGAACAACCACCAGGGTAACTAATTAATATAAATTCCTATAAAACTTACAAATCCCATTTACGTTTAATAACATGCCGGAGTCATTATCCGCTACAAACAGTTGGTGGTCGGAACTAAATCAGTGGCGTGGTTAAACTTTATTTTTTATTACGCGAAACTCTTTTAATTTGAAAACGTCTAAACTTTTCTAACTTCTGTTTACTGTTGTGCTTGGTGGAACATGTTTATGTTATACGAATAAATGAAAAATGGGGAAATTTTTATTAGTTTTATCCTAAATCATTAATTTATAATTAGACTACACTCTATTTCATTTAAGAATGCAGTGGTTGCCGTGGTTTTTGACGGTAAAATTCACGATTCGTACCTTAGACAAGGAAAGATAAAGGACAAATAACACATTACCTAGCGTTGTTACCATATCGCACCACGAAAAATCGCACCACGGATCATTGACGTATCATTCAGATTTTAAAATAAATATCAATTGTTTTGAATTATAAAATTAATGAAGAATACATGTTTTATATTGTCTTTAAAAGTATTTTAGTGATAATTGATTAATAAAGAAACGTCTATTTGGAACTTTCATCTCTCATACATACTAAATTCAATTGTAATTTAAAGCATATTTGCATATTATAAATTTTCAACTGACGCCTATGGGATAATATGCGGTTTTGACAATTAAAACAAGATGGCCGCCGACAAATTTTGGTAACACTTTCATATACGGGCTAGCATTGGTTGTTATGTATCCATAGTCTTTCCTAATCTAAGATTCGTACCGTCAAAACCCTGGCAACTACTGCATTCTTAAATGAAATAGGTTTTTTTATTAAAACGGGGGTAATAAGGCCTAAGAGTAAAAGTTTGTGTTTAAAAACGATCTAGGTTTATTATATTTCATTAAATGTCTTGTTTCTTTTTGTCGTTCTCGATATAAATATTTTATAAAAAAAAATTCAATAAATTATTGGACCTGGGGGTAACAAGGCCTATCTATAAAATTGGTATTTAAATCTAATCTTCAGCCAACAAAGAATGATTGTACTGAATTAATGGAAATAGAATGGCATTACTACAGTTGTGGAGAAGACAGACTGGCTGATATGAGAAAGTGCAGTCGATGTAGCAAGTGGTATCAGCAGTAGCGGATTTACGTTAAGTGCCGCCCTGGGCAAAAAAAAATTGCCGCCCTCTACCTCTAGCTGTGATTAGAGTTATTATTACTGTTAAAACTATTTACAATGTTTAATTTGATCTCAATTTCCAAATATATCGTAGTATAATTAACACAAATAGGCCTTATTATACTATTTATGTTAATTTCAAAAATGATTATTTTTGTTTTGGATATTTATAGAATGTATCTTTTTTTTGTTTAAGTTTATTTATAAGACTCAGAGTGACAGATTGATAATACATTTTTAGCAGGCCTTATTACCTGCAAGTATCTTAGTAACTACATAAAACATTTGTATACTCTTACTCTAGAACATGACAATGCATATTATAAAATTGATTTACTTTCTAATTTAAAAAAAATAAAATAACATACATACAAAGCTGTCGCTATATTCTAGTTACCTGAAATTGCATAGTTTTGAACTGATTAGATATTACAAGTCATATTGGCATATCACGACTTCAGCAGAATGCATTGAGCTTGTTATTTTACAAAATAAAATGTTTACGTAGAGAGTACATGTCCTCGAATCGTACGTCAATTAAGTAATATAATTAGATATTTTATTAGCAGATATAAAACTTAGGTACTGTATGATTTTTCTGAAAAGAAAACAAGTAATTGGTGGCACGAACGGCATATCTTAAAATAGAATCGACCGAGAGGATGATGTTATCGTTTCGCTCATTAACTTAGCCTCGTGCCAATGTAAGCACATACATACACACATACACAAATACATATTCTAATTCAGTGGTACTCAACCACAACATGTTCACGTGCCATGTCGATTACTTTTGATTTTTTTATTTTGGTTAAATTAGGTTATTTCTGTGATATAACAAAAATTGACATGTATGAAAAACACATTTAGATAAAAACATATTTTCATTACAAGAATCGTACGTCTCAGGCTCATAGAAAATTGCTACATGTAAATGGTTAAGCAATTAAATAATTTCATCAAAATCGGTTCGATAGATTTACAGATATCAAAACAACATTTATTTAAACCATCAATGATCTCTAATTTCTCTTACTGTTAGTTCTTAGTAATATTTCTTGCCAATGTTTAATTTCACCGGAACTCGAAAACATCCATCAAATGTTATAATATCGCATGTTGAGTACTACTGGCATAGCTCTAGGTGCTTGCAAAATTGCGGCTGCTATAAACATTGCTACGTGCGCGTGCGCGTTCTAATCTTTTTTATGTGTATACCTAACAATTAGGTGTAGTTAGGATTGTGAATTATTTGGGTCAAATAGGCGATTAACTTCAGTACGTTGTGAATTAAACATCCGCATTGTTTATACAAAATCCATTATTGATTGAAGTATAATCAAAATTTATTTGATTCTATGAAGTTTTTATAGATCTTATGACAATTATAGTCAAATTATTTTATAAAATTTTAAAACATTTTGATTTGATATTAGTTGCGATAAGATTTTATATTCAGTTTACAGGATATATAAAAATATGTTATAAGGAAGTATGTATATAGCAAATCGACGAAATCAAGTTTATTGAACTGCCTTAAACATTATGTAATTAAATTAATTAAGATGTCTGGTTTGCAGAAAATAAAAATAATACTTAATAAAATATATATTCAAATAGCACAGATGGTGACGATGTAGAAAGAATTTCTTTCTTAAAGGATATAATATTTATCAAGCAACGTCTAGCTTTTGTAATACTCTACGGGCGTGTTTTCCTCAAACAAACTGAATAATATTATGCATTTTATTTTTAAGAAGCGCACCGTGGTATTGAGAGAACGAAAACATCATATCTATATGTAAAATTTTAAAATAGACTTCTGTGTAGAACACTTAACACAGTGCTGGATACATTATATGAATATCAAGATATTGGTATGGGAATTTTAACCTAAAAAGAATCAGATTTAATGCACTTCCCATTTACAAATTACTAATTACTTAATGTTGACAAAACTAAACTCCAACATTTTCATTTACTTTTCATAAAACTAATTGTAAGTACGTTTTGTAAAACATCAGAGATGCACATTTTTTAATGTTTACTTTTATTTCAAATAATAAAATTTGATTTTCAATAGTCATACATGATCTGCGTTCACGATGCGTAATCTAAAAATATCACAAACACCCTCAGGCTAAAGAAACTTGAGATTTCAATCTCTGACAAGTAAATTACTCGACGTTTTTCATATGAAACGTAGCAAAGAACACGAGGTAGATTATTTATTATTATTTGTCGTAATCTGTTCCATTTTATTTGTTTTTATTGCTCTTCTATTATAATGAGAATAGAAATGTTTTCTTTTTGTACTCACAATAAAACATATGACATACATATGTAGGTAGTTGTAAATTTGTTGAAATTGTAAATATTGTATTATATTAAACATAGATAAGGTACTGGCACCACTCTTGGATAATACCCCAATGTTGGACAATTGTTTAATTAAAGGTAATTAAATATAAATATTTTTGTTGATATTTGATAACTGTCATTAATCATAATCTATAGACACTTAACTGTAAAACAGTTTAATTTGATGACAATCGGTCAATGGGTGGACATTTAAACCAATAGTTAATGTGTTTTACATTGTTTATAACTTTTGTGTCGTAGTACTTATCATTTTGTAATCATTAGCAAGTGTCCATCACTGGGTACCCTTTATTGGTTCTACTCTTGTCAATTAATGGAGAAAAAACACAGACAACATAAAAGGCGAAAATTAAAAAAAATAGACTATATTTGCGAACTTTCGCAATTAAATTAATTAATAAAAGTTTTATTAGTAAGAAGCCCATAAATTTCATAAAACAGTATAGCTTGCTCAATTACTAAAAAGTTTCATGCTTGTTTATAGTAGTATTATTTAAACAAAAATGTGAAATTTTAATGAACACGTAAATTAATAGATGATGAAATACTTAAAAATATATTCATTATATGTAATATATGTAAAATTAGAATTTGTATGTTAATTTTCATTTTTTTAAATAATATCTAGGGAAATCAGAGAAAAATAATAATTGAAATAAAATAATTATATATTCAGATTCGGTATAATAGTGGTTAATTGCGCTAATAGCCGTTATAATATTTGTAATGTAATTATTGCCATAGTATTTTGAGGATTCATTATTAATGATAATTGTCATTATTTATATCAAAATTTTATGCGATATCGAATGCATTCGCAGATACAATGGTCATTAATAAATGTGTAATTACAAAATCCCAATGATTAATATACTGGCCAATAAAGGGGTGTTAGCTCAATCATTTTAAACTGTCAGATATTATATCGATTCAAAACGTAATGTAATTAATTTAAATTGACAGGATTTTAGTGATAATTTTTAAATTAATTTTTTTCATTTCAAATATTTACTCATGCGTTAAGTATGACAGTGATGCGAGTTGTGCAATATATATTTTGTATTATATTTTTATATGTTATTGATCAGGGAGTTGAACCGGAATTTATTTATGGTTCGGGTTCGGTTCGGGTTCAAATATAAATTTTGGTTTGGGTTCAGCATAGTGCAAACAATCTGGGTTATTTTTAGGTTCGGGTTTCAGCTTGTAATTGAGAGAAAATTATTTTGTTCGAAAAAAAAATTATAATTAACAAATAAAATATTTTCTGAAGAAAAAACTTGAATAGCCTCTAAAATATTGCTCGAATAAAAGGAAAAAAAAAGAAAATTACATTTTAAAGATTAAAAAATCTACTTTACAGATTTTTTGGCAAATTGAAATGTAATTCAGTTATAGAATTAAAAAAATATATATTTTTTAAAATCATTGGAGAAAAATATTAAAAATAATTTATTGAACCTTTTAAAAATATATGGTTACCGGTTATCCATGAAAAGGTTCAGATTCAGATTCCGGTTCAGATTGGGTTTTGGTTCAAGTCCCTGTTATTGGTACATTATAACAATTTTCTGCTTATCGTCGCACATTGCAATTTACAACTTTTAGACTCATATAGTAGCTCACAAGTCCATATGAGACACAAAATACAAATGTATTGCAGATAAGATTAAAATGACGCAAAGAACTTGCAAAATCTGATACGAAAAATACCAGAAGTTTTAAAAAGACAATCATAGTTTGGGGACTCTTTCTATACATTACTAATCGTAAGTCAAAGTTGAGCGGCGAACAAAAGTGCCTAAAAGTAAACATGTGTTTGAAATCTTGTCAAACCCAATCGAACAAATGGACTGATTGCTATTCATTCGATAGATCATTCTTTTTGTTCGTTATTTTACACAAAAACAAATCGTCTTCGTATGTAATCTTTTTATCTGAACGTTGTACGATATTCCACTGTGACTTTACCGGCGTTCAATCATGATTAAAGCTTGCCCCCGATGGACCAAAGGACCTTCTCACTTTACAGGTAACGTTCTCAACATTTATGTAAATAAATACACACATTATCTGTAACTGTAAACACATTATGTTAGTGTAACGAAACGTTGGTTGAAAATACCGAAAGATAGATATAAAACCATTTTAGTTTTATCAATTTCGTTCAATTTTATTCTTTATTTTATTTTAGAACAAATATAACTGAATATTTTATGTTGCCTAACGCAATCGCAATGTGAATAAAACATAAAAAGAAATAAAGTAACAGATACACTCTGTCATACAGACTCTTTGTTGTTAAAGTTAATACTTTTACATAAATGAAATGAATAGCAGAAGATTTATTCTTATGAGAAACATGTCATAATAATAATTGCAAATATTGTCTTAAGGTCATGTGTCGTATGTATATTGTAATACTCAAATTTACAATATGTATAAAATTAATCGTAAATATATACAGTTTTTTTCTAAAAACGTATTAAACTAAAACACTCTTGGATGAATATTCGACCTACGTTTCTCTACAGAATTACAACTTAGATTGCACATAGTTATCATCGCGAAGTAATATTCTTACAATTTACACTTTACAAGTGTAAAAAATAAAACAATTAAATAAATCGATCACCCATACATATATCATCATTAAAAAACAAAAGGAATTATCTTTTTAACAAATCGAATCGGCAATATCAGACAATTATTGTGTCAGCATATCAAATAAATATAAAAAAGAAAATTGTCTTTCTGGCAAATGAATCGATTTACAATTTATCACTTCCTCTTTTTCACATGCTGTTGCTAGAGGTGTCGGTATCATCATCAGAGCCACCCACATTTCGCCGAAAACTTTGTAGAACGAATCGATATATATATTCTAGAAACTTTTTTTTGTGTCCGGCAGTACTATAACATATATTGTAATCGGATTTATCAGGAACGGTTCAGCGAATGTTCTTCACCAACTTGGCGTGTATCGAAACATCTGTTCGCTTTCGCAATTCTTGTAATTATTTTTTATTAAATTTATATTAACAGAGAATGACGTGTTCATTCTTACGGGAAGTTGTTGTTATTATTATTATTTTTGATAAGATGTGATTGATTCATTAATTAATATAAGTAATTTGACGTTAAATGAGAATTATAATTGTTGCTTTTTTATCATTGTATGATTGTACATTCATATCCTATATGATTGTACAATATAGATTAATTGCGTTGGTATAAAAATATATGTTGATAAAAGCTTTCTTATTGATTGAAAGTTTATAATTATAAAAAAATTAATCAACCGTATTAATTTTGTTAAATAGTTATGTCACTTTGGATGTAAAATGTAAGCTACGTTTTTTTTGTTGTAAATCATGGATTTTGTTTTTTAAGTAGGTATCTAAAATTAAACTTTTTGTGGTAAAATTTGCGTTGAACATGTAGACCTCTAGCGAGTAAACTGTCAACTACTATGCATAAATTATGACTCACGTTTTTTATACATTCACCATATTCGGGGCATGGATAAGAAGTAAAAGTTCAATCTCTTACATGTGAAGTTATTCTTAGAGCACATACAATATAAGTATTTGGAAGGATCATTTATTTTCAAACACTTTGTTATAAAATTTATTGCTTGGAGGAAAGTTTTCGCTCGAACTTTGTAAACAAGTTAGTATTACAAAAGTTACGATTTGGTAGGTGTGATTGTAGCCAGGTTGCATTTAGCTAATCGCTTAAAGGAAGCAAATGGATTTAATGTGTATTTAATCGTAGAGCAATCTAAATAACTCGTCTCTGATGAAAATCTACTGTAGTCATTGCAGTCGCAACGGATATTTCAATTAACTTGTAATTATTGCTGCTTTAAAAGTAGACATTTATTGAATTAAGAGGTACAAGAAGTGAATTTGTTTTTCTTTGTGAAAACCTACGTATTTTATTTTTGTTTCTCAATTAAATTAATTTAGACTAACAGAAAAAAATCTTATTTATAAAAAAAATGCTTTCGAGTATTTAAAGTTGAGTTCTTTCAGGTGTTTTATATATTTATACTAGTTTTATTTTTACATTCTGTTTATGTTTCATGTGCCTATCAATTTAACAGTTCTATAAAAATTTATGAATAGACGATGTTGTGAACCAGCCAAAATATGTCAAGTTTAAAAAAAAATCTTATGATATGTGCAATTACGTTGATATTTTTAGAATTTCAGATATTAATTAAATAAAATGTGGCAGTTCGTACCTAATAATATATTTCTTACCACCTACTAGTTTATTTGATATTTGTTAAAAGCCTATCTTATTTATACCGTAACGTTTTCAGAAATAGATTTAAATTATTTTCTTTTGCTCTACTGCTGAAATAGCTCGTTTGCGAACATGGATTTATTAACAAAAAATGATTTTTAAATGTCCTCGACACCCTGTATATCATTTTCTAATTACGAAATTAAATTTTAGTTTTATTAGCAAGACGAATAATATATTATTTAAATAACATACATATACAATAAAAATGTCCAGCTGAGACACAATCTACAACAAGAGTGACTCATTTCGACAAATGTGAGTGAGGATCGTGTAGCTTTCATACCCATATTCACGTTAAAATAAAATATGTATATAAACAACAATGAAATATGCATTTGCCGCGCAAACACCTGATAGCGTGAAAACTGTCCACTGCCGTATCATCGTCACTGTGAAATATGCATTTAAGAGCTATGAATATTTCATTTAGAGAGAGAGAGTAGTCACTAACTGCTGGATATACACTGACAGAATCATGACTAGTTTATGTGAGTGTTTAAAAAAGTATAAATATTTTACTATCCGATTCAACATTTTATAGTAATTTCGTTATAGTATAAATGATGAAGTATAGTACGTAATTGTAATGTATTATAATGATTAATATATTGGTTTTCAATTAAGGTTTATGTACCTACCTATAGATATTTCATAACTTTGTGTTATTTTTATTTTTGTTACTACTTATTGAAAATGAATTACTAAAACGGCAATACAAATATTTGAAAGCCTTTCAAATAAAAATATAAAACTACCTTCTGTGAGAAATAACTTCAAAACATACATTTTCGACGCACAAAAGTAAAGTCAACACAGATGTAGGAAATATATGATAACACATTAATACCAAATTCCATAGTAAGGACGTAAAAGCAGATATCATTTTGAATAGAAGGTTTTTTTGAGAAGATATATATTTAGGTACATAATCCTTATGTGAAACAATTAATTTAATGTACAACTATGAAAGAGATTGATGTTAGATAAGAGAAGCAAAAGGAAAGTAAGCATAAAGCACGTTTGAAAGTACAAAAAGTTTACTTAACGAGTCACGAATAGAGGCTGCTGGGTCCCGATATAATTCAATTTAACGCCGGCAGTGTGTCAGCATTTTTCTTACTTTTGTTTCCAAACATTTACGAAATGAAAAAGCAGAGGAAGAACGACAGAGTAAAGACTTTTTCTTAGCAAATCAATCGATTTACAATTTGTCACCGGGACCACTGTCGCTTCTTCACATACATTCACATATAAACACATCAGTAGCGCGTATACAGGAAGTTAAAATAGGGCACTTGTAATTTTGTATTCTACTTGCCTTAGAGAATTCATACAGATATTAATATTACCTACGAAATCAAACAAATAATATGATACTACATACATATAATGTTTTATATACATAATAGAAGGTACTGGCACCAGTTAAAGCCGCTATAAGAACAATGTTTAGTGTTTTTGTGATTAACGGGCTTCTTTTTTGTAATTCTCATGATCTCATGTTACTAATAAAACAAGTAACTCTTTATTTAATCAATTTAATTACCAATGTCCGCAAATACAGTTTTTTTTTTAATTATAGCCTTTTATTTTATTTATGTTTTTCTCCAGTAAAACCAGCAATGAGCACGCAGTGATGGACACTTGCTAATGATTAGAAAACTATAAGTACTACAATACAAAATATATAAAAGAAAAAAATCGTCAAATTTTGAAACAATGTAAAGCAGTTGCTATATAAATTATACTAATAATTAGTTTAAATGTCCACCATTTTGATACCTATTGCCTGATTGTAAGACATATACATTTATATAGATTAATATTCAGAAATGGTAGTAATCAAATATCAACAAATATTTATAATTCAGTACATTTAATTAAAAAATAGCCATTACTGGGGTCATATCCAAGACTGCGGTGCCAGTACCTAATGTTTCTGTAAAAAAACTTTACCTAAAATATACCTTAAACTATTCTTCTGTACACGCCATTGGTATTTGTATGTGGAGGAGGAAGGAAGAATCATGTATGTGATCAGTAACTCCCATTGAAAAGTTTTGTTTGGAATCAATATTAGAAAGTTTCACAACTGTCAATACTTGTTTTAAGTCATAATTTAGAATAAGCTTTTTCGATAAACTAATTCGAGTAAAGAAAGTTTAAGTCTCCAGAACTAACATGCATTTATTACAATGGGTTTTAGTTATACCATTTTCTTCAATCCAACCATTGTTTATTGTAATGAAAATAGTGCAAAACTTTTATTATTTTATGATAATGTCTTTAATTAAAATTAAGAAATAAAGCGAACAAAAATTGAGAGAATTAAATATTAATAGTATTTAATAGTTCATCCAAAATTCATACAATAAAAAATTCCAGTCATTTAAAAATATTACAATCTAATGAAATATATTTTCATGAAACCGTATCAAATAACGGTCATATTTCCGTAATGTTTGAAGTACGATTTAAAACGAATTTAAAATCATGTCGCCGAACGAGCAGGCGGTACGAGGGGATTTGATGGCATATCGGACGGGGGAGGCGGAACGACCGAATATTCATTTTTCACAATGAGATTATGATGTGTGAGGCAAGTAGCGGTTTGATTGGAATTCATTGTAAACGCAAATCTCGTGTCGAGCGCGCTTCATTGGATCGAAATCGAATCGTGCGTGGAAAACAATAATGCCATCAAATACATATATACACGTACGCTGGCCATACGGTTATAAATGTTCAGTACGAATAAATGTTTCAAATGATGCTAACATTTATAAATAGTTTGTATTTATTGCTCCAGTCAATTGCTCTCGTGATTATGTCATGAGCTATTATCAAATTAAATAATTTAGATGGTTATATTTTTTTTGATAGCACAAGGAATAGAATAGGTAGATCTGATTTCATTTTATTATTTATAAGAATACATTATTATAAAAAAAAAATATGTTTAAAATTTTAACCGAAGAAAAAATGGTGAGAACATAAAATTAAAAAAAAATGGTCTAAATGATAACTATACTTTATTATACAGTAGGTACATTTTACGTATGTATGAAAAATTAAAAAAAGGCACTTAACTTTAATTTAACAAACATTAATATCTCAAACTAAAATTAAATTTAAATAATTAAAATATTTGTACAAATTATCTCTGTAAATAATTAAATAAACAAATACAAATGCCTTTAAATAAATTTTAAAAAGTGAAAATAAATTAAACAACTACAAACATAATATGAATATGAGTTAATAATAAAACGAGAAAAAAATGAAGTGAGAAAGCCGAAAAAAACTTCATTAAAAGTCTCATTAGCAATGCAGCAACAGCATTTATAATCAACTCAGTTGGAAATGTATTATTATATGTAAATTAAATACAATTTGTGAGGTAATAAAAAAACGATAAATGCATAATACTACTGTACTAATACTTCCAAGTCACTTCAGTACAATTAAAAAATTAAGTAGAAAAAATTAATTGAACTGTTTTTCTTGGTTTGTATTCTAATGATTTATTTTCATTACAATTTATTTCAGCTAATAGTATTACTCTACTGTGAACTTTTGTTATATAATCTTAAATATGGACAATAAATACTTTCATATACATGATGTTTCGGTGTGTTTGGCGATACGAATATTTTGAAGGAAGGTAGAATGAGTCATTTATCCCAGAATAAGCAAGCTTTTCTACATTTTTACAGTGATTCGATCCTACTATGCTATTCTTAATAAAAACGTGATGCGATACTTTTCAATCATCTTTTATACTCATTGGACAGTAGAACACCTACTCCTGTGTAAAGATTTAAACAAGATGATCCTATTAGACGAATGACGATTTTTGTCGGTTTTTAATAATAACAAATGTAATTTTTTTCAACAAAATATTCAATTCATGTAGGTATTATGGTAGGTTTTTCGAAAGGGTATAAAATAGAGCAGTTTTTAAAACCATATGAACATCTGTAAGTGTGCTAGATTTTATAAAATAAGTTTTTGAAGAAATAATTTTATCAATTTTTTTTAAAATTTTTTTAAATGTTAAACTGTAGCCATATTTTGTTTTTGTTATTCATAAATTTTATTTTGATCTGATAGTGTAGCATAAACATTTGTAGTAATATAAAAAGTCAAACTTTTGCCATAATCATGTACAAATCTGTTTTTTTTTTTAATTTACAAAAATGGCCGATATAAAAAAACTGGTGCACTTTGTATATAGGTATATTTACTTAAATCACGTCATAATAACTCATTCTACCTTCCATCAAAATATTTGTATCGTCGAACCAAACAACCTGTATAATGAATTAAAAATAAACATATTATTTCCGTTAAATTTTGAATATTTCTTTAATTTAAAGATAAATATATCAGTTATTTTTAGAAGAATTCTACTACATCACCTTGTTAACATGCCTGAAGATTTTTGTTCATTTATATTTATTACTTCGTAGACAAACAAATTTATTACATGAGTAAAAATACACTTATTACATCAACACACCTACAATATGTGAAAACAAATGTCTGTGATTATTTTATAAATAATAACTACATATCTATATAAGTTAATTATCAGTAATATTTTATCCATGTATAATATAATGATACAATAAATAAACCTCTATAAACACCAATGACATATAACACATTATAAAAATAAATATACATTACAACAAATATAAATAAAATGACGATAATGGTATTTGGCACATGAAGTGTTAATAGTTGTTACCTACAGGTCAACTATGTCGGTATAGGGGTTAAGAATGTGTAGTTCATCTAAGGCGCGAGATCTATTTGTAACGAAGGTCACAAATAGATGAACCGTTCATTACAGCGAGGTCGAAAGATCAAATCCCACGAATTGTTAAACGTTTAGTGCGTCATGCGGATGACAGCCAAATCGTATTCATAAATTTTAACATATATGATATTAAATATCATGCAGGTAGGTATCTCGCAGAAGACATAAATTTCAAAAGATTTAGATACAATGATCAGTACTTAATTATTTATATACACATTATAATTTAATTAGAGTACATAGGTATGCAAATTATTAATTTCTTTCAACTATAAAAATATGTACATATACAACTTATCAATGGCATATTTTTACGTCTAAACAACATATTTTCAAAATCCAATAATTAAGGTATTTAATTCAATAACGACAGTTTCACCTTCCTACATTTAACCATTCAGAAATCAGCCATGATCGTTTTTTTGTCCAATTTATAACAAAATAATACTAAATGACAAGAACATTGAAATTAAAAATTGTACCCAATTAAAAATTAACACACATTGCAATAAACGAAAAGCTTTAATCAATATTCTAAAACACATTAAATATCACTTCAAAAAACAAATATTACAATAAAGAAATACATTTCTTGCATAAAAAAGCACGTACATATAAATAATATTCCAAAAAGTATGTATTCAAAATGAAAAACATCACTTCTACATCTATACACAAATTAAGTTCTTACTAACAGTGCAAAAAAGACGATTCAGATGCTTACGCGAACAAAACCTATTCATAACAGATCTATACAATATGTAGAGCTAATATTGACAGAGAGCTGAAACACAAATGAAAAATTCAAAAAAATAAAAGTAAGGAAAGATTTCATTGGCAAAAAGGTACAAAACTCTTAGAGTCAATAACTAGAGCGTCTGAGAGAGCCCGCAATGCAAATATACATTACAGTAGCGAACATAATACTCTTGCTGTGGTAAGAGTGGTTTTATAACATCATTATTTTGTATTCAAAGGATAGTTAGTTAACCTTATATTCTAAGTGTGAACCGTAACTTTTTAATATTATATTAGCCTAAATAGCTTAAGCTCATATTTAGATACATATAGTCAAATACAAATACGAAAGCTTTAAGGGGTTAATATAGTATAAAGAATATACATTTCTTGATAAGCTTAAAGTAAAAAAAATATATGTATGTTGGCTCATATAATTAGTTAATTTTTGTAGGCAGGTAATACAAAAAAAAATTAAAATGTATTGGTAATTAAATTTAAGTAATATAAATTTGTTATCTTAAAGTGTATGGCACTAACCAAGTATTAAATTAGATAAAAAATAAAATAAATTATTATTTTATTTAAATTTAGAATATATTTTACTTTTCTTCTTAGAAAAAGTTACCCGTGTGAAACATCACCAATCCATTTGCTGCATCGAGTGAAGTAAAGAAACGCCTTCTTTAAAATTGAGATTGATGAATAAAAGGATTAAACGAACAAAATAAAATAAAAAACTCAAACAGAATGGTGCTTCTTCTATCATACAATCAAGTTAAATGGTAGAAGTACGAGTAAGAAAATTTGATTCGCAAATATAGAATCTGAACTCATCAGCATGGGTTTCTTTATACTTAGATTTTTATTTATTTTATAATTGCACGCGGGAAATATATAATGACTATTAATATTTATTAATCTCAAATTATATGGTTTGAACCTTAGACAAGGAAAGACATAGGACTCATAACACATTACCTAGCCTTGTTACCATATCGCTCCACGAGTCATTGGTGTATTACTCAAATTTTAAAATAAAAATTAATTGTTTGAAATAATACAATTAATTAATAATAAATGTTTTATATTGCATTTAAAACTATTTCAGTGATAAATTAAAACTTAATGCATATTATAAATTTTCGACTGACGCCTCTGATATATTTTCATGGAAATGACATATGATAGAAGATGGCCGCCGTCTACATTTATAACAGTCATAGACATAGAGAATGGACTGGGCCATTCCCTATCCAGCTGTGGGGAAAAAAAGCGGGTGGAAAAATGTGAGAGAGACAAAGCGATCGTGCGGTCGGTAGTTGTCTCATACTAGAATTCTGATTGGTCTATACGCACATGTTTGCAGGAGAAGATAAGTTCTGCACTGCGTGTACATCTACAGAAAAAAGATAGGTATTGGCCGCACAGTCGCTTTGTCTCTTTCTAGAGAGTGGTCAATTTTCTGAGGCTATTGCTTAGTCCATTCTCTATGTCTATGGTAATAGCATTGGTTGTTATGTATCCATAATCTTTCCTAATCTAAGGTTTGAACTGACACCTTTACGACAATAATTAGGCAAATATAGAACTGTTTTATAGTTTGTACTGATTAAAATGAAAATGATTTTTTTTCTATACATATTTATCAACAAATTACAAAAAATGGTAATTTTTTTTAACGAGATTTAAAAAAATATTACAGTTCATAGATATACATACGTTAAATACGGTGTATTTTATTTTTCTTGAATAGTATTTTGAACTATTTTGTTAATTATGTTATGTTACAAATATCAAATTCTGGAAAATAACATTTTTATCACATATTTTTACTCTCATTACTAAGTAGTGGGTATACATAAATTTACACGATTTAAAGGTCTCTGAACTCAATACAAACGACCCTTATTTATCGGTTGTGAACGCTCTGTAGCCAAAACAGTATAATTTATAAAAATTAAATTTTAAACTTAAAGTTCTCTAAAACGGAAACAGATTTTAAATTTTTCCAATTATAATAATTTTTTGAGACGTTGTTTTAAACAAAAGTTGTAGACAATATTATCATGGTTTTTAATGTGCCAATCAAATAATTTTTATATTCAGTATTTATTATGCACCTTTTCGTTTCTGTGTTATAATGTATAAATAAGTCTTGTGGTGGCCACAGCAATTTATTTAATTAATTATATTCTTCCCATATAAAAATTCCTGAGTATAAACATATATACATCGCAACATGGCTACCAATACCCCAAATATTCACATAAAAAAAAGTGACCCAAACTATGCTCGCTATCACTGTATACATACATACATAATACAGTCGGTCAATAAAGGCGAATATGTACGTTGGTATGGTCGCCACGCATTCCGATCAGCAAAAAGAGAATAATGAATACGCAACGAATCGAGTTGGCAACCGAACCGGTCTCAAGCCGAACAACCACAACGAACTTTCTGTGTGGAGCAGTGGTGTGTCTTGGGAATTTCTATTAGGATACCGAGAATTTTGTTTTGTATACAACGAACATTTAGATATAAGAAATGATTTAAGGCTTCCGCGGTGATCGTAAAATGAAACTGGTATCTGATTTGGCTAACGTCTTGTCACAGATTTATGTACATAGAATAAATTAACGGCTAGAATAAAGTACATAGCTCACACCGACAAGCCAAATATTACATTGATATACTTTTTTCTGAGAATAAACCATGATTTTAATAAATATGAATACCAGACGAATATAAAATGCATACTATATGTAATAATTGAAGTGAATGTAAGTTAGTTTAACATAAATAATTAGGGCAAGACATACACGAGTGTATGTCTTAAGGGTTCCGAAGTACGTGGACTGTTTGGAACCACAGATGTATTTTTGAGTTAAAAAATAATATAAAAATAGGGTCATATTCTACTAATTGAGATTTACATTTTGACACCCCCCATGAAAATAAAAAATTCTATGACACCCCTCCCTATTTCATCAAAATTTTAAACCAGCCTCGTTATCAAATTTTTTCAGATTTTTTGAGCTAGTAGTTACCAAATTAGAGGAGGGGACAAAATAAAATACTGCTTTTAGCCTCCTGCTGATTGAGATCTACATTTTGATACCCCACACGTCTTTGTATACATTTTTTTTACATCTTTTACTAGAGTTACATGTTCAGTAAAAATTTCAAATTTCTAGCTTAACTTTACGAGATATTTTGCTTTAACTGAAAAGGACGGACGGACGGACGACAAAGTGATATTATATTAATAGGGTTTCTTCGGAACCCTAAAAACGGGATTAAAAATGATGAATACAATTAAATATAGATAAAATATTTGTTTTATCGTCATTTCGTTCATATACATAGGTATATCTATTTATGTATACGATTATTTAATGATTAATAATTTTTATCTTCAAAACGACTCGGTGAATATAGTTGTCTCCAACAAGTGTATTCTTTATCAAAATGTTAAGTAATATTTCCGCGGTATTTCTTAATTTTGATTTGGCGTATGTGAAAAAGTTATGAAATTATTCAATTTAAAAAAAACCGCTAAAATACTAATTCGTAAAGCAAAACTTACCCATTACAAATAAACAAACAATTATTTCAATCAATTCAAACTTAAACCCCGATTAATAAAAATCAATCGGCTTTCCAATAAACTCCAATTTACAACTCACTATTCGCCACTGGATTTTCTGTGTGGGTATCAACCACTAAATAAAATAAGCAGGTTTAAAAAAGAACTAAACAAAGTGGAGATTGGACGACAAAACAAAAAGGTTTTGCACGTTTCTGCAATACTGATGGCGTCTATAGATGGTTCTCGTAGGTTGTGATTCTCAACCCTTTTTAAACATGTGCAAAAAACAACTCGTTTGTGTTTTAAATTTTGTTTTTTGATGTTACCGCTTGCAGTTTGAGTATTTTTTATTTAAAAAATCTGTGCTTTTACTATAAATGATTTTTTTGTACATTTTCGTAAACTACAAGTCAGCTCTTTTTAATTATTACATCATTTATTTATATTAAAAATTTAATAATAAACACAACATGTATAAAATGTTTTATACTTTTTTCTAATTGTAACTGATGGAAAAGTTTTGTGATGTTGACTGGACAAAAGTACAAAAAAAAATGAAGAAAAATTGATTTTCATTGAAAGCTAAGGTTCACTTCTTTTTCAGTACATCAAATACATCATAATCTTTTTAAACATAATGGGAAATTTTCCATTTAACATCTTCACATTTTAATTGTGATTTATATTAAAAAAATATATAAAATATTTAAATAAATTAGTTTAGTTTAGACGGCCTTATATTAAGCGAATTATTTTTTCTCCTATATAATAGGGAAAATTACCTTGATTAATCAGATAAGATTGTAAACTTATTTTAAATAGTTAATTTAATTAATTTCCATCGCCATTGGGCTACAATTCCGTGCTTAGGTAAAAGGCAGTAATATTATTTGTTCAACTTTTTTTTGGTACCGATGGATTCTGAAGAAAAAGCAATAAAATATAGTTTACCAACTGTCTTTTCAAAACATAAATGCAATTTATACTGTTGGCATGTAATAAGACACTAGCATTAAATCACCCTCAAACTAATCACACAGTTAAGTGGGATCTGAAAAACCATCGTATAAACACGAAGTAAAATAGACACAGTAGAACTTTAATGCCAAAAACTTTAATTCCATTTTTCTCAGTTTTTGCTGTTTTTCACCTAAGCACGGCAGTACAGTTCTTTTAGCCTATGTAGTTAAGGTGGGTGTATCTATTCATAAATAAAAACATTTTTTATTAATCAGAAATAAGGTCAGTACAATTTTCATCCCGCGTTGTGAAAAAATAAAATTTTATATAAAATTCCTAAACTTGCGAATTTAATAATTTAAAAAATAAAATAAAACACAGGTTCACGCTTGATAAAGTATGTGAAAGACTGTACTAAATAAAAATATTAACAAAACATATTCAAACGTAAGTCGAAACAAAGCACGACATGCGAAAATAACCAAACATTGAATAGGAAACACAGAAACTATGCATACAAAAAACATATTTGTTTTGTAAAATAACACAATTGTCAACAGCAACCGCATCTCCGGTGTAAATACATAAAAGGGGACGTAAAGAGCACAACAAAAACAAGAAACTGTTCTTCCGACACTGAAGGCGAAAGGAGCGACTGAAAGACACGTCACAGCAACAGTGTTGACGCAGTAGGTACCAACTTATACACACTGTGTGGAATGAAGAGAAATGTGTACAAAAAATATAGTGCATATGCGTTATGTAAATGTGACAAGAAAATTTACGGGATTAATATTATTTTTATTTATTTTAATAAAATAGATATAGGTTAGCAAATTTGACTCAAAAATCAGTCATAACATATTTAACAACTAGCCAAATTTTTATTTTGTATAAATGTCGAGTTTTTAGAATGTTTTTTGAGTGGATTGGGGGGGGGGGGGGGGGGGGGGAGGTGATATGTATTAGGTGTTTCTTTACAATTGATAATTTTATTTATTTTTCTCGGCGTGAAATCCTAATAATTTGTGAATAGATAAGGTACTGGCACCAGTTTTGGATATGACCCCAGTAATGGCTATTTTAAAATTATTTGATTATTGATATATGATTACTACCATTTCTGAATATTAATCTACATACATTTAACTGTCATACAGCATGATTTGATGACAATCGGCCAGTAGGTGTCAAAATGGTGGACATTTAAACTAATTATTAGTATAATTTATTTATTAATTATTATATTATCATAGAAACTGTTTTACATTTTTTACATTTCAAATTTGACGATTCTTTCTTTTATATCTATTGTGTTGTAGTACTTATCATTTTGTAATCATTACCAAATGTCCATCACTATGTGCTCATTACTGGTTTTACTTTATCCGTTACTGCAGAAAAAACATAAACAGAATAAAATGCTATAAATAAAAAAAATAAAAACTATATTTGCGGACTTTGGTAATTAAATTGATTAAATAAAGAGTTACTTGTTTCATTAGTAACCTAAGTTCATGAGAATTATAAAAAAGAAGCACGTCAATCACAAAAACAGTAAACCTTGTTCTTATAGCAGCCATAACCATACCTACTTATGATAGTTTAAAAACATTTATTGTGTATACTTTATGAAGTTAATCACTTTGACATCTGAGTGACTAATAAAAGCATATTTAAAATCTATACATATTCATATAAAATGCAAGAATATAGTAGATATGTAAAACATACAAATCGCATTAGAGACGGATAGTGTTCATGCGGACTTAATTTCCAATTCCTCGAATATATTTCCGTTTTGAGTTCTGGTATACGCCAGAAAATGGGTTGTACAACTCGTGACGTTTATATTAAAATTCATAATTCACTGGCGCAAATGGTTTGTATAATATATACGGGAACAGGCACCTCTTGACGGAAAATTGAACAATGCATTGTATGCACGTCTCCAGAATATTGATATGTTTGTCCAACGAAAATGAAATTGGCACTTTTGTCGATCATTCGCCGACGCTGATGGTTGTATTTAACGATGAATGGAGTTGTGTAATCGAAAAATAATAAACGGGGAATTCTGTGTAGGTACATGGAATTCTTAACCGAAGAAAAATTTTTATACGAAATTTGTATGTATAATATTAAATAAGAATAATAATTCAAAATACATAGTTTTAGGGATAAGGAAAGGCTGTAGTTTTCTATTTATTTTACTATAAAAACTGATAAAGAATATCGTCCTATTGTATATTCTTGTCTTTTTTTAAATAACATAAAAAATCAATATGGTCATTGAAAAAGTATACTATATAGGGCTTTTTTAAACAAAAAGGTGCTGGAACTCACTTATTGTCAAGCTTTTTACTAAAGATAATTATATTTAAATATCATTTAAATTAAATTTAAAGTAGCCATGAAAAAAGGTGCTGGAACGCCGTTCCACCGCGTTACATTACAAAATAAGTCCTGTATATATTAATGGGGTACTCGATGGTACAACAATATATTATTTAATAATAATAATAACAACTTAATTACGTAAACGTCTGAAATTTATTTAAAAAACAATAATTGCAAGCTTTCGAATTCACAAATTCATCCTCAGGCTTTTAGAAAATAAAATAAAATTAAGACAGATGTCGTAATCTCAGTATATTCAATGTAGCTACGAGAAAATAAATTTCTGACGTTTATATTTATATTTTTAACGCCACTACTAATATATTATTATTTAATAATAGATATTATTAACCTTACTACTCGAACTTTCAATATGGCATTTATTTTATTTTATAGGAAAAAGTACTCGACTTTGTAACGTATTCGACTTATAAGAAATAGATGAAATAATTTCAATGTAGAAAAAAAACTTAATATAATTTAAAAATAAATAAATAAATAGTAAGCAACCCTACACTGTTTCGATTAAGACGGTATATATGCATTAGGCGAGAACAAAGCTGACATTGGGGAGGCGGCAGAAACACGGACAGTTTGTGAAAAGAAACGAAGAAAATAGAAATAGCCGAGACATACAAGAATAATACGGCCATGAATCCATGAATATCGCGGTTCAGTTAATGCGTGGTGACACGAAGGCACAGAACGACTCTCTCCGGAGGAAAAAGAGGTGTGATCCGGAGTCAGCATTCCTCCGGTGAAGCATGGGGTCAGGGATCGCAAGTCTAATATTTAACAGTCCGCGCGTATTGCAGACATGACAAAAAAAATAATGTGCGTAGGGATTTTTTTTTGCTTTTCGATGGAGAAATATGGAACACATGTGTCCAAGGTTCTCAAAATTTTTACTGATTGACTCAGAATATTTCTAAAAATAAAAATACATTTTGTATTATAGTTTTTAAGTCTTTAATATTACTTTTAAACAATTAAAAGATAAAAAATAGATGTATACTATGTTAAAATTTATTATCCAGGTTTTTAATTGCAATAATCATATTTATTATTATCAAACTTATATTTCGTGTAATGCTGTTTTAAACAAAATTATAAATGAACCCATACAAATTATAAAATAGTTTTTTATCCAACCCTGATCAACATGAAGACGAAGTCAAGGCAAGTCCGTGGTGGACACGAACAATGGAGTTAATTCACAAACGAGTGGAATACAGGAACGCCAGAAAGAAATCCAATTAAATGAGGAGGACGCGTGGAGCTTCGGCAAAAAGACAACCTGGGGGAAAGGGCGGGAGGGATATTGTGAACCCGGGCGAAATTCACGGTGTATTAGAGCTGGGTGTTTTGTAGGTGAATAAATATATTTTTTACGTCAGTTTTGTTTTTGTAAATTGTATTTTTACACTTTGTGTGTATGTTTGAACTACATTTAAAAAATAAATATCATAATTAAATACTATACATACATATATTTATTCAATACAATGTAGTGCAGTTAAAAGATAAAAACAAATAAATAAGATAAAAATATTTATTTAATAACAACATTTTTCAATAAAGATAATAAATATTAACATTACATTTGATTACAAACCATCTAAAAATCTGACATATATCTAGAACACAGTTTTACTTATGTACTGGCGGATATAAATTCAATCTTAATATTATTATTTGAATAAATTTTTTTTATGATTTGCGTCATATTTGTATTACTGTTTACGCCTTTAGCATGGGTACCATATTGTTACACTATGCCGGGAGATCATAAGAAACGTATTTATGAAAGTTTCACGCAAATCGGTTTAACACTTTCTGAGATAGTGTAAATAAACAAACTTTATATTAGTTAGATTAGATTAAATACTATATATAAAGTTAATTTTAAAATTATGATATATTATTAAGTAAGTATAATAGAAATATCACTAGGACATTTACAACCATACCGACTTTACTACTCATCATAGAAAAAGAGTAGGAGGAAGTACATCTGAATGGGAGTTGTAAGCAAAATGATCGAGAGTTTGGGGCGTACCGGTGAGGGGTGAAAGGGAGGATACCCGAAGGTCGGCCGCGTGACATCCATGCGAAGAATTTACAATGTTCACTCATCACCCACAAACTCTGAAGGCAATCAACGTTGCCTTTGGATTAATTAAAGAACGACTCTTCCCACTATATCATTGACATTGATACTTTGCGAGATGACAAAAATAACAAATTGTCTGATATCGAACGATTTTTTTCAACAAATCGTTACGGTCGACTTATGTTTCAAAGGGTTGATGAAATTACGGTGATCTCAACACATTTTTTATTTCAGCTACATAAATTAGTTCGATTCAAGATTAAAAAATGTCATTTTATTTTAAAAATAAACTTTCTAAAGTCCTGTGAAGAAATATTTCAGTAGATACCGATGAAATTCTTTATTCATTTTATATATAAATGAATATTTAAAAAAAGTTTTCTTTATTTATATATTTATATTATTTATTATTCACCAATGATTCCAAATATTTTATTAATTAAGAAGGTAAGTTCTAAAAATTGGTGGATTTTGAAAGAGTTTTCGGCATTCCATTATATGATAGTGTCTATTTTGAGCCAAACTCTCAATCATGATATGATTGAGCGAGTTTTGCTCAAAACTGACAAGAAAAACTGAAAGAATTCCAATTTTTTTTCAAAATCCACTGCCATCTCTAGTTTAAAAAAAATATATTTATAATTTAATAATATATTTAAAATACAAATGTAGATTTTTTTAAATTACTTTTTGATTATTGATAATAGCAAGAAACAAAGTTTAGTTGTAAATTATAACTTACGCTTAAACACTCTTACAGATTTTCAATAACAGTATCAATGAGCTCAATTAAAGCAATAACTAATCTCAATTGAAAAATATATGTCACCAAAATCAACACGGTCGGCGGCACCGATACGATGAAGGCGATCAGATTCCAAAAGGATTAGGCTAGTCTAAGCCCCCGCGGCGCTACGGGCGATATATCTCTTTCTCTCTCTCCCACACTATGTTTGCGATGCAATGCACGACCGCTAAGTATTGGATCCAATCTCGGGTAATTACCAATGAAACGTTGACATGCATTCGCTATTAGTTGGATCAACGGGCGTTAAGTCGGCCCTGATGTTAAAACACACACATACGTATATACGCGAACTAAAACACACATGCAAGCGTGAGGCCATAGTACACAGTGGTAGTCGAAAGTTTGGATCGTTATTGAACCCCACAAAAATAATATTCTCAGCTTAAAGATAACTGGATATAATTAAAATTGCCTGTTAGTAACTCACTCAATTTCCAAATGAAACAGATGGTTCGGAGATTTATTAGACTGTTAGAAATAAGCGAACAAAAAAAAGTATGAGATGTAATCATGTTTATTTATAAATAGACATTTCAAAAGAGCATGGTATGTTGATATTGAGAACCTTTCTTTTATTTGGAGATTAGTGATAATCTGCTCTGAAGAAATAGATCCCAAATCAACGCAAATAAAACACTTGTTGAATGAATGAAGGATGTTCAATATTTTTCAAAAAGATGTTTTATTTACTGAATTGTTAGAGTAGTATATAATCAATCAAAAGTATAAAATTAGACATGTTTTTTTTTTAATAGTCTTATTTTATCTAAGGTAACATTATTAAATAAATTAATCAGAGCAACTAAATCATGTAATTAATATCACATTTTTCTTATATTTATTACTCATTAAACAAAAAGCATTATAAATTATAATTTTACATCAAATTTTCTCATGATACTCGTAACTAAATGAATCTTAGATTATAATCAATGTGACAAGACTTATAGGTATATTTAAAAACCAATATAATTCGAGTTATTGAGCTACCTATTTTCATACACCAGAAAAACATTGTGTATCACTGGTACAAATAATCTTCCCTTATCCCTCTCACATTTCTTCCCACACCATCAAACTAGAGATAGCAATGTAAGAGTTGTAAACGAAGATTGAATTTGCTCTAGTGACATGTCAAACGATTGTCGTAACATTTGTATGGCGTTTGTAACCTAATCGAGGTTTTTATCTGTATCTAGCGCCGCTATAAGCGACATTATAAAATGCAACTCGTACTTGCATCGAAGATAATTGCCCTGTATACATTACCATGCACACTGCTGATAACTACAAAGAAACGCACGTGAAGAAACTAATTATTCCCTATCTGCTGTTACGATGTTTTGTTTTTCTTTCTTGCTTTTTGTTTGTTTGTTTGTTTATTTGATCTTGTTGGTTTTTGTTTATCTCGCCTTTATTTTATTTATTACCTAAATTAGCTACAATACTAATTTAAATAATTTAATTGACTCATTGAAATTCAGAATTTCAATTATAATGTCTTTTAGTAAATAGACAATACAAAGTTACCAAATTACATATGTATATGTATCTATTACACTGGTAAAGTAATTTCAATATTGAATTTATTTTTCGATAAAAGAATTTTTATCTTAAAAATAATATTTAGAGCTTTAGTTTAATTTTTTTTTACGTGAATTTCATTAATAATCTTACATATGCGATGTATAACAATAGGAAAAATACATATGGTCCCACATAAAGAGCAGAATTGTACTGTAAATGAGTATGAAATATGAATACGATTTTCCTTAAAATTACTCAAAGCCATTGAGATTATTTAACTAGTAACGAAATGAGTTAAAACAACGAATTGTTATTAAAAATAATATTAGTACAACTATGATTTTCTCAAAGTGGACTTACATGTTTTGGCTTCTAAGTGACATAATTGATTTTGTTTACATACCAACTGCTGACTTTAAATATGCAAGCTGACCAAAAGCATATCTGCATAACCCACCTGAAACAAAAGAATATATAGATTAGCTTTTATTTCAAATAATAAAGAAACATGTTAAGATTATAATTCATACAACATAAATATCAAAAACTAGAGACACTTTCCAATAAATTCTGCAAACATACAAATCCTGTAACTAATTATAAGACATATACAAAAACTAGAAAATCCTCAATGAAGGTAGATTCTACAAAATCTACAAACAGGAGCATACATCATTTAGTAGCGCAGCAAAGCTGTGAACTACAATTAAGAAATCGTATAAATCAAATAGGCGCCACCGGGCTGCAACAATATAAAATCGTGCGACATTCACAACAAGTTAAATTAAAAATTCCAGTTCGTTCATAACTTATCTATAAACAGTGTCGCGTACACATGTTTCACAGTAGCGCGTTTTACCGGCACAGAATGAGAGTGGAGGTGTGAAGCATAAGGTTCAGCATGTGGAATGAATGAGTAAGTGAATTTTGATGATTTTTCCCCGTAATAATAGTCTGAAGTTAAGTATTTAGGAAACTATAAAAATATTATAATTTTCGGTGTATTATACTTTTGTTTCTAATTTTTTTAAATTTCATGTAATTTAATTAAGATTTTTATGGAAATGATTGTTTTCACTTTAAATCCAAAAGTATAAATAAAGAGTGAAATTATACAATCATCGGAAGAAAAATTGTTATTCTGAGAGAAATTTGATAATTTATTATTTATTTTCGATTTTGTATTTTTGAAACGGTGTGTAGTATAAAAAAGGTTATAGAAAATTTTATTAACTTTAATTTATGATCTATTGATTTTTATAATGAACCGTTTTTCTCAATATTCAATCATTTAATGGGTGAAATGTTTCTAAAAACATTTTTTTACTAGGTATATTTTGCAAAGTATAAGAATTACCCGTGTCAGATATTTAACATAAGTATTTGAATTATGTATATATACTTAAGCTTAGTAATATAATTTTATTCTTAAAATCAAAATTGAGACTGTTTTTTTAAGTGTTATAAAAATTATTAAATTATTAAAAGCAACTCTTATTTGTAGATAGGAATATTGCGCTACACTTTTCTAAAATATAATTTAGAATAGGTTTAAATCTTAATTACATATTGTAAATGTCATACTAATTTCTTACGGCGATGTCGAAAAGCTTTTATGCCATAGATACGGTCTTAATTTTAATTCCGAATAGTACATCGGATAACTTAACGAGAAAATGAAGAAGGGAAAGAACAAGAAAAAGCAATAGGTGACGCGGTGAGAGAGATGAGGCGATACTAATCTAATATTCAGTGCACGGATTTTCTTGCTGCTGCCCTCATTACTTACCATCCAGCCCGGACTAATTCTTTCAATGTTATTGAGTCTACCATTACATGACAAGTGGTAAGGATTCGTACTATTTCTTAAAGTATTCTCGCTGACTTGGATTTTCTTTTGATTAGATATATTGTTTTATATTTTATTCATGATAAATTATATAACGTGAAGTTTTTAAAGTATTACATATATGGTTATATAATTTAGAAACATTGTAAAAAGTACTATCAATAAAATCTTTCGAATATTCGCAGTTAATAATATCAAGAGGAAAAATCTGAAGAATCCTTGCAATTTGTGTTAAATTCAAATTTTTATAAATGATAGAATGGACATATAATAAAAATAAAATAATGTTTGTTATAAGAGAAAGAAGAAACCATCAGAACAAAGAACTATAAATAGAATGAATTAAGACAGAGACAATCGTTTTCCGTAATTTCCTCAAGTGTACATTATACGAAGTATAAATTAAATAACAAAACAAGAAAAACAGTTAAGAAAACAAACGGGAAAGAAACAACGCGTCGTGAAAAATTACAACAGACGTTGAAAATTAACTCACTTTCCACATAATTCAATTGACGTATTTTCCTCGCAACGAAAGATAACCATAAAAATAAAACAAATGCTGCGCGGAATCATCATTATTCGCCAAACGCTACGCACAATGTTTTAAAACGTACAAGTATATATGTATATCTCCATTTCTGTAGAGGTTTCACACGAACAAGTTTGTACTGCTAAAAATTTTACGTGTTTGTTGTAAATGTGCATTATGTTGTACAGGGAGCCCCATGGGAAGATATTGAAACTAATTAGCTGTCATTTTCAAACGGACGCTGTTATTGAAAAAAACCTGCAGTTTTTACTGGGTATAAATAAAATTTTATAAAATGTTTGTGCATCAATTTATTTTATTACTGCCCAAAAATGAAGTAACGTAATTTAAATAAATAATGAGTTATAACCTTTTTAGTGTGGTTTCACTTTTAAGTTTACGTTTTCGTATTTAATACGAACCCCCCTACAAGAACTGCTATACACTTTTCTACTCGAAAAGTGCATCTTTTTGAGAGTAAAAGTCAGATTATTGATTTTGACGCGCACGTACATGCTTCTATCATAGCCCGAATAAAATTGCAGACTCTCCTCTTTTCAACGCAATTTTCGTTTTTTCAATAACTGCATTCATTTGAAAATGACAGTTCATTAGTTTTAATATCTTCCCATGGGATATTCTGTGGATAGAAAAGGACGTTGCCTATTGACCGACGAAATAAATTTTAAATGGAATCATTATTATTTGAAAGAAACAAAATTTCTAAGCATTACAGTAGGACTCCTATAAGTTCGAATTCCCCTACATCGGAGGAAAAGTTGTTTCCCTCACTCCTTACCGTCTTTTCATTGAGCATGCGCAAACGGTGAGAAAATAATTATTAAAGTAGTTTAATAATTATTTAAATGGAAATATACGTACAACGTTATAGTATTCAAATAAAACTTAAATATAATCACTAAGTATATCTTCTTCTGAAGGCGCCATATATTAGAAATGATGAATTGTCAGATAACTTTTCAATTTTACCACCAGAGTGCCATCCACGTGGGTTATGTTAGATTGCTCTGAGTAAAGTGTGCGAGAGAGGGAAAGCTATTCCCGGCTCATTTCGTTAGATCGGTATAGTGATGGAAGGGGTACCCCGTATGTTCTAATTCCGAGAATTTTAGGTCCCGTAGCTTAGAACTTATATGAGTTCTACTGTATTGCACTGAAGTACTTTTTACTTAGGAAGAGATATTCAGTACATCATATTTATATTTAATCATATCAATTTAAAAATAAAATATTTATGAAGTCCTTCGACATCAAACTAGCCTTAACTGTTCGACAATTTCCATTCATCCCGTAAATAACATTTGGCGAGTTAGCAGTGAGTAATCTGAAGAATTAGAAATCGCGCGTGATATACAGAGCGAGATGGCTATGAGCTAAATGAGTTTGAATAATTAATTCGCCTAGTTCAGTGAAATGTGCAGCACTACATCAAACAAATTGCGGAAAGTGCTATTAGAACGGGACACAAGACGTTAACTCTTCATATAATGACTGCTCTCGAGATGTATGAATACCAGCTTAAATAAAAAGGCCTTGGCATAAACTGATCATTTATATGTATTAGGCTGGTTTAAATTTTGTGATACATTTATTTTCTTTCTTTCCTTTCTTTGCAAATTAAAGAATGAAAGATGTTATAAAATATACATAAATTTGATTAAAAAATTACCATTAATTCTAATCATACTGTAAATGCTTAAATTAGGACCTCTTTTATTTTGGTTAAAACCTTAAGTATGACGTAGGATAGATCATTCAGTAAAAAAAAAACAAAAACACTTGTCTAACAAACCTATTTTCTAAAAATAAAAAATAACTAATACATATATAAAACTAACATAGTTGTTATTCAGTACCAGTATTATTTAAAAGAACAAAATCTATTTATACATTTAACACTTAACGATTGTTTGTACAAGCATTCGACTGTACACGGCTATTCTGAATTCTTACTTAAAACGTCTTGTTAAGCAGAACAATTGTTCTGCATAAATAATTAACGTTCACTGAATTCAATATTATGTAGAAACATGACCGAGCGTATTGAGACGTGGCTCAACACAATTATATAAAACAAGAGAGAGATTTCAATTCACTGCGACCAGATTAAATATATAGACCTGACAAGCAAATCTTATTGTTAAAGTACCTACTCAAGTTTAATCACTTATAAATTGTGCGACAAAAAGTTAAATTAACTAACACATACTCTTAATTAACGATCGATTATTATTTTTATCTAGCATGAGAATCAGTGACCCTGCATTATACGATATGTTGCTATTTTCAACATTCAATTATATTAATGAATATTAATATCCATATCGAGCAAGAAGGCTGTGTAAATAATCAAAAACAAAACCTAATCGCAATAAATCAATAGATTGAACGCTAGACACCGTATAGATAAATTTACACTTGCACAAAAAGTCTCAAAATTCTAAAGTGCATAGATAGGTATATACTATAGTATCGAATTTAAATCGCCAATGCAGTCCATGTATACATATCGCGATCTTACTTTATCGCACATCAAAACAGTATCAGTTTGTCTTTCCAATGCTTAAATTATATTTACTAGTCAAGATGTTCTAAGTTTCATTGTGCAATTCGATAGAGTAAGTTAAGTAAGTAAGAATTATTGGTTAGATACTGTTCAAAACTTATTAGTTGGGAATGTTCACAAACTTCGTTAAACTCGAAACAAGATTGTTTTCATGTACATAATTTAGCAATTATATTATATAGTTTTAAATTGTATCGATATCTGTTTTATCAACTTATTCTTACTTCGAATTTTGTATGTTCCAGTGGCCGCTGATTAAATTACTTCAAGTGATTGATTAATATTATAAAATACAAAATGCAGTTATTAATAATTTCTAACAATACATCTAAATATGTAGGTATATGACTATATAGTAGTCACTGAACTATACAATTAATAAATGTAGCGTTTCATCAATAATTTGATTTGCATTAGAATCCACTCAATAAACAGGATAATATAATTATTTTGCAAAATTTACATAGTACTTCTATATTATATCGATTTAATTTATATTTGGAACAATAAAACGTTAATATACATGAATTATAAATGTACATAATATATGTACACTACAAAGTAATAGTTTTCAAATTACATTTACAATTTAAACAAAATACACCAGAAAAGTAATTTCAATTTATTTTAACATCAGCAGAATCTCTAATATACAAAACGAAGAAATAACGAAAAAGCTGCTGTAATAAAACAGGCAATCAAAAACTTAAGCAGAATCGAAGAAAACGACTAACAGTACATCTGGCTCATACAATGTGAAATAGCCAACAGTTTGAAACTAATGCAATTTAAGATGAACAACTTTGAGCCTCGGCCACAGTGATACTAGACGTCATGCTAGTCCAATAAAGAGCAGAAATATTGGGCCGGGCAAGGCAGGGGGTGCGCTGTTTCCGCTTTCTTTCCGCCGGCACTCTAGGGAAGAGTTAGCATAACTTTTACTGTTGGAACATCGTAAAGACAAGCTCGTTATGCACACGGCCCGGCATGTTATTCCACTTGACCGGCCTAGCCACGGTCACAGCTTGCCTTTAATACACAATCGCTTATTTCCTATACTTGTTTTTACATCTTGGAATTTATATTTTCTGTTTCTACTTCCTGTGATAAACGAAAAAGAAACACTCGTTTTAAATTAATCTGTATAATCCCTTATGGAAATATTATCTTTTTAAGGGTCTACATCAAAAGTTTAGTGTTAACGTTGACATTTTAGTATATTAACGTTTACCCTCGAAATTTTAAAATTGTGTAAGGAGTATCAGAATATCACAATTAAAAAATACATACACACATATACACTTAAATTTTTAAAATGTGCATACATATTTTAAAGTTTCAGATTAGGTTATAACTTAGGATGAAGGTTTTGCAGTTACATGTACGAAAATTAACCCGTTAAGTATATTTTTAAGAGTAAAATTTTAGGGTTAACACTGAAAGTTAAGTTTTATTCCTGTTTCCATAAGGGGTGTCTAAAAATATCTGTTTATATAAACTAGATTTACATATTAAATTTAGTTGTATTATACAAAACGCTAATTGTGATAAGCATAAGTATTAATAAATAGAATAGTACGAGGAATTTATTATTGTACCTACATTTTAATTTCAAATGAAAAAGTAGATTTATTTTATAGGTATGTACCTAGAAGGAAAATAAAAATAAATAAACGAAAGTCAAAGTAATATACATTTATAGCTTTTCTTACAAAAAAAATACAAAACGATTTTTATTGTCGTCCAAACACAACGAGGTCATTATAAAGATATATTTAAGAACAATATTATCCATTCAGTTTATTCCATTGTATAGTCGTTACGATTTTTAGAGGTAATAAATATACTGATTTAAAGTACCTAATAATTAAAAGAGGTAGACAATTAACAGTGATAATATTGGAAATTCTATTAAAATACACGATTCTTAAGTGTAACGTTTCTTGTAAAAAAAATTTAAAAATCAATTAAATTAAAGTTATTCCACCATTTAAACTAATTAGAGCATGTATATTTTTCTTTTTCTTCCGTACGTAGACGCAAAAACATTAATGAAGCAGAAAATAATAACAAAAGCATTCACGAACATTATTATATGTTTGACCCATAAACAATAAACCTTCATTTCATAAAATCGATTTAACTCGTTTTAACCTCCAATTATCAACAACCTACCTATCTAATTTGACCCATGTAAATGCAGCTTAAGACACAATATCTGCAGGAGTTGAAACCGTGTCGTTATTGTATAAAGGTAGTGGATATAGAGAAGTAGAATTATAGTATTGTGCGGATTTTCGTTTAATCGCTACGAATATAAATTACACAGAAACTCAGTTTTATTGTCGTAATGAAATATGTGTTTTGAGAATAACGATGTCAAAACAAACTTGTTTTGGAAGGATCCCATCATAATGATTCGTAAAGTATTTAAGTTTTTGAAGAAAATGTTATTAACGATAGAAATAGAAGAAATAGAATAGAAAGATCTGGATTGGATTTCATTTGTTTCAAGTATATGTGTTAAATAGAAAATTGCTGTGTCCATAGAAACACTTTTTTTTATTTTATATAAGAAGTAAGATTTCTTTGTTTCCTCTAACTAAAAACATAATCTTCTTTCAAGACAAGGAGGAGAAAGTGTAACAGTAGTCTCAAATGATTAATGGGTTACCATAACAAAAGTAAATTAGTAAAGACTAAATTTAGCAAATGCCTCGGAGCCACGTTGACCTAGTAGCCATGGACAAACACACACACACACACACAATAAAAGAATATATACAGTAAGACCTCGTTTGTTTATTAAGAAAATATTTTTATACAAAATATACAGTAGTACTATTAACTGACATTTAAATTTAATTATTTCCTAATTAAATTATTTTAACTGATACGAAAAATTCAATCTTTGGCTTCTTGATACAAGCCATGTCATTTCGTCCTTAGTTAATATAATAGCGTGTTTACGCCAAGAAGACAAAACAGCAACGTGGTGTTTTTTTTTGATAAAATGGCAACAAAACCTACACATTTTTAAATACAAATTATTTTAAAAACAATGTGTTTTTGTTTCTTTTTGGTATCAACACGGTAAAACGTTGATATTGAAATGATTCAGAGGTCACTTAAAAATGTTGGATGAGATTTAGTATGTTAATACATTTTATATTTGAATAAACAACATAAGAAATGTAACAGTAGTTCATGAAAAAATAAGAACAATTTAGTACATTAATATTATGAGATATTATCTGCACAACAAAAATGTAGCAAAACAAGTCTTACTTTGCAAGCTCTACATTATATACAGTAAATTAACAGACGTACACACACATAGAAAACCACACAATGTAATAAAATAAAAAGTTGATATATGTGCGACAGTATCGGCTTCCAACGATCAACTCAAGTGAACCGAGTAAATTGTAGTTTTTGATATTATCAGTTTCTCCTCTGTAGATATCTCGTTCAATACAACAACGAGCTCTTCTTTCTATATCTGATATATTTTCCTTTGGCGAGGTGGACAGTTTGCAATTACATTACGTTTCAAATAGCAAAAGTGTGGACGGAAGTTTTTAATGTTTGTTGACGAAACATTTTCGTTTTCCCATTTCAAACGAGTAACATAACCAATTCTTGATATTTGGGGTGACTATTTTGATATCAAAACGTAAAAATACCATTTCCTTTCGTGATGATTTTCTCATCGTTTTGTTAAAATCTGCGAACTATCAAAATAATGTTGCTATGACATCAACATACGTTTTGAAGCAACATAATATAATTTATTTCTGCTGTGCATTTTTAATAGATACAAAAAATGTGTAATTCATGACAGCCTTGTTCTAATTATTTCTCGGTTTTTTGACTTTTGGTTAATTAGAATTAATTGTTTTGACTTCTGAAGGACTCAGTTAAGTATTATATAAGTTAATAAGAAAAAAAATCTGTATTCGAATAAAATTAACTACATTTGTAAGGAAAAAAGTTGAAAATTATGATCGACCGATACCGTACAAACTGTACATTCTGAAAATCTAGCAAAAAATAAAACACACAAACAACAGGGAAATCCTCCCCGACGAAAAACCAAACACGAATACCGTCGACGTTGTTGTCAAAAGTCGGGACAAGTCAGGAGAGTTGCGGGTGGCGAAGTGAAACATTAATCAAACATGGAGTAGGTGTGTGCGTTAGGTCCAGCCCACCCCTACAACGTGTCGAGCCTTGTCCTGCGGGGGTACAGACCCCCCACTCACCCGCACACACGAGCGCGCGTGTCGGACATTGCCCGACTGTCGATCCGTCAGTGTCAGTGAGATGGGAGACATGTCCATGCTAGATTATGATTGTTTTTGGGACACTCACATACACGTGCCACGGTTCAAGAGATTCGATTGCTTTAATTCATGGTCGTCTATATTGATGCATTCATTGATATAGATAGTTATTTTATATCAAAATGACATTCAATGTTAATGTAGAGGAAAGTCGGTATATAAGGAACAGGAGGGTAATATGAACACCTCTTTTTGCTGCTCTATTTTAAATTTTTTAAACACAAAATTAATATGTATTTAAGCTTACACCTCTGACTAACTACGTCAGTTGACATGCCAGTGTTTGGAGTACTGATATGTCATTGAGAGCAATTTAATGAAATTTTCCATTTTTGAATATTTATGTTAAGGTATGTTAAAAATACATGTATAGGGTTTGACCGTATGGATAGTGCTTTTAATCCACGTAATATCTGTTGCTTCAGCACTAATAATTTTTTTTTGAATATATGTGATTGCGGGTATTATGGAGAATGACTATGAAGTGTAATAATTATAACCAGAATCGTGGTGAGGCATATAGTGTGAAAAGTATATTAAACACACTTCATAACTATCCACTTCCACAAAAATAATTTTATTAATACAAAATCTTTATGATGATGCCCACTAAATGGAATGCCTATTACGGAGGTTCTCCGCATACTCCATGCCACGCCATTGCTATTTTTTTACAGTGGAAACAAATTAGTTTGAAATAAAAACAACTAAATACATTTAATTATGGTCCATAATACACGCACTTTTTTGAAGAGGCTGATTTTTTGTTCTAGATTTTGTTTTCATTTAAGAATTCTATTTTTGCCTGGTCGATCTAAATAAGATTAAATTCTCTGTCCAATGAAATGATAAGGGCTGATTTTAAATAATAAACCAGAGTTTTATTACCTAAAACAAGAATGGTGTTCCATATATACCGACTTTACTCTACATATACATTTTAATTAGAATGATGTTAAAAAATATATATTAATTTATTATTGCACCATTTTATATTTTCAGTTTTTGTATGCAAAAATTGTATTTACTATACAGATTTCATATTATTTCATTTCATATTAGTTTCAATTATTTCTTTTATATACAATGAGAATGATTTACGTATTAAATACGATAAAATTCAATGCACGCATGTTTATATCAAAATATTTCAGCTCCAGCAGAACCCATGCACGTAGATAAATATTTACAATAAATATGTAAATTATGTCTAACAATTAAAGATAAATTATTTCAAGACCAAATATGTTATCGTCTATTAATACGTTTTACCCATATGCAAATATGTGGAAATGTATAGAAAAGGTTATTCATGGAAACCAACTGAGGTCGGAAACAATTATTACAATAATGGAATCGTGATTTCATTTAGAATATCCGCAAGACAATTTAATGGTAATTTTGAGGCTTGGAATTTCGAGACAGAAATAAATATCTGAAATAAAACATCTTAACTATCTTAACAAAAAACATAATATGACAACTGTAGATACAAAATTTTTGAATATGAATTATAAAAGAAATTTTCTAATCATTGAGAAATGTTTTGAGTAACATAACTAAACCGGAAATTTATATTTTTATTTGTTTATTTTTATTTAAATTAGCCCTAATAATTTGAAATAAAATTTCTGAAAATACACTTCAACTATTAATTAATAATTCAAAAGTAAAATGCAATCACTCCTGACTTTGCATTGTTACTTTAATTCTGTACATGGTACAGTTTGACATGCTCCATACTTGTATTTTAGTTTAATGGAATATACTCGTGCAATTTATTTCCCAAAAACAAAGCAATGCTCGATATTACATTTCATACACATGCATCTCAAAGTTAACTTCCTATAAGTATAAAAATAAAATTTTGCGTGCCATTTATTCACTATCATCTAATCAAAAAAAGCAATAACAGATTACCAACTTTATCAAGCACAAAAGTCTACACAAACAATCAACAGACATCTGATAATTTTCCATTTGCAAACACAAGTATAGTTAAAGAGCCTAAGAGGCATACATCACACACGCGTCAACAGCGATTCAGCGAAATGACAACATTTTCACATCGTTTGTGATTGATGCGAATAGGTCGGCATGACACCCAGCCAATGCTCGATGGATTGCGGCCATCCATTTTGTTTGCATAAATACATATATGTATATATTCAACAATAACCCCATAAAACAACCCCCGCGATCACGCCGTAGGGCACATTCGCACTTGACCTGGGCAAAAAAAAATTATTTATTTTATACCAGACTTTTTTTTCAGACGAGTAGTATACCATAAATAAGTGTGAAGCTGATTTTTTTCGAAATCCGGATTTTGATTGAATTATCCATTTTGACCTTCCCTGAATCCATTTTCGTCATGATGTATATGTCTGTCTGTCGGTTTTTAAACGCTGTAACTCAAATATGAGAAATCGTAGAAGGGTGAAATTTTATATTTAAGATTAATTTATATCTGGGAAGAAAACCTTCTTTTTTGAAAACGATCTTTCAATCGGATACGGGTGTTTACTGAGCTCGATTTTTGAATTTTTCGAATTACTTTGAAACAGTGTGAATTAGAGAAAATGGTTAAAAATTGTAGATTATATAATTATCTATAATTTATGTTCTATTCTTAAAAAAAAAAATAATAATTCAAATGGTTCATAACAGGGAAGTTTAGTTTTGTCAGAAATATATTTTAATAAAATAAGAATCACGTACAATGTCACTGTCAAGATTACGTATAAGAAAGTTATGTGGCTCCCATGGCAGATATTTTTTATAATACCAGGCAAAATAAGATTTACTTGTGATTTCTGTTACAATAAAGAACTCGAAGACGTTAGTAAAATCAAGAAATTAAAGGCGCTTTTGTTTAATATATCACAGAGTCGTATGCAATTTTTCATTAAAAAAACTTTAAGACAGATTATACAAATATACAGTGTAAAAGGGCCTTAATTAAAATCGATTTCCCGATTCCCTCTGCAATGGTAGTCTGCTGCTATGTTAGCTAATTTGCTTTCATTTGTCTGCATCATTACAGACTCACAGTTATTTTTCGTTAACACATACACACAACCATACGCACGTAAGTACATATGTATGTATGTACTACAAACACTCACTCGAAAATTAATTGTTACGACAATTTATTCATTTGTCAAACATGTGCTACGAATAAAAAGATTATATAGGTAGATAATGTAGTAGTATTTATATATTTGTTGTTTATGTAGAAGTTTGGAAAGCTGTGTCTAGTATGTAGTGTACTGGCACTAGTCTTGGAGCATACCCCAATGTTGGAGTCTTGTTTAATTAAATGTATTAAATTAGAAATATTTTTTTATATTAGATTACAGCCATTACAGAATCATAATATATAGACACTTAACTGTAAAACAGCTTAAGTTTATGACAATCGGCCAGTGGGTGTAAAAATTGTGGACATTTAAACTAATTATTAGTGTAATCTATTTATTAATTATTATATTATCATTGCATCTGCTTTACATTATTTCAAATTTTACGATTCTTTATTTTATAACTTTTGTGTTGTAGTACTTATCATTTTATAATCATTAATGATTATAAAATGATAATTTAATTAATTTATAATCATTAATGATTATAAAATGATAAGTACACTAGTACAGTAGTCGTGTTATCGGCCAACGTTTCGTCACATATTGCAGTGGACATCTTCAGGGCTCTTCCAAAAGTGAAACAGTGGCAAGGGTCCGCACACGAGTGTGGACCTTTGCCTCTGTTGCCCAGAAGCCAAGATCCATATCAAGATCACCGCGGAAGCCTCAAGACTAGTACCTTAGTTAAGTATAGTTGGTAACAGCTTATAAGCTTAAATAAATATAAATAATAATATATAATATATATAATATATAAGATTTTTTAAACGTATTTACGGTATGTTAGAAAGTAAATATTATTATAATAATATATAAGTGACAACAGAAAATAAAACTTTAATAGTTTTACTTTAATATTAATTTTTGGTAGTACTATAATAATTAGATGAGCAATTCAAATTGCTTGGGCATTAGTCACTATTAATTGTATTTAAAATGTTATATATAATATTCTACATATTTATAGCAGAGCAAGTGACCGTGAGGCTCGCACTATATGCAAAATATAAAAATTGAAGACTTTTTTGTTCCTCAATCTTGAGTATTTTTTAGGAGTTTTAACGCTACTGCGGAGGCCCATTATAGTCGGGGACTCCGGGGCACTGTCTCGGCTGCCCCGGTGTTAGTTACGGCCCTGATTTATAGTAATAAATATGTATAATATTACATACATGCATATATAATATATAGGTACTATATAAAAGTTTACATAACATGTATAAAATATGTCGTGATTAAAGACTATAATTCAATATTAATTTTATTTTTATCGTTTTCATATTACGGCGAACCATTTACAATAATTGTCGGCTTTTGATATTTGTTTACTTTTAATGGTCTGAATATATCCAACATTTATTAATTATTTTTAAGTAACATATAAATATAGTATCTCTAATTACAGTATTAGAATTATACTAGTTTATTATTTATGATTTATTGCCGTAATTAACAAAATTACAGTAATTTTATATAAATGGCTCAATAATAAAGTTAATATTTTTAATATTAACTTTTTTATTTTGCTTTATAATTGTAAATTATATAAAATCTTCTAATAGATATATTTTTATTTTGTGAGTATATAATGTAAATATAAAGGCAGCAAACGTGATATATAAGACGAAAACATTGAGGTGAGATAAATATTTAAAACGTTTTTTGTACATAACTCACAACAACCATCTCACCTTTTCTGTCCCAACTCTATAGAAATTTTTAAAACTGTTACTAATTTACAAGGATTATATTCTTACATTATGGCACCCAACTTTAATGGAATTGTTTGTACAAGAAAATGAATATTTTCCACCCGTTCGCGTTGAATACATAGTTATAGTCTGTTTCATTTAAGATTGCAATGGTGGGCGGAGATCAGACGGTACGATTCACACAGGCACTATTCTATGAATAATAATATTTTTGAATATGTATATGAAAATTTTTAATGAAATTTGTAAGAAATATCCTAATGAATTCAATTGCATTTGTTTCCAAGGCACAACAATGCTAATTGTGTTATTGCGAATCTGCCTGGCGTATATTGTCTATTGCCCTATATTATTACGCCACTTTCGATTCTTGCATTTTTTATATCTATTGTATTTTTGTAGCTTTTATTTATATTTTCTATAAATTAATATTTTTATATGCTAATAAAAGAGATATCTTTTGATTTTCAATTGCATATACAAAACATTTACGACTATTGGGTACTTTTTTATAGTTCAGTTGATTCAAAATGTTGAGTAATATAACATAATAAACAACTCTCAATTTGGCATTTTTATACTAAAAATTCTAATAAAACGATAAAAAATTATGTACAAAATAATAATTTTCAAGAGTTACTATGTGAATTCAATCAATCAGATCCAGATTTACAATAAGATAGCTACAATCAATTCCTTCTTTCTTTCTTTCTTTCTTTCTTTCTTTCTTTCTTTCTACTACATTACTAGATAATATAAAAGAAGGTTAATACAATTTCATTTCTGTCGTAGAAATGGAATCATTTATTCTATACTTTTTTTATTTAAATTGAATGCAAATTTTTCTGTATCTGAGTTATATAAAATTGCATTTGAAATACCAATACAATCAGATATAATGACACCTCAACAAAAAACATTTGCCCTAAACATTTAAAGATAACTACATACATAATGTTAAAGGGTTAAAGCTGCTACACAATGCGGCATTGCCGTGTTCGTCGCATTGCTTGCCGTACCTGGCACGGCCACCACACCAGTAAGCCGTTGCTGATGTCTGTCAGCCAGCCGTACAACCACCTGACGTATTCTACCCTAACCTTAGCCACCACCGCACTGACTTGAGAAAATTAACTACTGCCTTTGTTTAATTGTGTTGCTACTCGAGATATTGATAGAGGTAATACTAACTTCTACCGTATGTTTCACTTTTGTATTGGTGGTAATTTTGAATTTAATTTATTTTATTGATTGTTGCGGATGTTTTTGCATTTCATTTAAAATATTTTCCGAAGAAGTCGACTTAATAATAATAGTAAAGATTATAGATTACATGATACATTTTTTCATATTTTATTTCAATATATTATCTTTTATAGATTAGCCAGCGTATATGAGCCGCGGGCATGTTTTTTCTTTAGCTTGCTCAACATTTGTGTGCACTGCTCAGCCCTTTGTTAAGATAGTGTGGTGATGCACATACTACGATACAATTTTAGATTAATAACACAGCTACACAAAAAAAAGTGCGGAGCCAAAAAAGCGACCTATATAACATTGTAGTATTGGTCGAGCATAGTCGAAATCCAAATTTTTATTAGCAGTTTTTTTTATTTGAGCTTGAATTTTGAGTTTAGGTTGAATTTTTTCTAAAAAAGTGTGCGATACCGAAAAAACGACCTATATAGCATTGTAATATTAGTAGAGCATAGTCGAAAACCAAATTTTTGGAATTTTCTGCTTACCAGTTTTTTTTTAATTTGAACTTGAATTTTGGGTTTAGGTTGAATTTTTCGAAGTTGGCTAAATCCAAAATTCAAGCTCAAATAAAAAAAAAACACTGGTAAACAGAAAACTTTTTTTGTGTAGCTGTGTAATTAGTAGATATTTTCTTTACATTTTTTATTAACCAACTTCAGTTTTTCATCTCTCTAACTAACATACATAAGAACGATTAGTAGATATTGTCTATACAATGGATAAATCAAACAATTTCTCATTATTACCCTATACTACATTTGATCACCACCTAAAAGATTATCTTATCTTCTGATTAATGTTTCCTGCTTAAAGTATTGATTCACTAGTACGTACACATATAATTATTGATATTATTATGTATGTACATTGTTTATACCTATTTTTTGTACTATGATTTTAACTTTGCATCTAGTTTACTCTATGCTATTAACTTCCACGTATATGCATTATTCAATATTTTTAGCACGCTATTGCAGGTAGATTAATCGTAAGTTAAAACATATTTTACCATCTTTTAGAAACCAATTAATATATATTTTATATAAGTGGGGTGAATATTATTTATACTAATTAGGACTGAATATGCATAATCAAAATTTATTGCTTCAATTTAATTAAGACTTTGAAGAAGTAAGGCACTGATATAAAATATACAATTAAAATCATGAAACATTTAATAGGAGTATAAAAAACTATAAACGTATGTTTTTATTTTCATATCACTTCCACATAAAATTTAACGAAGTATTACCTATACTATACATAGGTTAATGCATTTACATAGATATCTTCTATACACACTACACAGTGAGGTAACAAAATGGAGTATGAATGATAATAACTTTCAGTTATGCATGCATATTTATTTTTTGCATTTATGTAAATAGTCGATACCTAAACACTATTTTAATGTTTTCAAATACTAAAACAGGATCGGTGTTAAAAATGTAAACTAACTGATATTTGCTACATTTTTATTTATGAAATGAAATAGCCGTAAATATTGATTATGCTCTACGTTGCAAGGGTGTTGTAAAATACGTATCGTTATTATTTTTACAACGTATTACATTACAATATCAAAATCAATATTGGCACACAATATTAACTGCAAATTGGATAAAGATATATTATTATGTTCAAAGTGCTCTTATTATAACAAAAAAGTAAAAAAATTAAAAGGTATTTGTTTTATAATTTTTTCATAAGAATTGAAATGTAGTTTAAGATTAACGTAACAAATAATAATGGAATATCTATAGATTTATAAAAATCTATTAGCTGACCCGTTCTGCCCAAAAATAATTTGTTTAAAAATCAAACCATAAATACAGATATTCGTAAATATAAACTTATCGGCGTACCAAACGAACATATGGTGTGAATATGGCTTCGATACGTCTACTGGTTTAGGCGTGATAACGTGACATACATATGCACCAACGTTTTTATATATTAAGATAATGCTACCCCCCCCCCCTCACTTACAAATAAATAAGACGAAACATTGATCGAAAGTCTAGCCAGAAAAACAATATTTATTATTATTTTTACAAAAACAACTTAAGTTTAATAAAAATCCGAAAAAAAGCGAATACAATTTTCGTACACAGACAAATTTCAACGAATAAAATGCACCCACAACAAATTTAGACTATTTGAGTAACAAAGTAAGTACAAGTCGGTACAAAGGACCTTATTTCTGTCGTTATGAAAATCTGCTTTCGATTATACAATAGAGTACATAAAAATGAAGTACCATCACCACCAGTGAGGTATCTTGTAATGGCTGTGACTGAATGACGGCAGCACACGTTGCTGCTATCTTAATAGTTCACAGAGCTTCTTTTCATTCCCGGCACCATATTGTCATTGTATACGAATATAACGCGACAACGTGCGTCCTAACGCCCCCCTCCCCCCTCCTCTACCCCTTTTCTTTTCTATATCTCGGTAAACATGTCCACACCCACTTCATGTCGATGTTATTTTCCAGTTTTGCGTGTCATGTGGTGTTAAATTCCATTTGTACAATTTCTGACCCTTACAATAGGTTCACAAGAATTATTCAAAGTAAATTCTGACCTATTGTGGTAAATACTAAAGAGACAAGATCATTTAAAAGGCCACATTACATATAGAAATGTGATGTGGAATCTGAAAATCTATGAATTTCTGATATGTACTTGTAACGATAGTTTTTTAAGTGGGTTTGCAATAAATAGATGGTTAGGTAAATTTTTAAGCTGTCTCTCACATATATAATATTCGATAGATATATTACGAAAACACATTAAAATATATTGTAAGAAGCAAACAAAAAATTGTTGGTCATAAAATCAAAATACCTGTAAAGCAATCCAGGCATATATTTTTTAAACTGTCATGTCAAAGAAACATCCAATCTTATGTAAAGTGAAAATAAAGAAAAATAAAAACAATAACGCGCAAAACAACAAAAAAATGAATAGGTTTTTACGCTAAATTACAATCATTCTGAATACGACCCTTTTTTATACTCAACATACCCTTTTATATATGTGCACATAACATACATACATACATAAATGTTCAGAAATACATATGTACAAGTGACTATAAAGTTCGTATATTATATTATTATTAATACTAAATTCAAAGATAACGGTCCATGTTGTGTTACTAGTTTGTTAATAGAAACTTTTTTTATTTAAATTATAGATATTTATCTAATTATATCTACATTATATCGAAAAGGGTTATATATAATTACTTCATGATCACCCGTATATAGCCATACACATCCTGACATGTATTCAAACGTTTAACACACACACACACACAAAACTCTTTCGGATGTATGTGTGTAGAGAGTTCATGAAGATGGCGGAAAACTGTCACCTCGTGACAGCGTTAACATCATTTATAAAACCTTATCATGCCCGTACTATCAGCAATTTTACAGCAGTTGGTTTGCACTCAGCGCTGTTACTTTTATATTGATTCCATTTACATTACCCAAACGGAACTAGATTTATGTTCAGTTATTTCGACTCAGATGATGATGAAGGTGCATTGAATATTAATTAAATGCATAACATTGAAAATCATAATAGCCATAACCCTACTTGATAGGTAAATATTCCAAAATACATTATTCAATACAAAAGTATGTTAACTAAATTTGTTATTTTAGTAGATACTAATTTTATTCTAAAAAAATGTGTACCTAACAATAAGTTTATTCTAAATACAATTAGGTTTGTATTATTGAGAACCCACGTAGGAAATGCCAGCCTTGACGATGGGCCCAAACTTGGCCCAGTATTGAGTTACCAGTGCTGCTTTTTCGATATTGACCCCAGTCTAGGCCAACCTTCAAATATCGAGCTTCGGTCAGCTATTCTTTACCCAAGATTGGGTCAACTCTGGGCCAGCCTTGGTACGACAAGCCTTGACCGAGTCTTGAACGAAATTATCATTTGTATATTGTAATTTCCTACATGGGAAGTAACACTTTCAATTTTGTGGATTTAAAATCACTTATTTTTGTTATTAAATAGCTCATGCTTTTTACATATTGGTATTTTAACTATATATATAATACCAGGCTACATAGCAACAATATTCGAAGACTTCTAAGAAACAATTAATATTTCTATAGAGAATATCACATCGCCAAATATAAGAAAATATTTATCAAAGTTTGTATAATATTCTGTATAATAAACCAATCATTTACCTTCTCTATTACGAAATAACAAGATAAAGTATGATCAAATTCCTAGAAAAAATTCATTGGATTTTGTTCGTTGGAAAACATCGTTAAAGAACAACTTAAAATAAAAGAAACCGTGAGGAAGTTTTATTCAAGTTAACCTATACGAGACATTGATTTTACAAAATCTTTTTACGGCTAATGGTTTCTCAAGTTTTACGTTCAGACAGAGATACTGGTAAGATTTAAGAAGGAAGTTTCTGGTGTTCTGCCGACATTAGAAGTGGTATGTAATCAGATGGGATAACGGAAAACTTCGGTTAAATTGTCCTTCTATAATCAATATAAATTCTTATTAACAACAATTAGTGTTAATATAGATACCTAAATAAACTACACAATAGTGATATACACTCAAAAATCCATTTAAAATATGATTTTGTTTTTTGGCAAACATTTCTTAAAATACATTTCTTTCAGTATTGACTTAATAAAATTCACAAATAAATTTTCAATGCTACTATTTAAATCATAAACACAATTAAAATTCACATGATATAGAACCTTTTTTCTTAACAAATGGCTTAAACATCAAGGCGAACCTCTCACGCAATATCTGTACAAACCGCAATTTTCATAACCACGCGATCGGAAGGCATCCCAAACGCTATGCTTTAATATTAAATGAGCTACGTGAACGTACACACACACACATACATACGTATATGCATTCTATAAATACGTACGGCTATTTTTAGAATATACATCTTATGCCGAACAAGTTTTTAAATTAAATATTATAATTTGCATCAATCAGAATGCAAGACAGGTACTGAAATTTTTGTTGTCAAAAAAAATAAAAGGTTAGAGTTGTTTTTTTATTTTTATCATTTTAATATTTTTCTGGTGTATTTAAGTTAGAGCTTCACACGAAATTAGCATCAGATAAATCTCGTTTTGCCTCGGATTTTTAACTCACGGTTTCGTGTCGGTCTCACTGACGAGATGAAACTTTTTTCAGTTTCGTCTTGGTGGAAACTCAAAAAGCTGTTTTATAGACAAATATCATTTATTCAATAAGCAAATAAATTATTATGATTCTCCTATTTAATTTCCATATTTTTGTTTATTTCCAATTCGTTATGTTGATAGTTTGAGACAGCAAAAAGACTTGACTTTAATTATATAGATAACGTTCTTATAAATATTTATTAGCTCTTTGAATTTTATACTGAAACAATAACAACCGATAAATTTAGAGTAAAACCGAAAACACATCAGAAATATATTTCTATGCACCATAAACACAAACAAATAGATTTAGTAGTTTCGTACAAGACATTATATGAACTGTGTTGCACTTTGTAATAGTCCAATGTCACGACATCTGTTTCACATCCAACATTCCTGAAATACCTGCAACTCGGCTTCCTGTGTGTATATTGTTTATAATCTATCTACGTTCACAAACTTTGCTGTTCATACCTTCCTAATGCTCGAGATATTTGCGTGAAATTCACTGAACCAAATGGAATGATAACACATTGCCTTATATATACCACTTATTTTTAGCAGATATATATATAGGGGTTAGTTTGATTTAAATACATTGAATAACAACAAAAATTTTATTTTATGAAATATGATAAAGCAACCATGACATTAGTGGCTAAGATAAATTTAAATATATTTTTATATTTATACATTTTTTTAAGGGGGAAAGCCACTGTGACGGGTCAAAAAATTATCAAGGTTTGGGAATTTTTTCACAGGTATTACTAATTATTTTACGATCGGGTAGAAGGCATTATTCAACTTATTCAGTACCAATTTTTCTTGAAAAATATTAAAAATTTACAAAATTATGAGCCTCGATGTGACGACTAAAAAAATTTCTGGATGGGTTATCGGAAAAAAATAAAAATAATTTATCAATATCTATATGAATGTAGCTATGGTTGTGTGTAGCCGTTTTATATTATTTTATTTTTTCACAAAATGGCGACGGTTTGAATTTTATTTTTTATTTTTAACACCTCTTTTTTAATTCAAGCGTTCTTAAAAAAAATCAAAACTTCAAAAATCGGGTACGCACAGACTTAGCCACTGTGATTACGGACAAGGTCGAAAAGTTTTCTGAAGATCATAACCGGTCGCGCTACCTGTTTTCACTAAATTGACTGTAATTCAGGCAATTTTCGGAATTTTAAATAATTTTTTTTACATATTTTTGAAAATGCATTAAAAATTGTTTTTTTGCAGTCACAGTGGTTTTCCCCGTTAAAAAAATATTTCTATGATTTCATTCTGTTGTCAACATTTTAAATCATTCAAAGGAATCTATAATATAATCCTCATCAGAATTGTGTATTGGTTTGGTAGGTACCTATCTAGATGAAATTCAAATACGAACGCATATCAAATCAAAAGATATATATTCAAAGATATATTCTTCCATTTCTCGATGGATAATTTATACCAAAATCAAATGGAAATAAAACACACATACACGTATAAAATAAATAAGACAGCGGAGTTACAAAAGTTTGGAAACAACGCCAAAGAGGATGAAGAAAAAAGGAAGAGAGTATATACACATTTTACATTGGATATACTTGGGACATTCCCCGAGGAGCGTCGTCTTCAAAACCAAGTTGACCCATCTTGTTATGATAAAAGCGAGAAGAAGTGATGACAACAAGGCGAACGTATTTCCACCGACCGCTTTGATGTGTTTTCAGCGTATGTCAACTCGCGTCAAAGCTGCGCCATCTTTGGTGAATCTCTGTTACTTCTTAGAGAACGGCTTTTCATGTTTGAATTCCTTAGCGGCTACGCTCAAAGTAAGTGAACGCATAAATTGTATGAAGTAAATGTCCAAGGAAAATGACTACTTATTGTAATGAACATTTCTTTATTCCCTAAACACGAAAACTTCACTAACTTTTGCAAAAATAGGAAAATTGAGATTAATGTAAAATTACGACCATGCATAAAGTAGGATAAAAACATTTTGTGACATTGATAAAGTGAAAAAAATACCTTATTGAGTGTGTTTAGAGTTGTTCGTACCGAGATTTTTTGGAAAGGATGGATATGTAACTCACCTGAAACAGAAAAGAAAATATTTTAGATATTAACAAAATAGACAACTGACCTCGGGTTGCATACAGCAAAATTAATCACAATTAGTTAATCAGTTGTTTTAAAACCATTATTACGTTATTTCTAAAAAACAATCACGGTTATGATATATTATATAAGGTAAAAAATTATGATATTTAGTGAATTGTTCATTTACAAATTCAGATTAAGTGTAGATTTAATATTAATCATGGTTTGAAAACAACTGATTAACTAATTGTGGTTAATTTTGTTTTATACAACCCGAAGTTAAAGTACAGATTAGAACCCAAGAAGTTCAATCGCAAAAACTAATAAGAATTTTATTTTTATTACAAAGTTAAAATAAAACAATATAATAATTACATTCTATTTATGCATTATAATTTTAATAACACAATTAATACATATCTAGTACAGTTAAAACTATTGTGAAAGTGATTTTTTTTAAATACAACTGACATTTTATATGTGTATTAAATGTTTGTAACATGTTTGTAGTTCTAAGATTAGATACACAAAGCCTTTTACGGATCTAACAAAACCGGAAAATAAGTAACACTTACAAAAGACTTTGACTTTCTCTCACCTCCACAATCATACGGTATAAATTTAACTGTTATTTTTATGCAGTTGATTTATTCATCATAAAATTTACCTTTCATTTATTATAATTTTATAAAGTGCAGCATTTACGATTCATCTAGTGAATGAATGGGCTGTATAGAAAACAAAAGAAGTAATGAAAAAGTTTTAAAAAATTGTCTAAATATTTGAAATATTGAGTTACAAATTTTGTCTATTGTATAGTTAAAATTTCACCGTTGGAAATAAATGCTTGTTTTATAACTTGAATGATATAAAAATAAGCAGGTATTAAATTTACATAAACTAATTCAATAGAACATAATCAAATTAGTACATAATATATTTATTTATTTACTATGGAATAATTAAATGTAAATCAAACAAACGTGCGGTGGCTCTTCGATACAGTATACATATATCGACATGAATATTTTATAAATGCATATATATTTTATGTGTACACTGAAAGGAAAATTTCCATACATTACAATGAACTGTAATAAATCGATTTTCAAATAAACGCACAATACGTATCGAATAAATCGGGTTTTCCCGGTGTACCATGAATCAGTTCAGCTCCTCGGTTTTTATTGCCTGCGTCGACGAAGATATGGGGGAGACAAGTAACTCTGTATCTCCGCCTCTCTTTCTCACTTTATATCTGCACATTGATGATGAAATAAAATCAAAAGCCTCTCGTTTTTCCATTGAAATTGACACATAAATGAAATATTATGATCTGAAACAAGTACTTACACATGCTTTTATTTAATTTAATTGATTATAAATATCGTATTTATAGATTTTTATTACACATTCGCATGAGTACTGTTTTGAATTTTTATGCATTACTAACCAATCTAACAACTTTGACCTAAATATAGTTTTTATTTAAAAGTGAGTTTCATTGCAGATTTTCTTATTTTCAATATTTACCAGACATGATGAAGCTGAAAACCTCGATTGTGATTAAACATTTATTTTGTTAGACCTTTTCAAAAGCAATATGATTTATTTATGTAAAACATTTTAATATTCGAACAATACACAATTTTATTACCCAACAAACAAAACATAAATATCAAAACCTAAGAAAACTACCCCGAAGCATGATTTATTAAAAATAACTTCTTCAATTTATTATTTTAAGACATAATTGATATGCAATATCTAAAACATTATTTACGTTTTGCTAAAGATATGTATGTATATTGTATATATGTATACACAATATCATGAGCACTGAACAATCGATATAGACGCATGGGGTGGTGTAGGAGAGTCGAAAACGGGCGCCGTCGTCGCCGCGTCTAGACTGAACGTCGCCAGTACGGGGTAAGCCGGGTATATGTGTATGTATGAAAGTATGTGCGCGCGTGTACGGAGTGAGCAAAAAGTTACCAGGAAAGAATACATCACTGAAACAAAAATATTATATACATGAACTTGCTTTGCATGAAATTATTCTCGTAATTTATTACTGCTGACTCAATTCAATAAAATGTTTGAAATATAGATCAAATTCTTTTATTTTCATTGTGTATTTTTATGAGAATACAATTATTTAAGATTATTGTAGAGATTCATCGACAGTAAAAGCTCGCTATGTACAGTTTTTGAGAAAATAATTGTATATAAAACATAATTATTGATACCATTTCCTTACATACTAGTGTAAACTATACAGTTGGTTAAACCTTTAAGTACTGACTTGCGGTTTCACCGGCCGCAAGGGGTCTTCACTTTGCTCAAAAGTAGAAGTTCCCTTTTTTACAGTCCCAAGAATAAACGTAATTTAGCTAATTGGTATTATTATTATTATGTTAAAAAATATTTGTGACTTTTAACATACAAATAGAAATGATTAAGCCCTTAAGCTATGTTTTATTTTTGAACTTCATTGATCCTGATAATAATATAATTATAAACTAAAACTATCCTTATTTTCCTCAAATACCATTTAAAGTCGCGGCCTCTGAGATCGCACGTCGCGTCTGTGCCGAAGTTACAAAAAACGGTAGTTAAAGGTTAATTAACATCCTAGTAACAAAAAATGTTTTCCATTTTATACTTAGGATTCTATTTGTAGCTCACATATTTTATATGAATAATCCATATACATGTAATAAAATAACATGTCCTGACTGACTGACTGACTGATTAATTCATTATTACCGAGCCGAAGCCCATGGACCTAGAAATATTAAATTTCAAGGGTGTCTTCCTTTTTAAAATTCAATTGCAAGGGGGTTTAATAGTTTGTATGAGAATTTTTGTTTGTTTGTATTCACTCAAATGAAATATGACCCACATACTTCTACAAGACAAATAGCATTTTCGAAAATCCAACCCCGAGGGGAGGAAGGGGGGGGGGATTTGAGTTATTTTTTTAAATTTTGATATATTTATAATATATACAAGCAGTGATCTCTAAGAAGAATAAGCACACATTTATATATTAAGAATCAAAGCGAAATACTGTTTCATAGAAAATTGGTTTATTGCAAATTTCAAATTTAAATCTACAAATCAAGATTAATGTATGTGGATTGTGAATACAACATATAAGTTTCTGATACTAAATTTTATTGTATCTTCTAATAAAACTTCAACTTTCTAGACAGTACATATAAAATACAATACATATAAAGGTTTCTGTGTGAATGTAACCGCCCTTCCCATCGCGCGTGTCAGTGGGTCATTGGGGGTAGTTGCTGTCGTTTTGATGCCGGACGGAAGTCCCCGAGGCAATACAGTGTTGCAATATTCCGGCTAGGTTGGTAGACATGCACGGTTTTTGTATGCTTTTATAGTTGGGGCAGCCCTGATCGTAATCGCGCGCAGGACCTCCACAAATGAAAATTGGACTTTTATTATAACTATAATTTCTGGTTATTATTAGTTTATGATGACGACTGCGGACGTAATTTTAATATATTTGCATATTGTTAGCCAAATTTGCTGCTGGCATAAACTTTATATTTATTTTTTATTGTGTTTATATTTTATGTAATTAAATTTGAATATTTCTAGATTTAAAAAGTTTTTGAATCACTATTAAATAGTTTTAAACAGTGAAATATTATTTTCTTCATTAAACGTATTGATTAAGCTTATTTAAAAATTCAAATTTCATACAAACGGCAAGGACAAAATAATAATTTAAAAAGTCTTTAGAATTTATTAGCTTTTCGGGTTTTTTTAAGTTTATAAAAAGTTACACAAATATAACAATAGATTCCCATGGGTAAATTAATTGATCAAAGTTAAAATAAATTGAGAATATATCAAAGTTGTTGAACAACAAATAATCCGGATTTCAATAAACTATTAAATACAATCGAGATACCGGAGCTGTTCTAAAGCGGAATTGGGAATTAACTAAGAATATCTCGTATTTAATTAACGAAAGTGAACATAATTTAAATATATATGAACTAACTAATAATGTAACACAAAAACAATATTCTGTTCAAATCAAAACACCATACAATGATAATTTGCTTCAATAATCGACCTATTTCATATTGTCAGTGACGTGCGATAAATTATACATATAATACCGTTCAACAGCTGCTGTTTGTCAGATTTTACCTTTGAATAATTGGATTTATTGGAAAAATAAAAAAAAATACATATACAAACATATTTGAACGACAAACCATCATCAATATTATACAATACTTTATTTTTTGTAATTAGCTTGGTAAACATTTTTTATAACTATACATATATACATTCTTATTCTGATGTATTATTTATATTTTATAGTCATGAAAACATTTAAAAATTCCAAAAAATTTATGTTGTTGTATTTTCTCGAGAAAATCGTTTACAAAAAACAAGCTGAGGGGTGCGACCAACTTCCCAAATCAATATTTATTTTATATTATACGCAATGGACCCAGTGTTACCCGGGTTAATATCCACAAATTATAAACCTAAACTTTCCTCGTGAAACATTCTATCGATTAGTGAAAATCGGAATGAAATTCGTTCAGTAGTTACTGAGAAAATCGTACACAGACAGACACATGCGGCGAGGGACTTTGTTTTATAATATGTATAAATAAGATGTTATTTGATAAAAACTTTCTTTGATATTTTAAAGTATCGATTGCCATCAAAACAAATTATATCTGATAAATATTTTTCAAGAAATTCTTAAATCTACTTTTTTTATGTTCTATCAAAAAAAAAAACGGCTGGTCCGAATTTGATGAAATTTCAGATCATACTAACGTTAAGACGCTTCAATATGATTTTGTATTTGCGAGATATCATGCAAGAAAAAAATGATCACGTGTATACTTACAAACTCACACATCTTTATGAAAATAGTGTTAACATACTGAAGTGACCTTGAAACATAAAAATATAAATGTTGACATTTTTGATTTCGATTTTCGGACTCATTACAATAACATCCCTATGCTGGGAAGTTTATAAAACATCGATTGTATTACAGAACCATTTTTACAATATCCGTACGCCACTGTATATTGCTAATTAATACCTGCTTCAAGACGAACGCAAAAGGAATATTAAGGAAGTGTTTACCTAGTGTACAAAAGGAGTCAACGTCGTTACACGGAGCAAGTGGAAAATGTAAACAATATTATCTTGATTGTAACTTATATAAAGAGAAGTAAGAGGGTAAATGCTTTGAATGATTATTCGCTATAAATTATGTAAACGAAAATTAATTTTAGTTTGCAAATTCTAAGGGCTTAATTTCGTGAAATTAACTTTTACTTGTTCAATATTCAATATATAATACACAAACGTACAAGTAAAAAAATATTACGTTCACTTTAATAAATAGTTTTAAATATTTAATAACAACACACTATCCATTTAACTAAAAATTTTAATGTTTTATAAAAATAAACGAGAAAAGATTTAATTTGAAAAATATACAAAAAATATATTTATAACTTTTAAAGTATGGTATTTTGTCTACACTATATTCAGTTTTTGGTATTGGTTGATAAAACAATGAACTGATTCAAATAAAAAAATCATAATAATAATAAATTCGGGAATAATTTAATAAATATATGCACATATTTTAAAACGATATGATTTAATATTTTATACATATCTTATAATTCAGCAATAAAATTTATAAATCGATATAACAAACATCATATGTAAACACAGGTGTACCATATACATGTAATATTTACATAGGTGTGTAACATACTTACATGAAATAAACAGATATATTTACATATGAAAAAAATTCGCATATGAAAAATCGATTCCGTATTTAGAGATAAATACGAATAACAAATTTGGATATTTTTGACTGTATAAGTATATGTTTATATAATATATAAAGGTATGAATTCATTTTATAAAAAAAAATGCAATATCATCATATTGAAATGTTCAGAACTTGTAGAAAAATTAGACAAAAATCAAAAACAAAAATAAAATAATTCAACAGCTCCAAAGAAAAAATACAATAATGTCTTTTATCAATAGATTTGTTATAAATATATATAATATATGTATGTATATATAACAGATATTTCTCTCAATAAAAATCAAACATGAATGTATAATCGATTATCTGTCTGAGTTTTATAATGCGGATATTTTTGAATATTCGAAAACATACAAACAAAACCAAGAGAAAAAGTACAATCAATCACAAATGAATTATTAATGACGTATAGATGTTTATTAGTCATCACAATGACTGAACAGACATAACCATTATTTACATTTTAAATAATTCTGCCAATTGGAACATGAACATTACATTACATTGTACAAAACATAGAAATATATACAGAAGGTATCAAAAATTATATTTCACGTATATTCTATTGAACATTAATAAATACATATATTATGATAGCAAAAAGACGTAATATAAGCCCAGAAGACAAACATTATACAGATACTTTAAACATTACGTTTATATAAAACCGTTAACATTTTGTATTAATGTGAATTATTAATTTATAAAAAACTAGCGGCGCCTGAAGCTTTACCCGCGGTGTTTTAACTTTTATGAAAATTTATGTCTCTATATATAAAAATGAAAGTTCGTATGTATAAGGCTTATAGACTCGGGAATTACTGAACTGATTTCAATGCGGTTTTCCCCAATACTTAGATAATTTTTATGTGCAAATTAGTGACTATTAATATTTTATGAATATCTAAGAATTTAAGAAAAGACTAAAAAAATGTATATATAGTTTATAAAATCTTAAACCAGATCTGGGTTTTTATTTTTGTTTGAATAGACATAGACACTCCTGAAATTTCACGTTTCTAGGTCCAGGAATTTGAACTGACAATGAGCGTTGATGAGTCAATCACTCAGAACTTCTTTCAGTATATATACATATTTATAGATGATATTTTGTGTTTAAAAACAATTCAAACCTAGAATACAAATTCAGTAAACCTATCACTTTGATAATAAAAATAAAATAAAAACGTTTTAATATCAGAAATTTTTTTCAAACTAATTAAAACCCTAAATTACTTAAAAGAACAACCAAATATTTTTTTCACAAGACAACCTGTAGGTTCAACACACACATACAATGACGTCATCGGAAGACGGCAGTCGCGTTGCGTGTTGCGTCGCGACGCACAGGCGCCTGTCGAGGGTTTAGAGGGGGAGGGGGTGAAGCGAGCGTCGGGCGGCCGTTAGTCCCCACATCGCTCTCTCTGTCGACCCCGCACGCGCCCGCGGCCCTGGACCACGCAAAACCGTTGTTGGCGTCAGTGCTTTATTGGATTTTTAAAAATGTATTTATGTTTTATGCCTCCGGAGAATCAACTGTCAGAAGGTGACGAAGTTAGCAAGATTTTAACGTAGAGAAAATATATACGTGTGTAACAAAATATACAGGAAATTCTGTTTTTCTTCCTTTTAATTTAAATGGTACGTGAGGGGAGATTTGTTTTAACCGCAAATGTAATTTGTGTAATGTAATTATAAATTAAATTTGGAAAATAAAATTATATTGTTGTTTGCTTTGTACCTATGTTTGTATATATTATATACTTACTCTAAATTGTTACTTGAAGCATGCGAAACTTCCATTTGTATAATATAACTGTATTTTCCTTATATTATAAATTATATTTATGAAATAGTTCGTATTTAAATGTTTTTATATTTTATTACTGATAAATCAAATTCATAGTTTATGACTACAGCAATATTATGCGTGCAGAATAAACATATCAATTAGATCTGTTGTTTAAAATTTTAGTTTTATCAATGTTACTTTATGCGTTAAAATATTTACGACTCCTTGAAAACACACATTCTCTATAAAAAAACCTCTCAGTAAAAATATTTACCCACCATCAATTTAATCCTAGCAAACAGAATAAATGTATAATAATAATTTGTCAACGGCGTAATAACAACAACAGCGAGCAGCAATATAAAAAGAGAAGAAAGCGATGTTTATTCCGTTTCGACCGATATCCACAGGCTGTACGTAGCAGACAGTGGAGCAGGGAGTAGAGAGTAGGGAGTGAGAGTACAGACGTCTTGACGCCGATGTCGTAGCCGTCGGCTTTATGACGCGGAACAGAACCGTGCCGGACGCACTACGGATTAATGCTGTGTTGATTTAGTAATTTTATGTTGGCACTTCGTGGTTCCCGCCAAATTGGTTTACGTGTAATTTGAAGTTATTACGTCTCACTATGGTATTGTCTCGAGAAGGATATTAAATGCATTTCTAGATTAAAGACGATTCCTTGTACAAGGACAATAAAGTTCCTTGTTTAAGATTATATTTTCTAACAGTGGATACAATATTATCATGTAGTTATATCTTGGTCCAACTAAGACTCTTGTCTTGTCTAATGAAAATTGAGTTTATTTTTACAGCATAGCATAAATCTCTTTTCCATAATTAAGATTAATAGGGGAAAGTATTGTAGAATCGCATGCAGAAGTGGTCGACCAGTTTTCATTCAAATTCACTTATCACAAACTAATTAGACTCCTCTCATTGGTTATTATAATATTTAAATCATTTCTCCATGTACCAAACAAAGACATATATTTTGAAACTCATTTGCTAGATAAATATGTACTCTCAGTTTATTATATTCATATATATATATATATATATATGTGCCATTAAATTATTAAGTAATCTATTGAAAATTTTGTGGCAATAAATATTTGATATTCCGAATTTTAGTATTTAAATATGTTAAACTTGATATAAAATTAATTAATGAAATGAACGTATATTTGTGTTTTTATTTAAATAATGTAACTATATAAGCTCCGCCCTAGAAAAATATTACCGATTTAATTAATTATATTTGGAATCTGTTGTAAGCGATTCTGACCTTTAGGGTGGCAGACGATTTCTGAAACCCATAGTACCTACTTTAAACCGGTTTGCTTCTTGATTGAAAATTTTACAAAAATCTATTTGAAGTTTTTACTATTTCCATTAGCGGTAAAATGCTTTTTACTTTAGTAAAAATGAATGAAATGAATCTTATGTAGGTACGTAAAATACATTTTTTTAAATTTTATACATTACTTTTAAAACAATAAGTTAATCCATCTTTTCAGATTATTATTTAACATACCATGAAATAAATCTGGCATAAAAAGAATTCCAGTACATTTATTCGTTACAATAATAATTTTTTGTTTTCAATTGCGCTTACATTTTTTTATATTTGTAAGCTATTTGAAGAAAAAGTTAAATTGTAAAATCTTGCTTTCATTATTTAGAAAGGACAAGATTCAAGACGAGTTTGTACCTTGAATTATTAACTTTTAGATAAAATAATACAATATAATATAATTAATATCTAGTAAAATGTTTATTGCATTTATTGTTCTGGTAATTTTACTAATAAAATAGGCTATACAAAGTTTTATAAAAATTGAACTATGGTACAACACCTTCTTCTATACTCTATAGTATAAAAATATATATACCTACATACAAAGTAAAATTATTTTAATGATAATATAATAATATAGAAAATCAATAAAATAACATAAATAAATAAAAAAACAATATATCAAATACCCTGAAGCATTTGTTTTAACAAATGTGTTTACATTAAATTCATTTAACTTAATAAAATCTACTCAACGAAATGTAACAGAATAAAAACACAACTGTATTTTTTATTGAAACCATTCCACGAATCGCGGAACATAGAAACGAAAAATTAGACAAAGTTTATTTATAAATCCTATTTTTGTTTTGACATTCCGTTTGTTGATTTGTGTCTGTTCTTTATTTTTAGAAATGAAACAAAAATTGTTAATTAATTGTCATTTTTATATCTGAAGCTATTAATGTACCTACCTAACTCCAATTTTGTCGATTTGTTAAATTAATTGATTCGTTTTCAGAAATCAAAGATAATACCTAATACAATTATTTAATTAATTCATCAATAACTCAAAGTTTATTTCGAATTTTATACATAAGTTCCTATAAGCCAATTGGAATATAGAAATAATCACTTAAGTTAATTACTTACTACAAAGCATCTCATTGAATTTTAAAGTATTCCTAGTTATTAGTACCTACTTAATTAGATATAAAAAATAATCACATATAATTAGAACTATTATGAAACGCATTTATCAATTTTAGCGTTGTATAATAAGTAGGTACATCAATTAATAAAACAAAAAACGTTGAATTATCTTATTTGAAATATAATCTATACACAAACAAATTATTTTAATCTAAACAAGAAAGTAAAAAAAAAAAAAAAACAAATACCATTCCACATCACTTACTTTTTACTTCAAGAAGAAATTCATTTCGAGAAAATTCACGCGCGCCGTTAATTTGGTTGGGTTATACTGCGGCAAATAAGGTGACCATCACGTCGGCCATAACCGTAAAAGGGTCAGGTGAATGTTACACAGAGGTCAGAGGGCAGGCTACCAACCAGGTACATCCACTAATATGTAGCAATCAAGTAAGAGCAAGACACGGCTCTTTAATTGGATGGAATAGCAGACCACGGAAGATTCTAGGTTGTAAAATAAAATATTCACTGTGTTAAGGGACTCTTATTGCTTTTAATGGACATTAAAGACAACGCTGCGTCGAATTGAATAAAATCGCTTGGTTTTTTCTTTCTAGTGCATTTGTTAATTGCCTGGAATGGTGGTATGTAGTAAGTTTTATATGTATTTATATTATATATGAGTGAAGCTGAAATACTCATATTTTACGTATGTCTGGTTATATTTAGACATTATTACAGTCGTAAATATGTATATGTATAACGTATAACTATCTAAGTACGCAATAAAAACTCGATCTAAATACTATAAGTATTTATGCATATATATATAGAATTATGGTATAGTAATAAGGTTCTTTTATAACATTGGTTTATGATTTTAACATTAGTACGTATATGTATATATTTATTAGATTTGTGTAATCAATGATGGCGCACCTAAATTCAGTTTGATGGAAATATAAATCGTGTCTAGTTTTAGCATTATGTCTGTCGACAGAACAAATAACACAACAGAAATAAATCCTTTGAAAATATTAAATAACTACTATACAATAAAAAAAGCTTAAGAACATATACATTTTTACTTAATAGAAAATCTATGAAAACTTGAAGAAAAAAAAACAAAATTATAAAAAAGAAACACTCTTTTTATAAACAAAATACAATCCTAATCGATCCAATCGGGGAAAAACGTACATGCGATATTTTAACATTTGAAAACATCCAGAAAACGAAGAACAGCTCACGATAAAAAGTAATATTGGTTAAAGATACTGAAGAAGCACATTTTTATATAAATATACCACTATTCTATAAAAAGAAATATACCCAAGGAGAGAGATGGAGTGAGGAAAAGAGAGAACGAATTGAGGCGATACGTTTGAAGCTCAAAGCTAAATCCTTATCACAACTCTTACACGTTCTGGTGAAAGATCCCCGCAAAATATTCGACCCGTATCAACACTGACAGGGTTAAAAAACCTAAATAGAGGTTCGCAGACCAGAAAAGTGTACACGCTTCGATTGTCTGTGAAAAATATTATAATTTTGTCCACATAAATTTTTTTTTTGCTACTGGGCATAATTTAAATTTTGCATTATTTACTGATTATTAAAATATAGACAAATATTTATGTAAACCAATTCTTTTATTAGTTTTGATACTTGACTTCGAAAATTACAGTTGCATTTTTTTAGTCGTATCTGACATTTCCGTAATTTTATTTTAATTAAAATAAACCTCAGTTTCGTCACATAACAAAAAAGAATTGTGTGTTCCTATTTTTGGGTTAAGTTTTTTAAATAAGATAACATAATATCAAAGGAGTATAATTTTTAGATGAACAGTAATGAAACTTTTATTTAATTCACAAGCTATATAAATTTGTAATTGTAATCAAAATGTTAATATTTACAACGCTATTTCTAAATTAAACATTACAATTCGAATGAATGTCAGCAAAGTTAAATGTGCTATGAAAAACAATTTACAAATACAATTATGACTTTACTGTTGAATTCATTACTTCATGAAAATATTTCGCATTTAAAAAAAAAGTATTAAATACCAGCAAAAATTTATGGGGTTAATTAATAAGAAATATAAAAAAAAAAAATAATTTAACATTTTTAATATCATGTGTGCCACAAACATACCAAAAATTATGAAAATATTTAAAACTGCGTACGGTCAGCATTGGCATGTTAATAATTCTAGGAATTTCATTTCACGAATAGTTTTCAGCTCATTTAACCTCGAAATTCAGTAAACATAATATACAGAACCAAATTTATTTTTACAATATGTCACAAAATATCAGTATATTTTATAATTAAATACCTCTAAAGTGAAATATCGCTTTTTTTTCTCTTGATAAAAAACTATATATTTTCATAAAGATTTGAAACCATTTTTATCCATACTAAAGAAAATGTTTGCTCGGTTTATTTCTCTTCCAAAGATAAACATTCTTTCGCAGAGAAAAATACGGAAAACTTTATTCTTTATACTCATATGTTTGAATATATGATAACGACCTTCTTATATTATTATTTATAGTAAATTGATAATATCATTATTTTCGAAACTTAATTAAAAAGTTTTTACCCGAAGACAATTTGGTTTAGATAGAACACAAATAATTGTATATACTTCAAATAAAATAGTATCATTTTTGAAAGATCGCTGGTTAAGTTGTGTAAAAAGTAATTCAAATAAATTCAGTCTATATCATCAATTCATATTTAAATATAAAACAAACCTATACATATCACAAATATACCAGATACTTTCCATACATACACGAAACTCATATTCCGCAGGCAGCACCGACTTTCCAAGCGAGCGCTTAAATCCTCCGGTACAAAAAGATGGATTATGGTACGGTCCGTTTAAGAATTTGGTCATCCCTGAAGAAGGGCGCAAGAAACACACGACGCACCTTTTGCGGCGAGCACTAACGGGGGTCACTAATGCGGATTTATTGTGCGATTCCCAACAGACGCGAGCAAGACTTGTATGTATGTGTATGTGTGTTTGTTTGTTCCGCATCGGCTCAGGGCGGCTCGTGTGTCAGTCGACCGCTTGCCTTCACACCCCCACCTGGTAACATACCGGTCGCGTTACTCTACCCCAAACTCGGTTAAATGTATGTATACAAGATATACATGAAAAATAAAAACAAACTTGTTTGTTTAAACGTCAAAATTTATTAAAGAAGAGGAAACCGCAAGCTTTCGATTACGACATCTTTCTCAAATTTAAATCTTTATTAATAGCCTGACGATGATTCTGTGAATCGAAAGCTTGCGGTTTCCTCTTCTTTAATAAATTTTGACGTTTAAACAAACAAGTTTGTTTTTATTTATATTTAACGTCACTACTATTATATTATCAAGATATACATGTATAGTATGGTCATAAAAAACTGATTACTTTAAGATTATTGGCCTAACACCCCTTTAGTTGTGAACTATCCGTATTCTTTTCAATAAAAAAAAAGATTCGAAAATTTTAGTTTTTAATTTATATGCAGAACACAATATGTACATTAAATGGAACTTTTTACTTTGTCAATCTTTAATATATACTATGGCCTCGTCGATTCTAGTTGTTGCACACGCACACGTTGTTTGCTTGTAAGGCACACTCTATTACTATTACTGCTGCATGCTGTCATGGCTGTAATGTATTTCTAGTTTTTAATAACTTTGAATAAACCTGATTCTGAAACTACACGTGAATGTGTTTTTATAATTTTTATAGTATTTAAAAGGGTTGACGTTTCGAATTATTTATTTTAAACTGTTTTGTGTAGAATTTCAATAAATAGAGCACTTTCTTCATAAACCGTGTATTAAAAACTCTATTTTTAATATTCAATTACTCAGAACCATACGTCCAATATTATTTTTTTAATAGTAAAATATATTATCTATCCATAAATAATATATTAAAATTTTAGTTTTATCTATATATTGCTCTAATGATCGAATAACCTTAATATACATAAATTTCTCGAATGTATATCGAAATCAGTGGATACCTACACGATTGGCAGTAAATCCACTGTAAGGTGATATTTCTCTCTACAGCAACATATTTGTTTTAGGCTGTGTAACAATGAAAACACCACTAAAATAGAATTACTCACGCATTACTCAAAAAGGAGAACATAATTTCATTGTGTAGAGTGTATAGCCTCTATATAGATTTATATATAAGTATATTTTAAAATCGTCGAATTGAAAATATTAATGACCAAAATTCATTGATTTTAATAAAATTTATTTCAATAGCTTCTTGAACAAAGAAATATAAATTCCCTCAGCTAAAAAACAAAAGAATCCCCATATTTCCGGTTCAAGCCGATAAAATCAAGCTTCCAGCCAACCGCTACTGTACAGGGTTATGTATAATACAAACACATAAAGGATGTATACACACATATAATATGAGCATGAGCAAGGATGCGGTACAGGCTATATACATTGCACGCGTACGCTCAGGATGGTATTGAGGTGAGCCGTAAACAACGTCAACCGCAACCGCTGGGCTTGTTCGTACACATACATAACAGTGTCTGTATGCGTGTGTGTGTGTGTGTGCGTGGGTGGCCAGCGGTTCCGTATGACTCACGGTTACTGAAACTTTAATTGAAAATTGCATTTTCTGAACAGCTCGCATATTTCAGTACTACTAAGCCAGTTATTAATTTTTTCCATGTTAATTCTGAACACAACTTGTGTTTTTAAATTTTCATCAAAAAACGTGATTTACAAGGGGATGTTGCAGTTGTTGAATGAAGGATTTCGGTAAGCTTTTGGGAGGTGGACTTTTTACTTTATTTCGGCTTTCACTTGTTTAAAATTTGATTTTTTTAGCTAAAATATATAATTATCGATAGTTCGATAATACATGTTTCTGGATTAAAGTATATATTATGTTATGTAGGTAAATTCAATGATTTATTTATGAAATTTGATTCATTAATAAAATCTATTTTGTAACAAATTAATTATATTATTAATAACGTATATATTAATACTCATATAAATTATAATTTTTTTTCGACTTTCGGATATTAATTATTGATTATTAATTTGTTACAAAATAGATTTTATTGATGAATCTAATTTCATAAAAATCATACATAATATATTTTACCTAAAAAAAATCAAAGTTTCAACGAGAGCCGAAATATGTACACGAAAATAATAAAAAGTTAAAAAACAATTGCAAGTAAAAATAAAAAGTAAAATTCCTAAATCAAGATTCGAACCACAGTTCGCCACATGTTAACCACTCGACTACATATATTAGTACATATGAAATATAACAATTTTCGTAATTAAATATCGTAATAAATAATCAGCATTTAAATAAATGCTCGAACACGTCTCTTTTAATTTTTAATCTAGTTTCACCTCCCAAAAGCTAACTTAAATCCTACATCCAACAACTGCGATGTCCCCTTGTTAGTTTGTTTTTTATTTGTAATTTATACTAGTTTCTTTAGTCTCCGTTTTCTACAATCTGCATATTTTTTACAAGGTGATTTATTGTGAATTATAATAATATAATCACATTTCTAGGAGTTAATTACTTTTTTTGCTTGACATATAAAATTAAATTTCCAAGTATTTTCTACACACCTATGAATCGATTGCTGAAAAATACATGCAATATGCAAAATAATATATGTATATGCGTAGATTTAAATTCAATCAATTAGGCTACACTACATGAACTGAGAATTCACAATCTACAACTAACAATTACATCCACAATTTTTGTTTACGAGATAAAAAAAAACTTACAATACAATGAAAAGAATAATAAATAAATTTCAACGCCAATTGCTGGTAAGTACAACACTAACGAGCAAAATCTACCTATTTGTAGATACTAATGAACATATTTTTTAATGGATTGTATATATGCAGTACAAGACTCTTAACACTTATATCACAAATAACTTTTACTTTTTTATATGAGTACCTCGAATCAAATATGACTGTTTTAATGTACAACTTTTCGTTTTTGAACACAAGTTAATAAAATAATTCCACCAACAAGAGGTAAAATTTTCATTGTGCGCATTAGTTCTAATAAAATTGATTATTTCAAAAATAAAGCTATAATTTTATTAAAAAAAGCTTAAACTTCCTACAGTTATAAAACATTTTATGTCTGCAAAAAGAAAGTTTATGTTTCTATATGGAATGAGTTGCTAATAAAACCGACATATAATCCTTGTCCTTCGTTTTATTGATCAAAGAGACTTTCACGGAAGTGAAAATCCTTTAACAGTAGTATACATATATATCGACGTAATTTGTAAATCAAATCTACTCGACCTAATTGCCCTAATAAAAAAGTTCAGCCCATTGCATGTTTGTACTAATATTTCATTATAGTCGTAAAACGACCATCACAAAGGATCCTACATTCTGAATAAGTTTAACAGTGGACAAAAATATTTATGTCCAAGACATCAAATTCTTAATGTGAACGCCCATAATGAGAACAGGATAGTTCTACACGAACGGTTTTAGAGGAGTTTACATTTACATATCAAATACTCAATTTTGATTTTAATTAGTGCTTCGCAATGACATTTGTCATGTTGATTTTATAAAATAAATAACTCAATTTGTTAGGCAACAAGTACTTTCAAATGGGATATCAAACTTATACGACAGTTCCCTTGAAATTCTATGACGTGTTTGACATATCTGCGCACGCACAATAACTAAACACCAACGGTATTGAAACTATCAGAGTCACTAACTGTTTTAGTAAGTTGAAGTACCACTTATCAATATTCCAAAACAAATCCATAAAGAATATACCTAACAGAATAAAAACCTCGTTAAGAGTGGTTGTTAGTTTACAATTGAGTTATTTTACGAGTAAAACAATATATTTAAGTTCATTTAAAAAAAATAAGACACAAAAATTATTAGGTAAGGGTAGAAAACATAATAACATAATTATGCAAAGTATCTTCAAATAAAACAGGCATATAAAACAATAATTAAATATTTCGACTAAAAAACTTGGATCATGTGAAGTAGTCCTATGCAAATGTAGATCGACGGCAGCATGAATATTTTGTCAGAAGAAATAACAAGTAGGAAGGAGTTGAGGCATTAAAAGGAATGAGAAAGATGGGCGAATTGTGACGAGTGTCGTTATGTTAGACGGAATAGTAAACGATAAATTAAATGGGGTGTAAGAGAAATAAAACAAAGCTTCTGTGAAGCGGATTACATTGTATTTGAATTTCTAAGGCTCGGTGACTCCATGAACTCATGTTGAGTATTTCAAAATTACAATAGATTATGTCTGTACATGTATGTACATATGTATATACTGCGCACACGAATTATATAACAATGTTTATGTACGAAAACACAAATATACACCCCCATTTACTTGGAAATGATAACTCAAATACATTTTATTATGCGATGTCATTAACGAGAATGCAATTGTATGAAATTAATTGACTAAAATGATTATTCTATTACTCAATTATATTACAAGAAGACAAAAACATGAATTTGAGATGACTGTGCAGATATACATAAGTACAAATGTACATATGTACACATTACTACACATAGGTTCTCGTACTTTGATTCTATTTCATGCCAGAAGTGTTAATAGAAGAAACTTATTTTCCAGACTTATTTGTGATTATTTTTCTTCTATCCCAAACTAAGGTATTGGTACCAGTCTTGGTTCATATCTCAGTGTTAGATTTTTGTTTAATTAAATGTACTAAAATAGACTTAATTTGATGACAATCGGCCAATGGTGAAAATTTGTTTTACATTGATTCAAATTTTACTCTTATTAATTTTGTAATCATTAGCACGTGTCTATTACTGGTTTTACTTTATCCATTATTGGAGAAAAAATAACGAGGTACTTGTTTTATTGGTAACACGAGTTCATAATCCCCCTCCCCCCTAAAAAAAAACAAAAAAAAACAGTATACCTTGCTCTTAAAGGGGCCAAGACTAGTACCAGTATCTTTTACAATTTTTAATACATATATACAATAAATATTAAATAAAACAGTTTCGAGTAGACACTAAAGATAAAAAAGTATCCATAAAAGAGTATTAAAATTCTAATAAAGAGTTTCAAAGTGTTGCATTTCTCTACAAAATATAAGCAACAACAAAAATACATAATCCTATAATTTATTTTACGATGAATTACGCAAGGAAAATATGCCCATAAAAATTAATAAATAAATAAACAAGTAATGAATATACGTGTACATTTTATTTTTGTGTTTGTGTTGTTGAAATTTTAATGTTTGGTTATCCGGATTACGATTCGTAATTTCAACTAATAAATAATTTCGCTTTTTTTCAAATATAGACGTTGTACAAACATAATGTACGCATCTTTCCAATTAGCATTTTATTTAAGGTTCTACAAGTATCAAAGTTTTATGGAAATAAATGGCTTATAAATATTTTGCAAGGAAAATACTTTTTTATATCCAGTATTATAAAGATTTTCATATACGTTTCCTTATGTGGGTTTTACCGAACCCCAGGGTTCCACGAAAAAATTCGCTTATTTTTACGTTTAAATAACAACCCTAAATTAAAGCTTACATGATATACAACGAGTTTACTTCGCTTGAATATGTAAAATAAAAAATGTATCATTAAAGAATTTTATTTAATGTCATATTAAAATTGGAGGAGGGTATCGTAAAATATTCACAATTTTCGAAAAATCGTGTAAGGGTTCCGCGTCAAAATAAGTTTGAGAACCGTTGGTTTGGACCAAATGCAAACCAAAATTATTCACGAGGTTTTTCTAGCTGTGTTTTGCTGTCTATAGATTTTTGAGTATGCAGACCAAAACCAATTAATATAATTATAAAATATAATATAATATAATTACGTTTTTGGTTAGGTGAAATGTTAAATTAAAAAAATCAAACAATAAAAAATAATAGTTTTGATATATGATATGAGATCAATTTTTTCTCAATTGTAGTTTATGTATGTATAATGATCTTAAATGAATATTAATTTTTGTTGTATAATTTTAAAATACAGCAATAGCAGGCACATTAAATATAAACAGTAATGAAAAAGTTTATAAATAAATACTAGAAACCAAAGAAAAAGTATAAAACTTTCGCATATGAATATACAACTTTGATAAAAGAAGGATGCAAAACTTTACGTGAATATTTAATGCAAAAATAAAAAGTTTACATGGAAATTCACTAACACTGATACAGTGTTACTACGAAGCTCTGTCATTTTTCTTTTCTTTTGATTCTTTTAAATAGTATTTTCCGTCCATTTCACTCGTTTTAATTTTACGTTGGTATTTTATGATATAGTGTATTTTAATGTTATTAAATATACACATAAATAATTACCTATATAAGTAATAGCTGTGAAAATACTACACAGAAATAGTTTCTTATGTATAATGCAGGTTGTTTTTAAGTTAATACAATGAAATATATCGAGAACCTTGCATTTGTTATTAGTAGAAGTTGTATAATTTCGAGGGGAAAAAGATGGCATAATTGATTTTTTTTTGGTGGATAGTTTTAAAGTCAATGAAGGTCAACCTCATTTTTTTTTTTAGGTAGGAACTTTTGCCTAAATCATGTTTATCGGATTTTTTTTATGATATTAACAAAATAAATATATTTTATTCAATTTTCAGAAACTTTTTACTCATTAGAATATTTTAATTTTAACAAAAAAATGAAAGAGAGAAAATATGCTTATTTTTGAGACTCCAGAAATAAAAAAAGTTAAGTAGATATATGATAAAACATGTTTCATAGAATATGATAGTGTAATAAAAAAAACATAGATCCCTACCTTAAAAAAAAAGTTGACCTTCAACTGACTTTGAAATCGTCAACTGTCGAAACTATATACAACTTACTACCAATTATTATTTTTTTAAATGCAAGTTTTTCGAAATAATGTTCGTTTGATTATCAATCAGTACCTATAATTAATATTTAAATTATTCCATATCTGATTGAATTGTTTACAATAACCAAAGTATATCAAATATAATAAACGCTTAAGGGGTGAAATTGAAAAATATTTGTCACAATAATTGTATATACAAAATATATTAAGTAGGTACAAAATATTATTACTATAGTATCTTTATTTTTATATTTTTGACAAAGAAAAATTACACATATACAAAAGAAAAAAGTAGTAAACTGATAAAAATATACAAAAAAATGTTCGTCATGATCCTACACGGGAAAAAACATAATAAAAACTTTTGTGACCCAGTTAAATTCGGAAGAGGCGAGGATGAAATACTAGGTGGATTAAATATGAAAGTTTAATATTATAAAATGGCGTCGCGCTCTGTATGCATTATGTACATTATATATAGACATATATTCTCTACCTATCTTGTTTAACTTGGGCAAACAGTTGTAGAAAAAATATTATATTTAAATTTATGTTTCTTCTTTGTAGATATTATTACGTGATTCATATAAATAAATAAAACTTAATATGATACCTACATGGTTTGTTTTATTTTTCGTATATTAATATTACCACGTCACTGATTTTTTTCCAAGTAAAATATAATAATCCAGTGAAAAGAATATAGTTTTGATATAATCTTTCTGTGTAACTGATAAAAGATAGAAAAAAAAAACTGTCTAAAACGTAATTAACAAGAATAGAGATCCGTTACCACGGTTTAGTGACATTTTTCAAAAAGAGAAGGTTTTCTTCTGAGACATGAAATTAATCCAAAATATAAAGACAAATAGACATGACAGTAAAAATTGATTCAAAGTGAATATTTTTATCAAAATTTCGCATTCGAAAGAAACGGTTTAACAATACTTACATTTACTATATGCACGCAAGAAAGTAAAAAATATATATTCTTATCATTGTAGACAATTCCTTTATAAAACAGTCAAATAAACTATGCATGAACATGCCCAATTTATATAATTGTCTCATTTCCCAACAGTACACGCAGCTACGCATGCACACTCACACACCCACCCACATACACACACACACACATACAAGCGTAGGTGTCCATCAGTCAAATCCGAAACGTGTGTCATTTTTTGCATCCCTTTCCAGTTTTATAACTCGAGGTAGGAAGAAGAACATCGTGCAGTGTTTTCCGAACTCGACCCAATAAAATGCTTTATATACGTGAACTTGAATTTTACTGTTATTTTTCCGGATGGGGAGGTATGTATTTATGTTTGTATGAATTCATTTTGTGCATCCGCTGGATGAATAGGGTTATTGGATATAGGTAGGTACTTCAGACGTTTGAATTTATATTAAAAATTTGAATAGTTACAATTTATTATATTGACTCTAAATAAATAGTTTTGCAGTTATAAAAATTATGGGAGAGGGGTTACCAAAAATATAGTTACTCGTTTTTGTTTCTGAAATACCTTTATGTAAATTTTAAAATATCTAAGATAAATCTATAGTGTGGAATAAATATAACAATATATTCAGCCTAATAGAAAGTTATGATGCAAAAAGTCATAAATTTGTTTATTGGAAATGTATTCTGTTAGTAATGGTAATTGAACATGATGTAAAATTGAAACAAAGCACTGTTAATAATTGTAATATATTGTACATTATTCTGGGAAAAAATATTAATATCAATTAAATATTTGTTATGATCATTATTTTGTGATAAATAAAATGGCTGCAAATGTTTTCTACACATGTTAATTTTGCAGGTACATAACAATTAGTTCACTTTTTATAAATTAATTAAAATAAAAGCATTTATAATATTTATTATATTTTACTTTGCTATGTAGTGTTACTGAAAATATCAGTAGATACGGTTAAACTTATATTGATGAATTTTCTGTTCATTAGGTTAGATGTCAAATCGTTAATATGTAAATGCTATGCATTTTGATATATACCTGTCACCACGGTTTTAAAATATATTCCCACATAACACGCATGCACCAAGATCATTCAAATAAACTATTGTCAGTGGGCTATCATTTATTAATATTGAATACCCCACAGATAGCGTTATCTTAGTTTTTGGTTGAGATCAAGTTCTTTATAATAAGAATTAGTAAATATATCTACACAAAATAACACTCAAGCTGACTCAGTAACTCCAGAGCCCCCATTTGAAAGGATGAGTGAAAAATAATTCGCATTGTCAAAAATATAATAACACACTGTTTTAACAGATCAAAATTAAACATTGAATGAACTCGCTCCAAATAAACAATGCAAACAAAGCAAAAAATGCGAATATACTGTTTGCCGTTAATCCCATATATCGATTATAATACAACAAACGTAAACAATGAGGAACGAGGTGAATTCCATACTATTTGTTGACTTAAACTGTATTGGCAACGTATTATCAGATTTCAGTATAAACACATTAATAATAAAAAAAATCAAAACGATCCGCTATTGGCTTGAAAATTAATGAAAAGGAAGTGTCAACAAATGAAGAGCGCATTATCAATTAATCAATTTAATTGACTGGTAATTTGATGCGAACTGAAAGTTGGTTCAGACAGTTAATGATTACTAATTGTATTTGTGTGGATGATTATGGATAAAATTGTTTTACTACTATTTTATACGTCCATTAATGCTCTGCAAAACCTAACGATCAATTAATTAAAATTTACTTTTACTCACGACTCACGGCTATGTCGGTAAGATTATTATTAAGTGTTTTACGAAAATTTTACGATTTTTGGTAGAACAACTTATTTTTATCATGCAAATATTCTGGTAACGCTTATATTTTTACCAGAGAAATACGCATAATTTTATAGAATCAAAATAGTTTTTTAATACATTATTTAAGATATTGTTAATGCATGTCTGCTTTTTTAATAAAATTCCTAAAATGGAATTGAACAACTTTCAGATATTATTAACATTTGAGTATACGGATTAAATACTTGATAAGTTAGCTTATGAAATGAGTTTTCAAACCAGTTTTTGAATATTTAAAATGTTATTCTTATTTGCATTATCTGAGTTTAACTGAAAATAGCAGTTGTCATTTAACATATTGGATTTTGAGAAAAAAGTTATACATATTTTAATTTTCAATTTTTACTTAAGTATCTACTATAGATAAAGACTTTTTTTTTGTTTTGACCTTGAACAAAAGGGTCAATAGTATCAGAGAAAAGATAATGTACCTATGTATATAAAATATGTAAAAATCAATCGTATGAAATGACACAAAACTTTTATATATACTTTGATAGACTATTTTTATTTTTTCTTTAACATCTTATGCATGTAGTACATAATTTCTTATGTGCTAAAAGTCGCTATTAAAAATTAAATGTCATTATAAGTCTATCTTTGTCTAACGCTAGTAAAGTAATTTGGTATCCTTGTTCTTGTCTCCTTTTTAACTGTCACTCGTCGGTGTATCCTCTCTCTTTAGATACGGTCGTTTCCCGACTAAATGACAGCCCACTTTTGTTGTTTTTGTTGTGTTTTCATGCTTTAGATTAGGTGCTCACGCCGTTCTTTTATTATTTGTCTTTTTATTATTTTTTTATTTTTACATACACTTTGATTTTCTGGTATTTGTTTTTTATGCTATATGTATATAGGTATCACATATAATATTTTATAAAAAAATAAAGAATGTATATTGAAAATTCCAAAGTATAAATAAAACTATGAAAATGGTTTTTATATGAATTATATTATAAAATAATTAAATGGTGTTTTTAAAACAATTTGTATTTATAAATGTATAGATTTTGTTGCCATTTTGTCAAAATATAATATTTTCTATGCTATTATTTAACCAATATACATTAAATGTACATAAGATTCATATATTTTTACTCGTTAATTACGAGAATCAATCCATCATAGAAGAAACTATAGGATGTACCATACATAAGTCTAAATGACCTAATAACAAATTATAAATGTTCTTTAACATCTGAGCGGAAACTTTGAAATCCGTGTTACATTCTGTATTAAAAAAACAAACGTAATAATATTGTATCCGGTATTTAGGATTCCGTACAAGGGTCACATAAAAAATGTTATTTATGTCTGCATGTAATCATATAAAACTTCCGCGGTGCATCCAGGTGGATTTATTCTGACAACCCCTCGGAGAAACAGCATCCTCCCTTCCACGCACACATACACACCCACCAACCAACCTACCCTTCTATGTGACCCACTGTCTATGGCTAGCTGAACATACAACACACACACACACGTACGCACTCACATGTATCTCAGGAGAGAGGCCTAGCGTCGGAAAGTATTACCAGATATATATATATATATTTCAAACAGCGTTTTATGGGGTTGATCCAAAAGCACGTTTGTACGAAAAGACTGCTTGTGTTTTAAAGGTAGGTAGTTTCATATAAATAAATATTCGCTGTAACTATAATAAATATGTACTTAATATGTTATAATGTATAGGTTTACAAGATTCCTGAATTAATCAAAGTCATAAAAATATTTCTACTTACTTTTATAATATTGATAACTTCTGTATACTCATTTATTAATCCTTACCTGAAAAGAAAAAGAAATATTAGTGATATAAGAGATAAAAAAACTTAAGATATTTTTATAGGATCATGACATAAATTTTGCTACAAAAATATTTCATTGCTATATTCAAAAAAATATGAGACTCATGTGCTAAAAATACATATGTACTACGTGGGTATAGAAACAGAAGGTGCGAAAGAAAGAGACGGAGAATTTGAATACTAAGGAACTATAGCAATAATCATACATCTTCGCTCCTGCCCCTTCGATCGCTTTAACAGCACCCTCTAAAAGAGGATATCAAATGAGAATTTGCAAAGTTCAAATGGTACGTATCGAAGAAGATGGTGAACTTTAGAACAAATCGATATTACTGATAAAATTTATTTATTTTCGGACAGTTTTTGATATCTTAATATTATGGCATCGGAAATGTAGCAGAATTTTCTTTTAAATTATATTTTGATAAATATATTTTTGTAGAGATATAAGGTAATAGCAAATGCTCAAAAAGCCATGTCTTGTAAATTTATTAAGATATGTATAAAAAATATAGAGATTAAATAATATTCCCCAGAAAAACATACTTTTTACGCATACATTCAAATCACATCAGAAAATAATTCTTATAAAATCTCATAACAGAATCCAGTTTCTTTCCGTGCCATTTTTCATCCTCGAAGAAAAATAAATTCCATAAAAACGCAAGAAGTATTTTATGTATCTTTCACCCAAAATCAACATTTTCTTTTTTCGAGAGAAAAAAAATCCAGTTTCAAGACGAGCATCGGATCTTCTTCTTTTCCCAAAGCCGGTTTACCTGCACATCCACCAATGTCACAGTACAATGAGCGCTCGAATCTGCACAGCAACAATACTCTCTCTCATACACAAACACACACACAAACACACCTCGAGTGATTCATGGTGTTTGAGAATATGTATCTGCATTCCGTCTATACCCGGTTTAGCCACGTTGTCAGCGAACATTCCAAATCGAGATCAACGATGAATATATGTATGTAGTCAAATTCGGGTTATTGTGATACTAGAGATTTTGGGCTTATGAAGTGAATGGATTTCTTCAGGACAATTGGTTAATACAACAATTATGTTACTTCAAAATACCTTGTATTCAAATAAATACTCGAATATCCCACATAACTTTATCTATAAAGGATCAATTTTATTCATTTTATCTCATTTTTTTGGTAAGAAGCTGGAAAATGCATCTTTACAATTCAGTTGAAAATGTAAACATTTTTTTACGAATCTTACACACATACACATACTTCTAGTCAGTTTTAAATAAAGTCACGTATTTCCATAACCGGAAAAGACCCGAATGACTCCGGTTTTCCATATTACACACAAGTCACATGTGTATGTGTGGAGGTATTGCTTTTATGTATGAAAAGTTTTCAATATTCCGAGAAGGCATCCATCCCCTTGACATCCCGTCCTCTTTACCTCTTTCACAATCTCAACCTCCTCTTCCTTCTTCACATAGCGCAAAAAGAAACATAAAATATACCTACTGTGACATTTCTACATAATTTTATTTCCCTCTGTTGGATTGCTTTCAAATGCAAATTTGATGTATTTATTGTTTTTGAAGGAAGTTTTAAATTATACACACAAGTGTATGTATTGATATATTGAGTATGAAAATATATATGCACGGTTGTATTTCGAATGCCTGAAAAGTACATTTGAATTATAAATAATTTTATTTAAATATTTGTGAAAATAAAGACAGACATATATATTTAGAAGGGGAGGGATATAATTTGACGTTTGACAAATATTATTACTATTATTATATGGCTTATATTTAAATGCACTTTTCAAAATCATTGCACTAAAAATTTGATAGCATGCATTTTTATAAATTTTAACTTTGCACTGAATGGTTCCACTGATATTTTGATATTTTTAATGTGATTTTTTAATGATTATTTATTACATATTTTTGATATATTTATTGAGATTTTATATTTTTTAACCAAACCAAAATCAACCAACCTACATAGCCTTAATAGATTACCCTCACCAAGGACAGTTGTGTGTATATTATTAGAGCATCAACTATGTACATACGTGATTTTTGACAATTGTGACGTCATACCGACATATTTTTCAATACGAGTTAAAATTTAGTGCAAAATATTAAAATTTATGTTTGAGTGAACAAACTGCATACTATGACATTTTTCTTGAAATTATATACTTATATAACCTTTATTATAATCTAATTAGAGAAAGTAGAGATTCCTGAAACGTGCGGATGTTCAGTAAATATGACATTAATGACTGCAAAAAGCTAACATTGACATCTGTATAACTTGTGATAAAACAGCAATAGTAGACATCAACCATGTACAATATATGTAGGTATTGTTTTACATATTTGTAACAAGTTAATTGCTCTGAGTTACGAAACATGTTTATTGTGACTGTGATGGAAGTACACAAGTAAAAAAAAAACTTGTATCTGATTTGAACTTTTATTTTTCAAACAAAACGCAACATACAGTTCAAAATGACCTAAATAACCGCTATTCGTGTAAATGGTATGGTTAATTTTTTTAATTGTATATATTTTTAATTAGTTGGATATATACACCCACTACAAAAATAAAATACAGTATGACTATTTTTGTGGAATTCGCCGTTCCAATTAACCAATGTTTTTTTTTGTTTTTTTTTTGCTTCCTGCACAGTGAAACGTTACTGGTAAAAATCGACTCATACTTGATTAATTCCACTTTATTTATTGAGATATTTCACGAATTTTAATTTGATGCAGATTAATAATGGAATGTATATTTTATTTTTGTAGTAAGTGTATTTTTGTCTCGATGCAGATATTATATTTTACTATACCTATATAACACTTCCCTGTATAAATCATGTGTTTTATTTGCATATAAGTAATTTCTATACACCAGAGATCTGTCACTCTGATATCAATTCAATGGACACCGTGTACTCAACATTCATAGCTCATTTCATTATGTGTACATCACACATAATTTAATGGAATTGTCCACAAATACTATTCATAATTAATAATGAAGTGCTAGGTTTGTTGAATTTGCATGAATTAAAATATTAAATACGTATACATACGAGTATATGACAATATATCTATAATGATATCGATAATTAAGTGATTTCTAATGAATATTACTTTACTATTATGCTTTGTAAAATGAATTAAAACATGATTAAAGATATAAGATAGAAACGAAATTCATATTTTAAAAATTAGATAAATATTACCGCAACAATCTATAAATAGATATTTATTGTATGAAACCGAACATTCAACCTCTAAAGTTCCCAGAATAGTTATCAATAACATAATTAATAAATCAACGAATCATTACGTCCACAAAGCTCACTCATTCATACTTGAAATGTCAATGTACAACATTCAACTACCAGAATTGAGAATTACAATTTTCCCCGTATGTGACATCAAAATACTAGCTAATCGGATTAAAGAAAACGATACAACACTAAACATTGTATAGAAAACATCACAAAAGCGGTTAAGGTATTTAGATTCGTACATTTTCGTCATTTGTTCGTATTACCTCGTAGCGATAATCCAATATGGCACCTTCTTGTGAACAAAACGAAGCTCGGAAACTGAAACCCGATAAAAGAGAAGGAGTAGCAGTAACAGCAGCAATAGAAGACCGTCTTACAGGTGATGAAGCTTAACGCAGATGGGAGGGAGTTGAATATATTTGAAAAAGTGGAAAACACACATAAGCTATGCTGATCACGTTTTCCTAACAACTTTATGTGAGAAATTTGCGTCTTTTTTCTCGTACTAAAGTAATGTATATGTAAATACAGAAGACGCTTCGAAATTTATCCCAGCACGAGCAAAATTTGAAGTTATGAAACGACCTTGCAAAGAGCAAATTTTAAATTCTTTTGACGTAAATAATCAACTTTGTACAAACAAACATTACTTTATAGTTTTATGAAGTTATTCACATTCTTGAGATGTTTTTACTTCCAGTTATGTTCTCTTATTTAACAGACTGGCCATTATTCGAAATAAATAAAAGCAAAACGGTTTAATGTAGATAAACACTTCCACTCAACTACTGTTAAAAAAAATCATCAAGTTATCTTATGTTAAATTAGTGAAAAATAGTAATTGTAAATTTATTTGAAGTAATAACCAAAATTGTACTTTTATTTATAATCACATTGTTTTTTGCTTCCAAATTTTGTAATACCGCCGAAAAACCGTCTTCGAGATAAGAGCAGATTCTGATTGCACTACCTTCAAAATGTAAAGAAAATTTTATTTCCGCATGGTGGTTGTGCGTATGTATTTGTGTGTCTGGATGTAGAATTTTCTTTCGTTCACGATAACTACTGTTAAAATGCACCGATCTTAATTATTTTTTGGGAAAATGTTTGCCTCAGTGAGTACTCCAGACCTATTGATTTTGGTGCTAATCGAATTAGGAGTTTTAGTAATACTCGAAATATTGTAGCTTTTATCGTCTAAAAAGTGAACGTTGCGAGTATTATTTCACTAATTTTGATAAGACTTAGTATATTTGTAATTCAATTGAACCTTAGGGACTTTTATTTTTGGAACGTGCATAAACAACTATTGAAGGGGTGAACACCACTCTCAAAATTTTAATTTTAATTACTAATAAATACGGCATTAATTCATATTGCCTTGGAAATAAATGTAACTAAATTCAAATTGTCAAATTAGTTATTATTCTACGAACGTGTATTATGTTTTTGACATTAGGACATTAGAAAACTAATATTTATAATACAAAGGTTAATTTTATTTCTGTCAAACCCATTGAAATTTTTCATATATTAAAAATTATTTAAAAATATATTAAAGAACATGGACGTCATGTATGGTTCTCCATACCGATATTTAATGTTAAAAATCGAGATCTAGAAGCTATACTATCGCGTAAGAATCATGCAGTAGAACATGTAATGTGTACGAGAAAAATACATTTATATAAATTAATATTTAATTGTATAACTACATGTATTTCATGCTCACAGAACATACAAACTACTAATATTAAATATGCAAAAACTCACGTGCATAAAAAAAACAAAATGTTCTTTTATTAAAATATTTTCACAAACATTGTATCGATTAAGAAGCACATAATGCCTTGTACAGCGGCTTCTACATAGTTTACATGGAAATATACTTATATGCGAGTCACACGAGACGAAGTTTTCTAAGATTGATGGAGCACAGCGCCAGAGCTTTATAAATCATTACTGTATGTGTGTATATAAACACATACTTACGGATAAAATGTCCGTCTTCAACACAAAACAAAAACAGAAACACATTTTACACAGATCAACACAAGACGTATTATATTTATATAAACTTTTTGTTTTTATGTAAGTACAAGCAGGTAGACTTTTTATAATTTTAATTAACCATTCGCACTTTAACATCCTATTCATGTTTAATACCTCATTCAAGATAATTGTTGTATCAGTTTTATAAATACATATTTTTTATGTTAACTAGCAACTTTGGGTTTAGTTTTTATTATTATTTATCCGGGGTATTTAATATCAAAGCATTTTTAATTATAATAGTGAGTTGTTAATTATAAAAATACTTGAACTTTTTTGTAAATTCTATTCTAAACGAATCCCACAGAAAAACAAATAGGATGATAGTTCAACACATACATAAAATAAATTGCTTGGAAGAATAAACCTATTCGTGTAATATTTTAAAGTGTGAAATGTAAAGTATAAGATAAACAACTATAGAACCAATTTCGGAATTACTTGTTCTAATTTCTTTACAAGTAAGTTTGCAGTCTTTACAAAAGTCCCTACTCCAATTACGACTGGTAAAATACAAGAAAAGCATATTGCATAAATTCCACACTTTCATAATGATAAAAAAGAATGGGAAAGGGAGACGTTTATTCAGGTACGTGTATGTATTCCGACATCACCACACGTAATAATATAAAGGGATAACTTGCGTGTGCTGCTACCCTTTTCTGCGGCAGTTTTGTTTAATATAACACAATACCAGAGTTGTGATTATTCCGCGTAAGCAGCTTTATCACAGACTTTGGCTAAATAATAATTATATAAACTTTTAGTCTGATTAAAGTAATTGAGTGTTCTGTTCGCGTTTTTATTGTAATCTTTATTAATTATAGTTAACGTCATATCTAATTTAACTTCAAGTGACTCGGTTTAGTTCTTTGAATATTTTTTAATTAAATATTTTCATACCAGTAATCTTTCATAGATATATTACTTGAAAAAATAATAAGAAACATGAAAGAATAATTTTTTTAATATTAACCATATTGTAGAATCTGTTAATTTTTTTTACTAATATTTGCCGAATAATTAATAAATAATATACATTACATACTATTGTGAAATTAAAACAAGTACCTACACAAATGTGTGGGAAAACATGGTAATATATATACATATATTGCCATGTTTTCCCAAACCACATAAAACAACATATACTTTCAAAACGATATATGACATATGTATTAAACACGTCATAACATAAAAACAGGGTACAGAATATAATATATTGATTACTTTACAAATACATCATTTCTCTTTATACAAAGAAACATTTCATTTGACCATATGCACAAATACTACTACGTAATTATATTCTCTATAAGGAGACGTCCAGTTTTTGTGCACACATCACACTCCATATAATCTCCACGCAAATGAGTCATATCAAAGTATTATTACTGTTAGATTTCAACTCTTTCAGGACGATATGAACAAGATTTAATTTTGTTAGTAATTCAGAAATATTTCATAGTATGTACAAAAAAATCTAAATAAAATATCAGTATGGAGAACCATACATGACTTCCATGTTCATTAATATCTTTTTAAATTATTGTATAATAATATATGTATTAGTTTTCTATTGTCCTAATGTCAAAAACATAATACACATTCGTAGAAAAACTAATTTGACAATTTGATTTTAGTTGTATTTATTTATTAGTATTTAAAATTAAAATTTCGAGGGTGGTTTTCACCCCTTCAATTGCTGTTTAGGCATGTATAAAAATAAAAGTTCGTTAGGTTCGACTGAATTACAAGTGTACCAAGTATTATCAAAATTAGTTAAATAATACTCGCAACGTTAACTTTTTAGATTATAATAGGTACAAAATTTTCGAATGTTTCAAAAACCCCTAATTAGCACCAAAATCATTCGGTCTAGAGTACTCTCTGAGACAAACATTTTCCCAAAAAATAATTCAGATCGGTGCATTTTTACAGTAGTTATCGTGAACGAAAGAAAATTCTACATCCAGACACACAGACACACGCACAGCCTCCATGCGAAAATCAACTTTTCTTTACGTTTTGAAGGTAGTACAATCAAAATTTGCTTTATTTCGGACACAATTTTTCGACGGTATTACAATACTTCCATTTCGTTCAGAACATGGAAGTAAAAGCCGTTATTATATATCTTTCTTTTCACTTCAATTAAGATTACTAAATTGGGATCAAATCGCATTCTAAAATACTGACAGAATAAACTAGAGGTGCATTCTATTTATAAAAATCGTATTGAAAAGGTTAATATGCAGTTATTCGTGCTGGTGGGTTCATATTAAAATGAGAAATAATAGAACTTCCTTGTTGTCATGTTCATTTACAACAACAACAACCTTATATAAAGATCGTATAGCTCGGTTGACTTTTATGAACTTTTATTCAATAGTAAAGCTATTAACTCAGCTTTAGTATTGACAGTTGCCTCTTTGCCGTGTTTGCCTCGTTATGGAAAATCTGCATACATCAATATGATTTAAATATGATAAATGGTATTTGTCAGATAGCTTTAGTTCCTTATTTTGCATTAATGTTAGGTAGGTACAGTATTTATTTGTTATAATTGTGCTATTGTATTCTTGCTAATGCTTGAAATTATTACAAGCACGAATAATTATAAATATTTTCATCTTCTTATAAGATTTTAAAATAGCTAATATGTATTAGTTTAAGTATGACAACCACTGTTCAAATTAATGTGTGGTAAATATCTATACGTGAACATCGAAAATTTGTGTACGTTTTTTTAGTATTTATTCTAAAAGGACGTAAATAAAACTTATATCATTCGAAAGGTACTGTGCAGTAGATGTGCACAAAAAAAATCAAGTGTGTATGTTGCCGTTAAGGCAGGTAAAATATTGGTCGAATTTCGATACTAGTATATATAAATAACGGTAGATACTATTTTATGTATTTTTTCAAGAAAATGGATGACATAATAAAATATTAAATTCTCGTTACATTGAAAAAATAGAAATAATCGAGTTTATTTATAAAAATTGTATTTTATTAAAGACTATAATAAATATCATAAAAGAAAAAATAACATGACAAGATTATAAAAAATATACGTTAGAAAAGGTCAAAGAATTATTATATTTTCGTACAAGTTCTTACAATATACAATATATGATTTCGCATTGGACACAAAAGTATATATATACGTATAATGATTTAATGCTACAGCAAAAAGAAGCATGCATTTTTTATGAGCGATCCAAACAAAAAAACAATAAAAGTTACCTTTGTTTTTATACTGGCGGTTTTTTACCACACATAAGTTTATGAGGGTTTCAAGAAGAGAAACCAATTAAATCATGTTATGAAATTTTAAACAGGTTTGTTCGTTATGCATGAACGTTGGAAAATTGTACCAGACTGTTTTACAATGTGCTTCATTCTAAAATATACAACGTGTATGTCTGAAATTTAATGTATTAAATTATTTAGTAAGATATTTATGAAACATTTACCAAAAGATCCGTTTTGTTTCTGTTTTTGAGAAAAAATGTAAATATTTAATATCTTCACTTTTATCCCGAGAAAATCTGAAAAGCACGGATTAAAAGAAGAAAAATTACTGTTATCCTTCATTTCAATAAACATAGTTATTGCTAACTAAGTAATGAGCATTTAAATAAAAATATATAATATTTAACATTTCATCTAAACCTAATGCCATGTTTAGACCAAAGTGACAAAACCGCTACATGGTGTTTTTTTAAACAAAATAACAACAAACCCTATACATTTTTAAATACGAAGTGTTTTTAAAACACCGTACTGCTTGTTTATCTTTTTAGTCTAAACTCTAAGCACAACAGTCTTTAGTTTACTAATAATCAAGAAGCATCTGCCAAATTCATAACAATCGTCTATACGTGCTCAGTTGCTCAGTATAAACCGCGGAGCTATTAGTGCTCGTGATGAAACTATTCCTGCTACAATAGTTACGTCCGAGTCATTCCGTACGTTTTGCAATAACATCAACCAACCCCTCCCGGTGTGTTTTCTTATTATATAACAGATAGTTGTAGAGCACATCTGTCGCCGTGAATTACTTGTTGTGTTGTATCTCTCCCGGAACTCCTCACAGTGTTGTCATGCTGCTTTATCTGCTACACCACCCACCCTCGGCGAGTTTCGGATTAGGGATGCGCAAAATTAAATACATACAGGGTCGACTGGATATGATTTACATAAGACAAGTAAGTGGATTGTAGAAAGTAAAAAAAACATGGTTGTCAAATTTTGTATTTTGTTAGAATTTTAATATTAAATGTTTCTGCATTGCAATGTTCAAGAAATTAAAAATAAACATGAGGTCTCAAAAACATAAAATACAATATTTCAAGAAGACAGTTTTATCGAAAATAATGGAGATTGGTAGTTGTCGTTAATCGTAATATGACATACTGTAGACTGCATACAACAATTTCTGATATCATTCTCTCAAAAAATGTATGTCAGATAATAACATAATAACGACTACCTAAACCAAGTCTAATAATCACTAACGAAGCCTAAAAGTAATTCAGCGAAACTCATGTAAATCGAAAATTATTCCACGTAACTCGAAATTCTCTTTCATACACCATCCGACCGATTTGAATATATTTTTCTTCTCTCTGCGAGAATATATAAATTCGCTGAAAGCAATTACACGTCGAGGCCGGTGCGAAGTAGTGGTAGAAAATGGATCAGGAAGCTCCTATCGCAGCAACGATACGTGACACGGAGGTTATGAATCAGCGCTGCTGAAACTCGTTTTGAAACATCTTTAGTCGTGGTGGGTGCGCTTGTATATAAGAACGACTTTTGTCAAACGAAATAACTGGCATAGTAAAATTGTCAAAATATGAAATTTAATTAAACCAAGAAACCCAGATCGTTTTTTCTACATTTGTTTTATGCATGTTAATTAGTATTAATTAAAAGAGAAATAGAAAAAAATGTTAGTAAAGAAGGTATAAAAATTAGAAAATTATCTAAAAAGCGAAAAGGCTTTTGAATTGCTCATTTTCCAAAAAGTACATCTGAATGAATTCATTGTATTTATTTAATATTGTTTTCATTGCTACTACTTAATCAGGTATTATTATACCTGGAATGTTAACATGAACTTAATATTTACAATATATAGGTATCTAATTAGTTCCCAATTCAATTTCAAATTATATACAACTCGGTAATAAATGTAACACTTTATTTATAACCCATTATTTATTATTTTAATTTTTGCATATACAAATTCACGAACAATCTCCACTTATAATCTAAATAAAAGTACTTCTCACTGTTTACAATGTTGTACATAAAACGATATCGCTTTTAATATAAAAAAGTCAACAAAAACTAAAGAATAAACCAAGTCAAGCATCAGTGCTCGCTATAACAACCCGAATAGACGCGCGCGTCTAGTGTTTTTGCATTTCAAGTCGTCTGTAATGCCCTTACTGTTGCCGATGCTTGAGCCGGTCGCTTTTAATTCGATTTTTTTGCACGACAATGATGCGGCCGCGTGAATTTCCCCCGAGAATCACGCCTGTGAACAAAGTCGGTTCGTTTTCGAATTTGTGTGGATGTCACACGTATAGTTTCTCTTTTTCTCTCATATACATATCAGCTGTGTATGCGTTTGGGTGAATTTTTAGTATTTATGTTACATTTCAGTTCGTTTTCTTTAAAGAAAGAAATAAAATATGGTGTTTCAATTTTTTTTTTTAATTTTAAACAGATAAGAGTGGATATTTTGAAATCGTTCTTTCAATTTTGAGGACATGAATTAATAAATTGATAATTTTACTTTATTTTCAAGACCTAATTTTTTTAAGCTAGTGGATTTATATAAAAAAATTCTTTTTCGAAAAATTTTGAATTTATATAAGCACATGTTTCCCACTTTATTTAAACAATTGTACCCATTCTCTTCCCCAACTGAAAGTTATTGTAATCGGTCCGAAAATCAAAATAAAAAATTTCAACATATTTGTATGTTTTAAGGTCACTATAGTATATTTACACTATTTTCAGAAAGATGTCTGCATGTGTGTAATAGTGTGTACGTGTCACTTTTTACGTGCACAAAATCTCGCAAATGAAAAATGCTATTGACTTCGTTGGGGTGCGAATCGAAGCGTCTTGACGTAAATATAATCTGAAAGAAAGGATTTCTCGAAATTCAACCCCTAATGGAGTAAAAAGGGGTGTAATGTTTTTTTTTTGATCGGATTTACTTTAAACTTAGTATAAATATTCTACAGTACAAATAATGAATCATGTATTTCAGTATTTTGTTTGTTAAACGAGCCTAAATAGCCATTAAAGGGATGAAAGGTGAAAACCACCCTCAAAATTTGAATTTTAAATACTAATAAAAAAGTCTACAATTCATGTTGCCTTGGAAACAAATGCAATTTAATTTTAATTGTCAAATTAGTTATTCTAAAAATGTGTGACAAATTCTGACAAATTCTATTAAAATTGTTTATATATGTACATATTAAAAAAATATTCACATAAACTATATGGAAACAATAAATAATCAGTATTCAAGTATTTATAATCATACCATGTTGGGAAGTTGATTGTGAGGACCTAAACCCATCGCTTGTTTTAATCTTGGTTTAAGTAGTTTATATTTGCAATTCAATGAACAAACAAACTAAAACGTCAAACCTCACCCACTATTTTTCATCTCACAGAAAAATGAAAGAAGTATCTCCGCAACACAATCGACCTATCAAGGGTAAAGTTGTGTGCTTTCTCCATTACGACTAACAATGTGTGCGGTTGCATGAGACCTTTGAACTTATTCTCGAAGGAGCAGAGGAAAGATAGAACGAATATAAAAGAGCATACACACATCGTTCAATTGAGCAAGTCATTGACGCTCTAAAACGATATGAAAGTTTACAGAACGCGGGCAACCGGTAAATATTTGCTGCCACTGGCCTTTGTGTATCGGCGACGCCAACACGTCGTTACGCCGCCGATATGGACGGATATATATACATGTGTATGTGGGGTTGAGAGGGGGGTGGGGGATGTTAGACGCCCGCACTATTGTCCTCGAGATACGGTATAATGCCTTCGACACATCATATACTCCTTGTGGATTTTTATATATGTACATACATTCATCTAAAAAATATTCTGTAAGATATTCAACAGTTTAATTATTTTATTATTTTTATCTACGTATTTTATCATAATTATGACTATTTGTATTAAACAATACATTCATATCATTGTTATGTGCAACTAAGATTATGGTTTGTTAGTTAAAGAATGATTTATTGTAATGTACATACGTTTGTATATGAATCATATGTATTACAAACATAAGTCAAGGATTAATTGATGTAATAAATGTACAATCAATTAGAAAAAACAATAACAAATCAATTGACCATGAAATTGTAACATGGAAGAAAATGTTAAAAAAACATACTATACTACATCTTACTAAAAACGATAAAATGACACTACATTTTACAATTAGAAAATGACGCATATATTGTAAATAATATCAAATGACATCATGTATGTATTTTATTGTAACAGATTAAAATTTCCATATAAATATTATACAAAAAATCCAATCCTAATAATATTATACCGTGCTATTTCCTGTTAGAGCTTTCAACACTTCCCATCTACCTGGTATAGATGGCCAGTTCATTTTATGTAGTACAATCTAATACGATCACGTCAAATACTTTCACTGGACGATTGGGTTCTAGAAGAATATGAGTTGTCGCTCTTCTAATAATAGCAGCTATCGAATGTGCAATGGCGATACAACAAAAAAACTCCGGCTATAATATCAACTTTTCTTGTGTGTCCTGAATGATGAAGATGCGACCGGTAAAATGAGTTTCACTCAACGGTCAATTGAGTTTTGAAAATATTTCTTAAAATCATTGACTGGAGTTGGTGCTATAATAGCTTTCGTTTGATGTATACCATGAAAATAGACAAAATTCTTTAAGGATTTTTTCTTTAGCGAAAAAATTTCGAGTTATGACAAAAATTTATTTCAACTGCGCCTATTGTATATACTTTTAATTTATAGTTACAAAAAAATCTAATTAAGTACGGTGAAAATGTTATAAAAAACTAATATTTTCTTTTTTGTAAATATTTATTTCAAATTCAAACTATCAAGGAAAATGTATTTATACCTCATGTTACTTTAGCTAACATTTATAACTAAGTTTATTGAATTTATAAATACATTTCCGTAATTTATAAATTCCATTAGAAAACCACTTGCTACTTAACAAGTTCATTACAAAGGACATTAGCTCATGCCTTATCATTTAGTGGTTTCACATTTGCAGAGAAATAACAGTGTTGTAGCTAGTAAAACTAGATATGTATAATATATATTAAGTTTCATAAATTAATACAGAAGTACTTAAACAATATCTAAATTTAATATTTTAAATATTATTTTTAATTTTTATTTAATAATTGTATTTTAATATTATCAGTAGTTAAGATAAGACATGAATTATTTGTTGTTTGTATAGAAATGTTAATAATAATATAAAATGTAATGCCGGATATTATAAAAAATTTGCTTGAGTGCAAATGCAAATAGCTTCCAGCTAACCTTATCTGGTAGGTGTTAAATTGATATGAAATTGCTCTATATTTTAAAACAGTGGTAATAATTGTATAATAATGTAAATTTTAAGTACTTATTTATATATTTTGCACTCAAGCAAATCCTTGATAATACCGGGTATAAAAGCAGTATATACTAAAAATCAAAATAAATCTCAATAAATAAATAACAATCCTAGAACAAGAGTCAGAATTCATCTGAAGAAAAAAGATTCTTAATGTAACCATAATACGGTGAAAATATACAACCTTCTTCTTGCTTGACAAAACATTCGAATTCAGGTACCACTGAAGATTGAGTCCACTTATTAAGAACGTCTGTTGTGCGTTCGTTGCTAAGTGAACACAACCACGCGGTGGTCATTGTGAGAAGAGTGGTGGAGTTGCCTCGGGGCCATTTTAAAGCGGCCATTCGCGTTTAATGGCGACGAATAAACGGATATGGGATCGCGATCCTTATTGTGTGGCGTTTTGTACAAACACACGCACGGACGCAAATATCCCGTGTGTGGGTGTCAAGAATTCTATATAGGATACCTGCTTGTATCTACATGTACTTTAATATTTTCTAAAGAGCTGATAAGGTGAATTTTTGTCAACATCGCTTTATATATTTAAGAAATATTTCATAGTCACAACCTTAAAGTATTAATACAAAATACATGTATTTTACAAAATAAAAGCATACCCACATCCATTAGTGAAGAAATAATTGTAATAATAATAATAATAATAATACACTTGAAGCGGGCAAGTCTTTGGTAGTGGCATTATTATGTTACCGCACAATTACAAAAAAAACGTATAACAATATTGCACCCAAGTTGAAAATTATAAATGTAAAACAAAGTTACATATATAATGCAAAATACACACGTGCCATGGTTATCAAAATGCTAATGAAGCCGTCAACCCCCTTTCACTAGCAAAAATAACACATTGCATTTTAATGGGGTGCGTTGTCTCACCACGCTGCTGTTCTTCCTGGTGTTGGTTTCATAATTAAAATAAAAAAATCACGCTCCGCACGTCTCCTAACCCCTTCGTACGGTTTCCTCCCACCCACTCGCTCGTTGGACCGTTCCGTCGAAATAGACCAGACGTTTCCGTATTTATACAACACGCGATTGACTGCCGATTTTTGTATAGGTTTTCGTTGTAAAAATGCGAATTTATTTGTGAATTCATAAATAAAACAATATAAAAAAAAGTATTGTAATACCGTCGAAAAATCATGTTCGAGATAAGAGCAGATTCTGATTGTACTACCTTCAAAAAGTAAAGAAAACTTAATTTCCACATGGCGGCTGTGCGTGTTTGTGTGTGTGTCTGGATGTAGAATTTTCTTTCGTTCACGATAACTAATGTAAAAATGCACCGATTTGAATTTTTTTTGGGGAAATTTTTTGTCTCGGTGAGTACTTCAGCCCTATTGATTTTGGTGCTAATCGGATTAGGGGTTTTAGAAATATTCGAAATTTTGTAACTTAAAAAGTGAACGATGCGAGTATTATTTCACTAATTTTTAAAAATGCGAATTTATTTGTGAATTCATACATAAAACAATACAAAGTATTTCCTTCTTGTTGATAATACTTATGGCAGTGATTCAGGGTATGAAAGTTATTTTTAACTCGTTTGGATAGTAATATACTATTTATCATTCATGTTCATATATCTACAAAATAACAATAAAACGTTTTTTTAATGTTCTTCAAAGAAAAACTATTATTTTTTAATATTTTCAAGATATTAAATATGTATATGAAGATTTTAAAAGTAAAAATGAGACTAGGTTATTTATAAAATAACGACTAAATTATATAAGACGCCCACGAAAGTTTCAAGCATTGAATAAATCCACACGCTTATGTTATCAATAAACATCAATATTCTATATCAAACTTCAAAGATTAAAAAATCGATATCCTAAAATAATACAATATCCAATCTAAAAATAGTTGAACCAACCAACAAATACATCAGAGTGTACAATCTCACCGTGGGCGCAGTATATACACCCGTAATAGATGATTGCGACCAGTCAATTTGACATATGCAAATTCAGTTCGGCAAACTTTCCGTTCTTTAATGCGCGACACAGGGATTTCGGCCGTCGGGAAAGCACGTATAGAGTGTATAATGGAGTGTCACTACGTATGCAGACCGGGAGGGAGTTGACTGACAGTGAACGAACCAAATATTAAGTCGCTTAAATAATTCACGTGGAAAATTGAATATTACAAAAATATGTATATATGTATGTATATTATGTGCTCATATTGTTTGTGTTGTTACATGTCACGGATGACATAAGATACGTTAACCCTTTCATGGATAAAAATGTTTTTTGGGGTGGTTTCATTCGTAAAAATCCTATTAGGGTATAACCACGTTTTGGCATAGTTCAACTCTGACCTCAAATTGCCAACTTGTTATTGCGGGTATAATTCTGAAATTTCTCATGCATAAACTTGGACTAATTGGCTTTAAAACCATATGCATTTTTAGTTAAAAAAATTATGGTCAGATAATTTTTTTCAAAATTTTGTGTTTTACCCATATAAAGCATTTTAAAAGAGACATGGGACAAGTGTTCAGATTCTCCAATTTTCATTGAATTTGGGACATTTTAAGTTATTAAAACAGCTTAAATTTTACTCAAGATACGAACTATTTATGGTTAGCTATAACAAAGAAAGGCATAAATAAACATATGTGATGGGTCTGAAGTACAAATAAAGCTTATTTAAAATGTGATAAGCCGTTGTTAAACTTACCCCACTTCACCCTAATCTAAATATGAATTTCTTGGTTTTTTTATACAATAAAAATATTATGAAATAATAAAAATTTTCTAAATTGAATTTTAGATGTAAAATAGATTTATTAAGGCATTTTATCTAACTTATTTTTTTGGCTAAAGTCTTTATTCAAATATAAAAGTATTAAATAAAATCATAATCAAACGATCTACCCAAAAACCAAAAATTATTATACTTTCCATCAATTGAGAGTAAAATATTGACATTTTTGTCTAAATTATACATACACATGTAAATACAGACACAGAGATATGGACTACGCATTCTGTATTACCGCAATGTGTAAGATTTGGTTCACGTATGAAAGATAGAGAACAACCCATCAAATACTATATTTTTTTCACCTATATTTAAATAAAGACAAATATAGACCCAACGTACGCTCTATCTATTTTTATGAAGAATCGATTTTCGAATTACATACATAGTCCATGCATAGATAAGGATTAAGAATTTGCCAAAGTATTAAGTCTGTGTTATATTTAATATTTAATCTATATAAATAGTTCAATATCTATCCTAATCTTACTTTAACCATGAAGAACAAAAATTACGATGCCTGGTATTAAAAAAATTGCTTGTAAGAAAAATTCAACCCAACAACTTTTTACGAGATATTTGCAGCATACAATTTAACTTTTATACAAACAAAAAATCCATAGAGAACATAACACAAAACGGTAGGTACTTTGAAAAAATATTTTGTTTTGTTTTTACTTGCGTACAAATTCTTTATAACTTCGGACATTAATTACTGTTTCGAAACCATATCACGCTTCCAAATAATAAAATATCAATGCGATATTCATAATTAATGACATTTCCATTTAAATTTAAAAGATATCTACTCTCGGAAAATATACATAAAGATCAATGATATTCAATATCACCTAATCAATAATTAAAGAAAAGTACTTGTATCCAACACTATCATTTATCATCACGAACCCTAAATAAAACAAAAAAACAATATAACATTTCATTCATTTAATAATTCAAAAGTGCGAAGTACGGTACTGAATTGTCACATATCCTTTGAGAGTACGGGGTGGACACAAGCAACCCTGTTGTAGGGTGAAGGGCCAGCCAACAGCAACATGTCGGCAAGGGAGGTGAACCTACCCTTAACAACCACCTCACCCACCCTCTCTTTTACACCACAGCGGTCAACTCGGCTCCTAGCCTATTGGGATTTAATTTCATATTAATATACTGACGGCTTAATTAAATTCAGATATAGTTACCCATGAGAATAACTTTAATTATCATATTAGTCATAAATCCTGTATTTTGTTTTGCCCGGCGAATTTTGTTACCACCAAAGTTTCAAATTAATAAAATGTGTTTGCTGACTAAAAATTTACCGCGTTCATTTGAATTAATATAATTTGTTTTCCGCAAAAATACAACAATGTTATCTATGCAAATATTACTTGTTTTGTATTTAGGCGTGTTCGTTTGTTTTATCCTATTTCAAATTAAAGAAAACAAATACAATATTTCAATTTGCACTATGTTACAATAGTAGTAATTAGTGCTGCAAAACTATTTACCTATAGCGATGGCCGTGTCCAGTTAATTGGATTTAAACTAGTCATATGGCGAGTTTTGGATTTATCATATTAATACATAAATCTGTAGGTTTTATCTGCACAATATGATTCTTTTTACAATTTTTGTTTGTCTGTCTCTTCGTTTGTTTGTCCCAATTTAACACGATAATTAATGAACAGATGTTGATGGGGCTTTCACTGTTGGAACGCTTATGCTCCTACAGTTGGGTTAGACCCGTATTATATATGAAAAGAAAAATTAAATTAAATCAATTTATAATGAATAATTGGGTCAGGCACGCATTAGCAAAAATCGTTATGATAAGGATGTTTATTTTTTTTATATGGAGGCAAAATGAATGTTCAAATTATTTTATAAAAAAAAAATCTCAAACAGTTGTAAACTAATCTACAAAATCAAATAATACGATGTGATGTATAAAAGATTGGCAAACAAAACTTTTTGATTGATCCGTTTTCAAAGTATCGTCCGATCAAAGGGATTAGAAGTACACCGGGCAGTAATTCTAAACTGTAATTCAAGACCCGATCATTCTATTTAAGTGATACTTTCTATTTGGTAAATGATCATTGGAAAGGTACGTTCTTTGTTGATACTCTACTTACATGTCTTATAATTGGATATCGAACTATGACGTACGTGCACTGAACTGAAGAGAAAGACAATTAGATCTGTACGTGTGGATTCAGAAACAAATGCGATCAACCCAATTTTTATAATTTTGATACATGGGTACTTTTCCCTACCAATAATTGCATTAATTTCACAATCAAATTGAATAAAATTTTTCATAAGCATGTATTAATTGATAAAAATCATTCATGACATATGCAAAATAAAAATTCCAATTTGCATATGACCTGAATTTCCATTTAAAAAATGAAACAGGTAAATATTACCTACTATGTACCGTTTATGTATGTACACTAATTTACAGATAAATGCACTACGGTCCTAAATACAAAATATCAATGTTTTTATCCATTTAATTGTAGGTTTTTCATGGATTAATTAATTTATTTACCCCGTTTGAAACATTATTTTTAAATATTATACATACATTATGCATTATAAAAAAAACCATTAACGTTTTAATTTAAAATGGTGCACTGTAAAAAAAAAAAACAAAATAATTTATTTTTTAAAATGATAAAAAAGAGATAAAAGAATGTACAGTATAGCAAAGATGACCACATTTTGAAATTGCAATTTTGGGACGCCATTAATTGTAACTCACTTTTTCACATTTTGAGAGAAAAATAAATTTTTATAGAGAAATAAATAAATAAATTTACACGAATATGGATCTTAGCTTCTGGGTATAAACCGCATCGATTTGGTCGTATAAGCCAAAGTTTCGTCGTACATTATAATGAACATCTTCAGGCCTCTATGACCAAATCGACGCGTCTTATACCCAGAAGCCAAGATCCACATCAAGATCATCGCGGAAGCTTAAAAGCTTGTATAATTTACATGAATCGCTAACTTACATTTAATATTACATATTAATATTGTAAAAATTTTTAAAAAATCATCAGTAACGAACGCGTTAAAGCCTATATGTATATATTTTAATGTTATATACCTAAATTAAAATAAATTTGATATAGAATATAAGCGATTTATGCGATATTTAATAAAAGCAAGCATGTACCTAGTTACCTTAAGAATAGCCCCAAGTTAATCTACTATTTAGAAACAAGATTTATTTTCACGTTCAGAATACTTCTCATATGAAGCATATCCACTAACCGACAGATCAATGTTGGCCACCACGCACATCATATCCAGTTTAAGAGTTCATTTGTCAAGGGGGATTTCGTGGAGTATCTTCCACGTAGGTCATGCGTACACCACTGATACGGAGGCTACGCCTGACAGTGAATAATCATAAATACCCAGGGAAGGTTGAAAAATATATCGCACACGATTAGAGAGTGGGGTCTCTATCGAAAACTGATTAATATACACTGGTACTTTTCGTGTTGAATTTTCAAGATGATTTTGTACATTTATCGATTTGAATATCTTTTCTATATTACAACTGAGCGGTTTTTATTTTATGAAAAATATTTAACATTAGCACATAGACAAAAAAAGGACAACAAATATTTTATATAGACTCTAACATAAACTGATTTGCTACTATTCTATTTAAAGTTTGTATAGTAATTTATTTACATTGAAATGTATTTGACGTAAAATCGATTGTAAAACCATTTTATCCTAACGTTTGAATATAATCTTTATTCAAATTGTAACATTTTCCCATACTGAAGACGACGCTAGTGCATTGTATGAATAATATTGTCTTCAATTAATTGCAAAATGTATTATGTATCAAGTATAAATTAGGGAACCCCTGCGAGTATTTATAGCGCTAATGTAGTCACCTATACGCATTATAATTACCTCTACACGTGTACAATAAGAGAAAGAAGGGAGGGTGGATGATTTATTAAGACTATTAAGTAAAAATACAAATATTTACAAGAAATACAATAATAAACAAATACACATAATGAAAATTTATAAGCATAATCTTCAATATAAGAATTTGTAACTATAATGTTAAGCAGGAGCCATTTCTTCAGAAACTTTACCACAAAAGCTAATTAGTCAACTAATCAACCAATGATTTGTCTATTTACCTATATATTAGCAAATAAATAAATGAAATATTGAATAATTTGATTTGGTTTTTTGAAGTTGGCTGAATTATTATACTGCCTAATGAATCCTGCTTCTATGCTTACGGGACCCATTTTTTCTTAGATTTTTAAAAATATTTTATAATGTACAATGAGGGACATTTTAAATCTAGAAAGATATACGATATGATACAAAAAATAAAATTTCACGTGTTTTCTAGTGAAGTAATACGATCAGTAAGTGGTCTTTATTGATTAGTTTCCTAGTCCAAAGTAATTTAGTGAGAGAGCTGTTGTATTCATCTCCTTCGGGACGCTGGGACCACCGCATAACACACGTATAAACCCACACACATATATACACATATTCACAGGGGTGAACTTCTTTCTGGGGTAGATAAATTGAGACCCATCATGTATAACATTTTCTTGGGTTGTTACTAATAATATTATTAAAGTTAAAACTATCAACGTATATCATATTTTTTATTGTATTTCATCTTACATATTTGACGTTGTCAAAAAATATGTTTCAGGTTATTTAACAGGAGACAGTGGCAAAAATTTCGAGAAATGAATAGTAAAAAAGGAATTTAAAAAAAATCCTGGTTACGCCACTAACAGGAAAGGGCCCTCCAAAAATTCTGACACGAGGGCCCACGATCAGTCTTCTATTTAAACCAAAACAAAATCTTTTTACAGGGTATCAAATTGTATTATATTGTCTATGGCTTGTATAGAATCTGTTTAAATCCATAATTAACATAATACCGAACAGTATCAGTAAAGAATAATAATATTACTTGAAATTATTTATTTATAATTTAATCCCCGGTCTCATTAAATTCAAGGGCTCGTATATAGTAGGCCCATCCTGCACTATCGTACATACACACGCACACAAACATATACGCGCGTGACGCGGTACATCGGCCGGTGGGAACGCATTCGAGCAATAACGGCACAGAATTCGTTTCGTCGGAGAGCGTTATTGGTGGCCGGAGCCCTCCCGTAGACGATAACTTTGCATTAGTAATGCTTACTTTGTTGTTACCGTAAAAAGTACATTTCTCTCTGGTTCTGGGAAAACAAAATACTTTGTACTGTTTGGCGGATCAAGTTCGAGATTTAACACGATAGAAAATGAGGGTTGTCTGATATACACAAACTTGCCAGCCATGGATATTGTATTATGTTCTACATAGTTATATATTTCTTTCTTTTATATTTGAATTATTTAATGTTATGTTATATAGCACGTAAAAGGGTTATATTTCTTAGCTGAATAATTCAGTTATAATCTCATAGGACAACAAAATTACACATATATAAAGTTTCAACAATTCAATTCTACTATATCCTAGTCATCAAAAACAAAAAAAAACTATTAACGCATTTACAATACGATATCATTATACACATGGTAATTACAATACGAGGATACAATGCAAAACAACAAAAAATATAAACAGATGGAAAATAATGTATGCATCGTGCAAAAAGAACTTCTGGTTTTCACAGCTACTGAAAATACACTACCGTTCACAATTAGCAGTGTACAACCAACATCACATAAACAGAGTGTTTTGTGGAAATATTTCAAAAATATTAAGTGTAAATTATTAAAAATTATTTACAATAGCTTCCTTCGTTTTTTGATTCAAAGATTCATACTTTCTATAAAATATTGATGCATTTATGTCTTCCCGCATCTCTTTATTATTAATAACTTCTTTGTTATTTGCTATTATGGAAATTGTACCAGACGTTCTATTAGCTAGGATCCTTACATGATACATTCATAGTCAATTAAACGAAAGGTGGGAATGTGACGAGGTTTTAGTTTGGAAACTCGAGGTTAAGGGGGCCCTAAGTGGCGAGACAACAAGCCTTTTATACTATCTATACCTACCTCTGTATTTCGTATATATATGAAAGTAACAAAACAGGATTAAAAATAATATTCCCTTACGCTAGCTATGTATTATAATCAACATTTCTAGAAAGTACAATAATTTTGAAAGGAACTGTACACACACATTGTGGTAAATCGACAAATGCACTTTTTAGACGATAAAAACCCTCTGTGTACGATTAGACTGTGACGAATATATACGGAGTAAAAAGTGTAAACATCATGTTCAAATTGTGTTAATAATAAAAACGTTCGTATACGGGGGCGTGTACCGCTTGTTAGCGGTCGAAACGGGTAAATTAACCGCGAACACACACATACACACAAATAAAAACACGTATATATTCTTTCTGCATGAAGATGAGTTTTCCAGTATTATTGTTGTTTTATAATCATGAAATTCATACTGCAGTTTACACAAAAAATTAACTATTTATACTTATATTATTGAACGTGTTTTTTTCATGAAGAAATGGATATGTTGTGTCATTATGTATTGCAATATATTAATTAAATTCAAATGAAATGGAACACTATTTTCTTGTTTTTTTTTATCTTACAGTTTGTTGTTTGAAAAAAAAAAAATAAAAAAGATACGAATTTTATTTTAAAAGAAAATATATTTTAGATGCGAATCCGAAAAAGGAAGATTATTTTTGATGTTTCTTATTAACCTCATTATTAAAATCGAAGTGCCTCAGCTTGCTTTTTATTTGTATCCCTTGACAAATACAGGGGTCGAAACAAGTTCAGTGTTCAAAAATACTGATTTTACTGACAAAGAAATCTAAAAATACTGACTTTTACTGACTATCTGAACTGAATTAAAAAATGTAGGAGTTATGTATTAAAAAAATACTTTTATAATTATTGACCTCCACCAACCACCTTTTTATAATGTTCATAACAAAAGTAACAAATATTACAGTTAATTTTTGAAATTTTTTTTACAGAACTTGGCATAGCCAATACTAGAGTGAGATTATGTTGTTTATATGTTCACATATACATACGTTACAATTATGTCATAAAATATCTTCTAATAAACAATACAAATAAGTAAACAAAATAGAACATTATTTATAATTTAAATATATTTTTCATGGTAATTGTGTCGTTTTGAAGTCAAATAGTGAGTTTTTTCACGATAAATAGGGCTCCAATGTGAAAACTTTGAGTTCCAAACCCAAAAAACTGACCATTTTCCCAAAAAACTAACTTTTACTGATTTTACTGACCAGTTTTGGCCCCTGCAAATATAACTTTAAAATTTAACACCACCAATATTCTCTAAATTAATAATATAAACTCTACACTAACAATGCATACATATTACATACAAAACTAAACCAATGCAAAAATCCAGTGGGACCTGTCCGCAAAAAGGACACAAACACAAGCGCGCATGCGGCATTGCGGTAATTTTGAATTAACAGTCATATTTACAATACACTTGTAACCTGACTAGCATACAATCGAATTTGTGTTATCGGGGCCCATCTGTATATGCACTTTCTAATTAGTGGTGCGGCCATTTCGCGCTATCGATTAGAATGTCGTACATATTATATTAACGATGCATTCGGGATCATTACCGCTGCAAACACACCGCACATATTATACAGGAGAGCCTTGCAAAATTGACGTTAACCGCCGAATGCTATAACAATTTGTTGTAATGCATAATATATGTACCTACTACAGCCATTGATATGATTATAAAAATGTAAATGAAAATTTTTGAGGTCGATATTTTTTAATGGAACTACCCATTTTGGCCTTTTCTCAATCTATGTTGACTATTTTTATCATGAAGTGTCTGTAGATACTCTAATTCAGAACCGACAAAATCTACATTTTTAAACAGATAACTGGAAACGGTTGTTAATTTTGATAAATTAAAAAAATTGTGGAGTAATAATTTTTTTTATATTGTAGTAATCAAAAAATGTTTCTAATATAACTTATTTTTCGTACCTTTTTCCATATAAACATGAGTTGATTTCATCTTAAGTATACTTAGGCAAAACATAGTTTTTTCGATTTTTATTTATATGTAAAATATATAAATTATTTTAAACAATGATATATTTTAATAATAGCTACATTAAATAATAATTTATTGGGTGTATTCTAAAAAAAATAAGCAAGTCCCGTGGCAGACATTTTTAATTGCTGAAATGCAGAGTTTGTTTTTTCGAGGACACACTGTACACACGTCCATACATATATAATAAATACAGAAGCCTGTTTATACAACCAGTGCAAATATATAATTTAGTTACAATATAATTATTTATACCGCTGTAGAGCAATTTGATCAATTGTTATCAAATTAATTTGAACGATTTTTCTCTTCGTTGTTTGATTTTTGATTATTTGATTACAAAGTGGAATTACACCGAACTCTATATTAGATTACACCGTTTAAATGTCATGAAACGATGTTTAAAACAGAAACAGCAAAAATAAATGATATCCATCTATTTATTTATTGAATGAATGAAACACCAGTCACTATGAAACATTTACCTATGTTATAATGTACGTACGTAGAAATAAAGCATTTTAACAGTATAAATACATCTAATTTATTTATAAATTCTATTCTATACAACATATTGGTAACAGAACGTTAGCTAAAAATATTACAATCAAGCCGCGGTTATACCAATATAAATATACATAATATATTAACTATGAAATATGTTTACCCAAAATTGAAATCAAATATTGTACAGCTAGTATACTAAGATAAGATGTGTAATTATTTTTTTATTTTTCAATAAAATTATTTTTAAATGTTTCAATTGTATATAAATAAAGAGTCCTGGCTAAATCATCGAATAAGGAAACACCAAAAAAATTGTTTATAAGGCTAGACAAATAAGTTTTAGTACGCGTAATGTCCGGTATTATAAAAAATCTGCACGCCAATTTGCTTCCAGCTAACGCTATCTACTGCGGGAGTCAAATTGTTATGAAATTGCTCGATATTTTAAAGCAGTGGTAATAAATGTATAGTAATGTAAATGCTATGCATTTTATGAGGTAGGTACATTTGGCAGTACTTATTTTAAGTCGCTGATTTCTACTTAATACGCATGCGTCAGTCATTATATATATTAATACCTAGCAGATAGCGTTAGCTGGGAGCTAATTTGAATTTGCACTCAAGCAAATTCTTTATAATACCGAGCATAAGTCTATTTGAGTCAGATTTTTAACAATGAAAAAAATTAACTCCAGTAATATTATATCTCTATGGATCCTACTAACTAAAAGAAAAAACGGCGTAAAATAAACGTGTAAGTATGCCACGAAATTAAAAACAATAGCAAGTCTAGACCTACTACGAATATTACCGAACAATGTTATTCAATTATACACAGGGTACATAAAAACAAACTTTTCCTAGTTTCATAAGCACTCGTAAATAATACTGCGAGAAATTAACCCGTCGGTAGTCGCGCACTAATACACAAATAGTCACGTACCAACAGTCATTTAACTTAAATTACCTGTAATTTATACACCCAATGTTTTTCTCTACTTTTAAATTCGTTACTGTTTTAAAAGCCTTCTATTATAAAAATATACATGTGGAGTAATTTTGTTGTTGTTGATATTATCATATAATACATTTTTTTGGTGGATTGTGTATATAATACAATAAATAAAAACTAATCAATAAATACAATAAACAATAGATAACTAAATTAATTAACATTAGAACTAAATATAATGATTATATAAAATATGTAAATAAACCTGTATTGTTTTAAGACTAGTCCCGGGTTACATAAAACAAACATTGTTGAAGGTTTTACACTTTTTCCTATTATTCCGCGGCGTACACTTCCCGATTTTTTGTTGTTTTTCTGTTAAATGAAATTGCTTTACCGGTAAAAGGGTGTTCTCGAGTGAATAAGACAATAAAATTTTATTGTAATACGAGATTATTTAGAGCGGTTAATTTTTTATACAAGTTTTAACATTATACACATTTTCCCTGTTTGGAATAAATTAAAACACTTGGTTTTAATGTACTTTTGTAACCGCAAATTAAAAAATAAATGTGTTTCACAACTAATGGACTTTTCTCTAATTTATTGAGTAGAAAGATAAACGACTGTTATATAAATATTTTTTATTGAATTTAAAAGTACCATGAAAAATTTATGATATAAAATTTAAAAAATATTGGGCAGGTAAATATTTCTTTTAATGTGTGGTTAAATAAAAAGTCGAAATTTTGACTATATCATATTTCTGACAAAGTTTAACATCAAAACAAAAGTTTTTTGTAATTTTACGAAATGAATAATGTATAAAATAAACATTATAAATTTATTAAAATGAACTAAAGAATGCAAAGTATGCATCGTAAAAAACTACATAAGTTCTGTAAGAAAATCTCAAAGTATTCATGCATTCACAACAAACTTTTCAAAACTTACCAAATGCCGCACAACATTAAGAACTTACCACACTGTTTCAATAACATAAATGAATGTGATTTGTAGATACGTACCTGGAAAAATGGAAAACATTATTAAAAAACTTTCTGCATAAAACTGATTTACTTAACAATATTCTAATGCAGTAGTTCACTGCGCAACAAAAAATAATAAATAATAATAATAAAAGGAAAAATATTCAGTATCTGTTTGTTACTGTTTTACAAATTTGCAATAAATTAATTACACGTAATTTTATAATACCTATACCAGGCGTGAAAATAAGTCCGCGGGTTTGAGTAATTACACTAGCCAGCGACAATGTTTTAATGACTGTGAATTTGTCATACAAAATCAAATTAAAATTAGAAAAATATTTTTTTATTCGAACAAAATTATCTATTTATATACATATATGTCAATCATTGGATGCTTCTTATTTTCTGAGTATAAAAATAATACTCCCTCTGTTCCAAAATACTATTCCGATTTGATGTTATTACTGTTTTTGACTAGAAAAAATCAAATATCTTTAATAAAAATGACTTTTTTAGAACATAATAATTTAAGAGAAATATAAATTATATAAAAAATGTGTTTAATAAACAACATAATTTATTTTCATTAATTCTTTACGTTGAATGCAAATCGGAACAGTATTTCGAAACAGAGGTAATAATACATTTTGTTTTTTGTTATTCTTGTTAAAAGAATAACTGGCAATGAGATGGATATAAGAAAATATAATTTCAATAGAAACATTTCCCAGTTGTTTAAACTGTTACCATTTGCAGCATTAAAATAGCTATGAAAGAAACAGTATCACCTAGCAGGCATTCTCCCATCCTCCCTATGCGTATTAGAGGCCTGTATACACCGCTGAAGCTATCATAATCGTAAAGTATTTTTATGTAACGTACATTATAAATTTAATGCATTATCAAAACAGCGTATCTCTCAATTTAACCGTTCAGCTGGAAAATGTGTTCCACTCTGGGGAAATGTTATTTTCGTAATTTTCACAACCGTTATCCTCTAATTTATGAACGTATTTAAAGTTAATGAGATAACATTTATATATTTACACACTACACCTTCATCTATGTGTGGGTGAGTGGATGCATGCATAATATTTGTACCATCATTTGGAGTGGAGCATCTTATATTTTTTTATATTCAAGTATCGAAATCGTAAATAGAATAGGAAGAAAAAACGGCAAGAACCAACTTTGAATGCAGATACAAATATTTCTGACTATCTTAATTTAAATAATTTCATCGCTACAATTCCATTGAAATGTCACAACTCCAAACATGAATTTGTAATTTTAATAAATCAAATTATAATCCATCTTTACAATGTTGATTAAAACACACAAATATATTCTCTTTAGTACTAATCAACATATTGCATCAATGGGTAAATAGGGCACCATAATAGAACCCTAATAGTTCATCATACACTATTCAAGGTTCACGTATCTGCACTGTTTCCAAGACGTCCTGTAATTCGAGGATAAGCATCTCGTCGATTCACTCTTGAGTTTATAATTGGCATTTAGGTGGCGCGCTATTCAAGGATATTTATGCTAAAGCCCGGCACTGTCCGAACACTAAAACAGGGAGGGTAAGCGACTATGTCCATTATTGATGACAAGACGTACAGTGGTATTCAAACAATTATTTACAGTATTCAGTATATTTGATCTATACAAGTAACCAAGGAATTTATATATTCTCTAAATCGTTGTTACAAATATATAGTTACTTAATATAATTCAATTTACTTCATAATTATTTTTGCATGGTATCTTTACACCAACAAAGTGATTAGAATACAGATAAAATTTTAAAATGTATGATATCAGCAAAAAATAAATTTTCAACTTGAAGGAAGATATGTACAAAATTCAAAAATCGTTTTATCTTAAAAATTATCCCAGTAACTTTTCCGTATGTAATTTACATAAAAGCGTCATCTGTTACGTTGTATCAGTCATTCTTTATAAAGATATACTGCCAAGGGTAAGTATCCAACGTAATATGTATTCAAAATAAATTGCTTTAAAATGTAATGATTCAGAATTAAAATAAAGACGTATGTATGTAAATTATAAAAACAATTGTAGTAGCCAATACATAATACGTTGAGCTTCATTGTTAATCTGTTAAAATTACAGAGCTAATAATAGAATATTAATTACCAACTTATTTAAAAAAATATATATAATTAAGCATGTTTATTCCATTGTAGGTAGTATAAGGTACATTTGATGTCAAAAACCCAATACATATATCCACATTGTGATACTTTGTAATGAGAATACAAACAAGCAACAAAACACCCAAAGTCACTTAATTAGGTGTCACATTTGATTTGGGAACTTCTGGATTATCTGTAGCAGTGCTAACACACGTCGCGTGGTCGAGTCGTCGCCTTCCTGCATTATCCCCAGGGATCTTATCTACAGGGTCAAACATAGATAGTGTTGTGTGGTGATTTTAAATTGTTAATTAAGACAGTGCAAGTGCCCCACTATGAGGTGACGATACAAAATGTGGTTTTAGTAAATATTAAAGTTTGGGATGAATAGATTTTATAGTGACATGCACGAGAGCAGAAGGAATTTAAAAGCGAATTATAGATTTATGAGTTTTACATGAGTGTAAGTGTAAAATCCTTAATAAGTTAATTTACATTTATTGGTCCTTCTTGTAATTATTAAAATAATTACTAAAATTCAAAGACAACATAACACAACTACGAGTATCCATTGCATTGGAGATACAGTAGTAGAGACACTTTGATTAAATTTATTATTACCGGGATACGAAAACCAATAACATGTATTGTTTAAGGATTCGTAAAAATAGGATTTTGTATATTCACAGATTTAAACTTTATTTGAAACGATTGATTAAATAAATGAATTCAATTTTTTTTTATAAATTTCCATTTTGATCAATGCACAAATTATGGTTTCGATGCAAATTTCTTTACATATAAAAATAATACAATTAGCCAATTAGATACCCTTAAAGTACGTGTAAGTTAAATTCATTATTTATATTCATAAACAGTTCCCAAATAACTTAACACCGTTGGTATAAAATATTCATAGGAACGATGAAGCTATAATCATTAAAACTCATCATGATTTAAGCGAATATTAGCGTTTAATGGCCAACTGTCCTTCCCTTTCACATTCAAATTTCCTCTCACACATATACACACATATGATGACCTGTGTCCACCCCTCATCGTTCAGAATTGCAACACAGTGGTGGTCATATTCGGATAATTGTCTGACTGTCACAGATGACGGATTTTACATAAATGCATTATCAAATTCTCGTTTTTATTTCTCGCATATGGCCGAGAATAACAATCGCAATTGTTAGAATAATTGTATATTTTTATTGTGGATATATGAATAGAATTTTCATTGTGACTTAAGGTAAGAATAATTAAGTCAGTATAAATGTATATAATAAAAATAATAATAAATGTGATACAAAAGTTATGAAATACTTTACTTAGTTTTATCGTGTTTACCACTAAAGAAATTGTTTATTGTTCATATATGCAGTTTTTTTCTATTCAATATGGTAATATTATCTTTTATTTAAATTAGATTTTAAAAATTGCTTCGAGTCCGAAATTTTTATGCGAACGAAGAGAAGCTTCTCTGCAAAAAGAAAGAGGTATTCTAAAACTATTTTGTTAAAAAAACCTTACGTGATACAAACAAATAAAAATAAAAGCAGATCCAAAATCAGCGTCACTCAAAACAAAAGCATTAAATCTTAAAAAAAATTCTAAAAAAGCAATTGTAGGTTGCATATCTGTTCAGCCTCATTAAGCACGCTACTGGCATAAATAGCTGTACATATTCAATACTTTAACAACGTCGTTATACACACAGCAAACTTCATTTCCTTGTACGACGATAAATTATTTGAGATCCAACTCTTTATGGGGTAAATAAGAGTAGAATGGCTGACATAAGGAACGGCTGCCTTAATAAGTGACTACACAAAGCTATTATGTTGGTAGAATTGCCCATAAGTTGTTAACAATAATAATGTTCATTTGAAGCAGGTAGAATTTATCAAGCGCCGAAACCACTTGAATCAAGTTGAGAAATATGACCAAGTTAATGGTTCGATTCGAGGATCAATGAACTTAACAATGATGTATTATTTTATACGTTTATGTGAAATACTTGCAGTATCTTCTACAATCTGTAATTAATGGTCTCTAAATCACATTGCAAAGTCGTGATTTGCATCCAGAAATTCAGACACAATATATATATTAGGGTGTTTGTTTTTGTTTATGTTTTAGCTTTGGATCAAAAGTTACTTGTCCCCAAATTTCCGATTCGTAGATCAAACCTGTGAACGGCACAAATCGAGTCTTTTTCTCATTTGATTAACATAGGAAAAATAACTTTTTTACTTTTGCGTGGATAGCTTAAATTTCGTACAAAAAAGATCCCAAGTGGTCAATTCATAGATCCAGTATTTTTTAAAGATATGTTCGTTTAAACATTATCATAAAAAGTAAAATCCAATTTTTATGATAATTTTTAAACAAACATATCATAAACATTACTGGATTTATGAAGCACTTAATTCTCTAAAAATTCTTTAAAAAAAGTAATTTTTCCCATGTTAATCAAATGGAAAAAGACTCGGTTTGCGCCGTTCACAGGTTTTTTTATGTATGAGTCTGAAATTTTGGGACGATTAATTTTTGATCCAAAGCTAAAACATAGGCCAATGAGACCTAAAAAATAAAAATAAAATAAAACACCCAAATATATATTGTACTCAATACAAACGTAATGGTCAATTAGTAATGACAAATTAAGATAAACGTTCATCTATTAATTAAATTTGCCCTTAATCTTTTAAGCTGTTTGGAATTATGTCATTTGCAGATTTTGTAGTTCAGCATCAGACTTTAATAACTAGCATTAATAGTTGTCGAACTATTGTAGTTGACATAGTGTCCAAACCGGAAGCTCAACAAAATATTCTTGAGAAAATACTGAAATTTTTCATACGCCTCTTACAATTTTAATATATATACTTTTCTTTTGAAATTAAATTCTATACAGACTAATATACTGTAAACAAATCAACTTTACATTCATGCCAATTCAAAATATGATATTTATACACACATACATAAAAACAGAGACGCAACAAGAAAACTTCTCCAAACAACATTCCATACAGAGAGTACTTTTTTATGACATATTGCACATAAAATATTTATTCAGGAGCATGCCAAAAGAGTATACATATTTAATATTTCATTTCAGTTCCACGGAGATTTATTTGATTTGGGATTAATTCGAATTTGTACGAAATCTACGAGAAGACATACAGAGAAAGAGAGAGAAAGAATATCTGGCCACCTACGGTTTCCGGTTCATGACGTCAGAGTGTTCATCAGTATGTCACACATTTGTCATGGTGTATTAGACAGTTACAAAATTACGTAATTAATAGGAAGGTATTAAAAGATATTAAGAAAACTGTTTCAAACATACCTAGGATTGATAAATATGTGGCAGGTATATTTTTAATAAAATCTTTCTGAGATTCTGCGCTATAAAAATCTATTATAATCATATTATAAATATGTATAAGATTAACGTTTCATCACACTTAAGAATATTTCGAAATCGAAACATAAAATTTTAAATGTGAAAAAATATGTTCTAACATCAAGTAACACCTATAATAAATAAATACACAATAGTCATTTGTTTTCTTTGAAAGGCAGAAAAACAACTGCCTACGTTATTTATTTCTTCAAGGCGTAACAATCGTAAAAAAACCAGGTATGCAAATAAAAATACTGCATTTATATAAAAAAAATTAATTACGTAGGTACCTATAATAATTTACGTACTTTAAAAAATAAGTAAAAAATTACAAAGTATGTTCAAATTCAAATGTTTGACAAACTCATTTCACTATTGAATTTCTTTTCTAATGAATAAAAATAAATTGCATTTAAACATACAAAAGCACAGATAAACTCTTTATATTGATGTTGAATATATGAAAGAAATTTTATATAAAACAGTTGAGAGTATTCTGTTACGTAGTTCAGTAGCAAAAACTTGATCGAGCATGGGCAGCATAAAATACTGCAAGATCATAAAAATTACAGAAGTTCTAAACATTTTAATGTTAACATCACAATAGTTTTTTGGATAATTCAAAAAGTTTTTTATAATGATTTTTTTACTAAATCAACATAAAATTTATAAGTATACGCTTATAATTTAAATATATTTTTTAAATATCAAATTTTAAGCATATTTTGTACGAACAGAATGTAATATTTACAATACGGTTGCACTATTTTTTACTGTAATAAGTGACAAAATATTGGTAAAAGTGATCAACCAAACGTTACCGCAGAAATCTCAAATATGTTGAAATAACAAAGTACGATCATTTTGAATACCACTGAAATACGAGCAAGGCACGAACGACGATACGTAGAATAGAGAATATGAAATATTGCAACGGTTGAGATGCGGAACATTATGTAAATGTGAGCCATCGAATTCCACTCGGTTCTGCCTCAAAAACACTAACTAATTTTAGACGGAAATTTTGCGGAAGCTGATATTTCTCCTGGCTTTTGATATGATGTTTTTAAAAGAAGGTGTATAAAAATGTAAATTCGCGTAATTTAATAAAAAAAATATGTACTGGCTGCTATTACCGTATTTTTCTTTTAATTAATGATTAAGTCGGTCGGTTTTTTTTTCGTAAAAGATACCTCAAAAGGAAGGTATTCTTTCAGCTCAATTGATTTATTTAACGTGTATGTTATTATAACTTTGTATTAGATCATTTCTTTTTAAAAGCAATTAAAATTAATTACTTGCTCCAATTTGTTCTTTCAACGTTATTTTAGAAATGCTATAATTATATTATGATATACATACACTCGTCCACTCGTGGAAACGAATGAATAGATTTTTGTGCTGAAAAATAAAAACAAATTCGTACTACATGTATCATTTGTACATTTTTGTCTTATCAATTTTCTATTTGGCATATAACAGAATATAATATTTGTATATAGACAGTACATATAATCACTGAAAAATCAACCAAAAGTTGAATTAGTCGTTTTGCATCCTGCTTACTATGTAATAAATAAATAGGTTCATTTATTACTCTATGTCCGGTATTTTAAAGGAGCTAACAAAATTTGTTAGCTAACAATCACTTTCAACGGGGTATTAATTATGTAATATTATCTATGTATTTGTTTTGGAATTTAGATCAGCTATACTTCAAATTATTATAACACGGTTGGTTACTGACCGTACAAGTTAATATTCGTAATATCACCACTGTTTTAATACCATTGGTGCTTACTTACCACATGTGCGAGAAACTTGCCAAACGCTTCATGATACTCAAGGGAACTGTCATATAAGTTTGATACCCCATTTGAAAGTACTTGTTAACTAACAAATTTAGTTATTGTGTTTATTATAATGGACATTATATTTCAATTTCATTTAATCAAAAAAAATTCACTATATTGTTCCAATCATTACATTTACAACGAAATTGAAGAAAAAATGCAATAAGAACACAAATCTACAAATTCCCGACTCACCTCTCAACACGTGTATGTTTTTATTATATACAAAGAAGGCAATATGCATTAAGACTAAAGAACGTGTTCAAGGCCGGACATATAAATGGTTTATTAATTTGCAACCTGGCTGATGTTATAAATAGATATAGAGAGGTATGTATATTGTATATACCTACTAGTCTAGACTCTATACACTCTCACATCTTCTTAGCTAGACAGGTAACCTTGCCGGTGTATAAGCTTGTCTGCTAATTTTTAATTTTACACATAAAACTATTGTTTGTATTCTATATGTCTATCTCTGTCCAAGGAAGTTGAAAGTGCAGAGACCCGGAAAATTATAACGCTACTATTTTTATTTCAATTACGTAATTTTACATTAATTATTTTACATACGATTACAGTGATATACTGATAATTACAACATGATTAATGTATTTAATTATATACTTATATTTCAAAATAAGTATTTATTTAGGTGAATCTCAATATATGAATCGAAATAGGTTATGGTATTATAAATGGAATTAATAATATATTTTCACTCATTTTGTATTCATAAAAACATAGAAGATAATAACATTTGCATATTATAATGACGTTATAGAATATATATTATTTTTATTCGGCGGGTGGTATTTTAATTTAAATATATATTGCAATTCTAATTATAAAAAGTGACAAATCTTATATAATATGATATCATACAAGCTATTTATATACTCTTACTATCCATTTTTAGTATTGAATAATTTTATTTTAATAAAATGTTCCCACTGAAACTATATAAATATCATTGCTATAAAAGCAACTATCACAAGTTATATTATAATATTACTGAAACATTTTTGTTCAACGTTTCATAGAAAGGAGTCGACCTCATAAAGGCGACAATAATTTTATGAAAAGTTTAAGGTCATTCGTATGGTACAATTTATTTCAATGAATGAAATATAATAATTATTATAAAATAAATATAGACATGTACTTTATAATCCATATTTTAATTCAAAATATTTTTGGCTATAAAAATAAATATGTTGTGCTATACGCATTCCGTTAAAATTAACACTACTTCAACGGATTTCTTCGTTTCCGGTTGTCTCCAGTGTAAAATATTTTGGACAACATCCAAAGTATGCAAGATTAAAGGTGAGGTCTACGGGGTGATGACTTAAAATGCTTGATATATTTAAAGGTGACTTAATTTTAAGTAATCAGTAAACATATCACATTTAAGTATGTTAAAAGTTCTTTTATAGCTACATTGCTGAATGGGTAAAGGTTAATATCAATGCCTTGAGTATGGAGATAACGAGTAAACTGTTTTCTAGATTTTTTTTGGTATACAGTTAATGCATGCCTGCCAAAACTTTTGAATTTTAAATGTAACATTATAATTTCACCATTCATCTTTCGCTGTCAGCAGCATGTTATAAACTATCTTGATTGATTTACTACTTTGCATTTAATTTATTCTATGTCAAAAAGAAATCATGGTAGTCTATTATTATAATGCGAATGACAATTATGTTTAATTTTAGATTTCCTATTTAGTAAAGTAACGTAATCGAATGACCAAAAATAAAAAAAGCAATAAATTAAATCTACATTTCTAAATGTAATTTGCTAGTATTATTTAAAAATAATTTACATATACCAAATAAGCAGAAATATAATACTAAATGTTCTTCAACGTTGTTTGCCGTTCTTAAACAACCCGAAGGTGTTTATCTTAACTTCCTAACATCAAAATATTTTTACTACTGATTCAACAATTTAAATATTTAATACAATATAAATCTTACCAGCATGTTAACTAAATGTTGACGTACCAATAAAAAAATATGTCAAAATTATTTAAACTTTAAGAAGCCATATTCAAGTTATATAATTCATGGTAGATATTTTAATTGAAAAATACCCACGCATCCTCCATAAATGAACTGTACTAGTTTATAAAATATTTTTTAATTTTGTATGATTTAAGACTTACGCATAATTTCAAAATACATTTGAGCGTCTAATTATGAATTGAATTATTCTGAAACCAAAACGACTAACTACACATTAAATTTACTCATCTAATGCCCGGTTTCAAAAAGAAAACAAATACGTGTTGCACTTACAATGATAATTTACAAAAATATTGCAAATAATAACTGACGGAGCCAATTGTTTAAAACGTTAACATTTATTTAATATCTATTTGGATAATTCAAAATTATGGAAATTATTTGTATCAAAAACACACCATTGTTGTTGCGCAAAATATTATTATTTTAAATTATGTCGGTATTAGAATTTTACATATTTTAATACTCTCAACTGAACATATAAAAACAGAAAAACTATTTTTTCGCATATCTTTATGGTAATACCTTGAATTTTCTTGTTTAATATAAACCATTTAATATATGCCATAATTGGTAGAATCAATCGACTTGTCTTCTGAACGAATTATTTATAAAGTACAGCAAACAATATTGCTTGAAATTCATACATAGGTATAATAAACTACAACTTTAAACGACAAATTATACATGGAAATAAATAAATTAGTTAAATAAGTTAAAATAGTTTCGAACATAGCAGACATTGTACGAAGGAAATGGAGAGAAGTAAGCAATACATTTGGATAAAGGTAATTTCTACTTTGCAATGTACGCAGTTCACTTCAAGGAAAACCTATTAAAGAGAACAGATACAATTTATCGATTCTTCTAATTGTAGGGGAGCCGAGGAAAGATTATTTTCTGAATAAATTAGTTCAGTGCTAAGTTAAAAATAGTGTGCCACTATGAGAGAGAAACTTTATAATATAAATGAACATTTATCTTGATTAAAATTTAATTCTGGTGATAATTTGATTTCAAATCTGTTTGCTTATTTTATTCTTGCTTTTGTATAAAACTTACTGCTTGAGTATTAGATATAAAGAAGCTAAAGAAAAGAAAAATTATTAGTATTTTAACGAAGAGTGACTTTCCGTTTTAATTTGAAAAAATAAAAAAAAAACAGATACATTAGATTAAATTTTACATTCTGAAGTCCAATCGACTAACTCCGCGTTTTTGTCGATATTCTAATATTATTATATTTCGCTAATAAAAATGTAATTGAAGGGGGGAAACCCACTGTGACGAGTGTTTGGGGTTTTTTCACAGGTATAACTAATTATTTTAAAACTAGGTAAAATTCAATAAGAATTTTTATTGAACAATATTAAAAATTTACAAAATTATAACTTATGAGCCTCGATGTGACGACCAAAAAAATATTTTTCTCAATTGTCCCATCGAAATATCGGGATGGGTTATCGGAAAAATATTTTATCAGTATCTATATGAATGTAGGTTATGGTTGTGCGTAGCCTTTTTTATATTATTTTTTTCACAAAAAGGCGACGGTTAAATTTTTATTTTTTATTTTTAAAACCTTTTTTTGTAATTCAAGCGTTCTTAAAAAATTGTAACTGTCAAAATATAAAAAAAGGCTAAACACAGACTTGAAAGTTTAGAAAAAAATAATTTTTAATCGGTTTATTAGTCTTTGAGGAATCGCTGGGACAAGGTCGAAAAAAGTCGTTTCGAGAAAACAAAACTAATTTTTTTTAACATATTTAAAAAAAATAATTCTGTGGCTTTTTTTCAGTGGCTTTCCCCCTTTATATACAAAAAAGTATTTAGGTACATGTAAAGCTTTGGTTTACAAAAAACATTGATTTATGAAATAAAACCCAAGCCGGAATCATAAATAAATTAAGGTAAACGATAAATATATTATCCTGTCGATTATACATAGAATCGTAGTGAATATGAGCCCAACCACTCAGCAATTCAAAACCCAACTCTCGCACCTGAAATCAGCAGAACAGTGAATATTGTTGAAAACAATGAGGTGTTAAAAGAGTTCCTGGCAGATTGTCTACGGGAAAATGGCGGCAGAGACCTCCATTGTTCCATAGTCGTCTCCCCTTCGCACAAAACTTTCACAGAAATGTCGTTAAACAACAATTCTGTAGAAAAGTAATATCTTTGGTAACGCAACCTGAGGAAACATTTTGAGAACATTTTTATGAGTTCATTACAGATATAAAGGGGAGTAGAGATAAAATGATTGGGGTGGTTTTGAAATGTGTGACAATATTGTCTGTGTTACCTACTTACGTAAGTATATGTACTACGATATATTTAATAATTTAATGTAACAAGAATTATAATTATAATTTTTAATACTTCTGAAACAAAACTGACATGAGTACCACTGGACTTTTTTATACGATGTGTATTTGTTTCTAATTATATTTAAAAAATATTTCTAGAAAACTGACAGAAAATAGAAAAAATGAATGTGACATAAATTAAAAATAATACGAAAAATTCAAAAATTGACAAAAATAAACTTTTATTTCCGATTTTAAGATCGTTTTCACAAAATAATATTTCAAAATATTTTTTTCAATTTCACATTAATCCTAAATATAAAATTTCAACCTTCTATGATTTGTCGTTTTTGTGTTCAGCGTCTATAGACCAATAGACATAGTCAGAATGGATTCAAGAAAGGTCAAAATGGATATTTCTATCAATTAATTAATAAATTATGAAACAATAGTAGTTATGCAATTTAATCGTGCGCCACGGTGTGGTGAAAAAAGGAACTATTAATGTCAGTTGTTAGTTTGAAAAACGTGTTTATTTAAAATGGGAAATTATTTGAAAGAATAAGGTATACTTTTTTTTATAAAAGCAATTAAATACTCTAAATGTTAAATGTATATAATTAGTAATTTAATTGTTTACTAAAGAACATCGGTTAAGTTAGGTTAGATTGACCCGATTGCGTTAGTTTCGATTTTTACCACTAAAGGCGTCGCTACCATCGACGACACATACCAAAAACATTTATAAAATACACACTATATTTTGATAAATGGTGTTTATCAGTTAATGCATAGAAACACTTCAATGTTTTTGTATTTTTTTTAAAGATTAGTTCATATATATATAATGTGTACAATGTACATATATACATATATCAGTCTAGCCATATAAAAAATACTGTAAATCTCTATGTAATATAAAAATATGTGCACTTTAACGATAACAACGTTGAAGTTTGAAAAGTGAACTTGAAGACGTAAAAACTAAAATAAAACATTATACATAAGTAGTTAGACAGAAAATATATTACGGTAAGACTTAACAAATTATACACAAATTTTGAATATGATAAGAGAAAATTATATTTCATGTATTTTAAATAAACTAAGGATTCTTTTAAATACATACAATTAACATTAAACATATTATATTCATAATTTATGAAATTTACATGACTCATGTATAACATAATATATAACAATTTTTCAGCAAATAAATTCAAAATGAATCTCAGAAAATACAAGGTAAATTTAAATACGAGTTTAATATGTATTTTACTATTTGTTTATACACGTATATTCGTAAACATTTTGCGTGAACTTTTTTTTACACGGCATTAAAAAAGAACTTTTTGACTCGTTGAAAATTCAACATCAAAAGGATGTTTAATACAGAAATATAGTACGGAATGTTATTATATGTAGATATACGTATGTATGTATGTACTTTATATATTATTTGTTTTACAGTCGCTTCGTCCGTAATTTATTTAATTAATATAAATTTTATTAACAATGTTTTTAATTTTGAAAACAATGCAGATTTTTCTTAATAATATTATTTTTATTAAATTTATGCTAGGATGACTAGGGCAAAAACATGCAAATTTTGTTTAATATTTAAGATACACAATTAGGATTTCCGTACAAATTGAAAAATCCACGGGACACCCCCTCAATCTTTGAGACCAAAAAATAAGGTAACCACAAACTCAGCGTTGACAATTAATATTTACGCTCTGAAAATACTACTCTAATTTCTCTTAATTTCTCTCGAGTTTTCCTTTTCTTTAAAAATTTTCCATCGCCAGAAAAAAGTCTTAACATATAGGAAGTCCCGTTAATATTTCAATTTGTACGGACACCCTAATATACAACTAATATAGATAACATCCAAACAAAAAAGCAAACATGTTTTGAAAAAAATATTACATTCGAATAAAAATACGTTGAAGGGAAATATGCATAGGTACCTACAGAAAATCTGCGGCAGTAAAAATCTCTACCAAAATACATCCATCCATCCAGATAAAAGTGATAAAAGTAAACATCTCTGTAAATCAGCACCAACTGCGGCTTCTCACGTTTTTTCCTTCTTCCCACATAACGACCGAAAGTTGTTAAAATAAGACCCATTTAGAAAAGAATCCAGCTCGCGCTGCTTTTAGATAAGATTCGTTCCCGTTTTATTTAAAAAGACCACCTCCATATCTGTACAGATTATGTAAATCGACGAGGAGGTGTTAATCTGTGAGGTCATAACAACCAAGGGAGAAAAGAAAATACTTCTAATGGGGCATTTTCAAACAGACACTTCTCTTCTTTGAATTTACATTAATTATATTCAGGTTTCTTTATGTCAGATATAGGTGACAAAATATACATTTTATTACTGTGCTAAAATCTCATTCAAATGATTCTCTAGATCAGACAAGTATTTAACATAAATTTAAAAAATATACACAGCTAAATAGCTTGCTGAATTTGTATCTACAAAAATTAAAGATAATTGATTCTTAAAATTAATAAGAATATAATATTGTGGTATGGGTCTTGACAACTGCAATGTATGACGAAACGTTGGCCAATAACATGACCAAAAGGACGCGGCTTAGACCCAGAAGTCAAGATCTATATGTGTGTATGACGCCAGTTTTATTGCGTATTATAAAAATTACACCAAAATTAAAATGTAACAATTTTAACGTGCAACATACAAACAAACAAATTTTTATCAGGACAAGATAAAAAAATATGCAGGGGCGCCATTACATAATAACAAAATCATCTCGAAGATAACCGTTTACATCACACAGAATGCAAACATGAATCCCCGTTATGATATTATCAAATAGCATTTAATGTTTCGAGAATTGACTATTTGCATAATGCGCATTTGCGTGATGATGTTATTGTGTCTGTGCAGTCATACAACATGGCGCCCTCTCTCTCCCGCACGCATCTCTACATGTCCTTGTCGAGCAGTACAGATAGAATAACCGAATACGCGATATAATAAATTACGAGGGGTAACCAATATTTGTGATGACAATTGGGAAAACCCATGAATTACTGGTGTGATTTTTATTTTATCTATGCATCCGACCCTAATGTAGAAATGGTTATGACCTAACTCAATAAAGAATCTATTTTTGATTTAAGTTTACATGAAGACGCTTAATATTCAGAAATAAAGTCCGCTTTATATTACACATTTAATGGTTTTATACATTTTGTTTCATTGTGTTTAAGATTGTGTTAATTGAATTTGTAAACACAATCTAAATTAAAAATATTAAATTTCCAAGAACTCATGAATCACCCAAAATACATCTATCTTAATATTATCATGATTTTGGACAACCAGTGTACGCATACATTTAAATGTATGTATGTGTACACAGGATACCAGTTGTATGTTAATTAACAACCAAGGGCACGAAATTTTGCTATGTGAGTTACTGTGCGTACAGCTGACTACTAAAAATACACAGGAAAAAAATCAATTACTGTATTTATGAAACCGTAGTATAAACGTAATTAAATGATTTCTATCTGGCACGTACGTCTTTTGGGAAGGGGTTACAAGGCATGTTGTATTTTTTATTACTACCACGGAAACTTGGCAAAATATTGTGCTTGTATTACTGTCAAAACGGACTTTCTGTAATTAAATTATTTTAACGATAGTGTACATTTCGTAAAAATATAGTGGGAATAATTTTTACTGACACTGTCTTATAAGTGGATCTTGGCTTCTAGGTGTAAGCCGCGTAGATTTGATCGTGTTATCGGCTAAATAGATGCGGCTTACACCCAGAAGCCAAGATCACCGCGGAAGCCTCAAGGCTTGTACTATTTTTTAAATTATTAAATTTTCTGGGCAGTATAAGCAATTTTGATATCTGTTCCCACTGAAATCAAAAACTACTGAATCGATTTTGATAGGATTTTCATGTAAGGAAGATAGATAATGTAAAAAACGATTAAACTTTTTTTAACATAATATACCCCGCACTTAATAAAAATTCAATCAAATTCAAAAACTTTTAACATACACTGTTTTTTTACCCAATACGTAGTAAGTGTTAAGCAAGTACGGATAATACATTAAAAAACAATTATCAAATCAATTAAATAAAATTCGAGTAAAGAATAGATAAAAATAAATCCATAAAGATCAAATAAAAATATAAAAAGCGTCTGTCCAATCTGTACGGCAGGTAATAAAAAATCAAAGTTCCCAACAGCCTCCAAATATGATACACAAACACGGAACAAATTTGATACGATTACTGGAAAATGTAATAGACAGTGAGGTAGGGGGAGAACGAAATATAAGCGAAAAGCAAAATTGGAAAAAACAACGAGAATTTCAAGGTACGATGAGCACAGCAATTCAGTACAAATATCTCGACCAGATGCAGCGGCACAGAGCCAAGACTCCATATCAAAGACACGGGGATTCATGAGACTGTATTTCATGGCCGACTGCATTCGCGAGAGTCACTTCCCCGAGCTCCAGGTAACGTGTGTTGGCAAATACTATTTTGAATATAATACCCAAAAGTAAGTAGATTTAGAGATAGGTATGTATGAATGTATGTACAGGGTATACTTTTATCTTCTTCATACGTATAAATACCATTTCTAGTTTTATTCTTATTAATTAATTTGATATAGGTACAGTCAAATATAGAAATGGTCTTTCAGTTTGTATTCATTTTCGCTTATCAAAAACTTAGTAGGCTCCTCCCATTTGATTACTATAATATTTAAATCATTTCTCCTTGTATCAAACAAAGACAGATATTTTGAAACTCATTTACTAGATAAAGAACTACTTATACATAATCATAGTATTAACCATAATAAGTATAAGAAGTCAGATAACAAAAATAAAATTTGTAATAATAAATCATTACTTTAAATGATCGTATATTTATTGATTTTATTTAAAATGTTATAACTATATAAGCTCCGCCCTAGAAAAAGATAACCGATGATGTTTGTCTTTAAATTTGGAATCTGTTGTAAACAATTCTGGCCTTTAAGTGGTAGACGAGTTCTGCAGGCGATTGTACATATAACTTTTCTACTTTACTCTTCTATTTTATTTATATATGTAGGTACATTTTGTCAGATATACTGATTTTTTTATCGGTAAATAAAAATTATATTGTTTATAAAGACGTATAATTAAAGACAAATTCTATCACAATTTTACCAATATTTTATTAAGAAAATTCATTTCCAAACGAAACTCATCTCTGATTTTGATGATCTGATATATCTGATCAGATAAAATTATGAAATGTAACATTCATTATACATAATGTATACTTTTACCAAATTCGAAACATGATAATTTTTGACCATCCTGTATATTTTAGATGTGTTTATATTTTATATACGTACACATACGTGCGAGTGTATTTGTCGAATGTAATAAACTTAGATTGTATAACAACATCTTACGAGTTCTCCTACGACACACAGGAGCTGTTACAAACATACACACACACATACGTGAGTAATAAAATGAAATGAAAATTTATGTTCGCTAATATGGAATTCTTTAAAAAACATAAGGGACGAGTATATATTTTGTTTTCGACGAAATTGAGCTGTAAAAGGAATACATTCTTTTATATAATGCGTTACGAGTAATATTATTGATATTAATTTACAAAATAAAGCCGAGGTAAAATATAATATATGTAAACAAGATTTTATCAATACTGTACAATGAAAATATTTTGAATTTTTAAGTTAAAAGATAAATTTTGTTACTTTTTATTTTTTCTAACTTGACACGAAAATTAATCAACTGATTTTGATGAAACTTTCGCTGTTCGAAAGTATAAGACCCCATAATTAGAATTAATTAATTGAATTAATCCATAAGGTTCATATTACAGAAAATTTAAAATTGGTATTTTATAATATAAATCAGTTGCAATCTCGATGTAATTAGACCAATAATTTATATTGAATAATTAGGTCAAGTAGTCATCAATATTAATTAAATTCTCTCATGTAGAATATATCTCAAATAATCTATATTCTGTTATATTTATTTATATCTCACAATAAATGAAAATATGTATTACAAAACATAATACACTGTTATAAAAAATAGATCGGTTCAAGGTTTTCTTTCTTTATTTAACAAAAGAATATCCGCAATTTTATTAAATATTTTTAGCTCGGCGAGGTTCAATAACAAGGGTAATGTGAAGAGAAGCCAAACATAGTTTCTGATGAATTGGGGGACGGCGCACTTGAATGTAAGAAGACATACAAGAAATCGAAGATAAATTTTTATTTTAAGTCACATGTTTTTGATTAGTGGTATTTTTTTAAAGTTATTCAAATTAGTAATTGATGAAATAAACGTAAATTTTTAATAACGGCGTTTAATTTATAAAAATTTCAATGATGTTACGAAAATATAAATAAACTAGTATCTATGGCACAGTTCCTAACCTAAACTGATTTTACAACGCGAATTGAAATCTCTATACGCATTATCTACGTTTGACAGTAACCAAAAACTATTTATTTTTGCCGCTTGGAGTATTGTTATGGTCCTGAAGAATGCGAGGGGAAATAAACAAACAGCGAGAGGGGAAATCATGTGTATATGTTAACTTTATTTTACCTGTTTTAACGGCAACATGATTTTTTTGTGCACATTTATGGCACAGTACCTTTCGAATGGTATAAGTTTCTTTCACCTCCTTTTATAATAAATATCTACTAAAGAACGACAGTTTTCGATGTTCATGTATTAATATATACTTAGATTAAAATGTACTTAATAAAAATACGAATACTTACACATCAGAAATGTAAAAAATGATTTGTAGCCATAGTTCTTACCTGGAAAAGAAAAAGAAATACATTAATACAAAATATAAAAATATAATCTACCATATTTCAATATAAATTGATAAATTTTAACATTTCTGATAACATCATAAATAAAAAAAATTAAATTCAAAACGAAAATAAAATTTTCTTGCAAATTTTACATTTTATTTCGAAAATATTGCACGTTTTGCTCATAAATTATATCAAATATTTGATACACACACACTAACACGTATAAACGAAGCAGACAAATTTTTATTTCGATCACGCATGTGACAAGCTAAACTTTAATCAAGGCGAGTAATACAGCTGTTACATAATTCAGTAAGCACTATCATATTTGCGCGAAAAACTTCACGAAAGTAAGAAGAAAAATTGTTGATCAGCAAAATGTATGTACGCCGCTCTTGTAAAATATCGTTTGTACGTTTACACGTATACACGCACACTTACATTTTTGCTTTTCAGAAATATAAAAGTAATGTGTGTGTGCCCTTATTACGGACAGGTCCCACTGGATTTTTGCATTGGTTTAGTTTTGTATGTAATATGTATGCATTGTTAGTGTAGAATTTAGACATGTTTATTTTTATATTATTAATTAAGAGAATATTGATTGTGTTAAATTTTAAAGTTATAAGATACTGGCACCAGTCTTGGATATGACCACAGTAAGGGCTATTCTTTAATTAAATGTAAAATGGAAAAACTAACTATATTTGCGGGATTTGGTAATTAAATTGATTAAATAAAAAGTTACTTGTTTTATTAGTAACATGAGTTCATGAGAATTACAAAAAAGAAGCCCGTCAATCACAAAAACAGTACAACATGCTCTAATAGCGGCCATAACTGGTGCCAGTACCTTATATTTCTCTCATATTTTTGGAGATTCTGGAGAAATTGTATAGAAAATATCATTTCTTCATGAAATATAAAAGTAATAGAAATAAAGATGAAAAATCGAGAATATGCACAATCTGCATTATGAAAGTTGATAACTTTAAGTACGAAATGTAATGAATAAATACAATTAATTTGTGGGTAGATAATAATACATTTAAAAGTACTGAAGAAGAAAACAACGAGTAGGAATAATAATGATGTTATCACTGACTTGTAAAGCCTCTCGCTGCAACGTCAAGTACTGCACCCAGTTGTCAAGTTGTGGAAAAGTTTAAAATTTAATTAGACAATTGTACGACAGAAAATAAATGTGTGCAGAAAATCTAAATGCAGATAGACAAACTTTTAAATTAAAATTTAAGTCCCGGATATAAAAATAACATTAATAGCTATCATCGAAAATATAAAGGTTACGTATTTTTACATAATAATTTTTACTCTCTAAAAATATTTAATTTTTTAAAATTAAATTAAATGACATAAATTTTAAAGATTTAGGAATTATTAATTTAATTGCATTTTTAAATCATATCTTCATTTAATTTCATACAAATCAATTTTTAACTGATATGGAAATATCAAGAAAACTTGTTATTTATAGACGACTTTATAATTCTCTTTTAATCTTTCTGAATATATTTATACTATAATTGAATAGTAAATCATCCATTTAAATTATATTTTATACTTTTATCTGTCATATTTTGATAGTACAGTGCGATAGACTAGACAATAAAATTAAATAATAAATATGTTTCTGACTAAAATAAGATATAATATTAAGATACGCATTAGGTATATAAATTCATATGCGTAGACTTTTATTATATATAAGGTTATGGTACCAGTAATGGTTATTTTTTAATTAAATGTACTGAATCAGTAACATTTGTTGATATTTGTTTACTACCATTTCTGAATATTAATCTTTATACATTTAACTGTCTTACAGCGTAATTTGATTACAATCAGCCAATAAGTGTCAAAATGGTGGACATTAAAACTAATTATTAAATAGTATAATGTATTTATTAATTATTATATTTATTATCATAGCAACTGCTTTACATTGTTTCAAATTTGACAATTTTTTCTTTTATATCTTTTGTGTAGTAGTACTTATAATTTTGTAATTGTTAGTAAGTGTCCATCACTGGATGCCCATTGTAGGTTTTACTTTTTTTATTACTGGAGAAAAACATCAAAAAAATAAATGGCTATAATTAAAAAAAAAACTAAATTTGCGAACATTGGTAATTAAACTGATTAAATAAAGAGTTACTTGTTTTATTAGTAACATGAGTTTACGAGAATCACAAAAACAGTAAACCTTGCTCTTATAGCGGCCATAACTGGTGCCAGTACCTTATATAAACTATTAATAGTTCATTTAAAAAAGTTCGTAAAAATTGTGTTAGTAATCAAACAAAGCATTTGCAATCGAGAGAGGGACAAAGATAACAAGTAGACTGAGGCAATGCAAAGAGAGGAGAGAAAAGAGTAGTGTGGGGGTTTGTTTTAATTGGTAAAGTGGATTACCAGCGATGGCACCATTCTCTCTGGCAACACGAGCATGTTATTTCATTAGAATCTCGACCGATTCAGCTATAAATTTGTTCATTTTATATTTGATAATTCGTTAACAACAGTTAGCCCGGCTGCTGCTGCCACTTTACCCCGTATTCGTTAGCTTAAGTGGATTCTGACTGCAATTGTGACAAATGAAATGTTTGCAAAATTATTATTTCAGCGTTAAAATTTATTATTTAAAGTTGTTCGGCATTACGCTATAGTAGGGTGGCGAAAGAAAATTGATCTAATTAAGAGAATTCAATTTATTGTACAACGACAAAATGTAGAGGAATCTGAATTTAGTTCACTAACGTTTAATGTACGACTAACTACGACATTACAATTCAGAATATAAGTATAATTTATTATACAAACAGAATTAATAAACATATATTTTTAAAATAATTTTTTCGGTCTACTGCCTCATATATACATCGCGTTATACATTATGTTTTGAATCACTCAATATTTAAATACATTTTTATAAATTACCAAATTTGTGATTTTTAAACATATTCAATTTCAACTTCATCTAGATTTCTCTTATCTATCTACTTATCTATGAATATCAAAAATTTATATTATTCTATAGTAATGCTTGACTGCGTATAAAAAGAGAAACATTTCAATATCATGCAGTTTTTCTTTCGTAGAGCTATTTAAAACCTAGCATAGTTAAAATATCCTTTACAACATTAATTAGTTAATTGGATTGTAGACAGTAATTATGACAAATGTAATATTTGCAAAATTATTATTTAAGCGTTAAATTTATTATTTAAAGTAGTTATGAACACAGCAGTAGCAGTAGTTATCTACATCGCAATGTAATTGATGTAATTAAATTAACTACATCTGCTCTAAGACGAGAGTTCTTAGGGATATCTAAAACTTTTACCAAAGTTCGGTGCAGATTTACTACTTTATATCACTTTGATTATTCTCGTTATATTTGTTTTATTTCTCTGGAAAATTCCGCGCACAAAAATTATTCTAGCCTCGACTACAAGTTTCATAATGAACTAATTAAATGCTTCATTCATTTTACTCGTTGTATAAGTGGTTGCACTAAAAAATTCTAAGAGGGTTATGCTAAATTAAATTCATTAAAAATATGGAGTTGGTTTCGGGTTTTGTAGAATTTTCAAGTTTTATTTAAATCATTATAAAAACATTATTCTTTTAGGTTGTTGTTTTATTGTGAGCATACAATTTTTTTTTAATTTTAAATAAAAAAATAAATATATTCAACTAAACATAAAAATTACAAGTTCTTTCTTTTTGCTAATTTTTTATACCGAGCTAACTATGTAGAAATACATATATATTCCATGCATAACATATGTATAAGTATATTAGATTCATATATGCATATGGTTATAGTTCCGTCATATTCCCTTATATAACAAAATTCGTAACGAAATATATACTTGACTTCCCCTGTCTACAAAATCTGTCGTACGCTTCAACGGGGAGCTCTAGTAACGACAGCAAGAGAAAATCTCTCCTTGATTACACCAAGAAACAACGCTGTCTCTAATTACATTTGGAGATACATTGGAGCATTCACAAAGTACGGATTAAACAAGTCTATTTGTTCTATCCTACATATGATGTCGTCACCGGAAGTGGGCGCTAAGCGTTCGGATTTATTCGCCAAAACTCATCACATACACGACCCTTTACTATGATAGTATATCATTTTCATATTATATATGAAATATGTGTACATTAGTGATATGTAATTCACGACTGATTTTTTTTAACGAATCACAACACAATTATGTATTCACTTTTTACAAATTTTCTAAAAAAAAAAAAAAAAATTCAAAATTTTACTTTTATACCATTTTTTTATATACTATTGTATTTAAACTCAACGAATCTTGTTACTGAACTAACATAATTGAAATGGCTCGAGTAGCTAAAAATATTTATTGTCATTTATCTCTAATGTAGTGCAAACATTAACGTTTTTACCTTGAAGTTACCTTCAGATATATATTATTGTAATTGTTAATTTGTGATATTTTAATTTCTCGTATGCTGAATAAAATTAAATACATTATCAAATTGAAAAGGCAAGAAATAAGATCAAACCAAATATTATTTAAATTTCACGGTAGATTAAAAACGAAAGAAACATTTTAAATCTGTAAGATACCCAAATCCCTTTTACAAGAGGTTATATTATATTAAAGTAAATATTAAGAAACAAACACGGAAAGTAGTAGATGAAAGAAATACACACGCACAGTGAAGCAAATAGGTTCAAATTAAATGTTCGGTTTGGGCTATTTGCAAAGCCCTGAGGTGTGTTCAGACTGTAGAATGTAATTTGGATTGAAGTAATTTCGTCAGAACGTTCACAGAAAATATGAAAATTTCATAACGAGAAGGGATTCTACTTGTTAAGGGAATAATAAAATCAAAATGGATTACGAGAAATTAAAAGGTTTAAGGACGTGTATATTTGGAAAAATATGTGAATTTTTTAAATTATGGGAAAATCAACCGAGGCAAATATAATTTATTTTTTAAATAAATTCTTTCAGTCTGGCGTATCACACAAAAGTTATCGGCGTTATTCTGTATTTTGAAAAAGTGCCATTATACGCGATTATCATTCAAATAAAAATAATAATAATAACACAAAATTTGTAAAAAATTAATACCAAAACTCAAAACCATGATTTTAAAAAAGGTTGCTCTTAACTTCTCTTGAACGTTTTACATTATGTTTTTAATCAACCTGTATATTTGATAACCTATTGTGGTTTAATTAATTAATTAGACGTCAAAAAAGAGAGTAATTAAAACTAATTGATACTGTACGAAAATTTCTAAAAAATATTAATTTACTGTATCGTTTAACTTGAACTATAATTTTTATACAGTTATAGGTATAAATTTTAATTTATAATGCAAATACAATAGTTTTCTTTAAATTTACAATAAGTTTGGAAATATATGGATTAATAATAAAATTATATTTTAAAATTAAAAATACCATAATTTATTATTTATTTATATTATATTATATTCAGGAAATCGGAAACATTCTGCGTATGCCACTGATACATATATTGTACTCAATGAATACATTTATAACCGTTATAAAATGTTTATCTCTTTTACAAAAAGGTAAATAAAACACACATGACATGAGGGAATCTGATTTTGACAAATAATTCAATAAAAGAATGATTATTTTAACAATACCAAACAAAACAACAAAAAATACAACATTGTTAAATGAGTATATTCTCTTTAAATGTTTAATAATACATATAGATATTTAAAAATTTACCTTCATTTATTTTACATTAATTGGAATACATTTAATATGAATTATATGGTTTAATAAATTTACTTCTAAATATTTGCTTTTTAATTATAAAATTAACTTAATTATTTACACTAATTACTTTATGAAATAAATTTTTACTCAATAACGAAATTAATATAGTTCCCAGAATTTCTTTTAATCACATTTATACACTATTTCTTTTTGTTAATCGTGAACAAATGCATGAACTTTAATGTGAATTTATATTAAACTGCAAACGACTAGACAGTAGAAAAATTAAATTGCTTAGCTTCTTAACATAAAAACGCATTCCCCTCTAACGATTTTTTTAAATAAAATTTTTATTTGTATAGCATTATTAAATACAAACATATTTCTATAGATTTATCTATGACGTCAAATTATTAGAACATAAAAAGTCCAACTTATAAATGACGTATTGTGTACAAGAAGCTACCACCACAAGTCCATTGCAGTAAACGTAAGTTCTAATGCACTACTGTCTGACCTCAAGATGCAGTGATTAAAGACCGTCCATGAAGAACGTTGTTGTTGGAAGTTTGGCTCAACTGTCACACCCGAATGCGGCAAGTTAATGATGTCTGCCGGATATCCGGATATTTATTCGGTTCTGAAGAATCTCTACAAATGCTTTGCGATAACAATACTTTGTTTTAATTATTATTCGGTTGTTTGCGAGTGTGTACCAGATATTGCAGAGCAATATTTTAATGAGTTCATTAAAATGTATTACATGATGATTAAATAATTAGAACACATATTAATACTGAAAGGAAACTCTTGTAAATGGTTGAATAAAATATGGGTTAATGTATTTTAGTATAAGCATTATAAGTTCCAAGAAAGCCAATGTGTTAAATATATTGATGGGCAAAATAGAATGGATCAAATATGCATCTATTTATAAAAACATTGCGAAACAGGGACGTTTCAGTAACGAGAGAAAAAACATTAGAGTGAGATGAAAGGAGATTTATAAAACGAATAAAACTTATAAATCATTTGTCAAAGGCGACAGAAATTAGGAGAATTATAAAAAACAACAGGATGTCGAGTGTCGAGTAAGTATGAGACTTCGGGCTAGAAAGTCCTCTAAAAAATCCTATACTAAAAATAATTTTCAGTGTGATTTTACTTTCACGTTGATTGTACATGTTTATTTTGTTTTATACATAATAAAGGGCTTTCATTCCAAATCTAGATTAAAATTTTTGAATAAAATCAAAATATATGATTTTTTAATAAAAATAGGATATCTATAATATACATATTTCATATTTTGAATATCATAAATAATATATATCTGCAAGATTACAATTTCCCAGTCCGGGTATATCATAAACAACATTTGACTTATAATTCCTAAGCCCCGAAGACGAATGCAGTCTAATAAATAATTCAAAACGTCACCGAGAGTTTTATTCAAAACATCTTCTCCGCAAACACCAAAGGGTTAAGAGCATTTTGATGTGACGAACACAAAGAAAAAATACATACGAAAACAAAACAAAACAAATGAAGTGCACGACATATCCAGTAAGAAGATAAAGTGAAACACATCAAGAACATACGTGAAACAAAGATTGTACAAGCGAGAGGAAGCAAAAGAACGGGAAGAAAAAAACGCAAAGTACATAAAACGCATCCGCGAACTCGATATGGATCGTGTATAGAATTTAAAATACTTTATGAAAAAAAAACTTGATCTTTATTGGATTTACGGAATGTAAGGCGTGAGTGTAAACCGTTGTTACTTTTTATTACATATATTTCTCTCTTTTTAACTTCGGTCATTCGGTAGAAAAATAAAAAAAGATGAAAAAACGTATAAAATATCATATATCAAATAATTTTAAAGAAGAATTCTTCATACTGCATTAAATTGAAAATGTATTAATTAAAATCGAGTATCGTATAAGAAGCTATATAGTCTCCCCTGTATTTTATATTTCTCCTATTAAAAAGATGAATTATTTAATTAGTCTCGTGAATATCTCCTATCCTAATTACAAATTTGAATACATTTATTAAAAACAAAGCAGGCGATTTATTTTCAACGATAAATTAATGCGTAAATTAACATACAATAAACATACTCTTTATACTATGTAAAATACTAAAAACAATAACAATAATTCTTTGAAGAATATGGTCGAAGAAGAAAAAAACCTACGTCTGCTATCTCTATACGCAAAAGGTATAAATCGTGACTACCTCCACACAATCTCATCTTATTCTTTCTTTTCTTTCGAACATTCATCCCGAATAATAGCTTCCAAGAAGAGAGCAAAAAAAACTTATGAAATTAAAACATGTAAAATGACTTTCGCCGCCAGCGATAATCACATTTAGATTGTCTCATATAAAAAAATATATGTACGCCTATAATATTATAATAACACACACCCTCTCGGTTTACGAGGGAAAAATAAATTTGCAATGTAATTTTAAAGTTTATTTAGAGTTTGAGTAATCGCTTTTTACATAATTATCTTTCGACCGTTGTTCTTTCATATACATAGTATTTTAAAAACAGTATTGTAATCATGAGATTTTTGTTATTGGTTTCTAGATGAAAGCCACATTGTTTTGATTATTTTTAGACCAACGTTTCGTCACTACGTTATTTAAATATATAAACACGTTTTACTGTTTTACATTATAATATATGTATACATCATATTGGTATTACTTTTTTCGTCGAATTAATCTATGAAATCGGGACGAATGAACTTCTGCAGACAAGTCTATGATTCAATCACGCGAGGTTTTTCGTAATTCAGTCATACTCACAAATAATACCACACTATCTCTCGAAATGGATTAAATTTTTTATAACATCATGCAACGAATTGCAATTCTGAGATAATTATCAGGACAATAATCTTTTGAAATATCTATCTAATCGAATCTAATTTATTATTTATAATATATTATAACTGGATTTCATACAGGCAGTATTTTTAGAATAAAGTAAGTATCATATTTTACCTCAAAATAAAAGTTAAAATATCAACAGATATTTAAATAAAAATGAAGTTATCAAATAAAACAACATTAAATAAAACTACTTATTCTGTTGAAAACAAAATTTCCATAAAAATTATAAAATCAAAATAGAAAACGAACGTATTCGAAAGAAATATACATAAATAAATAAAGACCGAGTATAAATAAATGTTTATATACCACTAGACACAGTGAAGAGTCTAAGGTATTTTATTTCAGTTGCATTTAATCTATGGTTAGAATTGTAATACACTATAAAGCTTTATAATATAAGTACTTTCAATAGAAAAGCAATCTCTAGAGGTTCCATTTAACATATTATAGACTATTTGTTATCACGAAAGTTACTATAATAATATTGTTTTATCAAATCAGTGCTGATAGTTTTTTGTATGGTATCTTCTTTAAAGACAAAGTAATTGACAAGCTAATATACAGTTTAATATTATTACATTAGTCTACATTGTAAAAATTTCAGACTTGTATTTAATGCACTTGTTTTAAAATCATTTCACTAAAAATTTGATAGCACGCACTTTGTATACCTGAACATAAGTTTTAATACTTTGCACTAAAAATTAATTATTTGTACTGAATGATCCCACTGATTTTTTTCTGTAGGCTTTCGTGGCCGTTATCTATAAGAGCTAACTTTTCGGGATGTTGTTCACGTTGTCGTATTGTATTTCTTGACGTTTCGACTTTCATGTCGAAGTTTCCAGAAGTGTTTCTGAAAAGTTAGCTCTTATGTTTTGATATTTTTAATGTGATTTTTTTAAATTTTAACCTAATCAAAACTATCTAACATCCCTTCGCCGTAATAGATTGCCCTAACCAAGGATAGTTAACGTGTATATTATTAGAGCATCAACTTTATTCTGAATAACTATGTATATACGTGATTTTTGAGAATTGTAACGTCATACCGGCATATTCATCAATACGAGTTAAATTTTAGTGCAAAGTATTAAAATTTACGTTCGAGTGTGCAAAGTGCATACTATAAAATTTTAAGTGCAATTATATATAACCCAAAATTTAATAATACTTTCAATGATTCAATACTCGTGACTAAAAATCACAGCTAATTAAGTCGTCATAGACAGTTGCAAACATGTTCAAACATACAATATTTGATTAGTGAGTTCACACTTACATTTACATACATACATGTGTCGGGAGTATTGACTGCTGTAGTGAATATTAGACCTGTTAATAAATAAACAGACATAGCACAGATTCTGTGTTCATGAACTGCCCAACCACAGAATAAAGTTTACATCAGTGCCAACAACTTTTCACTATACGCTGTATCTACATTTGTTTTATTCATACTAAACTCTACTATTCGCTAGTGCACAATTAATAAATGTTGTTTTTATTGTATATGTATTTACTATTATTTACCCTATGAATGTTTTATGTGTCTATTCATTAAAATATAAATGCATATTTCCATCAATGAAGCTGGTGCAATGCAATGAAATGATCACCATGAATAGATAGAATTATTTTAATGAATTATTTGCAAACATTACTTCATATATCATCGAATAATCGAATTAGCACATTTCACATTAAATCGGGCAAAACTGATAAACCTTAATTAAGAGAAACTAATATTGAAACAATGTTGATTGAATATTGAACTAAAATAAGTCAATATAAATTAAATGCCAATTTCTACAACTACATACTACATGAAGACCTCTTGTTAACTTTTTATAGCAGCTGTGCAAGAATATTAAATTTTAATTAAAAATTACAATTTTATAAAAAAATCGTATTACTGTGACCCAAAAACTGACTTCAACAAAAGAATAATTTTAAATTAAAATCTCGTCGAACAAAAGACAGTCGACAAATCCCTTTACACAGTCTCTGAGGACAGCGACCCCCAATCACCCACCCCCGAAACACAAACCCATCCATCCATCGACACGGAATACGCCCGGTATCGATGTGCAGCAGTGGTAATCCAGTGATCTCCCATTCTTCAATGTCAACAAGATATAAAAACAAAATCCGATGACGAAATATTTCGCGTTGACAGCATCTGGGACGTAATATCAGGTGAGATAAAGTGAATGTGCACTGTAACCCCACGTGACAACTTTATCCTTTGACTGACGCGGCACTCCGCATTCGTTACGACGTGTGTGTATGTGTGTTTGTGTGCAAGTCAACGCGGATATAGAAAACCTATTTTAGGATCAGTTTGGCTGTACGAAAATAAATTTTAAATTTTTATTACATACATGCATGCATGTATGTATGTTTTATTTTTTAACTAAAGATAAAAACTGATAAATTGAACGTTTCCGTGATTATGAAATCAGATTTATGGCCATGACTTCTGAAATAATTAAAATTGGTTTTAGGCTATGGGATAATTTATTTATTGCAGATGAAAAAAATCAAATCTTCTTATAATTTATAACAGCTAATTAGGTCGAGTACAAAAAAAAAATACAAATTATATTTTTAATAAAAATATTTAAATACAAAAAGGATAATCAATGCCACTGTTCGTGGTTGGGATATGGTGCCTACGTTTTTAGAATAGTCAGTCGCATACGGAAAAACCACAGGAAAATATAATATTAAATTTAATGGTAAAAATATCAATGAAATATTTCTTAAAATGTATTGAATTTACGTCGATTTTATAAAATAAATCTATCTCATAAAAGAACAGAATTGTTGAAATTAAATGAATTGTTTTGCAAAAAAAACTAACAGAAAACGCAAAGGTTATATTGAAGTACATAATATAAATAAAACAACTTGAGAAGCAAAAGAGCACACTGTCTTCTTCCAGACAAAACAATTGTGTTTGTTACATGCTAGACAAGAGAAAAATACGATCAAAATATAGTAGGTACGTTGTATTTCACTGACAATAGTTTTAAAAATAACTGCAGGGAATGAGATAATAAAATTTCGTGGTTTAACAACACTAAAAAAAGTACGACTACTTTGATGTTTTATAATATAAAATAATATTTAATATCTGAAGAAGTAAAACATTAATAATAATAGTATAGGTACTTATAGTACTATAGTACTATTAAATATTTAATAGCATTTCATAATTTCTAAAAGACTTCATTTTTAAATAAATGAATCCATATCAAGCAAGAAAGGTTCGGTCTAAATTATCTACAATAATTTCTACACTAAACAATAATATTTGAAACAAAACAATGACTATTTTATAGATATTGTCTATTGTTCTACAAACGTCTAAATGACGTTAGTACTCGTAGATGCAGGGAGCATTAGTGGTACATATTAAATCTCCCGTCACGGTATCATTGCTGCCTTGCCTGTGTGATGTAAATAAGCCAACTGCGATGTCACACATGTCTTCAATAAATTCAATATGTGGAATTTGTGCTGTAAGATGCAAAGAAAGTTTATATTCAATATTCTATTTACTGTTATTAAACCGTAGTAGATATTTAGATGATGCTTTTTATCAAAATGTCGCAGACATATTATTATTCAAATGATTTACATGACATTGCATTACCGATGAATATTAATGATATACAGATAGTAAAATTTAACTATTCAAAGATATATGTGAATATCTGCTCGTAAATAGATTTTTTCTTGTGTATTTGAAACTATGCCCATTAGTTTTAAACATCTTTTAAATTAATCATAAGCAGAGTTTTAAATACATTTTTATTTTTTTAAATGGAACTTAAGTTACTAAAATTTATCAAATGTCAAAATTAAATTAATAAAGTTGTAAAACAATTCAAGGGATCCCATTTTACTGTTTAAGACCAACTGAAGGACGATATCTATATTTAAAAACATAAAATCATAAATAAGTGATTGAAATCCTAAAGTCTAGAATTACCTAGTTTAATTTGCACGCGTAAATTATTCAAAAAAATATTTTAACACATTTTTGAAATAAATTCTGCCAATCTTTATTCACCTAGCAAGTTATTGAACTACATACATCAAAAGAATAAACGAAAACAAAATATTACTTCACGTGATATACACGCATACATTTACATCTACACCAAACATTCGACAAGACAATTTAGCATGCCATTCGGATAATTTAACATTTGACCATCTGCCTTGGCGTGTGTGCTTGTCGTATGTTGGCAATCGTCACACACTCACATACGTACATATGCACGTACACACAGAGTATGTAAATATACAAACGCGTCTAACGGAAACACACAATGTCTTTTATCACACGCCACCTTCACTTTCTGTCACTTTGCCAACGAGCGCGCGCTATTTGTAGTAATACTATGGAATTAGACAAAATACACAACTGTTTCTGACGGAAAATGATATTGTGTGATAATAATAATAATAAATATCAATTTGATTCAGTTGTACTCATACAGAGTGTAAAACATGTCGAACAACAACAAAATAAATGAAGGTCAAACCATCTCTAAAAAAAAAAAAAATGTAGTACGAAAAAAATATTTTACTTTATTATTATTATTTTAAAATGCTCTATAGGTAGTATTAGGTAGATAAATTAAAAATTGGAGTAAAATTATAACCCAAAGTGATATCACCAGGTGTAAGAATTTACAAAGGGGCCACGGTTGGCCCAAGCTTGCGCCAATGCTAGTTTATACTGGGCCAATATAAAAATGATAACTTCTTTTAAAACTCGACCAAGGCTTGCCGTACCAAGGCTGACCCAGAGTAAATAATAGGTGACCGAAGCTCATTATCTGAAGGTTGACCTAGACTGAGACTAATATCGAAAAAGCAACACTGGAAATCCAATATTGGGCCAAGCTTGTGCACATCGTCAAGGCTGGTATTTAATACGTGGAAACTTCGAGGAAAGGTGAGATTAAAATGTATGTAAATTCAGAGCGACATAAGTAAAGTTCTTACCTACAATATCAAAATAAAAAAAATACAAAACATTAAAACTCGATAAGTTAAATGCTCATCGATCATTCAATTCAAAGATTATAAAATATTTTATAAGTATGTCAATAGTAAACGAATAGTAAAATCCTATTTCAAAATCTGTATGAACAGTTACATATATTATGTGCATGTATATAAATATATAAAATGAATATCATGAATCATATTTCTTTAAATATAGGTTACACATTAATACGGAATGTTCTATTTCAGTATTGCAGAACATATGTATTATTTTTTAAATTACGTAATAATAAGTGAAGAAATTGAAAACGAAGGTATGTGTATGAATGAAAGTAATATCGACGCCCAAAAAGTATTACTGTAAATGCCGAAACTACAACAATAGAGACAAAAAAAAATTTCATAAAAAAAAAAAACTTGTTTTATCAAAAAATTTGTCATAGGAATATTAGTGTCAAATAATGAAAGGATTATTATTAGAAAAATAAAAATTTATTATGATTATAAATTGGGGTTTGGCACTTACAACAAAATTGATTGCTTTCTTTTTTTTACTTTTGAAATTAAAACTGCTGTTGTAGGTATTAATATTGTTGATGATTTAAAACGATGCATCCAGTATAAACTGATTTACAAATAGAGTACTTATACTAACAACACAGGCTGTTAACTTTGAACCATGTACGGGCATACCTATTATAAAATTTTAATTAAAGAGTATATGTTTGTATATTTTACTATTGATACTATTAGGTTATAATAAAATTGTTTGACTGAAATAATAAGCCATATTTCATATAAATGAAATATTAAATTCGTTATACGATACCTATATTTCTATTTTCGTTGTTTAATTAATAAAATAAATAATAAAAAGCAAACAATTATCTGCACATTTATCGCATACCTTCAAGATATTAAGTTTCATTTATAATCATGGCTGCATTAAAATAAAATCTGACAAAAAAATCTCTACACATATGTTGCTATTTAAAAAACAATATAAAGTTAGTCACACTACATGTAGACAATGCTTGCATAAAATAAAATTATTACATGTGATAAATCGATTAATGAAATGTCCCGTTCATTATATTAGTTTTAAAAAAAGGCAAAACTATTTATGTATTAATATAAACGTGCATGTTTCTCTTACTTTTTCAAGTTCTTTAAAATGAAACGTTGCATTTAATATTAATATTTTATTTTTACTTATGTGTATGCATACACTATTACAATACCAAGAAAAGTAAGATTTAAGTTTCTACATTTATGAAATTCCGAGAAATGAAAATGCATATAAATGTATAAACGTCATCTATTTAAAGAAATTATAAAATATTACCTACTAAAAATTCTTTATTATTTTTTGTTTGTTAATTTCCTATTATTATTATTATTATTTCATAATATATTAAAATATACTTTTGTTCAACCCTATAAAATGTCCTTGAATTATAAGTATCGGATATCCGAGTATACGTAGTGAAAAAGTTCCCCTCTTATACTTGAAGGGAGTAAAAGTAAAGTAAAATCGTAAACCAGCAAAACGAGTATTCTGTTTTTTCGTTACATATCGATGTTTTATAAAAAAAAATACATAAAACTGATTTGTTTATTTAGAAAGTAATAATAATACCTATTTTAAATTATTCATAATGAAAATTTCGTTTTTATATGAATTAAAATATGTATTAAAAAATACCCTACATATTTAAAATTAAAAGTATATTACAATCAATAAAAAATGTCACATCAATATTAAAAACCTCAGGTAGGAATATTTTGCTGACGTTTTTATAAGGAATTAATAACTACACTATACCTGGTGCAACTTTCTGCCAAGGGGTTTACCAAGTAGTGGGGAAGGGTGTTTAAGAGTGGTTGTAGTGACCACAATAGAGGAGGGGCCAGGGGGAATAAAGCGCGACAAGTCGCAAATCATAGAGACCTATGAAACCGGTTAGCATCGAGGTCGCCAGACCGATACGGCCTGTATTGGTGAGAAATGTAGACTCAAATATTGCAGGTAGTCGTACATTTTAATAGCTTTCTACCTATAAAATTTTGTGCAGTAAAATAGGCTTCCGCGGTCATTTATGTGTACTTTTATATACATATAGTTCTCTAAAATAAATGGCTCCCATTTAATAAAACATATTTACGAAATCTTTCATAAAATAACTTAATCTTCAATATGTATAGCAAAATAAAATACAAGTTAGAGATGATCAATCTTTTAAAAGTAAAACTATTACAATGATCTATATATATTCAAAGTAAAAAAAAACAAATACACTAAGAAAAGAAACGAACAATTCCAAGAGATAACAATCAGAATCATCATCATCGTCATTGTCTAGGATTAATTAAATTATCTGTAGGATTAACAGTGTATCAAATTCTCCTATTACAAAAGAGGGGATCGATTGTATTATAGGAAGAAGCTTTATCCTGCACAAGGATAATATATATTTCCAGTAAGCAGTGGTGTATAGTCGTAGCGCAACCAAATCCGGTATGCATACAAATAGCAATCAGACATAAAAAAGATTAAAACAAGTAACGATAAAAGAGGATTAAAAATGACTGCGAGGGCGGTTCTAGAGTCTGTACTCTTTATACTCTTTCTCTGTTCGTGTGTGATGTAAAACGACGACGTTTTTAATCACAAAACTTTCGTTAGACGCATTTTTCCAGTGCATTCAGTATTTTATTCTCTTTTGTCGAGCAGTTTGTGCATTTAAATAGTATTGATTGTCACTTCTAAAAGATGGGTTTGAATAATAGGTGCTTATGAAATGATTTTTTATTTGTTTAAAGCTACCGCTGTTTTCTCCAGTTTACGATATAGACAAAAAATATATGCTATTTATAGTTTTCTATTGTATTTCGTATTTATCTTTCTAAATACAATCTCTATAAAATATAGCATTAGCCGCTTGACATAGTTCATATTTTAAAAGTTATTACCCAAGTACCAATTAAAAGTTGGATATCTACATAAATCTAGCTTATTCATAGAATAAAAAAATCCAAACACGAATTAAAAAGATTTTAAAAACATCATTCATATATACGAGTATAGTACATGATTATAAAAATTTCAAAACTTTTGCATTACAGTATCCGATACTTATACGCTCTGTATCTCTAGCGCTTTAGGATCGTTAAGAGAAAATCCTTTGAAGGTAAAAATTACGCTCCCTACACACCATCTTTCTCTAACAATAAATGCAAAGGATAGTGGTTAGACTGAGTAAGACGAAGAAGTAGTTTGTAACATCATCAACATGAGGTTTTGTACAGAAGATATTTGACCTCTCTCTCACTCTGTTTCTCACTCTTTACCTCTAGAAAGTGTTTGCTTATACACGATTGTATATGCAAATCGCTTTAAGAGCACACGAACAGAGATTTAAAGTGAGAATTCGGGATAATAAACTCATTAAACGGAACTAAAGATGGCTACCACTTAACAGACTAATACAATTTATGTAATCTATTATTTTTACGCGAGGGTGTGGGAAAATCAGAAGTATGTCTTAACTCAAGTCATATGTTTATATGTGTTATATAGATCACTAGTTCATTTTTTGAATTGTGAAATAGTTAATATCTAGAAGATAATTTTTTAATGAGCCTGTTTTGTTTTCTGGTTTAACAAAGTTCGATAAATAAAAATACCTTCAATAATATTGTTTTGATCAAAATACTTTTCATATTATTTCATATCACACACAACAGTGTTTTGTTTTGAAAATAGTACCAACATTCCAACACGAAATACCAATAATGTTGTAAAATGAGGGCAAATAACTTATTATTCGATATCCTGTCAGAAATATGCACTCTGTATTGTTAAGTATGAACAACACAAATGTAAAGAAAACTTTTTTGTTCACTATTGATTTTACTCTAATTATTAATGTGAGTTTGATCATATTTTCTCGATTTGTTAATTTTGATATCTAACTAATAAATGCAACCTTTATAACACAGCAATGAATTAAGGAATGCCTTTTTTACATATAATTTTCAGTATGTTTATAAAACCTCCGGACGAAACTTGCTGAATTTCTATTACAAGAAAATATTTTAAATATAAATCTACTAACGAGCAATTATTAAGGTACCTTATTTAAATTTTCCACAGTTACTAACAAATATAACTTAACACTTATTTAGTTAATAATAAATAACACCAAGACAGTAATGTATACATGCGTGTATTGTATAAAATATATTAGCTGTAATATTGTGCCTACCTTTACAAAACCCAAGCTCCACCCTTCAGCTCTAAAATCTCTAAAACGTTGTAACATGGTAACATACCACAAATCCTGGGATTAGCTTTGTGTGTAAACACAGATATAAAGAGACAGAATTTGTTATTTGAAAATTGCAAATCACGTCTATATATATATACAAATATACACGTATAACTTTTGTAGCGAATGTAATGTGTAGATTTTTGGTAGTATCTAAAAAAATACGACACAAAGGAAATTAAATATAAAATTATTTTTTTCAAATTAAACTAAAAAATACAGAAGTGATAAATTAAAGAAAAGAAAAACTAACTGTATAAAATTAAATGTAAGTAGCATAATAAATTAATAATCTCGATTAATTTAATTATGATTAAGTAGAGAAAGAACATATTCAGTGTTAAATAAGAATTTAAGTGAAATAAATGTGTTCATTTGATTTCAATTAAGATTAAGTTTTAGCTCGTGCCAAGCCAGAGTTCACGTCTGTTGCATGATATTTTACTGGAGAAGTCGTTCTCCTCCGGGAAGAAGATTATGCCAAGTATTTAGCCATGAAAAATAATATGTTGCGGAAAAAACGTTGAAATTTTCATGATAATACCAGCAATGTATACGAAAATAGAAAATGATATTATATACAATTCGTTTTATAAAATCACTGTACTTGTATTTACATTTTTTATATGAAGAAAGTTATAAACTTTTATATCGATATCCAGCAAACGTTGTTCTGCCCAAAAATAATTTGTTTAAAAACCAGACCTTAAATATATATTTTCGTAAATATCTCGACTCAAGCGCCACTTACCGGGTCCATTTTGTAAAAATATGTCTTTCCACGTAACTAACATATATTCTGAATATGAGCCAAATCGGACCATAAATACAATTTATCGAAATATCTCGACCCAAGCGTCCTAAAAAAAGATAAACTTATCGGACATATGGTGTGAATATGGCTTCATAAACAGATCATAATTAAAGAATAGAAGTACATATCGGTAAAATTTAAAGTATTGACTATTAGCATGAAATGACTAAATGGGGAAACTTATTATTTTTAGGTGAAACGGGGGATTATTTAAAAGTTTAATTTTGATTAAGAATTTTTTACAGCAATATTCCACATTTCGTTGATTCACTACAACATAACGCATGTATAAAATATACAACACATAAATTAATTAATAAAATTTTAGTAACCTACTTACAGTCATAGGTTCAAGCCCTGCAGCAACCTTGGTTACCGACATACATATATTAATTATATTAACTCATCACAATGAAAATAAATCTCAAACCGCGATCAGCACTGAGAAATGATACTAATTACATGATTCTATATCGAATGTCGAAACATATAATAATACCTTTAATATTATAGCGTCCTACACGTACTATCTACGCCTCTATACGGTACCAGCCTTGCGTGATCAAAATCCAGTTATTCATCATAAATGTTTAGTCTTCTAGGCGCCATAAGCTAACCTGTCCAGGGCAAAAGGTTTAATTCATTAGCCTCTGTTCTTAATATAATTAAATCAGTTTATACGATATAATTAAATTTCGCAGTGGCCGGCTCATGGTTTCAGTCTTCTTAGCTATGTTTAAATGAATTAAAGCTTGATTATTTAGAGCAGAGGTTCAAAAATAGTACCTATACAATTTCATAGGTATTATACCTATATGTAATTAAGTTCAAACTATGATAATTAGGCGAAAAGCATTTGAGATAAGTGGCCACCATGAAAAAAATCAGTAGGTAAGAAAAAAAGCAACCGATCTATGAACATTTACGAACTGGCTTCTGACGAATTTCTACAGTATAATCATGATTTCATTATTTAGGCCCCATTTTAAAATTTTCTATTTATTAATTTCTATTTAAAATAATTCGGTCAAGACATACACGGGTGTATGTCATAAGTTAGAAAAAATACAAAAAAGTATCATGTTTTGCTAATTGAGATCTACATTTTGATACGCCACTTGCCTCGATATAAAATTAAAAAAATATATGACGCCCCTCTCCATTTCTCCAAAATTTGAATTGATATTGTTGACTTTAGTATTTGTCGTTGATAATCTCACTAAAACCTCATTACTAATTTTTTTCAGATTTTTTAAGCCACACTGAAAAAAAAAAATATGGTACCAACTTCGCCGCGAGATTGGCCTACTTCCTCTGCCCAGTAACTACTGCAGTAGTTACTGGGCAGAGGAAGTAGGGGCAAAATAAATTACTGCTTGGAGCCCCCTACAGGCACCAATTTTGAGTTAGAAAAAAATTAAAAAATATGGTCACATTCTACTAATTGAGATCCACATTTCGACACCCCACACGCCTTGATATACATTTTTTGTGTTTTTTGGATTTTCAAGTTTCTAGCTTATATCTATGTATAATTTACGAGATATTTTGCTTTAAGTGAAAAGGACGGACGGACGATAAAATGAGATTAATAGGGTTTCTTCGGAACCCTAAAAAGTACATATTATATAATATCGTTATAATCCTAGTATTCACTGTTTCATTTTATAGCTAGAGAGCTTCTTCACTATCTGTTGCCTATTTCATTTTTAATACCTACTCAATTTTCTCAATTAGAGTAATTAAATTATATTCGGTCAAAAATAACTAGTTTATCAAAAAGTTTTCAAAGATATAAAAAAAACGTACTGAACTTCGTATAAATTCACAACATTTAATCATAGTTACCTACGTGTACATTGACCCATGTACAAATTCATCTCACACTAGAGCGTATGTACATTTCCATCTTAATCCAAATAAATAGCACGTCCCCAGATTTTATAGCTCCCACTCGCGGATGAAAATCATGAGGCGAAAGTTAATTTAGCGTTCTCCGGAAATAAATCGACCGTCGAAGCACTGCGGAAGTATAAGAAGAAGAACAACCACCCCGGGTCAGCCGTTCTCAATATGCAATAGTTGTACCTCAATACATTTAATTCGCTCAAACCGCAAATAGAAATATCCTGATTGGGAGCGAATCCCCTACAGAATAAAAACAGGGAGAATATTTTTCTTTGTTTTGTGTTTGTTCATCGATTTCGCTTCGCAAAGAAGTGGATTTTTTATTTATATAAATGATGAAATATTTCGTATTTATCGCACAATACTGCTGCTTGGATTTAGCTAACAATAAAAGCAAACAGTTATATAGAACATAAATATTACATAATGTATATAAATTGCCATTACAACCGTGAAGTATTTATTATAAAGTCCATATCAAAACTTCAATTTCAGGTCAATATCAATTTTCATTAAAATAACTTTACTGTCGTTACTCGTTACTATTACTACCAGTTATTTTATAACCGCCTTTTACAACCATTTGAAGATCAAAAGTTGCGCATTACTGGTATTAATAATATGTATATAATATAAAACAACAAGATATTTATTTTGTTTAATTCAAATTAAAAATATTAATACGCAAACAAAAATCGTATTATCACAAAATGCGATTAACATTAATAAATATATACATAAATCAAATTTAAAAAGCCACTTGAAAAAATACTTGTAAAATATTATACACACGAAACATATACCTACAGCAAGAGATCAAAGAGAATAGCATCAACATACATTCAAAAGCCAATATTAAATTATAACTAAAGCATATTAACTAATTAATTTTGATTAATATACGACAGAGCAATATTCTAAAGAGCTTATATATTTATACCACAAACAAAAGTAAATTTATTTTAAAATCGTGTCATGGGAATTAGGGTGTAACTAAGTTTTTAGGATTTTAGGGACGCCCTCTAATCCTAGACTAGTAGCAGACAGTAGCGATGACAAGGGTCTATGTACCTGGATGGGACAGAAGGACCTGTATCGGCACGCGACCGACCCTTACGTGTTAACACAGGTGTCGAAGGTGACTATATTATTTACAGGTGCGGCTTGTGAAATATCGGAATATAATTCTTTTAAAAAGGCCAAATAAATGTAAATTGATATAAAGTTAGTCGTTTCGCAATGGGCTAATGGCCTAAGTGCTTGCGGGGGGTATGAGCTACCGCCTCTGAACGAAATAAATAAATAAATAATAAATAGTAGTTTCGACTTCTAGACAGCTAAAATATATATTTTTTAAGTTTCTTTTAAACATGTGAATAAATGAATATGGATTTACGCCTAAACAATTGTGACGAGATTATTCGTCTCGTCTAGTGTAATGCCCTGGCAACCTAAGAGTTAAAAATAATAATTTGCTATATATAAATACAACATATGGGATATTATTTTGTATTGTGAAAAAGACAAATTCATTGAAAACGGTAGTTTGTCACGAATAAATTTTTATCGCTTACCCATAAAACTTTCATACAAACATTATTGATATAACATTGATATCAAACAAGACAAAATGTACTCATACATACCATATTTCAATATGAACAAGAATTTTAAAACATAATGTTACATCTTTCACAATGTCAAATTTTATTACCATTACAAATTATATTTACCTGCTATTAATTAAATAATTATCACTAACGTAAATTCTAATTGTTTTTATTATCTAATTATATAAATAAAGAAATCTGGAGAATTAACTCATCAACACCTAGTCCAAACACCTGAACCTAGAAACGGGAAATATTAAGAACGTATTCCTTTTATAACGTAAGCATCCACAAAGATGGACTTTTCCGAAATTCAACCCTTAATTAAGGTGGGAAAAAGGATGTTAGACTTTTTTTTTAATTTTGATAAGTTTATCTGTACAAATGCTTATAAATATATATTAAAACGGTGAATTTCAAGCAAAATATTCTTATATTAAAATTAAAATGTATTGGGAATCGCGATTTTCAGCGTAAAACAATATTTCAGATTAACGGCACACATAGTATTAAATTTATAAATTAAAAAAAATGTTTATAAAAAAATAAAATAACGCGGGTGGCAGGAAAAACATTTTCTGCAAAAAAGCCAAATATATTTTCTTAATTAAAAAATAATACTATCATGCATACAGCTGTATAAGAAAGTAAAAATTTAATTTTTTAAATATGATTGGCCGCAAAAAATATAATAAAATAAGCCTGTATAAACTATAAATTATTAACATACATAAACCATCTACACACTATTAGATTATAGCTACATTAGTAACTCCAAATTACCCAATCACGGTGCAGGAAATGCGACAACAAAGTAACAACTAATTTGTGTACATCTCATTCAAACTACAGAACGTTGCCAACACAACAGGTTCTATGGTCTGACCGAACCACTTGATGGGAAACAATCACCATCGTGTGATAAATTTAGACTTTACTTAATCGCATACAAACACACACACATACACACAGGCACATATGTACCTATATAATACTGCAAGATATGCGTCATTCGACAACGGCTGCACGAGACGGCTCCAAACCAGTCTCACTCGGTCAAGGTGTTGTAAAGCAGGTAATACTAAAGCACTGATTGGAAATATTGGAGTATCGGATATATTTCGGTTATAACGAGTTGATATTTTAATAAATTTAACAAACAAAATAATTCCAGATTGCAAAAATAGAAATACGAGCGAATCTTCCAAACAACTAGTACTTTATAATATAAGGTATTGGCACCAGTCTTGGATATGACCCCAGTAATGGCTATTTTTTAATTAAATGCGCTGAATTAGAAATATTTCTTGATATTTGATTACTACCATTTCTGAATATTAATCTATATACATGTAACTGTCTTACAGCGTGATTTGATGACAATCAGCCAATAGGTGTCAAAATGGTGGACATTTAAACTAATTATTAGTATAATTTATTTATTAATTATAGCAACTGCTTAACATTGTTTCAAATTTGACGATTCTTTCTTTTATATCTTTTGTGTCGTAGTACTTATCATTTTGTAATCATTAGCCGTGTCCATCACTGTGTGCTCATTACTGGTGTTACTTTATCCATTACTAGAGAAAAAACATAAACAAAAGAAATGGCTATAATTTAAAAAACAAACTATATTTCCAGACTTTGGTAATTAAATTGATCAAATAAAAAGTTAGTTGTTTTATTAGTAACATGAGTTCACGAGAATTACAAAAAAGAAGCCTGTCAATCATAAAAACAGTAAACCTTGCTCTTATAGCGGCCATAACTGGTGCCAGTACCTTATTTTAACTAGGTTCATAGAACTGCAATCAATTATTATTTTACTGTCACTTCAATCAATATTAATTTGATCTGCTCTAATTCATAATTTATCAATTAATTGTTAATAAATATTATATTGTGGTTTAATATTTTAAAAGATAATTAGATCATTAGAAGTTAGTTAATTAATATGTACAATAAAACGCGAATGAGTAAAAGTTTCGCTTAATTGGTTTATTTAACATAAATTAACTATTTATACCATAATATTTATTATCGTATATCATAAAAAAAACTTACAGTACTTAATTTCCATTTATTCATGGACTAAATACCTTACGGCAAAACGTACACATTATAATATTCAAATCATTATATAATTTACATTAAAATTTAAATCGTGTTATATTTTTCACACAATATTTTTATTTTTTAATGTACATTTGTCAGAGAAACATAAGTATAATTACCATATTACAAAATTATTCTTTTCTTTATATTTCCTTTATCCATACTATTATTTTTACGATGCTAAATGTTTTTCTGATTGTGAGTGTGATATCGCAATTCTCCTAGAAAAACGTACGACAGCACCACTGCAATTATCGACATACACCATGAATTTCAGCAAGAAAACAGGTCTCAAGTTTTCTGCTGATCATATTGCTGAACCGGTGTGTGCATGGGGGATTACAGAGGGGGTGCCGTGCGGGGGGAAAGTGCGCGCACACCGCCGCTGCAACATGCGGTGAGATCCGACTGCCGGCCGGGCGGGTGGGTGAAAGGGGGGCCAGTTACACCTCCACCTCCCACGAACTGTTCAACGGAACATTCAACTTTCAAACACATTGTGCAAATGCACAATTATAATGAAGTATACATATTATTATTGTAATACTTGAAGTGTATTCAAATCAAACTTTGAATTGATTCAATTCCCTTTTCTTCAAATAACCGTCATTACAATTAATTGATTGGGCTTAAATTATGTATTTACCATTCTGTAAGTTTTAAGAGGATGAATTATGGATTTTATGAAAGAAGTTCATAGATTTAAATAAATTTGTTTTTCCTGGTAAAAAGAGTTATAATATATTCAATAGTGAAAGTAATAAAAATGATTTAATGTATAACTTTACTAAATTTGTATTATAAGTTATCATATTTTGAAACAGTTAAAAGTTATACCAGTAAAAATAAACATTTCTTAATTCGTTAGATAAAAATAGTTTCCCAAAATTGTGTATAGGTACAAAGATCATATAAATAATAAATCATAGTTATATTTAAATATGAAAGACATAAGATCTATTGTAAATAAAATTGCAATAAATTATAAGAGCATAAAGAATCTATTGTATATATTAAAATGATATTCATAAAAACATATTCTTTTCAAAATTTATTACATATGTTCATTGAAATATACAAAAAAACTATACTTATTAAGTTAGTTTAAAGTTTAGAATAACAATAATCTCATAGATTTATATTTACATCTTCTATTCTAAAAATTCTCCTTATAAAGCAACGGCTGCAATCCACCCACTCTACTTTTGCATAGAACTAACAAAAGATACTATGCGCTACTTGGAGCATACAATATATAAAATAAAATAAACAAATATGATATTGCATAACAACAAAAGCTATGTATACTTTAGATACTAGGTACAATAAGTACATTAGAAAAATTGTAATTCACGAATGATTCTTTCTTTTTGAACGAATCAACTCGTCAGTATCTTGAAAAAGATTCGCTCTTTTGTACAATGAACGGATCAACTAAAAAGATAGAAATAATCCAAAGAATTCAACGATTTATTAATTTTGAGTTATATAATTGAAACATGAGACATTTAAAATAAACGAAAATATTATTGCACAAAACAGAATTTCAATGCTCAAAACGCAAAAATATGTAATTGCTAAAAAAATGATTTTTAATGTCACAACTTATGTTTTGTATAGTGCTCAAAACGAACAATGTTATTACTCAAAAACAATGTATTTAATACTCAAAGTGTATAAAATAATGAGCGTATTATATTAACCTAAAAATATATCAAATATTCCAATACAAAAAGTGAACTTAATACTTAACCACATTGGTAACTTAATGAAGTTAAGATTATTAATATTTCTCCGAACCATCCTTTATCTATAAAGGTACTCTAAACTATCTATTATATTAGAAAACACTAATAACAGGCTTTTGAAAAAATAACATAAAGGAATTCTGGTTGAATGTAAATACAAATCATATGCATAGATTTTTGGCAACTAATAAATTATGTACAGGTTATACATGTACCGAAAGTCGAAGGACTGAGATTAATAAGTTACTAAGATTCTGTGTTCTTTTTTCTACTCACAATACTACATACGTCAGCCCATGTGGGTTGAAGATAGTCAAGGCCTAATTTGAACATCCGCAGAATTCACAATATAAAATGTGACTCAATAATATTCACAATTAGTATTTGTTAAGGATCTTAATATCTATGAAAAGATTAATCTGAATGGAGTATATTGTTCAAAATTAACATAGAAATCCTTGTAGTTATGATCGCCATAATATTTGTGAAAAAGCTGTAAAATTCATATAAACATTCGTCGAAAAAAAATTACAGGGATTTGTTCTTCTATCAATAATAAACAAAATTCAAATCATCATATTTTCATTTAAAATAATCGAAGGGCGATTTAATTCTGTAAAGGCTTTCATTGCATTTTAAAGCTTGAAATTTCAGTTTGAAAATCGTTTTTGATGTTTGTTCTTTGTTGTTATTTTTGAAAAATTGAAATTTAAAACAAAAACTATACTTTTGTCTTTACAAAACATAAAAACTGAATGGGAAGCTTTGAGTTTTCCCTGAAAGTGATAATTAGCACATATTCGTCACATTTTCAAAAAAGTTCAATTCATATATGCAGTATGAAAAATTTTCACATAAATCATATCGGTATCAATTTATAAAATGATTGTATTTTTATTAAAATACTGTAAAAAGTTTTTTTTGTCGAATAATATAAAAATTAAAAATTGTGAAACTATTTTAATTTGAGTCTTAAAAAAATATAATTTTCTAGCATACGTTTAATTGTTTTTCAGCTTTTCAAAAAATCAGTTGAATTTTAATTGGAAATAACAGTAAAAAACGAGAGATAAAAATTTTAACAAAATGCGTTTTGATTGATTTTTCTGTGACTATTTTAATAAAGAAGATTTTTATAAATGTAATAATGTTTATTTTATAATATCAAAAAGTCAATTTAAAAATGATTAATTAAAAAATTAATTCACTAGTCAAGTATGTAGTTTAGTACTTAATTAAGTAAACGCTGATACACTTAAGAACCTCTAATTATTTAAACAACTTATAATAATTTTCCTTGGCGATGAGTGGGGAGTGGGGGGGGGGGTCACTAACACCAAGATTCACCCACACACAGCCCGCCACTGTACGCGTAGGCGTCACAAGGAGGCCTCTTAATTCGTACATCCGTAGACAACGCGAGATGAGCCTGGCCTTCATGAGACAAAGCATCTGTAGGAATCTCCACAATCCATCTTACTTAATTATGGAAATTCCTATTTCACAAACGTTTTGTTTCTAACGAATGTGGCATTCGTGTAACTAGGAAATGAATGGCCTCTGTAACTTTTTATAACTTTGTTATTTTCTTACTCGACGACGCTCTTGTTGCCGTTCCGAGTCGAGATAAGTCCATGGGTTTTTTGGTTATCTCCATTGTACTTTATTTAACACTACATTGAAAATTATTCTCTGTGAAAATGTTATCTATTCTCTTTCAAAATATAAATAACAGATGTTCGGCAAACGGTTGGTATTTTTTATATAATTTTAAAAATTCATTAAACACGGTAAATATAAAATTTATACATTGTGTATATTATTATTTGTAATCAAACATTGGTAGATTATTTTTTATCAAATGAAACTAAAAATAACTTGTATATGTAAAAATGTATATGCAGTGAATATGAATTCATTATGTTTTTGTATTGATAGAACTAAACTAACACATATTATTTTCAATATATGATGAATACAAATAGAAATAAAAGATAAACCAATTCTAAATTTAAAATTGCAGTTAAAAACTTTTTTAATAATAAAAATGTACATCTAAACGATTTAAATAGCAAAATAAAAATATTTGCTGGAAATAATACAATTACTGAAAATATAAATTAATCATTATTGTCCAGATCGCTATTGTCCGACTCCTAAATTCTACTGTTTTTTTGTCGAAAATCATAGCAATGTTCGCCACATCCACTTCTGCGCGTTTTACTCTTCATACAGAAGTGACAGTTTATAATTTGAGTAATAATCACGTGTCTCATTTTATATGTATATGTATATTGTATATACAGTAATATACACTCTATGCGCTTGAGGGGAAATACTCGGAATGGGGAAAAATATAAGCGGACAGTTTTGACATTTGGTTTCCCCGACCGGCACGGCGGACAATAATAATGTTCTACTCTAGTACCAAAATATTTTCTATAGTATGGAAAGTACAATGATAACAAAAATTACCAAAAACATAATAATAACAATTATGGAACTACCTACGTGAAATATTAAATTTAGTAACTAATTATTATTCAAACAGGCATTATAAAATGAATATATTAATAGCACAAAACGATACCATTCTCTCTATGGTTTCCATAAATAAGCACTCAACAAAATATTGAATAGACAATCCTGAACTTCTCTTTCAGATATTTTCATATAAGTTATTTTCACAGTTTAATGTACAAATAAACGGACGTAGCAAGCACGTAGGTGTACAGATATTTTCTTTGGAATGTCCGTAATACCGAAATAACTTCTAGCGTAAAGATTCACATATGAGCATATGCGCTCAAGCATTCATATGTGTTAATTAAATATGCTGCTCTACTCGCATTACGTTTTTTTACACTATTTGTTGACTATTTAATGTAATAAATAAAATTTTGCACTATAAATTATTATAGCATTTCCAAAATGTTAATTTGTTTATTAATAATCATATAAAATTTAAAAAAAACTATTCAAAATGTATAAAACTAATACAACGAATTTTGTTGTATTGAAAATCGATATGTTTATGTTAATAATCATAAAAAACATCGAGACATATCATTTTTTAGAATTCATAATTTAATATTCAAAGTAAGAAAGAATATTAAATGTAATGAAGAAGTGATAATAACGTTGACAGCTTTACAGAGCTAACATTATGAATACAAAATGATTCTTCTGTCGAATTTAAATCAAATGATGAAGAAACTTTAATTATAAAAGTAAACTCAAAGTTTATCAATGTTCGAATACATTTATAATTTTGTAATCTACAAGATAATCAAATTTTGATATGATGATAAATTTTCATGAAATACAACAAAATAATATGTTTTATAAATTAGATATGAAATATGCATACTGATTATAAAAAAAAATATTTATAATAAATTCATTAAAAAGTTTGTGTTTGTTTTCTAAATATCTTGAAAGATTGTTTATATTTTTATTTCTAATGTCAAATATACTGTCAAAATTTTAAGTTAGTTCACATAAAAAGTAAACTTAATGTATCCAAGCATGCAAGTAATAAAGTACAACATATTTAATTTGGTATTGACTTTTAAAGGTTTCGTTGGTCGCTATGAATTATATTTAGTAATTTTTGACTATTAGAACCTAACGTTTACTTATGATCATATACTAATATATCAATATATGTATGTAATTCTTATTTTTGTAAAAATACTGATATGTACTTCTAATAGGCACATTTATATTGTTTTGAATTACACTCCGCAACAAAATTATCGCAACAACAATTTTCATTGAAATTTTATCAATTTTCAAATGCTTGTATTTCCGTCAATTTTGATCGTATGGAGACGAATTTTTTTTTGTTTTCTTGGAAATTTTCTCTAGTTTAAGCTTATATATATTTTGAATAGGTTCAAGTCAGTGCCGAGTCAGTATTCTTTAATTAAGCGTACCACCTTTTATTACTTAAATGGATCGTTCAAACGTGTGCCTGGACTACAGTAATTTTTTTATCCCAATGAAATTTATATCACTGTAAAGTACTCTTTTCGACGAGTAATTAAAAAAAAAAGAGTTCTCTGCGATTTTATTTGAGCCCTGTAGGCCGTTTTAAAGATATTTTTCCGTATTTAGCCAATACCGCCAACATTTGCATTAAATAGGGTTTGGAGTCATTAAATACTGTGGAAGTGACGAGCCACGGGGTCCCTTTGTTTAGAAACATTATAAACAATCGGCCCTTTTCAGGGTCAAATGATACGTTAAATCCGACCAACAACCTCCTCGCGGTACGTATTGGGTAATGCTGATGTTGGCGGTATTGGCTAAATACGGAAAAATATCTTTAAAACAGCCTTCAGGGCTCAAAAAAAATCGCAGAGAACTCTTTTTTTTTTAAATTACTCGTCGAAAAGAGTACTTTACAGTGATATAAATTTCATTGGGAGAAAAAAATTACTGTAGTCCAGGTACACGTTTGAACGATCCATTTTTTTCAGTAATAAAAGGTGGTACGCTTAATTAAAGAATACTGACTCGGCACTGACTTGAACCTATTTAAAATATATATAGGCTTAAACTAGAGAAAATTTCCAAGAAAACATAAAAAAATTCGTCTCCATACGATTAAAATTGACGGAGATACAAGCATTTGAAAATTGATAAAATTTCAATGAAAATTGTTGTTGCGGAGTATATATTCAATGATGAGCTGGGATTACTATGGTATATTAATTGTGTAGGTAGCTAAACCCTGAGAAAGGTAACTAATGTCTTACCTTAATACTGTCGTAGCACGCAGTAACACGTCCATTCTGCACCTCCACGTTGGCCGGAGGATGGGCGAACTTGCACTCCGTGTCAGGTCTGGAACACTTCTGCCTCTGGAACTCCCGGCACACCTCCAGTTGGAGCCAGCGGGAGTCCTTTCCATTCAGTAGATTATTCATATTTACCATGGCCATCTCGATCAAATATATCACACAACAATTTTACACAAAAATATATTACGTTATTATTATTTTATATATATATCTGGTAATAAATATATTTATATTTATATATATTTGTGGCTTTTCAATATTAAGTTCATTTGTAAAATGAGATAAATTATGTGTCAAAATCACAAGACGAAATTTCTAATTAATTATATTTTATGGTTTATATATAGTTATATATCAATTACTTTTTCTCACAGTCATTTGCTTTTTTATTTAGTACGGATATATTATTATTATATATGTTGCAAAATTTGAACTGAGACTAGTGTTAATATTACACAATATAATTAACTTTTAAAATATTGATTATTCACACACTTTTATTTAAAAAATATCAGCACTGCCTTGATCAGTTAATTTCGTGGATTTGTTACTGATGTTGCGAGGTTTCAGTACGGTATAGGGCAAAGGCGGGTGAATTGAAATCGAGAAGCTAGCTTTGCATTATTATTTAGCCTCGGGATAAGCTGAAAGCCGTTGTAGATTGTTGGATCTGTGATGCTCTTGCAGTTTAAATAGTATCAGTTATTATTAATGTGATGTAGGTGAAACAGATTTCTATTGTTCTTAGTTATGACGGTTTTGGTGCCTTTGGGGATGTGAAGCAGAAATCTGTAAAAAATAATATATATTTAGTTTTATACTTACAACAAACAAATTAATTAACTCTTATCGGTTGGAGTTCCGAAAACCGGAACCTTCCGATTGGCTTCAAATTTTTATCAAATACTCCATTATGCACTAGATAGATGATGATACCTGAAAGGATTTTTGGCGACTCAAAGCAGTAGGGGGGTAAAAAATAATTTTTGTAGCAAATACATATATACTTATATTAACATCTATATAAATTTATATAAGTACATGTAACAAATGAAAAATTTATACATGTGTGTAAGTTAATACCAACCCAAAACTTATCAACTCGATTTCGCCCCAATAGATTGCCATAACCAAGGACAGTTAACATGTATATTATATCTTTATTTTATAGATAGAATTATTTAAAAACTATTTGTGGCGGCGGAGAATCCCTGTTTTTACCTAACGAAAACTAACCAACCCAAAACTAATTAACTCGATTTCGCCCCAATACCAAGGAGAGTTAATATGTATAATATTAGAGCATCAACTCTATTATTGGGGCGAAATCGAGATGATTAGCATTAGGTTGGTTAGTTATCGTTAGGTAAAAACGGGATTCGATCTCCGCCGCAACAAACTGTTTTTAAATAATTCTATCAAATAAAATAAACATAAAAATGATATAAATGTTCTAGTCACGCATGCGCAAGATTCAATATCTACCTTGTTTAGGGCAAAACTATTGGGGTGAAAGAGACATAATTAATCTGGATAAATAGAATTTAAAAAAAATAAAATACGTCATTGTCGCGATTTTTAAGCTATCACGAAAATATAAAAAACATTTTTTTTTCACCCTTCTGGTTCGATTTGCCAAAAATACCTTTAGGTACTTTTACAAGTGGGTTCTGGTTTTCGTAACTTCAGCACTCTTATTTATAAAATATTTTATAGGGACCAAATACTAATAATAAATATAATTTATTAGACGCCGAAATATTCAAAATGTATCAATATATGATAGAGGCAGTTAAAATGTCAATGACACAGAGGATACGATTTTTTATTACGTTCAAAGCAGCCTAACAAATGCTAAAAGAAATCATATACAGATAAGTCGGGAGTACACATGGATTTACTTTATAATATACACGTGTATTGTATATGTATATATAACATTAAAAATTAATTACTAAAACATACCGATAAAGAGACAAGACATATCACAAAACAAATCGCTACATTTGCAAATAAAAACACAACTAATAATATTCAACAAACAAACACAACAAATAACCGAAACAAGAGAACGTGATTAATATGTAAATATCTGCACTTATCGGCAGACTAACACTTTCACTACATACAACAACACGTTAGACTGTGGATGTCGCGAGGAGCAAACTGAGTTCGCGACAGCAGACCGGCTCCCGCCTGACCATTACCACTACTTCTTGCAAGCTTGGTGGTGGGAAAAAACCGGGCTATGGCCGAAACTCGCGGGGGACTAACTCACTCACTCACTCGCGTGCGTGTGTGTGTGTGTGTGTGTGTGTGTAAGTGTTTAGGGGTCCGTGTTTGTAATTAATGTAAAAGACTATTCACTTACAAACGCCCTGTTGTTTTGTTTTTATGGATGTGAGGGTTAGCTTTATTAATTTGATAAAATTAATATGGTAATGTTTTTTTACTGCATGTATATATGTTACATCAGTGTTTCTCAACCCAAACTATACTGCAAACAGCAGATGGTATGTTTACATAAATCAATATACAGTCGTACCTCCGAGTTACGGCTTCCTGACTAATGCGTTTCGCATGTACGTACGTTTTCAATTGACACAATATTTAGAGTGACATTTTTTAGCAACAATTTATAAAATAACAGTGTTCGACTATACAGCGGATAATTTTCACTATATATATTTTAGAAATTATAAAGTTACAGCTTCCATCTATGATATGTATACTATATAAAAAATGAATAAAATATTCAATGGGTTTCAAAGGTTAAAAATATATAATAATCAAAATAAATATTCAATCTATATTATTTAAAGAAAACCCTGATAACATACCAATTGATCAAAATTTAAAAAAATCATTATTATAAAATATAGGTACCTTAATTCTAGTATCGACCGTAACATTACCGTATAACAATAACTAATATTTTAAAAATCAACATAATTTAGAATAATTATATATAAGCTAGACAAATAACGTACTAGACACATTAATAGGTATTTATGAATAATATACAAGACTTCCTACAGTGCTTCTGGTATACCTTTTCTTCTACAAGGTCATTTACCCTCACAGATTGCCCCTAGGATATCATAATGCCTAATACGGTAGCAATACGAAATCATTTATATTGGTTTTGTAAATTTATATAATCATATAAAAAGATAAAAATTCGAAATCATAAGTCAGTACCGTACTTACAAATATTTATAGACTTTAGATTTATTTACTTTTATATCTTACTTTATTTTGCTTGTTTAAACGTTTTGTTATATTTAAGGTTTTGTTTCATGACACTTCAAGATATTAATACAAAAATGTCACAACAAGACAATTATATTGAATGATTCAATAACTCAGTATCCGATCCTAAATATAATATACCCGTAATAATAATTTCGAAATCAATTTACTGAAATTTCATACAGTTAATATAGTATCCATTTATATCTATCTACTCTCTATTACTGTATCAATTTTCTACGGTCATTTCATTACATCAGCCTTGCATTAACGCGTACAGAAACACACAAGAACACAGACACAGACACACACACACAGACATACGAACACAAACACGCACATATGTACGATCGAACATGAATACAGAGTACAAAAATAGTTTTAATCATGGCGTCTCCAATAGCAGCTTTTGTGGAAGATAAAAGAAGAATCCCAAAAAAGCTACTAAAATGATGTTACAAAAGTATTTTTTAAAACTAATAATATTAATTATATGGACTTTCTAATATAGTTTTCACTGTATTTTTCGTCAATACATGTTTAATTATCCCCGCCTTTTATGAAAAAAAAAACGTCGGGCTAACAAGTAAACATCCCCAGATGTCACTATCCGATTTTAATGAAACTTGGTAAAAATGTTCTTTGGGTAAAAATTAAGAACACGTATTTTTTTATACGTGCCCGTTTTTAAGTTTATGTGTTGAAATCGACCCTTGAAAATGAGGGTAAAATTTTAAATTACAAAGAGTAAAAATTTGGTAAATTCATCGATAGGGGGTGTGCAACCCTTAAAGTAATGAAAAATGAAATGTAGCGATTTCAAGTATTGAATTTGAAATAAAATACAAATATTGCAGAAATTTTCGAGAAAGTTACAAAACCTTAATAATATAATGTAATTTATGAAGACCCATAATAATATGTTAAGACTGCCACTGGTTGTAGCCCTAACTATTTGAGAGCGCGAGCAATGTGGACAATAGAAATGACCCTCGATACGTCTTAGACGCTAGAGGTTAGCAGATGTTTAATCACAGCTGATTGCTACAGGGAAGCTGGGGTCCACGCTAAACTTGATTTCGGAAACTTGTTCATATGTGTATTACATTTATATATGTTGGTATGAATTCTCATAGTGGAGTTTCCTGAGAAACTGGATGTAGGAGCATTTCCAGTGATTCTTCAATTGGTCATTTAATAAATAATTTGAAAACAAGAAATAAAAAGAAGAAATGTTATTGTTCATTTAATTTTCAGTATAAAATACATATGTACTATTATCAAATATAAGTAAACATTTAGGTGCAGTTCTCCTGAAAGAACTATGAAAAGCTTTCTGATAAAAAATGTTTCTCTTTATTTTTAGATTAAAAAAAATCATATGAATATGTATAAAAGTTCTAGTTGTTGCCAAAACTAACTGTATCTACAGGAGTAACAAGAAACAGAAATAATTATTGACCATTGTCTCCACAGACGCAACTACAGTTTAGGTTATAAAAATTGTTTATGTTCAACATGGAACATAATGAAAATGTTCCTTTTGGTTTAATTATTAAAAAAAAAATTAATAAATATTATTTGTTAAAAAATAACTGTATAAAAAAAAGAAGATTGTCTGAGGACCACTGTATAGAATTCACAGCGAATGTTTTTATAAAAGTAAAACGCGTTTTAAAGTCATGATCAAGGGTTGAGATTGAAGGGTGGTGAAGGCACTAAAAATGATGTACGCTGTTTTATAAGTTTCCAGTCAAGTTTACCAACGCTTCAGTGTTTCAATGTTATTAAGATCAAAAGTAAAACTTCGAATTAATTTTTGTACATACACTAACTATCGTAAAGATTTTCTTGGCAAGTGTTAATTATTATGATATGAATATTAAACCAACTGCTTTAATATCTCGAAACTTTAATTTTGCAAACTATAACTCAAACGTACACATATGTAGATAAAATATATTAAAGATAACTATCTGCGTTAAGAGCTGAAGTAACTAACTGCGATTTTACGTTTTTAATACTCGGTAGGTTTTCTTGTGTTTTACTTGACTTAAAAAAAAAAACAGAGAGATGTTGAACTTTATATATATTAAAGTTAATACATATTATATATGTTAAATTTATAGCAAACAAAATTCGATGAATATTAGTCCTTGCTTTTCTTGAAAAGAAAATTGATGTTAACAGATTAAAACAAAATAAAGCTGTTAAAAATTGGCTGGGAGACAATTGTAATCAATTAAAACAACAAAAAAAAAACATCTACCAATTCGGGTCGGGCAAATACATAACAATCAAATAAATATTGTCAATGAACTTAGAAATATATGAGGTTGATGACTGATGAGAGGGAACCTTGAATATATTCTGTGTAGGTTTTACATTATTAGTTTTTAACATAATAAAACAAGCCACGTAAATATATCCACCACTAGCATCTCGGCTATCTTCTAAAGAAACCTATCCGAAAAAATGTATTGAATCTACCTTACATAGATTTAACATCGTCATATTTTAGTGATATGAGAAACATACATATGTATTTTAAAACTATAAATAGAGACTGGTAAAAATTTATTTATGAAAATACAAAAAACTACCTTTTCGTAGTTCTTGTAATTGTAAAATATTTACTGTTATCGAAATGCAAACAAATATGTATTTGTAAATAACAAGATAACATTACACTCAAACAAATAACGAAGACAATTTTATAATGAAAATAGAAACATATATGTGGTTAATATTTTAAAACCTAGGACAGGTCGTTAAAAAGAACACAGTTTAATTATAAAATGCAATTTGTCTTTGTCATCTTTTGTAAATGATTACCGTTTGTTATCTGTTTTATTTTTGTTCTTTGTATGAATTTTATTTACATACTCTTTTTTTCTGCGAATAAAGAGAATCACAAGAGAAGTGATACTTGTCCTTGTGTAATGAACAATATCAAACGATGAATAAATTTCGAAAAAATGTATGTAAAACTAAAAGCTGTTTATATTTTACAGAATCACAACGTGTTACTTCATTTTATTTTTTATAACTTACTAGCGCCAGTCTTGGCCCCTTTAAGATTGGTGGGCTAATTTTTTGTTGTTTTCATGAACTCATATTACTAATAAAACAAGTAAGTACCTCTTCATTAAATCATGTTTTTTTCTCCATTAATGGAAAAAGTAAAACCAGTAATGTCCACCCAGACACTTACTAATAATTACAAAATGATACGTACTACGACACAAAAGTCATAAAATAAATAATTGTAAATTCTGTATGTAAATCAAATGATAATATAATAATTAATAAATAGATTACACTAATTATTAGTTTAAATGCCCATCATTTTGACACCCATTGACCGATTGTCATCAAATTAAGCTGTTTTACTGTTAATTGTCTATAGATTATGATTCTGTAATGGCAGTTATCAAATATCAACAAATATTTCTAATTTAGTACATTTAATTAAACAATAATTCAACACTGGAGTATGATCCAAGATTGGTACCAGTACATACATCATATCTTAAAGCTAAAATCTTGAATATGTAAAAAATGAGTTGTGAAATAATTTAATATCACAAAATACTGTACACCTATTTTTCTACTCTCCAAAAATGGACTGCATGCATACCATGTCATGCACTAAAATAAATATTTCTTTAGAAAACATCCAACAGCCAAATTAAGATACTTTTAGTCAGTTAATTACATAAAACAACCGATACCGCAGACGAAAAACAATCATATATATCCATATAGAGCAACACATTAAAATTAGTAACATCTAATAACATTAGTTTAATCTATGAAAAACACCTCCACATGACCGATTTCAATATCTGTAACTATTCACCTATCAATCCAAAAAAACAATTTAACTGCCAGGTACATCAGTACAATAATTAAGTTAGATTTTCATTTTAGTTACAGTAACGAAGGCGTGTTGGCGGTATCTTCCACGCAAGAAGGATGGTCTTTAGCCATGACCAATACCCACCCACGTTTGCAATTGGATTGCATCTTATGGGTTATATGGAATTGTATATTTGTAAGAGATGTTTCACACTACACAAATAATGACTGAACTGATTTTTGAAGAAAAGAAAAACACTTAAATAATCCTCATCACCATTTATTAGACTCCTGATGAGGACTTCTTGTGAAGTCGAAACACGTGTCTCTGTTTTTCAGTATTTAGCTGATTTTTAAACCCTGCAGTATAACATGGTTTTAGGGTGTCGATATTTTTTTACTCGCTCTCGTTACGAAATAAGGTAGTTTAAGACCCAAAATAAATTCCCCCACAAAGATTACCTTGAAGTTCAATTTTAAGAGGGCGGGGGTCTTGTTTCCCATTTAAATAACATGGAAAAATTATTCTTTAGTACTAAAGTTGGTAGTACTGATTCATGATAGAGCAAAATATTTTTTTGACACACCCTAATGGATGTAATAGATAGATTCGGTATATTGAGGTTCTTGTTTACTATAGTTAAAATATCATAGCTTAAATAAATATATTTTACAATAAGTTTTGCCCTCAAATAAGTTCGTGTGAAATTACATTATAAAGTGAACTAAACACTTGCACAATCATGAATTTATTCCTTTTTAACACCTACAATATTGCACTTGAAAATATATATGTACATTTACATACATGTGTTTCATCTACAAATATAGTTATATTTCTTTAATATGTAACATTAACTTTAGTAGGTAGATAGATACTAACAACACGTTAAATTTCGTAATTTTTGAAGTGTTCTTTTAAATTCTACAATACATGTATGTATTAAATATTTAACACCTACATTCTGTGAAGACAACTGCCTATAGAAGTTTAATATTATATAGATACATATTAGGTTACGTTCGTATATTATTATATTCTTTGTATTCGTATAATTTTTTTCACAGCTTTATTGAAAGATGTTTACATATCAAAGATATACATATTTTATGTAACAAAAACATTTACTATACATATTGAACATCAAAAGAAGAAGAAAAAAATTATTTTTATTCTCTCGTGTAAAATCTAAATTTTTTCATTTCTGTTTTTATATTTCATATGTACGGTCAATTGAAAATAAAAATAAAAATAGGTAGGTACATGTTTATTAACCACATCATGGCAACTGTGTGGGTTTTAAATAATTAAGAAATACAATACTTCTTGTTTATAAAAATCGCCAATAAAGAAATGCATACTGATTTGTATGAACTAAATAATTTTTATTTCATTTTACGACACTATGAACAGACGAGACGAGCGTCTTGTCTTGGTTTTGTAATTGAAGTCTCGTTTTAATCTCGAATTTTACATTCGACAGTCGCATATTGTCTTGATACGAAAACCTGCTCTTATAGCAGCCATAACTGGTGCATTTACCTTATATCGTTTTTGACGTATGTATAGCAGAAAAAATAGATTTAGAAATTAAAAATCAAGCACGTATTAAATTTATTATAAATAAAATTGTCTAAAAAATTAAAAAGTTAACCAATGGTAATTTATTAAATGGTATTTATTAAAGCAAGCGAAACCACTGTGTAAACACTTGGCATATATGTTTTTACATATGTATAATAATATCTAGATGTTTCAGTACATAACCCATTTTTAACATTTTATAAACACACAATGTGTGTTTTTATTTTACAATATAAAGATGAATATCACAACACAATTAGTAAGATGTAGATACATATGTATTTCAAAATGTATAGGTGAACAATAACAATGACTAGTTTTCTATAGAAATGCAGTTATCATGTTAAGTGTTAGTTTTAATACTAACATGATTCACTACCAACTGATGCATTAAAAATAATTTAATGTACGCTCATATGTATAAACATGGACAATAAAAATATCCACAAATAAAACAACTATGACTATTCATAATGTTGTGTAAAGCAGTATATTAGTAAGTTATATTATAGGTATCAAAAATATTATAATGAGTTTTTTTTATTAAATAATTTTAGAATGTATATATATCACAATATCTATGCAATCTATGTATCTGCCCTTTTTGGCTATAAATAAAAATGAAAGCCATGTTGCACTGCGGAAACAGATGGCAAATTTACACTTAATACTTGCGAAGGTGAACGAACTTTCACTTCAAATGCAATATCATTTTTAATTTAACAGTCGAATGTTAAAACTACTATTGATATAATAGATATTATGATATGTAAATTGTAAATAAGCAGCCCTTATATTTCAATCAAATGTTATTTATACTTTTATCTACAAGAATCATACAATAATTAACTTAAAATATTAAAAAAAATTATTTTACATTTTGATGACTTATGTACCACTTCTTATCTTATACCAAAAGATTAAAAGTTAAAAGGAATAATTTGCAAAAATTTGTACAATTAGTAAACTTTGAGGTAATATGAGATTCTGAATGAAGAATAGTAATTTCATAGTGAATGGATTATACATATTTGTATAATATGTGAATATATGTATGTACATGAATCATAGATAAATATAATTAGATCATACGTTGCAACAGTAATGCATATAAATGTATGCAAATAGATATGAAATAGGTGCAGCTATTATATACATAATATACATTCACTGCCGAAATTTATTGAGGTCAAGATACTCATATGTTACAATGATTATTATTATTATTAATAATAATATAAAATAAATATAACGATTTAATAGCACATCATTATATAATTACAATACTTCAATTCAATGTTATTTTATTTTAAAACATAACATATTTATTCTGATTATAAAATAATACTAAAAAAGAATACATTTTTATTATTTTCTTGAAGCTAACAATAGAATACGTATCTAAGTACATTGTACATAAACTAAAATCAATTACACCAATATAGATTTTTATAAATATTTTCAATAATGCAGTCTTACTCTTAACATTAGTTAAAAATAATACGCATGCCAAATAATCAATTATCGATGTGGAAAAATTAATATAAATTCATTTTTAATTAGAAACAGTATTGTAATACGTACAATTGAATCTTTTAAAAGTCATTGTGAACTTTTCAAATTGACAAATATTTGAATAAGGTAATACTTGAATTCAATTTGAATCAACACAATGTTCATTTTGGCCTTCACATAAAAACAACTTGTTATCAGATAAATGATGTATATTGAATTTCATCTGAACAATGCATCTATTGGATTCGGATCGTTCCATTTAATTACATCAAGAAAATATAAATTAAAAATTTTGAATGATTACAAATGTAATTAATATTAAAAATACACTACAAGTATTTGATGAAATATATAAATATAAAATAATTAAAATAGATATTTTAAGTATGAAATGATTTTAACGGAAAGCAGATTAGTTAGCTTAATAATGTGTATGCTTATCTGGATAGAAACGAATTTAATTTTGTTTCTTCAGGTTATCTTTTTAGGTAAAAGTATTATCTATATTTGATGTAGGTAATTACCTTGCTTATCTGGTAAATGCAATTATTGACATATCATTATCATTTTATAAATATTGGTTTATTACTAGAAATACGTAGCAATTTTCTGAAAATAACTACTTGAGTATAATACTATGAAATTGCATTTTCTTTTCAATGCAATATAATTATACTAAAATATGATTGTACATATCTACATCTACTAATTATTATATATTATTAGTTTATTTAAAAATTCTATAATTTTATATATTATATTATTTCTCAAGGGTAAATTTTTATTTATTTTGAAAATATATAAAACCTATGCATAATATATTTAAAACGCAGATAATATTTTTTTTTTATTAAAAAAATATGTGATTCTTGTTTACAAAATTGGGACGCACCCTCAGATCATTTATTAAAATAAAATCGTGTGTGAAAATAAAACACACGGTTCCGAAGTTATAAATAAAGCAATACTTATAATTTTTGAATAAAAAAATTACTTCGATATTTAATTTCATTTAAATCAAGATATAAAATTAACTAATGAATTGAATTAAAAAAAGTAAATAAAAAAAATCTGTATTTTTCTTCTGGCGCATGTTCTAGGCCAAATCGTTCACATCAATATTTGCCATAAACAAAAGTGATTGTAAATATTAAATTTATATTTGATTTTAATTTTATTGCAAAGTCTGTGGGATGTAAATGTCAACACTTTTATGCGAACTTCACAAGAAAAAGAACACATGTGTGTTATTACATACTACAATTAATGCTAATAACATACATACAGTATATTAATTGATGTTACCTACATACAACATGAGATATTATAGCCGTAATTGTAATTTTTTCCAGTTCACTTTATCATTTGTTTTATATATAGTTAGAATAATAATGAAAAAACAATCCAATTTTTGTTATATTAAATAGTAAAAATACAATAATACAATATACATATTATATAATATTATGTATCTTTTACATCAGTAATGTAGCAAGAAATTGTGGCGCCGATGTGCAAAAAATTGCAAATGTCGCTTGTTTTTTACACCATATTGTAACATAATGCTCGGAGTACCAGCCCATTAAAATAATAGCAAAGATAAAAAAATATTTTTATTAATTAATTAATAAGAGTAATGAAATGTACTTTAAATGATGATCGACGCGATTAAATAATTGTTCCTGGAGTGACGGAAGAGGTGGTAAATCTCAAGACCGATGGAGCCCCAAAAACAACCGATAAAAAGAATTTGTTCTGATGAGACACAGCATGAATAAGTAATAAATATATGGATGTTAAATACCTATAGATAGCTATAAGAGGTGTAAATAACTAGGAGACTGAATCTGCATCCACATGACTTCAGTCTAATATTTATTCGCAAAAAATATAAAAGTACGGAAATTTTATAAAAAAAGACACGTATAAAGAAAAACAATACACACATTTAAGGTTACCTATTCTAAAAGACTACAATAAACGGTAAAATATTTGTTTAAAAACAAAAGAACCTTAAACAATCGTATAGAACACTAATATTCGGTAATGCTAGAACCTGGAAGTGCTAAGAACACTATATTTTTTAGTGAATGCATGTTACGGCAGCAGCGGTCACTCAATTAAGGTGACACGCTTCGTTTCGCAAGAGTTGCGACCATTGTTGTCTGGTCTCGACGCAGGCACGAACCAGTGAAAGTTGTTTCTGGTCAAGAGACACAATGCTGTCACAAACCAATAGATTAAAGATCAAGCTGTTCTTTGAATAAAACATCACGGGTTAATATTATCTTATTTGTTACAAAAACTGACATATTTTTGGTTTTTTAAAATAAATTATTTTTTAAATCAAATAGCATAACGGACATAGTATGGATATTCTCTATAACGACACAGAAAATAATTAATAGAAACGAATTGCATCGAATTCTAGAAGTCGTCACTATAGACATTCAAACCCAAGGTACGCTCTTCAACTCCTTAACCAATCAGCGTTGGCGCGAAAATTGACGTCACCACGAAGAGATATTCAAATGTTATAAATGTATTATAGAATATCAATTGCAAAAACATTTCGTTGTATATTCTTGTTTTCGTATTTTAACAACACAAAAAGTACAAATTCGACATTGACTTAAGAATAGTATAAATGACTTATCCCGAATAGACTAAATTGTCTGTGACAGCTTTTTTTATGATTTTGATGTATTGTTAAAATACAAAAAAATCGAATACAAGAATAAATAAAGAATTTTTTTGCAATTGATATTCTATTATATTATACATTTATAACGTCCCGCGCCAACGCTGATTTGTTAAGGAGCTGAAGACAGGGCCGTAATTAACACCGGGACAGTCGGACCAGTGCTCCGGACCCCCCGAGTTCAGGGAACCTTCGCAGCAGCGTAAAAATTAGGGTAACAAAAGAAGGTCATTGCGTAAAATTGAGGTAGCAACGAAAAAAGTTTTCAATTTTTCTATTTTGCATATAATGAGGGCCCCTCGGTCACTTGTTGTCCTGGGGCTCCAGAGCCTCTAGTTACGGCCCTATATATCTTGACTCAATATCCATCTTCCAATTTTTAATGCCACAATAAAATACGAAGCAAGTATCTATTACTAAATTTTAATATTACTCAATTTCGTTTCTGTCTCCAATTTAAATATCCAATTTCAATTTTTTGCCAAAAACTTGTCAGTGTTTATTTCAAATTCAAATTTTCGTTTTAATACATTTTTATTAGAACTTAGAACATACAAATATAATAATTCTTTGAAATTAAACTTCGTATTAAAAGTGAATATAATCGCATGAATACAACGAAAGTTGAACGCCATTGTACTTAATTTCCGTCAGTAGACCAATAATAAAAATCAAGAAAACTGGGTATACACGAAAAAATCCTAATGTTTCAAAGACTACGGGGGTTACAAAACCATTAAACGAAACACCTTATCTAATCCCTAGTGAAAGTCGTTCGTTCCACTCCTGGAACCAACTTCAATACGCGACAACATCCAATGGACCGCGAAGCATAGCGCGGGAAATATCTCTCGTAATTATTGAGTAACGACCAAGGTGCCAATACCATACACAGCCGTGTTCAGGTTTCTGGTTACAGTCGAGGAATGCGCATGTGCTGTTGATAATCAAACAAGTTTAAATAACTTCTCTGATTACTTACATGTGCAATTACATCGACAAAGAATCGATGTAAAAACTGATTAAATATGTGCAGTGGATTTAAAACGACATTTAAGGCAATGTTTGTCACGTGTTAATGGGGTAAGATTTTTGCAGTATAAGAATGTAAATATGGTAAATGCAATGTCTTAAAAATCAGCTTACAATAATTTACAACTAAATCATTAATGTTATTAATCTTGTTGGGACAGCGAAGGGTCAAAATTAATATAGATATTAATCGTTCATGTTCCTTTTAAAAAAAAAACAAAGTTCTTATAAGAACTGGCACTAGTTATGGCCGCTATATAAGAGCAAGGTTTACTGGTTTGTGATTATCATTATCAGTTAAATATATTAATTATTAATATTCAGAAATGGTAGTAATCAAATATCAACAAATATTTCTAAGTCAGTACATTTAATTAAAAAATAGCCGTTACTGGGGTCATATCCAAGACTGGTGCCAGTACCTTATTCACGTATATAAAAATTTATGATATGTATGTAGATACATTGAATCACCAGTAACAATTACATAATTAAACAATTTGTATAATTCTATCATAAAATCCCACCATATAAATAAACATGTTTATTTTCATACCAAATCTCACTGCATTGAAATGTACAGTTCTGCATCAAAATTTCGAACGGAAATCTACATAAAAACTTTACATAAATGACGGCCGTTAATGACAGTGTTTCTGTTAAAAATAAACACGGACTGTGGGCAGTTTCATGACAGATATGAGGCTTGAAACATATCAGTTGATTTTATGTTCTAACCCGTAAACAGCTGAGTGGCATTAGGGTTACCGCAAAATAAACTTATATACAGGATTAACTACATTTGATGTTGATGTGATTAAAAACGAGCATGCTGTTCTAATTTTTTACACGTGTATAAAAATAAAGTTAATTACGGATGCGTAATATTTTCGTACGACATGCACATAAAAATTCAAAATTATATGTAGATGTCAAATATATGTCACGAATATATTTTATTTAATGCGATAATGTATAAAAATATATTGATTTATTTATTTATCTATACTTGAGGATCAAATACATCTTTGACTTCCATATTACCCAATATCTTTAACTACTATTAGCATATATGTGACTGAAAGAGCGCCTAAGTTAATAAATGACAAAAATTGGTAACGTTTGAATTGGAAAAAGACGGGCCCTAGAATCCCAAAAAGATACAACTTCAAATCAAGACCTTTCGAATGATACATAACAGTTTACTTTAGGTCACGCAGTCATGGCAATACCTCTATAAAAGTAAGTTATATATTTTCAACTCGAAAACTACTGAATCGATTATTCGCAGCGTGCGCGATGACTGCGCCGACTAGCGGTTACAACTAGGGCGGGCTTTGACATAGCTGTCAAAACGAAAAGTATGTAATTAAACAAATAATTTCAATAAAATAAAGTAAAAAAAATATTTTTTAGTTGATTCTTTATAACAATAGTGTAGTTAATCATGTTGACCTTTCTATTTTTAGTTAAAAATGAGCCCGCCATAAGTTCCCTTTTGGCCACCTCGTGCGCTGCGATCGATTTTGTTTCCCCCACCACCTACTTCGCACTCAGCCAATAATGCGGTTTTCACCAATAGTTAGATAATTGTTTCCATGATGTTACAGCATACAAATATAAAAACATAGTAGCCATTGAATAAATAATTCTATAATTTACGGATTCAATATTTTATTAATTCACATAGGTCATTATGATCACGTCTCTTTTAAATATTTTATCGAACAATTGGATGATTTTTGACACATGTTAACAATTAAATATATTGAAATATATGGAAAAAAAATAATTCGCAGTGAACCGTGTGTTGTGGGCATGTTGGGTGGACATGGCTTTCAATATTCCCAGTCAAATATGAACGTCAATTTGAATGAATGTCAAAGAATATAGTTTGAACTATTTAGGTCACTAAGATTTTGTAGATATTAACCCGGGTAACACCGCGTCCAATACGCTGGTATTGATAAATTTAACTATAAAGAAGTAGTGGTACCTAAATTTTACAATATTTAAATCACGTATCGCATATTATATATTATACATGAATGACCTCACCATCAATATCAATTTATTCAAAAGAATCATTAACTAGAAAAAAAAACTTTTAATATCAAACGTGGGTGAAATATTAATAGCTCAAAGGTTAATACAAGATTTTTTTTTGAGCGACTAACGTTATTTAATTATATTTTATTATTGCAATGCCCTTATATAAACATCATTATTCCGATAAACCAAAACAATAACTCAATGGTTTGAGAGCGCGTGTATACTTAAGATAAATCAACGCTGAAGACAAAGTGCACTGGAACTAAGCAACCAGCCGCCCACCGAGTGGGCAATGGAATATAATGGAAAGTGGGCACACATCCTGCGGCACATGTGCGTATATGTCAAGGGGTATAAGACGGGCGGGGGGACAATCACGATTTTAGATATAAATTTTACGCATCGAAAACAAGCAATTCCTTTATTTTTCCTATAGACGTATTGACTGTAGAACTATCAAGACTTTAACTAAAATATCATGTGATTTTAAACGTTATTGCCGAATTTTAAAGTACAAACTGACCTAAAAATATATAATTAAATTTATAAAGAATTTTCTTAGCCAGCAGTATTCATTTAAAAAAAATGATAACAATAAATAATTTCAAAATGTTATATTCTTTGTTTAAGTTTTTCGTAAATTATATGTCAACATTTCGTTCATAGTGACAGTAAGCATCTTTAAAAATTATACAGTATTTCATGTAACAAATAAAAAAAAAAAACTATTCTCAATATCATAACGAAATTTAAATCTTAATATGCAGACAAAATATACGTCCATAACTCGATAATGTATACATATGTAATGTATCCCACATATCGCGTGTTTGTGACATTACGTCACTAATTAAGTCCAATAATTTGCTTTAAAATTGTCACCAATTTGGACTAATTTTAATTTAAATATTTTCCTGTAAATAACATAAATGTCCAACGTAGGAGTGACATGGGTTTTTAAATAACATACATAAACAGGCGCGTAACAATAACGTTGTTTGGGTAGATATATTTTTATATAACCTTATTCATGGAATGAGAACTGGGAGAGTGAGTAATTTTCGTTCACAATCACACACGCTCACGAATTTATTTTTTTCCTCACGTCCGTACAGTGACTTACGCTTTTATTGATATTAAAATCAACTATTAATATCGGAACATGCTAAATTAAATTAAATTGAATTTAAATAATGTATTTTTTTATAAATATAAATATACTTTTTTATACAGTAATTTGTAATTAATTTCATAAAATATTTATCGAAATTATAATTATTTACATTATAGCATTAGTATATAAAACATAATTTGTTATCATAAATCTAAAATTTATTCTATTTCGTTCTATCTATTTCTAAGAAAAATGTTTAACAAATATACCGTTCATTAAACTAATTTATAAAACTCAAAATATCCCATTTGTTACAAAATAATATTTTAAATGATATATAACATTAAATTGCGTTTAATATTTTCGTTTATACCTGACACCAAATGGACGAAACGAAATAAAAAAGATAAAATACTGGCTATGATTAATTTCGTAACAGCTGCTTTGTTTACTTAGTCTATACAAAAATAAACATGCCACTAAAATAGCGAATGCGACTACAAAAAAAGAACCAGGAAACATTGCTGCTAACTCATTGGGATTGTTGTAATCGTTCTCGTCTCTCTATGTTGCTCTATATTACACCATTACAGTGCAGATCAAAACTAAAAGCAAACTCTACTTCAAAATAATGACGAAATATTTATATGAAAGTAATGTATGTGAATTTTATTATGTTACACGAAACTTTTACACACTCCGAGAACTACTCCCTTTCAAAAGTAAAATCTCCGATTTTTCTAGATTTTATGAGATTATAACTTTAGAGTCACATGCCCCTAATTTTACAATTTCATTATACTTTAATTTTGTTTATAAAACTATCAATGTTTTTTTTATATTTATCATCAGATTTCTATAATATTATCAATCTAAAAAACTTAAATTTCCAATAATTATTGGCCACCTTTTTATTTTGAAATCGAATATTATCTTTTCATATATATTTTTCTAAAAGTATCAAAAATTCAATGATTTTAAATTTTAATTATACAGGAATACTAGAAACCGAGACAGGGTCCTTAATTCTAAACTTAACCTTTTGGATTCTTGGATATACTTATAACGCGATCTAATTAAATTTTTTTTTTTTAATAAAAAAAAACATACTTTTCAGTTTTACGAAACTTTAAGATCCCTTACACACTAGCAACTTTTAGTAATTTTTAATGATTTTGAGTCCTTTTAGACAGCTTGTGAACTTTTAAATATTTTTACTATTTCATTTATTTTTTTAGACTGTATAATTTTGTATGTAATATTTTATAAAGTAAATGTGAATAGTACGAATAAATTAGATGACTTTAACAAAACCTTTACTAGAAAATACACTAGACTCTCGCTAATTCGAATATTCCTTGCACAAAAATAGCCGTGTGTCGGATTACTGAGAGATTGTTTTAGACACACTCAGTAATCCGGCAGTCAAAATGTGACATGACCAGTAATTCTTTTAAATTTTTATATACATAGTAATGTATATTTTTATTACTGGGTACACCGGACTATAGAGAAGCCGGACTAGCAAGTACCGGATTAACGAGTCTAGTATAAAAACCAATTCTAAAAAAATGTCTATCTAATACAAATTACAAACATGAAATATTATACGCTATGTTTTAATAATCACAAAAGCAGTCCAATAAAAATTATATAGAATTAATCATGAAATAGATTTAATTAAAACAATGCAATAAAATTCCCCCTATAATAAATCGCTTTTGGTCATTGTGTATGTGATGAAATCTTCAATCCTGTTATTTGAAAAATTGACAAAACCTCTGACATCGATTTGATATCCGAAAAGTTCGAGCAGTGAAACATTTGTTGGAAGGGGACGTAAGCTCTCTCTGTATAGCAGGCTTTTTAGACGGATTGGAGAATTTACGCCAATGTAGGAAACTTTTTATGTGTGTTATATTTTAAGATGGTTGTAATTTATATTTAACAATATGTACATTTTTTATTGATTTTGAAACATTTTTTGGTATTGATGAAAAATATACCTAAATTAGATTCGTTTTTTGTCAGTATCCTTTAATCCAGAGGCACCAACCTTTTTAAGAAGACAGATATTATACATAAACAAATTTTAATGTAAAGCAAGCCAACTGTAATTATCTCTCTCTGTAATTATAGTAAAAAATGGTACATTTTAAAGACTGAAATCTCAATTTTTTTGTAAATTGAAATTTAATTCATTTTTACAGAATTAAAGGATTATAAAGCCAACAAAAAATGTTAAACAATATATAATTATTTTGAATAAAATTTTTAATTGATTTATATAAGGTTTTACAATATAGCTAAAAATAATTGCCAATCAAATGTTTTAAAAACTAAACTACAGAAAGCAATGACGGGTTCTATTAAAACTATTTACGAGTATATTCAAAATCCTCTTTAGTTGAATTAATACAAAATCATTGTCAGTATTCGAATTCATGTGAAAACTGAATACATTGAATCTATATATAATATATTATATTTTATATACGACGTATATTTAAAACAAAAAAATCTAATTAAAAAAGTTCTATTTCTATCGTGATAGTATAACATGCAATGTTATACGTCAATATTTAGTTTTTCTGTGTAGGAGACAAAGATATAAGTAAAACATTTTATTGGCAAAGCTCGTAGAGACATCGCTCCGTTTACTTTAACATTAAGACTTTGGTCAGAAGTTGAAATAAAAATCCGGATATATAAACTTTAAAATTGTATTAAAAGATTTTTATGGCTATCCAGACTACCTACCTTATACATTTATTTTAATTATTATTTTTAGAACATGCGTTTTATTACATGTACCGTAAATAATTTTTATAATTACTATTACATTTATTTGATTGATAAAATATTTGTTGTTACTTACATATATTATCGATGTAGATGTATTTAAATGTATGTACATATGTACAAATGTATATATGAATGTATTCATGCTTGTATTTTGATTTGATGTGATATACATTTTTTGAGTTTATATAAATCACCATTTTTGATTTACATTTACATAGTGAGTGCTGCACGTTGTTTTTGTTCAATTAAAAGTAATAAACGGTATTATTAGAAACTTGGCCTCCAAAAAAATGTATTATCATAGATCGGAATTTTCGAAATTTTATAAATAAAAAATACACACATATTATACAGGAAAATTGATTATTCAGCCTAAAATATAAACTTTATGAATATGTTTTCATAAACATTTATTGGTATTTATGGCATTTAGTTATGGCAAATAAAACGAAACACAAGTAGGTATTTATTTTAAGCTATAGAATCAATTTTTCTTAATTTTTATTCGGCCTGTATATTATTTAAATATACCTATACCTGCATAAAAACAAAAATATACCTATAAATCTACTAATATAAATACGGAAAATTTTAATTTTTTAGTTAAAAAAATAAATATTATCAGTCTATATCAAATCTAAATAATTTGTAATTTGCATGTTTTGTGGCTTCATACCTCATGTTGTTTAATCAAACTGATTTTTAAAGAATATTGTATATATTTTGAGTAATTTCTTGGCAAAAAACATTATATTAAAATTAAGAACGAACGAACATAAAATCTTTAGGTTTTTTTACATACACACATTTCTATATTTAATTTTAGACGTCTACTTTGATGCGCCGTGCTGCTCCATTACAGTCTAACACTAATCTTTCTCTCTGTCTAATACACACATACATGCTTCCTTACTATCTCTCTCAACATCACGTCCGAGCGATATTTATATATAACTCGGAACATATGTAAATGTAAATACATACGAAAATAGAACCAAAATATTTTTATATTAATGATTATGTGTAATCTCATGGACACAAAATTAAAGAAAATTAAATTGAATTTTTTAATGAACACGGTCTGGGTTTTTATGTACACATAGAAGATACTTATACAAAGCATACTACATACCGACTAGTCCCTCGCCGCGCTAACTTTTTGGTATCTCTGAGTTAGTTTAGTATTTTTCATTTCTTATTTGTTCAGGTGATAGTTCTATCCTTAAAGTTTATGGTACAAGTTGATTTCTATTGTGTTTGTAAGTTTTTGCTTTGTAAAATAAAAATTAATTTACCGTAGTACCTTAGGGATAATAAGGCCCACCAAATTTAAGATTGGGTTTTTCATTATTTATTACAATTTATTATCACATATTTTGTTCTAGATTGGTATATAATTTTTATTTACTTATTAGTTCTATATAAAAATCATTTCAAGAAGAAATAACGTGATCTGGCAAGAGTTTAATAGCTGCTAAACATAGTTGCCATGCAAAATAAAATTATAATTATCTAAAAATGTTTAATTTAGTTAAGATACCTTATTAGACTACTATAGTTTAATAAGGCTCGAAATGACCTTTTTTAAATTTGTTTTTCGTACTTTTTTAGATTAATAATAAACCAAAGTTTACCATTAACATAGCTTTTTAATATAAATTACTTATTACACGAAATATAGCATTTTTAATTAAGGTGGGCCTTATTTGCCTCCATGACCTTATTGGTAAATGAATATTATTTCAATTGATATTTCTAATGTATATTTTTATTTAAAAAACACTTTTTACAAATTGCAGTAAACATTTTCAAGATTTTTCAAAAACTAAAAAAAATCATAATTCTATTTATATCACTTTATCATCAAACATTACAGTAAAAAACTTTTTGAAACTTCATATCAAAAGATTAAACAAAATCCATATCTACAAAAACTTATCGAACACTATCAAGAAACAGTTGCGTGGGTGTGCCAGAAAGAGAGAGAAGGCACACACTGAGACAATAGCAACAGCCACACAAATGTAATAGGTTCAACAAAGCACAATGACCTACTCTTGGTGGAAGATTAACAGACAAGTGTTACGAAACGTCGCCAATATAATGGGGCACGATACGGCTCATCGAGTTTAATGAAATAAATTCAGCATTAAGTACGCGCGCGAATATCTGAGAACGCTTCACGCTCGTAAATGACGCGACTGCAAATACAACTTACGAATAATTTCCTCATTTATCAAAACGTTGGTATGTCTAATGATTCTTAACCCTAGAAAATATTCAAAATAATCTTATTTCTTTAAATTGCTCTCATACCTCGTAACGATTGGCAAAAACTTGTTTTTTTTAAGCCCAGCCCACCGGGTTTTAAAGCCGTTTTTTTTAGCAATACATTTATATAAAATATACATTTTTCACAAAGAAAAACTGAACTTAAATTGTGTTGATTGATGTAAATCCGTCTAAAAAAAGGAAAATTGTCTTCAGTGTTTTCATTAAAAAAACGTCCCACGAATTTCTAAATATACTTTCCTATAATATGATAGTAGTGACGTTAAATAAAAATAAAAACAAACTTGTTTGTTTAAACGTCAAAATTTATTAAAGAAATAATAAAAAAATAAAAATATAAAAATATAAAAATAATAATAATAAAAATATAAAAAGAAACAATAATACAATTAACAAGAAAACTGACATATCCACATTATCTACTATTTACAACACAATTTTAAATAATTAATTATTGTCATTTTTTCGTTCCTTAGTAACTATTTGAGTTACTAAGAGATTTGTTATTTTTTCAAACATTTCCGTAGTCACATGAATTTTATTTATTGTATTTAATTGTTACTTATTATATTTTAGCCTGACGATGATTCTGTGAATCGAAAGCTTGCGGTTTCCTCTTCTTTAATAAATTTTGACGTTTAAACAAACAAGTTTGTTTTTATACTTTCCTATATACATATATGTTTTTTGAATTGCTAAGTAACTAAATAAAAAATATTATTTTTAATTAACTGTTATAGTAACTATTCAATTCAGAGTACTTATTAAGACAAACATTTTCCCTAATTTTTACTGTGGTTATCGTGAACAAAAGAAAATCCTTTATTTAGATACATACGCACAGCCGCCATGCAAAAAACAACTTTTCTTTACGTTTTGAAGTTAGTACAATCAAAATCTGTTCTTATCTCAGACACAATTTTTCGGCAATATTTAAATCGTTTATTTAAGAATGTGGGCTATTTCTAGAGAAACAATTCAAAATACTTATATATCATGAGTTTCAAAGCAGACTGTTTATTTACAAGAAATAACAAAAACCAATTTGAACATTTATCATTGCAGTTTTTTTTATTAATCCAAAATTATTAATTCTAATTGCTGCATAGAGGGATGAGACGAGAATGCCTTAAATACGGACGAGATTGACTGAAATTGTGCCGAGACGATATAAATTTGAATTAAAAGTCTCATGCAGAGTTTACTATTTGAGATTAATTTTTAAATGGATAAATAAAGTAAAATATATAACATAATTTGTTATATTTCAAAATTTCATAGTTTACTACACAAGAATCAATGGAAGACGAAATGGCTTCATTTTCTACGAGACGAGATAAGAGAAACTTACCTGATTCTCGTCTCGTGTGCTTTGAAAATATATTTAAGCAAATAAGGAAACTTTTGTGTCAGCAATATTCTGACCACATTCATTTAAAAAGTCTTAGCTTGAAATTATATCTTTTCGAAATTCCATAACCTCTTCCCCAAAAATCGTTTTCTCTTTAAATAATAGAACTGACTCCTGGTTGCTATTATTTTTTTAAATATGTAAATAAATAGATACACAAATCTGATCTATACCAGAAAAATAATAAATATTAAACATAAAATAATAAAATCCTAAATATATATGTATGTTTGATGATCTATGTTACATAAAAGAATACTCAAAGAGATCAGTGAGTGGAAAAAGTTCACAAACATAGCGCAATTATTAAAACACAGTCGTTACCTCGAATATACGCGTTATTTTTATTTTATTGGAAAAAAACCGATTATAAGAATGAAAAATAATATTTTAAATAACTTTTAATTAATTAGTTTATTTATTTATTCCGTTATATCTTTTTACAGATCCTGATATTGGATAAAATTAGATCAAATAAAATATAACATAACATTTACAAATTATTAATCTAATCTAAATCATCTTATGCTAATTGTAAGAAAAAATTGTATTTCAATTTAAAAATTTTTTATAGAAGATGGTACATAATTTATTATATATTTTTAATATTGAGTTATACCCTCCTTTATACACAACTGTTAATTTTGTTTGTATTTGATCTAAATCTTGATTTCTAGTTTAGTAACTATGCGTAAATTTTTTTTATACGTTTCATAATATTTTTTAGCGAAAATTAAACATTCATATATGTATAGATCTCTAATTGTTAAAAAAAATTAAATATTAATTATTAATAAATAATAATTTAAAAAAATATATTTCAATGCACAGATTTTTGTTTTCATTTTAAATAGAAAAAATAATTATTCATTTTATATAAAATGCAAAAAAGAAACATTTACATAATTATCTAATTTGAGTTAAAAAATTTACGCCCTAGTTGACTGTGGGACGACGATTTTATTAATTTTAAGTTAACTGAAGATTTTTTAACAAAGTTGTAAAATCTTAATTTCGAAATAAATCTGTCTCCTCCACATTTAATTAATAACTCGCGTACATAAATTCAAATTAATAATAAAACCTTGAAAACAGATTTTTAAAATTATGATCAGAAGTAATCTGTCATATTATTCCTAAAAGTATTTATTTAAATCCCGTATTCCGATTTTGACACTGCCGTTTCTGTTTGCCATTCTATTAAACTGTTCCACAAAAATTGTAAAAATCATCAGTCGAAACATCAAACAGCTATAATCCTACTGTCACATTTTCATAAAATTCAGAAAAAATAAAATTGACTATATTCAACATTTTCTTTTTTTTTAGGAAGTATTTTTACTATTGTATGTATGTATGTACATATATATTTTTTTCAAAATGTATAAAGACTAGTAGTATCGGCTAATAAGTAGACATTAATAAAAACTATATATAGATAAATAAATTTATAAGTACCTATATACATAATATGTATTTTTTTCAACATTAAAAAAATAACAATAGTTTCAAATTAAAACAAATCAATACTACATTTTAAATCAGTAGATTTTGTTTGTACAATGAATTTTTTTTCAAATTTTTGAGTTTATAAATCGTTATAGATAATATAATACATTTTGATGAAATTTTGTTTGTTAGAAATCCTAACGCCAAAAAGACAAAACAGCAACTCAGTATTTTTTTGACAAAATGGTAACAAAACCTAGTTGAAGTTATATAATACACAACAATTTATTTACGGTTTAAAAAAGATGTACGTATTAAAAAAAATATACAGATAAATATAATTAAATCAGTAATTTATATTGAAAAATAAGAGCATAGATAAGTATAAAATTTATAAGATTTAATTTCGAAATACCTGCGGGCGAAACCGCGGAGAATATCTACAGTATAATCATATAATTTAAAACAATTTTAAATATTAATTATGTTAGTTATGTAGAACTACCATTAAAGGCCACTATACACCACCCAATCTGCAGGGTCGATTTGTAGGGAGTTGGAGTGGGGGTAAATCGGATACTGTAATAGTATGTAGTGTTTTTTTATATATATAATCGCCCCGACTTGCCTATACACGACCCAATCTGCAGGGACCCTATAGATTACCCCTGCAGATGGGATGTCATATTGGATGGTGTATAGAGGCCTTTAAGCTACATTTCACAAAATAGAAAATGCAACATGTATATACTCTTCCTTCATCATATTCCACAACATAAACAATTGCTAGAGGGTGATAATTATGTAGTGGTTTAAGAGTATTTAAAATGCTAACAAAGGGTTGTTGGAAGTTCTTATTTAAACACATAATAATGACTTAACATTGCTATTTTGATATTAACAGCATTTATTTCCCATAAAATATGTAGAAAATCTTTTTTTATCTATCTAAAGCGACTAGATTCAATTAGAAGTACCTACACAAAAAAGATTTATATTATGTTAATGAATAAAAGAAATATTGAAGAATTAATATTTTTTTAGAGCATAAATTTTTGTTTTTGACCAGCAGTGGCTAGTTATAATAGTTGGGGCTCCCATTTTTTATAGAGTACAAAAATTCAAATTTTATAGTAACATTAAAAAAATGTTCACCTATGAAGAGAGCAAAAAAAGTATTTTATTATAGCTACATACAATTTTTTACTTACTTTCTCAGCTCGGGCTCTCCCTTTCACCACGAGGCCCTAGGCAGTTGCCTAAAATGTCTACTGTATAACGCGCCACTACTGACCAGTTTGAATATACCCATAATGCAAGTATGTAGAGAAAACCAAAAAACATAAATGCATTCAAACGCATACAAACGCATGCAAATATACGAATGTTATAATCAAATTCAGTACAATTATTTAAACTATAAACTACATATTGCATTGAATGCAAAGTTAATGTAACAATACCTAATAACAATGAAACACTGCGACAATATTTTAGTGGCTTGCAGGCGGAGTCAAAACTCTGACCGTGTTTATATCAGTGGCGTAACAATGGGGTTATTTTATTTCCTGATAAAGTTTTATATTATTCAACTAACGTTATTTTTTCGTTATCTATAATACATAGAACCAATTCATTAATAAAGGGAAATTCCAAGAAATGATAAACGTTCTTTTTGTATTCAATAATATTCTTATTAGGTTTTCACGGTCAGTATAATAAAAACCTCCTATACTGAGCTCTATTTCATAAGAAGTATTCGTACCATCAATACAAATCAGGACAAAATATTTTTGTAATTAATTATTTTCAAAAGTTTCAAATACGTACGACACTGACTTATACATATTTTATGACCGCTGTGGTGGTCAGAATGCGCGGGAATACGCAGCCAATCTAATGCGGATATTATTGCATTATATGTATTAGCAATATGACATTTATACAATTTGATGTATACAAGTTGTTTTTTTTTTAATGTTTCATTGTTACGGTTGAAATGATGAATAATATCTACTGTTTATTAAATTAATGAAAGTAGACACTTAAAAAAGGATTTTTTTTTAATAAAAATAAATATTAAAAATACAAAAATAATAACTAATTATAATATTTATAGTCAGTGATATAAATTAAAAATATTAAAAAACAAAGATATTTTAAATTTTACTTATTTTTAAACATATGTTTGTAATCAATTTAAAAATAAAATTAAGTATTTGCAGTTTATCATAATGACATAATTTTTTAATATATCATTGACTTTGAATACAAACGGCCCTGAACTATTACAACCTGACTGTTTGGTGGATAGTGTTACCAACCATAATGATTTAATTACTAAATACATATTTTATCATATGCTCAAGCATAATTGTAAATCAAATAATGTAGGTACTCTGGCAATTTTTATACATGTAGTTTTACGAAAATAAAAAATATCAATTTTTGATCTACTTGCGTTTTTTGCACCACATTACAATAATCTTCGTATTGAAATATTTAAATTAACTGACAACATCCTCCCCCCTCCCAAAAAAACTAACGTGTAGAATGTATGTAAGTTTTATATTAATTTTATTATTAAATGCATATTAAGCAAAGCAAAAATTTTGGATTTAATGATTTTTCGTTAAACGACGACAATATTAAATATAAGAACTTAGATTCTTAATTTTAATTGTGATAAATTTTCGAATAAGTATCGCCGTGAAAGTCAAATATTTTAATGAAATAACTGGTAAAATAAATGTTGGGAAGTTATGTCAAACCAGTAGGAATAAGTTAAAATTACCTGACGTTAAATGGCAGTTGATGAAAATAGACTGTTAATGATAGAAAAATGATAAAAATCAATTTAAAAAACAGTAAGATTAATTTGAAAAATAAGGATATTGTAAAGTATACTTTTATGTAATTATTTAAACAAGAATTAGAAGTTTCGACTATACATAAATATTTGAAACTAATGCGTAACATGGCAACAGCGTCTTACCCAACCAGATGCCCCTCAAAAGTAACTTCCCAACCTCCGTAATCTAATTAATTTCTTTTTCGCCATATTTAAAGGATGTAGGAAGCTATATGAGTATTTCTGAAAATATAAAAAATGTTCTCATTTCAAAAGTTCCACTTAAATCCGTTTCAGATCTAGAAAACAATTTTCTTTCCGCGTCTGTCTGTGTGTTTGTCCATTCTCTGAATCTCTATCACACGTATTACTCATGAACCACTTAATTGATATAATTAAAACTTAGTTTGTTGACAATACAGAAATCATCAATATCGTATGTTAGGGTGGAGTGTTTCGTGAAATTGTTATTTTTACAAAATATCTCAAAAACAAAGCGTGTTACGTAAAAACTGTACGGGATTTTTTTGTAGAGAATAAAATTTTCTATAAGAAAAATCATAACAACTTTTGTAGTAAAATATTCACTTACGAAGATATAGGTATATCCCTTTACAAAATTTTACTTCCTAAAATTCTAACCATCGTCAATTGTTTGGATATTAAATGTCATTTTTGACGAATGTATAGAAGAAAACAATTAAATATAGAAAATAACAAATTAATAAAAATTTTAAAATAATATTTTCGAATAAAATTATTAAAAATATAATGGTTAACTAACGGTAGTTTATTAGAATACTATATCAAATTTATTACAGTTCTTCGATAATTAACTCCCTTGTGAATTTAGCACGAGCAAGCATTGTGCAATGACTTGACATATAGGTATATATTTTTTTTATTACAATTAAAAATGTTATATCGTGATCTGTTCGGACAGCCATATAAACATATATGTACATCATTAATATGATATATTAGAAGTATTTATGAACATACATATTATGTATAAAAATATTTTAATACTTCAAGGTCTCTTAATATTTTTAAGATACTAGCAACATAGAATTTTGTAATAAAATAACCGATATATTTTTTGATGCATTTTTACTATCAATAAAATTAGTAGTAATTTTGATAAATCTGAACAAATATATTTAATTCAATTAATACGATAAACGTATTACTTATTATCAGGTTAACCGTAATAATTATATAGTTAAGATTAAAAAATATCACAATTTAAAAATTTTCCAATATCATTTTTCAGGAGAAAAAGATTAAAAATATCTAAGAAATCGTATATATGCATTAGAACACAAAAATCAAGTTTTTTTTTATATCTTAACGCACAAAATATTTATTTAATCAAACAAATCGATGTTTTCCTGTTTCATATTTGCCTTGAAGTTCATTATCACAGGAAATCATTCGTAAAAATTGCTAAAAATAGAATAATTTTATAGATTTATAAAAATTAATACGCAATAAAAAATTACTATCTTATAATAATCTAAATAAAAATATTTTAACAAAATTAAAATGATAATTTAACTCTTTGGACGCGAAAGTCAGCTAAAATCGATTGTATTTTTCCCCCTTCAACGCGAAAATCAAATATAATCCACGACTCCCTTTGTTTATTAATTTTTGTTTCTAAATTTTATATTTATGTAAAATAAAAATTATATTAAAAAAACTGTTTTACTAACACATTAACCCTCAATAAACTACACAGGAATATCAACATCCTTATATGTAATTTCATGCAGAATTAACATTATGAAAAGAAAATGTAAAGAAAAAAAAGTTAAGACCACTTTTATTTTTATCGGAAAATGTGCACATTTTTATATAGGAATAAGTGTTTCGCGACATGGTCGCGTCCAAAGGTTTAATGAATCGCAAATGGTTCGAACAAAATGTTTTATTTATAAATGAATTGTTTCTTAGTCCATATTATAATACAAATTATATGAATGAGTAACTAAAACAAAGTATACCGACAAGATGTAGGTAGTAGGTAAACTATATTATACGGTGGGTGTATTTAGATAACAAAGTCAAATTGATGTATGATTTTTCAATCATCATAATAAAGAAAACTCTAATACTTGAATAGCAAGGTAGGTTGCTTATTTATACATATGTTCCATTATCATTTTATGGATTCTTTTAGGTAAATTGCTACTGAATTATGAATTATCAATACTTATATATATATATAGCTATAGTATAAACACGCAATACAAATCTTTGTATAGTCTTTAGAATTTTAGTCTGTTTATTTCAAATCGATAGAAAAACTACTGGGCTGATTGTAATAGGAATTTCAACGTTAAAAAGCCTAAGACCCTATAGTTAGTGGAAGCTATATGATAACTGATTAACGACAGATCCGTATTAAGGAATATTTATAATTGAAAAGAAAATTTAAAGTTAGTTGTGAACTATACCAACAACTTTATTTGATGTTTTAATTAAGAAAAAATTGTAAATAATATTTTCTAATAAAAATGTGTAGAGGGTATGTGGTGCCTACATTTTTAGAGCAGACAGTTGCGCGTTATGCATCGGACGAAGCCGCTGAAAAATTATAGTAAAATATAAAAACCGTTTAAAATTTAAACCAACTATCAAATACTCACCCAAAATTCTGAAAAGTTTATTTACAAAAAAAATCTGTAGATTTTTGTATCTGGTATATATTTTTTAAAATTTAGTTTTGAAGCTACTGCGGCGTTGGCTTCTGGACAATAAATTAATACTGAAATGCATGCAAATATTATAATTGGTGTTAATTTAAATTTTATATCAAACCAGCCGTTTGTCCTGACTTCGTCAAGGTGAATTATATAGAATTATAAAACATCCTAATAAACTTCGAACGTGGGGTTTTTATGAACAACCACACACACTGTTTTCTACTAATAATGAGTTAAAGATCTATAAATGTATTTCCCGAAGTCGCAGCGTTATGAAATAGGGCTTAAAACCTGCGCTAAGTAATCCTTGACAATACATCAAAATTTGCATTTAAATCTATTCAATAGTTTCGAAGCCTTAGTGGAATAGATAGACAGACGGACGAACAAACAGCATAAATATATTTCAAACTGTTTTGCATGAGTAATTTTATTTTTCTCTTTTCAATTTTAGATATATAAAATATAGGGATATGTTTTTTTACAAATAACAATATATATCTAATGATTAGATAATATATAATACACAGAATTGATTAAAGTATCAATATTTTTAAATAGTGGTAAATATTCCATTTCATATGTACTAGATTCGTGTGTAAAATATCTTTATACATATAACTTGTACGTTACATAAAAATACATGTGGTTTTGTCACAGGATATGCATATGTGTAAAATATATACTTGTTATCAAAATTCTCTCTCTGATAGTAGAGGGCTTATTCTACATAACACATGGCATATGTATATGTTAAATTTAAAATGTAGTCGGGTATTGTATACGTGTGAATTTTAGTTATTTTTTCTGATTATGTTTAGTTGTTTGATGATAATTTTATTTTATTTTCAATGTATAATTTTGACGATAATAATTTAATACGTTTAAATAAATTGACATTTTACTCGCTTTATATGATATAATAAATAATATATTTTAGTACAATACTAATTTGACTAAACATAAATTGGATAATCTTTCTATGAATAGATCAGCTATTATTAGACAGAAAAAAATTGAAATTGTCCTTTTAGTTTACTGCAGCATTATTTTCGCTAATATATACAAACCTAACGCCAAAATTATGACACACTGGATAATGTTATTACTCCATATTTATATGTATACATAATATTGCAAAATATAATTTATCTGTCCTAAACACGAATAACAACTAACACATATCTATGTTTGTCATTTAATATAAATGATGAATGGCAGAATAAATAAAAACAATAAAATATAAGTTTACATCATTTACAATGATTCATATTTAAAAGTGTAGGTGAGAAGATTTAAATACTAGATTATTTATTACTTATTTATTACTATTTAATACAATATACTATTTAACATTTTAAAAGAATGAACAATGTTTCAATGACATTTAAATAATCTCTTAACCATAAATTCTATACGACTTTATAACATAAAAAAAGAACACATTTTATTAAATCAAAAAAATTTAATACAATAGCAAAACTAATATATTTCTCAAAACAAATTAAATGAATTAAAATTTTTTAACTGTCACCGAATTCGTAGAATGAAGTGCCAATTGCGTTGTACAATAAAATTTATAAGGTCATGGTAAAACATATAATCAAATAAAAAGATGCATATCAAGAATAGTTAATGTAGAACAAATGAAAAAATATATTTGTTAGTCAATACAGTTTTAAAAGTTACTTACTAGTTTATAAAATAGATAAATATGTTTATAAGTTTCTACATTATTTAAAAATGCAATATTTTTTCATCCAAATCAATATTTTCAACGTTATGTGACAAAAACATGCTTTAAGAAAATAATGAACATATAATGTTAAAGAAAAAGTTCTATTTAACATCGCAAAATCCACGAATAAAAGTAAAATACTTACATACTCGGGGTAAAAAGTGTAAAATCGCAAATCCACGCACAAAGCAATATTTTCAAAAAGTTTGTCGCAAGTGTTAATGTCCAGCTAACCCACCTGTTCACTGAACACAAAAAATAAATAATAATAATATTCAATTGAGCACTTTTTGGTTGTTTATATCAACAATACAAAATTCGTTGGCAAGTATATAATTATATTGTTCCCTTCACAAAACAACAAATAACCGAAAGTACAAAACTTATTTTATATATATATATTTAGCCACACTAATTAAAAGAGCAAAATACAGTAACTTGTTTTACCACACCGCGCGAGTTATATGATCAACGCGTCAAGCTCTGGATAGCACTGAAAAGCTGGTAATGAGTAAAATAGCTGTAGCTTAATAGTACTGCAATGGCCGGGCGTAAGGCAGGGACTGACGAAGCTCCGATATGACCAAGTCGAGGCTCGCGCGTTCCACCGCACGTCTCCCCCGCCGTAGCGGCGCCGCGCCGTCACCCCCGCCTCCCCCTGCGCGCCGCACCCCCGCCCCTCACAGGCGTCGCGACGCGTCCGTCCGTGGCCAGGGGCGCCAGGGGGTGAGGGACGCGAGACGCAGAGTTATGCGTGCGCACCTCCACAAGGGTAATGTGGCGGTGACGCACAGTCTTACCGCGACGCCGCTCTACGCTCTACCGCTCGTGTCGCTCAGAATGTGACTCCGTACTGCGTGGCGATAGACGTTCGCATGCCGTGCGATCTTATAAGTGTCACAATATTTGAAATGAGGCTAGAGTATGAAGTATTGAAGTAATTTTTGTACGAAAAGATAAAAAGGAACAATAATGTACAATACATATTTGTATGAGCCTGTTTTATGTATTGTTCTTGCAAAGGATAGTGTTTGAACTTTATACTAATAAAAAAGTTTAATATATGTATAATATAGCACACGAATAAAAAATAAATCTATTCTGTAAACGACTAACGAATAAAAAACCTAAGAAGGTACTTTCAATATGTAATATTAAATTTTTAAGAAGATATATGTTTTCTACAATATATATAGATTCTGAATCCGAAATTATGTTCAAAACGTGTTCTATTTAAATATAGGTACATTTTTACAGGAATATATATTTTAAAACATTTGATACACAAATATTTCCATTGAATAATACAAAATATAAAATAATAATTAAGGTAAGTAATTGACAGTACACCTGTTTAATTAATGAGTGAGAGGATGTTAGGGGAAATAGATCGAAAGAAAATTTAAATATCGAGTGTTGAACTATTTTTGTATGACACACCATAAAATATATGTATATAACAAAAACATATAATTTTCTTATTTGTCTGTAACTTCCCAATGAGTCACATTGCCCTGACATAAAATTGATCAAGAAGGGTTGATGTTTGTTTTTATGGATACAAAAATAACTCATAACAGCTACATCTAATTGCTTTTTGATGATCTTTATAAAAAGATATAATAAATAGTGTTTTCTTTTGTTTTATATTAATCATAACAAATATTTTTTAAGAATGCACAAACATAAACTTTGTCATATTAAATTGGATATTAACGAAAATATCATTTTTTTATTCTTGAATTTTGAGTACTTATAACAAAAGTATCCTAAAGCAATTTAAAAAGAAATTTCTGCTCGAACATTTTTGTAAAAATTCTCTCATTTACGTTATATATTTTTTTAATTTTAGTGACAAATATTCATCAATTAGCTTTAGCGAATTCTCCGAATAGTCATAATTTTTTAGTTTTTTGAATTTCTGTTTAATTCGTTCTTTCAAACAGAAAAAGAAAAAATATTCGTTTATTTTTTAGTAATTTCTGTTTCATAAAAATATTTATTATAAAAGATACCTATACTATACATTAACAATTGTTAATCCTAATATGTTCAAAATTATTTAATCAACTTACACAAATATTACTAATTTACATTTAGTTGTCAATTATTTGATTTCCTATATTTATAATACTAGGAAATATTATTAATGTATCTTCCAGAAAACCACAGTCTGTTCTATTTTTGATATCTTTGCTAATAAATAGATAAACATTATGTACATACTATTTAACAGCATGTAAAGTAGTTACATTTATAAAACATGAATTTTCTCAATTGTTTATGTGCCTCAAAAAAGTAAATAAAATATAGAATTAAAAAAAAAAACTAAAAAAATAAGTTAAAAAACCTCATAATTTTAATTCCGTACCGCCAATGTCACGTACAATACCCTCCATAGATATCCATAAATACAGCATGTTTTTTAAAATAAAGGTGACACCGAGCTAATACATTAATCAAAAAGTTACCCGCCAATTATTAAATTAACTTTGAAAATACAATTCTCTATATATCGAATCCCCAAACCACTAAGTACATAAAACCGGCGTCTATCTGGCCCGCGTGAGTGCAACAAGGACAGCACGCGGATACACAACACGAAGGGGTAAGGAAAACAGGCGGGGGTGCAAAACGTGTGCGCTAGTGACTTGTGCGCATGCGCGCTCACTCACGGTCACACGATATCCGCTTGTGTACCACTTCCTCGTACGCCCCGCTGCCGCCCCTTCTCATACCACCCGCCCCCGGCACTGCCATACCGACCTCCGCGAACGGAATGAGGAAGATGTGAGGAACGGGGTGTAGCCCAGTGTTTGTCAACTTTTGTTGTAATGTGGACCGATACGAATTAGTCACTTTTCAGCGGTTTTTCCAGAGTAATATTCCTCTATGCTATCACTCTTATGACGTAATTTCCGACAAAAATGTTTTTATCTTCACCGATATTATACCTATTTGGGAAACTTTTCTTTTGTACTAGCTTCTCAGATTTTTCCGATTTTTACAAAAATTGGCTACAAAATCAATAATAAATAGTATAACAAGCTTGGAATGGGGTGAGACCCTTTAGGTCCACACAATCAACTTCCTAACACGGTATGATTATAAATACTTGAATACTGATTATTTATTGTTTCCGTATAGTTAAAATTTTAATGGAATTGGTCAGAAATATAAATAAAATATCCTAATGTCAATAATATAACACACATTTTTAGAATAACTAATTTGACAATTTGAATTAAATTGCATTTGTTTTTATAATAACCAATCTGACAATTTAAATTTAATTGCATTTATTTCCAAGGTAACATGAATTATAGACTCATTTATTAGTATTTAAAATTCAAATTTTGAGGGTGGTTTTCGCCTTTCACCTCTTCTATGGCTGTTTAGGCACGTATAACAACAAAAATACTGAAATACATTTTTCATTATTTGTAAGGGGTAAAATTTCGAAAAATCCTTTCTTTCAGATCATAATCACGTCAAGACGCTTCGATTGGCACCCCAACGAAGTCAATAGCATTTTTTATTTACGAGATTTCGTGAACGTAAAAAATGACATACACACACATACAGATATCTTTCTGAAAATAGTGTAAATATACTATAGTGACCTTAAAACATACAATTATGTTGAAATTTTTTATTTTGATTTTCGGATCGATTACAATAACTTCCAGTTGGGAAGTTAATAAAACTTTATTAATCCCTGATGAATTTCACAATGGCAGCCGTTTAAAATCGAGATTTCATATTATATGTCCAGTTTTAAAATATAATAAAATGTATTTCAGGTTTGTGATGGTCACCCTGTAGAATAATCTCAGTTATATTATCAGGGGTTATTTTAGTGTGCACTTTTGTACAGCTCTAAAAATCGATAGTAAATATTATAATGAAACTTTAATCCTTGATGAATTTCACAATGGCGGCCGTTCAAAATCGAGGTTTCATATTATATGTCCAGTACTAATTATCAAATCGATGACATCAAACAGATGTGAATGAATTATTTCATCAAGACAAAAATAATATGTTTTTTGTGATTTTTCAAAATTTTATAAAAAAATACTATTTATTATAGATCTTGCAACCTAGTCCCGAGTTTAAATACTAAGGATAAAAAAAATAGGTATTTCAGGTCTGTGATTGCCACTCTGTAGAATCATCTCAATTATTCATTTTTTACCACATCCATCTATGTTTATTTACATACATATTACAAGGCGTTATTTAGTCTACAATTTTGTACAGCTCTTAAATTGAAGTTCACAGTTTTAAAAAATAATTTGCGCAATGCAAAAAATTGTAAAAGTGTATATCAAAAAACAAAGTTAATAATTAATTGCATCTAAGAAATACTTTAATATTTAAACATCAAAAAAGAAGAAATTATACGCTAAATTTTCGTTAAAATAACACCTGCATATTAAACTTTGTCACACTGTATTAAATTTATTTAATAATAAAGATTATAGAACAAATCTCCATGCCATTTTTATAAAACATTGTTTATATTACAGCGTCTGAATTATTGAGCAACACTGGTTTCGAGGAGGGTTCGGAGGCGAAAGCAATGGTAGACTCGAACGCGATAATAAAGTAAGTTAAGGGAGAAAGATTCCTTTGGCATATTATGAGACCCCGTGACCACGCGATTAATGCGCCATCTGTGGGCGGGAAGGTATTCGTATTAAAGTACCATCATCATCTATGAATTCCCTTGTTTTAATGTGGCTTCATTAATTTTTTCCCGGATGTTTTCATGCATCACAATAAAAATTAAAAATTAATTATATAGATATGTACTGCACAATTAAGATACTTTGGTATTTGGAGGACTTTTTTAATTCGTGTTATTACTGATTAAAGTTTTGATGAATAGAAAAATGTTAGAATTTCAAACAATAAGTATCATTATTTTTTATCGATTTTTAATTTGTTTTACAGTATTTTATTTTATTATATTTCGCCGCAGATTCGTACACTTTTTTTATTTGGAAAACATATTATCACTATTGAATATTTTATAATTTAATTACTTTACTTTCCTTAATACTTAAACTATAGTATAGATTAAATTAATTGTAACAACATACAAACATACATAAAGAAAATTAAATTAATTATTTGTTGTTTTCTTTTCGATTACATTAACAAATATATAAGTTGAAAGTACAAAGTATTTTTTTTTACAAAATACATTTTTCTCTACATTTACACGAAATTAAGGTTTGCATATTTTATAACTATATCTTTCAGACAAAAATTGTTCACCCAATTTCGATATCAAAAATAGAGCTAGACTAGGGGTTTACAATTTTATTCCGGTTCCGGCCAGAGCTGGTAAATTCCGACCGGACTTTAGAAATTTAATTATTACTTTCTACTACAAAAATCATAAATAATACCTATATATTATTTTTGTTTAAAAAATGAAACAAAAATATAATAATTATTATATAACAACATTTTATTAACAAAAATTTTTATGGAAACAATCATTTCATAACACAAATGCAATTTTTTACATTTTATTCGACATAATTGTAATTGTAACATTAATAAATTGACCTTAATAATTCAACTTATTTGTTAATTTACCAAATTTTATTTGTTTATAATAAGGGAAAGGGGTGGGCACTTGATACTCTTAAAGATAAATGTGTAAGCTATATTTTAAAAAACTAAGTCTGTAGGATCGCGCCAATATGAAATATTAACTATTCAACGTATTTGTTAATTTACCAAAAATTTGTTTATAATCAGGGAAAGGGGTCACGACGGTCTTATGTTTATATTGATACTCTTAAAGATAAAGATGTAAGCTATATTTTAAAAAGTTTGAGTCTGTATGATCACGCCAAGCTGAGATATTAATAATAATAATAATATATTAATAAAAAGTCATTATATTACGAACATTGAACTGTTCAAGAATAAATGAAAATTTTTTGAAAATTTCGGATTGTTATGATGTAAAAATAAGACTTGTTCTGCATTTTTTAATATTACTCTAGTCCTAGATCTGTTTTCTGCAAAAATATTTCCCGCCTCCGAGAATAACCTCTCCGAATAGATTGTACTGTACTTATCTAACAGTATTGTTTATGATAATGCATCATATGTACTATAATAATGCATTTGTGCTTTAATTTCGAATAATAAGCATTCTTTTATCTACACAAAATACCATCTTTTCTATTACGAATTTGTCTAAATGCGGTTTTGATTTATCACATTTATAATTTGACACTAGAAATGTAATTTCATTCGATCGAAAAGAACGTATGCTATACACACAATTTAAAACGATCGATCTTACGAAGCTGTTAAAATTACAGGATATGTTAAAAATACTATTTTTTATAATACAATGTAGGATCCTTTCTACCACTCCACTGTGTAATAAATAGCATATAAAATAATGTTATATGAATTTAAGATAATAATCTATGTATAAAGCATGCATATATTATTTTAATTATTATTATTAATACAAATAAAATTTTTTGAAAAAATTTCCAGTTCCAGTACACCCCTAAACTAGACCGAAACAATATTACTTTTATTTGTAAAATATCATCGAGAATCTCGGTTTTTAAAATTGATTAATAATCGGTCACAAGAACGAGACGACATCGGCTTAATTTTTTCGAAACAATTACGAGACTTACCTGACTATCATCACGTCTTATTTGCAGCCCTTAAGGCAAAATAAATTATTGACATTCATTTGAAGTAAAATAAAACGTGTTTCCAAATTCACGCATATCATTAAATTACATCTTACATAAAGCCTAGTGTAAGTGCCACAGTTACAATTAATATTCAATGAAATATATCCCTGATGAAAAGGTCTTACAATTACATTAATATTTTATACCGTGGAATGAATGATGTGCACATCGTGTTTTTCAAGCTCATGTAAATTTAATTTTATGAAAGATTGCCAGTACAAGTGTTTCTTAAATAATAATATTATGTACATATGTAATTTTAACACATTCAGATATATTTGTTTTATTTTAGTTCTTTAACTAAGCAAATCTACATAAAATTCATATATTAAGAACATAAAAAATATTGTTACATGCATGTCAAATTAATGAAAATGCGTGAATAATATAGAAGTCTTTTTTAAGGTTATTTAAAGATCAAATTATATTTTAGAAATAATGTAAAAATAAATATTTTTAAAAAACGTTTATACTTTATATAACTTTTGCATGAGATATGGATCGTTCTAAACATAAGTTTGCGTTGAATTTTATTTTTTAAGATCAAAGTGAAGTAGACGAAATACGATAGCCTTGACCTCCATGAAGATTATTTTTATTATTGTTAATTAAATAAATTAAATAATAAAAATTAAATAACTTGGTCAAACCAACTCATTTTTGAATTTGCTGATAACATTTTTATTTCAAAAATAATTCAAAATTGAAATGTAATAAAAACGTAAAATACATTGCACTACCAACTTTCGCATATATAATATTTAAGCTATGTTTAATTTTTAAAATTAGTATTAAACGTATAATCGAATAAATTGAAAAACTATACGGTACGGAACATTAATATGCGAGACGCAACTCGCACTTGAAATTTTTATTAAAAATAACAAATAACTAGAAATATATTTATGATTAGAATATTTCTACTGAAAAATAATTAGAATTTAGTTTCTGATGCCAAATAAAGAACAAATCATATTTGTAAAAAACACATTTTCAAAGACCTTACTTAATATAGAAATAAATAAATAATAATGAAGACGTTAACGCAATGAACCCAAACGATCAACAAAAATAAACGTAAAAAATTGGCAAAGCAATTAAATTAAAATTTCGAGCTCATTAAATATTTACCGTGTTTAATTTCGTACATTTTCCAAAACAGTCACGTAAATTTATTGTACACGGGAGTACAGTGACAGCAGTAAAATATAACTCACGCTGCCCGCTCGAAAAAATGTTAACTAAAGGATTTTTTTATTGACGCAAATGCAATAAAATAACAACCGGGTTTTTAATATTAAAATATCGTGAATTAAATAAGAAGGAATTTTTTTAAATGTAGTTTCCAAACTTACAATAGTATATATTTGGAAAGAAGAACTAAATAAATAGATTCAAAATTAAAATTAAAATAGTTTTCTTCCTTACATAAAAAACCCCTTCAAAAGAAACATTGAAATGTGTTCGAAACGTCGATATACAAGAAATCAATAACACTGAAGAAGAGACAAAAAATAAAACAATTTATTTATTTATTTCCATTAATTTTCTCGGTTAAGTTCTGATCAACCCAGTTCAAAACTGTGTTTTTTTTGTTCACAACAATTTTACTAAAATACCTAAATAAATGTTTGTTTCAAATTCTTAAAAAATATATATGTGTATGTTATTATGCAACAGTGCATTGAAAACGATAACGCATTGAGTATTTATCAAAGAACACACGAATGTTTTTTTAAAAACTTATTTACTTTATGATAAAGATAATTTTTATCAAATGTCTAAATATATATACACGGTCAATATAAACTCGAATTATCAAATTCTGCAACGAAATTACACATAGTAAAGATAAAAAATATACAATATTTATATTATTTCTAAACTAAAATCATTATTTATCCGGGAAATAACAGAATTTAAAATAACATAAAATTATATATGAAATATAGTACAAATAAGAGAGGGCAAAACGTGAACCAGTTAAACAAACAAATAAATAAAATTCTTCTTCTATTTTTAGTATAAATAAATATTTGAAGCCAAATTTATCATTAATTTTAAATTTCATCTTCGAAATACTCGAAAATTAAAAAAATATAGGATGCTTTTTATCATAATTAATATTTATCAAAAATGAATGTTTCATATATTCAAATTACCAAATTATTTGGTGTTTATGATCAAACACAAAATTTAAAACTAATTGTAAATTGGGATCAACACAAATATTTGCATATATTTAAAATAATTTTGATTTATCTATGCACTGTAATTAAATTTTACAACCATAATGGTATATATATAACAAATGTCTTCATATGATATCGATCTATTTCATGGGAATGGAATACAGCTTCAGACATAAAAACTGGTTCGCAAAATAAGAACTATGTGTACATAAAAAAGAAATCAATGGAAGAGTGGTGCGACTAGTCCAACATGTGTTTGCGCATCTAAGAGATAATTCAATAGATCGTCTGGCCAACTGGTCCAAGGGATGCTGTAATTCTCATTCCCTCCTCAGAAATGACCGATGGCCTGAAGAACCCTTTTCTATTCATACGGGTTTACGACCAAAGAATTACAAGACTACTACTACACTCCAGTTCTTTCTTTCAAGTTTGCTTGTTTAAATTTGTATTTGAAGAATACTGATGCATAAGTTAAACTTAGATATTTTTATACTTTTTTGTGTGTCTATGGAATTTTTATGATCAGTGTACCAGTCTGTATAAATACAAATATACCTACATATAAAGTTATAAAATTTAATCTAACTGAAATTTAAATAAATATTTTAATTTATTTATAGTTTAGTACAGGGCTGGCCAACCTGCGGCCCGCCACGCACTTATGTGCGGCCCGCGGTCACATACGAACAAATTATGTTTTAGTATTAGGTATTTCAGAATGTCTGAAACTGGTTTAAATTTCCCCTCGTTTTTATTTATGTAACTTAAATTATTTATAGTTTTACTGCAAAAAATTAAAATGATCAGAAAAATATTCAATAAGTACGAAATTTGTGTGCGGTCCTTGAAAAAATTTAGGTCGTCAATGCACCCCGTGGAGCAATTTGGGTTGGCGAGGCCTGGATTAGTAGTTCTATTATACCATCTTCACTTATTTAGGATCTGAAACCTAAATTTAGTGAACAAAATCATAGTTTATTCCATTTTTGTTATATCTATAGTAGCCTAGGCCCTAAGTGTCGCAACATCCTATTTGAAATTCATTGTTAGTTATTGGAATAATTATTACAAGTCGTGTGTAGTACTGGGTATAAAGTTTAAAATATAAAATAACATTATACGAAATATATGTAAACACGTTTTTTATTTACAAAAGAAAATTACACTTTTAGACCCACAATCGTGATAATATTTCCTTTTTTGCTAAGTATCATATAAAACTTCACATGAATACATTTTAAAAACTTTGAGATAACCGTTTAAAACGCAACTTTAAAAAACATTACGCGATAAAATTTAAATAACGGCTACTAAAATTGACGAGAAAAATAAAATATACACACATTCACAAAAAGGTCCAGGTTATCTCACGTACCAAAAAGACACAAAAAAATTTAACTGATTAGCCCCGCATCCATTTTTCACACGCTTCTGAAAGCAATAAAAGTAATAAGAAGCAAGTGCAAAGGCGTACCGAATATCTTAGGCCTGTTTGACACCATCCAATTACAAATTTTTATATGGATAGAAATAACTATCATTTTATTCTAGAGATAATATTTTGTAATTATTTGTACAATACTTAAAAAGGGTCCTCAGGCTAGAATTTTCTGCGGGATCTTTCCCGCTAAACAATCTAGAAAATTATTTTTGACGACGACCAAAAAAAACCTTATTTACTCATGCGCCGGAAACCCATACTAGAGTCCTGTCAGCCCCCTCTAAAAAATCATATTCGTTATTAACTAAATTCATTATAGATGCAGATTTTTGTTTATCATTTAGTGAATTTTAGGTCTTTTTTAATTTATATTATTTTTGTTTGTTTTAATAAAATAACTAATACCCAGTATTACACAGAATTTGCTCGAAATCAAAGCTAATTAGCTTTTGGCTAACGCTATATATTTGTGAGGCGTCAAATCGTTTTGAATATGCTCGAGATTCTAGAGCAAGTGAAATGAATGTATAATCATATAAATGCTATGCATTTTATGAGGTACAGTTGGGAGCACTTATTTTAAGTCACTGATTTCTATTTAACGCGCATGCGTCAAGGACGTCATATATACGATTTCATTCGCTACATCTGTGAGTGATTGTCATTATATTAATACCTAACAGATAACGTTAGCCAAAAGCTAATTAGCTAATTACCATGCATAATCCTTATAGATTGTAGAATCAATTCATTTTTTACTATATATACCTACTGTGCATTTTTTACATACTTTCTAGAATGTATACACCAAGCAAAAACTTGGTATATAAAAAATTAAGTGAAAATATTTTTTTTATGTGTATAACATACCCATATACATAACGAATTGCTTTAAAAAATTAAAACTGTCAATGATTTACATATCGCTTATAAATCGAACAGTTCTGAAATAAAAAATGCAGCAAATTGAATTTAAAATTTTTTGATAATTGGTAAGAACAAAGATTTGATCGTTATGTCATCTGAACAAATTGAGAAGTCGTTCGTGTGATACGACGTCGCAGTTGCGAATAGTGGTTTCTAAATGGCTCTCTGCATACTTGCTCATTCCGCAATGAAATCTGATACGCGTTAACGATCATTCGTAGACGGCGTTGGTGAAGCAGAATGACGCAGGGAAGTCGGGGGTATAGCAGCCCCCCCCCCCTCCCACTCCTCACTCAATATTACTCTGCAGACCATTCACACAAAACATGGATCGATGGATGTTAAAAACTCACGTCATCATAATAATAGTCAAAAACCTTGTTTTGCATAGTGCCATCATTAAAGAACATTCAAGTTTTATATTTTGATCGTATCGGTTTTATCTTGCATATTCTTTGCGATAAAGATATGTTACGTGTAAAGGTAATGTTTATCATGCCATTTATGATCTCATGATAATTATTTTTCATTCAATGAAAATATTGATTTCATTTCTAACTCAAATGTTAGAAGAATATTTCCATTTTAATCAATATTTGCTGAAATTTTAATTTTAAACATTAGAATCCAAATTAGCAATTATAATTCAGTTATTTTAAATATTATTTACATTGTCAACTTTACGTCAACATCCGAATAAAAATGATTACAAAGTTTATTTTAATTGATAAGCCCGACAAATTCATTAACCATATCAGTTATGTAAGACGACATTACTTCCGTTTTAAGATATATTCAAAAGATACCCTAACCACATCCCTATAAAATTATGTTGGTTTTTTTACACCGAATTTGTCAAGAAATTCAGACACTATGTATACCTATTTTATTGCGTATTAAAATTTATAAAATTTTATCAGTGGAGCCCTAGCTAGACTATAATCGACATATCCATATGGTCTCCACTATGAATATTGAATTGTTAAGAACTTAAGGCACCATTTCACCGTAACGGGCATGAAAATTGTTGATTTTCATGATTTTTTTTATTGAATAAAATTCAATAAATCAGTCCGATTTTATTTTCGTTTACGTATGTTGCACACAAAAATATTTTTTAATGTTTTACTTTTATTTTTTATCTATTTTTTTTGGACATTGCAAAATGATGTCTAAAATAAAGCGCCTGGCGGCGGAGAGTCCTATTTCTACAGTTTTTCGTCCAAAAAATGTGAAATTTTCAAATAAATAAAAAAGCTTCCGTACGACGTTAAGGAATGGCAAAATTTAAAACGGATATAGAAATGAAAACTCTTCGTTAAAAATATCCCGCCGTTTTGTAAAACGATGTTTCGAGAAAAAGCGTTTACAGTTATCATATGAGATGCACTCTGCCTTATCTTACACTCAGCTGACCAATCTCTTTTTCTAAGAAAGGATTAAGCGACCGGAATAATTCGAATGTCGAGATAAAAAATTTTACAGCATGTTTATGAAAGTTGATTTTTTTCGATAATACAAATAAAGATTTTCAAAAAATTTTACAGTGGAATGGTCCCTAAATCATTATAAAACATTTTATATATCTATCTTCAATTTATGAACCCTCAAAACACCCACTAAATAAAAGTATTACGTATTATCTCACTATAATAAAAATACAAAAAAAATCTCCACTCCACATGTAACATTATTATAAAACAAGAGAGAGATGAATAGAGTAAAAAGTAATGTTTATAATGGTTTAATATAAACATCCGTATGACACAGAACACAACGGCCAGCGAACAATGGCAGCTTTACGAAAATTGCCATCCTACATATCATGTTTAATACCCCACAGTCGCAACTAGTTGGCCCCGTGGGGGTGCTAGGGAACTTGATTTTGTAGCCGAGCCTAGACCCGCGCACAGCTCTATTATGTCCGATGCAGTATTAACACATCATAGTCTTTTATAGACCTGTTAGCGGATTTATAATATTCACCGGGAATTATTTTTATAAACAAATCGAGATATGATATCCGCATGAACAAAAATATTATTACATATATGAGCATTTCCAGAAAAAGTTTTAATGGTGTGAATACAGCGTTTTTTTGGAAAATAAGACATCTTAAAACAAGTTTAATATAAAAATATAATATAGTGTTATATAAAATATAAATGAACATTTATTTTAAATCTGCTTCGGTCAATCGATTATCGAATATTCATGCCCTGTTTAAAATATGCCGAACAGAACGAATACCGTAGTCGAACCTGATAATGGGTGCATCCCTAATATTTATAATATATAATCTTTCATTTTTAGCACAGAAGCTAGCAATAAATTACATTTTAAAAATTAACTCAACAAAAACATAAACAAAACAAATTTTCCAACTGAAATGAGATTCATCTATTAAAATTTCAATGTTCCTGAATTAGCACACAAAAACATACTTTTATACGAAGAATCTGTTTTGAGATGCTCTTAAAGCAAGGTGGCTGCTTTGTATCCATCTAAATAAAACATGTCCTACCTCGACAGGGTACAGAAAGTATTTTCCGTAAATCCTGACACGGTTAATGGATGTATCAGGAATTATGCATTATACATATACTTACACATATATAGCAATTTGCTACTTATTTCGTTAGCATCTGTCAACATAGTTACCTACTACAAAATATTTTTATGTTTTATATTCAACTATGTCCATATTTAAAGTTAGCGGTTTATCAACACATTCAAAAGTCAAAGCAACTAAATCGACAAATCAATTCGAGAAATGTTTTTGTATACATAACGGTTGGTTATAAAATAACTTACTGTTTTTAAAGATTTTAGTAATGGATTTTTGAGTACTATGTTTAGTAAAGAAAACATATTTTAAAATGTTCAATTTCTTATCTATTTTTGTATTATAACAATTCATTATTATTAATAGGAAAGTTGTCATATGTATCCAGGATCCCTCTTAATACTATACTGGCATGATTGTGCTTCAAAAATATTCAGTGAAAAAATAAATCATTGACAACGACTCTTTATAAAGACATTTGACTCATTTAAAATGTGTGTTTGTAATTTTTAATCACCACCACAATTTTTATAACTGATTATAAATTAGTCTAAATACGTAAATCGATTAAATTCATTTCCTATTACAAAACAAATTTTGATTAAAAAATATAGCTCGTATGAGGATAACTTGTATTCCACTCAACCAAACTTTATCTAAAAAAAAAAAAAAACATTAGCTGAAATAATTTGTATTAGTCCACACCAATGCAGTAGAAAAATATAACTTCCATGTTTTATTATAAGCTCTGAAAATTCCCGCAAGTGCTGTCTTAGAAACACTAAGAGAATTATATAAATAATTGATCCTGTTCAGTTTCCGTGGCCGGAGAGAGATGGTTTGGACTATTGCGCGAAAAGGTGGCGTAAGCGTGGCAGGGGGGGATGTGAGGGGAGTAAAATAAACATTCGGGCCAGGTTGAATTATTGATACGACTACTCGTAGTCGCGTATATCATAGCGCCTCGCTCCGAGTGGAGAAAACGTCATTAAAATGAGCACTATTTTTACTTTTGCACAAGAAAAAGGGCGATATCGTGACCTAATACAGTACCGTATCTACTAGATATCTTCTATAGATGAATTATATTAACAATGTGTATATATAATAATGATTGTTATTGTATTTAATAAATATCTTATTTGCCTTTGACATTTTTATTTATTTTGATAAAAAAGATAATACATTTATCTTCCCATATTTTTTATAGAATTAATTATATTGGTTATTAAATGGCACGTATCTAAAAAATTATCTTTAAATAGATAAATTTAACGTATGTATATTAAATTTATAAATAAACTACAGTCCTAAAATAATAAATCAAGTAATACTAAAGCATTATTCCCATTTTTGTATAATTTTTTGTTATTAATTTTATCCATAGATCTTCGTCAACTATATATATATATATACTTATTATGTATAATTATACTGACATTTTCATATTTTTTAATTTTAAATATCGCATATACAGGGTGAAAAACAAAAAAATATTGAATACGAATTTTTTTGTTTTTCGATGCTGCGTATGTAGGTACCATTCAAAATATTCGACCGTCCCAGAATATATTTGACACCCTGTATATTATTTCTTATCGATAATATACACATATATAATTCACCCAAAATCCCACTAAAATATTCAGTCTATTACAGTCCTGTTATTAGACAGAACTGTAAAAAGCCAAGAAAGTTTACTAATAAAATATTTCAATTCAAGTTAACGGTGGAAGGTGGCGTCTTCTCGCACAAGCGTTAGATTCAAACGAGAGAAGAAATTTTGAATTATTTAAAAGTTGAATTTACGTTTGCCTAGTTGCGAGCTGCAAATAAATAACAGAGGTGTTACGATCGATCGTAATGATTAATACAAATAACGAAACTGAAAATATTTCAGTTTTGAAACGATTCAACAACTATAGAGCTTTGGCTCAAAGAAATATGTGTGATTTGTACAATTCTAATAATTTCATTTATTAGTATTCTTTACAGGTATATTATTTTAATCAGTTTATTTTTTAATCAAATGTAAAACTGAATTGTATAAAAAAGTTAGAATGTTTATAACATTGCTTTTTATTTATTTTTTAAATAAACTGTCTATTTAACATATTATTAATAATAATCAATGTAGATGACAAAAGCAAATGTCTGCTCTAAAATAATAAATTATTTTTAGATAAAACCAGTACATTTTTTATCATAGTATACATTAGCAGGGTGTGTCGTAGTCAAACTGGACGTTATCTACACTAGTATGTATATATTATTATTCGTAGAATAATCCTTATTTAGCTAAATTAGTATATTAGTACATAGTATAGTAAAGTCGGTATATATAAAAAACAGGAGGTTAATATGGACACCTCTATTTTCACTTCTATTTTAAATTTTATAAACACAAAATTAATATGTATTTAAGCTTACACCTCTGACTAACTACGTAAGTTGACATGCCAGTGTTTGGAATACTGATATGTCATTGAGAGCAATTTAATAAAATTTTCCATTTTTGATTATTTATGTTTTAAATTTTTATTGTATTAAAATATTTATATTGCTGTTTAAAAATACAGGTATAGGGTTTGACCGTATGGATAGTGCTTTTAATCCACGTAATAACTATGAAGTGTAATACATAATTAAACAGAATTGTGGTGAGCCAAATAGTGTGGAAAGTATATTAAACATCGAGTACTTTATAATCTATCCACTACCACAAAAATCATCACTAAATGGGGGTGTCTATTACGGAAGTTTTCTCCGCATACTCTATGCCACGCCACTGCTATTTTTTACAGTGGCAACAAATAAGTTTGAAATAAAAACAACTAAATACATTAAAAAAACAAATGTTTTAACTACCTAATGTAAATAATCGTGTATTATGGACTACTCTGGTCCATAATACATGCACTTTTTTGAAGAGACTGATTTTGTTTTAGTTTTTTTTATTTTATTTTGTTTTCATTTAAGAATTCTATTTTTGCCTGGTCGATCTTGTTGAAAGATTAAATTCTCTGTCCAATGAAATGATGTGCCAGAGTTTCATTACCTAAAACAAGAATGGTGTTCCATATATATAGCGACTTTGCTGTATGTAGTAATTCAAAAATAATCCCAAGCATATTGGACATCCTTTCTATACGTACGAATAAACCACGTACACACGTAAAGAAATAACTTCCACTTTTACATAACCAATTCGTTTCTATCCACACCTTCCTACTTACATGCATGCATACAACCGTATCATCATCAAATGTAAATACAGATACCCAAAAATACATTTTTTCAATGGCGGCGGCCAGACCACTACTATCGCTGGAGTGACGTAACGCAAACACGGCCTTGGCGCTAAAGATTGGACCCGGGGTGGGTGGGGGGAGGAGGCACGCGGCAAACTCGACACACGTGTAATGCGCGCAAATATCTACAATTCAACCCACCCGACAGCGTAAAACCATTGTCCAATTCAACACAATATTTTGACAAACATAGAAAATATATAGATACAAAAATAATTCCCAGTAGGATATAAAACAGAAATAAGTTTTCGGAGGCATGTACAAATTTGTTAATTCAAAGCTAGAAAAATGATCGTAAAAATACACGAAATAGTGTCACATGTGTGTTATAATTCTGCAAATACTTGCTTTTAAAAATCATTTCTTTGCATTCAATAAAAATCCAAATAATTCTGATTTTTTAGAGTTTCCAAATGCGAATAGGGGATAAAAAACTGAAAAACTCATTCCATCATTTTTAATACAAAAAAAAATACCTTTATCTACTGATTGAGCCCTATACGCTGATACTTAGACAAGGAAAGATAAAGGACAAATAACACATTACCTAGCGTCGTTATCATATCGTTCCACGAGTCATTGGCGTATCATTCAGATTTTAAAAAAATCAATTGTTTTGAATTATTAAATTAATTAATTATATAAAGTATTTCAGTAATAATCGATTAACAGAGAAACGTTTATTTGCATATTATAAATTTTCAACTGACGCTTCTGGGATAACATGCATGGAAATGACGAATGTGACATTTAATAAAAGATATCCACCATAAAATTTTGGTAACAGTTTTATATACGAAGTAGCATTGGTTGTTATGTATCCATAGTCTTTCCCTAATCTAAGCGCTGATGTATCACACACATATGTTGAAAAATGACATTCTTTTAACACAGCTTATACAATAGAGTTCCTGGTTTACCTATGAAACTCTAAAAATAAATATAATATGAATTATTTCAGTCTTTTGAAGTGAAAACGATAACTGTGCCAATACATAAAATTTTGGCTTATTATAAAAGTCCTGTATAATTATACTTGATTTTTATTTATAAGAACACGTATGTGTAAAAATACAATTTTTGAAATGTTAGTTACAAATCACAACTAAGAATCCTAACGCGCCATTTATTTGCTAAATCCCTCAAGTATTAGCATGATATAACATATAGCCTAAATTAATTCTGTGATCTTAGGTAGGGTAAGATGAAAGCCGCATCAAAATCACTAGAGTAGTTAATTTTTGTAACATTCGTTTTTCTTTCACTTCATATCTATTATTAATGTTATCAAATAATTTAATTCTATTTTAATTGAAGTCGATTTTTACAAACCGCACAACGTTTTGTACAATCTCATGTAGACAATGGCTTTACGCTACCCGGCTTCACCCCCCGCCCCCCACCGAGTCACATCAGGGACCCCGCGACTCCTCGTTATCGCCCGTCCGCCCCGAACATCGCCGAAAACGATGTGCTCGCTTGCTTTTGTGTATATGCAAATCTTAAGAGGTGTCCTGATTAAAGAAACTACTACAAAAGGTAATGTGCTTGTAATATCGTGCCAGTTGGTTTTATTTTATGATGTAATGTATCACTTGCACTGTTTGTTCGTTAGATAAAAATAGAATTAAGCCTTAAACGAGATACGTTAATGCATTTTATATAAATGGAAAACACCTAGCTACTATATATTCATATAGATAATTATTTGTTCAGGAATAAATTAGAGCATTTATTTTGGTTTGTTATTCTAGAACTATTAGAAAAAGAGAAACTGTAGTCCTTTAATCACAGAAAACTGAAAAATACTCACAATCTATAAAAAACAATGTTACACATCATGTGTTTCCAATTTACAAGAAATCCTCATCAGGAGTCTAGTAATAACAAAGTCTGCAGTATCGTTAGATTGATGGTGGGTTGCATAGAGCGGATGTAAAAATAATTACGATTTTATTTATAATTATAAACGTTTAACATGGCTTGAAAACGATCGTTTAATTAACGCATTTTTTTAATTTTTGTGAATTAAAACAAAAAAACAATTTAACATAACCTGAAAACAAATGATTCATAGACAAACACATTACATCTAGTATTTGGTATATTTACTCAATGGTATAAAAAGATAGATGAAATATTTAAAAAGCAAATATAGTATACAAATTTTATAACGCAAGATAAAAATACAAATGTATCTCGCATATAGATCAGACCTGTATGTTCTGTTATAACGTTTATTTTTATTGCCTGCGGATATCCTTGAAGTCTGTCCAAAAAGCGTGAAAATATCATGAGTTAAAGAGCAGTAGGTATCTCTCATGCATAAATGTATAATTAGATATGTTTTATCAAACATTTATCTTACGTTCATTTCTCTACTATCATTTATTTTAATCCTCCCTGTAAATATGTGCACAGTTAATTTATTTTTCAACAAACAAACTTTTATTTTAGTCTAATTGTTCGATAGGAAAACTATTTAATCAATTTGTATGCAATTTATTTGGTCTAGACCTAAACCATACAAAAAGTTTTCGACATGTTATCGATTTTGTTATATTGTCTATGAAGTTATCATGTATAAAAAGTAAAAATTAAATTACTGAAATCCATAGACAGCATAACAACACAACTATCAATCGCACTGGAAATATCTGAAACACCTATTATTGGCTTAATTCTTCATAATACAGAATATAATTTTCAAGAGCTTTATTGTAAAGTGTTCTTAAAAATAAATAAACAAATTTTTTTGCTCAACCAAAAGTACAGCGGTAAAATAAGACCTTGTTACAATTTTAAACAATCCTAATAGTTATTAACAAAATAAGAAAAACTGCAATAAAAAGAAATGCATATTTAATAACTACAGATTGATAATTCTTATTAATATGATTTGTGCTCTGGAAATCAGTGAATATTAGAATTTTAAAAATCTAAATTAGTTTTGTAAGTTTTTTTAACGACTGTGTTCTCATGTTACCTGTAATTAGATTTACATTCATTTTACACAGATAGATGAACAAAAATTACTATAAATGTTAATATTAACAGAAAATATAGCATAGGTACAAATAAAATTTACAAAATCGAAAAGCATGCTATCATAAATATTCATTCAACCAATGATAATACCTGATCTATTTGAAATGCATTTCATAACGGGATTTATGTAACACAACAGCTGCAGTATATAACAGGATTTAAATATATCAAAAATTAATTTAACACGGATACGGAAATCTCATCCTATAATACATATGACGTATTTATTATCTGATATTTTCATTAATGTATCTAACAGTATTCTTTATAAAGGAAAACAAATTTAAATGTTTTTTTATACAAGCTTTTATTAAAAATGCACTTAAACGTAAAACAATACATTTTTAGCTATCACAAAATTTTCAGGTTTGAATGACAAAACTTACTAAAAGCGTGGGACGCTATAAAGGTAAATATCATTTAAAATAATAAATTCAAGAAATGTACAAATTTTCTATTCTTATATCTTATATCAATTCATACTTCACTTCTTATTTTACACAAAATTTGTCTTTATAGCACCCCACGCTTTTATTGATTTTTGTCATAGAAACCTTAAAATTTTGTGATAGCTGAAAATTTATTACTTAGCTTGATTAAAAAAACATTTTTGATTAATTTTTATTTTCAAACATTTTTTAACATATTTTTAAACATGGCCGCAGTCGGCTGTCAAAATTCTATCATAGCTATCGAATGACCCTTTATTATATTGTCTTATTATTATACACGTGTGTAAATTTTCAAATGGTTGAAAAGTGAGTTGTAAGATTTGTTTACAACGTTACAGGTCAAGCTAATAAAGTATAACAAACAGTTTATAAAGAATTTTCTTGCAAGCGAAAGCAAACTTTTGTGTATTTTTCACAGCAATTAACATCTATCCTGTGATTTTAAACATAAACCAAATTCATAGACAATGATCGATACGCCGAAAAATATGTTTCGTTGATTTTGCATTCGAATAAATTCTTTAAAATACCGGGAATTGGAGATATAATAATAAAAATGTTTAATGCAGCAAAAATTTAACTAGAAAAATATATCTTTTTTAACTAATCTACTACAGAAACATACGGAAAATATTATAAATCACTAAAATTGTATAAAACTAAAATTTGCTAATATACAAGATAAAAACCAAAACGAATCAACATATTATAATAACTACAGCATCTTTCTGATTTATTACAGTGAGAAAAAACCTTTGAAAGTCGTCATTTAAGTCACACATTTATTGTAGATAATAGATTTACCCGACATCCACACACGTATTCAAAGATTATATATACCAGTTTTAATTTTAAAAAGATACAGCTACCTACAATAGAATCAGGATGTGTATGTATGTATGTATGTATCTAGCATCTCATGGAACCGGTATTCCACCGAGACTAGATCACGATATTCTTTGTGCATAATGTCTTCGTATAGCCAGGCAGTTTTTAATAAATCACTGATCAGACAAATTCATTTTTTCACGTCTGGAAGTTATATTTAGCTATGATTTCGTTCTGTAGATACAGAACGTTGACCTATAAGAGTTGTTGCAGTTTTTTATGTTCATATTTTAGTTTTTAATCTAATGGAAATAATCTATATGTTTATGTTATCGATATGATAGAATTTATTTCTGACATTATGTTAATAGCTGTGGTTTTTGTTTTTAAACTAAAAATGTTAATGATCATATTAAAAAAAGTTTTTTTAATATATGTGAATCAAAATATAAACAAACATAAATGATTCATATTACAAAATTTCACAAATCTAAAAAATTGTAAAAATATAACTCCATGAGTCACCGCGATATTTATTATTTATTTATTTATTTATTTATGTTTGTAGCAATTTCATTTCCATATAGCTACAGTTTTTACTAATTGTAAAAATATCTTGTGTCATTACTGTCAATAAAATATATTTTTTGGTTATTTGTTAATTGTTATTTACAAGAACTAAAAACAAATCTTTGTATATGTAAAAACTAAAAAATATAAAAAAACTTTTTTTTGAAATAATTTGCCTTTTAAAACCGACTAAAAAGCAGAAAATAAAATTCGGTTTCGTACTAAAATATTGCATTTCAAAAAATGTTGATTTTGTTCATACTAGAAGAGACACTTTTTTAAACTCTTCTAGTAAGAACAAAATCAGCTTTTTTTAAAATGCAATACTTCTTTATGGTCGGTTTTAAAAGGCAAATTATTAAAAAAAAAAGTATTTTATACATATATTTTTTAGTTACCTAAATGAATTAAAATTTTGAATAAAAATTAAGAAATATTCTTATTATTATGGCTTTTATATGAAAATACACAGATATGGATGACTGGGGGACAATCACTCAGAAATATAATCCTGGATTCAAAAGATAGGTACTAATATCCTTATTTATAAATACTTCAGTCTAAAATTTGACTTTCATAAAGAAAATTTCTTGTATTTTTTTTTTAATATCCTATAAAAAAATTACTTAGGTACTGCTCTTAGAAAATCTGCAAAAATGCAAAAAAAAAGTTTATAGAAACGACTAAATTTGAAATCTACTTCAAACTACCAATAAAATATATCTCCTCCCTACAAAATAATAAATAAAACACACACACACATACATGTAAACACCAAAATTGCATACATTTGGTCTTCCGCAATAAATAAAACTTGAAGCAGTGGCGCAGTGAATTTAAAAAAAAACGACATAAGGTAAATTGCATTAAAATATATCATATCGATTTTTTATGTTTCCCAATCAAAAACAACGAGAACTGAAACATAATATATAAACTGTAAACTCCCTAAATATTTTAGGATTTGAATTTAAGCGTAGATTTACAAATAAATAACCTAATCAATTTTTGTGAATGTTTGTTTCGAGTCAATTTGAAAATTATTGTACCAATTTTGGTAGAACTTTCGCAGTTAGTGAACCTAAAATGAATTTAAGTTAGATATCATCACATTACTTCATCAAGAAACTGATCAGTGATCAGTAATATAGGCGGATGGTACAGTGTTATGCGCATTCTCCAATTTTAAAATATACGCGAACAAAGCCACTGGAAAAATTTAGTTATTAATATATGTATACCGCTATTAGACGAAATTATTGTACTTACCAATGAAAATAATTCAATAACATTTTAATACAGGTATTTAGTCTTCATGTTTTGTTGATCAAGAAAATTTAGAAAATCACACGTTTGTTTCCCACATAAAGACTGCCACTGGTTTCAAGTATAAAAAGAAAGAGAAAAAACGATCTCTACATATATCATTGATAGATGTACGCATCCATACCAAAAATACAAAATCAAATCAAAGATATTGTGTCGTATAACGTTTTTATAAAACGGCCACCACCTGCATGGAAACATCTGCAGAGGCAACAAAGTGGCGGTGTTTGCAGAAAACACGAACGAGGAACAACAAACTGCGAGAGAGACCGAACATAACGAGACGTGATTTACAAATCAACAATACAGGTATTGTTTAGAATCCGAACGTACTATCAATTGACCATCCCACTAATTTCTTGTAATAGTTAATGTGTTATCGAATTATAATATATTTTTCTTTGAAATAAAAAAATAAATAATTATTTTCGTATAAATACATTCATAAAACACGTTGAAGATAAATAAAAAAGATATTATTGTTTTTAATAGGTAAATAATATCTCATTTCTGCTTTTATTACTTTTACAACTGTTCCAATAATAAAATCACAGAGGAAATTAATTAAGAATCAGATTTACAACTAATTAAATTTATAACCCATTTTTATTTACACTGAAACACCGTGTTTGAAAAAAAAAACGGAAATATTAATAAAGAAATACATTTTTATATTACGTTAGATTTAATTAATTCTCCTGTTAGTGATATTTTGATTTATTTGAAACAATATAACAAATTATATATAAAAAAATCAATATCCTTTATTTGCTACACAATATGTAGGTAAGTATATTTGAAAATAAAATCTTTTGTTTCTACTTTTTTCAATTTGAAATTTTTTGTTGACTTTAAAAGATCTAAAGAAAAAAAAGCTATCTAAATATAATATAGTTTTTCAAATTGCATACGTTAGAAAATTTTATATAAAGGCCTAAGGCGTAAATAATAAAACGTAGTGTATACTATTTTAATTGTAAAGTTTGATATTTTTTATTTGAATGTACTGTCATACAGTTATAATAGCTGTTCTTAAATGTAATACGTGATAGATTGCAATACCTATTCGTACAAAAAAAACTACCAACATTATCTGCACTTTCAAATAATAATTACAAGACAAAAAAGGTAATCATGTATAGAATTCACTTATAAAATATAAAATTATTTCCATTCGCCTACCCAGACAGACTGCACAGCATTCATAAATAATGCCAACAAATCGTGACCTTTCAAAACGACGAAAAAAAACTACAAACTTGCATCAATACAAATAGTGTCGGCCAATGGTCTTTGACTTTAGAAATCAACTAAACTATGGAGGTTTCTTTTCTTTACAACACTAGCAATGGCGGTTATTGTGTAAGGACGAATGAGCTACTACAGAAAATATAAACAATAATAAATAACATGGGTCAATATGACATTTATTGTTTGTTTTATACATCGATTTCTTAAAGAAAAAATAATCTTATACAAATCTACATAAGTGTGAATTACAAAAAAATCTAGAATTTGTTTAAAATCCTAACAAATAGAATTCAAAGTTTAAAAACAAATTTTTATACAAGTAAAAAAATGTTCGCATTAATCTATTGTATATACTACATGGGCTGAAAAGTCTTTAGCCTGATATACAAATGGCGACATAAATAAAAACAGTTCAAAAAACGTGTTAAAACTACATACACCAAAAAAGGGATTAAATATGACTACATGAAAACGACACACTTAGGTGTGTCAAAATAACACACTTGCTATTTGCAGTGTATTGCGTTAAAAATTTTACTCTAATGAAGAGGTCCAGTTGGAAACAAACGCCTATTTTGAGGGACTTGACGCGAACCACTATAAGACCGGTATCGAAATGTTAGAGGACCGTTGGAACAAGTGCATTAATCTAGATGGAGAATAAAAAGTTTTTTCGTTGTTAGGTAAAATACTTTTCAACCCATGTAGTAAACATTCAACTTTATTAATATCAAGTTTATAAATATGTAGGTAAAAATATAATTAATGTATGTATTATACTTATACTGTAAGCTCATGTAAATTTTTGTTACAAAGCCCCTTGATAAAAACACAAAACCCACCATTGATTAAAACTTAAACTGACCCGTACCATTTTCGTCAAAATACAATAATCACATTTACAACTGATTGAATCCATGATATTTTATTTTGATTGACAGCTATGATATTTATTATAATAAACACTTTAATGTCTTTTTTTGATACATAAATAATAATTCTAAGAACAGGTGGTACGGTTAAAGAAATGACCACCATATGTTTTTGAGTTTTATTAATACGATATTGAGTAATTAATAAAGAAGGTGGGATTAAACTAATAAGTAATAAATAAATAAAACATGTTATTAAAAAAAAAACATTCATACTTTTATTACACAAGTGTTTATTTATTTTAAGTAGGAGGTAATGGCAGGTTTCATTTTTTGTTGTTAATTTTAATTTTGTAATGATCATCGCCTTTAGTCAACATTTCTTAAGAATCGTTATTAAAACTATAATAAAAATATTATTAATCGAATAATTGCATTTCAATTACTTTTTCGCATTCGTTTTTTTTTTAAATATTTTTGTTAAAAATGTAGGTATTAGTTAATTATTAAGATATATTTATGTACTTACTGCTCATATGTATTAACATTTTATTTTCTTTATATCTAACAAATTGGGGCCTAGAGGACCCCCCTGTATTTATACGCCTTTAAACTAAATGGATAATCTCCATTACTCATTAGTTTCCATTGTTCTAGCATCTGTTTTAAAATAATGGATACAAAAATACGTATCTGATATTAAATCTAACGGTGTTTATAATAACTTCATCTCCTTATGAATCATTTTCTTTAGCATAGAATTATCAAGCAGATTGCATTGTTTTCGATCACAATGTAAATAATGATCGGCAATTGAGAAGAAGCTAAGAAAGGAGGATAATGCGTGGGGACCAAATAGCTAACTGAGAGCAGGACCGTACTAATTTTAGAAGGGCTAAACAGTAATAATTAAGAAATAGTGTTTGACACTTATTTTGTATTATGGACCAATCTTTCCTAATATATATAAAGCTCAACTCTGTTTGTCTGTCTGTCCGTTAGTGCACTTATCACTCGAGAACTACTTGCCAGATTTACGTGTTCTTTTTTTTAGATAACAACCAACTAAGCAGTGACGAATAGTAAATCAAGTCGGAAAAAAATTTGCCGTCAGCGCGCTATTTTGCAATACGCCGTCTAAACCTTTCAATATTGAACAAAATAATGTATTAAAGAATTGTGTAGAATCAAAATATCTACAATAATGTCAGCGACACTATATGTCTAACTTTTATATTTAAGCCACAATGACTGCTTTTATGTTACAAAGAAAACATAAAATATTTGGGTTCTATTTACATGGACTTATGACCTGCAAAACATTAATCCTTATCGAAATAAATGATTTCATCGTCATAAGTACCTACTTAACGCAGATATAATTTACCCTTTACAGCATCCAATTTGGTCGTATAGTTTAGAAAATATCGAAATATACATACGGGAACATATTATTCGCGCGATGGCGACCCGTGTCACGGTGTGCGGTAAGGAGGGAGCGTGCCAAGTAGCCGCAGGGCAGAGGGAATGATCACAGGCCGGTATTCTTTTGATTGTCAATTGTTTATTTTGTTTCCAATAATTAACTTTTAAATTTAAATAGAACAAAAATTATTTTTACTTTTTGTTCTGATTCGTTTTTGTTAGGTAGGTAATTTAAGTGTTGTTTAGTTTTTATTACAATAATAACTAATCGTGTTTGTAGTTAATTCAACTATATATTTTTTAAATCCTATACAATAATTCCGTAGTCCACGCGAGCGAAGCCGCGCGAGCCCAGCTAGTTTTGAATAAAACCAAGCACATGTTTTATAAAAATTAATTAAATCTTCATTGGACGGGGGGGAAGACACGGCAATGACTGAAAATAAGAAAGGTAGAGAGACGTAAAGATCTCCCGCGAATGTTATCCCCTTGCTTTGACTTACGCGTACCTAAATCAATTAAGAAAATCTAATAGTGCGGGCGCACCAAGCTCACTTAATTCTCAATTACATTGTTTGCAGAAGTGAGTTCGACTTTATTTAACATGTACAGAATTGTATAAAGAAACGTGTATTATATCTATATGGTACAGCTTTTATTTTATCAATTTTATAGCCTGCCTTGTGTAAAATTGAATTTACATTTATTACGTAAAAAAAACATCTGCCAAGTAAATGCACAGTGCTTCCTCGTGCTAAATTCACTAAAAAATAAATAAGATAAATTGCCTGGCATAGGTTAACCATTTAATTTTTATACAAATTTTACTAAAAAATCTTAGTTCGAATTTTTTCTTAAAACGCACCTGAATATTTTTTCATATATTTTTAATTTTTTGACAATTTCAATCTAAATCTAAATTTATGCAAATGTCAAAATGACATTTAAAACGTCTAAGTGACATTTAAAACGCCAAAGTGACATTTAAAACGCCAAAATGACATTTAAAACGTCACAATGACACTTAATATATCCAATCAAATATCAATTTAGAAAAACAAAACACGAATTTTTAAAATTAATTTAGATAAATCTTTGTAAGGGAATATTTTACAACAAACGTAGTAGACCCATATTATAGGAAATTTAATTCTCTACAAAAAATATTCTATAAAATTTTCTCGTAACATGTGTCGTTCTTGAGATATCTTGAAAAAAGAAATATTTTGGGGTGTCACCCCTCCCCCTTACACACGATTTTGATGATTTTGAAATGGGACCGTCCTCAAACCAAACCCAACCATCCGACCAAGTTTCAATAATATCGGTTCAGTGGTTCATGAGTTATGCGTGTGACAAGGATTCAGGGGACAGACGGACGGACGGACGGACGGACGGACGGACGGACGGACGGACGGACGGACGGACAGACAGACAGACACGGAACGAAAAGTGTTTGTCTTGACGTGAAACGGATAAATAAATTTAAAATTTTGAAATTGGAGAACTTTTTTTTTGTCTCAATCTGAAACGATCACATAGCTTCTCGTATCTTCGATATTGCGAGGAAGCAAAATTAAGTGTTGAGCGTAATTTTATTAAATCCCCTTGTTAATAAACACTCTCTAAAAGTATCGCAGTTATTTTATTAAACAGAGATATGTAATGTATTGTTTTTTTAATTGTTCGTTGCATCTATTATGTATAGCGGCTAAAGCAGTATTTAAATTTAAGTCGTTTTTTTATCCTTTGAAAATTTTACATGAGATTTTCTATAACTCTTTTTTTAATGACTTCAGATTTATGATATAATACGATAAAATAATATAAAAATACAAAATTAGACGCATTAATTATTTTACCTTCGGAATATTCTACTTAACCTTAATTTTATTGTATACTATGTGTAAAAAAAATAACAGAATACTATACTATAACTACGTGTAGACTGATGTCCGGTAGTATAAAAGAAATAACTCAATTTGTTAGCTTACAAGCACATTCAAATAGGGTATCAAATTTATATGGCAGTTCCCTTGAAGATCTTAGAGTGTTTAATAATTCCGCCCACGCGTGGTAAGTAAACACCAGTTATTAAAACAGTGGTGATATACAGGATGTCCCAAATTTAATATAACAAATAGAAAAAACTTTAAATCCAAAAGTTGTCAGGAGTCAGGATAAAGAAGCAGCAAATTTTTAAAATAGTTACATTTATACAGAATGTCTCATAAGTTACAAATCAAAATTATATATTTTTTTAATACAAAGTATATATTTTTAATTAATAATTTAAAATCATTAATTTTTCTGCGGGCATTTTGATATAAACATGTGTGGGATTATACTGAGCGGTTTAGAAATTATGACCATTTTAATAAGAAAATTGGAATATTTTCAACACCTTGTTCTCTGTTAAAAGTAGTTTTGGTATATGATTTATTATTGTGATATTACATCAAACATTTACAAAATTGAATTCTTTGTACAGGATGTATCGAAACTCTGAACATAATTTTTTTCAAAATTTTCAGATGCAGCAGCCCGTATATTTACACATTTTCGAATTCCCTATTCAATTCTAAACACATTTTATAAACTATGTTCTATACCTAAATCCAGCCGTTAAAGAGTTATTTGAAGATTTTAAAATTTTTTAACATATTTTATAAAAAATCAATTAAACTAATAGAATTGTTTTCTTCCATTCGTTATAAAAAAAATGAAATATTGAACTTTGACACAGTGTTGTGGCATCCTGTATATAAAAATAGTGTTAATATTGTAAGTTCCAATTGCAATTCCAAAACAAATCCATCATAGAATTAATATTCCGTTGAATTTTGTTAGCTTCTTTATAATACTGGACATAATAATGGAATAGAAAAAATAAATAGGTAAATATATCTACTTACATACTGGATAATTAAAATGATTACCTGAAACAATAAAATAGGGTATTATTAAAATATATATTGAACAAAAAGATACACTTTATTACCAATAAAATTAATAACTAAACTACAATGTACAATTCTTAGTAAGTATATACTAGTTAGGTACATATTATACAATTATTGAAAGTTTTTTCCGACGTTTCGTCAATCTCGTAGTAGTTTTCTACAATTCACAAAATCATTGTTACTATTACTAGAACTTTTTTTGGAAAACTATTGAGGATAGAACGTAAAAGGATTTAAAAAACTAGAAAACAATAAATTGTACAAATACAATATAACTCACCAATCTGTTCAGTTCAGTTTTCAAGTGCTGTATAAACATCACAAATGAGCATATAATATTTGATGACATGTTTTTACTATAAATATTGGACTGGGATCAATAAATAAACATTCATTTTTTCGAGTTCTGAACAGGTTCTAGGTAAACTTTATTATCTTTAATTGAAATCTATATTTTTAATATACAATCGTCGTAGATTGAATTCATTAAATTATTAAATGTAAGAGAAATCGATAATTTAACAATAATGTTAAAAATAAGTTTAAGGTAAATTATGTATAAATATGTTTTAATATTACATAACTTTAATATTTAAATGGGTAAAACATTGTAATTGATATTTAAAAGTAAGAACAAATTCACATTCATTGTTGAATAGCAATCCAATGTCATTTCAGAAAAAAAAGAATGTACCTATGTGCAGTTCATATATTCATATTGCACTTCATATTTGAGCTATTTAGAGGCCAAAACTACTAACAATAAATCGATTTACTGATTTTGATATTAAATTTTTAAGAAAAATATCAAATAAGTATGCTCAATGTTTCGGTTTCAATTATTTACTAATAAATTGAAAAAACATTTTTACATCTTACTGAGTTAGTTATTTTGACTTTTTCACCTCACCTATAAATACCTGGATAGAAAAATAACAAAAAAAATAAACAAAAACCTCCCGTAGAATCACGACGAGGTTGGCGATTGCCCCCACCCTTATACTTTATATGGGCCGGCCCATTACTTTTTGCCTGGGCCGCTATTGGAGCTCGTATCCGACTCTGGTTCTATAAGTTTACATTATTTTGTTTTCACAAATAGAAACGAAGTAAGAAGAAATCTGAGCAGAATAGGTGACCTGCTTATGATTCGATGTACAGGGCCCGGCATAAGTCAATTAACGCTGCCGGAAAACAAAAATTTCGGTTACTGTGGTTATTTCGCCATGGCAGCAGAGCCGGCCTTAGCAAGTTAAAAAATCACCGAAAATGTCAATAAAAATTGATGAATTAACAAAAAAGTTGAATAGTTAATATCTCAGCTTGGCGCGATACTACAGATTCCAACTTTTTTTTAAATATAGCTTAAATCATTAACTTTAAGACTATAAAATGCCCTAAGACCGTCGAGACCTCCTTCCCCTATTATGAACAAATTAAAATTGATAAATTAACAAAAAAATTGAATAATTAATATCTCAGCTTGGCGCGATACTAGGATGAATAAACCCCTATTCACTTATGGTGTTTCTGCCCTGCCTTAATGGACAGAAGACTGAGATATCTGGGAAACTATTTTGTTGAACCGGGAGAAATTGCTATGTTCCCAATGACAACTCTTGTGAACTTTATTAAAGTTAAAAGCAATAGAGTAAGGCAAAACGTCGGAAGTAGTACAATGGGCCTATGGCCTACGTGCTTGTGAGAGCCAGAGCGATCGCCTCTGTCAAAATAAATAAATAAACTTTAAAATATAAATGATTTTTAACAAACATGAGTTAGCTGATAATATCAGCTAAAAAACAACTACAGATATAAGTTACTGTTAACTCGAACTTTTTCATGTTCTTAAGGAAAAATAGCAAGAAACGTAGCACATACAATATTCTCGACCCAGTTAGTTAGGAAACGTTAAGAATATCGATGCGATGTATAAACAGAGTTACGTAAAATGCGACAGCACCAGTGTATGCAGTATGTGCATACCGATCGGGCTGTGAATTGGCGGTAAAGCCAAGGTTACACGGATGTGGTAGAAGCATTCGACCTAAGACACGAACGCTTGCTGCAGAATATGCATGCAGGTGAATCATGCGGAATATACAATATTTAACTCCATGCCTACCGATGGCAATTAATTTTTATTAACAGCGAAACTATTATCGAACTATCGACTAATTTCTAGTGTTGATTTTAATGTTATTAGTAAAAGAAAGACATTACTTTGTGAGTAAAACTAAATCGGAAGTTATTATAAAATGACAAATATATTTTTCACTAAATCAACACAAGACAAAACGTACAATATTTTAAATTATTTAGTCGTCCGTAATTCATAAATAAATTATACTAATAATTAGTTTTTAAATGTCCACCATTTTGACATCTATTGGCCGATTGTCATCTAATCACGCTGTAAGACAGTTAAATGTATATAGATTAATAATCGGAAATGGTAGTAATCAAATATCAACACATATTTTTTAATCCAGTACATTTAATTAAACATTTGCCATTACTGTGGTCCTTGCCAAGACTGCTGCAACTACCTTATTTGCATCGTATTTAAATGAAATCGCGGGTATTCAGACTACTAGATTAAAGATTAAGAAACGCTGATATAGACCATATACAAACAATGATGTATTGATAGTCATGTCTATCTCAAAAAAACTCTATAGTTTCGAATTCTCCAAATATACCTACTACCGATGATTAAAATAAAAGTTACCTGAAATTTAATCAGTTGAAATTTATAAAGTAATTCAACATTTGGGTACACAAATAATTGTTTTATCGAAGTCAATACTTTACTTTGTTATCGATACTAATCGATAGTATATAATCCTTGTAATTTTTACATTTTTCTACAGAGACTAATTATTTTCAATAAATAAATTCTTAAACTAAAACTAAATTATAGCGTTCGGTTTCAATGGCGTTCAAGCATTCTTTCTGATAATAAAATGATAAAAAACTACAATAATTTATATTATTATTGACATTCATCTGCCCACACAAACGATAGGTACCTCGAACTGAAGTTTTAGGTCTGAAAATACATAGAACAATTTGCAACTAAATTACTAATATCATTCACTACCGGGCCAAAACACAACGCACACGGCCTCTATGATTAAAATGTATTCGCAGCGTTACCTTTACATAGGCTTTTGGTGTCACTAACTTATTTGATTTATATAACACATTATGTATACGGTATAAACTATTTGTCTTTTGTAAAGTCAATGGAATTTAATTAAACTATACATACTGCGTTGTTTTTATCTCATTTTTAGATGAAATGAATAAATTGAAATATCGTTAGCTTGTTTTTGGAAAACATAGTATAAATGATTAAATGCACCTACTATGTAGATACTATGAAATAATAAGTATGCATGAAAAAATCGAACAGAATTATCTCCGGGAGTATAAAGAATTTGCACGCATAGAGTTTTTTAGCCTATTTTTTGGACCTCGCTAGCGACCTGGGGAAGAAATATAAAAATATGTTACAGGTACCAAATTACTCGTCATTGAAAACCAATGTGAGTATCGTTTTTCGTTTTTTGAGAATTTCAAAAAATTACTCCTATTCAATTATAATACCGGACATTAAAAGTTTTGACGTTCGCTTAATAATCTACGCCCTACAATCAAACTTTAATTTTAATTTAACCATTTTTTCGATATAACGAATCATTTTCAATGTAAAAAAATCTTGTAGTGACGACAGTAATTTATTATTATTATTGTAATCCACAATTTCTGTTAAAAGTTGTTTATTATAAATAAAAATTATAAAAACAATTTTCTTCCATTTTAACACTTAAAAAATGAGCAGCCGCTAACAATCAAACTATATCTTTTTATGCAATGATATTTTTTTAAGAATTGTTAATATCGAATGTAATTACAGTAATTAGATACTTCATTAATATTATATTATTAACATTTTTTATACTTCTATTATATACGCCAACTATATATATTTTTATTATTATGTCAACAATGTCAATAATAATTTCGAGCTCAACATTCCCCAACCTTTCTTGAATATAAATCGATAGTTTGATCAGATTATAAAAATTACCAACGAAAAAACGTTCCATTTTTAGTGGTAGCAACAAACTCCTCCTTTTTGTTAAATCTTCATTGGCAATACTACCTGAGCACCTTCCATTTTGTGCAAACTGAAACACCCACATCCCGATATTGACCTTGAAATTGCATCTTGAACCTGATGACGTATGCTCAGTCATCACAAAACATGGCAAACGATGCAAAACATCGATGGCCGGAAGAATACAATAATGATTCTTTGATTTCTGGGTAAATCATATGAAAATGATATGCAAAATGTTATAATTTCAACCATATGCAGAATATTTGTATTTTTATATTTTTAGAAGACCCATGTTTTGTGTTAAAAGATAAATATAAGGTAGAATACTGGATATTATCTAGGGTTGCCAGGTCTGCTTCTAAAAAATAGCGGTCAAGCGGGGGGGGGGATAAGTATTAAAAAATAAAAAACATTTTTTAAAATTTAATTAGAACACAGCAAAATAGTATTTACATAAAAACAATCATTAACTTTTATGTTTATAATGCTTCAACGAAATCTTTGGTTTGACAAATTCGCGCTCTACATTATGTAGATTCTTCTATCCTTATTCTCTTCGACTGTACAGCTTTAGATTACTTACCATTTCATCATAAAGCTTTTGAATAAAAAAAAATAGTGAACATAATGTGAAAAAGGCGGACTGTCCGCTCAAATAGTGGACACCTGGTAACCTTAATATTATCTACCAATTACCCCTTTGATTAATTAGATATTATGTTTATTAATTACCATCAAAGATAATTTCAATTATGGGTTAAACGACAATTTCAAAAATAAATAAATAAAATTAGTACATGCAGTAATCATGCTGAATACATTATATTGAGAACCAACCTCAAACATGCAATTCAGATAATGTTTCGTTATAACAAACACATAATATAATAATAATACATCATATTTTATACCTACATATAAATATAATTAAAATTTAATATAACACACCAAAAGTTTGGCTTGAGCCAGGCCTGGTAAAAAATACTATTAGATAAATTATTAAAAATGTATTTATCAAAAAGGATATGAGTAATTAATTATAAAAATAAATATTGCATTTTGCATACGCATAATCGAGATTAAATTAAATATTAACAACAAAAGTATATAAATATAATAGAAAGAGTATTGTATTTTGCTAAAACGTTGTCAATAATAATTATTATAAATTTAAACGACCTTCCTAGCCAATTTACTAAACTAAAGTGTACCAGATAATACCGATAACGATCACTAATTCTATTAACAAATACTTTATACCTGCATTATATACTATTTAAGCACCTGTCATTTAATTTTCATGATAAATACAAAATACAATTTGAACGGAAATTCGTCAACTATGCACCTCTAATAAATTGCTAATCAATGTAAATACTACAAGAACACTCTAAACAATGATGCATATTGCAATATATATACACAAACGTCAACCCTCTCTGTCCCACTACTGACATGCCATGCGTTATTCCACGTTGTTTTTACGCATGCGTGTTTCAACAGACATTCGACAAACATTGACTGAAAAGAGAAAATCCGCATGACATTTCAAACATTTTAGACTTCATCTCGCATTTATTTGATAATGTCATTTCACATGTAACTGGAATTCAGTGTAATTCAACTATTCGAATGACATATTCAATAAATACAAGTAATTACAATCTAGAAAACACAATACAAACACCGAACATCTAACCTAAATTACCTTGTGATTAGTATGTTGACATCCATAAAACAATACAAACACGGTAATATCACATAAGTTGCTTACATTTATAGGATACACTTAACAATGCACATAAAATCACAAAATTAAAACAAAACTGTATAAAGCGTTGGAAGCAGGTAGCAGGCTGGAGCGAGAAGAAGCGACTTTGGGACAACGACAATGCACGGGTTATAGCAGTTAGCAGCTGACAGCGATTGTGTTTCTCATATCATGCGCGAGGGTGGGGCGCGAGCGCTCGCAGCGCAGTTCACGCGAACCGCGGGAATTATGAGCGCCAAATTTAAATATATTTTATTCATTGTGATTATTTTGTTACAAAGTTTATTCATTTTAAAATATAAATGTTAATCTCTTGAATTAATTGAGAGTAGCAATTGTTTGTATTTTTATACATGGTATAAGTATTATATTATTGATAAGAAACATTATTTAATTATACATATTTCAGTATTTCAATTATTACTGGCCATAAGTCATAAGGATGAATAAACTATAGATGTAATTAATGTCTTCTTGAAATTGCTTTTCCAGAAAGATTTACTCGGCTTTCACTAATATAAGAAAATTGTTGCCTTCTTGTTCTCATTTAACTTTTTTTTTATAAATTTCAAATTTCCAAATTTTTTTTGAATATTAGAATATCATTTTATGTTCATAAAAATGTGATTATAAATATACAAATGTAAGAATACATAAAATAATTATTTTAAAATTCGATGAAGTCAACCCAGTTTCGTGAAGTTAATGGAGATATTTATTTGTAATAAATGTTAGAATAGCAACAGTTTTAGCAATAATAACATCCAATATGCAGAGTATGTATAGTTGTATAATATGTAAAGCATGCATACATTTATAGTCACTAATAATGTTAGAATAAGCTATTATGTTAATAATTTATAAGGTTGAATTTGTTTTTTGTTATTTCTACATTTAATTAGGTCGACTAGCATACACCTACGCTGTTCTTGTTAATATCCTCATATTATTATAGGAAAATATCTACTGAAGAAGGTAATTATAAATCTTTATGAAACTGTATAATACGAGTACATGCTGTTGACTGTCTATTAATTATAGGAGAGTTAGGTATTTTACCTACTTATTATTAACAAATATTTTCAATTAATTTTGCAATGTTGTTTATCTGGGGATATAAAATGCACTCTAAACTTTTTTAGTACTTATCATTAAAAAAATAAATAAGATTGGCTAACTCACTATGAAAAAAATTCGGTTCATAAGAGTATATTTTCTTTTGCAAAATATAATATTTAATACAGGATGTATTTTCTTAACTGCATAAGTAAGTCGGAAATATATATATTTTTTATCTTGTGCTTGATTTAGCGAGCTAGGTTTCCTCAAGAAACACTAATATCTGCAGGTAATGTATAAAGAAAATGAAGAAACACCTATTCACTTCTGGAACTTTTTGCCTGTTTCGACGGAAATTTAACCCGGAAATACACGGGAGACTATTTTGTTGAATAGAGAAAAGTCGATAATTTCTCGATGACATCTCTAGTAAACTTCATTAAAGTAGCGAGTAGTTACCAAGGCGCTAAGGAAAACCAACCAAAGAGCCAAAACCATCACATCTAATGAAATTATTTATAAAATATGTTTATTTTTTAAAATTATTTTACAAACTACATTATTCAAATTTTTAAGAAACCCTGGATCCTGATTTTTGGACTTATATTTGTATTTTTATGTTATTGTTACTCTTTCTCACAGTAGAATATATTGCTTCCTCGCATTATCGAAGATACGAGAAGCTTTGTGAATGAGACAAAAAAAAATGTTCTCCGATTTCAAAATTTTAAATTGATCTTTCCGTTTCATGTCAAGACATGTCTGTCTTTCTGTCTTTGTGTCCGTGAGTCTGTGTATCCGTGTGTCCGTCTCTCTCCCGAATCCTTGTCACACGCATAACTCATGAATCACTGTACCGATATTATTGAAACTTGGTCGGATGGTTGGGTCTAGCTTGAAGACGGTCTCATTTCAAAATCATCAAAATCGTGTGTAAGGGGGAGGGGTGACATCCCAAAATATTTCTAGTTTCAAGATATCTTAAGAACGAAACATGTTACGTAAAAATTTTATAGGATCTTTTTTGTAGAGCATTCAATTTCCTATAATATAGATCTACAACGTTTGTTGTAAAATATTCCCTTACAAAGATTTATCTCAATTAACCATTGCTAAGCAATTTATCTAAACACTATCGGGTTTTATGTAAATTGTTTAATAATTAACTACCTTTGGTGAATTTAGCACGAGGAAGCACTGTGCATTTACTTGGCAGATGTTTATTTACTATTAATTATTATTTATTATTATTTTACAATAATCACGATATAAAAATTTAACCATTGTAATCACCCTCATATAAAACATGACATTTTGAAATAACTCCTGCGAAAATTTATAGCATCGATGTTTGACTATATTTATTTCGCATTCTAGACACACACAATAACTCAAACTGTAACTGCTACATAATCAATGTGATTAAATCTGAGGAGGAATTCTCAGAAGGAATTCGGCGGCCTTTTCGCTAAATGTCAAAAGATGTTATGCTCGATTTACATTGAATGGGCCCCGGCTGCAAGTGGTTGTAAAAAGCCAATCATACATTGTGTACCTGTTCAGGTGGCGGAGTGAATTTTAAACGTCTTGTGCACTTAATTTTATATTGTTCTTGAGTTCGTTTAATTTTGTGGCTCACATGTGTGTAAATATTATGTCATATATAGTTATTTTGAAATTGTAGCGAATTCTATTATTTTTTTTAGTTCTTAATACTATCAAAGACGTCAACCCTACACAAAAAATAATAATTTCTTCGCATTTTTTAGGTTACAGTACCTAAAATAATTGCCTTTACCAAAATTTGTATTTAAGTACGTGCAAGAACTATAACATAACTTTTTACACAAATGTACTTCACTTGGATAGTTTCATTGACTAACGTTATGCTCACAAATGCCCAATTTTGACAATAAATTCCAATTTGCAATGAAATAAAAGAACAGTGGTTATGATGGCATGCTAATAGGTATGTTTAATATTTGGTTAGTCGTTTGACAAGGGGGTGGATGGAATTTGTAATGCTGTACTACCTTCATCTTGTGATTTATTTATCATATTTATTTCAAAGTGGTACGATTTTGGGCAATTTTCTAAATTTTCAGTTCATTGCGCGATCTGAAGATATCTGATCGATTTAAAAAAAAATGGTGGTGTTCTTGTATTGATAAGTAGCAACCTGTGTGCATAATTACGATTCGACCAGTATTTTTTTGTCTCACCGTTATACACATTGTCTCTGATAGTACAAGAAACTATTTAAAAAATTTCAAGTTGACCCAATTAAGTCCAATGTATACCTACTAATTTTTGTATACAAATATTTTTAACTTTAGTACTTGCCCATACTTGATTAGTTATATCAAGTACCTATACGTAAGGTGACCAGATTTATGTTTTTTTAAACCCTGACATGTAAATGAAGACCTCTTTTTTATTTTATTTTATCCTTTTTATTTTCATTTTATTCTTTTTATTTTTATTTTTCATAAAACTTTAATAAAAATTTATTATTGTCATCATTTTTTGCAAAACCCGGAGAAATTGAGCCCGGAGAACCAGTATACAAATCCTGAGACACCGGGTCAAAACTTTAGACCTGGTCACCCTACCTATACGTTGAAACTTTTATAATAATCAAAGAAGGAAACGGAATAAGACTGTGATTTTTAGCTTATTGTTAGCCTAGAAAATATTCTAGACTAACCATTTATTTTTAACCGATAGTTTGCGTACCGTTGAAAATGATACTTCTTAGTTTATAAATTTTAGTATAATTTAAATTTATAATAATAATAATAAAAATATAAAAATAAAGAAATACACTTAACTCGATTTATATATGGATGTCACAAATTATAACGAAACAGTAAAAAACAATATTTTCTGTGATAATAAACACACTTCCTTAATTAGAACCTTGATAATTAATACTGAGACAATTTCTTCTGTTTATCGCGATCTTTCCATCGGCTATCGTTTGCTGTTTACATAGGGTGGCGGCATAAGCCCGTATGGCGCCATTTCCCCGATATCCTCTATATAGTAGTTAAAAGTCGCAAGATTTTAAATATGAAGCAGTGGAATCGAATAACAACATGATGAAGTGATCTGTGCAGATACTGACGTGTGAAGAATGAACGAAAAACAGCTCCTCTCTCCATTTCCTTGTTGCTTTGTTCGGGTTTCAAAACGCACGAGTCTGATAACCCATTTTGGTGCGTTATATCAGACTGTTATGATAAAGAGTGCCAGAACGAAATTGAATTTGAAGTGAAAATATTCACAATTCTTGCCCATTTAAGGAAATTATTATTTTTTTTACAAATATGTGCATCATTCTGGAAAAAACGATTCTGATTCATTTTAGTACATGTTTAAAAATGCGGTCCAATACATAAGTTTTTAAATATTGTGAAGAAAATTGTCACAGGTACCTAAGGTATATATATTTTATATTATCGTATATTTAAAAACCTTGTTTGTTGAAATCTTTAAAATAATAATAAAATTTATTGTATTATATATTATGACAGAATGAAACATTGTTATACATATATAAGACAATTTAAAATACATGTACATTTATCACCATTAATAGCACAAAGTGAAAATAAATATTGCAGAACAATGCTACAACAATTTATTTTCATGTACTCTATCATAATATCAATCTGATAATATTATATATACTTATATATTAAAACTTGTATTATCCAATCTCATTGTTGTTGCTAGTACCTATATACCTACCTACGAAAAATGCTAAACTATTGAAAATGTCATAAGTAGGTATATTTATTTTTACTATACTTTTTTAAACTAACGCATTTTTAATGTTTCTACCGTCTTGTATACAGAGCCGTACTTATAAACAGGCGTTAAGGGCGTCGCGATTTAAGTGAATTAAAAATAAATATTATTATTTTTGCGTCTCGAGCCTAAAAATGTTTAATTTTACGTATGAATCTGCTTGTATCTAGATATAAACAGTAATCCTTCTATTTAAGCGGTTTCCATTTACACAGATTCACTTTTACGAGCTTGAAAAAGTTTAGAAAGACTTAAAAACACAACGTAACGAATAAAATTCTATTGCTCAATTTACTTAATTTTTTTTACGCGCTGTTTTCATGGAACCAACTAACCATGGAGTAATTACTGTATATTTTTGAAGTGAAACTTCTTTAGCGAGACTAGTGAATTGGAATGATCTCGATAGATTTTAATATAAAACGCTAAGGAGAGTGTGGCATATGCGTGAGTAGATGTATAAGATAAAGATAGAAGAATAGCGCATGCACACAAGTCACTTTACGTCGGTTATGCGTGCGACAGAGATAATTGGATGTATAAGAGAAAGAGGGAATTAGTAGCGCATGTGTACAAGTCAGTTTGTACGTTAATGTCAAGCTGCGTGTTTTGTAATCGGTTTTTGTGTTAAAATAATACGTTTAGTTTTATTTATTTATTTATTCCGCATGGTAAATGAAAATAAAATAAGTTTCACTTCAACCATACGCTTATGTGGGTGAGGTACACATCACTTTTTGTGATTTTAATATTTCTATATACAGCCAAAATAGATATATATAATGTAATAGTATAAGAACTGAAATAATAATTAAATAACAGTTTTCAGTTCGTTCCTGTAAATTTGAAGAACGAACACAACATTGATTTTCTTGTCTCAATATCCGTATAAAATGTGACTTGTACATACATTGTAGTAACATTATTGAAGAAATGCCAACGATTGTAAATAGCGACAATGTCAAAAATTAGGTTCGCTCACATGAATAATTACTGTATTTGGATTCGCTCCAGTGTTCACAAGAAACAATAAAAATGAATACAGTAGGAAAATGACATCAGAGATTGCAGCACCACTTCCGCATTTATATACTGTAAATGTATTTGGTAATGGTTCAACTATTTATCATTTATATACAATTATTAAAACATTATCTAATCACGGAACGTCAAACTCAATAGAGAGCGCGGGTTGTATTTTGAAAAATGACCGTCGGTTATACACGAGAAGAATTATTATAGCTGCTTTTATTACTATTGAAAAAATAAGCTTTTCAGAAGTCAATGAGATTAATTTCTCTTTATTTGTGAAATATTTCATTTATTTATGAATTATTTATTAATGAATTGTAGATATTTAATATAACTAATGATTCTTAATCATTTTTAAGTATTTTTGGTTTTGTTTGATTTTATTTGCGACCTATTTTTGAAATTATTTTGAGGGTGATTATAAATTATTACTATTCGAATAACACACCTTATAGATTATTTGCTACTCTTTAATTTTTGTCCTGTAATTTTTTCACGTAGAAATAGTCATAATATGCAAATAGCGAATTGCAGTCATACCGTATGCAAATATAAAGCCATACTTTCTCCGCGCTCTACCACGAGAACGGTTGTTTTAAAAAAAAAATGGAAAGAACCTTTTTCCTTAAGAATTTAATAATACACCATTTATATAATAACCCCTATTGTCCTCCGAGTCATAGGAAGCGAAATATTCGCGAATAACCGTTTTTCGTCACGTTAGACCTTCAATATCTCGCAACGCTCCAACGAAATCGTTGGGGACTTTCTATAAGTTATTTATAACACTGTAACGAAGGTGTATACAAAAATTCAGCTAGCTGATATTTTGTTCGCAGTTGAAATCTAAAATTACTGGACTATTAGAGCTGTTGTTAGTGCGATTATTTTATTATTCCTAAATGGTAAGATATATTTAAAAAATGTTGAGTCAAAAATTACTCCAATCATTTAAATCTATCATTTAGCACCCCCAACAAATCAATTGTTTATAAAAGTTATTAACAAATTTCAATATTTAAAATAATTTTTTTTTAACAAGCTGGTAGTGACTTTTAGGACACCTATAAATTGTTAATTTATTATTTAAAAATCTATTCTATTTAAACATAATTTTTTTTTCTAAAATTTGTTTAATTATTCAAACAATTGATTTGTTGGAGGTGCCAATTAATAGATCTAAATGAATGGAGTAATTTTTTTATTATATTTTTTTAATATCTCTCACCGTAAAGGAATAATAAAAGGTTCGTGAGTTGTCGGATCACGCGCCCAGCTCTTATCCAAGTAATACTAATAATTTGTAATCAAGTAACGAAGATTAAAAGCTCTTGTAATATTACTACATAACAAACGTTTAATGTCTGAAATTCCCTTATGATTTATTACTCCCAATACTGACTCATTAGTAAAACAACCCTAATATATGTATGTATGTATGGTAAGTAATAATACCTACAATAAGTAAGTAAATATGTGTGTATGTATGTGTCATGTAGCTATAAATAACTAAATATCGAATTCCCACCGGAAGTTGGACAAAACAAACCAACGAGGGGTGACTTAAACACTGCCCTTAATTACTCTAGGCCAGTGGTCTTACAGAATTTTTATGATAACATAGTTAACTATACGGTTTTAATAATACTACATATATTGCTATAAAAACTTCGTAAGAATTTTAAAGGTAAATTTTAATATTCGACAAACCTTTTCTCGTTTAATTTTTTTTAATGTGATTCTTGCAATGTAGATGAAATGGGATGAAATGTCTGTCAAGTTACCAAAAATATTGCTGCGTCTGCAAAAAGTATATTAGGTCTAGTACATTATCTTTCTTCATTAAAAATTATCACATATCGAAAATACATTGAGATGTAACTTTTTTGAATATAAATAATACATTAATATTATATTTTAATTTATTATAATGAATTTGTACGAGAGCAAAAGCTAAGCTAACGCTAAATATCTGCGAGGTGTCAAATCGTTATGAATTTTCTTGGGATTCTAGAGCAGTGGTAATAAATGTATAATAATGGAACTGCTATATGCATTTAAATAAAATAACAAAATATGATTTTATAATAAATATAAAAATAATTTTATAAAAAATAATGATTTTTCTTTGGTAAATTCGCTAACAACATTTATTTACTTATTTTTAATTAATTTTTAAAACTTCTATATTACCTTCTGCATAGTTATATTGAACAAAAAGTATAAAAATGATTACTTCATTGATATAATTTTACATATATTGTATCATCTAAAATTTTATATTTATCTATACACAGATGGTTTTTATACTTATTATTATTATCAACGAAATATAACTGTACCCAAATACTATTCAAATTATCACTAAACACTATGAAAAAAAAATTTAATTGCTTAAGAGACTTAATCAAACATTAAATACCAAGTCTAACCACTACAACAAATATTGTGACAATATTCGAAAACTAAACAGACCAACAAGCTGCAATATAAAAGCACAAAAACAAAAACTAAAGAGACATCTCAGGATTCGGAAGCATCATCATAAAAAACTTAATAACAAGGCTTTATTAAACAATTCGCACGTTAAACATTCGCCGCGCGCATGCAAACAATTAAACTCTGAGGACACAACAACGGCCATTATTGCGATCCCGGCACTCGACTCGACGGCACTTGCACGGGACCAGGCAGTGGCGGGGGCACTCGAGGCGCCACTACAGAACGAGTATCTCATCAGAGTCGGTTATAACCACCGGTATTTCCCTGTGTGCTTAAATACATTCCTCGTGATCATTTCCGATAACAGTTCTGCGGTTGGAAACCAAATAGGTTCAACATTTTTGAAAGTTAGTCCTTATTGAGAGTAACTGTGAATATATGTATGTTAATCGCTACTATTATATTATTAACTAGCGGATTTGTCCGCGGGTTCGCCCGCGTTGTATAATTTTTTTATGTTCGCAGCGCAAATAATATTTTAAGACTGAATGAAATATTATTTTTTTATTGTTTTGCTTTTTAATCATTACTAGCGCATTGGACCCGGTGTTACTCGGGGGTATTAATTTAATTAAACATAAACTAATCATTCCCACCCGAAATGCCTACCAAACATGCCCACCCATCATGCTCACAACACATGGTTCACCGCGAATTGTTTTTTTTCGGTTTCATGAAATTTACACAAAATGTCCACAAATTATACACCTAAACTTAACCTATCCATTAGTGAAAACCGGAATAAAATCAATTCAGTATTTATTGAAAAAATCGTGTAAAATTATATTTTCAAACTCCCAGGAAACATCAGGTCTTGTCTTAGAATTTGTATGAAAATCAAAAATAAATAAATAAATAGGTTAGAAACAATCATAATAATTAATTTCGATATTTTACTTTTCTTGGAAGTGAAATGTTTCTTCATGTTTAAATTTTCAATCAATATAATTTGAATGAAAACTAGTTGACCACTTCTGCATGCGACTGTACATATATTATGTACATATATGAAATACATACATATATTTGTGAATAATTCACTGATTTGTATTTATTATTATTATATTCGATTAGGAATTAATACCTTCTTAATGTAATATAACGTTCATTATGAATAAGGCTATAAACATTAATGAGTCTTGTTAATGGAAGCTGAATCAACCAAATCAACAAAGCTATACCTCAAATATTATGTTAACATTTGCAATCCACACAATGTCTACTGCCAGTGACGTAGTCACATTTCTATGAATGGGGTACAATAGAAAATGATGTTTTATAAGCACAAGTATTTTTTTAAATTTTGTTAGTTTATTGGAAAACCTTTATGTGTATTGAATGTACAGTACCTATATTATCTACCTATTTTTTTTATCTTGAATTATTTATGTATACTATGATTTCAGGAATCAAAACTCAAAATGATCACGTGTCAAAAATAGCAAAAAAATTTATTACTTACTTTAAGAACATAATGTTACCCTCTAGTTCTTAAAAAAATATGACACCTCTATACCTTCTTCGGTTACACCAATGTATGTATGTTACTCCACACGAGGAAGGAGGAAATGTAAAGATAGATAGAGAGGGGGGGAGGGGTATGAGAGAAGCACGCTGACATCTGCTGCAGCTTACAAATGACTTGACACTACAAATTTTACAAGGATGCGCTGCTCAAAGCGCGTTGGGTTTAAATCCTTATCGCATCCAGGATGCAGTGACGGGAGAAACTCGTTTTAATGCTCGTTAGTTAATATTATCACTCGAATGTCAACATACCCTGTTTGTGTCTGGGATAAATTTTAAGTGGTCTCTCTGTCAATTATAAATATTCATGAATAATAATAATCGTGTAGAGGTGCTATTGTGCTATGTAGTTGTTCACATTTCAATTGTATATTTGATCATTGATCCAATTAAATAGATCATTTATGATTGACGTATCTTAATTTTTTAATTTACAGGATTCGAGTATTTTAGAATAGAGATTTTAATGTTTCAATACCGGTAAACCGGGTTACCATTTTACTGGTAAATAGTTCAAAAACATTTTATACCAGTAAATATGGTAAATTACGTGTTGATATGCAGAAGGAAAATACTTTTCGAAACCTTAAAATACCAGTTAATTAATCTAATTTCAGAAAATCAAAAAACAAATTAATTAAAAGATATGTAATTGATTAATACTATTAATTATATTAATACATATTCATCTATCCATACCAAAAACAAGTGTTTATGTGATTATTTTTTGTTTAATATTTCAAATCAATCAAATGTGTCTACGCATATTTATTTATATGCCTTATACACAAACAAATATTTTCCAATCCATAGATAAATAAAATAAGTATAATTATTACAACTATAACAACAGTAATGATTAATGATTATATGTGACTGAAAGTCTGAAAGAACAAGTAAACTAATAGACGACAAAAATATATCTAAATATTTAAGAGAATAAGAAAATTTTTGATTTTCTTGATCAGTAGATAATCATGCGAAAGGTCTTGACGTAAAGTTGTTCCAATTACAGGTCCCTCCTCTTTCGAAAACATATTTAACTTTTGAATATTTCGGAATATTAAGTTCAAACTATTATTAGTAATTTATCAATTATTTATTGAATTATTGTTGACACAGTAAATTGTAATCCTTATTCTACAACTCATGAATTATTATGGATAAAATTTATTATATTTTATTAATAAATTTTATCTCGTTAGTAAACAATAAACGGTTCTTTTTTGATCCATCATTACAAAGAATTCCATCTACAGGTAGTAGTATAAAGTAGAATGTATGTATTTATATTGTACATTGTACATTTCATGTATGTACGAGTATGTATAAAAAAATAAAAACAGATAATCTAGAACTTATAGGTTTCGTGTTCATATTTATCTTTTGTGGATGATGTCCCAGCATTGGGTTGTTTATTTTCACCTTTGTTACAAGAGTTGCTTTGATGTTTTGTTCGACATTGTCTTTTATTATATATATTATCCGTTTTATGCGATTTGTTTCGTAACTTTTTAATGTAGGTAAGAACTTTTATTGGGTGCTCAAATATCAAAGAAACTCACCCAACCCCAAAAATTCAAAGTAAACTCGAAATATTTGCATGATTAATCATTCAGAAGTTATTGACTCTTCACAAGTTTAACCGAAATGAAATTGTTATAAATCGAATTAAAATCAGAGATTTGTTTATTTTCTTACGGATGTTCAGGATGTAAAAAGATAAGCTATACATAATCTATTGTTTTTCTTTTTTTCCGGTAATCAATCGACATGAAATCGCAATTTAATTAAAATAAATAACATTAGTAGATAACATTAAAAATGAAAATATGAGAATAATCATCATAAGTCAATATGTAACAAATTTTTTTACTAATGTCCAGTATTACAGATTAGCTAGCAAAAAATTGCCATTTTCAAACAAGGTGTCAAACTTATACGACAGTTCTCTTGGAGTTTTTGACAGATAGTTGCATGCGCATAGTACGTTGGTTTTTACCATTTTTACTCAAGGTTAATAAATATATACTTTACATACCTTGGTTTTTACTATACATGCAACTATGTGCCATTAACTCCAAAATAACTGTCACATATTTATTTTTTTATTTCTTTATATCTTTTTACAGATGTTGAAAAAAATTAAAATAATAATAATAGTAATAATCAATTTAAATTTTACAAATTATTTAGTCTAAATATTCACTTATGCTAAGAAATTTTTTATTTCAATTTTAAATTTTTTAAGGGTAATTCTTTGATAGAAGATGGAATATTGTTTGTACATAAGTTTGATACTCCGTTTGAAAGTGCTTGCAAACTAAATAAAATTTTTTAGCTAGGCTGTAATACCGGACATAAATGTTTTACATTAAAAATATCATACATAATTTAAAAACCAAATTATTCTAACTGAATGACACTTATTAATTAAACTAACTAAAGTGATATTTTTGCGAATAATTTTATATTAAAAAAATATATTAAATACTGGCCGTTTAAGAGATAGTATAGGAGAAATGGTCTATAAGTTTTGCTGTATATGATTTGTTAATCATTAGATTAAACATTGAAACATGTATAACTAAGTTAAAATAACAAATATAAATGTGTTGCAAATTGGGAAAACAACGGCTGGAAAATAGTCCAATTACGTCATAGGTGAAGTTTCAGGATGAGGAAACGGAAGAGTCAACATGTTGTTAAATATCTGGCGAACTCGAACTTGTTTCCTTTAAACTAGTTAAAACAAGGTGCGGATTATGCAGGTTTCTGTGTTTGAGTTTTGAATAATGAAATACTATTTTGTTTTTTAGTGTTTATATTAGTTTGAATATATCTTATGTTCGGTATTATAAAGGAGCTAACAAAATTTGTTAGTTAACAAGCACGTTATGGTGGAGTATCACACCATGATGACAATTCACTTAAAGTATCATGGAATGTATTAAAACAGTGGTGATATAATAAAAATTATATTGTACGATCAGAGTATCACTGATCTAAATTCTAAAACAAACCCATAGATAATAACGATTAATCAATACCCCGTTGAATGTACTTGTTTGCTAACAAATTTTATTAGTTCCTTTATAAAAACATTATTTTATATAAGTTATATTTTTTGTGGGTTTTCTCAATTATTATTTTATTTTTGCCTTTACTCGTATATAGTTCATTTAATTGATAAGTAAAGTTATTTTCAATTCTATCAAATGAATTATATTTAATAAATCCACTTTTCTTTTATGAATGACCCATGAAGGGTGGAAATTTATAATCCATTCATTGTCATTTTCCTGATATATATTTTCAATTAAAATGCTATACTTATTAAGGTATTCTGGTCTAGAAATATAAAAAATCGTTTTTTTTGGAAATGTGTCTTCAAAACTTATTATCTGAATTTTCAAAATTGACAAAGTATGGAATATGTGGTACGAAATAATGGGAAGCGTTATGTATTAGCTCGATTTTCTCAAAACTACGTTAGTTGAATTGGTTACCATTACTTAAACAAATTGTTTTATTTTATTTATTTCGTCCTTTTATTTATGTCGCCCTAGTTCACCCCCTCCCCTAAAGCCAGCGCTGACTGTAGATAATGGTGGGAACCGTTTCTTTTTTAAAACTTTATTTTAAAAATAACATTGTTTAAATGTTAATACTTACATAAATTAATAAGTACCTATATGATAAAAATATCCGATAAAAATTATCTATTTATAAATAAGATAGGTACCCTCTTGATAAAATTTATTAATGTCAGTAGTTATTTTTTCATTGTATGATATTCGGTAGGTAAGTATTCCTATAGTATAAGGTATGCTATTTTTTATTCAGAATTTTTTATAGAATTTTCTCTCGTAAGATGGATAATTCGAAAATGACGTATTAAAAATGGATCGTGCGTTTTATTGGAACTAAGCGAAAATAAAGTAACGGCATTGTAGCAATAACTTTATTCATTCAATAAGTGCTTTTATTGTTCCCGCTTTTTCATGCCCTCTACAAAAATACAATTATAGAACTGTTAAAGCGTAAATAAAATTTATCTTCCAGAGAGCATGTTTTAGCGTGGTACATTTAACAGGAAGCTCGTGAGAAAAATAATGAACAGCGTTGCCGTTGTGCTGCTGCCTGGTGGCGAAACACTGAACTACATGCTGCTGCAGTTCATGGTATAAACGTTATTAGTGTATATTATGTGTATTCGTATGCACTCGCATTTTTGTATTTTGCTTTTAATTGTTAGATGTGTATGTGCGTTTAATTTGTTTACGATTTATGAATGTTTGTATATTAATATGAATTTTTTTTGTTCTTTATCAAATGTAGAAATTTAAAAAAGCGTATAACTGCCTTTTCGTCTTTACTTTTTATGTTATAAAAAAACGCGTATATGAAATATGAATAATATAATTATGCTTCCTCGCAATATAGAAGATAGGAGAAACTTTGTGATCGTGTTAGAATGAGACAAAAAATTTTTCTCCGATTTCAAAATTTTAAGTGATCTTTCCGTTTCAGGTCAAGACAAACACTTTCCATCCCGTATCTGTCTGTCTGTGTGTGGCTGTCCCTTGAATCCTTGTCACTTGCATAACTCATGAACTACTGAACCGATATTAATGAAACTTGATTGGATTGTTGGGTCTATCTTGAGGACGATCACATTTCAAAATCGTGTCTAAGGGGGAGGGGTGACATCCCAAAATATTTATTTTTCCAAGATATCTCAAAAACGACACATGTTACGTAAAAATTGTATAGAATCTTTTTTGTATAGCATTCAATTTCCTATAATATAGGTTGTAAAATATTCCCTTACAAAGTTTTATCTTAATTTGTTTTTAAAAATCGTGTTTTGTTTTTTCAAATTGATTCTCAAAAAAAATTTCGTACTAATATTTTTTAGCAAAATTGAATAAAAATTAAAAGGGTTAAACAATACCAGGCAATTTATCTGAACACTTTATCGGTTTTTATTTAAATTGTTCAATAATTAACTACCTTTGGTGAATTTAGCACTAGAAAGCACTATATATTGTCAGATGTATTTTTCTGTAAAATCAATAGAATATAAAATAAATGTATTAGTTAACATTGGTAACATACATTCTTTATCTTCTCATTAAAACAGAAAGTTAAATGGTAAATTATTAATTTCTAGATAAATATGATTTCATCTTACAATTAATCATACTGCAGTGCGTTGCAGTTATACATCCAGAAACAATAAATCTTCACACTTGCGTATCCAACCCATTCCTATACGGTTATATCTCCACACTCCTCACCTTGTACATACATAATTTCCACACGCAAAGTTTTTCTTTGAGGTCTCATGGCTTTCATCTCAAACACACCACACTTTCATTTATATTCCGATATCGCTGTTATGCATAATAACGTTACGATGGCGGGGAGTAGGTAATCACCTCTCGTCAAAGTTCTGTCTCTCGGATGCGGCTCGCGTATTGCCCGCTTTAATGCCAAACTCTCTATGATCTTCACACGCGCCTTTATCTGTCTGTTACTGTCTTGTGCGTAGCTTTAATACTTGAATATTTCACTACTGTGCAGATATTTTGTCATGTCATTGTCAAGGTTTATGTCGGATATATTTATATATGATACTTTGACAGTCGAAAAACCAAAATAAATAATTTACAATAAATGTGTTATATTGAGTTGAAAAATTTCAGAGATGATTTATTAACATAACAGAGAAACGTCTATTTGTTAACTTCATCTCTCTTACAGATTAAATTAAACTGTAATTTTAAGTATATTAAATGCATATTAAAAAATTTCAACCGACGTCTATGGTTTTATATTGAATTTGATATTTAAGAAAAATATGGCTGCTATCGATTTCTTCTACAGTTTAGCTTGTTATTATCCATCTTAGATTACGAAAGGTTATGGATACATAACAACCAACAATAATTCGTATACAAAACTGTTACCAAAACTTGATTGATTGGCGGCCATCTTTTATAAAATTTCGTTATTTACAATGAATTTATATATCCAATAGGCTTCAATTGAAAACTTATAATATGCAAATTATTTATTATAATTCGAAACAATTGTTTTATATTTTTAGAACCGAATGATACGCCGATGACTTGAAGGATGATTTTTGTGGAAAACAATTCTAAGAATGATGGGTAGCGTGTTATGAGTCCTATATCTTTCCTTGTCTAAGGATTAGACCATCTTGTAATCGATATACAGTTATTCGAATACATTATAATGTTACTAATTATAATATCACAATAAAGAAAAACAGTTTTGAAATCATTAAATTAAAATATTAACACAAGTATGAAATACGCTTCTGTATTCTACATAATAAAAAACCCAGACAAATATGATTAAATAATTAATGCTTGTTTATAAAGTCGTTTATTAATTCAAGGACGTAATCATAGATGGCGTCAGCGTTGAGGCGGCCGTCGCGACGTCACTTCCGGGTTTCGTATCGCGGAGATGTTTCAAGTTTAATATCATTCGATCGATTGTCTGGGAGTTTCCGGACAATTAGCTTTGGGTGGTGAGGAATTGAATTTTTGTTTTTGAAGCAATAAATGATTCATATGTAGTTTGTTCACTTAAGAAGAAAAGGGTACAGTTTAAATTTAAATAAATTAAATATACTGTGTTAAATTGATGCTGTAAAGCAACTATAAGTCGAGAATTAGTAAATGTATCGAACATTGAAAAACAAGTAGTAACTTTCTGCATTTTTGCTCTAATTGCAAAATGCAAAAATTGAATTTCTTAAGTTGAAGTTAAAATATTTTATTTGTTTGTTTTATTGCAATTAGTACCTACATATTCATAAAAAAACTAGACAGAATGTAATGAATGTAGTCATTTTTTCAGAGCGCTTAATGTGTTAAACCTTTAAGTAGATCGATTATTATTGCTAGTACATTTGCGTAAGGATTACTAAAGTTTGGCCGATGTAATCGAAACGATTTGTGTGATGGAAAGTTTGCAAAGTTGTTATCGGAAACTTTCGTTTTTAAAACGAATTTCCTACGCAAGCGTTAAACGCAAATTATAATGTATTTGGAAACTTATGTTTTAGTATTTGATGCAGATGAAATTCCGCACACATAATAATTTAATTGCTCTTTATATTTATTTGTTCCATAAAACCTAACGATCATTATAATAGCTACTATATACCAGACTAGAATATGTACAATATTATCAATATGTTTAATTATTTGTAACACAATCCCTATTTCCGTCGCTAGAGTCATGTTAGTCACCACCTTTCTTATAGGAGCCATTCGAGCTGGGTGCGGGCTGTGAATTTTTCGGGTCACGAAGGGTTACGGCCGTGACCCGACGTGAGCGTGAGTAATTTTCAAATATTGACTCTTGAGCGTGCATCATCGTGACTAAAAATATTTACTTCGTAGCTTACGTGATCGTGAGCAAAAACTCACGCACCCAGTTCTAGGAGCTATGACATAAATATAAACTTAAAACATTGTAGAATGTAAAATTTAATAAGAAAGTAAGTTTGATAATTTATAATACCTATTAAATATTTATTTTTACAATTTTCGTTTCCTTTTTTTGTCTGCTAGTAGCCTGGAGATAATTAATGTACCGACAGTTAAAAAAATCATGCAAAATATGAAATAATTCATTCGATATATTTTATGTAGAAATCCAGCTTAACTGTTAAAATTTTTTGAAAATCATTCATGCCGAAGTCAATTTGTTCATAAATCAAACAAGAAGCAAGTGCTTTAATGAATACTTGGCAGACAAATACACACTAGACCGTGCGCCGACAGAATTAGAATTGCGGAGGCACAGTTTTGATTTGTCGACACCAATCTGATGCCAACTTGAAAACAAAATAAAAAATTTAATAATTCTGTAACATTAACTCCATTGGTATTTAATGAATGTAGCGTCAAAATTTTACTGAAATCGTTTAGTAAATGTATTTATATTTTTCTAATTTTGAAATTGTGACACACTAAAATAGTAGTTAATTTATTTGTGTTGTGACAGTGGATATCAAAATATTAACAAATGCGCTGTTACGCAAATGTTTAGTTCCATTAAAAAAAAACATCTGCCAAGTAAATGCTAAATTCACCAAAGGTAGTTAATTATTGAACAATTTAAATAAAAATCGATAGTGTTCAGATAAATTGCCTATAGTATTGGTTAACCATTTAATTTTTATACAATTTCACTAAAAAATATTAGTTCGAAATTTTTCTTAAGACGCACCGATTATTTTTTCGTATATTTTTAATTTTTGACAATTTCAATCGGGAATATTTTACAACAAACGTTGTAGACCTATATTATAGTAGATTGAATTCTCTACAAAAAAGATTCATTCAATTTTTACGTAACATGTATCGTTCTTAAGATATCTTGAAAAAATAAATATTTTGGGATGTCACCCTTCTCCCTTACACACGATTTTGATGATTTTGAAAAGGAACCGTCCTCAAGCCAGTTCCAACCTTCCAACCAAGTTTCATTAATATCGGTTCAGTGGTTCATAAGTTATACGTGTGACAAGGATTCAGGGGATAGACACACAGACTGACACGGAACGAAAAGTGTTTGTCTTGACCTGACACGGAAAGATCAATTTAAAATTTTGAAATCGGAGAACAATTTTTTAGTCTCATTCTAAAACGATCATAAAGCTTCTCGTATTTTCGATATTATAATATTATTATAATATTATAATATATAATATTATTATATTGCGAGGAAGCAATAAGAAAATGATTACTAAAAAATATTTTTTTATTATAAAAGAAAAGATAACTATTTGATAATTAGAAGGTTGCAGTTGCTAAAAAGATTAAACAACTTTGATTTATGTTAAATTACAAATTTTCCTTTATACGACAATAATAATTACATTTGAAGTAAGTAATCAATAATTTATGTCTAAATTGTTTTAAGACATTTCTAGAACGTTTTGGTCAAGTAACTCGATTCTTGTATAGTTTATGTTCAGAAGTGATAATTACAACAACGGCAGTAATAATTAACGCCGCCAGACGTCGTGGCGGTGCTCGTCGGCGACGTCGTCAACGCCATCGACCCATTCGAATTTAACTCTCAAACTTACAAACGTTAATATTCATTACGAGTTTAATTTCAAAAGAAGCAACGGCGGGCTTGTTAAATGTCTTTTAGTGATCATTCACTTTGTTAGTTCTTTTTTGCGCTGATGACTTTAAGGCTTATGTGGAACGTTCTAAATTGCTGAAATATGTGCAAATAATATTTTTATATAAATGTAATGCGTTGTATATTTATAACGATAGATAAATGGTATTAGAATTAAATAAAATTTAAATAAATTTTTTGTGCTGATGACTTTAAAGATAATGGTGTAAGCTATATTTAAAAAGAAAACTGGAGTCTCCTCGATCGCGCCAAGCTGACATATTAACTATTCAACTTATTTGTTAAATTTTCAATTTAAATTTCTTAATAATAGCCGAAGGCGCACTCGAAGGTCTTCGGGCATTAGATAGTCTTAAAGATAATGGTGTAAGCTATATTTAAAAAAAAACTGGAGTTTCCTCGATCGCGCCAAGCTGACATATTAACTATTCAACTTATTTGTCAAAATGACATTTAAAACGTCAAAGTGACATTTAAAACGCCAAAATGACATTTAAAACGTCAAAATGACATTTAATATATCCAATCAAATATCAATTTAGAAAAACAAAACACGAATTTTTAAAATAAATTGAGATAAATCTTTGTAAGGGAATATTTTACAACAAACGTAGTAGACCCAAATTTAATGCTCTACAAAAAATATTCTATAAAATTTTCTCGTAAAATGTGTCGTTCTTGAGATATCTTGAAAAAAGAAATATTTTGGGGTGTCACCCCTCTCCCTTACACACGATTTTGATGATTTTGAAACGGGACCGTCCTCAAACCAAACCCAACTATCCGACCAAGTTTCAATAATATCGGTTCAGTGGTTCATGAGTTATGCGTGTGACAAGGATTCAGGGGACAGACGGGCGGACGGACGGACGGACACACGGACAGACAGACAGACACGGAACGAAAAGTGTTTGTCTTGACGTGAAACGGATAAATCAATTTAAAATTTTGAAATTGGAGAACTTTTTTTTTGTCTCAATCTGAAACGATCACATAGCTTTTCGTATCTTCGATATTGCGAGGAAGCAAAATGGAAACATTTTATCAATTTTCAAACGAAAAAATAATAGGACGAGAGAAGAACTCACATCCAAGCCTGCTTGGGGTGTACAATATGATATGTAAATGATACGAAGTAGATTTTCAAATTTTTTACATACCACAAAACAGTGATTCAATTAATTTCATTCAAGTGCACGACAGTTTTAATTCAATCACGCAGGATCTATTCTCATGTTTGCTCTACATAAGAATACACAGTAAGTTGTAATTCTACATGTGTATGTATGTAAGTATCCTTATACGTACAATTGGTATAAGAAGCACATTGTGGTTTAGCAACGGAAAAGAGCATTTACATCTAATAACGTAAGCGTGAACCCCTTCTTCCATACCAATCACGGCACAGAGTGGTCTCGTTTCGTTTTATGGCCAGTGGAACACTTAAAATTTAATACCAGCCTTCCCGCGTGTACCCCGTATCTGGTATCGTTAGCACCTCGGTAACAAAGCCCGGGAGGCAGATAGTTCACTCGAATTACCTTGTTGAAACTTTTCACACTTTTTGAATGAGCCTTTATGTTTAATATATTTAGTGTCCATTTTGGGTAAACGTTTTCTTAGACGTGTGTAAGCTGCACAGAGATGGCGTTGCTAGCTTTTTCAGTATAAAAAGTAAGTAGTTCAATTTAAAAGGAAAATTATTATGTTAATAAATCGATTTATATTAAATTATAAAATAAATGAAATATACAAACATTACGAAGCTTTTTGCATTATTAGAAATAACTTATTTTTGTAACAAAAAAACTAAAATCGTCAACAGAAAATCTCTCATTATCCTAACACACACGATCGAGCTGGATTCAATGAACTCCGTGAGTGGCGAAGGTGATCGACGAGTGGAAACGTACTTCTTCCCTTATTCGTGAGTTTGTTGCATCCAGTCTGCTTGTCTTAATCCGTACCATTACATTTTTAATATTAACATATTTTAAAATAAAAAAATCTATTTAAAGCCAATCCTGAACTGTTATCCTTACACTTTGCTTTCACATTTTGTTAAGATATATTAAAGTTAAATAAAAGTAGGTTTATATGATTTCATGATCTTGCATATTTTTTTGATAATCACTTTGTATGCAATGAAGATAAAACTAACTCTCTGGCATTATTCTCGTTTTATTTTTCAGTAGACCTGTCCAATATACATATAATTTCATGTTATTTGAAATGCAAAAATATATCAATCGGAATATATATGAAACAAATAACTATGGTAATTTTGCATGCGAATATATTAAAAAATTATAGATATACGACAATTATATTTCTACTTAATTAAAATACCTAACTAACATTTGCGAATAAATCGTTAAACAAAGGCAAATTATTCAACATTGAGTAGTTAATATGTTCGTGAATATACTCGTAATTTTCACTAAAAACAAATTAAAAACCCGTCTAATCAGAATAACCTCTAAAGTACAAAAAGTCATTTATTGTGTACGTGGGTTATATACGTATATACATAGTTTGAGTATTCCTTAGATGCGACGTTGGCTGATTTCATATTCCATGCCGTCCGGAACTTCCCCTAATGAAAATACGCTGTAAAATTTCTTCATAATTATTAAAACAGGTCACGAGTTTTCGTCACTTGAACTAATTATGTGCTAAAATAGCTTTTTATTATGCCATTTTTCAGACAAGTAATGCTTTGCAATCCCCAATATGCTGCTGTTATGTTCGTAGAAACATCGATCGGATTATGCGATGGTTTACAAAAGTGCGTTAATTTTAATCGATGCATTTATCTTGCTACAATTATAATACATTATAATTTTTTATGTCTAAATACAATATAGTTAACAAATTGTAAAAAATGTATAAAAAGAGCAGCCTGACTGTCGTAGAAAAAAATATATGGGTTATTTTTACTCCTTGGAATTTTTCATCTACATATATATGAAATTTGTGTGTCAACTCAGAAAGAAACAGTTTACTAAAGGATTAAAAAAAGTTTCTTTTTCTTGATTTCAGTTTCGAATACGGATATTTATTACTTATTAGTAATAAGAAACTGGCACCAGTCTTGGATATGACCCCAGTAATGACTATTTTTAAATTAAATGTACTTAATTAGAAATATTTGTAGATATTTGATAAATACCATTTCTGAATATTAATCTATGTATATACATACAACTTGACAATTCTTTCTTTTATATCTTTTGTGTCGCAGTACTTATCAATGCGTGCTCATTACTAGTTTTACTTTATCCATTACTGGAGAAAAAACATAAACAAAATAAAAGGCTATAATTAAAAAAAAAACTATATTTGCCGACTTTGGTAATGAAATTGATTAAATAAAGAGTTACTTGTTTTATTAGTAACATGAGTTCATGAGAATTACAAAAAAGAAACCCGTCAATCACAAAAACAGTAAACCTTGCTCTTATAGCGGCAATAACTGCGATTACCTTATTTATTTTTGAATTAGATACAAATAAAATTATCAGTACTGATATTTTATTTGTTATTTACAGTTAAAAGTATACCTATAATGTTTCATTTAATTTCCTAGAATAGGTCATATACGACAAATATTCGCACATCAATAAAAACATCTAAACCACGTATTACCCCATGTATTTACATTCATTCCAGTGAGGTTTCATTACACTAGTTGATACATAATACAAAATCGACAATAAATCAGCGAACACAGTCGACGCGGCACGAGGGCGTCCGGAACATCGACGGCACTTGTTTGTGAGAGTCCGCGTGCATGAAATGAAGAGAAATAACACTCGGAAGTCACAGGACAGGTCGCCATCTGTCTCTAACCGGATAGCGCTGTGCTTTCGTGTCTGGTTAATATTAGAGATTATTATAAGTGCTTTAGGTATTTTGCATATGTACATGTAAGCGCTTGTATGGAAAACGTCTGTGCCTCAGATTTGTTACTGATTGTCCAAAAGTTTGACTGATGTAATACCCATCTACATTGAATTTATGAAATGTAGATTGTCATTGTCCATAAACATTTACATGGCTATATAAAATTAACATTGTAAATAATGACGAAATTTAAACGTTTCAAAATTCATTATTAATCGAATTATACTTCAGTAATTAAATACAGTGGTTAAGCAATTTATTTTGTGCGTCACATTTAATTGTTTTAAAAATACATAGATTAATAGTGATACAAAATAAATAATTCTTATAATTTGATTTATATAAATGATGAACGGATCACCTGAATTAAATTAATTAAGTAAAGTTATGTACAAAAAAGAATATATATTCGTTTCTACTTGATGTATTTTTTCCCCAGTATTGCACACCCAAGACAAGCTATGCTTGCTTCTATGTTTGTTCTATTGTGCTAAAAATTTCTTGCGTATATACATTGATAAAATGAGCATTATATCTTAAATTTCTTTAGTAACCAACTTAAAAGTATACATTTTCTGGATGAGAATATTTATTTTATCACACATACAAAAATTGAACGTATTATGATAATTGTTAATATTATATTTATTTACTATTTGTGAATTGCTTTTTTCAGTGTTTGTATATATAATTATTAAGTGAGGTTATGTCATTTATTTATTATGTTCTTAAATTAATATACTTACATAATCACTATTATTACTAAAATTGACAACCTTAGTTATTAATACATTTTTTTAAATTTAAGGAATGTGAATTTTATGGCCAAGCCATGCTATTTGGAGATATTTGGTTAGGAATATCTTGTTTAATGGTAAAATGGTGGTTACCACTTTCTATAGTTGAAACAAAAAATGAATTACATAACAAACAAATGAGACAGATGTTTTGTACTCGTATGTACGTATAAGATATAAGGGTATTGGATTATAATAAACTGTATATCAAAATTTGTACTTTTCACATAAGCGCAATTAAAAATGATTAGACACACGTATTAATATAACTAATATAATTGAATTTTCTAAGACTCGAATCTCTATATCACTGTAATGGCGGCTTCAAATTCCATTTGTGCTATGGCGCGAAAACCTTGTGGTAATTGAATTTACACCGCGTTGTTGTATGCAAATGTTGCTTAATTGAAATTATCTGGCAGCGATTTCAATGGCATCCCTTTGTTACCTGTTTCACTTTCATTACATTTACGTAGTCGATATAATGTATTACCCCGACATGATTTTACACGCACGTTTATATGATTGTCAAACTTTATCTCTACCGCATATATTGGATTGTTTTCGTAATCGCTACGATATAATTGATTGCTGTTTGCAACGCTTTTAATAAAGATAATTAAACTTAAGTTAAACATAATTATTTATTTATTGTAAGGGGTGGAGAGGGCAGGACGCTTAACGATGTATGCTAAAATTGTAATTGGGAATAAAATATATGACCACTCATTACTTTAACAATCCAACTATCGAAGACAAATATATTTTTCATGTCTATTGTAAAACATTATTTTTCTGGGATAAAATCAGACAGTGTTTGGGGGGGGAGGGAGATATATTTAATTATAAAATATAATTAATTTATTAAAAATTTCACTTCAGACCACCAACATTTTCTTGATTACCATTATATTTAATATTAGAAGTTAAAATTCCATCTCTTCAATTAAATAATAACTGAATGTATGGACTTAAATTGAGAAATTATACATAAATAATAAAAATTGATTATATATAATCATTATTTGTAAAAAGGTACTGCAAAATATGATCGGCAAAAGTTTCTTATAAATTAACTCGAATTTAAGAAAAGATAATCACTACAATATAGCAATAAATTATTGTAATTATACAAGGTACGGCAAGATAGCTTTATAGCGATATTTAAGATAAAAACTCTTTACCGTCTTACCCTATTCCGATAAATGTTTAAGTAAATCAATACGTGACTATTTAAAATATAACAAGTTTAAAGGCTATGAAAATACCGTAGATGAAACAGTCTGTACAGAATTTGTAAGTAATTTAAATAATGTTTAGTGAGCGTGCATGTCCGTGATATTTTTTCTATACCCGTGCCAGATCTGATGTAAGTAAAAAATGAATTCGTGAACAAAAATCACTCACGCGCTTTGCTATACAGTATATATATACACTCAACTACAAACATTGCAAACGTTATAGATCGGGAGCCGGTAACAGTAAATCTGCCGCCATCGCGGATTAAAATTTTTATATAAATTGACAGTTAAAGAGCATAAAAACAAAATGAGCCCGGTATAACAGCGCAAAGCCTGCCGAAAATGTGTTTAATTAAATTTATTATTATTAAAAAATGGTTTTTGCTGTCATAATACATATAAAAGATGATATTCTCTTTCAGAAAAATTAGGTATGACAAACCCTCTCTTACCAAAAGTGTCTATCATACTTCTCCAAATACCTCCTTCATCCTTTATACGTATTATCAATTTCATCCGATTCCACGATTACGACAAAAAAACATTTTTTTAAATAATAATTAATTTGATTAAACACCTTTTCGGTAGACATTGCGCTGTCATACCGGTCTCATTTTGTTTGTATGCTTTTTAACTGTCAAAACTTATTTAAATCCGTGATGACGGCAGATTTACTGTTACCGGCTTTCGATCTATTGTAATACATAAAACCCAAACAATACAACAGTTTATCCAACATATTCATTTGATTACCATGCAGATGATGATGATATTATTAAAGTATTTACTATTTACCCTACAATGCCGAGCGTACACAATAAAGAGCCGCAAAAATCTGCAAAATATTCATATGAGAATGTAATAAACAAGCACTGGCAATATGATTTTGATCGTCAAAGAGAACGTAATTCCATTGGATCACTTTGTATGTAGATAAACAGTACACACTCTTGCTCGGAAGGAAGCGGAAACGTTGATAAATGGAGTGGTGTGCTATGTCTCCCGCTCTCCGAAACCCCCTTCCAACGCTATAACGGTGATGTACTTCATCCCTCAACCCCCTAGGCTTTGACCAGTACCGGTTATAAAATTTGCACAAAATATATTCTAAAGGTTTGATATTTTAATGAAATTTATATTTAGATTTTGATGATATTTTTAAGCTACAAAAAAAATTAGTTACAGAATAAATTATTTAATAATTTATCTTCTGAACTATTTTATTATTAGCCCTTTCTTATTATTTTATCTTTGAACTGATCAACTATGAAATAATAAATAAAATATTTTTTTAAGATAAAGATCTGAAGTATATATTATATTTTTTTACTTAATTTTCTGAATCCAACCCTGGCTACACTCCAGTAGCACACTGTACCAGAATTCCGGTTATCTAAGCGACATGACTCGTCAACAAAAAACTCCGGTTACAAAAGTTGTGATAGTTTTGTTCGATATTTAGTGAAAATAGGATCCTTTTTTAAAACTGTCTTTGTATACCTATAGCATAAAGAGGTTTTCTGTATGTGTCATTTTTAATCTTGTGTGTGTGAAATTGTTGATGCTGTAAAAAATTCAGAACGATAGTGGTTATTTATTGTTTGAATTTGTTCTGTAAAACTACTCGGTGACATTTATTCGATGTTTTTATTTGATCTATGGTATACTCATTCATCGAGAAAAATTTTGTTCGTATATGAAAATATGACAACTTTCTTCTGTACGCTTTTGCTTTCAATTTATTACAGATTCTTGATTGTAGTTTTTATGCATTGGCTAAATTAAATTACTTATTCAATACAACTTCAAAATGTTTATAATTTAGCTATAAATTTGTTATACATATATTAGGTATAAGGGGTCATCCATAAATTACGTCACACGTTAAGGGAGAAAGGGGTCTACAAAGTGTGACAAGGGTAGGAGTCACAAGCTTCATGACGTCATATCTAAAAAATCAAAACAATGAATCTTATATGAATTCTAATAGCAAAAATGTGAGGACAAATTAATATGTTGTTAGTAATTAACTCGAGACTGGTGAAGAGTTAAGGTCGATATCGAGCCGGTTTTGGTCTGGCATTGTTCCAATCAAAGACAACAAAACAATAAACAATGATATCATTCACATTATAGGTATCGGTCAGGTCTCGGTCCAATCTCGTTTCGATACAGCATAATGCAAATAATATTTTACTGGGCCGTGATCGAACCTGGTATGGATTGTACCCATAGTGTGAATAGGAACTTCAGTTCGTCTTCGATCATTCTAGTACTGATCACCGAGTAAAGCGTGATCTAAACTTGAGTGATAATGTGACCGGATCGAGAGCTGCTCGTTAATGTAAATGTCATAAGATTTGATTGGAGCGAGACCAGACTGAGATCGGCGCAAGACTGGCTCGTTAGTCTGGATCGACCCTTATTGGGAAAATTTTTCCTGCTGTTTATATTATTTTAAATAATATAAACAGCAATGAAAAAAATATTTTTTTTTCGTTGATTTTGAGTACGTAATTATTGTTTTAAAATTTGTGTGATGTCACAACATGCGGAGGGAGGGAGGTAACTCGAATGTGATAACCTGTGACAAGGCCGAGGGAGGTAGGGGTAAAACAATCATGACATTTGAGTGACGTTATTTATGGATAAGTAGGACCTAAATAAATCGGATTTAGTCAGACATATTCATAATATTCGTAGTTTTTTTGAAAGCGTATGATTAAAAAATGTACAATTTAGTTAGTTAACCCGTTTGAACTTATGTAGATTCATGTTTGTAACTGAAATTGTACCTAAGAAGTTTAATTTCACTGAAACATTTCATTTTATCGATGAAATTTTTAAATGAAATTTCATTCGTTCTAAATGAAAACTTTTTTTAAACAAAATCTAAAATTTATATTGATTCTGAACTGTTCTTTACCTTATATCAAATCCACCATTTTTCAATTAAATATTATTTACTAAGTATCATCTAGTGCGAAAAGGTTTTTTATCCCTAAATTTTGATTATCCGTTTCTGACAAGTACAAATTCCTAGAATTTTCTTCAATGGCCTCCTGAGAACCGTCCCGTGTAAGTTGAGAACCACTGAAGTATATCTTATTGGTCTTTCGTGTGCTACTAGAGGGTTAAACTCAAACCTTAATTTTACGTAATTCCGCTATCGTTAGGTGGAGCAAATCCTTAGGAACAAGTAATAGAGATTTAACAGCTGGCGGTAAATTTATAGATCACAAATCGGAACATAATTTCCAAGCTGCAGTCGCCTTTCATTTCAGCAACAGTGATATATCATTCAGCATATGTAAATGTAGCTCCGTTCATCTATCATGGTCATGGTACAGCCACTGTTTTAGCTATGACAGTTCATGTGGTCTGCATTCTAAATGTGTTTGAGCTAGAGAGATGTATGAGGGTACGTAAGAACCTCTTTGTCTTACATGAGTCTTGGATGTTCAGTTATCATTTGAATTACTATTAGATAGAAATGGTCTATAGGTGTACATTAGGTTCTCTTTGTTTTGTAAATGACTTGGATATATGTATAAATTCAATAGATGACAAATTCTGTATGGGTTTGTACAATAATGGTAAAAATAGTTTTGAGAAATTTTACTTTTAAATATATATTATTTATAGCCATTGGTAATTAATTGAAAATATACTGAAAAAACTTTTCTACTGCAGATTTAATTTTAGTTTTTATATTCTAAAATTACTTTTGATTTTTTGTTTTTAATAATTTTAACAAAAATATATACTATTTAAAAATATAACATAAGCTTTAAAAAAGGAAAAAAAATATAATAAAATATCACGCATAAAATATAAAAAAACCGCATTAAAGTAATGTAAATGCAATTTGTAAATTTAATTAAATGGAATAATTTAACAGCAGATATAAAAATATATTTCAAATGTGAAAAATAACATTTGCAAAACTCCGTACTTGAGTACTACAGTTAATCAAATCATTTAAAAAGAGTGTGCAAATGAGGAACGAATGAAAATTTATGTACGTTTTTCATTTGTTTGATTTATTAATGTTTGTATTCGCAATGCTTTCTTCATTTCATATTTTATATCAAGCAGAAAATGTTCAATCCGATATAAAAATTGTGGTATGTGTTAAATTCATTTTTAACATTTTATCTAAGTTAATTTTTATTTATCATGCTTTATGTTTCGTACTTTTGTGAATATGAAATAAATTTCATTATGTAAATATAATTGTAAAATATTTTTAAAATAACATCTCTCTCTAAATTACATTATTTACATTAAAATATGTGTGGTTAAATTATCTATATACATTATTAATTATGATTTTATTAAACAATTAATTTCTGAAAATATTAATCAGAACACATAATTTATCATTTCTAACTAAAAAATTAGTTTAAAAAATAAATTAAAAAATAAATAAAAATGATACTTAAAATCTATATATTACACGTACTGCTTATTTTATTTGATATGAAGAGGGATAGAGTCGGCTTAGTTACATTTCTAAACATGTAGATTATTGTTTGAGCAATATGAATCAGTCATGTAGTATAATCCAATTCCACCCCCTTAAAAAGCACCAAAAACTTTAAATTTAATTTTGAGAACTCAATTATATTATTCGTATAACATGTTCTACTATTAAATACTCCAAATCTCAGCTTTTAGGTCAAACGGTTAAGTAGTTACAATGATGTGACCGACATAAAAACAGTGTTGATTCCATAATTTTTCCTTTATCCGATTCCGTTACGGAACACTAAAATTGAATTTCACTAGCTCGTTTGCAAAAATCACCTAAATATACAAAAATGACATTCCCAGACGGAGCATTTCAAGTTCATACATTATTACAATATCAAGTTATGACACTAGAAAGAGGATTTTTACATTTCGCAAAAGTTTTGACTAATGACTTCCGTATGAACTGAATCTATCAAAATGGGATTTGGCGTTTTGAATATTTGAATAGATTGAAAAATAACGATGATAGTTCTGAACATCCAATAAAGTCTGCTATGCACAAACAGGTAGTGATTTATCTTCATAAATACATTGGTTTGACTTTCATATATAAACAGTACATTCTTGTTTACCTGAGCTGTTAAAATAGATAACGAAACTTGGGTTTTAAATAAATAGAAACAATATTTCACTGTATCAGTATAAGTAGACTTAAAAAAACACTGAACAATTTTTTATGGATACAAATAATTTAAATTATTTGAGTCATATTTACTGAAAGCAAGAAAATTTTTCTCGAACTAAATAATTAATTGACGTTGTGTCTAATAACCCAGTTATTTATAGGAACCTATTTGATCTAAATAGCCTAATTTATTGATACAAATTAATGTTATTTAATTCAATACAATAATTTTTTAAATTGATGTAATTAATGATTTATTACAAATAATAAATATTTTTGAGCGAAAAATTTACTAAGTTTACTCCATTTCAAATGATGTGCTGCAAATATATACTTTTTTTGTACATACCATCCAAATTAAAATATATATGTTAAAGGAGGTATTCTAGTCAAGAACGTTTTTTTTCAGAGGGCATTTTCTTGAAGAGTACCTACCTATATTTTTTAGTTCAGCGATGTAATATTTCAAGATCTTCTCAACTGATTGACTTCTTCCTACATCATCAGACCAACCACTGGAAAATATTGTATTGTGAAATTAATAAGTGTTGATTAACAGTTCATAGTTAATTTAATTAAGTGATTAATAATGCAAATTATAAATTTTAAAAATATTTAATTGTTTGAAACTCCATTAACTAATAAATTCATTATAATTATATTCAATTAATTTATTAATTAGAATATACAATATAGTACAATTACAATGTAGTCACACATAAAATATATATTTCAGTTTTAAAAAAATATAGTACTGTACTATACAATATAGTACGTATAGTTGCCGTACTTATACTGATTAAGAAACTTTTTCGTTTTTATTTTGGCAGCCATTTGGAAACATTCTTTTCACTGATGTATATGATCGTGATCGTATATAACTAGCCCAATTGACAATAGGTAAATAATATTATATAGAAAATATTTGCCATGGGAAACACTGGACTATCTTACACGTAATCCTGACAGTGAACAGTGTACGTTATTCTTAATTTATTAAAACACATTTCTGATAAATTAATAAAAGATAAAATAAAATGAATGGGACATAAACTATACATAATATTATTCTCTACATTATGTATTAAATAAATTTTTTGAACGTTTTAACCGAAAACGGATGTTTACTCTTGTCAGTTTTTGAATTTTCGAATTATTTTTGAAATAAGAAAAAAATGCTTTAGTTAAAAAATGTCGATTATGTTATTAATTTTTAACTTGACCATTTTTCTCTATTTCGCACTGTTTCAAAATAATTCGAAAAATTCAAAAATCGACGTAGGTAAACATCCGTATCCGTTTTAAATGGTATAAGAAACTAAAAACCTAAGTAAAAACTTATTTAGTATTTTTTGTAAATAAATTGCTACAAAAGGATAAATATCCTATCCTACACTATAATAAATAATTAATTTGTCTCGAATCTGTGAATCAACCTGTATATAAAACTTAAGAAAGGAGAAATGAAAACAACAATTCCAAAACTAAAAATAAAAACGTAAGATGAGCACACCTGATGAATAATGTATAAATTTTACATTAATGCAACCTTCGTAAATATATGCAGTACACAATTAAATTAATAAAAGGAGCGGTAATTTTCCCTCATTGCGGACATTCTTAAAACGAAACCGTATTAATTTAAATACGGAATTATAATTCAGAAAAGACCTCTGACAAACTTATTCAAATTAAAAATTATTCTACGTAGGTATTTTGAAAGTTTTAGGAAAACATTTGCAACCTTAATTGTGGCACAACGACCGCTACGGAGCCCAATCAAAGTTGGCGTTGGTAAGAAAAAACACATCACAAAGCTTACGCAGAGTTTACCAAACTGTGGCATGTGAAAAGTATGTAAACAATTTATACCTTAATAACATGAGCTTTTGAAAATGTTAGTTTGTATATAAAAATACTCTTGTAATCTATACAATTTGATAATTAGGTACTTGCAACTATATTATTCATTTTAAGAGTTATACCTTTTGCTTGCAATTTTTTATACTACCATCTGAATTGGAAATATGGCAACTGTTATTATCAAACAGTGGTTACACGAAATTATGGTAGTTCTAATAGGAAAAAATGAAAAATTAATTAACAAATAAAGAATGTTATTAGTTATTATATTTTTATGTGATAAATAAATAATAGTGAGAGTTTAAGGGTCCTTATTAACGTTGTATATATTTCTGTATACAATTCAATAACTGGACACATTTATTTAATTAAAATTATAAATTTCAAATTTGACTAAAAGTGGTAGAAGCATCTTGAGCATTGTTGAGTGTCACTGTAACACCGAATTAACATTTCCCGCTCGATAAGGAAGTGGCGATAAAGGTCGCAGGTAAGATAACGTCGGCAAACGTGTTGACAATTTAACTCTACTTTTTTTCTGCGCTGCACGGACATAGCGGCAATATATTTTTATTTTTTGTTTAATCGGTAAAGAAAGCTTTTACTTCGTTGTAAAAGCAACGGTATCTATTTTCTTGAAATAATTAAAATAAACTGTGTACCTTTCTTCCTTTATTGTGCAGTAGGTATTAATGTAGTTTGTATTGTATTTTATTAACTTACAGAAATAACAATTTAGTGATGAATATTCATATATTACTATTTGATTTCTCATATTTCATAATATTATGGGTAACTATCTCTTAGGGTAGTCGAAAGGTGCGGTCCATGATATATTTTGGGTTATATATCAATGCTCGTGCATTTTTTCTATACCAAATTATTGTTAAAACTTTGAAATTATTTAAAAAGTAACTTATTCAAAATAGTTCATATTTTCTGTGATAATTTATCGAAAATAATGCAAATATATTGAAAACAATATAAATCTATTGAAAACAGGAAGGTGATTTAAAAGAATGGCTATAATAAATTTCTTTTTTTAAGTTCTTTAATTCTGTATATTATTTTGAATTCACATTTAAAACATAAGAATTTTCTTGTTATTATTTTTGTATTTATTCTTTATGCGTTATATTTTTCATTAATAACACAGTTACACAAAAAAAGTGCGGGGAGCCATATAGCATTGTAGTATTGGTCGAGCTTAGTCGAAATCCAAATTTTTGGAATTTTCTGCTTACCAGTTTTTTTTATTTATTTGAGCCTGAATTTTTCCAAGTTAGCTAAACCCAAAATTCAAGCGGAAATTAAAAAAACTGGTAAGCATAAAATTAAAAAAACTTGGATTTAGACTAAGTTCGAGGCTTTTTTAAAATAATAACACCTCTGTAATCTTCCTCAAACCTTACATTTTATTTATAAACAGTTTGGACAATATAAAAAATAAAAATAAATAATAATTAATTACAGAAAATATGATAATTAGTATTTTTTAAATTTTGTTTGAGAATTACACATAAAAAATATTTTCACAGATATTGTTTTTCATTACTGAATTATTTTTTTCTTCCATTGTATGAAGAGTCAAATAATTCATATTGAATTGATGAATTTTGTTATAATATGAGTTTTATAATAATTATATAACCTAGGGGCTTAATCAGATTAATTTCCCCCATTCTATTTTATCGCAAATTTATACTAAAATAGAGTAGAATTTCTTTTAGGTTGTTATATTTTATTTTTGTAATGGTATTTCCGTTAATATATAACCTATAATGTGAAAATTCTTTAGATATCGATAAATTCTTGTTCACGTTTTTTGACATAATACCTAACAAACTAAAGTGTAATGTTAAATATTTCAATCATCACGTGTTTTCACGTAGTTTAAAATATGCACTACTATTCATAAAACTATATAAATATATGAATAAAAAATGCGGTAGAGAAAAAATGTTATATTTAATGTCGTAAAATATGTAAAAATTTGTTAAACTGAATTGAATTCAGTATATAATATGCTGTGGTACATTGAGTACATTTCAGGTTTGTACTTAGTTTGTCTTTTAAAACTTTGTCGATTTAGATCACTATAAAATATTACCAGAAAAGTTATCTATGTACTGGAAAATATATTCAAGATTTATTACTTTAGTGTTTTATTATAAGTTTGTCTATGTAAAAGAACAAATATATTGTCCATTGATTTTTCAGTTTGCTGGAATTGGTTGTTGAATAATTATATATGAGTGTAAAAATAAATTTAGTTAAGTGTTTATTTCTCTCTTTTGAACTTAAGGAATACTTTTTTGTATTTACTTTTGTCAATATACTTCAAATTTAAAATTTTCCACAAATCGGAAAACGGAAGACTTATGAAATCAATACTGTGTTTGTTTGTTTGCCACAGCCTTCTAGCTACTGAACTGTTTGACCTAGAAAAATTATATTTGGCATAATTATAGTAAATTATGACCAATAAAAGATCTGAATTATAAAAAAGATAATTTTGAGTTTCTGGTACTTTTTATTGGGGATCAAATGAAAATATATTTTAAATTAATTCTAAAAAAACATTTTACATACATACCTATGTATATTCGAATGTAATAGTGAGAAACGATTTTTTAAGAAACGAACTATTAATTAGAACTATAAAGTTATTGTTAACTTTGATTAAATTAAATTAATCGAATAAATTGCAAAAGTAACGGTACGCGACACTCGCATTTGACAAATTTTGATAAAAATAAACTATACAATATAAAAATATATCCAATATCTTGTTATTCACAATTTTCACACGTTAATGATATGGTTGTAAATGTAAAATGCAGCCCTGTATGAAGGTATACATTCTGTTACATAACACATAAATAACATACCGAGTATGCGATATTTTTACATCGCGCAGTGCGTTTGGCGGAGTCAAGGCCGAGCCACCACCGCCATCTGCGTCAGATGAAACATGCTACCGTGGTGATGTATACAATTTGTCATGGTGGATGACATAAAGTCGAGTTCAAAGATGAATATTCCCTCTGTAAGATATTCAATGCACGCGTCTATCAAAGCAGTCGAGTATCCGTGTAGCTAATTAAAAATTAATTCAAAATTTTTGTGATTTTGGTTTCTTGATGTTTTATTATATTACATACAAAAGTAATTCGATTTTATTTATTATGTTTTGTTGAATTAATAAGTTTATGTACATATATACTATAGACGTTTTGTGAATTATGGTAAAACGTCTCTTAAAAAAACACAGTTTAAACGTCTAAATTTAAAGAAAATCGTTCAGGACCTATTTTGTGTATAATAATTGATAAAACGAAGATTATTGTTATAATTATAATGTTCAACAATTAGAACAAATTTGTTGTAATGGGGAAAAATGATAATTTATTCTAGAAAATATTATAGTGGATTATTAAGTTCAAAGATATATTTCGTGATTCTGGAAACCCAGGTTAATCGGACATTTTTACTCAAAACATTTCAGGAAAGTATCAAACTCGGCATAGTTGAATATTGAATATGTATTTGATTCACTAAATCTTTACTTGGTAAGCAACTCTACAGAGCAAAATTTTCTTACATTGTGAGAGGTCGCGTGAACAGCGCAGAAGGCTCAAGGCGACCATGCGTCCGTAATATATGGCCGCCATTTGGAGAATGAAGCACTGCGCCACAAATAAAAATGCTATCCTCTTGCGAACGATAAATTATAATGGAAAGGCTTGTTATATCCCGAGATATTGACGAGTATCGATACCTCGAACGTATATCCTCTGGTCAGTGGCGGTTTATGTATAAGAACAAAGAGATAAACATAAATTATTTTTATTTTGCATTAACAGTGTTATGCTGCTCTATTAATTTTAGGATAATTAAATATTAATTTTTATTTAACAAAACGAAAAGGATATAACTATAAATCTGTGAGTTCAGAAAATGTTTGAGTCTATGCAATGTTTTATAGTCAGTTATATAATCCATTTTGTTGATTTGCAACAGGTCCATATTAATAAAATTTGCAATAGATATTTTCTATTTTCTAATAAAAATATGTACCTATATAAAAATCAAAATCAAAAATAACGATGTTGATGTAATAGTTATTTTAGTGAGTAACTAACAATAAAATTAGGTGAGGGAGGTATTAAAAGGATTAATGGTAGTTATAAAGTTGATAAGTATTTAGAGGAGGCAGTCAAGTAAGATTAAAATATGAACATTTTTAGATTGCAATTTGATTTTCAGAATTCAAACAATCATTACTCTTTATTCTAGATTACTATCAGTTTAAACCCCACATATTATGTCTATGAACTACCACTGAACGTTATCATAAAACAACGAAATTCGGGAACTTCTTATATGTACCTTATTACACAAAAGAGTTATCGTGCAATTGTTGTGGATCAATTCAACGAAGAATTATTTATTTTGCTGAATTATATATGAAACTGTGTATTTGAAAAATATGGTAAACTCGTATGTATTTGAATGAATGTTTAAGATTTGGATTTTTTAAATGATTTTTAAATTGAGTGTTTTATTATATTTTGTAGTGGACTCTTATCAAAGTGTCGAAATGTGTTTGAAGTATGAAATTAAATGTATTGACATATATTTACACATATTTCAGTTTTGGTCGCTAATGCCAGTACAGATATAATATACATATATGTAATTAGATTACATTACACTATTACCATCCGTAGTGGCTGCATCAATATCCGGTGGCGATAATAACGAATTCCTTTAACTGAAGCTCTGTAAAATCCCACACTACTCAACACGGTGTGTGTATCTTGCAACAGAACTGTATTACATATCATTCAAAGCTGGTCGGTACAAATAAACACACTAGATTAGCTTGATTAGTTTTAGCTGTGCATTTACACACATACATACGTTTGTATCTCGCTACAGAGTGGTTCCAGGAAACGCAAGCGTCCGGCCGCCTGGAGCGGTGCCCGGAACACAGATAATGGACAAGGATGTTTGATAATTATTGTTAATTATATTATTTATTCACAAATGTATCCATGAAAGTTTATAGTGTCAATATTATTTTGATATACAAACATGTATTTAAAATTTACAAAACAAAACATTCATACCAAATTGATCAAAATCTAATTAACGGTTCAAAAAATATTCAATTTTCAAATCAAATATAAAATTTATAAATAAATTTAAATAGATACAATAGCACCTCGCAATTACGGCGTAATTGGGACCGAACACTCGCTGTTAATAGAAAAACCCCGGTAAGTGAATTAAGGCTTTTTTTGTGCCTCACGAGTGCCTGCAAGCAAAACTGCGTACTATGTACTAATATATATTAAGTGTGCAATAACACTATAAAACAACGATAGAAATGGAAATTTACATAATGTTTACCCTTAAATATATATTTAGTACGTAAAGTACGTGATTCAAAACTGAAAAATAAATATAAATATAAAATTTAAGAACGCCGTTAAGCAAATAGCCGTTATTTCTAGGTGGTACTGTATATGTCAATTTGAACCATCATTGCAATAGTTTTTAAATAATGATTAATTAAATCATACAATCACATTTATTTTTAGTTCGTGTTAAATGAATTAACTATGAAAACAAACTGATATTATAAACACGCTTAGCTAACGAAATGAACTATAAATAAACTATATTATTTTTTTGTGTGTGGAACGATTACGATCTACAAACAAACTAAAAATATAACAAATGTGAAACATAAGAACAATACTTAAAACTGTATCACTGAAAGATTTATAATATACAAAAATAAGCTTTGTTTACTTGTTGTAAAGCTTTTTCGTTCATCAGTCAATGTTTTTTCTAGTATAAATAAAGAAAGAATTAAATCGACCGACATATTTTTATATAGAATTGAAATTTATAATATGAAGTTATAGATTTAGGTCGAATTTAACATTTAGTTTCTTGGTTATTATATAGATATAAAAATATTATTTTGTATTTTTAATATGATTTAAAAAATCTTATTGTTAGTGAATTTAAACCTCCCGAAAGATTTAAAAAGTTGATCTTTTAACATTATTTCATTTCTCACTGCCCAGGAAAAAAATTTAGGTCTGAAGTGATCAAATCACTGACAGATCTGCATTTTGAGACATCATATTTTTTGCCTGCCTAGATCTACAACGACCTACAAAGATCTTTGATTGATCAGTGAACAAATATGATTTTGTTTCAAAATGCAGATCTATCAAGATCTGATTTTATAACTTCAAATCTAAAAATTTATCCCGGGTGTGGACATCCTATGTAAGTGCTTTTCGAAAAGATTTTTTCAGTAATAAGGTTAAACAGGTAGAGATCCTAGTTTTGTAAAATTTGTAAAATACACAACAAAATTTAAAAACTAAACGTCGTTTATTTTTACAAGCTTTTTTCTGATATGAATTATGTATATCAACAGTATATTTTTCGTAATATTGACGTATTTATACAAACGATTACATTTTATTAACAGTTGTACGGTTCTAATGTTCGCTATTCCCAGCCGGTGGAGGAGGAGGAGGAAATTGACGCAAGCCAGAATCAGATACAGTGAAATGTGTGTTTAAATTAATGCCAATTTGTTTGTTTTCGCCAATTTGTGCGCCTCTGCGTCTCGCCGTGATAAGATTTAGTGGCGGGGAAACTTTGTTGTTGTTGCCGAATGTACGCGCACAACATGTCTATATTCCTTTTGTGTGTGCTTTATTCCACTGATTATCAAAAATGGCATTGCCTGCTTTTTGCGTTGCCCATGTTATTAACGATCTAATAAATATAGCTTATTGTAATACTTCTATGCACTTCTTGTTTTTATTGTTAATTTCCGACCAAAAGAGAAGGATTATGAGTTTAATTCGTTGATTTTTTTGTATGTAGATACGTTCATATGTACCTAGCTCTATAATGCACCAATCAATTTTGTTGCGTTTTTTTATATTTTATATAAGTAAATTTTCTCAAAATAATTATACTTATATAAATTTGACACTATCTTGGATATATCATAATGAATTTTTATTTAAAAAAAAACTGCCTGATTGAAGAAATATAATTTTAGCTTTTGAATTCAATATTTCAAGGTCCTCGTCCTAGCCACGTTTCTCATCCGGAGTTTACGTCGCAGTGTTTAGGTTGCAAATCGCGCCTACATATTTTATTTATTAATTTTAAAAAGTTGAAAAAAAAGTATAATACGATTTATTTTGATTATAATTAATATTGGTTTGAAAAAATAATTCATTATATATGCTTTCTTTTGAAAAAATTAAATATACACATATTTTTATTTTAAATAAAGAATTATTTAAATTCAAAATACACGTTTTTAAATTCACTAATGTCTGTTCCATTAAAATATGTACTCCTATAAATAACTCAAATAGAATGAAATATGAATACATAACCGACATTGGACTACATTTTTAATTTAAATTCAAATTGACAAAACCAATTTTTGATCAACGCTTCTCCATGCCTGCCCCGTTCCCCTTTACTTCACTTCCTTTTGCTGTCTTGTTGACGACCATCGCGAGTGATAAAGAAGTGAAAGTTACGGAAGCGGTGTTTTCCGTACCAAGTCCAGGTGGCGATAACTGAGGTGGGTAGATGCTACGAAGGGAGCAACCAAGTTCAGTGGTTCCGGAATATCTTAAAAATATGTGTCTTCTATTAATGTTGTAGATATCTATACGTTTTTTTTTAATATTTACTAGCTTTTATTCGCGACATCACCTACGTGTATTTCAAAATTGGTGAATACCCATATGACAGACAGCTCTAAACGCATAGTATTTACTATGGTTCCATTGTTTGACAACCATTCATCACATCAAATTACTGGATAAGATATATGTAATAACACCATTATTCTCAACCAGGATAACAAAAACAATACTTTTAATATAGTATTGGTTTTTAACGTATAGCTTGTTTTGTTGCGTTCCCACCGTTTGAGGACTGGTGACGGCGTCTCATTCACATGCAGGGAGGCGTCCGCGCGGGCGAGTCGCAGATGGCGACGCGGGCCGGGAGACACCGCCGCCAATAACAAGACGCACCCCATAATGCGACGTCATGCATTTTTATTTCCTTGTGCGGGAATGTTTTAAACAAGAGACAACTCCTTGTTGTGTAGCTAGGTGGGTTTTCTTGTGAGATGTCGGAAAATTGGCCGAATGCGGTTCGTCGAATTGTTAATTTTGAAATTGGGAACAAATTAAACGCGCACTATTTTAAATGAAATGAGAAATAGTGAAATAAATTAAATAAACTATTTTAACATATATAGCATTTGTAAATAATAATGAACAGTATTTTTGTGTTTAAGCAATAGTGAATATTAACTAAGAAAATACTTTTTATTCATTAAAGAAATAAAATAACACCTAGAAAAAAAATTGTTCCTTAAAATAGCTAAATGAGATTTGTACTAAATGAGCAATATCATATATTTATATAATATTTTATAAATCGTACAGAGTTGATATTCTAATAAAATACAAGTTAACTGTCCTTGCTTAGGGCAATCTATTGGGGCGTAATCGAGTTGATTAGTTTTGGGTTAGTTAGTTCTTGTTAGGTTAAGTCTATTCTATACATCAACACATGATATTTGATAGTTGTGACGTCGGTAACGGCATATTCTTCAGGTTAACCTTATTTTATTGAGGCGGGGCGGGAGGGGGGGGGGGTAATGATACATCCCCCCCCAAAAAAAATTAAAGCAAATTCAATAATACAATTATTTTATTTTATTTTATTTAGGGAGCAGGGGGAATGAAACATTTTCATTATTTTAGATTAATGTTCCATTGTTGTAATGTGCTTGTAAAAAAGTTTGCTATTAAAAAATGTGTAGACATTTTGGCGATGATACGATAAAAAAAAATGTGGATTGTCTAGAAGTGTCGATCAAAGATTTCGATATTTTTACATAGAAGCCATGTACAGATAGGTCTATTTTCTCGGTGTAGGTAATTTTAGGTAAAAACAGGAGTAGTTTTCTTTGTTCTTTTGTTTGTATATGGCTGTAAGAATTGTCCAATTTATTTTACCATTTTCATGGAAACATTTTTTTCTCGCCTGTTTTGTTTTTAAAAGTTGCCGAATGAAATATACTTCATTTGAGGAATGTGTTTTTTATGTGTCTTCATTTTGCTGAATACATACTCGGTGTTTTTACGTGATGCATTACAAAGAAAATCTTCCTTGTAGTACGTATCTATGTATGTATCACAGAGAAGTATTTTTAAATTAAATTTTGAGCATTTGTACACACGTACATAAAATTTACTTTTCTTGATTTTTTATTTATTTATAAGATGAGTGTGTATTATTTTCAGATTCTGTATCTAACAATAATGATATTCATCTATAGTCAGACATTAATTTCATTGGAGCCTATTTTTGGCCACATACTTATACCAGTCAAAAACTTTACCTACATATATAGTATGTGGTATATTTTTGCTAAAATATTCACATAACTTACAAATTCAACTGTTTGGCTATGGTTTAAATTGTCAGTTGTTTAAGATGTAAAAAAACAACTTTTATTTGATTTTATCTATCTAACGTAAAACTTTCAGATAGGGGGTACAAAATCAGTTTGTGTTTCATGAAATATGATATTAACATAAACAAACATAACTATTCAATTGACATAACATATAAATTCTTCCTTAAAAACACACAGTATAAATCCTATTTCAAATGATCTAACACCAAATGTAGACAACGAAAGACATATATATTTCTATATATACAATATACAACTGTAAGTATCATACGTACGAGCATGCGTGTGTGTATATATACGAATGTGGGTGTGTAGGTGGGTGTGTGTGCGTAGATACAGAGAGTATTAGAGTGTCGTCTATACGGAAGACTCTACAAAGCCGAAAAGAATAATGATTCTTAATTTTCATTTCATTCCTATATCGCTTCTTACGTGACCAGAAAGCGCAAACAGAATATCACGCGAGTAGATCCAAGATGGTTATGGCGGCGGCGTTGTATTCTGTTCGTCTAGGTCGTGCTGGATTTTCCGTCGAACGACGTCTCGGTGTGACGGATACCTGTTCCAGTCGGCGAGGGGGGAGTTGTACGTGTCTTGTAAAAATGTGTGTATCTCGATTGTTAACAACGAAATGTAGTTGAAGTCAAGAATAAGCTTAGTTGAGAAATATATGTATGTAGGTACATATATTAAATTTTGGTGTGATTATTTTTAGTTTTATTTTAAGTTTTTAATGATGTCAGGTTCATAAATAATTATGATTATTGACATAATATTATTATTTGAGAATTTCGAATTACTTCGCACAGGCAAAAATGGAGTCGATTTTTTAATAAAAATTACAGTTGCCGATTAAAAATTTCAATTTTGAATCAAAAAATACTTACTATTTTGGAATGTGTTATATTTGTAAAAAAGTATCCAGATCTTTTTTTGGATAGTATTCAGACTCACCAATACCTGACGAGAAAAAAACACCATATGAAGCTCAAACAAACAGCAATAAATACCACATATAAGGGACCATATAATACAATAGTAAAAATTTTTAACAAATTACCTGACAATTTAAAATCTTTATCTATCCAAAATATTAAAACAAAATTAACAAAATTCTTGTTGGAACATTCTTTTTATTCTGTAGATGAGTTCCTGAGTAATTAAAGTCACCAACATATCTTAATTTTAATTTTAAATATAATCTTAATTTTAATTTTAATTTTAATTGTTCTTCTAATTATTGTTAGTATTAGACTTATTCTATGCATTATGAATGTATTATAAAGGAATGAAATATATATCTATATATCTATCTATCTATCTATCAGTTTTAATATGTACTGTCAATTCAGTAACTTTGACAATCTCCATTGTAATTTTTATAATACGTAATTTTTACTATATTCGTAAATATCATTTACATGCTACTGGAAAAACGGAGAAAATGTGGTTTCTAGTCACTTAAACTAAAATTATACACCTTAACCACAATAATTTATTTTACTTCTGAAAATAATTTTTTTATAAATTTAAATTATATATTAGGTATTTTCAAATTGTGTTATAGATTATAGAATCCATCCTGACATGAATACTAAAAACACGCAGGTTCCCTATATTTAATTATGGCTTTCATTATGATCAATTTCAACTTGATTTTTTTAATATAATACATTTCAATAGTGTTTTCATTTACCTACATAAATATAAATACACTTTTGACAGGCTCGTATGTTACTAACATACTTTGACACGTACCTTTCGAGTTGTTTAACGAAAAAGCAATCATAATCTGTAGAAAAATAAAAAAACTAATTGAAAATTATAACAAAATTCTATAAAAAATGTCACAGCATTTTGTACATGATGACCGTCATTATTTACAAACGAAAATTCAATAACAGTGAACCAAGTTGTCACCTGTCGTGGCGTCATCGTTCACAATGAAATATGGCAGTACAGGGGAGAGGGCTTGGAAGTAACTACAATATACAAACACACATATATACTGGGATCTACAGAGAATACAAATTACTATATGATCGTTAAACAACTCAAACAATCCCTTTTCATATTTTATCTTTCTCGGGTAAGTATTTTGACGTTTATGTATTAGCTCATGATGCTTACAATTTAACTGTTTTTTATTTTATTTCAAAAGATAGATCAGGTGCCAAAGATGTATCAAACGGATCCTATTAAAACTTAATAAAAATTTGTCAACGCTTTTTACTGTTATTGTAATTTTGATACCAAAGTACTTGGCTTCTGGGTGTAAGCCGCGTCGGTTTGGTCGTGTTATCGGCCAACGTTTCATCATACATTGCAGTGGACATCTTCAGGGTTCTTTTAAAAGTGCAAGATCCATATCAAGATCACCGCGGAAACCTCAAGACTTGTATACCAAAGTACTTAATTAGTGAAATAGATATTGTTTATATTAAGTTCAGAACAAAAACAGGCTTTATTATTTATTTACGAAAACTTTGAAAACATTTTCGTATCTCCCATTAAACTTTTCATTAGCCTTCTTACGAACAGTTCAATTATTGTTTAAATTATCTGGAAAAAGTTTCTACACAAAGTTGGTAGAAGATAAATGCTTATATTGTTTTAGTTTTATTTTCTACTGGCGCATTGGACACGGTGTTACCCAGGGATATTAATTCAATTGAACATAAAGTAATCATGCCCACTCGACATGCCCACCCAACATTCTCACCCAACATGATTCACCGCGAATTGTTTTTTTTTTACACAAAATATACAAAAATCATACACCTAAACTCTACCTATCCATTAGTGAAAACTGGAATAAAATCCGTTCAGTAGTTATTGAGAAAATCGTGTAATATTATATTTTCAAACTCTCAGAAAACAACAGGTCTTGTCTCAGAATTTGTATGAAAATTAAAAGTAAATAAATAAATAGGTTAGCCACAATCATAATAATTAATTTCGATATTTTACCTTTCTTGAAAGTGAAATGTTTCTTTATATTTCAATTTTAAATCAATATATTTCAAAATATTTAATTGTTAGCATGTGTCAAAAATCATCTATTTGTCCGACAAAATATCTGGAAAAAACGTGATCATATAGATCTAAATTAATAAGATACTGAAATTATAGAATTCTGTATTCCATGGCTAGGTACTATGTTTTTATATACCTAAATGACAGTTATGCTGTGACCTCATAGAAACAAAACACTACTTGATAAAGATTTTTTTAGTCTTTTGTGTTAAATCTTAGATTTTTATAAAATATTAATAGCCACGATACTGCACAGAAAAATGATCTAACTATTGGTAAAAACCGAATACTTAATGAAGTAGAAACACATATATTGATTATTCTATGTTTTTTTTGAGAAGTAGTATTAATCATTATACTCATAATTTCATAATATTTTAATGCATTAAGATAGTATGACTAATTCGATATAATATTAAGAGACATTCATGTTATCTACATTGTAGTTCTGTTTGACAATGAAGTATAGAATCGACGCATATAGTTACATTACGACACTAATTCCACTTTCATATTTTATGTCTATATACATTCAGTATTTGCGGTTTGTTAATCAGATATATGTATGTATATAGTATACCCTATATATGTACTACATATAGATACATGCAAATGCATTTACGCGAGTGTTTCTGTACCGGGTGACTTACATATATGTATACCTAATTGTTCTATTGAATATTGAAAATAAGCACACAAAATGTTTAGAGAGAAAACATATTTTGCATAATTATATACACATATGTATACATAATTTAAATGTAAATATTTATATTAGTTTTGGTAGTTGTAGTGTTTGTCTTCTTATATACATATTCATAATCTGTTTAAATACTATTTTTTTTACACATTTTCAACCATATATACCATGCAATTATAATACATTTATTTTTATTAATATAAACTACATAAAATAAAATACTTACTTTTCTTAACTCATCGTATTAAAAGTTTTGTATAAAATTTGTTTCGACATATTACAAGATCGGACCCGGAAGTGGGGTAGATGTACTTATAGGCTCAAGGGAACTTTAAATTCACGAATAAATTTCTACAAAGTATCGATAAAATGTCAATTTTACTGGCGTTTATATTTAGTGGGCAGTATTTGATGGATAATTGCCGTCATAAAATCGCGAAGTAATTTATTATTTATATAGCTTAATGTAGTTAATCAATTGTACTGTAAATTATTAAATAACCATGTTCTGGTTAGGTTACTTCAAAGTGTGTGTTTATAATTTCAATTTTATTATGGTTTAGGGGTGAATTTTAATCTAATAAAATTATGGATGGGTATATCCTCTAACGAACATATATGAACAAATTGTTATTATAGCGTAGAGATACAGATAAAGTTAAATGACATCAAATGTTTGTACGTACGAGAGAAGTCACGTTGATGACGGAGTGAAGCACTTCAAAAATCATTTGTTTTATATCTCTGTTCACAAATGTTATATCGTTAGAAAGAAGCGTAAAATCTTTGTATCCTATATGAAAGAGAATTAATTATTATAGAATCTGAATTGTTCTTCAAATGTAATTAAAATTTCTAGGTTTAACATTCTTATTTGTTTTGTTGCCCGGTGTTATTTAACTTATTATTTTTGAATGAAAGTACTATGAACGGGGTTAATCATGTGATATCCTCTATGGATTATAGATACCGTTTTTGATGTATTCCACTATATTAAGCAATAAGAATAAAAATTTATAAACATTGCAACTAATATCTCGTATCAAAATATACAAAAAAAGGAATGAATATAGGTACATTCCTATATATATTCATACTTATAAAGTTATTATAAGCAAAAACCGTACCCAAGATGAATTCAGACCTATACATACCATATACTATATTATGGCCATTACAAAGAGATTGACAGTGGTTGGGGGAAGGAGGGAGGTAGTCATGACTTTTATGTTAACGTTATTGTTTTCCACGGTACACTGACTACAAAAAGGGAGCAGACATAAATATTCAATATTGGATTCGTACTTTGGAATGCAATATGAAATTATATTATATAATATGTTGATGTCTACATATACGAACATATTGACTTGTCATTGATTTTTTAATACATGGATTTTGAAGTGATTGTCTTTAAACATTATTCTAATAGTTAAATGTTTGTAAACATTTAATATAATATAGTACAAGTGTTTTTTAATGGAGTACTTCTAATTAGTTTGACATTATGTTATGTATTAGATAATAGGAAATATACAAACAAATATAATTTAGATAAAGTTATGTTCGCTATTATAAATAATTTGCTTGAGTGCAAATGCAAATTAGCTTCCAGCTAACGCTATCTACTAGGTATTTAATATAAATGACAACACATGCGCAAAAAGTACAATCAGGGACTTATAATTTATTATAAGTGCTGCCATGTGTACCTCATAAAATGTAAGATTATAAAATGCAATGATTATTACTGCTTTAAAATATCGAGAAGCAAATTTCTTATAATACCGAGCATTATTGTTTCTAATTTTTGTAGAATGTAACGTACTGGTTTGAGACTGTACAAAATAAAATTCGATCATATCATTCATAAAGATATAAAACATGTTGTGAGATATCAATAAATTGATAAATTATTATGTTCTGGTAAAAATGGACATAAAAAAGATGAAAGTAGATTTTAAGATCTTTCATCAGATAATGTTTTAGCGTGGACATTATTTTCGGAAATAATGTCACATGGTTTACGATATTAAAAGTTTTATTTGCCGTAAATACGAACTATATTATTTTTATGTGAACATTTTACTTTCCTGGTACGAGTTATACCAGATGAAATTTGTATGATGTACGCATATATGTACAAAGTTAGGGGAAATTGTTGTACTTCAGACCGGGTCAGTGGAAAGTTTACAAAAATCTTTTTTTTTTATTTCAGTTAGGTATTAAATAAAATATATATAAAATTCTATAAAATATGTGTTCCGTTGCTATGGCTTCTGAATGACTCACATACTACACAATATAATTAACAATTAACAATTTTATAATAATTGTTATATTCTGAACTTGATATGCGAATTTACATGTTTATCTTTACCTTAGTCTACCTTAGAGTATTAAATTGTCGGTAAGTATTTAATTAAAAGAATACTTTAAACCGTAAGTACAACAGTGTTTCTACTGTTTCACAGCAATGCTACTACAATTACCTTGTTATAAATCTAAGAAATTGCATTTTCTTTAGTAAGAGTTGGTAATTCAGAGAGCTATTTCATACGGTCAGTTTTTTTGGTACAATTAGTTGATTATTTAACCAAAATTAAAATAAGTTTATTTATGTTTGTCATAATATATTAATATTATTTATTTTCTATTCGTAGAGAAGATATGTTATTGTGATTACATTCGAATATCATTCGACGTTGATAAATATTTTTTTATATGTATTTTATTCATTTTTCTTTCATAAGATCACAAACAAATAATTTTATTGAATTATTTATTAAAAAATCAAATTTGTGTTAATCTCAAATAACCAAATATTTTTATAATCAGGAAAAATGTCGCGCATACTGGATGTTAACGCCAAGTTTTTCTTTTTGGTTTGTAAATCAGATTAAAATTTACAATAAAACCAATAGATGGCATAAATATGCATCTTTAAATTAAATACACAGTTTAATTAATATAACATGTTTGTGCATCAAAAATAAGACAGTTTGAAACAAGTCGCCAAGACTAACCCATTTTTAGTTTGTTCAATTAGCAAAACCGCATTATATTTTTATATTTAGTTTTTTTTGTGATAAAGTTTTTTGTGTTGATGAGAATAAATACTACAAAGGGACCTAGTGGAGTTAAGAATAGGCGTCCTGAATTATCCTTTTCTCCCTATAACTTTCCGCCTACATCGAGACCACGAGATTGCGAGATTTTGGTAAGTCCCATTTTTTATTTATATTTTTTATCAACCAAAAAACACAAAGAAATACAGTCCACGCTTAGAATTTTGTTTGACCATACACAGCACATTTATTGGTCAGTTTCGAACCGGATAATTTGATAGATTTTTTAGATGCATTTAGTTTACATAATTTCGCATACAGAATTATCATTAGTTAGATACATATTCATTGAATTATTTAGTTTGACAATTCTATATACTTTTTTATTTTTTGTATGTATAATAAATTTTTATATAAAAGTTTATTAAAATACATATTTGTTGCACAAACTTGTCGGAAAGGATTTGTTAGAATTGGAAACGTTATCATAATTACCATAATTAAATTTAATTGGTTTAAAATAGATATCGAATTTACTTGTTACAATATATACGTATTATTTATGCATATTTTATATACGTACAATATTATGAATTATTTTGTATATTTATTGCACATCTATTGAAAATAATTGTTGGAATTTTTGTTTATAGTCATAGGTGTATTTGGGGAATTACAATTGTATTGAGGATAATAATAATCGTAATATATTTTCTTGATTAATTGAAATTGTTAATTATAAATATTTTTAAATTAATTAATTAATCAGAATATTGATTCAAAATGTCGGCGAAGAAATTAAAAATTTTAGTTGCGAAACAACAGAAATATTTCGAAAGAATACAAAAGGTGTATGATGCGGGTAAAGGCGCAAAAATTAATGAATCGGAATTAAATAATTTTAGAGCTAGATTTAAATTGTTAGAGGAAACAAAAATCTTATATCATAATATTGTAGACGAAATTAACACACTTAGCTTAGAGTTAGATGAGAAGTTTATTCCTGAATTTGAAACATTAGAAGCATTCGACGAAATGTACTGTCATATATTAGTAATGGCTGATGAAATGCTACATAAAGTACCAGATAATAATGATTTGAACAAATCCACAGGGGAAGTAGTTACACAAAAAAGTTTTCCGCGTTTACCAAAAATAGAGTTGCCTAGTTTTTCTGGAGATATTAAAGAATGGCCGGTGTTTTATGAATGCTTCAAGAATTTAATTCATGATAATGCTAGCTTAAATAATATCGATAAAATAAATTATTTGATAGGTAAATTGACAGGAAAAGCTTTAACCATTTGTGCGGGTGTTCCTCCTATAGGTGACAATTATGAAATAATTTGGACGTCATTAGTATCTAAATTTCAAGATCCTAGGACACTAGCAAATAACTATATTGAGCAAATTTTGAATTTTAAACCTAGTTCATCGGCAAATAATTTAAGTACTTTTTTGGAAAAATTTGATACAGCTTCGAATGCTTTACAGAAACTAGAGTTAGTTAATTTATCTGATTTTATTTTGTCATATTTAGCTCTAAGCAAATTAGATATTGAAACTAAAACATTATTCGAGAACACACGTCGGCAATCGTCTATTCCTACATATAAAGAAGTAATTGATTTTGTTAAAGAACAAGAAAAGATTAACAATCGCATTCATATCTCAAATAAACATAGTAGTACAAATGTCAATTATAAATCAAAATCTACTCATTCTTTTGTAGTGCAAAATCAAGGTATTGAAAATTGTTTGCTTTGTAACAATAGTTCACATCAAATATTTCAGTGTTCTAAATTTTTAGATAAATCACCACCAGATCGTTATACGATTATAAAACAGAATAACTTATGTTTAAATTGCTTAGGTGCACATAAAGTTATTTTTTGTAAAAGTAAAGGCAGCTGTAGGATTTGTAAATATAGACATAATACACTCCTACATTTTCAGAAAAGTGTTCCTGCAAATATGTCGTCGTCAAATCAGTCCTCAAAGGTTGATGATAATAAAGTTTCACCTCAAACACCAATTGTTGAAAATAATGCCAAGGGTAGTACGTCTTCATTTTGTTCCATCACAAATAACCTTATCAATTTTAGTAGTTCTGTTTTACTATCTACAGTGGTTGTAAACGTTTTGGATGGAAGGCGCGAAACCCAGAAAATTCGATTGTTGTTAGATTCCTGTAGCCAAGCACATTTCTTAACAAATGATTGTGCCAAACGTTTAAAATTAGATGTTCAAAAATTAGATTCTGCCGTCAAAGGTATTGGTATAGCCTCCACTCCAGTTCGAGGTAAGACACATATAGTTATTTCTTCTCGTTTCAACCCTCTAATTTCATATTCTTTGGACGCTCTAGTTGTTGATAAAATAACAGACAAGCTGCCGAGCTGTACACTTTACAGCGACAAACTAGCACACTTGTTTGAGTTACCATTAGCTGATAGTTCCTTTAATCAACCTGGGAAAGTAGATGGAATAATTGGTGCAGATTTGTTTCCAATAATATTAGGCAAAACAAAAATTTTGGGTCCATCACAGTCTCCAATTGCCATAGAGACAAGTTTAGGTTTCGTTGTTATGGGATCGGTTCCTGTTAGTTCGGAGCTAGATACGGTGCAAAGTTTTTGTACGATATTGGAACCATTAGATCAATTAGTCTCTAAATTTTGGGAACTAGAAGATATTCCATCACAAACTACTGGTTGCCCAGATGATTTGGAATGCGAAAATATTTATAAATCGAGCTACAAACGAGATGTCTCCGGGCGTTATATAGTATCATTGCCCTTTAAACATAGTCCAAGTTTATTAGGTGATTCATATTCAACAGCTCTTAGGAGATATTTATCATTAGAGAAGAAATTTAAAGCATGTCCTGCATTTGGAAATCAATATGCATCAGTCATGAAAGATTATTTAGCTGCGGGATATATATCAAAAATTTCGGTCGATGCTTCTCAATCGATAGGCTATTATATTCCACATCATGGAATTTTTAAGGCAAATAGTATTAGTACACCATTAAGGTGCGTTTTTGATGCAAGTACTAAATCAAGTACTTCCTTTTCATTAAATGACTTGTTGTACACCGGGCGAAAATTACAATTGGATATTGTTAGTGTTTTGCTTAATTTTAGATTATACGAGATAGCGTTCACAGCCGACATTAGAAAAATGTATTTACAAATTCAGTTGTGTGATGAGCATACATGTTTTCAGCGTATATTGTGGAGATTTTCAGATAATGATCCTGTTGAGATTTATCAATTAAATACAGTTTGTTTTGGTGTTAAATCTTCACCTTATTTAGCATTAAGAACGTTACATCAATTAGCTATAGATGAAGCAGATACCTACCCATTAGCAGCTGAAGTTATTAAGAGAGATTTTTACATGGATGATCTAGTATGTAGTGTTCCTAGTTTAAAAGAAGCCTCGCTTTTGAACAAGCAATTAGTTAGTTTGTTAAAATCTGGTCATTTCGATTTAGTAAAATGGTCGGTAAATTCGAAAGATTTGCTTCGAGAAATTCCACCGGAAAATTTATCCCCCAATGTGGTAAATTTTGACTCGGATTATTTAAAGATTTTAGGCCTACAATGGCACCCAAGTCAGGATATTTTTTCGTTCCAAATCAATTTAGAAAGTAAGGCTTGTACTAAAAGACATATGCTCTCCACATTAGCACGTTTATTTGACCCATTGGGTTTAATTGCTCCGGTAACTCTGGTTTTAAAACTGATAATAAAACAATTATGGCTTCTGAACATAGGTTGGGACGAGTTACCCCCTAGCAGTATTATAAATCAGTGGGATACATTTCAGCAGGAACTTCCAATGCTAAGAAATTTTAGGATAACTAGACATTTGGGTGTTTTTCAAAAAACCAAAATTTATTTAATAGGTTTCTCAGACGCTTGTCTAAAATCTTATGGCAGTGTAGTTTATCTGCGAGCAGTTTTACCAACTGGAGAGGTTCAAGTTCATTTGGTATGTGCAAAAACCAAAGTGTCTCCTAGTAAAATAATTTCAATTCCAAAATTAGAACTTTGTGCTGCTCATTTATTAGCAAAATTATTAAATTTCATTATTGATACGTATAAATCACGGGTGAATATTGAAAGAATTTTTGCTTGTGTGGATTCAACAGTAGCTCTTAGTTGGATCTATGCGCCTTCGCATAAATGGAAGACCTTTGTTGCGAATCGGGTCGCAAAAATACAAGAGTTTGTATCACCTGATTATTGGTTCCATATAGACGGCAAATTGAATATAAGTGATTGTTTATCACGGGGGTTGTCGCCATCACAGTTTTTAGCCTGTAAGTCTTGGGTTACAGGCCCACAATGGCTTCTATTAGACGAAAACATTTGGCCAATTAAGTCATTACAAAAAGAAAATTTGGTAACATTGGAAGAAAATTTAGTTTCATTTGTAGTGTCTAACAATATAACAAACCCTCTACATACAGTAATTGAAAACTGTTCGTCATGGACAAGGCTATTACGGATTATAGTTTATGTTTTACGTTTCGCGAAGATTTTACAATCAACTGGGACAATTTCAGTTGATGATTTAGAAAATTCTGAAATATCATTGTTGAAAGTAATTCAAAGAAAACATTTTTCAGCGGAAATTTCCTTATTAGAACAAGACCATTTATGCTCGCCTGCCTTACGATCCTTACATCCATTTTTTAAGGACGGTTTAATTCGAGTAGGTGGTAGGCTTAGTAATTCGAAATTAGATTACGATCAACAACATCCGATTCTTTTACCAAAAAAGGATCATTTGGTCGAGTTACTTATTGATCATTGTCATTGGACTAATTTGCATACGGGACCGCATCTAGTTTTATCGATTCTTAGACAAAAATATTGGATACTAGCCGGTAGAGGAATAGTGCGTAATCGAATCAAAAAATGCAACTATTGCTTTCAATTCAACCCGAAGCCTATGTATCCGATTATGGCTGATTTGCCAGTCCATCGAGTAACAGAAGCAAAACCTTTTATTCATTGTGGTGTTGATTATGCAGGGCCGTATTCTGTGACATTATCTAGGAGACGAGGCATTAAAAGCCAAAAGGCTTATATATGTTTATTCATTTGTTTGGCCACAAAGGCATTACATTTAGAGCTAGTCTCCAGTTTATCCACAGATATGTTTTTAGCAGCGTTTAATCGCTTCTTAGCTCGTCGTGGAGCCTGCGCAGTTATGTATTCGGATCGTGGTACTAATTTTGTTGGGGCCAAGGCCGCGCTAGATTCGGTTTACAATTTAGTAAATTCAAACGACTATAACGTCATCTTGGAAAACGAACTAGCGTCTCATAGGATTAAATGGCGTTTACAGCCACCCGCTAGCCCCCATTTTTCGGGAATTTGGGAGGCTAATATCAAGGCGGTGAAAGCTCATTTGGCAAAGGCAGTTGGTACTCAAATATTAACCTATGAGGAAATGAGTACGATTCTAACACAAATCGAAGCCTTGTTGAATTCGCGTCCTTTAAGTTGGTTAAGTCCTGATCCCTCAGAACCAATTGCCTTGACACCGGCACATTTTTTGACTTTAACGCCACTTAAAACCTTCGCCGACACTGATCAATCATTATCAACGAATCTTCTCCAGAGAAAATCTTTATTAGATCAAATAGTACAGTCATTTTGGAATCGTTGGCACAAGGAGTATTTGAATAGTTTACAAATTAGACAAAAATGGAATACTCCTAGTTGCCCTATAACCGTTGGTACTTTGGTTTTGGTAAGAATGGATAATACTCCACCCCTTCACTGGCCGATTGGTATAGTTGACGAGGTATATCCTGGCAAGGATGGGGTCATTAGGGTGGCCAAAGTGCGTACCAAAACTGGAAGTTATAAAAGACCTGTGGTACGATTGTGTCCGTTACCGACCCAATAATAATTTTTTGTTAGATTTAGTTTAGCAAACCCGCATTAGATTTAGTTTAGCAAACCCGCATTAGATTTAGTTTAGCAAACCCGCATTAGATAGTTTAGCAAACCCGCATTAGATTTAGTTTAGCAAACCCGCATTAGATTTAGTTTAGCAAACCCGCATTAGACAATTTAGCACACCCGCAATTAGAATTAGTTAGTTGTTGAATTACATACTAGGTTCTGAAAACATTTTTCAGGGCCGGGAGGAATGTTAACGCCAAGTTTTTCTTTTTGGTTTGTAAATCAGATTAAAATTTACAATAAAACCAATAGATGGCATAAATATGCATCTTTAAATTAAATACACAGTTTAATTAATATAACATGTTTGTGCATCAAAAATAAGACAGTTTGAAACAAGTCGCCAAGACTAACCCATTTTTAGTTTGTTCAATTAGCAAAACCGCATTATATTTTTATATTTAGTTTTTTTTGTGATAAAGTTTTTTGTGTTGATGAGAATAAATACTACAAAGGGACCTAGTGGAGTTAAGAATAGGCGTCCTGAATTATCCTTTTCTCCCTATAACTTTCCGCCTACATCGAGACCACGAGATTGCGAGATTTTGGTAAGTCCCATTTTTTATTTATATTTTTTATCAACCAAAAAACACAAAGAAATACAGTCCACGCTTAGAATTTTGTTTGACCATACACAGCACTGGAATCATTTAAATAAAACAACAACAAAAATTGGTGACTCGAAAAACAAGAATGTTTGATTTACATTAATTTTTTCAAATTTAAATTTATATTATATTCAATTAAAAATTAGATTCTGGCACCTTTTTTTAAAATAATTATATGATAAAATTTGACTGTACTTAAATATTTGTAATAACCGTAACTTTTTTGATAAACCATGTACACCTTTAGTATTAAAGTTTATAAATATATTTATATATATGTAAAGTTTAAACCTTTATTGTTGAACGTAATACAACTACTAAGGATTAACAAAGTTTGAGTTGTGTACGTGTGAAACAAACTTCATCTCATATTGTTAGACTTGCAATGAGAACGAAACGATAACGAACGATTTGCTATAGCTGTTTGCTCGACATAGGTTGTTGTTAACTAGACACTAGTAGACGACGCAAACAACGTCCTTGGCAATGAAGTCATGTATAATGTCTTTATTTATTCTCATTAATGTATGTCTTGCGATGGCATATTCACTCGTTTTTTTGTGAGACGCAGACAATGGAATGTGGACTGAAGAGGATTCCGAATTGTGTACGCGCGTTGCATTTTTTATGTATAGATAGTCGATAGTTCTCTACTATCACTATACAAGTATGTACCAAAACCACCAAACCGATCTTGAATTTTAGGTATACTGCCATATATGCAGGGGTATGCTGCCAAACATTTTACAACAGGATCGATAAAAAAGCCTTAAGCGGCTATTACATTATTATCAAAGAAATGTGATAAAATTTCTTTCATCAAAGAAATATGACAGTGTAATAAGTCAACTTTTTTAATATTTATCTTTCTATGATCATAGTTAATGACAGTCTCTTATATTTGATCAATGTTTTTAGATGTCAAAAACAAAATTGCGACTGCCAAGTTATCACTGACAGTTACAGTTATATAATTATTAATATATGAATGCCAACATAATCCAGTATTATATGATAATCTTCTTATTGATTATAAAAACTGCAATACACAGTTGTAAAGTCAAACCTCGATTGCGTCAATTGACGAACATCCACGCACTGATAATCAAAATGCATCAAAAAAGTAGAAAATATTATCAAATATTTTATGTAGTGTAATAGAACAAAAACTCGTATTTTATCAAAGAAATTTGATCAAATCTTTATCAAAGATCTTTGACATATTTATTTGATAGTGTAATTATTAAATCTTTATATTATTCCAATAAGTTTGTCTACTTACTCAAACCTTTAGTGCTTTTCTAAAACCAAAGAAACTAGCTAATTTCTGACAAGATTAAGTTATTGTAGAAAATATTTTAGGCTGTAGAATCAATGTCACAATGACCCTTACATTTATTTATCCTGTTATGAATCTTGGTTGAATTCCAAAAGCTAAAATTCACATCAAGATCATCGTGGAAGCCTTCATGCATCCTGAGTACATAATTTTAATTTTTATCAGTTCGTTGCATCCCATAATATCTACCTATCTACATTCTGGAGTTTAGTTATTTCATAAAACTTGATTGAAATGCATATAAACATGTCCATAAACTATATAGTATAATAGATAGGTAGACATTGAAGTCCTTTAATGATTCATTCTAATATTAGAACTCGTTCAGAACAAAGTGAAGTGTTCTTGCGGTAGAGATACTTGTCTGTAAATACGTCGCGTCGCATCGTGGAACTGACCTCACGTTGCTGCTGTCTACAAAATAATTCTGCCGAGGGACTTGTTTGTGAGATGAAACTTTACTTCACTGTGCTTACACGTTACCACTATGTGGATTATGGATTTTATTTATATTTACTTTTAGTTTTGTACAGAGACGTATTTTAAATGTCCATTTTAATTCTAAAAATTGTAATTTTAAAAATATTCGTATTGAGGTTCCATGCATAGCAAAGTAAAATATCAGTATTGAGAACCATACGTGATTTCTTGAATATCTTTTTAAATAATTTTTAATATATGAAATATTTCAATGGGATTTGTCAGTAATAAAACTTACCTTTGTATTATAAATATTAGTTTTCTAATGTCCTAATGTTAAAAACATAATACATATTTGTAGATTAACTAAAGGCCTCTATAGACCACCCAATTTGCAGTGCCGATTTGTCAGGAGGAAGAGTGGGGGTACTGCAGATTGGGTGGTCTATAGAGGCCTTAATTTGACAATTTGAATTTAGTTGCATTTGTTTCCAAGGCAACATAAATAATTGACGTATTAATTAGTATTTAAAATTCAAATTTTGAGGGTGTTTTTCACCCCTCTAATGGCTGTTTAGGCACGGTCAAATAATAAATGTCCCTTAGGTTCAATTGAACTACAAATGATCTAGCAAGTCTTATCAAAATGAGTGAGATTATACTTGCAACGTTCACTTATTAGACAAATATTTCCAAAACCACTACTTCGTGGTTTTGGAAATATTCGTGGGATTTTAATGCTAATTCGATTAGCACTAAAATAAATAGGTCTGAAGTCTGGAGTACTCACTGAGATAATATTTTCCCCAAAAACAATTCAAATCGGTGCATTTTTACAGTAGTTATCGTGAACGAAAGAAAATTCTACATCCAGACACACAGTCGCCATGCGGAAATTAACTTTTCTTTACGTTTTGAAGGTAGTAGAAGAAAAAATTAATAAAAATAATTAATAAAATGAGTTATGAAAATAAAGGAAAAAAATAAAATTAAAAATACACAAAAATAAATATTTTTATTAAAGCTCCATTATTAATAAGGACACTTCACATATTTGAGGTCCCAAAATAATTTTATGAACCTTATTTTAAGTTGTATGTATACATTATTAGATACGTAAATTTATAAGCAACCATATTTTACATGGTTGTAAAAGCACGAGAAACATTTTCCAATACATATAAAGTAAAACATATCGATAGTATATTTTAAAAGCATCACGAACAAAACACTAGAGCTGTGTATTATGTGTACACATAGACATAAATAACGACATAACGCCCTTCATAAATAGCAATTATAACAAGTTGTGGGGGCGCCACAAGCTCAAGTTCTCTCATTACGCTGTCTGAGGGCGCGGGTTCAAATCTGTGGGTGGAAGAAGCTCCTCGCGTACGGGCTACTACGGCAGGTACACAAGGCGTATTGTATAACATACATAACTATATTATAACTACATGGACATTACAGTGTAGCTTATAAACTATATACATAATTATGTTTATTGTGTTTTAATATGTATTAATTTGTATTGTGTTTCTCTTTAGTTTAATCAAGTTTTAAAATATGCCTGCAGAAATTAAATCAATTCATTTACATTACATAAGAAAATGGGATCGCTATATTCAAATAGTTTCTTGAAAGAAAAAAACAACCGTACACAGTTATATTCTACTCGTACAAAGGACTTTACCAAATAACTTTTCTATTCTTTAATTTTGTTTTATTTTATTGACTGTTTTTATACATATTATGTATGATCTCCATATTATTAATATATACCTATATTGATATATTTTTATACTTTTACTCTGCATTTTGATAATTATTAGTTGTTTAGCTGTAATAAACTTTATTTCATCATTAATAATTTAATACCGTCAAATCGCACAACTATGGTCCACTTTTTACATATTTAAATTGATAACTGCCAAACTAATAAAAGAAATCACTTAAACTATTTTTTTATTACTCCCTTAGAATGCAAGTAATTCATTTTTAATATTATGAATGTAAGAAAAAAATTTGAAAAAAAGTTATGAATTTTCAAATTGTGGTACTCAAAGTTTCACAACCATAGTCCAGGCCGATTTATCAGTAGTGTTCAACGCGGGACAACAGTTGTGATTTGATACTGTAAGAACTGGCAATATACATAGAAGTACATGTATATTTTAAAAAAAATAATTTTACATAAAAATAAAAAATAAAGGCAGATATACAAAGTTATTAAGTTTCGATACAAACTAGATCTCTCTTGAGTTAGAAGCTTTTTTGGAGCACTAATTAATATCAAGATGTCTGCTTTATCATAGTGAAGAGTGTCTTTGTGGTAGTCAGGCCATTTTCCATAACTTTCCACATTTTATCATACAGCATACTGGAGCACCATTTCTTCAATATTCTCAATTTGTCCAGGCCAGTAACCCCCCTCGTATTTCATGATAATATAGTTTCCTACATTTAAAGTTAAATCACCACTTAAACTTTGGTCTATACCACTCCATACGTATTTCTGGTGTGGCATTTGCATCTTAATAATGCATCTCAAATTAAAAGTAGTAAATGGAAATTCAAAATCGCACACTTCTATACAGTGATCAACAAATGATTTCTCCTCGTCTTCATCAGTTTTCGTTAGTGTGAAATTATGTTTCATAACTATGAATTTATACTGTAAAAGGTATATTTATAATTTAGTGCATGTTCCTACTTTCCTTTTCTATAAAATAAGTTAACTGAATCATTATCTAACAGATTCCTTTATTACAATACCGTCTGCCAACAAAATGCGCTACACACAATATAGTACAGTGTAGGTACACGTAAATAATCGAAGTGGATTTACTATTTACTCAGTCGCACAACTCACTAGATGTGTTCATTGTTAGATTATTTATTATTCCATATAAATTCCGTGTCGTGAGATGAATGCATATGTGTACCATTTTCTGTTTTATTTTGCGTTATTACATTGTTGTATTTATAATGTATTATTGCATAACTGTTCTAGCGATGCAGTGAAATTATACACGTCTGTAGGATATAAATTTTGGAATATTCTTAGCAATTTATTATGTTGCTGGTAATTTGTTTACTATTAAATAGAAAATCTATTTACATTAAATCCTTATCGTGTTAATAATTTAATGTTAAATCATCTTTCTGAAGTCCTTTGAAACATTTCTTGCCAGTAAATCTGACCATCCTGCCCGTCAATACCTGCTACGGACCATTAGCATCAGAATCGCTATATCGAACCCTAATTGCAGAATTATCGAAAGTGACAAAAAGTACATTTTTGAGAATATATTTTTAAATTATGAGCTTTCAACGTACAATTATCATAAGCGACAATTTTGTTGAATTTTTTTGTATCACATTGAAAATTTTTATATTGTAAACGACGTTGTTTTATAATAAAAAACCTGAGATTTAACGTTAAAAAGTAAGAAAGAAAATAACTTTATTGTAAATGATTGTTTAATATTTGCTTTATTATCTTTTCCTACATGCATACAATCTTTTACGATAAAATTGTTTTCTTTTCAAAATTTGAACGGTAAATCTCAGGGCTGCAACGATTTATTTCATGATTCGAAATGTATGATGACGTACAAAACTCATTTAATAAATGTCCCTTCAATTAAACTACACCTGTACCAAGTCTTATCAAAATAAGTGAGGTAATATTCGCAACGTTCATTTTTTATTCGAATATTTACAAAACCCATAAATCAATAGACCTGAAGTACCTACTCACGGAGATAAACAAATAATTCAGGTCGGTGCATTTTTACAGTAGTTATCGTGAACGAAAGAAAATTCTACATCCAGATACACATACATACATACATACGCACAGCCGCTATGCGGAAATTAACTTTCCTTTACGTTTTGAAGGTAGTACAATCAGAATCTGCTTTTATCTCGGATACGATTTTCGATGGTATTACATTACTTCCATTTCCTTCGGAATATAGAAGTAAAAATGATGCAATACAAAACAGTGTAAAATTTAATACCTTAATACATAATAAAAACTAAGTCCACATAAAAAAACATTGCATTAAATTCAACTGAAAACAAAAACAAGTAAACTTCCATCCTCATCCAACAGTTACCATAAAAACAAACGACACACGTAAATTGGCACGAACGGTATATTTGTATATATATATTATCAATTACATGATTACAAAAATCTCATTAATTCCACGTGTTGAAAATTTTGTAATAGGATTATAACTGACTGTGAAATAATAAAAACGAAGACCGATTAAAATGTGGAAATATTGCTTGCGCCGGAACATAAATTGTGTTAAATTGTTTATCCATTGAAGCGGATAATTAGCGTTCTTCGCCTCGCGGGTATTGAAACTGTGAGCCCATTTTTGTTTTGCATTGCCTGCACAATATTCTGCATGTAAGAGAAGTGTACTACAATACAAAAACTTGATTGCTGTATGTACGTGTAGTAATACATCTTTCCTCATTTTGTTTCTGTTAAAATTAAACTAGAAAATGTCTATCGTTTCGATTATTATTGTTAAGGAATATTTTTAAAACCATTTACCATTTAAGATATCATTTTTTATGGTAAATACTTGAAAGCTTTTATGAATTCTACATAAAACTGTAATAATTAGAAATATTAATAGATAATAATATTATCTACATATTTTATCTCAAAATATTTTTTTCTATTTGCAACATTTTAAAAATAACTAGGTTTTCTTCCGAGATGAAAATTAATCATAAATATAAAATTTGTGTTTTTTGTTGTTTTTACATACATATTTAATTATTGCAAATAAAGTCAGAATAGATATAGGAAAGGTCTAAATGGTTATTCCCATAAAAATCTCGATTTCGAAAAAATCGGTTTAGCAATACTTATTTATATGATAAAAGTATGATATGTATTTCATACATATGGTCGTATAAGAAAGTAGAAAGAAAAAGTATCGATATTATTTATATTGGACAAACAGAGCTTATAGATTTACATATGTATTAGTATTGATTAGTATGAAACTATATATGTATATATTTTTATTAAATAACAAAGTACATTTTTTTACATGATTCAAAGCTGCACAAAGACCGGTACAACTCCAGTCCAAGTGTCTACAGCAGAGAAACAGCATGGTCTAATGCAAACTAGCAATGCATGAAAGATTTATACCAGCGACAGTATAGCCGCAATGGATTACAGCAAATACATGCCCGACAAATATTATGATTGCCGTTATTGTTTGTAAATGTCTTACAGAAATGTTCTCTTGTATTGTATATGTGTATGAGTGTATATAAAAGAATGAAAACAGACGAGTTGATCATTCATTGTGAATATGATTCCAGACATTTGTATAACTCTTTTGATACATGCATAGATTTTGTTATATGAATAATTTTCTAAAGAATATAATAAGAATAAGAGCGCCAGTTATTCCTTTTTGAATGTTTTAGACTTTATTTTATTTAAAAGCATACAAAACATACATAAATATGTAGTATATAAGGTAGGTACTGGCACCAGTCTTGGATATGACCCCAGTAATGGTTATTTTTGAATTAGATGTACTGAATTAGAAATATTTGTTAATATTTGATTACTACAATTTCTAAATATTAATCTATACAAATTTTAAATATGATAGAATGAATATTTCCTATTAAAAAAGCAGTGAACATTTTACAGATTTGTAAACACACTTGATTTTACAAAGCTAATTAATAGCTTTGCACTTTTATTATATCTACATTAAATATTCTAAAAATTAAGTAAAACTGCATTAAATCTGGTTTATATTAGTTTTTAGAATTAAAAGACACGAACCAATTTTTGTCACATTGTCAATAGATTATTAAAAATTGTATCTACAGTAGATATAAAACAATTCTTAGTAAACTGTAAATACAACAATATAGTAATATTCATCCTAAAATGCGAATAACCATAATTAAAAAAGTTGATTTTTATTAGAAAAAACAAGTATATACCATATTTAACACTAGTAAGATGCAGGAAGATATAGATAACGCCATTTTGTGTTTAACTCAATTTTGATAAATTTGTCAGATACCACATTTGTGCTTAGCAGGGCAATATAGGATCTATAGTAAAATTATTTTATTATCTAAATATAACATTATGTGCTATATAATATACACTGCACTGCCACCTATTGACACAGTTCAGACTACGTAGGTAGGTTTGTATCTTGGTTAGAAATAAATACATTAAATAAGACGTGATGTTAAGTATTTAGTAATATACATATTTGAATACTTATTATTTTTTTTCAAGAAGGTACTTGCAGGTACTATTTTATTTTAAATATTTAAGACTTCCACAATTTTTATAAATTGATTAAAACAAAATTTATGTTTGTAAAAAACTATTTTCTACTCGCTCATATTTTTAAACGATATGTTAGTAGAAGATAAATTGTATAATTTATTATATGATTTCGTTATAAAACTCTCGAAATGTGAAGTAGGGTAAACGAGATCTACTTTTTAAATAGTCAAAATATATCCGAAACTCAGGTAAAAAAAAATTAATTATGTCCATTATTATAAAGGAGTTAGCAAGCACTTTCAAATGAGGTATTAATTCTATGATAGTATCAATGGATTAGCTATGGAATGATACTTCAACTTATTGTTACACAGTTGGCGATTCTGACCGTACAAAATAATTTTCATAATATCCCTATTGGTTTAATACCATTAGTGTTTACATATCACGCGTGCGCGAAAATTATCAAACACTTAATAAAACTTAAAGAGAACTGTCAGATAAGTTTGAAACCTCATTTGTAAGTGCTTGCTAGTTAGTAAATTTTGCTAACTCGTTTAAATACCGGACATTACTCTCGTATCTAGATATGTATTTATTAGTGTTTTATTTTACTTCTTTGGTTTTTACTGAATATAGATTCTAGATATAGTTATACCTAAAAACGACTAGAAGTTATAAACAATGATACAAATACCTCATGTCTCATTTAATTACACAAGCTAGTTCTTACTTTCCTTAATCTCACATTTTACTGGGATAATTTGAAATTTATATGTTAATTATATTATTAATTGCTGCTAGAGGTGTTGAATTCAGAGAAAGATGAAAATTAAAATTCTGGGGGATGGAAGAGGTAAATTTTTTTGGAAATCTTCCTGTAACCTGAAAACTGTTTAAATATTATACATAAACTTATTACAATTATAAAAAAATGTTTGCAGTTATTTATCTTTAAAATATGGATACTAAAATATTTTTCACCAACGTTAAATCAACATTTAGTAATTATATGGAAAAGGACAAATACTTTCGTTGGAAATAAAAAAAAAAAATTGGTATGGGTTTCACTTGCCACAGTTCACCTTATCAAAATCTGATAACATTTCAGCATAGATATTTATGTCACAAGTATAACACACTTATATATGTATTATAATATATACGCGTATAAGCGAGCAGTGTAAGGTACCACTAAACTAAGTAGTAGGTATAGTATATATAAAACGTATAAGACATTCCTCCCTTGTTCATACGTAGAACTATAATAAAGTAAAATGTGTGGTTTCCGCATTTTTGAGAGTGGCTTACGTTGTTTCCTTTTTTAAAAGGCAATTTGTTTTTCCCGTCCTGTATAAAACCATAGTTGTATGACACAGAAAACTAAACTGTCGCATAAAGTAGTGCCAACCTTTTAAACGTGCATTCTTCATTCACAAATAAATCTCTGTTATATAGAATACGCTACTCGAATGTATGCAAAACAGTATACGCTAAAAGAAAATTGCATATTCTAATTTGGTTTATAAAATACACATGACAGAACAAATTATTTATTCGTCTTACTATATATTTTTTTATACTTATATGGAATTTAACATTTTTAATGAGTTTTATATTCTTATGTTGTGTGTTTATTAAAAAATTATTTTTTCTTTGATACATGTATAATAAATAGTAAAATATTCTACAAATCTTTTTCATACTGGAAACATTTTTGTCGAAAAAATGCAAATTCTTCTGTGAAAATTAAAAAATTGCCATCAACATAAAAACGCTTAAAAAGCAGTAGGAGAGTTAACATGTAGGTAGGCATTTTAAAAACTCGTGTTATTTTATAACGAATTTACCTAGATACTATTTGTAATTTGAATAGTTTATAAGCTTAAATAATTAACTTCATACAAATATTTTGACAATTCAATATAGGGTGGTTTACTTTATTTTATATTTAATAAAATGTGTACTCATTTATAAAAATAATAGCTGTTACCTGCGACTTTGTCCGCATGGAATATAGGCTAGTTAATACAGATTTCTGTTATGATAGTCGATAAAAAAGGTTTTTAGTTTTGCATTTGTATGCTAGATGCCTACGCTAAAAAAGTATATCGTATCGGCGTACAAAAATACACACATCTATTTTTTTTATCAGATACAGAGTAGCATATATCCTTTCTAAAGATGCAAACTATCTCCCTGCCAAATTTCATCAATATCGGTTTAGCTGGGAAAAGGTAACAAACAGACAGACACTAATATTATAAATGCGAAAGCATTATAAGCTATATAATATTAGTATGGATAAATATATACAAAGATCCAAAATTAGAATATGAACGTGACATTACTGTGAAAAAACAGACTTGGAAATTGTGATAAAATGTACATAAAAATCGTTTTTATTTGATAAAAGGGCATCGACTTTATACCGTACAAAATATTCCGCAATGAAACACAGAGTTATTACAGATTACGGTGAGTTGATTTAAAGGGAATAATAAAAAGTATGGGCCGCGTTTTATTGTTAACTTTTATGGTCCGTGTACATTTTATGGTACGCGAACTTGAGTTAATAAACTCATACAAAAATTTGCAGTTCGTGAATTATTATTTACTCCCTACAAATATTCCCTGTTTCAAGTTATTCTTTTAAAATTTGTTTAATAAATAGTGCGTGAATTTAATTCTAAAATTTGTTACAATTTAATAATTGATTATTAACATTTATATTCAAGATTTAACTTAATGTAGGTATAATTTTTGGTAAACTAAATTATCTATGCATCATCTAAATATATTATATAAAACTTACAAGAAAACATATCAATGTATACATCTCACTGATTTTGGTAAAACTTTGTGTAGATACTTATAGTTCGAGTCTAAGGGGCATTTTGTGCTCTTATTACCAATGGAAGGGTCAAAATAACCCTAAACATTTTATGTTAAATATGAATTTTTCAACCGAAAAATTACCAATTCATAATTTTGGTCACGGGACACTTTAGATTAATAAAGACTATGGATACATAACAACCAATGCTAATCCGTATATGAAACTGTTACCATCTTTTTTTAAGTGTCAGTTTCGCCATTTCCAGGCATATTATCTCAGAGGCGCCAGTTGAAAATTTATAATATGCAAATATGCTTTAAATTACAAATGAATTAGGTATGTATGAGAGATGATAATTCCAAATAGACGTTTCTCTGTTAATAAATTTTCACTGAAATATTTTTAAAGACAATATAAAACATTTATAATTAATTATTTTTATAATTAAAAAAAATGTATATTTATTTTAAAATTTGAATGATACGCCAATGACTCGTGGAGCGATATGGTAACAACGCTAGGTTATGTGTTATTTGCCCTTTATCTTTCCTTATCTAAGCGAGACACACTTCAAGTACGATTAGAAAGCTCTGCTTTATGTTATATAGACGTAAAAATCCTAGTATGTGTACAAACTAAATAAAATACAAACAATTAAACAACGATAATGAATGTAGACAAACTAAAAGATCATTTGAAATTGTTGAGTTTGAAATAACATGTAAAATCGTCGTTATTATTTGGTTCTACACTTTATAATTCATTTCGATCATTAAAACAATTATACTCTAGTGGTGTAAATTGTCATTCACTGCACACAGAATTTTAATTGTCAATAGGTTGTTATTTGAAAATAATTGAAGCTGACTTTTGCACTGTTCTGAAAGTCATAACATCAAGTTATTGTTGTTTTAATTGAAATTTTATGTGGCGCGGAGCGTGTTGACTAAAATTCTAGATTTATGGCCCATGTACGTGTTTGTTTTTGAATTTGATTGAGCTGCTAACAGCCAAATTAAATATGAATTTTTGTTTGTTTTTACACCTCTTGTTACCTGTGTGAAAAATAAATACGCTTTTATAAAACAAAAATATCGCTACAAATGTAAAGCTCTCGTGATAGTTTTCAAAGACAATAATAAATAAATAAGAGCCAGTTTTTCCAATGCGGACTACAAAATAGACGTGTGGGCGTAGTAATTTCCGTTTTTATATTTATATTACATTTCTTCAATTAAAAAATAAGCTGTTATAGCCAACACAAAACTTTTCTTATACATTACTATATATATCTTAAAAACGATTCATTATACCGAAAAATGGTTAAAACATAGATACAAGAACATTAAGTTTAAAATGCAATTTTGTAAATTTCACGGTTTTGTTTGCAGACAGATACATAGACGTAATTGAGATTTGGTCTTCAAAACTCAAATTGTTAGTTTGAATGTTTTATGATTACTATATTTTATAATAATGAACATGCAACAATAATTCTTAAATAAACTATAATCTCAATATTATAAAAACGTTGATGCATATGTATGTAACATCATCACGCCTTAACTACTATATGTATCGAAACCATATTCACACCATATGTTTGTTTGGTACTCCGATAAATTTTTTTTAGACCCGGTAGGTGGCGCTAGGGTTTTGATATTTTGATAAACCCTAAATAAAATAATAAATAAATAATTAGCGAAAAGGGAAAACAATGTTTAATAAGTTTTTTACAGATTAAATTTATATCCCTGGGTAACACAGGATCCAATGTCCTTGTATTATATAAAATATCACAGTGTCTGTAATACTTATAAAACGATAATAAAAAATTTAAATAAATTTAATCTATTCATACCACTTCAGGCAAAAATTAATTATTAATAAAAGATAATAAAACTGCGTAACATCAACTTGATTTTTGAATAATAAAACAGGCAGTATCACATGGCGTGGTGCAGTACAACAGCGATATTAATTTACACGCGAAAATATTAAATTCAAAAAATAATTAAACATTAAAACACTCGTCGGGCGAAAGCAATCTACGTAAACTCGCCGATATAATGCCTGTTTTTATCGCTGCGCGTCGAAACGCCTTCAAGTCGGCGGCGAACGACTGACGAGGGAGACGGTAAAGAAAGTGCACCACTATTCCTACTCACTCCCAAAACACAAAATGAACATTGGATTGGAAGTAATTAGGTATGCAAATTTCATCCCGCGAGTTGCGATGGGAAAAGAATACACTCGTTGAAACCGACCCGTATTGTCCAGTGACGTAACTAAATCAAATTTAAATGGGGTGAATGATTGTATTTTATTTATAAATATCTTTTTGTAGCGGATGCATTAATATCTGACGTTTTTCTATCATTCCAAAACTAGCTAATATAACAGATAGCCTTTTCTTTTACTAAAACTATTTATTTTATTTCTATAATAAGTTATTCAATTACAATAAAGTAATAAATAATTTCAATAAATAGCTAGGCTGTATAAAATATTTAAAATACTACTTCATGTTCAAGGTTTCAAACAGATGTCACCCCTTAAATATATTTAAATCAACTTACAGTTAAATAATAAAATGATTAAAAAATACCTCTTTGTACATTTGTAATTGCGCCAATGTATTTTATGTTCACAACTAGAATAAATGCGTGTATACCATTGCTACAGATTGCTTCCATTTGAAGTTTTTATGTAAATATACGAACATTAAAGTACTATACAACACAATTAGACATTTCTTGTATTAAAACATATATGTCAAATATTTATTTTCATATTAACTAATCACCCAATTTATATTATTTAGGTGAAAAACGGTTTTAAATATTGAAAATTATTCTTTTATGTATTTTATCGTTTTTATTACTTTATTATTTACTATACTTTCCCTGTATATAATTTAAAAACATCGCGTCATTCGTCCATTTTACTGCCAGCTCTTTGATGGATTAGTGTGATGATATCTAGCTTAAACTAATTTTAGGGTCTTAGGTTTTATAAAAGGAAACCTTGACTAGATATTAGAGAATGTGAATAACTGTAATTTAAAATGATCAATCGCTATCGTTAGATTAATTAAATTTAATTTTTGGTATATACGAGTAGAAGATGAACATCAATTCGAATAGATTTAAAATTTATCACTATCTCAAATATAAAACAAAATATTTTTATCAAAATAAAAATCCCATATATTTAATTTCAAAATATGATAATTTGATTTACATAAAAATTCCTTCCCACTGCCGACTAAAATATTTCTTTTTTAAACGAATCTCAACTCCAGCGTAAATAGTTTTCAAATCATAATTCTTCTTGGTATAACGAGAAAGCCCTCCCAGCAATGATAAATAGACTGTTGTAGAAAAACACGTCCAACTGTGAGAAATAAAAACAGAGACCGAGAACAGTTCGACTTATGTTCACTTACATACTTCTCAGCAACCCTTTTACCATTTATTATAAAACTTTGTGGCAGCAAACTTAAACATTACTCTCAAATATATGTTTCTGTGTTAACGACCCATTACAATTATCATAAAATGCAGTACGAAAATCTATAGTTGATTTTTTTATTATATTGTATTATAAAGTGTGTTTTTTTTAGAGGTTTCTTTTTCTAATTCACTGTTTCTAGTGATAGTAAATTTGACAATTGACAGTATATTTCACCATGAATTGACTTACGCCGGAACAACGTTTGCAAATTGTGCAAATTTACTTTGAAAATCGCGGTTCAGTTTGCGAAACCTACCGTGCGCTACCGTATATTTTACGGTCGACATATTCGTCCATTCGAACAAGTTATTCGAATAACCAAGAATCGTTTTCGCACCACGCATATTCTAATTGATAATGCGATACGGTAGAGACGTGCGCCGAAGAAGTTATTGTTGCTGTAGGGCAATATTTCTTCAAAGATTACTGACTTTTTCGTTCCCCAATTGAATCGCGTTAGTAGAAGAGCTCTGATTTTAACAAGACGGCGCAACATGTCACACAATCAATTTATTACAGGAAACATTTTGCGAAATGAGCGTGTGCATTGACCTCCAGGATCATGTGATATTACACCTCTGGATTATTTTCTGTTGGGATATGTAAAGTCACTAGTCTATGCTGATAAACCACAGACTTTGAACTACTTGGAAGCTAACATTAGCCACGTTATTGCCGATATACGGCCTCAGCTACTCCAAAAAGTGGTCGAAAGTTGGACTTCGAGATTGCACTTCATTAGAGTTAGCCGCGGCACCCATATACCAGAAATCATATTTAAACACTAATGGTATAAAATTATCTTTTCAATAAAGCCAATATCATTGCCATGACCATAATTTTTATGTATTTTATTTCATTTTAAAGTTATATACCTCTAATAAAGTTAATATGAAGTTTCTCTTTTATTTTCTTTTATAATACTTATAAAAATATATTCCCATCGAATTTTTAGACAGTATCTGCTCTTGGATTTCAATTTTATTAAGATTTAATGACAAACCAGTTAACTGAAGTAAAAAAATTGTTAATTTTGATGTGAGAAGGCTTTTTTGGTAACGATTTCTATTGTATTTTAGCATGAGATCACCTGTTCAGTTCTCTAGAAAAAACTATATCGGCTTGTTCAGTTCTAAAAAGAAAACCCACTAGGTGGTCTATTAAACTCTTAACTGTCGGATTTATTTTTAGAGGATTCTCATGACGCCAAAAACTATAATTTGAGGCGGTAACTACTCAAAAAAATGTTTTTTTAGATTACCTTAACCACGATAAAACACGTATGAAATTGTTTTATTGCGGTTAAGGTGTACATATTTAGTTTTAAGTAGTCAACTAACAATAAATGAAATATTATAATTTGAATTATATTGATAAAAATTACCAAACGATTTAATATACATACTTATTTATGTTTTTTCTTTTTGCTTTAATGAATACTACGAAAAATATCTGATTTGATTTGGTGATTCTATGTATTCCAGAAAAACAAGAAATACAAAAGATTTTTTTTTATTCATTGAGAGATTTATTTCCTAGAAGCCTTCAATATAAAAAATTAGAAACTGTGCTTACTTTTCCTGATACCAAGTAATAAATATTGCAAAACATAAAATCGTATATAAAACTTATTATTCGTAATGGAGTTAATCATATTAACTTCGGAACAGTACAAATAATTGTGAATATTAGATTATAATAAAACAGGAATCTTCTAGCAAATCTTTTTAAATAATAAAAATCTCGATGCGTTATGCAAATAAAAGGGAATGCAAGATTTACCTTGTCAAGTGACAATCTTATAAAATTTGCACTAAAAGTACATCAGACAATTTTATTATAACTTCTACAGAGAACTCGTTCCCAGAGTTAGTTACAGCTACATTATGTACATACTGTTTGTCATTCAGAAATGTGTTTGATAAAATAACGTTAGCTCGAGAAACTTTGCACTTATTTTAACTTTTAAATAAAATTTAACAGAACATAGTTGTGAACGATTTACACAAAAAAGTTTATTAAATAATATTAAAATTGTATCTGACGAGCAAGTTAGTTCTTTTTTATTTGATGTGAATAGAAATGTTAATTTAACTAGAATGTGTTTATTTTTATTGAAATTTTTTTAAAGGTACCTTTTAATTCCCTGTTTTTTTGATTAACAGTTACTTGAATGTAGTAACTAATATTATCATTATTTTAAATGGATACTAAGTTTTCAAACCAGGTGTATCTTCTAAAGTATAGATAAGAAATATATATAGATTTAAAAAAAAAAACTAAAAAGACTTTTAACAGCTTTATTCCTTACGTACAAATAGAATATCTATACAGTTTGCCATTGAAACAAAAAGTTATTACGACAGAATAGAAATTGCCTTTATGAACTAAACAAACCAATTTATGATGCTTGAAAACTGAAAAAGAATATAGAGTGATATATAGAGTATCTTTTAAGGTATTTAAAATATAGTTGAATTTATTGACATGAAACTTCATATATAAAACAATATGATTTTTTACACATAAAATATGTACGTATATCTGTAATTTCTTTAAATAAAAATAACTTTGTCAAAACGTCAATAATTATATATTGATAAAATTTATAAACGTAAGATTTCGATTCACAGAATCATCGCCTGGCTAAAATATAATAAATAACAATTAAATACAATTAATATAATTTCTTTATATACTTATTTTTTTTAAATAATTTTTTTTTACTTTTTGATTGTTTAAACATTAGATTTTTAGTTTTTATCGATCAATATCTCTACCATGATTTCTATTTCATAAAATAATTAGTAATACGACCGATTTCAGAAATAATAGATATGCCTATATAGTTTATCTTAAACTGTTCGGTAAGCTTAAATTTGACGCATTTTAACCTCCTCAAGATAAAGACATAGAAGGTACTGGTACCAGTTTTGGATCATACCTCAGTGTTGGATACTTGTTTGATTAAATGTACTAAATTAGAAATATTTGTTGATATTTATTTACTGCCATTCCTGAATCATAATCACTTAACTATAAAATAGCTTAATATGATGACAATCGGCCAATAGATGTCAAAATGATTCTTTATTTTATAATTTTTGCATCGTAGTACTTAAAATTTTGTAAGGTAAATCCATCACTGGGTACCCAGTACTAGTTTTACTTTGTCTATTACTGGAGAAATAACATAAACAAAATAAAAGGCTAAAATTAAAAAAAAAAACTATATTTACGGATTTTGGTTATTAATGAAGAGGTACTAGAGGTACAGTCTACGTTGCTCTTAAGGAACCAAGACAGGTGCAAGTACCTGAGCAGTTGTTATATTTAGGAATGAGATAGTTGTAGTTGTCAGATATCTGTCATTCGTGAAATTGAACATTAGCTAATGATCTGTCATGTCTGTATTTATATTATTTATAATAATAATATAATTAATTTTTTGACTTCTTGAATATTTTTTAGATTATGGTTTAAAGTTTAAACTACATATAAAAAATATTATTATTATATATAATATATAATATAAATTATTATTCTGAAGTTCATGCTATAATATTGTCTGTTGATCTACATATAAATTTTAACAATCAATATTTTCTAGAATATCACATATTAATTTCGTCACTGATACTGATAAATTTTAGAACATTATTAAACATTGCAAACTATTAATTATTAAATAATTATTAATAACATAATTATATCATACAATAATACGTATTATATTCATACAATATAATTTAACATTTCGAACAGCTGTGAATTCATTAAGCCTTTGTAAATGATGTATTAATGCATTTACGGTGTCTATAGCAATGTTGGCGTGCGCCTACGAGATACCAGATATTGTTTACCCATTAAATTGAATGTGCAAACATGTATGTGGATATGTTAATCGATATCTAGATTATACAACGTTTGTAAATTAATTGTTTATTTTTACTACATTAAAGGTTCTGTCAAACAGGAAGGCCGCGGACTAGGGTGGTCAAATAGAAAGCGCAAGTGACGGCGAACTAAAGGGAATTCTTTCTTCATCTAGTGATCATCATGTCCAGCAGTTCATCTGACCAAGAAGAATTGTTTATTTTGTTAACTGTGAGTTCAGCAGCAAGACGAAAAAGGAAATGGGTATGTCATAGTCATTCTACGTTCGAGAGGATTGTTTTCCGAGCTAAATACTGAAGCGAAGTCATACAAACAACTGCACTACCGCACAAGATCAATTAACTTTTCATATTTATCTTCTCTTTTATTCATTTTGCCATCCACTGAACCCTGAACTTGTCCGCCGCGGTAAGTGTTTGTTTGACCAGGATGTCCGCTTCCTGTTTAACAAAGCCTTAAATAAAAAAAATTATTCAAGATAAATAAAGAAAAATTTATTAATTATAAATTATAACTACTGATCAATCAATATTAACATAATTCAAATCAAAATCACGTTTCTGAAATATATACACAACACATATTATTAATATTAATAAACCTATATACATGTATAAGACTATATAATAAAAATTCCCTCTAAAAAAATGTAAATAAAATTTCATAAAAGTTATTTTCGACAGAAAATTTTATAGACTGAAATATTACCACACACACACACTCATACATTTATATACACACAGATACATATCCATATATACATAGATGCCACTGTTTTCACTCAATAAGTACGTATATTTTACGTGCTCAACATTTTTATAATATTTTGCGCAGCAACGGTAACAACAAGCGAAGTAGAATAACGATGCGAGTACGAGAGAGAGATAGTGATAAAAAGGGAGGTAAAGGGAGGGGTAGGTATCTTCTGAAATTAGCAAACCTCGACACGTATCCATTTTGCAACAAGGGTTAATACTTCCATCAGAATGTCATCATCATAATATGAAACGCATTTGAACATCAGAACCAAGAGTGCTTGCACACAGATGATGGTGATGGACTGGCTTGAATTACGCCGTGCTAAATATTCACCCCCACCCCGTACAACCCTCGCACACTGAGATTAGAATTTAATACGGTGCGGACTTTATGAGAAACACTCTGAATTTCATCGTAATTTAGGTTGAAATACAACCGTTTAGTGGAAATAGTTTAAAACTATTGTTCCACTTTGGTTTCCTTATTAGAGTGTAAGTTTAATCAATTGCAAGCTAGAATGTTGAATGTGCTGCTGCTTGGAAATGGCGTACGTGTGCATGCTTGTTTTTATATGAGTTATAGTCTTGTTGTTATGGATAATTTAACATTAACAGATTATGGATAGTTAGTTGTATTTTACCACACGACAATGTCATTATCGTTTTCAGTTAAGGATTAATATAATAAATATTTAATTAATAAGTTCAATTAACGCGATTTTTATAATAAAAAAAAAACATGATTGAATTTTAATTTAAAAAATCAGTTTGCACAAGGACTATGAAATATTCATTATCAAATATTTTCTATTATGTGTGAAATTCTCAAAAATTCAAATATTTATATAAAAAAAGCGTTTTATACAAAAGTAATTAATTACTAACTGGATAATATGGCGGAGCTTGAATGAATGTCGAAATGTCTAACAATAAGTAAATGGAGATAAATCTTCGTAAGGGAATATTTTACTACAAAAGTTGTGGTGACCTATTTTATAGAAAATAATTTGAAATCGGAGAACAATTTTTTTTCTCTTTGAAAAACGATCGCAAAGCTTTTCGTATCTTTGATATGAGGAGGACGCAACTATAACAACACATTATAAAGAACTCATAACAAATTATTGAATAATAATCACAGTTACCATGAAAAACTAAAAGATGTCATCCAAAACTAACAATCACAGTTATTTAAATCCCCAATAATATTAAGATTAAGGCTTCACTCGCGTGGATTTTAGGATTTTCGAATAATATAGTTTAATTATTTTAGATATTTTTATATTGTTCAATATTTAACGGTTTAGTCAGCGTATTGCAAAAGAGCACTTGATTTACTATTATCGTCACTGCTTATTCCTTATGTTACCGAACGTAACAAAATATATACTAAAACCTGGGCAAATAACATATCTATGAATAATAAGCGCACTATCGTACAGATAGACAGAGAGACGTTACGTTTTACAATATAGATATATATGTATAAAATAAAGCTAGTGAATACATTTAACCTAAGTGAACTGAAACGATTTCAAATCCACGCAAATAAAACACACACCGCATCATTACAATGAGATTTCATAAATTCATATCGATGTTTTGACGACAATGCTATTTTGGTTCCAAGAATTTCATATCGGCCCTCCTCGTGTTTACGTGCACGTTTACTCCATGTGAGTACGGATGTATGGGCGGGGGTCAGACAGGGAAGTAAATGTTTGCTTCTGAGAACAAGTGAGATATCTAGGGAGCAATATTACTCTTGTACCAGTGGTGGGCGAAATGTGGGAGTAATTGTATACGCATATCCTTGAAATTATGAGTGATTATTCTGTTTTGATTTATGTTTTAACTTTTGAGCATACCTGAGTGGAAATTGTGATATAATTAGGTTTACAGGTTCATATTCTAAAAATTTCATCTCTTCTATGGCTGTTTAGGCACGTATAACAAAAAAATACTGAAATACATTTTTCATTATTTGTATTGTAGAATATTTATGCTGTTTCAAGTCAATCCGACCAAACAAAACTTTACACCCCTTTTTACCCCCTTAGGGGTTGAATTTCGAAAAATCCTTTCTTTCAGGTCATACTCACGTCAAGACGCTTCGATTGGTACCCCAATGAAGTCAATAGCATTTTTTATTTACGAGATTTCGTGAACGTAAAAAATGACATGCACATACGTACGTACGTACATACACACACACAGACATCTTTCAGAAAATAGTGTAAATATACTATAGAGACCATAAAACATAGTTATGTTAAATTTTTGATTTTGATTTTCGGACCGATTACAAGGAAGTTAAAAATATTCTTTCTCGAGAAACTCATTCAAATCGATTCGTTAAAAGAACGAATTATTTGTGAATTACACCTCACACTTCCTGTTGATAAAATTAAGTGTAAATTGATATGTTAATGAATTTATTGTTCAAATATTTGAAATAGGTACGCAATCACAATTTACAAAAATATTTGTAATATTTTTTGTGATCTAATAACACATTTCTCAGTTTTCTTTACTCTTCCCTCCACTGAACCCCATAGTTAGGTTTTGTTATGTTTGCAGATACGTGATGTATCTTCTGATCTATACCATAACAAGGAAAATGTATAACTCATGTGCTCTTTTTGCGTAGGTTTATGCCCGTGAGTAAGCGCAATCAGCTAACAAAATATCGGCCTGTTTTTACAGTTTTAGACAATCGGAAAAATATATTTGGTTGTGACTAGGTTAGATATTACGTATACAAGATGAATACAAAAAAAAATCCAACCAAAAATATCAACTTTATAAAAAACATTCAAAAAAATGATTTCATACTTCAAAGAAATAACATCACCGACTTATTTCTTAAGTACCATCATGTATTTTTTTATTAACAGCTCGATGACGTCACAGAACAAAATAAAAAAAAAATTGTGACAAATAATGTTTGTAGAATATTATTCATTTCCGGTTCGCATTCAAAAAGAGGAGGTATTGACGTTTATAAGTTACAGTATCTACAAATCAACAGACGTACAGACACACAGACATCATTACTAAAATAGTCACAATGGAATCAAAATCTCGAATTAAATAAAAATGGTTTAACACTGATACTTGCATATGTTATTGGTAAAAATATATTTAAAATAATATTTTTATAATGAAGAAATTGCTTTTTTGCTATTTAGATAGATTATCTGTGTAGTAGTAAAAAGTTAAGATAGCTTCTTTGATTGGCTATCATCTCCAATAATTAATTAAATGGATCATTAACTATCACCAAGAATCCTTTTGTTTAAACCACTGTTTGCGTGCTCGCATGAACTCGAATGTGTGTCTACGTGTGTGGATGTGTATGTGTTGAGGGAGAAGCGAGTGTGTATGCGTGTGCGTGTGCGTACGAGATGAACAAAACAAACATAAAGATTTGTCCATTTGACTAATTCAAGGCCGTTGCGAACAACTAATCTTATCTTATGGCGGTGGTATCAGCTGGCGGGACTGTGTGACGTCACACGCTGGTGGCGGCGCCGCAGCTCTCTGCGGCCCGACTTCCCGGCGCCCACGCCACGCCACCTGATGCGGCCGCCCTGCGGATCATTAACCCTGTATGGACCGAATACACTGCGAAAAATGTCTTTTGACGTGTTAAACGAATATTATAATTCGTACCTTGCTGTCAAGGTTGATCTAATATCCGATTTTTGTTTACAAATTATATGCAAATTTAAATTATCTTGATCTGTTAAAATACTAAATACTAAAATAGAATTTTTAACTGGCTTCAAAATAACTAGATCTAAATTCCTTGGCTATATAAGAATGAATTATGTTTTGAAGACATAGTATTTTAGAAGTATTAATTATAAAAATTTGGAAATAATCGTAACAGTCTAATTTTAAGTAAAAATAACCAATCATTGTATATGAATGTAAATAGGCTAATTTACTTAGTCTGTGTTAATATTTCAATCGGTTTTGTGTCCAAAAAATCCCAACCTTAGTCTATAACTATTTTGTCTTTTAATTGATTAAACCATTGTAGTACAAAAGACGACACATTTTTTTTCTAAAACTAATATGTTTGCAGTGATAGAATAATTAAGGCATCTGTTATTTGCAAATTTACATAAAAATTTCGTAGATTAAATTAATGATACTAACAATTCTAAAAATTATATTAAAGTATATTTATTCATTATACCTAGTGGTGTTCAAAATATTAGATCATATAATCAACATTTGAGCCTATTCGTTTCTATGATTTATAGTTACAGAGTACTATGTTACCAAATAGGATTTTTTTAAATCATCCCAGTTTCCCGGAATGTGGCTTTCAGAAAATTAAATAACTTTCAAATTTTTTATCATTGGTAGTTATATGTTAAAAAATCAAAAAAACTGACAATTGATCCTATCAAGGTCAATAAAGGTTACCAAATTAACTTGTTACATTACTGAAGTATACTGTTCGATTCTTGAAATAAAATATAAAGTTTTATGTTTTTTTTGTGAAATATACAGTAAAAATAAGATTTCCTTTTTCCAGTGTAAAGAGGCCGGTTTTCTGACGCCGTCGGCGATGACGACGCCTTTAGAGCTGCCGATCTACGCCGTCGGTTCCGCGTTGCGGCATTGCACGCATTCGCGAACTGCCCCTCTTTCTCTTTCTCTCCCCTCCTTAGAAACTATTGCCTCACTCCATCGAATTTCAGACGATGTTGGACGTTAAAGCTAATCTATAAAAATTAATGGCCAATTAGAATATATGTACATTGTACATATGTACACATGTATGTGTGTTTAAAAGTTTGCTGAAAAATACTGTAATAAATTATGTTATTTACTTGTGGTATTAATAAGTGATATTTAATTTATTTTCTTCTTTATAAATCATCTCTCATTTTATATTTCCATAGAATGAGTCAATATAAAAAATATGAGTCAATACACAAAAAGTAATATAATTAATTTTGATAATTTTTAAATATTTTGTTTGTCAGCCTGTTTCTTCAGACTTGACATGAAAATTGTGGTGAACTAAATTACAGAAAATTGAATTCTCTACAAAAAATATTTTATAAAAAATGTACGTAACATGTGTCGTTCTTGAAATATCTTGAAAAAAATACTATTTTGGGATGTCACCTTACCTCTTACACAAAATTTTAATGATTTTTAAATGGGGCTGTACTCAAGCCAGACCTAACCAACCAACCAAGTTTCATTAATATCGGTTCAGTGTGAAAACGATTCAGGCGACAGACATCCTGACAGACACGGTACAGAAAGTGTTTGTCTTGGCTTGAAACGGAAAAATCAAGTGAAAACTTTTAAATCGGAGAACAATTTTTTTTAAACGATCACAAAGCCTGTCGTATCTTTGATTATGGCGAAGAAGAAAATATAATATTATTTTCACCTAGTAACAGTAATTATATATTTAGATAACGATTTTTTTATCGAGTGCAGAAAATGAATGTGCATTATTATTAAATATTATCTTTTTATATACCAGGTGAATTAAAAAATTAATTATTAATCCACATTAATCACTTAGATTATTGTGAATCGAATTAAAAACAATGGCGTGTTAATAGTCATATATAGTAAATATTTTTTTAGATTATTACGTTACTCAACGATATTTTGATTATCATCAGTTTTCCATACAAAATTAATTTAAATAAGCAAAAATTATGTTTCATATAAAAAGTCAAATAGCATAAGTTAACTGACATTAAACAACTAATTTTTTAGCTTCATTTTTAGAAGATTATAATTGACATAATCGATAAAGAATCGATTAAATTCTTCTCACCTCGAAAATCCCTTATTTTACATATATATTCTAAAATTGTTACAGTTTTTTTTAGTTTCAAATTACCTACTATGTCCAATATGAATATACTAATCATCGAAATTAAATCAAAATTAATTTGATAAATATCATTAAAAAAAAATTTTGTTACAATTTTTAGTCAATCAAGTTTTGTAAATTAATATTTTACCAACAGTATTAACATGGCTGCTGGTTTTGAAGCTGTTTGTTGTTTGATATTCTCTTGTGCCTGATTATCTATTGCCAACTTTATGGCTCTAACATCTTGTGAATACTGTATGAGAGTTTATTAGTCTGTACACACACGATACATTAGAGGTGTACGTTACCTGTACTGTAATTAGTTAATTAATTGACTTACTTGGCATGTCAGCATTTTGATTGATGTGTATAACAGTTTATTGTGTACTTGTGTATAATATTTTAGGCCATAATTTTAAATTATGCTAATAATAACCGTTACACTGAATGAAGTTATTCTAATTCTAAAAGAATAAGTTCTCTATTTTATAATAAATAAATTATTTCGTATAATAATTATTATACGTCGTAAGATCAAACTTGCGATGGTTAGGTAAATTAGCAACTTTTTTTAACGCACGACCTGATTTTAAAATCAGAATCATTTAGTGGGAATTAATGCAGCGCATTTTTGTTTTTAAAATTGACAAATGTTCTTGTTGTTTCGTTTTTATTAATGAAAACTAAACTCTGTTGGCTTAGCGTAAATCTAACTTTACAAGAACTTACGTGAAATGTTTTAGTTTGAGATAAGGTACTGGCACCAGTTATGGTCACTATAAGAGCAAGGTTTACTGTTTTTGTGATTGATGGCCTTCTTTTTTATAATTCTCATGAACTCATGTTACTAATAAAACAAGTAACTCTTATTTCATCAATTTAATTACCAAAGTCCGTAAATATACTTTGTTTTTTTAATTATAACCTTTTATATTGTTTAAGTTTTTTCTCCAGTAATGGATAAAGTAAAACCAGTAATGATAACGCAGTGGTGGACACTTGGTAATGATTACAAAATGATAAGTACTACGACACAAAAGATATAAAAGAAAGAATCGTCAAATTTGAAACAATATAAAGCAGTTACTATGATAATTTAATAATTAATAAATCATACTAATAATTAGTGTCCACTATTTTGTCACATATTGACCGATTTTCAACCAATCACGGTGTAAGACTGTTAAATGTATATAGATTAATATTCAGAAATTATAGTAATCAAATATCAACAAATATTTCTAATTCAGTACATTTAATTAAAAAATAGCCATTACTGAGGTCATATCCAAGACTGGTGCCAATACCTTACTGGTCAAACGAAAACAAAAAATAATTATCTAATGGGTTAACACAAAAAACAAACCTAACTTCCATTTTTTTGGTCTAACCAGACAGACTGATATTTTTCTATAACCTTTCTTGAAACGTTAATTTATGAAAATTGAGCAAAGTTACTTTTTAACCAATACCAATATTTTTTATACACATTAAAATAATTGAATAGTCAGACTTTTTGGAGTCTGATTCTAAATTTTTTGATAGTAAATTCACTGAAACCAACTTCAATTCTAAACTTATTAGACGTCTTTGTTTCAATGATGAGTTTGTTTTGGAGACTAGAATCTACAATGTCTTGATTATATCTGAATATAAAATGAAACTATTTTATGAAGATAGTTATGCAAAACTAGCGTATTTGAATAAATTGTATTTGTCTGTATTTTCGAACAAAGTATTGTCATTAAAATATCCGAGAGCGTTATTATATCTAACTTTGATAATTAATATGTCTAGGATATTTTTTTATTTGAGTTTTATTACCATAGTTTAAAATACTGGTAAAAACGAAATATACTTTTATATAAAAGTTGATATATTTATTACATTCGAAAGCTAAAGCATCTAGTTTATTTTATTAGATAGATAAATAGATAGATAAAAAAGAAATATACGAATTCATACATAGAATAAGTCAAATTAATACATAGAAACTACAAATTTCAGTTAGAATTTTTATTATAACTTAAATACGGTACATTTTAATATTGAAAAAGATTGTTTATTTATTTATTAATTACAATTTAAAATATATATTTTTCATGTAATTTCATTGCACATTTTTAATAAAATTTAAATCCACACAATTCGAAAAAAGAACAACTTACACTATTAGTACAACTTAAACAAATAAAGTTTCGTTGGAAACTGTCTTTTTTCTCCAAATTCAATTTTAAGTAACAAATAATAGAACTCCATCTCAACGTAGAAAAACTTTTTACAGAAATACCTATATTTTACGCATACGTGTGTTTATGTCCTTTGTTCCTTTGTAACTTTTAACTCAATTTGAGAGTCAAAGGCATATGATATCATTGTTTCTTTTTCTAATGAAATTGAGAAAGTTTTCATATCTTCCTGTCGTTCCAGTCATATTTGAGATAATAAACCAAGAAATTTTGTAGACGAAATCATGTGAGCTAGATTATTGTCTTGCACGCTTCATTTGCATTTGAATTTTCTTCTGTTTTAAAATATTTTCTTCAAATAAAAAAGATTATAAAGGAATTTCTAAGCGTAATGCTTATTGAATAGAAATAATAGCGATTAAATTATATGGTGCATATTTTTATTTATCCTCTGCGCAGTGAATGATTTTATAAAGTAAGAAACCGATATTTTTTTGTTCAGAAAAAATGATAAGGTACATGTTCAAAAAAAACTTAGTTTGCAATATATCTTTGAAAAATGTGATGGGAAGTAAATATAACACTCCTTAAATATCTTTTACTAAAAAATCCTTTGCTGCCAGACAAATAAATTCAAACATAAGAAAGAAACAACGGAAGGTTCATTTTGTAGAGAATGATAGTTACGTTGACGTAGCTCCATACTAAAGGGACAAAAAATGTACCTACATTTGCAAAGACGTATTCGCGATGTGCGGCTTTTTAAGAGGCAGACGGAAGACTTTGATGGGCTCCAGAGACCAAGTTACTCCACCACCCTTCTACCTCTTGTTCCTGTTACTAACTCTGGAACATAGCGCAGCCAGTGGCGTGAAAGTGATTAGGTTTTGTGTTAAGAGATGTGATGTAGGATTGGATTTGTTAATCGACTGAAATTTTCTTCTTTAATGATTTTGTTTGTTTATATACTGGGTAGACTGGATGTGTAAAGAGATTTACTAAAGAGTGGTAGAACTTTCCGCTTTTTTTTATTTAATAATTTAAATATTTAATATCATCGTGAATCAAACATTAGATCCTGTCAAATCTTAAGGTGTTTGGTGACCAAAATTAAAAGTTTACTATTAACTTACTAATTACATTTAGTAATGACTTATTAACACATAATAATCCCAAAAATTTAAATTTCAAAAAAATCGCTTGGACTATTTTTTGGAACAAATAAATAAAAAGTGAGTTTTTCGCTGATAACTTAGAAACGAAAAATGATTATACCTATATTATTATTCATAATAGGAAAGGTGTTACAAGCATAGATTGTTACTATGAACTGAAACGAAAGTTTATTTTTTGAATGCTGTAGAGCGAAAAAGTCTTAAAAAATTATGGTAATCTAGCCTAACACATCGTTTAATATTTTTTTCTATCTTTTACTAAAAAAAAGTTCTTCAATAGTGCCTCAATTTTGATTTGTGCCTCAGGGCTCAAAATGTACGGCTCTGCAGATCTATGTTACATGAAGATAAAAACGCCTATAAATCTTGTTGCAAATTATTACTATGCAAATTAATGTGAATATTGATTGAGGTGAAAAAAGTTTTTGGAGCTGTATCTCGTAACACAAGTTCTTTAGTTCAAAAGTAAAAAAATAGTAGAAAATAGACTATTCCCAGAGCTGAAAGAGTGACAATTTTCCAACAATATTGAGCGCTGTGGATAAATTTTCTTTTTATCAGAATTTGTCTGGAATCATACCAGACTTTAATCCTATTATTTCAAGTATAGGTACCATCAAATAATACGATAAAAATGGATTTTACGTTCTAGGCAGCAATATATGAATTATAACTCCGTCAGTGCCTAAACAATAACAAAAGTACTATTTCCATAAAATTTCACATATGTGTAAAAAATAAAATGAATGACTAACTACGCCACTGGTTCCGGAGGTGGGGGCATCGGCTGAGTGTAAAGTCAAGTTTCCGAGACAGTTTGATCTCGTTCATTCCGGGTTCGGTGGAACGTGCGGAGAAACCCGAAACAGGCGCGCGCCCAGTCTTCAATCAATTACTTTAGTCCGAGTTCCGTAATATCATGTTTGTGATTTATTTTTTACAGGGATTTCTTGTGCGTCATCGGACGCTTGGTGTGTTTCTTCAGCGGCGTTAAATTAAAGTTATTTCACTTGCTCGTCTTATACATAAGTAGAGTATGCTTACGTTATAATTATCTAATTAGCTCAGAAATTTACAACGGTCATTACTTTTAAAATTTGTACTGAAATCATATTTAGAAAATATCACAAAATTAAGAAAACTCTTTTTACTGGCGATCAGCATAAAAATCTATAGTTCAACCTAAACTCTTAATCTTTGAATCTGACCTTAATGTTTGCACTGACCGGTCCAGCCCCAACTTCCTTATCCCATCATGTGTCTATTGTGTTATACATGTGTAACATTTGACATATTGACAATTGGCTAAATGTGTAAACAGAGGCTTACAGGAGGAGAGGGCTGTTATAAAATTCTAAAAATTAAAAAGTTAATTCCCGTTCATTGAAAAAATTATTCATCTCCCTTTTCACCCTAAGAGACAAAATGTTATACCTCTCTTAGCTGTCTAATTGAATGTAAAATTTTAAATTAGTATCTCCAGTGGTTCTGGGGAAATCAACCTGCTATATTGTATTTTGTCTATTCTCTAGGATTTATTTGAAACGACATTGTACGCCACTGACGAGGAAGTACTTATGTATTTCGCTGGTCACTTCCACTAGTTTTTTTTTCTTTTTGTTGTTGTCTTCAATTTGGCAATATTGATTTTATTATTACGTTCGCACATATGTTCGAATATCAGATTTTTTGCTGATACATAAAAACAAAACTTTAAATTAAAGATTGTGCTGATGGCTTTGAAGTTTATTGAAACAATAAATAGTATTTTAGTGAATCTGCTATTCCAGCAAAGTTGACAAATTTAATAAACAGCTATACAATATTTTATACGTTAGTCAAGGTATGGAAAGACAAGATGGTCTCAATAGCTCCTTGACCAATTAGCGTTTACGTGGGATTTACGTCATCACAGGGATATATTCAACTATTGTAAATGTATAATTAATACAGTAAAAATAGATTTTTTGAACACAATAATTCCTTTATCAATGAAAATTGGTATAGAGATAGTTTGATACCTACAATTTAAGAAACTGATTAGTGCAAAGGTAGTTTTACAAGGGATAAAAGGGGTAAAAAATTATTTTTGCGCAAATAACTTCAAAATGGCAACTGGTTTATCGCCTTTTTAAAGTTTCTTTCCTTGTGCATCTGGCATTATCCCCACTATGACGCGGCGGAAGTAATAATGGTTTAGTTACGTTTTTATTAGAAACTATCATATATTTTCTTAAACATGTTTAACTTAATTATTAAAATAAATAATTTAGTTTAATTATTATTGTTATTTTCATCTTAGATTTTTTGCAAAATTTGTTAATTAATTATTATAAAGCCTAAAATAATTATGGGGTATTAGGATTTCGAACAGTTTAAGTTCCAACAAAATCGGTACAGTAGTTTTTGTATCGAGCAAACAAACAGACATACAATTTGTTTTAAAACTATCAAAATGTATTATAACAGTATTGCCTATAGAATTCAAACAAAAATATCATTGTAGACACAGCTTACAGACTTGTATATTAGTACTAGTGGACCCGTCCTGGCTTCGCATGGAAGTTGATATTTCACTCTCTGTCACGTCTGGAGGGTTGTAATTGTTATTCCAGCAGATCCGACAAACATTATTCTGTCCAAAAATAATTTGTTTAAAAATCAAACCATACATACACGATTTCGTAAATATCTCGACTGTAGTAATGTCACCTACTGGGTCCATTTTTGTAAAAATATTTATTTCCATGTAACTAATGTATATTCCGAATATATGAGCCAAATCGGGTCATAAATAAACATTTTCGTAACTATCTCAACTCCAGTGCCACCTATATACCGTGTCCAAAAAAGATAAACCTAACGGAGCATCAAACGAACATACGATGTGAATATGGCTTCGATATGGCCAGTGGTTTAAACCTGATGAGGTCATTTGACAAAAATACTATTTTTTTATATATCTCAACTAGCGGGTCTAAAAAATCTATAAACTAATCGGAACACCAAACGAACATATGGTGTGGATATGGCTTCGATACGTGTAGTGGTTTAGGCTTGATAAGAACATATATATACGCACCAATGTTTTTTTATATTGAGATTGATGAAATAAACTTTTTGTTATCTCAAATACAAACATACCCACCATTTCAACACTTCAGATCAGTGAAACTTAAATTACAAAACTACAAAAAACAACATAGCAAATTTCTCCATTTGTGATTAACACTTACCCAACGCCTTCCGACCGATCCTGCAGGGTTTTCAGTCCCACGGGAGCACCGAGCGTGCCGATGCGTACTCAAGAAGGTCGCTGTGTCCCTAAGGACTAGTTACGAGCTCGGGCCGGTCGAGTTTTGACGATCGAGCGAGGGTATGTAGTAGTTTTTCTAAATGGATTACATCGGAAACGTTCGTTGTCTACCTTAGCGCTCGCTTTTATACCTGTACAGGTCATGGACGGCCATTGTTACAAAATTGCCAACGTTTGTGTCCGCTTGTTATTATTAAGTTTTTTTTTTCGTTTCAGGAAGAAAATGAGTCGAAATTTAATATATTTGATGTTGAGCGTGCAAAAGAAATATTAGATATTTATTGTATTAGAAAAACCTATATTGTTATTCATAATAATAAGTTTTAATCAAATTAATGAATCGTGAAAATCTACTTTTAATAAATTAGAAATAAAATCAACTTTCATGTGAAATATATAGATTCTGCTAATTAAAAAAATATAAAATAAAACATATAAGCTGTCTAAAAAGACTATTAAGGGGCGAAAAGAGAAAAGTAAACAAATTATAAAATAATAAAACTGCTAATCACGCAACATTATGGTAATTGGATTCAAATTACTTAATTTGAAAAAATTATTTAACTCAAATGTATTTTATACTTGAACCTTGAAATAAAAATATTTTACGTGAGTATAACATATACCTATATAACATCGAGTACTTACATACATACATATATACATATGTATATTAAATTATTTTGATAAAAAGATAATAATCTTTAACTGTTTTGATACAACTGCCATGTCTTGTTACAACTGACATCCGCAAAAATAATATTCACTTGCAATAAAATATATGCGTGTTGTTATTTCATGATAAAATATCATTAGGTTCCCCTTTGTGCAATAATAATGCATTTTCACCAGGTGCATTTTGCTTAAATATTTTATGCAATTCGGTCCCTTCATAAATGACTCACTAAATTCTCAGAAAACTATACGGTATATAATTTAAAAAAAAAACACACACGCCTGATAGCAATCATTTTTATAATACCATGTGCATTAGCTATTGACAGTGCTTGCAATTTATTAAAGTGAGAAAATGATTTCCTTTTCCTTCATATAGGTAGTGTATAGCTGCATACTGCATATTATTGTGCATATATGAATAACTAGCTGGGTCTGCGCGGCTTCGCTCGCGTGGACTACGGAATTATTGTTTAGGAATTAATTAAATTACCTACCTAACAAAAACGAATCAGAACAAAAAGTAAAAATATTTTTTTTTCTATTATTAAATTTAAAAGTAAATTATTTAAAATAGAATAAAAAATTGACAATCAACAGAATACCGGCCTGTGATCATTCCCTCTGCCCCGCGGCTACACGGTACGCTCACTCCTTTCCGCACGCCGCGACACAGGTTACTTCGCGCTAATAAAATTTTCCCGTATGTATATTTTAAGATATTTTCTAAACTATACGACCAAATTGGATACTGTAAATGACAAATTGTATCTACAATAAGTACTTATGACGATGAAATCATTTATTTCGATAAGGATTAATGTTTTGCAGGTCATAAGTCACGTAAACAAAACACAAATATTTTAAATTTTCTTTGTAACATAAAAGCAGTCATTGTGGCTTAAATATAAAAGTTTTGTTCATTATTGAACGGTTTAGGCAGCGTATTGCAAAATAGCGCGCCGACGGCAAATTTTTTCCGACTTGATTTACTTTATCGTCACTGCTTAGTTGTTATGTTATCTAACGTAACAAAATATAGCTTATAACCTGACCAAAGAACGTACCTATGAATAAAAAAAGAAACCACGTAAATCGGATAAGTGGTTCTCGAGTGATAAGGGTACAAACGGACAGACAGAGAGACGTTCAGTTTTTATGAAATACATATGTAGGTATGTATGTATAATATGAAAGTAAAGAAATGTATAACATACAGTACATAATATGGAGAAAAAGACTTTATTTTCCATATGTATATTGCTTCCAGAGCTGTCAATACTTGAAGTACACTATTTCAAGTAGATACATTTAAAAATAGTCAAATGCATATATTTGCATGCAAGATATCATTATACATTACCTTTGTCAACATAGTACGTTATAGTTCGACATTTCGATCAGATCTTTCGCACGGTATGCGGAATTATTGGAGCATTAGCGTGCTAAACGAACAAGAAATATTTCTATGGAATATTATGTATTATATAACTAGTAGCTACACTAATTACGGAGGGAATAAGGTCACAGTAATATACTTGACGTTTTAATGTATATATGTAAATGTCATCAATGCGTCGACATATTTTAAATGTACACTGTCAAAAATTTCTTTAGTAATTTTACAAAAATGTGTAGGAAGTTTTTACGCACCACAATTTTCGGAATTATGGAACACAGTTTTGTAAATTTACTATACAATTTATCACAACTCAATTTTAAACTATTACAAATCATCTGTCGCAAAATTACTAATCATTTACTAGACTTATGTTTAGTAATATTACTGTACATTATTCGTAATTTTACTAAGCCAAATGTTTCTAATAATTTTAGTAATTTTACAAAAATGTGTAGGAAGTTTTTACGCACCACAATTTTCGGAATTATGGAACACAGTTTTGTAAATTTACTATACAATTTATCACAACTCAATTTTAAACTATTACAAATCATCTGTCGCAAAATTACTAATCATTTACTAGACTTATGTTTAGTAATATTACTGTACATTATTCGTAATTTTACTAAACCAAATGTTTCTAATAATTTTAGTAATTTTACAAAAATTTATTGTAATTATACTAGACAATTTATACCAATTTAGTTTAGAAAAATTACAAACTATTTGTTGCAATATTACTAACCTTTATTAAAAAATTGTTTAGTAATATTACAATACAATAGTCGGAATTTTACTAAACAAATTAGATTAAATACATTTAGTAATTTTACAACCATATATCGTAATTTTTCAACCCAACTAATACCAATTTAGTTTCGAAAAATTACAAACTATTTGTTGCAGTATTGAATTTTTACTACCCAACTTACATCAAGTCAATTTGAAAAAAATACAAACCGCTCGTTGCAATATTACTATGCATCGGGATATAACTTGCATAGCTTAATTTCAATATCAGACTGTAGTTTTACTGAAAAAAATTGTTAAATCAATGAATGCTACAACAGCGTATTTTAGTGTTAAATATAAAATATTTATTAAATATTAATTTATTAATTATTTAATTAACAATTAAACATATGTCATTAATTATAACAGTGTTATCAATAATTTATATTATGAAAATAATAACATAATTTAATGCTAACACAAATTTTAAATTTTTTTTGAAGATTATTCTGACGTTTTGATTGCCACATAATTAATTGCCAAATCACGAGTAATGTAGGCACGGAGTATCTTTCCAATATTCTTGGTTATATCTACTGTCTTGTTTATTTAGAATAACAATTTGTAAATCTAAAAAAAGAAAATTATTATTCATGTCTTATAAACGAATTATATAAAATAGGGCTTATATAAAAAAATAATAATTTTATTTGTGATTACTTACCAATTTTTTTTTAAAATCAACATCATTTTTAATTTTATCATTAAATTTAATAAAACTTTCTTCATTTTGTAGTGGAAGAATCATGTCAAATTCACTCTCAGAGTTACTGATTTCGTCACTCAAAATGCTTGTTGAATTATGAAGTTTTTCAATGACAGTTTTTCAAGGCTTTGTAATCTGGTTGAATAATTGGTTAATTGACTTCCTAAATTTGACAAACGTTTGCCGATGCTTACAAAACAGCTCGATATGAATTGATGCAGATCTTCTGTAACAAAAAAAATCACGTTTCCAATACACATTAAAGAAAAAAAAAACGATGTATGTTTTTACCTATTGTCATTGGTTGATTTGCACTGGTCTCGAGTTTTTCTTCAGCGTTTTTTTTTTACAATCCTTTTTGGATTTAATATATTGTTTGGATCTAATCCGTTAGTGTTGTCTTCATGACTGGAAAATTCCGTTGAAGTTGACTTAATGTCAGTGTCATCAGATGGGTGACAACTTGGGATTGAAATCGATTTAGAATTCAATTTTTTTCTTTTTGTGTGTTGACTTTTAGGATTAGATGAATCTAACATTAAAAAAAATATATTTGTTGCATATTTATAACAAAAAATTTTACCAAAAAAAATTAAAACTACTTACGAATTTTTATACCAAGATCGTCTGTCCATTTCAATGCTGCTTGACTAAATTGTTTGTTAATGAGCTCTTTATTCTTTGCAACAAATTTGCGCTTCAGAGCCTTCTTATCAGTATCTGCTTTTTTTTTTGCAGATTCTTCATTTGCTGTCGAGTATACATATGGTTTTGTTTCTAACTCAACGATTTTATTTTCAGCTTCTTTATAAGTATCTAAAAAATTGATTAATAATATGTCAAAATATTTTTTTTGCTCATAAAAAATTAATAAAATGTAAAAAAATTAATATTGTGGTAAAGAATTTATTTTAAAATAACATATCATTACTTACGAGCACTTCCGCGAATATCCACTAGAAATGTTGGCTATGTAGATTTGGGTGGTTCTAAATTTTTCACCATTTCTTGCAGTTCTTCGCATACATTTGGATCATCAAGCAGGCCTGGCATATATTTGCAATATACCTTATCAGAATCTTCTTCAAAATGAAGCCATGTATATATAATATAATATAATATAAGACGATATTTATGATCCATGTCTATAAAAAACAAAACAAAAAGTGGGTATGTGTACTTATGTACACGCGTTAGAAGTTATACTTATTTGTCGTGAAATTTTAAAACACTGATCAAAATTTGATTACACATTTCAAATATTAAAATCTTAGTTTTGGAAAAAAATTATTTGAAACAAGAAAATATTTCTTTTGCCTTAAAATTTTAACTCCAAAAATAAAAATCATTTGTTTAGACAAATGGCTACAGCTTAAAGATGTAAGTAGGTGAAAAAGTTACCTGAATTATAACAGATATATATTCAATAAACGTTAAAAACAATTATTGGATTAAACAACAGAATTATAAAAAATCACTTGTAGCAGCATCAATCTTTACACAACAAATTTTTAATAACGACTGTTCAAAAATCGTATTATTGCTCATACGCAGTAGCTTAGCATCGTGAGAAAATAAAATGTAACAAAATTTACCCCTTCCGCCAGCGCGTTCACATGAAACTATGTTCTATACCAGTATTTCTCAAACTTTTTGAATTGAATCACTCATAATTATGATTAATAGCGAAATTTAATATCAATAATAATTAATAACAAGTTAATAACTTATCTCGAGTACATCTTTGAACAAAATATTATTTGTATATTTTTCGACATTAACTTAACTAACTAATTGAGTTTACTTAAAATATTTTAAATTAAATTTAATGTGATGAGTGAGCGCGGCTTTGTTTTGATGTTGGTAAGTACTGAAAATACCATTTCGTATAATAGGGCGAGCGGATTACAGCTATTTCGAGTACACTAACCAACCAATCGACGTTCTAGTGGCTAAAAATGATTTTATTAAATTCTTTATATTTTTCTGAGAAAAAACATCTATATACATGATATTTTTTTATGCGGTCCTTCAATAAGTACACACATTTTTTTGTTTAATAAATCTAAATCTGCATTAAAAAATCTGAAAAAATTATGTAAGCTTCATTGGATTAAAATAAACATTTTTTGTCTCATAAACTTTTTTTTTAAAGCTATAGTTTTGAAGATAAAAAATATTTTAACTTTAAAAATAGCGAAAAATTCGTATATTTGTGAATTTTTTTCTCGGTAACTAATTGTTCAATCAGAATAAAACATAAACAAAAAGAATCAGCCAACTTTAAACTATAATTAGATTTTTTTTCATTTTGATTATTACTGTAATTAAATGTAAAAACTTCATTAGAGCCGAACTCACTCCTTGCGCCGTAAATCGATACCATGGCTGGCTACAATTTTCGTTTAATAATTGAAATATTTAAATACTGGGATGAAAGTTTCAATAAAAACACTTTAGAATATTTTTATTGCACATTTATTTGTTACAATTATTTTCTTTATTGTTACACTTATCAAAACATCTACAAACTGAACAACATTTTAAATCTAAATCCAAACAAGAGCATGTTTTAGCTGTACAAGGAAATTTTCCGCAACAAGAACAGAAATATTTTTTGTAGATGTTCTGATAAGTATAATATTATAATAAAGAAAATAATCGTGACAAATAAATGTGCAATAAAAATATTCTAAAGTGTTTTTATTAATGCATTCATCCCAGTATTTAAATATTTCAATTATTATTAAATGAATGTTGTAGCCAGCCATGGTATCGATTTACGGCGCAAAGAGTGAGTTCGGCTCTAATGAAGTTTTTACATTTAATTACAGTAATGATCAAAATGAAAAAAAATATAGTTATAGTTCAAAGTTGGCTGATTCTTTTTGTTTTTGATTTATTTTGATTGAACAATTAGTTTCCGAGAAAAAAAATCACAAATATACGAATTTTTCGCTATTTTTAAAGTATAAATATTTTTTATCTTCAAAACAATTGATTTTAAAAAAAAGTTTATGAGACAAAAAATGTTCATTTTAATCCAATGAAGCTTACATAATTTTTTCAGATTTTTTAATGCAGATTTAGATTTATTAAACAAAAAAATGTGTGTACCTATTGAAGGACCGCATAAAAAAATATCATGTATATAGATGTTTTTTCTCAGAAAAATATAAAGAATTTAATAAAATCATTTTTAGCCACTAGAACGTCGATTGGTCGGTTATTGTCATTTCTAAGCGAGCTAGACTCGATAATCCGCTCGCCTATAAATAAGTTGGTTGCAAATGGCAAGAGAACTGTCATTGTTAATTCAGCGAATAGTGGACACTGTTTTCACACCAAGTAAAAAATAATTGTTTGCTTACTAAACTCGGTTTATGTCATCAATTTTTCTGCGACCTTCCTAGGAGTCGCGACCCACACTTTGAGAATCACTGTTCTATACTTGTGTCGGCATGTCAAAAGAAACGCAACAATGATTTTTTCTATGCTGGTCGGGACTTGCAAATTCGAATAAAATTAAAGGTTGTTTTACACCGGCATATGGAGCATTTATAAAGGTTGTTTTAGGCATTTTGACCAGTTTATATATAATTCATAAATAATAATTAGCAAAGATTTACTTACTTTCAAATATAAAAAATGTTGATATGCAGATTTGAACATACCCTATTACACTTACAATTAAATTTTATCACTATTTTTTACCACAGTGAATAATTCGGTTCTTTCACAATTTTTTTTATACACTTGATCGATTCTATGAGGTTTTTTTTATAAAACTAACATATTTCATATTCAGAAACAACATGTATATTAAAACATTTTAATAAAAAAAAAATATTTTTTTATAATCTATACTTCATACTTGCAATTCAAGTATAAATGTTTGCTACTAATTTTACTTAGAACTGCATTCAAATTAAATTTTAAATCTGCATAAGTCACAATTTTATAAAAATGCAAAATAAATATACCAAGTTTTATACTTGAAACTACACAGCAGAATTAGAAGATTACATAAAACTATATGATTGTAAGAGACACTAGTAAAAATATAAACAAATCTAAAGTAATTAAAGTTTTACAATTTTTCAATCACTTTTTGCAATTTGGATTACGTATTTCAGTTAGTCATTTTTTTGATAACTGTAGTAAGATTAGACTACAAATAGGTATAGAAATTTTACAAAATTTTAGACTTGAAATTACAAACAAGAATTGTAAAAATACATAGCGCTCATGACTTGAAAGAAATTTTGTAAAAATGCAAACAGAATTTTCAAAAAAAAAGTAATGATTTGTAAATTTCCTGTAATTGTAACTGCAAGTTTCGGTTAGTAATTTTACTATTAATCTTGGTAAAATCAAAATCCGAATATGTGTAGAAATTTTACAAAGTTTTAGACTTGAAATTACAAATAAGAATTGTAAAAATACATAGCGCTCATGACTTGAATGAATTTTTGTAAAAATGCAAACAGAATTTGAAAAAATAAATAATAATTTGTAAATTTCCAATCACTTCTTGAGATTGTAATTGCAAATTTTGGTTAGTAATTTTACAGATAAATGTGGTAAAATTAAATTCCGAATATGTGTAGAAATTTTACAAAGTTTTAGACTTAAAATTACAAACAAGACTTGTAAAAATACATAGCGCTCATGACTTGAATGAATTTTTGTAAAAATGCAAACAGAATTTGAAAAAATAAATAATGATTTGTAAATTTCCAATCACTTCTTGAGATTGTAATTGCAAATTTTGGTTAGTAATTTTACAGATAATTGTGGTAAAATTAAATTCCGAATATGTATGGAAATTTTACAAAACTTTAGATTTAATTCTACAACTTTGAATGGTAAAATTACAACAAGTTTCTGACGAATACAAAAAATTTGTAAAATTGCAACCTGCTTAGTACTCTTGTTATTACAAATTGCAATATTACTACGAATGCGTTTGAAAATTCCAATACAATACGAGAGTTTGTAATTTTACAAAGCAACTGCTTAGTAAAAATGTAGTAAATTTACAAAAATTTTTAACAGTGTATATAAATAATATATGAAATTTTATACTGTTTTCAATTTAAGAATTATTTGTTATGTTTTGAAAAAATATGTTTATCATGAAACGCAGAAATTTTAAAATATGAGATAAATAATAAATTAAATTAAAAATCTGAACATATGACTGTTCATATATGATAATAGGATTAAAATTCATCACATAATTTATTTACAAAAAAAAATAATAATCACATAATATCGTACACAATATTTCCGATTTTATGGAATGACGTTATCAGTTCATTAGGGTCCAAATGATCGCTCCATAATCAGTACAATTAAATATAAAAATTATTACAACTGCACGATATTTGTGTCAAAATGTGTTGACAGAGCAATTTCAATATTGAACTGGAAGGGGAAATCACAGGTAGAGATTTGTAATTTCGGGTAAATATTTGTTGAATTAAATACGAAGTCAATGTTAATTTTCAATTTAAATTGTTAAATTTCCATATTAAAAGATTTGTATAAAATTTTATTATTTTAGTAAATATCATATAAATGCGAAATTTTCTCTCGAGCAAAAACTAAGCTAATACTATCTGCGAGGTATTAAATATATAAATGTATTTAATACACTAACAGTTAATTGAATGGTATAGTTTATATGAATAACCTTGACGCGATTTAAAAGCAGTGGCACTGGCATTAACACTACCATAAACACGTGTTTTTTATTTTGGCTAACAAGGCGATTTAAGTTTAGAAAACGCATTCGAAAGTTTAACACCATTTAACGCAGAAAGAATAGTACTTAACGTTATTATAATTAATAACAAATATTAGACGTGGAAACAACTAATGAAAACCTATTTATTGTAATTGTATTCAAAGAGATACGCAATGTAGAAAACATTAAAGCCGTGTTGTGAAAACGACCGATAAAAAATTAATTGTTATCAATTTTAAATGTATTGTAGCTTGTAATTTACTGTTTATTTGGTTCTTTTAAAATTTCCTACTTATAAAAGCAAACTGAAAACACAGTACTGAGGAGAGTTAACTTGCATGTTTGTCTGTTTGGTGTAAAAATCATGCTAGCTAAGTAAATTGATACATTTTATATATTATGTCCCATTCATTGAATGTTATAACCCCACCATAATCGAATACCATTTTTCTAGTTGTGAAAATAATATACTTAATAATAAAATTAACATAATTTTTTAATTATTATTGAGAAATTAGTTTTGAAATTATAAGAAGTTTTATATCCTCTATACTTATTCATTATGTTCGTTATCGTAACGCACATATCGTGTTTGTCACCCACCCACCAACGGTGCGTGTGTGTGTGTGTGTACGACAAGTGTGGCTTTAATTGTTGTGAAGCGAGGCCGATAACGTACGCGAATGCGTGCAAAAACCAACCCCGATTATTGCGAACGTCACACGTACATAATGTGCGCTCGCAACCCGACAACTCATTACATACACTCTGTGTCTGTCTGTCGGTAGGTGGGTGTGTGCGTGGTGAACAGACAGTCCCTAACTATTATCTACAAAGCTAGATTGCTTTTACAGAAATTCTGAAATCAACTTGATTCAGAATTGTGACTAACATTAACTGATTTTAAATGAACCATTAAATAAACAATTCGATATTCTATTTTAAATTTGACATCTTAAAGTATTTGATTAGTGAGTTCCTTTTGAGAAAGTAAAACAAATTGGTTATCTTCATTTCTTGTAACTCTAATTTGTATTTTATGTCTTTTTCGTTGGCAAAAAATTATTTTAATAATGTCACCGATGAGGAAATTTATATTTGATGTTTCTTATAAATTTTAATTACATTACACTCTTTTTCAAATAACCAATTAATACCAATGGTCTTTATAAAAGTATTTTCCAAAAATGTTGGATCGTTTTATAAACATCATGATTATTAACATAAAAACTTTAAAAAATATCTAATAATAACCACACAATATAACGATTCTTTAAGAAAAACGATTAAATTGTCTCTGAATATTTAAGAATTGATATTTTTTATATAAAAAGAAAAGTTTTGTTTCTAAAAATTATATCTTATACTGGAATTAAATATTTCCAGTTGAGAAATTACAACAATGTATATCAATACTTCGTTTTCGTTATTTAATTTTCTGAATTCAATTAACAAAAAAACTGAGCAATATCAACTACAGCTACCGTTTTTAATTCGTTTTTAAGTGCTTTTGACTGAAGACTTCGTTAAGTTGTCAGACCCTTTCTTCCAGCATTGAGGAAAATGACTTTTCCCCTTTTTTCGTTTCGGCGAGTGTTTTCCTCCATTCATTCTAACATCATTTCTTTTGCATGTGTTTCATGCCTCAGTTGTTACGCGGTGCTTCCTCCACGGTTATATTTACTATACTAATTTCCATAATCAAATATAATAAAATAAATAGAAAAGTATACGAATTCAATTTCATTTGATCAATTTTTAATGTTTTGTTCAAAAAAATTGTCTGTAACAAAAGTTTTTGAATTAGATATTTTTTTATTCTTTTATATTTATAGTAGATTCTATTTTAATATCGGCTATAACATCTGCTATCATTGCAACTATATCAACAATCGTTTTTTTTTGTCAGCTAGATATACGAAAGAAGCTGAACTATATTATGAAATAATATTTTCAGTTATTAAAGGACTCTAAAAAATTTCTTAAGAGCTATTTAATTTACATATACCTGGCAGTCAAAATCGACACTTATAATATCATTATTTTATACATTTTTTCACAATCGCCAGTGCAAAACAGTTAATTGTAAGCAGCGTTCTCTCAAAAACTTAAAAAATATATATTATAAGGGTAGTATTACCAATTTTTAAGTACCCTATTATATTTTGTCCACAGCATAAATCTGTCCACCAACGCAAATAAAAGGCTGCACGTCGAAACGAGACTACCTTAAATTCGTACGAGACGCGATATCATTTAAAATTTTACGAGACTATATCAATTTTATTTATAAGTTTCATCGAGAGTTTCACCGAAAGTCACAGTTTTAAAAAAACATCTAATATTAATTTACTTTTATTATCTCGACCTGTCACGTATACGAGACGAAATGGCTTCAATTTTTTATTTATTAAATTTTTTATGTCCCTGGATCCGAATGGTTCCTTCAGACAGGCTTCAATTTTTACAAGATGAAATTGAAACAAAACTGTCAGTTATAAAATTTGAAATCGAAACGAAACGAGACTTACTTGATTCTTGTTTCTTCTCCTCTTGAGTGCAGCCCTAAATATATTAGAGCATAGGTGTCCAACCTTTTGAACCTTTTGGGCCGCATAGCATAAACCCAATCTACCAAGGGCCGCACATGATAGAATCCTTTAGCGTTGTGTTATGTGTTATATTCATTATTTTATTATTATAAGATTATTTTATTTTTTTAATTATCCTATGAGGGCCGCACCAAAGATACTCGCGAGCCTCATGCGGCCCGCGAGTTGTACAAGCTTGTATTAGAGGAACACCAAGGAATACCTGAAAACCGTACGCAACTTTATAATTTTTAGCGTACGAGAAAATGGCCATGGCATATTGACCAAACACCCTTATACATTTGCTTAGTTATAGTTAGCCGCTATTTTGCATTTAACCAATATAATCTGCATGTGCAAACACGGTTGCGGTGAAGAGTACAACACGTCATATGTCTATGCACTGCAATAGGGTTAGCGTACACCAGCGCGTAGACACTGAATGACGAGACCGTTGCGGGGAGGGGAGGTGAATTTATTATTACAGTAAAATAATAATTAACTATCACTATTATGGTGCGAATGTTATGGCCATACAATATTGGCAGTGTGTTTAGGGTGGGTATTTTATTTGTTGGTGAATACGGTATTACAGTAGATGTATATCTACTGTTCATAGACTGTTGTAAAATAATGCTGTTGAGGTATAATTTATTATGTTTTAATTAATAGTGTAATGTAATATGAATAAAAACATTTATTATTGACGCGCATTTGTTTTGTTTTCGACTATTTCAATATTCAGAAATGAAAAATCGATATTTGAGTATGACGATTAAAAAATATATTCTGAAATATTTATTTTAACTTAATATGTTTGACTTAATATCTTCTATCAACCATTGTCTTTCTCGAAAACTCTTCATACATATTTAAAAATTGGAAAATCGAAAAACCTTTGTGTTGTCCATCCAACTGATTAGTTTTTCGAAATCGAATAAATTGAAGTCAAAGTTAAATCTGTTTCTTATTTCCTTGAACAATTTACCACTGAGTTATTTAATGTTTTGATTCGTAATAAACAATCAGGCCGCTATTAAAATACCATAGAAATATGTTAAAGATCTTTGACAAAGATTAAAAAACTACGATCAAATATAAGTGTCATATTATCTATATGTTAAAAGTAATATAATAAAAGTTGACCAAACACTATAATATTTCTTTGTATCAAAGAGAATTGATCATTATTCTTTGATAATGAAATAGCGGCTTTAAGTGCCTTGGAGTAACATTTAGTTTGAGAATACTGAACTAAATGAATCAATAATTGATACATATTTTTATATACATATGTATATGTGATTGTTATAATTCGACATTATACAACAAAATGATTATTTTTACTAATTTATGTTGGAATATTTGTAACAAATCCTTATATACACGTGTATATATGTATAAAATAAATATTTTACATTTAATTTCAGGAAGGTGTTTAATTTAAAGCTTATTACATAAGAATTAAAGCTAATTTTTTATGTTTACTATCAAGGGATAGTTTTTGACCTATATATTTTTTAGGTATTTGATTCATTATTCCAATCATGGATTCAGTTGTAAGTTTCAATATGATTTTTTTTACCTTTGAAATAAATATAAGTACCTATAATAACAATTGCAAATGTATCTATATACAAACATTATGTGTAAAAGGTACGAATAAATATTTATTTTTTATAAACTTTAAAAGATTACTCTTTACGAATACAAAAGCATGCTTATATAACAATATAATGAGTTATTTGGCTATTTTGAACGCTGCCACTGACATTTGAAAAGTGGAAGTGGTGCTCGGTAACGCAACTCCCCGATAGAGCGGAAGTGTCTACCTTTGGGCGTTATTGGGGCTAGATGTCCCGTCATATGCATATGTTAGCTTACCAACACAACCCCTTACAACCTAGGAAACTGTGATAAAAAAGAACATCAAATTAAAACACGGCATGCACAAGTGAGATAGCAATATTATTACCATTCACGTACGAGAATAGTTTAGCGCTTCGAGACAGTAAGTGACATTCGCATGTGTTAGAGTGAGTAAGTACTATGTACGCGAAACTGTCCTCGAGCACACATTACATATTCCCCCTGGCAGAAAACTTGTGTTTTGCATTGAGACTTCGATGTCCTTTTTAAATTCAATGATGTCAACTTCTGGTCTCAAAGAAAACATGTGTAAGCTTTGAGGAAATTGTATTGCTTTTTTGTACGTTCTATATAATATATATAATAGAAACATCGATTCTATGAAAATGAGGTAATGTGAATGAAATATTATCGCGTTTTGTTCAATTAGATGTAAAATATTTATTTTATACATAATATATACATGTGCTTATAAGGATTTGTTACAAATATTCCAACATAATTAAATTATTATAACATTGATATATGTCTAGATAGTTACGAAAACAATTCTTCAAATAATGTATAAATGCTAACGTTTAGAAAAGTTTTATTATACTTCAAACATACATCGCAAAAAAATAAGATTTGTTTGTCTATATTCTATACAAATAATTTATCTATAAACATTTCCCAAGTTTTATCGTTTAGTAGTCTGCAATTTTAATGCCTAAGAACATAGGAATTTCTTAGAGTAAAATTTATTTTATTATTCACAATAAAATGAAAATATTGTAGACTTGTAGAGCATTAAAAACTTTATGAGTGTAATGAAAAATTTTTGGGAAAAATACATATTTATTACTTTTATTCGCTTATTAAAAATAAGAACCTAAAAATGTTGTCACTATAGAAAATTTATTATCAGTATTATTATTTCCATTTATTATAAATCCTTTGCAGGAACAATTTATTTATTTAGTATTTTCTGACTTTCGTCCGTTATTATCAAGTTTAACTAAATGTTCCTTGAACTAATTATCATATTATTAACAGAACCAAGTATAATACATTTAATTAAATGAATTTTTAATTTTCTACACTATATTTTTACAACGCATATAATGTACAATTTTCATTCAGAGCATAAATATTGATTTAAATCACGTTTGTAATATACAAAATTTAGGTTAATGAAACATTTACCGCTGAAGGAGCTTTAAATTTGTTGATAATACCGGGCATTATACTGTTAAATCGAATTTCAATTCGTTTATATTCTATTTTATATCAAATTAAGGGTATTACGTAGGTATAAATTTTTCTATTTTCAAATTAAGATTTAATTATAATATGTATAATTTACAAATAATCATCGGCAGCACTATGACAAGAGAAATAATAAGACTTCAAAATAGGAACATAAATATAAATTTATTATATACTTACACAACAGAAAGTAATAAAGTAAACGAAAAAGAACATAGTATAAGACAGCGTAGCTTTGTGTAGAATTTATTGCCATGTTTGGCAGCGCAATCACACTGTTGCCTACCAGTCTCAAGTGAGAAGACAGTTTTTGTGCCAAATACTTATCAAGTGTATGTAGCTTATGAAGCTTGCTAAAAGGTCACTAGATTATTAAATGTCTGATTCTGCAATAATAGGAACCGATAATCTGAAGTTTAAAATTTTGTAATATAAATCGTCTTCGCGCGTGTAAAACTTGCTAAGTGATTTTTTTGGTGCTAAACGTTAGAAGAAAACTGGTTTGCAATAGTTAGTAATAACTGTAAATGCAACATCTGCTAATGTTAAGTAAATTATTTCAAGTAGAATTATTAAATTTTAATTGTCTCCTGAAAATTATACGTTTGTGACATCGCAAATCTTGCACGCGCAAGGACGATATATTTTTAAATATTAATCGTATTTGTCTATATTATAAATTTAATAGATTGTATATTATAATACGTACCTATCTTAACTTTCATAATTATTTATATTTCAATTATTAATCGTTTAGAATTTAATATTTCCTACTTTACTTTAAAAAAAATCATTTTAAAGATATGCAAGTTCCCAATAATTATTTTTAATCAAAGATAAAATTGTAATAAACACTTATTTCTCAAATAGAGACACTCAAAAACACAATTTTTGATAAGATTAATGCAATACTTAAGGAAAACAATACTGTGATATTTTTGTAATATTTACTTTATTTGATTGACATGTACTGTCCAATCGTGATGTATATTTAAGATTTCTGAATAATCCACTTCAAACTATATAAAATTAAAATGACTATATCGTTATAAAAAATTATATCTTTACATTGTAAGTCAACACTTCATTAAGAAGTTGTATATTATCGAATGTTTTGATTAAATTGAATGGCAAATAGGTGCTTCGTTCCCCAACCCCGGTATTAAAGTTTAATAAAGAATCTCAATTTTTTTACAGATATTTGAAACATTAAATTGTTTAGAAAATATTAATTTTAAATTTTTCTTAATAACGGCTAGTCGTAAATCAATTAAAATTAGCCTAACTTAATTATATGATAATCTCTTTGAATAGTGAAAATTCTATCATAATAGGTTCAGTAATATTCATGTCAAGTTGTAACAAACAGACTTAAAAATGGATTGCCTGTAAAAAGTCTCGTAGAGTCAAAAAATCTAAATTGTTTATATTGTACCGAAGAAGCCTTAGTATTTAAATATGTATAATAATACTAATACTATTTTTTATTACGTAAATTGTACACTCACACGATATGAAATCAGCTATACAATAGAAAAGAAAATATTTATGATTACATAATGACAAAAGAAAATACTACAAAAATTAAGATCATAAGATATTAATTACACAAAAAATAATACAATAACAAAGAAAATGAATTATAAATCTTTCTAATGTAATGAACAAAAACAAAACTTATCAACCAAATCGACAACAAAACAATTAACTACGTACACCAATAATTCAAACTAATTGTTACCTATTCTTTCCTAGACAGGGTGTGAGTTTGTTTTCTCACTCCCGCCTCCCTTTCCCCGCGCACCGCCATCGAATTCACCCTGAGTAAACGCTGTTTGCCAAAGTTAAATATCGTAAATTGAACGTCTAATTGGTTCCCAGGTCGCCGCCGCCGCAGTCGGTACTGCGCCTGCCTAATTTATCGGCACAACGCTCACACAAAAGTAAGTCTTGTGTTTTGCTCAAAGTTAATCCCATTGCGTGAAATTGCACGAGGGTTTTTTTATTATAGGATATCCGAGACTATTTTTGAACATTTTCGTAATTGGTGATTTTATTTCGGTTGTAATTTAAAGTTAATTGCGTAAGGGAAACTGGGGTCAGTCAATTTTACAAATAAAAGTATTGTTTTTTTTACAAATGTAAGTTTATTCTGCAAATACTCAAACGATTTTATTGAAATATTAGATTTTAGTCGCGACTCGAATGCGAGGAACTCGTCCATGATAAATGTACTATTTCAATCTGTAAATGAAATTATAATATTCTATCAGCTTTTAGTTGAAATATTTACTAAAATAACCAACGCTACAATTTACCCGCGTTATAATTGACTTCAATCTACCCTACGCCAGAAATTCTCATTTACGAAGAAGTTCAGAAAACATAAAAATATATGAAAAAACGAATTATTTATTCGTTAGAAATTTTTATTTGTACCTATGATGTCATCTTTGAGAGAAAATTGGGTTATATACAAAATATGATAAATTAACAAGATATTTTTGGTATTCACTTTAAACATTAAAATATCGGTATGGAGAACCATACATGACTTTCATGTTCTATATCTTTTTCAATAATTTTTTATATATGAAAATTTTTAATGGAATTTCTCCGAAATAAAACTCACCACCTTTGTATTATAAATATTAATTTTCTAATGTTCTAATGTCGAAAACATAATGCACATTCGTAGAAAAGTAATTTGACAATTTGAATGATTTAAATTTAATTGCAAATGTTTCCAAGGCAACATGAATTAGTTACTTATTAATTAGTATTATAATTCAAATTTTGAGGATGGTTTTCAACCCTCCAATAGCTGTTTGGGCACGTATAAAAATAAATGTCCCTGCAAATGTAACAAGTCAAAAATCAAAATTAGTGAGACAATACTCGCAATGTTCATAAATTTCGAATATTTCCAAAACCCCTAAGTAAGTACTCAGTTGAGTACTCACTGAGACGAACATTTTCCCCAAAAATAATTCAAATCGGTGCATTTTTACAGTAGTTATCGCGAACGAAAGAAAATTCTACATCCAGACACACAGACACACGCACAGCCGCCATGCGGAAATTAACTATTCTTTACGGTTCGAAGGTAATACAATCAAAATCTACTCTTATCTCGGACACGATTTTTGGACGGTATTACAATACTTCCATTTCCATCGGAACATGGAAGTAAAAATACTATGAAGCTATACGAATAGATCATTTTTTACCCACGCTTATAATTGTAAAAAATTAAAACAAACCATTATGGGTACCCCTTTTAATAAATATTGCCATATATTTTTATTAACATTTTTGAACCGATAAATATGAGACAATGTCATATAACACGTCTAAAATAGATTAATTAAGTACTATATTTTCATTCTTTATGAGTCAGTTATAAGAAAATTTAACTAGGTGACCATAAATATAGGTGAAATATTACTGTTATTATATTTTCAACAATAATTGTACTGCTAGACCATGTTGTGCATTGTGCCTGTACACATTTGGCCGCTGTGAGTATAGATATTGTCCTAGCATTACTGTTGGGTCACATGCGATACCGACAATGTTCTGTGTATGAATGTATGTATGTATTTGTGTGGGGGCGTGGGATGGCATTTCAGGGGTGACTCGATCTATTATCAAGGTATATAGATATTGGATATTGGTCATGATCTTTTTATGAGACCGTTTATGAGTCATGTAGAAGCTAAAACTACCGCGACGGCTATTTATCATTCGAATGATCGATGTTTTGAAAATACAGAAATCCTGTCTTCTCTTTTATTACTTTTTATACGAATATAAAAAAACTGTATAATAAAGTAAAGTAATTATGAAGAAAACTCAAACTGTTAACGGAATTACAAGTATTGAAGAGTTTGTTTGTTGTTTCGATATTTCTTGTAAACGATTGATCCTATGACAAATAAGTAAAACATATATCAGTGTGTTTTGTGCTATACAATCTTATATGAGTGCACAACTCAGGAAAATATTTAAGAACAAGAAAATACTAGAAGGGTTCACTAGCCCCATAAACCTCTGGTGTAAATAAATTATGCAAAATACTGAAATTATACTTACTAATTTTAAATCGATTATAAAATTTCTTTACACATGGGTTTTAAAAATATGAAACAACAAATAATTTTGAGAAAAATTTTCACGAAGAATTTCTGGATGCATATTCATATAAAAATGTTTGCCTGAAATAACTTTATCACTGTTCAAGTTTGGCACGCCGTGCTAATCCTGAATCACCCTGTATGTAATCCACATATGTATATATACATATATGTGTGTTTGTGAGTGTGTGTGTGTGTGTGGAGGCGCCGCGGCGTCCCGCCGTTCACGTGCGACGGTCCGTCTGCCGACAGCACGCGGTTTTACTGCAGTAACTTAAATAAAACACACCGTGAGCGAAATGGTAATTTCAATAAAGCAAAGGTAACCGCGATATGAATACGTGCAGTAGCGTGACATCTATTTGTCCTTTACTGATGACTAAAAATTAAGAAATATGTACGATATTTTATACATTATGCCTTGAACTATGGTAACGCAGAAAAATATTACTGTTAATATTTACTTAACGAGAACTACGTTATTTTAATTATTATAAATATGAAATATCAATTTATATAAATCCGTGGTATCCAAAATCATATTTTTAAAATTTAAACCTTCCGTGGTGGCTTCATGCATGATATATATATATATTACATATATAAATGCTATTACATAATTTTTTTGCCAAGAGATATAATTAACATTTAAACTTGACCTTCATAATAATTAATATAAATACTGATATATTTTTATTTTGTGGTAGAAATTAACAAAACACATTTTATTTTGTTTAGTAACCGTTGTGTTCAATAATAAAAATGTTCAAAGCAATTGCTATTGTGTCTTTATTGATAATTTTTTTATACAAATTAGTAGGAATTGAAACATAATCCCATTTTCTATTTTGATTAGTTAAAGAAAATTAATAATAATAATTATTATTAATAATAATTTGTAAATAACAAATAAGAATCGAAGCTGTAAGTCAAAACAATTAAAAGATGATTTATTTTTCCTGTATCTATATTTCTTAAATATTATCGAAGTATATAATTTTATTCTGTGTAATATATGTATTATATATTTATTTTCTAATTTTCAGCAGAAAATGCTTTTCCTGATACGGAGCCAGATAGGAAACTGTCTCAGAGTAGATGTAAATTTTTACACGAATAAAATAATCGATAATTCACACCAAAATCTTCTTAAGAAAATTTGTTTATGCTATTAACAATTAACACTAATGTATCACGAAGATTAATTGAACATTTTAACAAAATTAAAGAACAAGCATGTATTTTGTAACTTATCCAATTATTAAATACAAGTATAATATCATTGTTTTTTATGGGCTAGTCAATTCAATATTTTGAAATAATATATTGCAAAAATAACAACTTTTTACATAAAATATAATTTAAATTTCCATATAGATATCTGTAAAAAAGAGATTATAATACTCTAATACGAGCATCCGCAAGACTGTAGCTCATACCTTAAATACAATTCTTATTATATTTTATTTAACAAAATATTATTTATAAAAGTGTAATATGCTTTTGCACTAGGCTCGGATTTCTGGAAAATTACACAATGTTTTAGTAAACAGTGTTTATTACCAAAAATTTAATTAATTTTATAAACAATACATTTTAAGGAAAACTGTAAATGTATAAAATATTTTCAGGTTGCTTGGAATAATAAAAATTTTTTAAATATGTTAATATTAAAGTTTTCATTGATCTGTTGTACGAATACATTTTTACACATCATAGAAGTTATTAACAATTAGTTTTAATTAAATAATTTCGTTCTTATAGATTTTAGTGCAGGTCATATTACGATGAAAAGATAAGAACATTTTCTGCAAAAAGGTCCTTTATAGTTTTTTCATACTTTGTAGCTATAATTTTTACTGATGTAAAAAGAACATACCGTGGGCGATATGTATAATAAAAATTAAAACTATCTTTCACAATAACATAATTGAAAACAATTATACCGTCACATCAACAGTTTCATAGTATTAAAATGATAAATTAATTTCATTGCAAAAAGAATTAGTGTATGTTCTACTTACGAAGAGAATTATCATTTGAACTTAACCTGCATATTAATATAAATTACTGTTGATTGTCAGAAATCAACACAAATAACTATTTAATTCTTCAAGAGACACTTACAATAAGAGTGCAATAAAAAAATGTTTAAATTTACTGTTATTTTGTCGTTATTAACGACTTTATTTCTACAAGTAAGTACATTATTTTATGTTTGTATTTATATTTTTATACATTCGTAGTAGAAAAAATACAAAATATAAACAAAATTGTATAAAAATATTATTTTCAATAATTTTTTATTTATTTTTTCTTGATTTTTAAGGTATGATATCTATTTCTCTGCATAATTATTATTATTTATAATATTTTTGAAACAGTTGTTACGGCTATTTTTTGGTCTAACTAACCATTTTCAAGATATTCGTTTCTTGGTTGGACATAGCAATTTATTTTATGAAGTTATACTTCTTTAGACGCACCGCATAGAGATTCTTTCTGAATAGAAAATAAATAATTTGCGTCAGGCTAGGAAGTGAAATGCTTCGGGTAATCTCGGAAGAGCCGAACGAGGGAGATAAAACTGTCTTCGAAAACACATAACGCTCTCACTCTCTCAGTGGCTTACACTACCGTATGTTTGTTCTGGTCAGATTCGCTCGATGTGCTTTATATTTTTAGTGGCGTGTATTGGCAAACACGCTATGTTTACGCGCGTTATACCTTTACATCACTACATATACATTTAAGATTTTGTTAGATTTTATATATATGTATGTTTTATACTTACGTTAATGTTATTTGAAGTGATTATTTATTTGTTTCGTTATTATTAGAAATATTAATTTAGAAAATATAAAATATAAATGGGCATTGAATTATGATGAGATAAATATTTTCTTGTTTCAAATATATATTTTTTCGAAAACTAAGATATAAATATTTGAAAGAAATATTTTATTAATAAAATATATTTAAAACAAACAAAAACATTGTGAAACCAAATTTTACATAGGTTTTTAAAATACTTGAAGTTAATTTTTCGTAGTTGTTTTTCAATCAGGCCAAAAAAATATAACTTCTAGCACGTGTACAAAAGTATACACATCCACTTTTTTATTATTCATAGTATAGCTTTGAGATACCAACATATTATTATTATCATACCTAAGAAATATGTGTCAGATTTTCTTGTGATAATTATCTTGTTTTGTATATATTTAGTTTTCTACGGAAAATGCCATTCCAAATACTAACAATGAGCTTGACAAAAAACTATCCATGATGTGGAAAGAAGTTGATGTCTACAAGAATAGAATAACAAATGATCCAAATATCACTGAATTGGATCCACATCCTTTAACGGGAGCTATGTATAAAATTGACTCTAATATATTACGTAGACTTAATGAGCACTTCAATAAAATTGAAGAACAGGTATGTTTATATCAGATTTAGTAAGTACATTCACATTCTATATACACACATTTAATTATAATACTGTTAAAAAGTACTTCAGTACTTACTACTAATTTTACGACACAAACACAATATACCTAATATAAAAATAAACATTGGATCCAAAGGATTTTTAAACATTTTGCCAAAATACATACAAAAATATTATAATTATTAATTATATATATTGTTGAATTTTAGGCTCGCATTTCTGGAAAAATTGACAATGTTTTAATAGACAGTGTGTATAATGAAGTATTCTACGATGAAATTAAAAATTCGGATATATTTAATTTGTTCAAACAGGAACTAATGTCTATATACAAAGATAAAAAAGTGTGTGAAATAATACTTAAACTTACTGACAAATGCATAGATCTTTTTCACGAAGCTATGAAAGCAATAATCCAGGAGGTATAAAAAAATATTTTGAGATATAAAGTCAACTGTTTAAAAATAATGCATACATTATTTTAATTATTTTTAGATGAAGAAAAATCCAAGGCAAATTTTTGAAGAAAGGACAGAAGAAGAATTAAATATCGATAGAAAAAGATATCACCCATTTAGAAAACCATATATCGATAAAATGATGAAGTTTAAGGATGAAACTTTAGTAGAATTGACAAGAATTGGAAAAGAATCCGAACTTGAAAAATTGATAGCTCGTTTTAATAATATTTAAAATATAATATAATTTAAGCACCTAATTTTTATTTTATTTTCATTATTAATGTTGTAATATTAAAATATTTTTATAATAATATATAATAATTTTGTAATACTTTTTTTTAGAATATAGAAGATTATGATAATAAATAAATATTTACATAATAGTAATATGCCTTCTATGAAATTTTTATTTAACACATTAAAAACATTTAGCAATAATAATAATAATAATCTTGATTAATAATAATTAATCTAATTAATATGTTTTCCTTGTTGATGTTATATTATTAATTAATCTAAACTTATTGAAGATAAATACGTATTCCAAATTAATTGCATTGATAATTATAAAAAATCTTCCAAAGATGCCACGTACTACTGAAATTAAACAGTATATGTACTTACATCTACTGATATAAAACGAATATTTCTGGTTAACTGATAAGATATAAAAAAATTAATAGAAAATACCGTTCTTTAGAGCATTTCTTTCTGTTATAAACCGTTTAAAATATAATTTAAAAAAAAAAACATTATTTTCTTTTTTGTAAAAATTAACAATAATAATAACATATGCAAAAACTTTTTTTCTAATATGCACCATATAAAAAATAATTCGCAAAATTCTACATTAATTTATGTAGTAGGTATAAATATTTATATATTATATTAATAATTTTTGTATTATTTTTTATATTACTAATAATTACTAAATAAAATTAAAGAGAAAAAAAAATTTCGTTTCTATACAACTGTGTTATGGCCGTGGTGTGGCCGTACTATCCCTTAAAGAAAATATATTATGATATAAAAAAACAACTTGGATGAAGCATTTGACATATTAGAAAAAATTGGAAAGGAGTCTGAACATAAAAAACTAATTAATTTTATGAGCAATGTATTTTATTAAAAAAAAATAAATGTAAGTGTGTATGTAGCCAAATGTTTATTTTGTTAATAATGTGCATATACATATCTTTATAATACTTTACTTTTATACCTACCTTTCAACAAAATTTTAATAAATTCAAAGTTTAAAAAACTTAAAATAAATACCGAGAGAAATACAATCGGTACATCTCTGAGACAAAATACAAATAATTGTAGGTTACTGTGAAGTGTAATGTGTTAATCTTATTCAAAACAATTTATCACGTGTGCAAATTATCAATATATTAAAAATATAAATAAATGTCATTACAAAATACATTTTTTAAACTCACTGGATAGAAAATTATCATTTGAACTTAACCTCCATATTAATATAAAATAGTGACCATTGGAAAACACCAAGCAAATACCAATTTCATGTAAGAAGTGTACAAATACAAATATGTTTAAAGTCGTCATTGTTGTGTCGTTACTAACGATTTTATCTGTGCAAGTAAGTAAAATGCTACAACACATAATTATATCAATAATTAATAGCAAAGAAAAGATTTAGTATATGCAAATTATATTATAGTTAAATTTTACCTCCTTAATTTGTCACATAATGACAATCTATAAATTTGTTATTGAAAATATTGAGTTGAGGTATGTTTATATCCAACAAAAAATGGAAAAATTATTCAAATCTATAGGAATTTATTTCAAATCCATATATGGTTAAATTACAACAATTAAAATTAGTTGTTTCTACAATACAAGTAAAGGTTGTAAGATATATAGTATACATTATACCTATTCAATATTCTTTTCTTTCAACCCTTATTTAGTATTTTGAACCAAATATTTACAACTAAACTTATTCGTCTATTTTAGCCAAATTTTATTTTTAAATGCAGTCAGAATAAAATTAAATACTTTGAATGATATCAAGTATACTTGTATAATAACTAATAATTATAATATATTTATTATTTATAGTTTTCAACAGAAAATGCCATTCCTATCGATCATGATAAAAAACTTACATTGATGAGAAACGAAATTAAATTCTACAGGTGGCATATAACGAAAGTAATAAATGATTTATTAGAAAACGATGATACACAATTCAAGAAGGACATGAAGAAAATGTACACCTCTGCATTACATAAAGTTGATGCATATTTCAACAAAACTGAGGAAGAAGTAAGTTTGAATTAGTTAAATAAAAATCATTTTAAATATTTATATTATAATTAATTTAATATATATTTTTTATAACAGATTCGTGTATCTGGAATACCGGACAATGTTTTAGTAGCATATGTGTGTCACAATCTGCTGTATGAAGAAATGGAAAAATCAAATTTCTTTCAGTTAATAAAAGACGAGTTTAAATCATTGTATAATGAAAAAACAGGGCATGAAATAATGTTCGAATTTATTGATAAAAGTGTAGATATTTTCCGAGAAGCAATACAAGCACTGATTCGGGAGGTAAGAATACGAAATACACAAGTAAAAATAATATTTATTAAATAGTAATACAATCCTAGTTTGTATTTGCTCTATAAAAAATTAATTACCGGTATCTCTTTTAGATGAAAACAAATCCAATACAAATTTTTAAAGAAAAAACTGAAGAAGAAATAAATAAAGACAGAAAGAAATATGACGCTCTGAAAAAAAAATTTTATGATAAAATATTAAATTACATGAACAAAACTACCGAAAAATTGAAAAAAATTGGAAAAGAATCTGAACTTCAAACACTTACGGATTATCTTGATAATTTTTAAAATAAAAAATATAAAATATTATGTAGTTTATCAAATTATTGATGTTTTTCTTGTGTATATCAATCAATTATTTATAAGAATAAAATCGTTAATTAGAACATACAATAACAAGAACTTTAAACCTTTTTTGTTATTACTCACTTATGACACTTGAAAATACAAAAATTGTATTTGTGTTGTCCGACCATGAACACTAATTTAAATAACTGTGGAGGTGAAGTTCAAATGAAAATTCCTTCCCAGTGTTAAGTATTTTTTAAACGTAATAATTTTTATCTTTTGTTACATATTGCAAGTATATAGGTATTAAAGAGGCAATATGATAAAAGTTTCAATAGTAAACGTTTAAATTATCTTCTTAAATTTTTAATAATTAGGAAGGTCACTCTTTCAATGATGTTGAATCTAAAACAATTAAAATATTAACCGCACCTTGCATGTCAATTAGCCGACTCAGATACCGCGGTATTTTTTATGCTTTTAATTTAATGTGCTGTAATTAATAAATTAATTGTTGGAATTATTAGAAATGTTAATATATTAAACTATGTAAACTATATAACAAACATTTTAAAACTATTTTGAGATTTTTATGATTAATATATCCAGTACGTTAAAAAACATGAGACAATATCCATCTGGTACCTATATAAATAAACTATAAACTTTAATAGAAATGTATTTAAACTTGAAAGAGTAAAGTATTATTTTAAAACTATATATTTTATTTAAATACAATAAAATCATATAATACAATTGTAACGGTTTAAATATATTTATTAAAAATATGTATACATTTTTATTAAATCAAAATTATTATTTTATCATATCTAAAATTTTTGTGAATTTTTCTAAGAATACTTCTTTAGAGTTACCTAATTTCTCTGCAACATCTTCCAAGTAATCTTCATAAATAACCAAATATTTCTTTAGTATTTTATCATGTTCGTTCTTAATTTCAATCATTTCTTTTGTTAATTGCTTAGAAAAAAAATCTATAGGCTGTGCTTTTAACTGAAATAATAAAAAGTTTAGTGTTATCACCATTTTGTTTATTATTAACTTTTGATCTGTAATTACCAAGTTAACTAATTCCGCACTGCCTGTTTGATACAATTTGTAAATTTTATCTACGAATTCGTGCATTATAATTCTTCTTTCGTTATCGGGGAAAATTGTATTTACTTCTTCTTTCAGCAGTGTTACTAAATGCGATCTTCTTAAGTTTTCTGAAACTAGTTCGTAGAATTTTTCTTGGATGTGTACGTTCTTTAATTCACCAGATATTCTAGCCTATTGTTATATTTAATGTACTCGTAATACAATGTTATTTTATTTTACGTTTACCTGTTCTTCAACTTTAGTAAAATATATGACTAATTTTTCTTTCGTTTGATTGAATATACTTTCCGCTTCTATTTGCAATGGGTGATTTTGTATTTCACTAATATTTTTTCTTTTAATTGAACCAACTGCTTTCCACATTTTTGCCAATTTATCTTCAAGTATTGGATTTCTAGCTTCATCTTCAAAAGAGAACTATAACAGTTATTGAAATAGTATGAACAGTTTATATTTTTAGACAACTCACTAGTACTGTTAATTTTATATACTTTACTTACTTTAATTGTAATGAAAAATATTAAAACAAATAAAGTAAAAATTATTTTTGACATAATACAAAAATATGTTGAAAACTAATTATTTTTGTAGTAATTATAAAAACTGAAGCATTTTTCATGAAACATGTATATATATACTATGTAATTCTCTCAAACATAATTTGTTTCATCAGTGAAGATTCTCCCTCTCTCGATTAAAAAAACTACACATTACAATATCTAATTGATACAGATACTTATTAAGGAGAATGAAGATCTCGTTCGTTGTTTCTTTATTGTTTAAATATTTATTAAATTGAAAGTTTATTTTGATATATATTTATATATAAATATAATAATAAATATCCGGTTTGAGCCAATAAACAAAACCTTTTACAATAATTTTCAGTTCCCCATAAATAAGAATTTACATAATCTTACAAGGAACATTGAATTTTAATTTAAAGAAAAAATTTAATGAGCAAATGTTTAAGCCGGTCATTTTGACCTGTTGGTATATCTAATGTTAAACTAACCGTTTTCAAAATATTTGTTTCTTTATAGTGATGTATAAAAAAGTCTTAAGGTGACCAAGCAAGCCATAGCAGTTTAAGTAAAGCTTCGAGATGCCAACAGATTATTATTATTACCTAAGAAATATATGTAAGTTTTTTTTGTGTGCTCATTATTAGTTTTACTTTATATAAGCAAAATAAAAGGCTATAATTTAAAAAACAAACTTTATTTGTGGACTTTGGTAATTGTTAATGTTACTTGTTTTATTAGTAACATGAGTTCATGAAAATTACAAAAAAGTGCCAGTACCTTATAACAAAGTTCTCAACCTCATAGTAATTTAATTTATCGGATATTATTTCAAAATAATTATTATTCTATTTCACAAACAATTTCATTGTAAATTATATTTTTATCGATTGAACTTCACCTCCACAAAAATATAAATAAATGTTCATTCCCGTACTATTGGCAGATGAAACAGATGAACACATACAATTGAGTATTAACAAGACTTATAAGTAAGAATTAATAAAATGTTCAAACTTATTGTAATTGTGACATTATTGACGATACAACAAGTAAGTATAATAATACCTTAAAATATATTTGGAAGGTGTCAGTAAAAATTAAAAATATATATATAATTGTGATATAGATATTACAATGTTAAAATTGAGTTTTAGGTAGCCATAAGATGATAGTAGATATTTGGATCAATTCAAGTCCTTTTTGTTATCCTATAGGTGTTTCATAAAATTTACTAGTAATAAATAAAAAATAAATTAATGTTTTTCCATTTTTTTCTTAAATTTCTTTTATGCGAATAATAAAAAATACAATTAATAAAAATTTATACTTTATAGATTTCTACAGAAAATATTATTCCAAACAAGGAGCTTGATGAAAAACTATCCGTAATGTGGTCGGAAGTTAATATTCACAAAAGTAATATCAATAGAGCATTAGAAAATATCGTAGAAAATGATCCAACTCCTTTATATAAAGCCACAGAGAAAATGTTCACTGTCACATTACGAAGACTAGATGAGCATTTCAACAGTACTGAAGAACAAGTACGTTTGAATCAGTAGAAAAATTATTTACTTTTAATGCATGAGTATAAAACTATTTCAAAGTTTTGAACACTGAATAACTTCATTAATGTTCGGTATTATAAATCAGTTGTTCTGATATCTAGAGCAAAAGCAGTATATTAATGACAAATTACTGACAATTGTAATGAATCGTAAAGTATAATTAAAAGACTTTGGTTCATGCGCATTTAGTAGAAAGCAGTGGTGACATGTGTACCTCATAAAATAGATAACATTTACATCACTATACATTTATTACAACTGCTCTAGAATCCTGAGCAAATTCATAACTATTTGACAACTCGTTATATATCCCGCAGAAAGCCCTAGTTTAGGTTTTGCTCCGGAGCAAATTCTTTATAATTCCCATTATAAGATACCATATATATGATTATATGTATGGTATCTAATAATCTATAAGATGTTTTGATATTCAACTAAACTTTAAGTTTATATTAATGTATCTTTTCAATATTATTGTATTTAATTTGTGTTTCAAATAAATAAATATAAGTAGTTTTAAGTAATATATCAAAATAATAATTACATACAATATTTCTTTCAAAAGGCTCATATTACTGGAAAATTAGACAACGTATTAGTAGACAGTGTATTTACCGAAATAATCTATGAAGAAATGAAAGAATCAAATTTTTTTCCTTTATTAAAAGATAAACTAAAATCTTTGTATCAGGAAAAAGATGTACAAAAAATTATGTTTCCACTATTTGATAAAGGCATAGATATTACTAATGAAGGAATTCAAGCACTAATTAAGGAGGTAACAAAATAAAATAAAATTTTATACTCTTATATATATTTGACCAATTATTCTATAAATAAGTTTTTAGAAAAATACAGAATTAATATTGGATCTAAAATTTTAATTGTAAAATTTTTTAAATTGCGACTATTATTTTTAGATTAAAAAACATCCCAAACAATTTTTTAATGAAAATATTGAAGAAGAAATTAAAGAAAAAAGTAAGAAATATCAACAACTAGTACTAATATATATTTAAAAAATAGTAGCGTATAGTGATGAAACATTAGCGAAATTAAAAAAAATTGGAAAAGAATCTGAACTCCAAATAGTAATCAACTATTTAAGAAGAAACGATTTTACATAACGTCCATATATTATAAATCCAAATACTTTAGCAATACCATTTATACTCGTAACTACTATATTAATGCAAATATCTTGTGAATTTAACGGCAAAAATCATAAAAAAATTTCTATATACCGATTTTTCAACAATTGATACAAGTATATACTAATACAAACTTGGCTTGGCTGTTTCACATTGTTAAATTCATGTATGTATTTTTTGTAAATAAGACATCTACTTATTATTAAAAAAATAAATAATGTGTTATTTTTTAACCTCATAAAAATAATGTTTTATGAATACAACAATTTTTCTAGGATGTACAGTTTTTGCAATTATTTTTTTGTCATTATAATTTAAGATATTCTAGTATTTCTTTCAGAGAAGAAACCGAATAAAGTCTTGCCTCGGTGTATAGCTTTTTTCACAGACAAGGAAAATTTTGTTTGTTTTTTAAAACATTAATAAAGTATTATGTCAAAATATAAAAATGCTACTATTCAATTTTATATAACAAAATTCTCAACCTCATAATAATTTAATTTATCGGATATTATTTCAAAATAATTATTATACTAATTCATATCAATTTTATTATAATTAATATATTTATCAACTGAACTTCACCTCCACAATAATATAAATAAATGTTCATTCCCGCACTATTGGTAGAAACAGAAGAGCGCATACAGATTGAGTATTACCAAGACTTATAAGTAAGAATTAATAAAATGTTCAAATTTATTTTAATTGTGACATTATTGACGATTGTGCAAGTAAGTATAACAATACTTTAAAAGATATTTGGGAGGTGTCAGTAAAAATAAAAAACATATATAATTGTGATATATATTTTACAATATTAAAACGGAGTTTAGATCGGGGGTGTAGACATAAGATGATAGTAGATAATGGGGTCAATCCAAGTACTACTTGCCCTCCTATAAGTGTTTTATAAAATTTACTGCTAATAAATAAAAAATAAATTAATGTTTTTCCGTTTTTTTTTTGTTTTTTTTTTTACGCAAATAATAATAAATATATGTAATAAATTTTTTTACTTTATAGATTTATACAGAAAATGTTATTCCAAACAAGGAGCTTGATGAAAAACTATCCGTAATGTGGTCGGAAGTTAATATTCACAAACGTAGTGTCAATAGAGCATTAGAAGATGTCGTAGAAAAAGATCCAACCCCTTTAAATAAAGCCATAGAGAAAATGTTCACTGTCACATTACGAAAACTAGATGAGCATTTTAACAGTACTGAAGAACAAGTAAGTTTAAATCAGTGAAAAAATATTATATATATTAATTTATGTCCGGTATTATAAAGAAGTTGCATTTATATCTAGAGCAAAAGCTAATCTAACGCTATCTGCGGGATATAAAGTATAAATGACAAACCACTCACAGTGTATCTCATAAAATGCATAACATTTACACTATTATACTTTTATTATCACTACTCTTTAATTCCGAGCAAATTCATAACGTTTTGACATATCGTTATATAATTTATGTCGCATATAACATTAGCTTAAATTTTGCTCTAGTGCAAATTCTTTATATTGATGTTTTGATATTCAACTAAACTTTTTTTTAGATAAATGTATCTTTCAATGTTACTGTATTTAATTATTGTTTCAAATAAATAAATATAAGTGAAATAATAAATTAATAATTACATACAATAATTCTTTCAAAAGGCTCGTATTACTGGAAAATTAGACAACGTATTGGTAGACAGTGTATTTGCCGAAATAGTCTATGAAGAAATGAAAGAATCAAATTTTTTTCCTTTATTAAAAGAGGAACTAAAATCTTTATGTAAGGAAAAAGATGTTCAAAAAATTATGTTTTCACTAGTTGATAAAGGCATAGATATTACTAACGAAGGAATTCAAGCACTAATTCAGGAGGTAAGAAATTATATTAATTTGTGTACTGTTATATATTTGACCAATGATTCTATTAATTTTTAGAAAGACACAGAATTGATATTCGATCTAAAATCTTAATTTTATAATTTTTTTTAATTGCGACAATTATTTTTAGATGAAAAAACATCCCAAACAATTGTTTAATGAAAATTTTGAAGAAGAAAAAAAAGAAAAAGATAAGAGGTATCACCAAGTAATAGAAATATATTCTAATAAAGTAGGAGCGTATAAAGATGAAACATTAGTGAAATTAAAAAACATTGGAAAAGAATCTGAACTCCAAATAGTACTTGACTATTTAAGAAGAAACCATTTTACATAACGTCCATATAATATATTATGTATCCAACTACTTTAGCAATACCAGTTATAATTACTATATTAATGCAAATATCTTGTTGATTGAACGGCGAAAATCATAAAAAATTATCTTTATACTGATTATATTACTTTAATAACTATCCATGTATATTTTGTAAATTATAAATCTACTTATTATAAAAATATTAATAATATTGTGTTATTTTTTAACCTCATAAATTATAATGTTTTATGGATACTTTTTTCTAGGATATACAATTTTTGTGATTATTACATATTTCCTTCGCTGGTGAACATTAATTCTTTTAAGGTCGTATTTTAGGGATTATATAGTTTAAAATAAGACAAAATATTAGTTACATATTATTTATTAGTCATTTAAATCAAGAAAAATATGGTTAACAATTTTTTTTATCTTAATTATATGTGCCAATTAAGATTCTTTAGGCCATTGTTGGTAAAACGTTGCCTCATGATCTGTATGATTTCTTTAGTATAGGTCGATGGATCTTAAAAATTCAAAAAGGATCCTGTAGAGTAATGTTTTCGTTATAGTCTGTCTAGCCAATTTTTTTTAGTTTCGAAGAAATAAACATCTTATGACATTTTGAAGATTAAAATTGTCATAAAAAATTTTGTTATTTTATGGTTCATAAAAAATATATTAAATAAAATATAAAATAAAACGGCCAAGTGCGTACTGGGCACACAAATGATAGAGTTCCGTAGTCTTTTCCGCTACGATTTATAAAAAAGAGTTAAATTTCATAAGCTACAGGACACATTTGTTTGTTCTTAAAACATTAATAAAGTATTATGCCAAAACACAAAAATGCTACTACATAATTTTATATAACAAAGTTCTCAACCTCATAATAATTTAATTTATCCGATATTATTTCAAAATAATTATGATTCTATTTCACAAACAATTTCATTGTAAATTATATTTTTATCGATTGAACTTCACCTACACAATAATATAAATAAATTTTCATTCCCGCACTATTGGCAGATGAAACAGATGAACTCATACAAATGAGTATTAACAAGATTAATAAGTAAGAATTAAAAAAATGTTCAAATTTATTGTAATTGTGACATTATTGACGATACAACAAGTAAGTATAACAATACCTTAAAATACATTTGGGAGGTGTCAGTAAAAATAAAATATATATATATATAATTGTGATATAGATATTACAATGTTAAAATTGAGTTTTAGGTAGCCATAAGATGATAGTAGATATTTGGGTCAATTCAAGTCCTTTTTGTTATCCTATAGGTGTTTCATAAAATTTACTAGTAATAAATAAAAAATAAATTAATGTTTTTCCATTTTTTTCTTAAATTTCTTTTATGCGAATAATAAAAAATACAACTAATAAAAATTTATACTTTATAGATTTCTACAGAAAATATTATTCCAAACAAGGAGCTTGATGAAAAACTATCCGTAATGTGGTCGGAAGTTAATATTTACAAAAGTAATATCAATAGAGCATTAGAAATTATCGTAGAAAATGATCCAACTCCTTTATATAAAGCCACAGAGAAAATGTTCACTGTCACATTACGAAGACTAGATGAGCATTTCAACAGTACTGAAGAACAAGTACGTTTGAATCAGTGGAAAAATTATTTACTTTTAATTCCATGAGTATAAAACTATTTCAAAGTTTTGAACACTGAATAACTTCATTAATGTTCGGTATTATAAATCAGTTGTTCTGATATCTAGAGCAAAAGCAGTATATTAATGACAAATTACTGACAATTGTAATGAATCGTAAAGTATAATTAAAAGACTTTGGTTCATGCGCATTTAGTAGAAATCAGTGATTTAAAAGCAGTGGTGACATGTGTACCTTGTAAAATAGATAACATTTACATCACTATACATTTATTACAACTGCTCTAGAATCCTGAGAAAATTCATAACGATTTGACAACTCGTTATATATCCCGCAGAAAGCCCTAGCTTAGGTTTTGCTCCGGAGCAAATTCTTTATAATTCCCGACATAAGATACCATATATATGATTATATATATGGTATCTAATAATCTATAAGACGTTTTGATATTCAACTAAATTTTAAGTTTATATTAATGTATCTTTTCAATATTATTGTATTTAATTTGTGTTTCAAATAAATAAATATAAGTAGTTTTAAATAATATATCAAAATAATAATTACATACAATATTTCTTTCAAAAGGCTCGTATTACTGGAAAATTAGACAACGTATTAGTAGACAGTGTATTTACCGAAATAATCTATGAAGAAATGAAAGAATCAAATTTTTTTCCTTTATTAAAAGATGAACTAAAATCTTTGTGTAAGGTAAAAGATGTACAAAAAATTATGTTTCCACTATTTGATAAAGGCATAGATATTATTAATGAAGGAATTCAAGCACTAATTAAGGAGGTAACAAAATAAAATAAAATAAAATTTTATACTCTTATATATATATATATATATTTGACCAATTATTCCATAAATAAGTTTTTAGAAAAATACAGAATTAATATTGGATCTAAAATTTTAATTGTAAAATTTTTTAAATTGCGACTATTATTTTTAGATTAAAAAACATCCCAAACAATTGTTTAATGAAAATATTGAAGAAGAAATTAAAGAAACAAGTAAGAAATATCAACAACTAGTACTAATATATATTAATAAAATAGTAGCATATACTGATGAAACATTAGCGAAATTAAAAAAAATTGGAAAAGAATCTGAACTCCAAATAGTAATCAACTATTTAAGAAGAAACGATTTTACATAACGTCCATATATTATAAATCCAAATACTTTAGCAATACCATTTATACTCGTAACTACTATATTAATGCAAATATCTTGTGGATTTAACAGCGAAAATCATAAAAAAATGTCTTTATACTGATTTTTCAACAATTGTTACAGGTGTATACTAATACAAACTTGGCTTGGCTGTTTCACATTGTTAAATTCATGTATGTATTTTTTGTAAATAAGACATCTACTTATTATTAAAAAAATAAATAATGTGTTATTTTTTAACCTCATAAAAATAATGTTTTATGAATACAACAATTTTTCTAGGATGTACAGTTTTTGCAATTAAGGGGTTACATACCTCCAGCGCTGGTGAACAATAATTCTTTTAAGATTGTATTTTAGGGACTATAATGATAAAATTTAGACAACATTCTAATTACACATTAATTATTTATTATTTTTTTGTCATTATAATTTAAGATATTCTAGTATTTCTTTCAGAGAAGAAACCGAATAAAGTCTCGCCTCGGTGTATAGCTTTTTTCACAGACAAGGAACATTTTGTTTGTTTTTTAAAATATTAATAAAGTATTATGTTAAAACATAAAAATGCTACTATAGAATTTTAAATAACAAAATTCTCAACCTCATAATAATTTAATTTATGGGATATTATTTTAAAATAATTATTATCATATTTTATAAACAATTTCTTTGCAATTAATATATTTATCAACTGAACTTAACCTCCAAAATAATATAAATAAATGTTCATTCCCGTACTATTGGCAGAAACCGATGTGCGCATACATATTGAGTATTAACAAGAGACTTGTATGTGAGAATTAATAAAATGTTCAAATTTATTGTAATTGTGACATTATTGACGATTGTGCAAGTAAGTATAACAATACTTTAAAATATATTTAAGAGGTATCAGTTAAAATAAAAAAACATATATAATTGTGATATAGATATTACAATATTAAAACGGAATTTAGATCGGGGATGTAGACATAAGATGATAGTAAATAGATAATGGGGTACTTCGTGCCCATCTGTAAGTGTTTTATAAAATTTACTGCTAATAAATAAAAAATAAATTACAGTTTTTCCGTTTTTTTTTTGTTTTTTTTTTTTACGCAAATAATAATAAATATATGTAATAAATTTTTTTACTTTATAGATTTCTACAGAAAATGTTATTCCAAACAAGGAGCTTGATGAAAAACTATCCGTAATGTGGTCGGAAGTTAATATTCACAAACGTAATGTCAATAGAGCATTAGAAGATGTCGTAGAAAAAGATCCAACTCCTTTAAATAAAGCCACAGAGAAAATGTTAACTGTCACATTACGAAGACTAGATGAGCATTTTAACAGTACTGAAGATCAAGTAAGTTTGAATCAATGAAAAAATATTATATATATTAATTTAATTTTAATGATTGTTAATAACTTCATTTATGTCCGGTATTATAAGAAGTTGCTTTTATATCTAGAGCAAAAGCTAATCTAACGCTATCTGCGGGATATAAAGTATAAATGACAAACCACTCACAGTGTAACTCATAAAATGCATAAAATTTACATTATTATAAATTTATTATCACTACTCTTTAATTCCGAGCAAATTCATAACGATTTGACATCTCGTTTATGCCGCAGATAACATTAGCTTAGATTCCCGAAATTAGATACCATATATATCGATAAAATGATGTTTTGATATTCAACTAAACTTTTATTTTAGATAAATGTATCTTTCAATGTTACTGTATTTAATTATTGTTTCAAATAAATAAATATAAGTGAAATAATAAATTAATAATTACATACAATATTTCTTCCAAAAGGCTCGTATTACTGGAAAATTAGACAACGTATTGGTGGACAGTGTATTTGCCGAAATAGTCTATGAAGAAATGAAAGAATCAAATTTTTTTCCTTTATTAAAAGAGGAACTAAAATCTTTATGTAAGGAAAAAGATGTTCAAAAAATTATGTTTCCACTAGTTGATAAAGGCATAGATATTACTAACGAAGGAATTCAAGCACTAATTCAGGAGGTAAGAAATTAAATTAATTTGTGTACTGTTATATATTTGACCAATAATTCTATTAATTTTTAGAAAGATACAGAATTGATATTGGATCTAAAATCTTAATTTTATAAATTTTTTTAATTGCGACAATTATTTTTAGATGAAAAAACATCCCAAACAATTGTTTAATGAAAATTTTGAAGAAGAAAAAAAAGAAAAAGATAAGAAATATCACCAAGTAATAAAAATATATTCTAATAAAGTAGTACCGTATAAAGATGAAGCATTAGTGAAATTAAAAAACATTGGAAAAGAATCTGAACTCCAAATAGTAATTGACTATTTAATAATAAACCATTTTACATAACGTCCATATAATATATTATGTATCCAACTACTTTAGCAATACCAGTTATAATTACTATATTAATGCAAATATCTTGTTGATTGAACGGCGAAAATCATAAAAAATTATCTTTATACTGATTACATTACTTTAATAACTATCCATGTATATTTTGTAAATTATAAATCTACTTATTATAAAAATATTAATAATATTGTGTTATTTTTTAACCTCATAAATTATAATGTTTTATGGATACTTTTTTCTAGGATCTACAATTTTTGTGATTATTACATATTTCCTTCGCTGGTGAACATTAATTCTTTTAAGGTGGTAATTTAGGGATTATATTGTTTAAAATAAGACAAAATATTAGCTACACATTATTTATTAGTGATTTAAAACCAAGAAAAATATGGTTAACAATTTTAGTTATCTTAATTATATGTGCCAATTGAGATTCTTTAGACCATTGTTGGGAAAACGTTGCCTCATGATCTGTATGATTTCTTTAGTATAGGTCGATGGATCTTAAAAATTCAAAAAAGATCCTGTAGAGCAATGTTTTTGTTATAGTCTGTCTAGCCAATTTTTTTTAGTTTCGAAGAAATAAACATCTTATGACATTTTGAAGATTAAAATTGTCATCAACAATTTTGTTGTTTTATGGTTCATAAAAAATATATTAAATAAAATATAAAATAAAACGGCCAAGTGCGTACTGGGCACACACCTGATAGGGTTCCGTAGTCTTTCTTACTACGATTTATAAAAAACGGTTAAATTTCAAAAAATTTCATAAACTACAGGACACATTTGTTTGTTCTTAAAACATTAATAAAGTATTATGCCAAAACACAAAAATGTTACTACAGAATTTTATATAACAAAGTTCTCAACCTCATAATAATTTAATTTATGGGATATTATTTCAAAATAATTATTATCATATTTTATAAACAATTTCATTGCAATTAATATATTTATCAACTGAACTTAACCTCCAAAATAATATAAATAAATGTTCATTCCCGTACTATTGGCAGAAACCGATGTGCGCATACATATTGAGTATTAACAAGAGACTTGTATGTGAGAATTAATAAAATGTTCAAATTTATTGTAATTGTGACATTATTGACGATTGTGCAAGTAAGTATAACAATACTTTAAAATATATTTAAGAGGTGTCAGTTAAAATAAAAAAACATATAATTGTGATATAGATATTACAATATTAAAACGGAGTTTAGGTCGGGGTTGTAGACATAATTTTATAGTAAATAAGTGGGTCAATTCAAGTCCTTTTTGTCATCCTATAGGTGTTTCATAAAATTAACTGGTAATAAATAAAAAATAAATTAATGTTTTTCTGTTTTTTTCATAAATTTCTTTTATGCAGATAATAAAAACTACATCTAATAAAAATTCATACTTTATAGATTTCTACAGAAAATGTTATTCCAAACAAGGAGCTTGATGAAAAACTATCCGTAATGTGGTCGGAAGTTAATTTTCACAAACGTAATGTAAATAGAGCATTAGAAAATGTCGTAGAAAATGATCCAACTCCTTTAAATAAAGCCACAGAGAAAATGTTCACTGTCACATTACGAAGACTAGATGAGCATTTCAACAGTACTGAAGAACAAGTAAGTTTGAATCAGTGGAAAAATTATTTACTTCTGATGCAAAATTTACACCAATAGTATTTTTTAAAGGTCAAACTATTTCAAAGTTTTGAACACTTCATTTATGTCTGGTATTACAAAGAATTTACTCTGCAGCAAAAGCTAATCTAACGCTATCTGCGGAATATTAAGTATAAATGACAAATTAAAATTAAATAGCATAGCTTGGCTATAAAATGCACACCTCTTAAACTTTTCACATGTATTAATTAATAAGGTTGTCAATATAAATAATAATAATGATTATGTAAGTACATTTGAAAACATAATAAATAAATGACATAACCACGCAAAAATGTCACAAAAAATGTAAATAAATATGCCCCACATTTTTTAATGCAAACTTAATTTTAAATTTTATCTTGATTAAAGATGTGAAGAAATGAATTTCGTACAAAAAAAAATGATAGGACGAGAGTAGAACACATTTCAAGGCCTGCTTGGGGTGTGCAATAATGACCTTTGCGCTTGCGAGTTAAGTAGAAATCAACGATTTAAAAGCAGTGGTAAACAAGTGTACCTAATAAAATGCATAACATTTACATTAATATACACATATTACCACTGTTCTAAAATCCCGAGTAAATTCATTACAATTTGACACCTCGTTATATTTAATATCCCACTGAAAGCGTAAGATTAAGTTTTGCTATAGAGTAGAGTATCGAAAAAATGATGTTTTGATAATAAACTTTTAGTTTATATTAATGTATATTTTCATTTTACTGTTTTTTATTATTGTTTCAAATAAATAAATATAAGTGAAATAATAAATTAATAATTACATACAATATTTCATTCAAAAGGCTTGTATTACTGGAAAATTAGACAACGTATTGGTGGACAGTGTATTTGCCGAAATAGTCTATGAAGAAATGAAAGAATCAAATTTTTTGCCTTTATTAAAAGATGAACTAAAATCTTTGTGTCAGGAAAAGGATGTACAAACAATTATGTTTCCACTATTTGATAAAGGCATAGATATTACTAATGAAGGAATTCAAGCACTAATTAAGGAGGTAACAAAATAAAATAAAATTGTATACTCTTATATATATTTGACCAATTATTCTATAAATAAGTTTTTAGAAGGATACAGAATTGGATATAAAATCTTAATTTTATAATTTTTTTAATTGCGGCAATTATTTTTAGTTGAAAAAAAATCCCAAACAATTGTTTGATGAAAATTTTAAAGAAGAAAGCAAAGAAAAAGATAGTAAATATTACCAAGTAATAGTAATATATTCCAATAAAGTAATGGCGTATAAAGATGAAACATTAGCGAAATTAAAAGAAATTGGAAAAGAATCTGAACTACAAAAAGTAGTTGACTATTTAAGAGCAAACAATCTTACATAACGTCCATATATTACCTATGTATTCAACTACCTTAGCAATACCAGTTATAATTACTATGATTGAACGATGAAAAACATAAAAAAATATATTTATATTGATTATATGTATTACTTTACTAAATATGTATTTTTTTATAAATAAGAAAACTACTAATTATAAAAATTTAAAAGTGTTTTTTTTAACCTCATGTTTCATGTATACAACACTTTTTTCTAGGATATACAGTTTTTGCGATGAAAGAGGTTAAATACCAAGATTTCTTGGGTATAGGTCGAAGGATCTTAAAAATTCAAAAAGGATCCTGTACAGTAATGTTTTCCATTATACTTTGTCGAGTCAATTTTATTAGTTTCGAATAAATAAGCATGTTATGACATTTTGAAGATTAATAATAAAATAATAATAATAACAATAAAATATTAAAAAATGGCTCGACAGACTATAGAAAAATTAATTTTAAGTGATAACTAAAATATTTTTTTTATTGAATCTTGAATTTTACTTATGAAACATGTATATTTTTATTAAATAACGCGTTTATGTTCATTATGGTTTGAAATAAAAATACTTTTTTACCACTTTTTTTCCAAATGATACATGCGATTTGAGGGTTAGATTCACTTTGATATATGGATGGAAATTTTTTTTTAACATTTATAGTTTTACCTATATTGCAGTTTTTTGTATATACTATAATGTGTGGGTAGGTCGTTTTATTTCTTATTAGTTCTCTGTATTTTTTCTGCCAGGTGATGTTTTCCTGTAGGTTTTGCTTTAATTTTTTCTTTCCTTTTTGTATAATAAAGATTGTATTATCAGGTGCTCTGCATCGCATGAGTTGTCGCTAGCCTATTGATAACTATTTGATAAAGGTGTAGATATTGTTAACGAAGGAATTCAAGCACTAATCCTAGAGGTAAAAACTTTGTTTTATAATTTTTAACAAATAACTCTTTGTTTAATCGTGATTGAAATTTTATAATATTTAGAGGAAAAAAATCCCAAATAAATATTTGAAGAAAATTCTGAAGAAAAAAAGAAGGTCATAAAAAATATAACGATGTAATTGAGATATATGCTAATAAAGTAAAAGTTGGAACATTAGAGAAATTTTAAAAAATTGGAAAAGAATCTGAACTCCAAATAGTAATGTACTATTTAACAACAAACACGTTTATATGACGTCCATATATGTATCCAACTACCTTAGAAATACCACTTTACTAACTACTATTGATATAATAATCTAGTAAAATCTAGTTGATTGAACGGCGTATTTATGATATATTGGATAAACAAATTAATCCACTAATAATAATATTTTTAATATCTATTATTTCTTAACCACATATGAAATTAAAAATTACGGTGATTATTCACTAATAAGCAGGGCCCTACTCAGCAGAATTTAAGTGCAGAGTGGGGCATAGTCACTGATCATCAGTGACTAATCACTGATAAAAAGGATATACATTATAACGTTATAATTACTCAATGAGAGATAATAATCATTTGAACTTTAACTTCACATTTACATATATAAACTAGTGTTCGTGGTAAAGAAGTTATCAGATATATTCAAGTGCATCTTATATATTAATAAGAATATATAAGAAAAATGTTTAAAGTTCTTGTTATTGTGTCGTTTCTGACGACTTTATTTGTACAAGTAAGTATACTGCAACTATATAATATTTTGATGCAATATGTGACGTACATACATATGTATTATATTAATTATTATTATCGTATTGTTTTCTTCGACGTTCGGTATCATGAGAATAATGATACTTAAATGAATTATTTTATTTCTAGTTTTCTACAGAAAATGCCATACCAAACTCTGAACTGGACAAGAAATTATCCATAATGTGGAATGAAGTTAATAATTATATGAGGAATGACACAAATGCTCTTGAAGATAGTGACATAGAAGCTGGTCTACATCCTTTGACGAAGGTTCAGAAAACAATAGATTCTAATATATCACGTAGACTTAATGAACATTTTAAGAAAGTAGAAGAACAGGTAAGATTTTATAATTATTAAAAACTAAATGCAGAAGAACCTGTAAGTTTATTATTCTTTATAAATTTCATAGATAAATCTTTGTTCATCTCCAAAAATTAAACATCTTTCTTTCTTCACAATGAAATATTTTGAATAGCTTACAGAAGTATAGTTGTTAAGGAAATACAAAAATTAAAATACGATGTTTTTTTTAATCTATACATATTTAACAGTGTTGATTATTTTTATGCACCAGGCCCGTCTTTCTGGAAAATTAGACAACGTTTTAGTAGAGAGTGTTTTTTTCAAATTCTTATACGAAGAAATAAAAAATTCAGATTTCATCCCATTATTCAAACAGGAAATAAAGAATTTGTATGAAGATAAAATCGTTCAAGAAATAATGCTTCAATTTATTGATAAGGTTATAGTTATTTTTCACGAAGGATTTAAAGTATTAATCCATGAGGTAGGAAAACAGGGAATAAATATCAACAATAACATTTTTATTTTTATATTGTCTATGTATTTTATATACTTAAATTATTTTTAGTTGGAAGCAAACCCAAGAAATATTTTTAAAGAAAGAACTAGTGAAGAAGAATTTGAAGATAAAAATAGATTTAAACATATAAAAGCTACGAATTACAATAGATTAATGAAGTACAAGGATGAAACTTTAGAAAAATTGAAAAAAATTGGAAAAGAATCTGAATTTGAAAAAATGATGGATTTTATAAATCTCATCAAATAAAAATCACGTACGATATAGATCATAATTGTTTATGTCAATAAAATTATTTACTTGATTTTACTAATTTTGATTTATAATCAACGGAATTTACATATTTATATACTATGTAGTATAGTACATAAGTATATAATTCTATTAATTTCTTTTTTTTTATTATTAAATGTTTATAATATATGTTATGATGTATTATCGGAGTCAATATCTCACAATTTTTCATACTTATGATTTGAAAATGATTTTTTATTATTTTTACTATTATTGAATTGTATAATTTCATTTTAATATACATAAAAATAAATAAATAAAACATAGTTTATACTTCAGTTATGTATTAATTGCTATTCACTAATACTTATTAAGCTATTGTGTATTTTTTATTACAGATTGGTAAAAAATAAAAATATTTAAAAATAAATAGATAAATTGATAAATAAGGTTGCAAGGTCGAAATCGAATTTTGCAACTGATAGTGTCGTCTCGAAAATGACGTAATAAATTTTTTTAAGAGGGGGTAACATTTATTAAAAAAAATTATATGGTATATCAATCTGAGGGGGGGGGGGGGGGTAGACTACTGCGTCTCGATCTCATATGATGGAAATTGAAGGCACCTAATCTTGTTCATAAAAAATAAACCAATCTCGTCTCGTACACGTGACTAACTTTAAGACTAAAAAAATGTAAATAATAATAATATTTAATATTATTATTGTTATTATTATTGTATCAATAAGATCCAAGGTCTGGTACGTTTTATACTTAATATTTACTTTTTTATACTTTATGAAATTAATAAAAAATATCTATAATTAAAAGCATAAAGAAAACATTTTATAAGGATTGGGGTTATCAAATTAACCTTTCTGCATTTGCTTGATTTTTCATCTCATGAAAACTCTGTAAAACGGCTTGAGTTTTGAAATTCGAAAATTAAATGATTAAACTTAAATTTTTGAGGAGGTTTTGTTCTGTTCGTTAATTTTAGGTTAGGTATTTTGAAACAAAAAAATGCTGAAAATAATTAAATTAGACATTTTATTTATTAATTATTAATTATTATTAAAACAGTCAGAAGGGTTAAGATAATTAGAATTAGCACATTCTTATGATAACCTTGAAAAGAAATACGGAAAAATATTTTATCATAAGTATTCTTTTTTATTTTTAAAACATAAGATTAATGTTATAAGGGAAGAAGGGGTAAGATATAGCCACTGGATAAAACAGTATGGACTTTTATCTTAATCACAAATAATGTACTGCCATATCTTTTTTAATTATTGTCATATTTACGTGAGAATGATTTTTTCATATATTCAAATTCATATAAAAATTATAATAATGTATTTTTTTATTTCCTGAACTTTTTTGATTTTTATATAAAAAGGGTTTACAATCAATTTTTATTTCATATATAATAATATATCACTTCAATGTTTCTTAAAGAGTATTTCGAGATTTTCAAAACCATATACTTATTAATAACTAATTGTAAAAAAAGTCAAGTGTCAAATGTTCCGACCACATCTGTCATACTGTGTGTTCTGTGAAAAAGTCATTTCTAATGCTGTAGCGCTAATTTGTGTTTTTAGCATTAACTAATAATCTTGCCCCAAACACCATCCAGGCTAGGTGCAAAAGATTGATTATTTTAAAAATAATTTCAATTTGTAATACTTTAATTATTTCTTCAAAAGTTGGATTGATAAGTAATGACTGACCAAAATTTCTTTCCCCAATTACAATTATATTTAAATGTTAAGGGACCCATCTTACCTTACAGATGTTTATAATAATACTTAGGCAAATAATATTTAATAGATGACATGTATAATTATCAATTTGAACTTACATTTAATCTTCTTTTGTGTATAAATATTTTCTTCATAGAATTAAATTTTATTTAAAAAGTTGATAACAAATATCAAATACCAACGTTGAATTTACAATTAACATGTTCAAAATAACACTTATTTTATCTTCATTGGCGTTTCTATATATACAGGTATGAATATTTGTATATATTATAAAATAATTTAAATTGCGAGGAAACTAAGCCTCAAAATAACTATCGAAAAAATATAGCTTTAAAGTTTCCACCAGCTTCCACGGCAATCTTGAAGTTATTCCTTGTTTCTAGAAATAAGTTGCGGTATTTTGGTAAACATTTGCATCACGTTTCATTATATGTGACTTACACCCAGAAGATAAGAACTGCAAGAAAATGCATTTATTTTATATTTACTTTTACATATATTAGGTACTCATATTCATAGTAAATATTACTATAATAAAATAATGTATTTTCAATTAAAATATTAAAGAAAAAATGCACTGAAAAATACATTACATTCTAAAAAACAGAAAATTTTGAAAACCTTAGTTAAAAATATTTTTTTTTATGTTTTAGTTTTCTACAGGAAATGTCATTCAAAATAATACAGAACTTGATAATAAAATATCTAAAATGTGGGAGGCAGTAGATTACTTTAGGATGAGAGTGAAAAACAATAATCTTGCTGAAACTGAAGATAAACCATTACCTTTAGTAAGAGAGGTTACGAAAATTAACTCTAATGTATTACGTAGATTGAATGAACATTACAGTAATATTGAAAAACAAGTAAGTATATACAATACATATTACTGGAGTGATAAGTTCAATTGGAAAATGCGGGCTGGTAGAAAGAGGCATCGCATTTCTCCTATTATTCTCCATTTAAAAAATGTATATTGTTTCTATAGTTACCACCATAATGTAGGAATCGAAAGTTTTTAGTACAGAAAGTTATGCACTATTAATTTACAACGTCAGCCAATCAGAGCTCGTTAGAGAAAGGGGCTTTTAACATTGAATAATTATTCCAGAAATATTATATCTCTACTCTCTTAAACTGAATCAGAATTCCTCTGATTCCTTCAGTGAACGTAAAAGTCACTGAAAATCAGTGATATTTGTTCATGTTAACAGTGGTCCATTGATTTGTTCAGGGATTATCCACTGATTATTTGTGATTATTCACTGATTAGATAAGGTATTGGCACCAGTCTTGGATCATACCCCAGTGTTGGATTCTTATTTAATTAAATGGAGAAAAAGAATCAAAATAAAAGGTTATGATTTAAAAAAAAAAAAACTATATTTGCGGACTTTATTACTTAAATTGATTTAAGAATTACAAAAATGAAGCCCATTAATCCCAAGAAACTGTAAACTATGTTATGTTTGGTCCCAGTACCTTATTTAGTCAGTACTTATGTTCTTTAAATTTCCAACACGTTTTCCAACCTATATTTCAATAGGCTCGAGAGACTGGAGAGTTGGATAATGTATTAGTGGACAGTGTTTACTTCACGTTTTTATTTGAAGAAATAAAAAGCTCACAGTTTTTTCTACTACTTAATGAAGAAGTAAAAAAATCTAATGATATAAATGTACAAAAAATTATATTTGAATTAGTTAACAAAGTTGAGATTGTTCTCCATGAATTTTTCCCGGCATTAATACAAGAGGTAAGCAGTAACTAACAAATAATACTAATTAGTTATAGTAATGGATGTAAGATTGAAAAACGGAATGGATGATAGTGTCAAAAATCTAAAAAATGTATACTTTTACTGAAACTATTAATTTTGACTTTTTAAATTGTTAATTATTGACATTTTTATGAATTTGATAGATATTTACGTATACAATTGAAAATAATTACAAAAATTCAATACCTAATTTAAAAAAATGTGTGTGGTTAATAACTCGCCTAAATCTGAAAATCCCTCATTAATAGAAGATTGTATAATTTCTTGTTGTTAGATGTTAAATTAAAGATTATTAAACAATTTATTTTTTAGATGACTACAAACCCAAGAAAAATTTTTGAAGATCAAACAAGTGAAGAATCAGTGAAAATTATAAACAAATATGAGAATATAAAATTCACGTATTACAATAAAGTAATGAACTATAAAGAGGAAGCATTCATAAAACTGCAAATGATTGGTAAAGAGCATGAATTAGAAATATTTATTAATCATATTAAATCAATGAATTAAAAATATAATAAATATGTATGTATATTAATATCATTCACATACTTATTTACATTATAATTTAAAGTTATTTTTATTAGTTTTCAAATGAATTTATTGTTATTGCTTCATTATCAAATTTCATTCTAATTAATACGATCAAATAGGTACATATTTTGTAGGAATATAAAATTAGTAGAATAAAATAAATTATTTTATTGTTTTTTTTTTATTATTAGTGTTCGTTCAACTATTTTGGAAGTTTGAATTTATGTGTATAAACAATTTTATTCTTTGTGTTGTCTTTTTTGACAAATATAAATATATATAAAGTATAAAAAAATATAAAAACTTTCATTGATAATATAATTCTATTATTGCCTGAGAGCAAAAACTAAGCTAATGTTATCTGTTAAATGTCAAATCGTTATGGATTTGCTTGAGATTCTAGTCGTATAATGTATAGGTAATATTGTACAATTGTCACCATTGCTTTTAAATCGCTGATTTCTACTTATTAATCAAGAGAAGATAGTTCATATAAAATTAATGAAGTATAAGTAAATAAATAACTTTCATATGATTATATAACATATACTTTACAAAAATAATACATATTAAAACTTATAAAAGTATGCCAACATCTATTTCAAGCGCGAATTTTTTTAAATTATCATATTTTCCTATCTTTTTTAATTTAATTATTGTATCTTTCTTTAAATGTTTTAATTCTAAATTAATAGATTCTAATGCAGGATCAATGTATTTTTGTTGCTTTTTTTCAAGTTGAATCAAATCAGTAACGTCTTTGACCATTGGCATATCTTCAAAATGATCTCTTAACTGAAAATTGAGGATAATACACAAGTTTTAAATAAAAAGTTTTAAGGACCTTTCCAATACTAGCGATTGCTAGTATTGGAAAGTTAAATGTGTAACGTGTATCTTGTAAGTGTATAAATTTCACAGCAAACTAGATAATAATCAATTAATAGTTGCAAAATTGCTGATTATAAAATTCTGCCATTTTCTAAATAAATTATATAAAATGTAGTATTTTTTTAATCATAGGTAAATTTTTACCATTTAGATTATTTTAAACTTAATTGAAATTGATAATATTCTTACCACTTTTATTGTTGTTAGAAGACTTCTTTTAGCTAATCGATAATATTGATTAACAAAATCATACATTATAAATCTACTTTCATTGTCCGGAAAATATTTATTTATTTCACATTTAACTAATGTTAATATATTTGAATTATCAAATTCCTTAATAAGTATTTCATAAAGTATGTCAATGAACATCATTTTCTCTAGTTTACCCGTTTTTCTGGCCTATGAAGAAAATAATAATAAATATAGTCCGGTGCAGTTAGCTTTTTACCTCAGAAACTCGGAACCCTTCTATAGTGAAAAGATTTTCATGGGACTTTTTTTATTGAGTTTCTAGTTGTAAGAACTTTTACATTAAGAAAATATTGCTAATAATTATTTATGGGTCGTTCCATATCAGTGGTCCAGCACTGTTACTTGACCATTCTTAAATAAATTGATTTTTTTGTGTGTAATTACCCTAACATGTTGGTAGTTCAAAATGACCATAATTTTAATTTATTGTTTTTTGTTTTCGTTTTGAACTACCAAATCACTGATATGGATTGACCCATAAAAAATTATTAGCAATATTTTTTTAATGTAAAAGATTCAAGTTCTTACGATTAGTAACTCAATAAAAAAGTTTCATGAAAATCCATTTACTATAGACGGATTCCGAGGTTTTACATTTTTCACGGCTACCTGCACCGGACTATATGTTTTAAGATATACATACATTTACAACCTATACTTACCCTTTTTTCAACATTTATAAAATATTTCTTAAATTTCAACGCCGTATTTTTCCATACTTTCAGTTGCTCCGCTGTCAGAGCTTTTTTTGGTTTTATCGAATCCAACAATGAATCGTCAGCTATCTCGTATACTATTTTCCAAATATTTTTAATATCTGCTTCAATATCATTCTTTTTCACAGATTTTTCATATGAAAACTGGAAACAAGTGAATTGTTAGTAAACGTTGTCTTTATTTTGACATCCACCACATATTTTACCTTTATTTGTAGAAAAAAAGTCACAAATATTAACCATACAATTTTAAACATATCTAACAATAAATGCTTAATATTTCCTAAAATATAATAGTTTCGAGTTATTTTTAACTCAAAAATATTTCTCATAATGAAATGACCAGAAATTATAGGTGTTATATCATAAACTAACAAAATGACGTTTCATTTATTTATCGATAATATACCTAATAAACTTCCTGATTTATATGTATGAATTAATAATTAATCTTCGATAACGAACGAATATATATAATTTAAAAATATCACAATTTAACTATCATGTTAAAATTTACATATTCAAATAACCATAAATGTTTTCTTACTATGATACATAAAACGTTATTTATGTTTGAAAATTTTTCATTAAATACAAGTACCTACATATGTAAACTCATTATTGTAAATATGTTAGTTTTAATTTAACATATGTTACGCTATGTAAAAAAGCATTCTTGCATAGTTTATTTTTTATTATTAAAATCTGTAGACTGTAAAATAAAAATATTTTGGAATTTTTGAATACATCGTAGGTAATATTTTGATAGTTTTAAAAGTTATTGTTCGTCTGTTTGTTACGACTTGGCACGATAATTATTGAACCGATTTTAATGGAACTTTTAGTTGTCAGAAGAGGACAACGTCCAGCTGACAAACATTAAATATATAATAATAATAAAATTGATGGGACTTTTACTGTTAGTAATAATATAATATATATATTACATATAATATATAATAATTGAAGCCCATATTAAAGAAAATTTATAGTTTTTAAAAAAAATAGTAATACAAATTAAATGAAAAGTTAAAGGTATAGTTGTAATGTTGATGTAATTAAACCAATAATTTCTAATTTGGTCAGGCACATATTGAAAAAAATAAACAAATGCTTATTTTTCTTCATGATGATATGTATGTTATAACCTTTTCAAATAGCATTTTAAGATGTTATTTTATAATAAATTAGTATAAAAATAAAAATGATATTATATAAAGCAGTTGTGATATTGTTGTACTTACATAAGTAAAGTTCACATCTTGATACTTCGACATGTAAGAAGAATTAATAAAGCGTTCTTGTTTCATAATTTTATGAAGATGAATATCACATATTCATCAAATACTAATGAGCTGTCGGAAATGGCTTAGGCCGACCGACAAACTAACTAAAGAAGAAGAATACGACAAATATTCCTAATTACACAATTAATTCCCGGTATTATAAAGAATTTGCTTGAGTGCAAATGCAAATAAGCTTCCAGCTAACACTATCAGCTAGGTGTAAAATTGTTATGAAATTGCTAGATATTTTAAATCAGTGGTAATAAATGTATGTTATGCATTTTATTATGTACACTTGGCAGCACTTTAAGTTGCTGATTGTACTTATCGCGCATGCATCAAGGTTATCATATGTACGATTTCATTCGCTGCATCTGTGAGTGTGTTGTCTTTTATATTTAATTCCTAGCAGATAGCATTCGCTGGAAGCTAATTTTCTTTTGCACTCAAGCAATTTTTTTATAATACCGAAAGAAATCATAGTAGTAACTGGAACTTATCATATTATACCAGCGATCCCCAAATGATTGTCCACCAAAGTATTATATATTCATCCCGCGATTATTGTTAATCTTTGTAGAAATTTTGTTCTATATAGGTTTGGCTGATACTATGCTTAATTATATTGATGATTTTGTTCAAAATATTGAATAATTATAGAAAACTTTGCATTATACTATTATAGGGATTTGAAAACAAGGTTATAAATATACATTTTTTATAGTAAATTTTCTATTTATTCGAGTTTATTTGTAGTATATTTATAATATTTATGCAAACCATAATATATTTGATATAATCTTATTACTAAATTTATAAACATTTATAATTTCTCCCATATCTGCTAATTTCTTTAAGCCTCTCTCTACTTGTTTAGTAATTTTATTAAAGAAAAGCTTAAAATCAGGATCTCCCCGGATATATTTAAATACATCTGCTTCATGTGTTGGAGAATTTTCTTTTTCATCGTATATTTCATCATTATTTTCTCTAACCTGAAATATAAAAGTTGTATTAAGAAGTCATTATGTACCAAACAATACAGAATTCGCTGCAAGTTAAAGAGATAATATAGAATCATGAAACGTTATAAAAAAATTATCAAATACAAATATAGTTGAAAATATTAATGTTTTTAAATCAAATGTACAAATGAAATATGAATTGAGCAATTTGATCCGACAAAAATTGAAGTTAACCATTTAAGCTTCTAAAAGGATATTGATATTTATTTCGTACCACTTTAAGAGCTATTTGAACATAAGTTTGTATCCATTGTTGTATTTTGTCGATATAAACATACACTAAAGCTCTAGCGTCTTCATTCGAAAAATATTTATTGGCTTCTTGTTTGATCAATGGTACCAAATTTGAATTTTCAAATTCTTTCAAAAGGTATTCATAAAACACATCCTTATACAGCAGTTTAGGAAATTTTCCCGTTCTTCTTGCCTGCAATCAAAATAATTTAAAAGATTATAAATATAATATACCAGTAATTAAAAATATACTTTTACCTCATTTTCAATTTCAGTGAAATATTTAGGGAGTTTTTCTAATGCACGTTTAGCAGCTTTATATTGTTCTTCATATAATGGGTTATCTTCTAATAGTGGCTCTAATTTTGATTGATCATTATTGTTAGTCATATTATTCACATTACTCCACATTTTATTAATTTTTTCTTCAAGATTTTTATCTGTCACTTGTCTTCCATATGAAACCTAAAAAACAAAAATAAAAAAGTAAAAAAATGTGCTTTTTCGATAGAAAATTCTTACATTTATATGAAGTAGAAATGTACTAAATATTAACGTAAAAAATATTTTAAACATATTTGTCGTATTTTTTATTCTTCCAAATTAAGAGAATTAAATGCAGGAATCATAGTACCTATATATATATAGTGGAATTACATGTAGTCATAATCTTACCAATTATTGTTAACAATGAAATGTTCTGTCGTAAATAACGAAATATATTTTTTGTTTTTTATGCATAATTAAATTTTTATAAAGAAACGAATTGATAAATTCATATTAAAGTATTTAAATTTGAATTATATTTATGTATATAAGGTAATTCTATAAAAATAATTAAAACTTTCTGCAGGGACGTAATTTAAGAGAGGTAAAAAACTATATTATTTTATTTTTAACAAAAATAACAATTATAAACTTTCTTTTGCGGATACATTTAACATTCAAATATAAGCTACGTATCTGACTTTCAGTATCACAGTAAAGAAATTATTTATTACAAATACTTGATAAGAAACAAATACCTATTTGTTTTTTAAAACAAATACTGATATCACATTAATTTACATGTAATTTCATTCACTTCTAATTACGTAAAATAAATATAAACAACCTAATCTCGTAAACTACATAAGCTAAAAACTCGAAATTGATTCCCTCTAGTAAAATATGTATTTTTTCTACAAATAAATCACTTCTATAAGCGACCATTTTTTTAGTAACTAAGAAGAACTAAAAAAATGTTTACAGAATCTGCCTTAAAATATATTATAAACTACATCATTCAAATATTTTTAAAATACTACCAGGATTTCAAAATACAAGAGACAATAATAATTTAAAAAAACATATATTTGAAACAAAATCAACTTAATAAAAATTGAATAGGTATTATATTAAAGAAACACAAAAACAAATTAAACCATTTAAAAAGCCAAACAAAATTAATAGCATACAAATTATTTAAACAAACATGTTTCCATTTCGTAAAAACATATCAAATATATGAGGTAAGTATCTCGCGTGAACGACAGAACACCTGCATGACAGGAACTCCTGTGGGATCTACAGACACTGCTCCTGTAAATCCCCGGGACCCGTAACATAGACACGATCATAAAACTCCGGGACAGGTCATAAATGTCCCCTCGCTAGAAACGGATCGCACCCGACCCTGCTCTGCGCCACCACAGTCTGTGTGTGTATGTGTTATTACGTTATTCAGACAGACTTATAAAACTTTTATAATCTTCTTTCCGCATCTGAATTTTACAACCGGACTTAACCGAATTAATGATTGAATCATTGATATTCACGTAATTTTTTTTTTCAAATGTAATTTTTGGTAATTTTATATATACGAGTACATTATGTACAATGTACAGTGTATTCTATGTTGATTAAACCATAAGAAAATTAACATTGAGTAAGAAGCGTTCTTTGTCTAATGTAACTACTTATCATTGCTACCAAGAAACAAATTGATAAATTTTAAATTAGTCAATAGTGTTTTGTTTTCAAATTGAATACCTTCAAAAGTTATTTGGGTGTGTTTTGCCCATAGAGTCGCTAGACTCAATTAGAGTTGGGTTATTTGTTTATTTATTACCTTGAACACATAGATAGGGACACAAAGTGTAGGAAAGGAATAGATTCGGACCAATCGAAGCATTTAGGGCGAATGAACATGACGATCGGGATCATGGGTTGTTTAGTAGGATTCACACAATTGAAAACTAACTATCCTACTCTGTTTGTCGATGGAGGTGGAAAGTACATCGATTTACAATTGAATGTTATTTTTCTTCAAGAACTCTAATAGTGGGAATATGTTCTTATTATTATGGAATATGGTGTTGATGTTTGCTGGTAGTTGTGTCTTGTTGAGCATTTTGGGTCTTGATTTGTTATATTTTGTGCATTCGAATATGATGTGGTTGAGATCTCCATAGGATGTGTGGTCGCAATCACAATATGGATTGTTTTTGCAGCTAATTTTGTATAGATGCAATTTTGGGAGAGCAGATATGATTAAACCTTATACGGCTACCGAAAATATGATTAATAAAAAATCTAATTTAACATATTATAATAAAATATAAGCATCGTTGATACATATTACTGCCAAGGCCGTAAGGAATCCTAACCTTTGTGTCTACAATGTATAATAATGTACATTGTACATACTTAATGTATACGACATTTTTTTGTCTATATCTAACAGGTCTGATTGATTAGTTTTGAATAAGTTCAATGAATTATAAAAGAAAAAAATATTATTTTATCTTGAATTTATATTTTATTTTTTTTCAATAGTAATTTTTTTGATTAAATTGAAAAAAAATTCATAAAATGAATCAAGTATAACTTATTTTTAAATCTACATAACGAAATGCATTTTTAAATCTCACTAATTAACAACCAGTCTTAGATTTTTTAAAATTATAATTGAAATCTACGTGTCAAGTTAAACATTGTAAATGTAATATAGGTACTCTATTTTTACTTATTACGTAAAAATATAATAAAATTCCAGCTATTAAAATTATATCGAGTGTATTCTCAAGAGAGATTTTCATTAAATAATTGAAATTTTATCATAACGATAACAAGTTATTAAGATACAATTTAAAAGTAGCTTTATCTATATCATTACAAAGAATTAAATTAATAGTAGATTACATATACCTATATATACACATATTGAACAATTATTCCAGTAGATGCTTCAAGATGTTCGTTAAGTTTGTAATTGTGTTGTTCCTATTCTCTGGAACTTTGGCAAGGCCAAAAGAGGAGGCTTGTACTGAGGAGAACTGTCAACCTCCTTCGTGCAGATGTTTTGGAGATTCGCTTAAAATACCGATTGATAGAACACCTCAGGTTGGTTTAACTATATAAATATATTTAATATAAGTACCGGATATTTATAATAGAAATAATATTATGAAATATAAGTTAAAAAATTAAACTACAAGAATGATTATTCTATTTCAAGTTCTAGTAAAGTTAAAAAAAATATAAATTAAGATCGGCTCATAGAAGAATCCCATTTTTGAATTATTTTGGTTTAAAATTGTATATTGTTTTTTTTATAATTTTTCATAAAATCTTTTAACATAGGTATGTATATGCCAACATAATTTTTTTTAAATATGAACCTATAGTTTTTATTTAGTAATATTATTCAACTTTACAGAAAATGTGTAGAACACAAAAAAACGTTTATTTTAATCTAATAAGACAGAGATTTTTTATATTTTTTTTAACATTTGGTGTATTTATAAGAAATATTATTAGATGAAAATAAACATTTTTATAGTTCTGCAATTTTTCTCTAAACTTAATAATTTCTGAGTTGAAAGTTCAAAATCTCGAATTTTGTTAGATATTTTGAAAAGTTTAGGTTGTTCAAAAAAAAATTTGCAATGAAAGATTCGTGTTTTTCACGTAAAATAAGATTATTAAATAAAACTATAGGTTCCTATTTAAAAATTGACCATCAAATATCCTTGATTCGATTACCCCCCACAACCAAACATTTTTTAGTTGAAACATTTTTTTCAAATATACGATGGTTGTGAAATAAAAATCTGTAACACTTTAAATGTATCAACCTGTATATAGAATAATCGTGATTCATCATATTTTAAGTATTATTATTTTATCAGGTTTACGTACGGCATGAGACAATATTTTCGTTTTAAAAGTCTATGTTTATCTTAACTCTAGACTAATCATATCTTCACAATTATTATTATATAAGAATAATGAAGTAATAAACGTAAATGTGTCAATTATACTATCGTCAAGAAGTGATTGAGAATCATCTTTAAAATTATTTTTTTAGCTTGTACTTCTTTCCAATATTGGTGATGCATTGCAGTATAGAACTTATAATACTTATAAGAGGACATTGTTCAATCGGAAAAATCCGGACGACTGTTCAATTGGGTTCACATTCTTCGTACCCCATGATCAAAGTAATCACTCCATGATGCACGATCTTTGGCAAAGAGGTTTTGAAATTGCAGATCATTCAATTACGTATGCTCAGTTCTAGTATTTTTAATAATATAAAATAGATCGAAATTGATCTTTGATCTATTTCTTATAACTTTAAATTCAAGATGTCTAAAAAGTTGCAATAAACTATATATCAAAAATGAAAAGATATACCAAAAAGTACTCGGTAATATAAAGGGGGAAATAGAATAATAATAAAAATGTACGCATCTTCATTTACTCCCAAGGTTCCAACCACCTAAACTAAAAAAAAATACAACTACTACGTAATTGGGAAACCGTTTGAAAATACAAAAATAAAGATTAAACTGCGTATTAACTTATTTATTTAAATTAACTATTATAATTTATATTCAAAAAGGTTTATTATTTCCAAGACAATAATAGTTCAAAAAAACATTTTTCAATGGTTTCCCAATGATGTAAAATCGAGAGTGTAGGTGCGTCACTTATTATATTATAGTTCCTCCGAAATATTACTGAAAAGATTTTGAATAGTATTTAATACCTTTTAAGTTTATCTGTATTTAGTTAAAGAAATGTTTGAAATAAATCATAAACATAAAGTACTTAGTAAACACATTTTAATAATTTTTAGAAATAATGCTTCAGCTGAACGTTGGAAAACTGCTGATGTTGATTTATTAGTTGACGAATTCTCTCAGCAAAAAGATATAATTGAAAGATTTGCTGATATTGAAATATCAGAAATTAAAGGGGGTCGACTTCCACAATTCCAACAGTCTGGTGATAATTATACAGAAGCTTTTATTGAAAGTGATTTAGTATATGATAGCTCCTGGTTAACTCAATATCAATATTGGCCTTACACATTAGATTATTTATCAGATCAAGATTGTCCGAGTAATGCATGTCCAGTAAAACCAGCAGAAGGACTATGGGTTCTTCCTGTTAACCAGTGGAGAGATGCAGATGGGACATTGTGTGCTACAGTAGATGGATGTTCATCAATGTATGTATAAAGCTGTTTTAATTGAGTATGTAGAAATTATAACTACTTTTCTCTTTCTAGCCCTCAAACCGAAGACAAAGTTTACGATTGGATGGTGGACAATTTCATGGCATTTTACAATAGTACCAAAGTTCCATTCCATATGATCATGAATGAGGCTGCTTTCAAACGTCCAAATATGTTAACTGCTTTTGAAAGGTACCTTATAAAATGCAAAACATTGTAAAAAAAAGTACTTATACATTTTTTTTTTAGATTTTTGGACTTTTTAGAAGACGAATCTGATGTATATATTGTAAATCATTGGCAAGCAGTTCAATATATGATGAACCCTAAGAGTTTAGACGAACCTAATCCTCTTGGAGAATGTCCCCCAAAACACGATGATGAGCCTTGCGTACATAAGGCTTGTACAGTCATGCATCAAGTTGGTGACGAGAAAGAAGAAAGACGTATGTCGATATGTAATCGTCCATGCCCCAAAAAATATCCCTGGTTAGGCAATACTTCTGGAACAAGAAAACTTTAATTATAATTATATTTTTTGTAAAAACAATTTTAATAAACATATTTTTGCAATGTCAATATTATTTTTTTCATTTTATTTAGGTTGTATCGTAAGTCAGTATCCATTGAGATTTATATTTTATATTATTATTGTACAGTGGCCACTCTAAAAATGTTAATTTAACAAAATATAAAACTTGCAATTAATCCATATTTAAGGTTATAATTTTAAGATAGATAATTATAAATACATTACTAAGTATAAGTTGCCTATTTTAATTAATGTTATTTTTTTCTTATCGGTAAATGTATTTTCATAAAGTTAAATACCGCTTATCGCGTTACAATATAGTTTAGTTTTATTAAATTACTTATAACAAAACAAGAAGTGGCTATTGACAAACTAAAGTTTTGGCACTACTCGTATTTAATTATGTAAACTTTGAAGCATCTAACTAAATCAAACAATTCGTGTGCAGCCGCGTCAGCAATGTGTATGTACAAAAGCACAAAAGGTCAATTTGTAAAATACGTCTTTCAAATGCAGTCAAGTCGCGGCACGAAGCTGCAACGTCGGACAAACGGATGTGATCGTTCAGATCAGAACAGACTGTTCTGAACGTTACATACTTTATTGCACGTTATAAAAATGTTGGCTAAATATCACCGATTTTAATTTTTATAGAAAAACCCATTTTATTTATTAACGATCATATAAATTTTCAACAATTCGTTATAAAAACAACGACTAAATGGAAATAACAAACAAATCAAAATATGCTTTTATAGTATTTATCATCGAGGGATTGTGGGAAGGGGTAAAAATTACCAAATCAAAAGTCCAACATTAAATATAATATAAGATTAGACAGAAGATAGAAGATATTAATACTAACCAATAAGTAATATATGCATGTATAAGTATTTTATTTATTGTCGAGCCCTAGTTTAGGGAGTAGTTCATTAGAATAAACATATGCTCTTAAAATTTTAGTAATGACATATTATCTGTTTATTAGTTTCTATCTTATACATAATTATCAGAAGAGGATTATGTCTAAATAACATGATTTAAGTCAGGGGTCCCCAACTCTATGCCCGCGGGCACCAAGGTGTCCGCCGACCCTTTTACGCGTGCCCACCACTGTGCGACAATGATAAAAAAATTATTTGTTTTCAATAATGTTATTATGTAATTTTGTTATAATATTTAGTAACTTTATAGAAATATAAGTGTATTCATTTGAAAATAATTATTTCTTTATAATAAATATATTATATCATTTTACAACATTTCTTCTCTCAAACGCACCGTAGTGTACAGCTAGTAAAAGATGCAATAATTACATATTTTTCTGGTTGGACGCAATTACAAAAATCACTTACATTAATTCTAAAGATAAAATAAAAATATTAATTTTAGTTTAGGCGTGAGAAACACCCGAGTGTCTGCATCAAAATCACGATCTTTTATGGGCACCTTGAAAAAACAAATGCTGCCCGCCACCCGACCGATATTCTAGAATGTACTCTTAGTTACAAAAACGTTGGATACTGAACAAATAAATACTTAAATTTTAAGTATTTGTTCAGTATCAAAAAACTGTCATTATTAAATTATTTGGTGAATACATATTTGTTCAGATAGTATTTATCTATAAATCTAAATTTATCCCACAAATAACAGAAGACGAAACCACAGTGAATGCGTATGTGTGTGTGTGTGTGTGTGTGTCAAAGCACACGTGGCAACTGTGTATATGTTTATTGAAGTTTAGTGTCGGCGCTAATCAGTATGTGAGGCACGGACGCAAGCCGGCCGACCTTCGTCAACGGCTTTCCACGCCTCGAATTTCACCCCCGTCTTTGCTACGCCAGAGCTTCTTCAACTTTACAACATCCTGTCAATGCCTGTCTCCAAATATCTACGTTCTTTGTTTTTTATTTTATCAAATAATAATAACTGATATACATAAGAAGAAATTAACGCATTCATAAAACTCCAGAACATGTTATAATATACCTACTCTCCTTCAAATTAATTGCATTCGACCCTACTCGTGTGTTTTACCTTATTCAGATTTACGAGTATAAATAATAATCTTCATTTTCATATCTAAATCTTATAACCAAACAAACGAATTAATGAATAGAGTTACAAAAATTTTCCTTCTAATTAATTTTTTATGTATGCGCAAAATATGTACAAATACTGCCATCTCAAGATCTTCAACAAGAATGTCTGATTTTGATACTTTTTCTGGAAATTAAATTATTTATAATTTACCTACGTTTTTATGTATTTTGTTTATTATTATTCATTGAAAAATCTACTTCGCAATAGTTTTGAATAATATATCATCCTCTAAGTATTTTATTACAATACTTTACCTAATACCTACGCACGGGAGTTAATATTTCATCCCCTGTCACGTATGAAAAGTTGTAATTGTTGTTTTAGCTGACCCGGCAAACGCTGTTCTGCCCAAAAATTATTTGTTTAAAAATCAGACCATATATACATATTTTCGTAAATATCTTGACTCCAGCGTCACCTGTCGGATCCAGTTTTTTTTTAAATATTTATTTCAACGTAACTAAAATAAATACACGTTCTCGACCCCAGCGCTACCTACCGGATCCGAAAAAATATAAACCTAACGGAGCACCAAACGAACATATGGTGCGAATATGGCTTCGATACGTCCAGTGGTTAAGGCCTGATGAGATCACATACAAAAACCAACGTTTTTATTAAATTGGTATAATTAAAAATCGAATTAATGACCAAACCAACTTATTTAATAGCATAAATAATCACCAATAATTCAAAATTTAGTTTAAAGCTTCGTCATGTATGTATAATAGTAAGTATCTTCAAAGCAATCATACTTCTACACATTTTCTGACGTAATCTTATTATTTTCGAATGTAAAATAATGTCTTGTATAGGTACATCTATTAGATCGTATCGAGAAAAGCAAATAAGTGGAATCCATTCGTTAATAATGAAAACGCCACACTCTGTTTTGAGCAGCACTGCATTCTGGGTATTCCTGTACTATGTCGTGTCTTTATTGGAACATTTTCCGCGCCCCTCTTTTTCCGCTGTCATTCCCTAAACATTTTTCACATTTTCTCCATGACGCGTTGCACATCTTACGTAGGTAACTCTTTCCGTTATACGACCAATGGTGTGTCATTTTGTATTGAAAGGGGTATAATTTTATTAGGATTTTAATTCTGATTACAGATTTCAATGTTTATTTTTAATTTTGAAAATAATTTCTTCTTAATTTATTATTTTATTTTATTTTTAATTTAAGTTTTTTATTTTTAATCTAAATTAGTTCAATAATAAAACCACGCTCATAGCTTTAATATGTATGTTTGATACATATATTTAAAGTTTATAAAACGTTACAAAAAACATTTGTAATAAGTCAATTATGTCGCAATCTAAAAATTAATAACTAAAACATAAAGTATATGAGCTGTTCAGAAGGCAAATCGAATAACATAATAAAACAAGTAAGGTTCCACTAGTCAAGTAGGTACTCGATTATAAAAATTAAAAAATCTATGAAAAACTAATTGTAAGTTGGATTTTCGTAAGACCAAACTGATATAGTGTTTATAAAACACATTTTATATGTTTTTAAAAAGTGAATTGTTATAAATACACTAATATCAGTTTGATGTAAAACTTTAAAAAGGTTAAAACGGAAGCCTACCAATGGAAATGTACACAGACTACCACTGTATATGCAGAAAAAGGATAGAACATAAGTTATAGCTACAACAGAAGGAAATTACCAGTAGTTTTGTATTTTTCTTATTTTTTATTACGTGCTGTGCAGATAAATTTCGACGGTTTCGTGAATAATTTTCATTTCTATGTCAGACAGCAGTGTTAAATGTTGTAAACAACTTTTGAAAAACTTGTTTATAGCTGCCTACCGGAATTAAACCCTATGTAGCTCTTTTACTCCAATTTAGAGTTTTACATTTAGCATATTGGGATGGTTTTAATGTATTCTTTATTACTTACTTACTGAATTAAATTTTTGCCCAGCAGTTTATGTTGTAAAATATTTTATTTGTTTTCATAACTTTATATGTAAAGAAATCTGTATAGCAAATTTTATTTCATTTTTGTTTATGTAAAGTTGTATTTTTTACTTCAATAATGGTTTTTAATATTTACAATAATATTTTTATTTAAAAATACATAACATTTTAAAAACACATACATATATTCTTTCTTCTTCTTTTCATAAATATTTTAATTAGAAAAAATGTGTATAAACCAAAAGTAAATATTGTAACATTTATTTATTATCAATAATATATCTATATGTTATAATTGAATATAATATTAATTATGTTATAAGAAAAAATATTTATTTATTTTTTATTAATGGAAATATATCATATTCTTACATTTTTATAAAATTTTGCTAAACAAAGATTTTAATAATAACATTTTTAAATCCCTTCAATATTAAGCTTCCATTTGATGCCCTATTCACCGGATTGGTAACCTATGTACCTTTCTTAAATAGAACCAAAAACATAAAATTTTATTTTTATAATCCACATATTTTATTCATGCCAAATCTTGGCTTTCAGGTTAAACGGTTCAGTATTTTGAAGTCTGTAGCAGACAAATAGACTGACAAATAAAATGTTTTTTTCCGACCTTGACGAAATACTAAAAAAATATCACGCTCATGATACATTATTGTAGAAATATAAAATTTATAAAAATCTATTAATTGTGTAATATAATAATATAACATCGAAGAAGGCATTGTACTGGGAATGATTCACGTTGTTTATTCTACTGAGGACAACCCTGGGGATATTAAGGAATAGATGTTCAATCTTGGTTTTAGAACAATGATTGAGATTGGGGTTCGTGATCTGTTTTTATAAAACTCTCAAACCCAGCGATTTGTTGTTGTTCGATCTGGAAAAAAACGTACTGATTGTTTTAGATAGAAAATTACTTTAATAATTAGCAATTTGTTATTTTAAGAAATCTTGAAATATATTTACCTTGGGTTGCATACAGCAAAATTAACCACGATTTGTTAATCAGTTGTTTTCAAACCATGATTAATGTTAATTCTAAACTTAATCTCAATTTTTAAACGAACAACTCACAAAATTTTTACCTAATATAATTTATCATATAACCGTGATTAATTTTGCTTTATACAACCCAAGGTAAAGGTCTATATACACCACTCAATTTGACATCCAATCTAAAAAATTAAGATTTAGTAATCTAGTAATATAGTTAAGATTCTGACGTTATTACTAACTTAAAATGTTGAAAGAATAAAAACAATAATTTAAATTTTTCCATTAGAAATGTAGGTACCACCAAAAAGTTTGGTACAATTCAATTAGTTTTATAAACAAAATAAACATTAACTCTCATTTAAAACTATACCTATTCATACTAAACTTTCCCTTGCATTAACAGTATCCAATTTAACTGCATTATAAAGTAAACGTTCTCCATCACAAGCCATGCAAATAACCACTAGGATTAAAACCTGGTGTATTCATGTAAAACCATTCACATGGGCCACATCCCATAAACACACTGTCTGTCCGAGGTTTCCCACTCTCTGTAGATCCGTGCTACCCCACACCTGGTACGGGCCTGCCTGCATGTGAACCTACATACCTTAACGCCTCGGTGTATCTAATAATTCACACTAATGAAAGTCTTACAGCGGGCCATAATTTGCACAAAGTTATTGTCGGCTTTCGCCATGTGTGTAGTGTAAAATATTCCGTTGGGATTTTGTAAATATTTAATGGATGTTGAACATAGATTAAATAAATTATGTGAATATGTAATGTTTTAAGAAGTTTTTACTCTTTTTAAAATATTTTTGATCGTTAATTTAAAAAACTGCTCAAAGCATACACGGATATATACTATTAGGGTTCCGTATTTACCTATAAAATACGTGGATATCATATCTTTCAAATAAATTTAAGATAAAGGAATGCAAATAATACTAATATTAAAAACATCTGCCAAGTAAATGCACAGTACTTCCTCGTGTTAAATTCACCAAAAATAGTTGAACAATTTAAATAAAAACCGATTAAGTGTTATGATAAATTGCCTGGCATTGGTTAACTATTTAATTTTTATACAATTTTACTAAAAAAATAATAGCTCAAATTTTTTCTTAAGACGCACCGGATTATTATTTCGTATTTTTTAATTTTTTGACAATTTCAATTTAAATCTAAATTCATGCAAACGTAATATAAAATGACATTTAAAACGTCAAAGTAGATATCAATTTAAAAAAAAAACACGATTTTGTAAGGGAATATTTTACAATGGTACCATTTTCAAGCCAGATCCAACCATTCAACCAAATTTCATTAATATCGGTTTAGTGGTTCATGATTTATGCGTGTGACAAGGAATCAGGAGACAGACACGCAGTCAGACGCGGAACGAAAAGTGTTTGTCTTGACCTGAAACAGAAATATTAATTTATAATTTTGAAGTCGATCACAAATCACAAAGCTTCTTGTATCTTCGATATTGCAAGGAAGCAAAATTCTTACATATATTATACAATATATACGTATATATTATCCATACTTCTTCATACTATCCATACTAACCATACTTATTGCCATACTAATATTACAAATGCGAAATTGTTACCATTTCAAGGCTAAACCGCTTAACTATAATAAATGTGTGTCCCGAAATTTTAAATTTTACAATTATTTATGCAAAAAATACTAATTTAAAGAATCCTAGATTTTAAATTCTTAATGGATAATAAAAATTAGCAAAAATGCACACATAGAGTAAAAGATTGCCACAAATTTTCTTCTTTTATATTATAGTGTCTTCGTCTAAAAAACAATGAAAATCATTACAAAATATACGCTGACAAAGTTGAAGAAAACTTTATACATTTTCCTGAGTTTATGATGACATAAATCTGAAGAAAACTATTATATCTAAAATCACTAGAATGTAAACATTTGATGTTTTACAATCATTTGTATCAATTGAGGTTTTTTTAAATTTACAAAATAAAATAAAATATATTTTAATTAGGAGCCTTTATAACTGCAGGAACCTTTTAGTCTAATAGTAAATACGGTACTATGTAATAATTAGAAAGAAATACACAGCTTTGACTGAAGTAAAAGTAAACATGATGCTACTTACATACCTAATATCACAATGATTTGCACGTCTTTAGGATTATTTGAGAAAAAATAACATTAACTCATAAATGGCTTTAAAATTAAATCCTATAAGCTAGTTTTGCAATTAAATGCATTCTTAATATCTCATTTTCGGCCATTGTGTGTGTTTTTGTATATAAATACCTCATATTATGTACACATAAATACTTATATTTAATAAAACTTCTTTACCATCATAAGATATTTTGATAAACCTTTATTACATATTATAAAAACCTAATAAAATACAATATGTACATTTAAGTAGTAATTAATATGTTTCTTTATATAAGAAAATAATAAAAAGTAGAATAAACATAATAAAAATATAATTACTCCAACAAAAATTCGCTGTGTTCATTAAATAAACGGACCTGAAAACAAGGCTGTTATATTTTTATATCTATTTGTAACAACTAAAACATCGAGGACATAAAAAATGCCATATAAACTACAATATAGAATCCAGTGCAATAAAATGTGTTTACCATTTATCTACTTTGTCATTGTAATAAGAAATGTTAAGAATTTTACTAGATACATATCTTTTTATTGAAAAAATGTCTGTACAAAAATGTTAATTAATGGAGTATAAAAATAAGTTTTAAGAGTTACAAAAAAAATATTTTGGTAGATGAAATTTTCCTTAATAATTCAACCTTATTGCTTGCCCTCCATTATAAATAACAGTGGACTATAAAGCCATCTAATTTAAGTTTCAGAACAACTACCAACATATAATTATCTTCTATATAAATTTACAGAATCCTTCCACCAGCGTCGGATCGCGGTTGAAACCGACCACAGATACTGGTAGTACTCGTGACGGGGGTAACAGGAGTGTGCATACTAGACTTCTCCGGAACTCATGCTTTATTACCCCACCGAGTGCCTGTAGACACATTTCCTACATGTTATCGTTCTTCAATTCGATTATGCGTTAAATCAATTCTGTTGATTAATCCGTATGGCCACTTTTAATGACCGACGCATTAATTGGTCTACCACTGAGTAAATTAGACTTTCACGAGAATAAGATTTGCTGAGATTATTAAATAAAAATAGATACATTGAAGCCAAGTTTTAACTTACTCATAAAATTAATTTGAGTCTATGAGTAAGACATACCTAAGTATTAGGGTGTGTAAAAAAAATCGATATTTGATTTTATTTATTTTTATCCCCCTCCACAAAGATTATCTTATAGTTCAATTTTAAGAGGTATCACAGGGGGTCTTGTTTCCCATTTAAATAAAATTAAAAAATTATTCTTTAGTATTAAAGTTGATATTACTGACTCAAAATAACTGATAAACAAATTTTAAGGACGTCATATTGTATATTGAATAAAATTATGTTCTAATAATGCTATTTAATTGATATTTATAGAAAATTGACGTTAAAATGTTGATTTTTGTAAAAAAATAAATATTTAAAACATTTATACCTATAGCTGTCTGAACTATTTTTATAGAGAATTAAATTTCCTACAAAATTACCATTTAATGAGAGCAAAATATATTTTTTTTGATACACCCTAATATTTATATTAATTACCTACAAGGTTTTACCCGCACTTCACTTTTGAAATCGCTGTTAAACTTACTGCTCTGTTTTATTTCAAAATAGTGTGTACGATGGCACATAATTATAAAGAAAACAGAACAAAAAAATACTTAATTTAATTATTATAAACTTTTTTATTTTCCATTCTCATTTTTGTTTTATGTATCTGCAATTTTGAAAACCTTCGTTGTCTTATTGTGACTACAAATTTTATAACAATGAAAGTGCTTATACTTTTCTTTATTTAAATTCAATGACCTCGTGTTATTGTTTATATTTTATTTATAATGCCGACGTAGCTAAAATATCACGTAAGTAAGTACGTACAATATTTTACTTTATACTGACAATGGGATCAAATATCTCATAGAAACAACATTTTTTGTATTTGTAAACAAAACATTTTTAATAAGCAATAGAACCAATTTTAAATTATCATATAATTTTAATATCAATTACATTTGCATTTCTTGTTTTTATTAGAACTCCAAATTATAACAAAAAATAACGATATAACTTTTTTAAACACAGATTTTACTTGTGTTTTCAAAATTCACCAATTGTTCCATAATTGAAAAAAATGGATTAAAAAAATATTTGCTCAGGTATGAAAATTAAAAATATATAAACTCAGATATTAAAGTAAATATTACATATGTTAGGCTCTACAAGTAGAATAATTTATCTTCGACATCCTTTGACATGTCGGAAGCAAGCCGGCGACAGTGAGTAGAGACCGTGGAAACCCTATCCGGGTTTGATGCGATAATAGCTCGCCGCAGAAACTTATCGGCGTGACGGGCTAAAGTGGATAACAACATAGAGAGCTACACTCAAAAAAAACTATTTACTTGTTATTGATCTTGAAAGGAGATACAAAGGTACGCATATTCATACCGTTATGTTGAAATCCGTAAATAAAAGAATAAAAACAATTGTTTTGAGTTATAGATAAGATATAAAATGTAAGCTATACTGTATTAATTTCATAATAATAATATATTATATACTAACTATTTTATAAGCACTAACATAAAATACAGTTAGACAATTAAAATGACAGAAATTACCATAAGCATTGTAATAAATAAAAATACAAAAAATAACAAAAAGCGATTACTCCAGAGTTTTTTTCTGTGTACATTAAATATTGGTCGCCTTTCTGACGCGTCGGTATGCGTCATTGTGACGCTGAGTGATAAAAAATATGTCTCACATCCGCATTTATATTATTTATCTCACATATATCCTAATTTGCTGAACTTGTGAGACGCCGTTTTCAAGTAGCTGAAATAAAAACCATTTTATTGCAGATTATATTACCCGCACATAAATCCTGCTCGAAACTGACCCATAACGTTCAAATAAAATATGTTTATTATCACAATAATTGAATTCATTTTTATAATACACTTCCTCAGTGTCCTAATTAATTAATTAATTAATTAAAACTAATACATATACATCACTACTTATCTACTAGATGTTTCTTAATATTATTTATGATATCTTAGTATACACTAGTAAATTAATACTAGCTGACATAGCCGGTGTATCCCCGGTGGATGTCGGAATGTTACCTCACCTAACCTGAAAATAATTAACTTGGAAATTACTATATTCCAATATGGCAATAATTTAACAGAAAAACATATTAAACAATTTCTACTTTACAGATTAAATTTATAAGCCCGGGTAAAACCAGGTCCAAAGCGCTAGTATATAAATATATATTTATTTAAGTACAAGATAATATACTTAAAGAGAATTAAATACAAATCGATTATTATTGTCATATTTATCATACCAACCTTGAAATTTTCAATAAAAGATTATACCATTTTCAAAATGGTATTAAATTATTAATGAATACTTTATTATGAAGCGTTGAGAAACTAAAACGCCTAAATCCATAAATAATTGATATTTAAAAAAATAAATATCTCTGATAAAAAAATATAAATCGTCAAGATGTGGCAGTATTCAATGTTGATATTTATAAATATTTTTATAAGTACTACATTTTTAAGATACACTTTCCACGTAATAAAAAACAAAAAGGAGAAAGGCAGTGGTGATTTGAGATTGTAGTTTGTTGTTTCTTTAATATGTTTTCGGTTCCGAGCGAAACGTCAGTTTGCATTCGCGAAGACCAGAATGAGATTACGCGCTTTCCTCTTCGGACGAATACCAGCAACTGACTCGTACGTGTCGACGTGTCAAGTCCACTTTCATGTTCCAGGGATGGATCTGGATCATTGTTTATATTAATCTGATCGCAAGACAGTGTTGTCGATTAACACTGTTTCGTATGTACAAAAATAACAAATGAAGACATAATTAATGGCGACCTGACATCATGATATCGTCATTCTTTCAAAGGGGGGGTGGGGTACAGCTATATTGCCTACGATTAAACCATATTTATTATAATGTTTACTTTATAACATTAAATAAACGGAGAGAGAGGGTCAAAGTCTATTGTTTACATGGCGTTACATGGCTAAAGGACGCTTCCTTAGTAGAATTTTGATTGAAAAAGCTATACAAGTCTTGAGGCTTCCGCGGTGATCTTGATATAGCTCTTCAATATGTTTTAGAACAGCCCTGTAGATGTCCACTGCAATGTGTGAAGAAACGTTGGTTGATAACACGACCAAACTGACGCGGCTTACACCCAGAAACCAAGATCCATGAAAAGGCTATAATTTAAATCCTGACTTCCCTTGCTTCCTTAAATAATAAATAATAGTAGTAATTTTCTTCTCTATGCTAAGAAAATTCATTGGAAAAATACCATAAAAATAGAAATGGCAAATACAACTCGATAATATTAGGAATATTATACAATTATACCAAAACTTTTAGAATAATAAAATATGAAATATTATATGCTGCAAACGATTTTACTCTGCTATATATTACAAATTTTAATGTTGTAAAAAACTGCCATTGAGTATTTCTTAAGTATAATTGAAAATTTATTATTTTTTTCTGAAAAAATTATAAAACACTTTAAAAAAATGTTATTTTACTGTCCATTATATTATCCATGTTTTATCCATTCATTAAATCTTGTAGTGTTATTAGCATATATTACTATAATACAATCTCTTGTTGTCTTTGGTTTATGATAAAGTTTGGAAACTTTTTACAAAATTTGTTGTAAAAATTACCATAAAATTTTCCTCCTTTATCTACATAAAGTTGCCAATACTATTTAAAAATTTGACCTTAAATAATTTCGATTTAAGGATGTTTATTTTTTACACACACTGTATAATAATCACAATGACGTATGTGTCATACGATATTAGTGATTTTTTTGATTTAATCAATTTTTCTAAAACGATCCATATTTATAAAAACATTTTATTTTATCTATAATTCATATTCTATCAATTTTTCAGTTTTTTTATTTATTTTCAAGATATTTAAGTTTTGCATAATTCTTCTTCAATATGTTTTACATTGTCAACTGGATCATTTCCTTTTTTGACAATTTCTTCGTATGTTCATATCTGTGTATTTCTATGTGTATTCTGATTTTTATGAATGTGTTTATATAACTGTTAGTAAGGAAGCACAAGCACTTAAGATAGGATAGGAATATGCCAATGGGTGAATCATAGTAGGTTTTGACGTACAGATAGGCTATTTTTATAGGATAAAGGTTGGGGTTGATAATATATAGTGAACATATACAGGATCCTTTTTAGATTTTTAACTTGTTTGTAAGATTAAATTCAATTAGATGTTTGTAATTTTTTTTTTAATTTTCCAATATATTTTTATTAGAAAGGTCGTGAGGTGTGATGTTAATAGTTTAAACATCTTAACTCTATATAATTCTTATATAAAAAATATATTAAAAATTCCAATAAAGAAGTTAGATACTGCTTGATTTTAAATTCTAAAATTTAGTATCAAAAAGTTCGGTTGGTAACAATTCATAAAAGAGCGTGTAATGTAAGGACATAAAGTTCCTTAATCCGTTCCTTGTCCAAGTTTACCCTCACGTCTGAGCTCCAGGATAACATGATAAACATCGCCTGTACAAACGCGGACGCAAACTACTTTATGGTGTTTTGAAAAAAGCCTCTTATTTAGTTCGTCTCGTATATTAAACATAATGGAGATCGCTTGTTGCAAAGAATACCCGAGCGGCATATTTATTAAGTTGTAATTCATGTATTTCCCACTGATGTTCACCACAAAGCTAATCAAATCTATTTTCTTCTCTTCATAAAGTATACTCTACACTTCAGCTATGCTATACTTAGCATTCTAGTATTTTTTATTTCTTTAATTGTAATCTCAATATTTCATTTTTTGTTTGTTTTACATTTATGTAATACTATCTATACTCGCGGTTTCACTCGCGTGGACTACGGAATTATTGTTAAGGATTTTTGAAAAATATAGTTTTTTTAAATTAAGTACAAACACGATTAGTTATTATTGTAATATTTTTTGCCTGCTAGACTAGTAAAAAGATGAAAATATAGAAAATATAAAAGTTAATATGTTTGTCGAAAATATTAAATCGTGTTTCGCCACAATGCTCTGACAATTATATTCATATATTGCACGCGGTGTAGCTTCAACTCTCACTCGCACGCGCGAGACTACATAACGCTCTCTCTTTCTCTTGCACATATATTTTTTCACAATCCTAGCAGTCTGACGTATTGCATATTTTTTTTTGTTAATTTTATCAATACACTGTTAAAATTTCATCCCTTATTAATGTATACATCAATTTTCATTTACCCTATATATCAACTTTAAGCTGTTCATTTACCAAAATTGTCTGACAACTTTTTTTTGCGATTCGTTGATTATCTAGGTATAAATTACCATTTAATAAAATTTCCATAAAAAAATAATTTATCTGTTTCGGCCAATGACTCTTTGACTATAATAAATATTTAGAATATTTTTCAATTTTATTAAAATTGTTTGACATGTTTCTGTTATATAGAGAGTAAAAACTCCACGTAGGTATTTATTATCAGATCTGCCCTTGATTGTATTTTAAAAATAAGCAACAATATGCTAGCATAAATATGCAAGAATTTAATGTACACAAAAAAGTTCAATGTTTTTTAAACAAAAATATCAAATGGTTGAAATTTTCATATAAAACACTGAAAACTTTACCACATTGTTACATTTTTATTGCATACAGTGTAGACAATATGAATTTCAAATTACTTTTATGTTTGGCTATCTTTGCTGTTGTCTTTACAATGGTAGGTTTTTATAATATTTTATTAAATAATCAATATATGCTTAAATAAATTCAATTTAAAAACATTGAATTATTTATAAATCAATTTGTTTTAACATAAAATATTCGGTACTAAAAGTTCTTTCGAGAATATGGTATACATACATACATAGATACATAAATTGTTATTGTTTTTATATTCTGATAACAAAATTTGGATATGGTTTTATAAAATCAATGAATCAGTTTGATAGTTTTTAATTTCAATGTCAACATATAGAATTTTTTTAACAATTACTCTATTTCTTGCAGACAACTGCTTCCAATTTTGGATGTGGATCATCTCTTCAGCAAAGAAAATCAAATATTGTAAGTTATATTTTTAAAATAAAATATCATCGTGTATAACAATTGTTGTCACATACCTAGAATTAATGATATTTAGCAATCTTACTCTATTACATAATTATCAACAGTGACGACAGAATAAATTTGTCTCCCCTCTTGATAGGCCATAACTTACAGTATTATATAATATAGTAAATCCTCGTTATAACAGACTCCGATGTATTTTTTCATTACGAATTTATTAATTATATTATTATATTATTTTTTATTTGTGAATTAATCATAATTTGTAAATTAAGAATTTGTAATTTTTTTTATTCCATATCATATCGAGATGGTACTGAATTCCGTATTCAGGATAATTATTTAAATTTTACTTTTTCAGGTGCGTGTAATTAAGGGAAGCAACCCAAGACAAGTATGTTGCCGTAGACCAACATGTGAATGCGACTCATGTTCTGGAGTAAATTATGGAGGTCTATATCATTGTTAGGAAGCCCAGTAAATATTTAATTAAATAACTTTCTGTTAACAAATATTTGTTGAATTTGTTAAATATGTATAATGTGTACCTACTTCTAATAAAAATGTGATATCGATATTATTTTTATTTTACCTAGTCCTTAATTAAATATATTATATCCTTAAATATATTATTATGACAATTATATGATATTTAATTAAAAACTTATTTTAAATGCACAGGGATGACTTATGTCCTATATATTAAAAAAATGATCTCAAATAAAAGCAAACCAAAGCATTTCTAATGATATTGACAACTGCGTTATATTATCTTTAAATTTTATTAATTTAGTTTCTACACAAAAGTTAGATTATACATATAACACAATTCGGCACTCTGAAGAAAGATTTTGCTCTACAGTTGCATATGTGAACAAATTATTTATAAAGTGAGGCTTTGAGGTTCCCGCGATAAGACGAGTCTTGACTTCTGGGTTTAAGCTGTGTGATATCCATTGTCATATGCGATGAGACGTTAGCGAAATAAATTACCAAAACAATATGGCTTTTACCCAAAAAGTTCATATAAAGCATTTATTATTATTTGATTCAAAGCCAAAATTTCAATGAAATATTAGTAAAAAAAATATTTATAATAAATTGAGAATATAATAACAATATATTGTTGTTACTATCCAATGTAAATATTGTATAAAACATTAATGTACAAAAAAATGTAAAATATATGAAGTAAACGGTTATTTGACCCTGAAAAATCAATATCTTAATATTTTTTGAAACATTGTATCCGACTAAAGAACATTAATATTTTTTATGTGTATGTATAAAACTTTATTGATTAACTGATAAGAAATTACATTTTTCAAAATATAATATAATAGCTTTGTGACGTGTGTATATACTACATTATTATCAATTTATTCATTTTAATTCAAAGAGATTCTTAGCTTCTAGATATTTCCGTGGAGATATTGTATAATACTTTTCTGGACACACTGCAATATTTGACGAAATTTTAATCCATATAACAATAAAAACGATACATCTTTTACCAAGAAACCATAAACCAAATAAATTTTAACATTAACCTAAAAGAGAAACCACAAAATCGAATCTGCTACTGCCGTAGCAGCACAGCATCAATACAAAAAAAGTTTAACGAAGTAGGTAGTTGGAAGGTTAGTAAATAAATACACAGGTTGCCTCAGTAATTTTTGACCATCAGCTTGGGCACCCCAGATGACATATTTATCTCTCTCACGCCGAGCTACTGAGGCTACTTTGTACTTTACATACCTTGGGTAGTTGGTATATTCATAACATCATGTTATGTTTGCAGTTTAAAAAAAATAATTCTTTTACATTGACTTCAAGTTGCCTTGATTATGTTTAAAAATAAACAAAGTTGTTTTCTAAATAATAATATTAAAAATGTTGGAATTAACGTACACAAAAAATGAAACGTGTTTTAAACAAACACTATATACAGTTACATTTTTTATATAAAACACACTGAATAAACTACGGCATTATTACATTAAAACACTACTCAAAGAAGACAACATGAATTTTAAAATAATCTTGTGTCTGGCAGTTTTTGCCGTAGCTTTTTCTATGGTACGTTAAGAATGAAACTACTGCTTCTACAATGTCCGACAATGTTTATATTATGTTAATTTATAATTTGTATATCATTTCAGACATCGGCGTCTAACTTTGGAGGATGTGGTTGTGAACAGCCTAGATCTTCTGTTGTAAGTAAAATTATAACCTATTATAATTATCATATTTTGATCAAAAAACTTTTTTATTCTGTAACTGTAATATTAATATTATTATATTGAAGTAATTATTATGAAATGGTAACACATTTTGATATATTTTATAAAGATTTAATGTTCTAGAACAGGGGTGAGAAAATATTAATATTAATATTATAGTACCTAACATATTTAAATATGCATACATTTAAATTATCTGGATTTTTTTTATATTCTTAACTAAATGACGTATAAGGTAAGGTAATTGCAATAAAGTATATTTTTGTAATTATAGCCTTCACACAGTCTTGTAAGATCATAACAAAATACAATATTATCTAAAATAATGAGGCAGCTACAAATTTTTAAGTTTTATTTTAACATACCGTCACCTAAAAAAATAAAAATAATGTGGGATTTTTAGGAAACTTATCAAATAATTGTATAATTCTTTCAGATAAGAGTTGTTAAAATAAGCCGCACTCAACAACAGCCCTGCTGTCGCCGGCCAACTTGTGGTTGTGACGTTTGCTCAAGTGGAATCTACTCAGGAGGACTCTATCGTTAATTGTTTATAGTACCTGTAAAGTAAAGTTATAATCGTTTTGTTTTTGTTATATATTTTCGATACAAATAAAAATTATTACCTTATATTGTTATTAAATATAAAATAATATAAATAAACAGTAATATATAACCTGCTAATATATCACCTTTTTCACCTGACACGATAACTGAATCCATTTTTGGTTTAGACCAGAACGCAGTCGTTCGGAAAATTATTCCAATTGAATTTTTTGTTTTTATCTTATTAGGGATGTTGGCCCAGCTATAAAAGTGCAAAGTACCAGTCAATATCTCGGTCGGATATTGTTGAAGCCGCGAAAAAGTCCTAATTTTTTTGTATCATCTTTAGACCATTCGCATAAAAACGTCCTTACACTCATATATATGTTACTCTACTCCTTTATTTGTTTTTATTTATTTAAAATTCATGAACTTTGAATTCAGGTATTTTCAATCATTAAAATGTATATTTTAAAACTAATGTTTTCATATTATATAATTTTTTTATATAATCTTTAAATGAATGTTAAAAATTTCAAGATTTTTACCGGCAACTATAATACATTTATTTTAATTAACTTAACAATCAAGCGCGTTTCTCTACTCTGCTCGTTCATATTGATCTATCACTCACACTCCTACGTCCCATATGGGCAAAAACAGTTATATATAAAGATAATAGAATTCTCTACCAAATAGGTCCTATACATTGTTATTGTCGTTATACATAGGTTATAATTAAAAACCGCATTTCCGAGTTACCAACTACTGCGTTATTATTTATGCATGTGTTTATTAATTGATATAAAATATTTTAATTAATTTATTTACATCGAAAATACCAAAATATAATCAGTTCCATCTCGTTGAATGTCAAACATTTTAAGAATTTTAATGCTTTTAATTATATAATTCATTTTTATTTTATCTTATCTACGTTTTATTGTTGATTGTAAAGGAATTACTATGATCTCGAATACATTTTTGTTATACTTTTGATTTGTGTAAAAAAAAGTATTTAAATTTTTTGTGATTTGTTTATAATAATTTATCTACAGCTAAATAGTAGCTGGAGTAAAAAAACAACGTAAGTAAATAAGGTTTTAAAAGATTTAAATAATACTAAAAAGTTACTTTTCAAGCAAATATTTATTCATATTTATTTCGTTACAGTTGTAATTGTTTACACAACTTCTCGACTGTAGGTTATTATAGATCTAGTCGGACCTCTGGCACAAGTTGAGCATCCGCAAGTACGTTGGCAACACTGGCAACCGCAGTTATTCTGTAAAAAAGCAGTTAGTTTAATTACATGGTGGTGTTTCTTCTTGAGAATTCTTTCTCAAGAAATTTTGGAGAAAAAGTTTAATTATATATTTCTCAAAAAATTTTAATTCACGAGCAAATAATTAATTTTATTTCGTATTTTCACACCAGTTAAATTACTGAACACGAATTTTATTAAAATTTTATTGTGCGATTTCAAATTATAATTTGGGTACATATTTTTGGTTTGTTTTATTTGAGGTTCCGACGCTGATCCATATTATTATGTTGTATGTACGTTGGCGTCGGAAACAATAAAAAATGTCATTTAGGATTCTTAATAAATCAAGTATTGATTCCTTCGATTTTTAGTGGACCAGCCTTATGTAGACAATAAAAAACTCTTCTAATTGTATTTACCCTTTTATTACAATTATATATACACTTTATAAATTTATATGTACACTTGGAGAATTCAATATACACTTTTTGAGAATTCAATATACACTCATTGAAAATTCAATATATATTCTGAAAAATCAATTGTTTTCCTAACATTTTTTATTGTTTCCGACGCCAACGTACATACAACATAATAATATGGATCAGCGTCGGAAACTCAAATAAAACAAACCAAAAATATGTACCCAAATTATAATTTGAAATCGCACATTTATCAAATGTTATATTTTTTTACATTACGGTTTTAAAATGGTAATTATTGTTACTTACACGTTGTCTTTCACGACGAATGTAAGTTACTTGAGAACCACATCCATTACAGCCACAGTTACTTGCCACTGCCTATAAGGAATAAAAAATATAAATAAATTATAGTAAAATTATTAAAAAGTTTGAAATGGATCAAACACCTCTAAATTATTTATTTGACTTATTGTTATAGACGTAAGTTATTAAACCTATTTGGTTTATTTTGACAACACATACTATTTAATAGTAAGAATTGTTAGACAGAAAAAAATAATAAACTTACCGAACAGACAAAAATGGCCAAAATGGCAATACACAAAAACGTTTTATTGTTCATTTTTATGTTGATGGTTTCGAAAATTGAATTCGAATATGATCTTCGTTATTCATCGACAAGTATTTATATGGTTTAATTCGTGCTTAAAAACATTTTAAGTGATAGTTACATATTGATAGATTTGAATTCTTTATGCACATATAGATCATATTGTTGTGACAAAGATATAAGACGTGATATTTATATATTTATATATATATTTTTATTTTTAATGATATGTATTTAGATATTCTAATAAAATACAATATGAGATATGTAGTTATTTTGTACGTGGTATTATAAAGAATTCGATGTACACCAAAATCATTCTGTGAGATTAACAACTGTCTATCAATTTTAGCATGTCTATAGACGTTATGCGTTATAATTGTTTTAAATTAATTTGTTTATCTTTTTCAAAACAATATAATATATATGGATCTGTATAAGTGTACAACTTATTCAAATCTATCAGTAAATGTACAATGCACTATTATCTACACAAAATTGTTTTTAAGCACGAATTTAACCATATAAATACTTGTAGACGAATATTGAAGAGCATACTCCGAATACAGTTTTGGAAACCAACCATTTACAGCAAAAATGAATAACAAAACATTTTTGTGCATTGCCCTTTTGGCCATTTTCGTCTGCTCGGTAAGTGTTTATATTAATTTTTTTTCTATGAAACAATTTTTTTTATCAAAAATAAAACCAATTAGGTTAAATAACATGTATGTTATATAGTAGGCCTAGAAAAAGGCTTGAATATTTTTTTGGTCACTCTGGCCTACTGTATTTAGATTTTCATGAATTTTCTAGAAGTTTATATTCAAATACAACCATATGGGAACAAAAAATTATTTGACAACTCATTTGAAATAAAAAAATTAAATATAATTTCTTTGTTTGGATATTTTCTCTTCTTTATCAAGAATTAATCAAGATACTAGATGTAGTTTTTTTGTCGTGATAGCAATTTTTGTCAAAATATACTTTGATATAAATATCACACTTTTGTAATACAATTGAACTAAGAAAAAGTTGTAAAATAATAAATCAAAGACATAATTTAAGGTACCTATTTAAATATACCTATCCGTCTAGATATATAAAATATCTTTTTTGTTTTGCACATTAAATATTTATTTAATATTTATATATTTTTTTTACAATTTATAGGCCGTTGCATCTAACTGCGGTTGCAATGGATGTGGCACTCGAGTAACTTACATTCGCGAAAAACAACAGGTAAATATTAATAATAAATACACATAAATAACACAAAAGGTAATCAAATTGTTTTCACTGAATTAATTACATTTTTAAATACTTCTCAGAAAATTAATGAATTACGACAATTTTTCAAAATAACGTTAAAAATAAATTACTAATTATATATATTTGAAAATACAAAATAAAATGAGAAATCTATAATTTAAGTTTTTTTCGAAAAATTCAGAATGGATTTCTATAAGAAACACAAAAAGCAATAATACTATTTTATTACAGAATAACTGCGGTTGCCAGTGTTGCCAACGTACTTGTGGATGTCCAACATGTGCCAGAAGTCCTACAATAATAACCTACAATAAAGAAACATGTTAAACAATTACAAATGCAACGAAATAAATAAATAAATATTTGTATAAAAAAATTATATTTTTATTATTTCACTATTTTCAAAAATTTATTCCTTATGTATTTTTTATATTTTCAGCTTCTATATAGTTGGATAAATTACCGTAAATGATCTGATATAATCTAAATATATTCTTCCATAAAAATCAAAAGTACAAACAATGTTTCATTGCAAAAATACCTAGCTATAAAATCTATTCCAGATTATAGTAATACCTTTACAAACAACTTTATAATAGTAGATAAGATAAAATAAAAATGAATGTATATAATTATTGTAATAAGAATCATTCTTTTTTATATTGTTTGACATTTAACAAGATGAATCTGATATCAGCATTTTTAATTTTGGGCAGTGTTTTCTTAGTTCACGCAGAGTCAGGTAAACATTTAAAAAATATTAATACAATTATTTAAAGGACAAAATCATATTTCTTTATAAATACAGTTTTTACAATCATAATATCAAATATTATCTAATGTAGTGTCCCTAAACTATTTAGCACCGTGACCCAAATTTAAGAGCGATAATCTATCGCGACCCAAATAATATTTTTAAATCCCTTTTTGAGATGAAGCCCACAAAAAACTGTAAATAAACTTATCAATTTTACGAGCCTATACCGAAATTAACTTTTTTTTAACTGAATTTAAATTTATATTCATAAATTTCTCAAAAAAAATTACATTAAAAAAATTATAAATATTTATCATTTCGATTATACCAATAAAAGCCAATATGATATTCAATATTTAACTATACGATATAATATTATTTTCAGATTGTGTGTATGATTTAACCATACCATCAAATAGACCAAAAATAACTCCATTTGTTATCGAACCATTAACTAGAAAACATTTTCCTATTCTTGACGGAGAGCTCCGAATCCCTTACAACTACACTGTTCTACTCGAATGTGACTTTTACGATGGAAAGAATAAAGTTCAATTACCTGAAGCAAAAATATCAGCTGCAGTTACCTGTTCGGATTCTAATATACTAAAATATAGTGGCTATTATGATAGATACAGTTTTAAAGATATCAATTGTAAGCAGTCCCAATTCTTCTTACATGCATATAACAATCCCATTGATACATGCAACAAAACAAAAGTCGCAGTAGCTTACGTGGCAAACAAAACACTAGAGTTAAATACAAAAGTTTTTGTGGACTTCATTGGTTTTTGTTTCGATAAACCAAATTCAGTAGCTGTTTATTCTCACATACAACTCAACAGTAAACCAGATCTCTTAATAAATATTGTTGGAGGGAATGTTTATTCCAAAAACGTTATTGGATCAAACTTGATTGAACTGAAAGACAGTCAATTCACGGTTCCAAACATAAGACATCTGTATAGTAAAGAATATGTAAATAAACATATAAATAGTATCATAGATAATGAACTACTGAAGAATCCACAAGAGTTTGTAACTGCGTCATTTGTTGAAAAAGAAGATCTTCCTACTATACATGAAGATGGTACAAAATTTGAAATAAACCGTTTGTTAATGGCAAAAAACTTGGCGAGAGGTAATTGGGATAGTTTAATGAAAGACATAAGATATTTGGGTTCAACGTCGGATCTTCATCTAACTTTGGATATTTATACAGGAACATACGGTATTTTAAGTTTACCTGATAAATATACTGATTATCAGCCTGTGTATTTACAGGTAAGTTATTAATATATACAGTAGGACTAGGATTAAAAAAAAAAAAAATTCGGTTCCATTGGCCTTTGTTTTAGTTTTGAATCAAAAATTAATTTTCCCTAAATTTCAGACTCATAGATCAAACCTGTGGACGGCGCAAACCGAGTCTTTTTCCCATTTGATTAACATGGGAAAAATTACTTTTTTTACTTATGCATGAATATCGCATTGAAAAATGTATTTATTTTAATTTCTTACAGCAGCATATCATAGAGAATTAAATTTCTTACAAAAAAGATCCCGAGTGCTCAATTCATAGATCGAGTATTTATAAAGATATGTTTGTGTAAACATTATCATAAAAATTAATAAATGACCCTATAACTTATACACAGACCATTAGTCTAGCATTGCATTTTTTTTTAATTTGAATAGTGCTTATTAATAAAACAAGAAGTTTAAAAATGTTTAATTTTTTTCAGGATGATCCCCTCTACGAGAAAGTGATCCCCGTCCCAAAATATATCTGGAAAGTTGTCTACAACTCGGAATTAAACGAAGGGGTAGCATTCATTGGTTTAAATGATCCCTATGCTGACTTCAATTCCTTGATCAACGTTGAATTCTGTCCTAACGTCTGCCATCGTATTGCTTGGTTAAAACAATTACATTCTGATTATACTAGTAATGGATTTATCTTCTGTTGCCAACTCAGTGATTTCTCAAAAACTGTCGAATCAATGCCAGTTCTTGGAAACGGACGAGCAAAATTATTAACTCATTAAAAATTATCTAAATCAGTGTCATATAAACTGCGATGTGCCATAATAAATATGATCATAGTAAATTAATTAAATTTATGTATACACACAATACACGCCTTGATTTCAATAGTGTGATATTGTTTAATTTAATTGTTTTTATCCAGAATTAAACATATAATAATTTATATGCAGCTAATATTTAAAATGATTCATCTTTCTATTCTGATTGCAATAAATAAGTTTGAAAAATACTGGCAAACAAATTCAATATAACCTTATATAAATATACATTTATATGTATATGTATACATTATATAAATACGTATGTACATATTTGTTAAGTTTTTAAAATGAGTTGTTTTGATAATATTATGTTGTATTTGTTGTATATAATTATATTATAAAGTACTTACTGAAAATAATTTTTTTTAACAATAATATAAAAATATATATTTTAAAATATCATATTTTCTTTAATAATAATGATAACAATGTGTTTCATTATATCAGTAATTATTTTTTTAACTCATCTGTAAAAAAAATTATATAGATACCTATGTGAAACATGTTTTTATAAATCATACACTATTAAATTATAAAATCAATAGTTTTGATATTTAGAAAAAGTGAAAAAAACAGCAAAATGACCTAAGTTTTATTATTATTATTATTATTAATATTTTACAATTATTTACCCACATACAAATACAGAATGTTCTTTAAGTACCTATTCATACTCAAATAGTGATTTTTTGGTTCATTTGAAGAAAAAAAGTTCAAATAAATATGTGTCTGGAATTTTTTTACGAGGAGATACAGTCCTTCGAAGATTTTGTCTAAAAATCTAATTTTATGTTTATATGAACTTTTTTTCTTCAAATAAACCTAAGAATCTCCACTGTGAGTTTAGATGGGTACTTAAGGAACACCCTGCATTAGGTACGATGACTATAAATGTTTATACTGTACAATACTACTTTGTTAGATTACATTATAATTTCAAAATTGAAAAACATGTTCTACATTTTCGGTATTCACAATTTCACTGATATTACATTATGGCTAATTAAAATTTAACATAATAAACCATAATTAATTTCTCAATAAAAAAATTTACATCGACTGCCGCGATAGTGTAACAAGAAGCAAACAACATAACGTTGTCTACATTAGTAAGATAGGCAGCAGATGTTTATTATCAATCATAAGAATTTGAGTTTAATATTATTTCCATAAAATGGCCACCATACACTGCCATATAGGGGAACATCGCCATATACATATGTATCTCATATTGTCCTAAATATCTCACCCCTATGTACATATTATGTTTTTCACTATTGTTATTTTTCAAATTTTAAGTATTCAATTGACAAAAAATAAAATAAAATATTCACTTTGGTTTTTGAAAAGTTTATTTATTGATTATGCAATAAATAGCTTACATATGGATCATGGCTTCTGGGTATAATCTGCGTCGATTTGGTCGTACACTTCCAATAGAGTGGACATCACTGTAATGTGCAACAAAATGTTAGTCGGTAGAATGAACAAACCGATGCGGCCTATACCCGGAAGTCAAGATCAATATCAAAACCTAAATATTTACATTACATATATTTTTTAATATCTAGAATAGTTAATGATAAACCTAAAGGTGAAATCTTCATTTAGCACGTGCTCAGGTATGTGGATATAAATCAAATAAATAAATAAACTATTGATTTGTTTACATTATATAAACAACAACAAAAATCAATATACCTTAACATATCTCATAGATAGTAGGTTTTATTAATGATAATGATAGATGCGTATTTTTATTAGGAAACACAAGAAGCACGTACAATTTTATATAAAAGCATCCATGTCTCTCGGAAAGTTATAGAATCCTGAAGATTTTAAAACCAACATGAACAGCAGAACTTTATTCGCAATTGCCTTCTTGGCTATCCTCGTTTGTGCGGTAAGAACTATTGTTTAAATATATTTTTACAATTTATTATACACAGTAAAGTCAGTTTTATGGGGTAGATTAAAAATTCTACTTAAATTGAATTTTAAAACTTTCTAATTTTTTTAAAGATATTTACTATTAATTTTGAAGATATAGGCAGTGCGAAAAATATTTTCACGATTTTTTGGAAAATTGAAATAATAAAAAAACGGTAACGTTTTTAAATTTATTTAATTAACATGTTACAATTGATACCTCACTCGAATTTGGATAAAATATTGCACCATGTAACTTCAAAACCGTATAAAAAAGATACGCATAAAAAGAGACTCGACTGACATTGATTTGAGTAGACGTAATAGATAATAAAAGATAAAATTAATTTTGAATTGAGTTCTGTATTTTGGAGGTTTAGCTCTGTTTGTATAAAAATCAAGTGGGCCTTAATAATCACAAAAAAGTAAAGTGCCATTTCTTAATATCATATTGGTAACAATATTGTATCGAAAAAAGTTATTTAAATAGAATAAAAAAATTATACACTGTAAAAAATTTCATGAATATCGTCAACATCGATTTTATAGGATAGTTTTATATTCTAAATAACTTCTCTGAAGAAATATCTGATTTTCTACTTTATTAAAATTTGAAAAAACAAAATTATGATAAAAAATTATTTTTAATTGAAGCAGGATTGGATCCCTAACAAAATTTATTTGCCTTTTTGTGTTCATCAATATAAATATTATAATTTAGCTTAAGTTAAAAACTTTTGAAGAAAAAAAAGTTGTTGGTTAATTATAATTATTTAATACGTTAACTAATTAATGTTTTATTTATTTAAAGGCTACCGCGAATGACTCCGTGGAATCTGATGTAAGTATTTATAGTCAAACAATTAGGTTATTTTATAATATTCCATATATTAACTTTGATCTTTTCTTTTATAGATAACCGTCTATCGTAAAAGTAAAAGAATAAATACGAATAGAGTAAGTTTTTTTATTTTTATATTTTATATAAGATGTATTTATAACTTGATTTTCTTCTTATTAAAATTATCATAAAAATTTTAAGAAACATATCAATCTCTTCAGTCTATCTGTATAATGTAAACATTTTAATTTCTAAATCCGTACCTACTTGGTTTTACAAGTAACATAATCCATTTTGTAATTTTAAATTTTTTTAATGTATCTGTTTATTTGTGTGTTCCGAATTAATACAAAAACTACTGAACCGATTTTAATGTGACTTTCATTGTTCGATTACATAGAATTAGTTTAAGCTATATAATATATAGGTATTTAACTCAATGCATCCTCGTATTAAAGAAAATTTGCAATTGATATTTTCTAATGAAAAATAAAATTTGTTAATTGATTAAATATCTATAACAGGCAATAAATTATATTTGTGTGAGTTTGCTAAATGTGTCCTTGTTTCAGAATCGCGGTGGTCGCCGATGCAATTGCTGTGGATCTAATGGTGGACTCCGCAAAAATCGTTTAGTCCGTAAAAAAATTATATATTCATGAAGGAAATGTACATAATATATAGTTGATATGTAATTACTTAAATTAAATTAATATATTTATGTGAGGATACATTTACTTTTATACTTACCCATTTATCATTACTTAATTACTACAAAATAATCCAAAAAAAAAACGCAAAAAGTTGGTAATCAAAGTAACAGTCGTTGGCATACGAGTTTAGAAATCTTTAGTCAAATGATAAGTTAATTTAAAAATCGTAGATCAAATTTTAACAATATTTTTTTACAGAACTAAATGACATTTTCATTTTGTCTATTACTAACAATAAGCTAATTGTAAGGCTATATTAAATTTTCTATTTACAATTAGATCTAAACATTAATTTAAACTTGAGGGTTAAAATCAATCACTTTGTTTCCAATAATGCATTCATTATTTAATTTTAATTAGGAATGAAAATTTAAGAGCATGTATAAATTAGATAACATTAAATGGAATACTTATAAGATATGTAATAAAAGTATAAGAAACTATTTCTAAGAAATTTTACAAATGCAGCTGGCAATTACATCTCATGATTTGAGAACAGTGGCGTCAATTAATGAAAATATAGTAAGAATGGCCATTTGATGTATTGAAAATATCGAACAATACCCGAAAAAATAAAGAATTCAATTTAAAACAGCAGTCTTCAAACTATGTTCCGTGGAACTCCGAGGTTCCGCGAGTCAAAATACAAATTCGAAAAAAATTATAAAGCACTCACACTAGTTGACTAGTGTTTATTAACTAAAAATATAAAGATATACATTTAGTTTTATTTGAAAATTAATGCACTTTAAGAAGTTATTAGTGTGCGTAAAATAGCTATGTGTGATTTTTTCTGCTTTTATAACTAATCCCAATAGCAAAAATACTTGCTTAGTAACTAATTCTCGTCGGGCCACCAGTATTTTTTTTTAAATAGGGGAGGTCTGTTTTTTTCTAAGGGTGGGAGCGGGTTCGGTACTATCGACTTTTATTTAAATTGTTCAATAATTAACTACCTTTGGTGAATTTACCATGAAGACGCACTGTGCATTTACTTGGCAGATATTTTTACTTTAAATTATCAGTTTTTCTACTTCTGTTGAAAAAACATTTCATGACCATCACTGTTATAAAATCCTAATTCATAACGATCAGATACTGTAGAAAACGTTTGGTTAGGTTTTGTTTAGATTCTATTTAGACCAAATTCTTTATAATACCGGGCATAAACTATATTACGTGTCCCCGACCATTTTTTTTTCTACTTTTAATTGGTTTTATTATTCTCGATAAATTATAATATTAGTTCATAAATATCTACTTGTTTCCTTAAATAAAGATAATCAGTGTCTGAAAATTCATAAAATATAAAACTATTAAAACTGCTTCATTTTTAAAGTTGTCACATTGAAGTGAGGTAACTTAATGACATGTGCAATGTATTGTGTATATTTATATTTGTCTTCTTAAACGCTGTAATTTTTGCAGATCCACCATTGAACACATAAGATAAAAAAAATAAACTAATTGTAAGTTACTGAAATTTAGCAGCATAATACTATCCGTTATATTATTTCAAATTTATATTTATCTACAGTTTTTCTGGAGTCATGACCTAACATAAAATATTTTCATATATAAATACTCTACAAGCGAGTGCATATTGTCTCATTTGTGCGGATATGTTGATGAAAATTATATTTTTAAAATGAAGAAAATAAATTTATATACATTTTTAAGTTTACTGTTTATTTTTATATCCATGACTAAATTTATCAACTGTGCAGAAAATGGTAATGTAAATTTTTTATTTTATTTTTATATTAATATATAAATATATATAAGTAAAGATAAAATAATAACAGAGTTGTAAATATTGTATATTTAATATTATATTTATGTGCAATACTATACTTTCAGAATGCATTTTTGATCTGTCTACTTTAGAAGTATCTCGTTTGCCATTTATATTCAAACATGAAACAGATGAATTTTACGCAATACCTGAAAATACACTTAAAGTTACATTTGAAAATAATTTAACAATTGCTTGTTGGAGCATGAAAGAAGGGTCACTTTTTTATAATAATGAAACAAAGCAATGTACACTTCACAGACTATGCAAAGATTTTAGGTATTATCGCGATGAAGATTGTGAGACTAGGCTGTATCTAGATATTGCAGAATGTACTACGTCTCAATTTTTTATATTTAATTCTAATGCAACTTGTACTAATGGCTCAGCATATTCAATAGGATATTATAAAAAGATCAATTCTCAAATACACGCGGTCAATATTATTAACATTTGTTTAAATAACGAATTATTCACTCCATTATATACTCACATACGCTTAAATGAGAGTGTTCTTGGAAATGACACTCTAGAAAGTTACTTAAATATTCAAGAATTTGAATCTTCAACTAATTTAAATGAAAATGATATAATTTCCCCAATGATTTCCAGAGTATTAAAAAATGAGCATTTGATAAAAACATTATTGAGTGAACATTTCCAGAAATATAAAATTACTGGTACAGATCTTATGGAATTATCTTATATTGTCTCTGAAGAAGATTTTCCTATAATGTTAAAGGGTTCAACTAAATTTTCAATAAATAAATGGCTAGTGTTGAAGTATTTGAAAGATGGTAATTGGAAACGGCTTGAAAATGATATACGTAATTTAGCATTTTCAAGTCAATCAAGAGCTTTGGATATTTATACAGGAACTTTTGGAACTCTTCAATTACCAGATGATAACAGAAAATACCATACAATATATATGACGGTAATACATTCATTTATGACCTGATTTTTGTATGCAATATCAATATTACAATCGTATTGTAAATTTAATTAATTTTTTTTATTACAGGATTACTTATTTTACAAAAAAATGTACCCATTACACGAATATATATGGAAAATGGTTGTCGATGTGAAAAATAAAAGTGGAATAGCTTTTATAGCTCTAAATAAACCTATTTTAGAAATACATGATTTTTTTCGGACCGAAAACGGTGGCAAAATTTTTTGTGAAGATATTTGTGAATCAATTGAATGGCTACACGAATTGCAACCGTTCCGTAAACGCTTGAAACAAGGCTATATTTACTGTTGTGAAATTGAAGAATTCAAAAAATATGTTACTATTGCACCGGACATCATCATAGACGATATTCTAATAAATTAAAAGTAAATATAAAAATAAAACTTTCTTATGTAAGTACATCTGTAAAACTTTTTCATTTTATTTATAAGTACGTATATTCATCTCACTTTTTATATGAGTTATTTAATTTACAATTTTTCTAGTCATTTTAATTATAATGATTAACTTTAAATACTTACTTCTTTAAAATACAAAATATAACCAGTAATTCTAGCATTTTCCTTGGACTTTTGTAAAAAAAAAACTTTCGATGAACCTATACAAAATAAAAGTTAAATGTACTTATGGGGATTTCTCAAACGGTAAGAGATACAGATTCGGTTAAATCCCCATGTGTATATATGTAATGTATATACACAAAATTTTAATAGTTTTATATAATTATATAATATGGAAAATATATCTTGAAATTTAATAATTAATTAATTTTCCAACAGAATCCTAGCTTCAAAGACAAAATGAGGTAAACGGAATCCAGACTTCAGTTTTTCTATCGCATATAGTATATACTATCATTTAAAATTAGTTTTCTTGCTGCATGCTGCGTACGAAGCATATTGTATTGCATCGTATGTACATTTAATAAGATTTATTACAATGTATTGCATGTCTTTATATAGAATAAACATAATAATAATATTGTGTATTTTAATTCCCAACCCAATCATGTTTTGTCCCCATCTAATCATGAACCCAAATATTATTACTCTCCAATATATTGAATAATATTCTACGTGTATAACATAATAAAACATAATATTAGCACTCTGCAAGAAATAATAACGTTGAAGTATATTTTCAACTCTTAATAATACAGTTGTTTTATCATGTTAATATTATTTTCTAAAATGTATAAGTTTCATCGTCTTAGTGACTAACCCCAATTAAAATACTGGCAAAATAGAGTATATTAAAATAGCATATATATTTATTTTTAAATGAAGCCAAAAAAATAAAAATATTGTTATACTTTTTTCAGACAATATTTGGTATTATATCAAAAAGAAAATTAAGTTTCAAATTATACATATAAAATAAGTGACTTTTAATAAATGATTGGTATAATATTAATATACAATTAATAATTACCTATATAAGACTAGACGTATGGGCGGACCAATGGCAGACTGGGCGTCGCGATGCTCATGCGCAATATCGCCGCTAGGTGGAGACACTGTACGGCGCAAGGTAACACGGCTACGTGCAATGATCATTTATATGTAAATAAATTCAATTTAGATATCGAAAAACACGGTATGTGTATGACATTGAAATAATATTTATTTTTATTTGACCTACAGCACTCAACAACTAAGTTATTAGCGCTCAATAATTTTTATTAGAGACTTACATTAATAATAAAAATAATAGAATTATTACGTTGACTTTACTTTTCTAAAAGTTCTTATTTTCTGCTTAATAAACAATTTAATATTAAATGATTTGTATCGACATAGTCTTCAAAATTCAAAATTAAATATTTTAACAATCATTACATATGCAAGTTGTTCACAACATCTTCACATATAATTATGAACATATTTTAAAAAATCTAGAAGTTAGGACAATATAAGAGAAGTAAGAGTAATGTAAGTCTCGGTTACAATTCGCAGTCCCATATCTATCTCGTGCTGAATATTAAATCCCCCTGTCTCCTAAAAACAATTAGCCCGGCCTCGTCTTATAATCGAATATAAGTATTTGATTTTATTTTTTGATTTAAAGAGTATAAATATGACACTGTTTCTAAAATTTTAATAAGAATTAAACCATTTATGTTTTTTTAACATCACAGTATGCCAGCTATCATAATTATTCATATAATATAATATGATTTAATCTTATGTGGTTTAAATATAGAATTTAAAATTTTTGACATACGAAAAATTTCAATGTTTTTTTTTGTAATTATCTTTTTTAGTTATTACTGCTGACTTATATGTAATAATCCTACTGTTTTAAGATTTGTTATTAAAGTTGTTATCGTCTTTGTCTCGTCAAAATTTCAAACAGTCTCGTCTCGGTCTCGCCTTATTAAAATTCAGTTGGTGTCATCTCAACGTACAGCCCTATTTAAATGTAAAATAAACTTAAAAATTAGAAAATCAGTAAAAAAAGATGAAGTTGACCGTTTTGCTTCTGATATAAATATACATTTAAAGTTGTTGCAATTCTGTCATACGAGGAACGTGTTTAGAACCGCGAGTTCTGGCTCTGTGGAGCGCGTGACAAATACACTATTGACATTCTTACTTGAAAACGACACACTCTATCAGCTCCGATAGAAAACACTTGTATACCTACATACACTGTAAACGTTTTATTTTATTTGAGATTAGTTAACGTACTTGACATATTTGTTGATTTTCTCTTTCTATTTCGTTCTTATTTATCGGCAGAATTTTGTGATATAATTTATCACCGGTATGATAATCTAAGATATATGCATGCAAATAAAAATATCTATCATAAGTATTTTTCAGAATTGTTAATAAGAACGTAAACAAATTAAATTCATCAAGAAAGTACATTTTAATTTAAAAATAAAATTAAAATAAGGGTGATCATATTTACAAATTATAGTAAAACTTCACTACAAGACAAATAGCTGAAATTAAAAAATACTTTTATTTTTATTTATTTCCTAAGCACTGCAAAATTTTAGTATGTATTTGAAAGTAACGCAAATGCCAGGATTTATCCAATCTAATGATAATTTACTGTATTTTGTATTTTTAAAGTTCCGTAGGTTTAGATCAAAACCTTATTAATCTTACTTAGTCGTCCGTCCGTCTACCTGTTTTTTTTATGTCACAGTAAAAATTGAACATAGAAAGTTATGACTCCAAGAGTTGGAAAAACAGATTTCTATGGAAAACGCCAGAGAGTTCGAGTTTTTATGGGAGGTGTCGAAAATTAGATTTTATAATTAAAAAATAGCCCCAACAAAAGGTTCGAATCAGTCATAATATATGTACCTCCCCGCTCTATCTCGGTAAGTACTGGTTAAAAAAAAATATGATAAATTCATTGTAGCAGAGCTTTGGTGATACTATCAACAAATACTGTCAACAATATTATTTAAAATTTTAGATTAATTGAGAAAAACTTACGTAATTAATATGAGCATTGTTTGAAATCCTTTATCTTAAATTAAAGTGAAAAGTATATTCTCCGGGTACTCAGTAAATACTTTCACTTTTTTTTTTAAATCAATCTTCACAACTTTTTTTCTGAAAATAATTATCAGTGATGTATTAACCATTAAAACATTAAAAAATACGTCCGAATTGTGGTAATTTGTTTCGCACATTTAATATTAAACAGGCAATAAGTCAACGGATTTATCTGTAACCATTAACATGATTGAAGATTATAACTTTTTATAGGTACTTTAGTTGTAGTGTAAACCAACCAATCCAAACTCATATTGCCCTTTAATGTCACTACCGCAGTATATTCCACCTTAATCTATTTAAGACGGGTGAAAATTGGTCTGGAGTTTTCGCCATCCTTAAGTAATTAACCACAGAAGAGTGTAAATATAATCTTGGCACATTTCGTAGATACAGGATAGTTATCTCATATAAAAAATACAATTACAGTAATATACATATATATATTTACCTACTTTTTGTAACAACGTCACCATTTTTAAAAAGGTTCTATATTTTAGTAATTATTTAGAAAATTATTTCTTTAGAAATTAGATCGATCAAACAAGCTATTGATTGCAAATCTACTAAATTGTATATCACAGAAAATATTACCAATTTTGTTAAAACTCCTCAAAATTCGTCTTTTACACTATATTTATACTAGACAATAAATATATTGCTTAAAAATGCAAGAAATTACTAGCATCGTTAAAAATGTCTTATGAAAAAGAGATTGCGGGTAAAAAAGTTTAGTAAATAAGATTATATATTTGTATAATTTTTATTGAATTATCCGAGAAGAGCAATTAAAAAAATGAATACTATTTTCAATAAAAATTACAAACTTCGTTTTCATATACACGATTATGTAAGTATATGTTAATGGATCATGGCTAAAATCGACGCGGCTTACACCCAGAAGCCAAGATCCATATCAAGATCACCGCGGAAGTCTCAAGACTAATATATGTTAATGTTTTAATTTTTTTAATTTAATTAATATTTCTTTCATTCCACATTAGTACCACAATAATTCCATATTGCTTTTATTACTTCTTTCAAACATTTTTATATGATCCATCTAAAAAAATGTGAAAAATAGTTGTATATTCTGTTAAAATAAACAACTCTATAATATTTTGCACCCAACCTGTAGCTCTGCAAGTCTGTATGATAACTATATTTCTCGTATAGGTCATTTTGTCGCCCTCCTTAATCCCTTGGGGGGCTCAATACGTGTGTTTCTCGTAGCAATATAACTTCTTCTGTACTGTGTTTTTATAGCCGGCGAGGTGAGCAAGTCGGGTAGAGCTGTAGAATAAAAATAATGCAATAGCCATGTCCTAGCTGTTAGTTTGTACATTACCACCCGCCACGATGTCAATATTATACCGTCCTAGCCTCCTATTGCTCAGTTAATACACTACATAACCATGGACGTGCGTGTTATATTCTCTAAGGGGATGTATTTAATAGTAGGTACTCTACTGCTGGTATTTGTAAATTAAATAAATAATTTTATGACCAAGTAGAAAATTTATATTATTATTAAATGTTTTTTAATAACAATCATTTTGATATTTTCTTTTAAAATTTACAAACATAAAAACAGTTTATATACATATGTACATATATAGAGATGTCCACCCACGTTGTTACGTCTATGTTTTATGAACCTATTTAATGTCACCTTTATAAAAGAGACAGACATACAATTAAACACCTCCCTCATTCAACCCTCTCTTTTTGTCTTTACCGTCAATGAAATAAATCCAACAAAACGAGATAGTCTTACGAACATTCTATAAAAACGTGTACAACCATCTTCGTCGCAAATAAGACAATAAAACTGGTGTAAATGTTTCAATATCGTACAACGGGATTATCATTTCAGAAGTGGATTTATTTGATGAGAGAGTTTTTGACGACAGCGTGGTATTTTATTTTATAGATTCTGAAAATAATGACCACAGGATTCAATCTGCCCCCATACAGTTTTATGTGTTTATATGTGATTTGTTATAACAACCTATGTCTGGAGATCTGGACATAGCAGTAACATGTGTGTAGTTTTTTGATCGAATCATTTTTAATACCGAAACAGTTGGATTTATTTTTATATTTTGATTTTAGATGAAAATTTTGATTAAATTTATTAATATATTCAGAAATCAAAAGGTTTTTAAAAATAATAAAAAATCAGACGTTTTATCAAATGTTTTGTCAATTTATTAGCCAATGGTATTTTATTAATAATTTTTGAAGATCAGTAATCAAATAGTATTTTTTTAACGATTTTGAATTCAATAGCACAGCATTTATTAATAAAAACAGAAATGCTTGATGGTAGAAACGCAAGGTATATAAAGACAAGGTAGTCTCATCAGCTCCTTGACCAATCAACGTTGGTGCCGGAATTGACGTCACCACGAAGACGTATTCAAATGTTATAATGTATAATAGAATATTACAAAAATAATTATTTATTTATTCTTGTCTTCGTATTTTTTGATATTTTAACAACACAAAAAATATATTCCCTCTTATACCTACATATCTTTATGTTTGGAGAGATTTCCATGATTAAATGATTATATTAATAATTGTATAGATATTTTTACTGTGTTTCTCAACAAAAATCAAACTATTTTCCTTTACAATAAAACGAAGTGATAACAAAAATGAGAGTATGAGCAGGGAACCTTTTGGCCGCTTGAGCCCATTTTAAATTAATTAATTTAAAAAATAAAATTATAAATACAGTTTCTGTTCATTTTCATGTTTTATGTTATAATGTACTAAGGATATTTTCAAATTATCTTACGGTTGTATTTTTTAAATCTTTTTAAATTAAATAAAAATTTAACACAAGAAAATTATAATATCACAAAAACATTTGAACGAATCGTTACAAAACAGGAAATATAATTTCCTCGTACCCTCAAGCGACAGTTTCCTAGAAGACATAAATTTTTCCACTCCTGTATGATAGCATTTACTCATTAAGGAACATAGAGGCGCATTGCAGTCTCTCTACTGTGATGGGAATTTAAAACACCAATTAGTGTGTCAACGCTATTGGTTCATTGCCAACATCTATTCACAAGTACTTTGTATTCATGTCAGCAGGCTTCCCTATTCCCACTGTTACATACTACCTTTGAAATTTCTCTTCTTTAAAAAAAATTGACATTGAAAATCGTTTATTTTTGTACGTTGCATAATGGATTTATTGTAAAATTAAGAGCTTTCCAACCTTGCAGTTACGATAATTAAAATACGAGTGAAATTCAGCAAGATTCCATAGATTTAATTTTAACTCCTTGTAATAAATTTAATTTAATGTTGTACGAGTTACATGATCTATATATAATTTTCTAAATAATTTTTAAGAAGTACATACATATGTATCTTAATATTTTCTAATCTCTGTGGAATTTTGGTATCTATATTTTCTTAATATTCACAAAAAAATTTGTTAACTTGCCTGGACTGTTAATAAATATAAAAATATCAAATACCTATTATATAGTTTTAATAAATCTACTTGAATCCAACTAAATCTATACTTATATACATTTTGAGAAAATCTAGTATTTACCATCGAGTTAAGTCCCATAGTTTTTATTATATTATTTCTAAGTGGTAAAAAGAATCTTTTAATTAAAACACATAATGCACTATAAAAAACATGAATATGGATATTTATATTAAATAATTTATTTAATAATCATATTTCACAAACAATAACATATGTATCACAATAAATTTTACTATAGAAACAAACTCATTTCCCTCTTTTGTTATCAATTAAGCATCGATTAATATTAAAGCGAAAAAAATATTTAACAAAAATTATGTCATTTAATACTCTACTTATTATTATTTTAAACAAATTGTCAAATATGTACAAAATTTTTAATTAAAAAAAAACCTATGAAGCAACAGTATTATTTACACATAAATAATAACAAATTTTTTACTTATATTACAAATAATGTAAAACATTTTAAAAGTTTACATATTAGTAAAACAAAAAAAATCATTAAAAAACAAGACTAGACGATATTATTTTTTTATAAATAGTTAAGATATTATTATGTACATTATTATACAAAATACATTTTTAAAACAATATATTAAATCTACTGTTTCAAGCACTCAATTCAATTAAAGCACCATAATACAGTGTACACCAAATCATTTTTTTCCAAGGGAAAATATTTCTTAAATGCATTTATTATTTTCTTTATAACTCATCACAATACCAAGTTGTCCTTTTCACAATATTTTTTAATGTTCTTTCTCCGGGCACCCCCCGTAATGACCTTGTTGGATCTGAAATTTATAGAAATTTATTTGATTAAGTATATTCTACTTCAGAAAAATAACGTTAAAACTGCATCTAAAATTATCAGAGTATTAAATTAATATCATGAATTTTTATATTGATGGCCCACGTTTCGATGAGCGTTAGAGTGGAATAAATATTATATCATTATATGTAAGAATATAATAATATATTGTTAATTTTATTAAGTATTAAATACAATGTCCACTGTAATGAAACCGAAACGTCTACCAACAATTATTGAGCTTTTAGAACAGTACTTAACTTCAATACCTACATGCATTAATTTTGAAATAAGAAATATATTCATAACATATTAGCTCATTTTAATTATAGAATTTGTGCGTAAATAATAAAAATAATACAGAAAAAGACAATTACTGTTCTATACTTGACAAATTCAATTGAATATGATTTTATTCAATGCGTATAAAATATCAAATTGCCTTTTTTGACAAATATTTCTTTGATATAAAAATAATGTAAATTTAAACGTGTATTAGTATTGTTAAAAATGTTTTTATTATATAACTTATACATATATCATTACCTAATAAACATCTTGGTATTTCATTTCATTCAGATAAATTTTCTGCAAAAATATCCATCTATTAATTTTAGGAGAGATACTTAATCCAAGCAATAAGCAAAAACAAACAACACAATAGTATTTAAAAAAATCAATATTGATTAGTAGCTATTTTCCAAAAAATAAAAATTCAAATACAAAAAAAGTCCCATCAATTACCTTGTATTTATATTTGTTTGTTATTATATACTTTTGTTTTTTCATAAATGATAAATTTTTGTCAATTAAAAATTAAACATCTACAAATTAAGTTAGATTTACTAAGGGAATTTATCTTTTTTATTTCATATTATTAACAATAAGAATCAAAAACTGGAAAATCAAAATAGATAGTAATTAATATTCCACAAAAATTACAAACAATACCATTAACTAAAATTAAAATTAGTATGTTACAATCCTTTCTTAATAATATAATTATAAACTTTATATTTATAGTATTTTTACTTCTACCATTTTTAAAAATAAAATAAGCATGCGACATAGCAATTATATTCTACATTTACTCACAAAGCTGTTGTATATTTGAAGTATTCTCATTTTTATCATCATCTTTTTGTATTTCTTTTATTGGTATACGTGTTTGTCTGTTCATACCTAATTGCGCCATTTCTGCTTGTTTTGAAACTAAAAAATAAAAATATTTATCACATACGGATTTTTAAACTATTTTATTTTCCATTTTTAAAGACAATTACTCAACCCTACATTGTAGTGTATGTAATCAAAGTACAATAAAAAAAAACTTTCTTCAATTACTAATTCTTGTATTGACATCACAAAATTCAAATATATAGTTTTATCCTATACTTATTATATGGCATAGTTTTTATTTTATTTCTATGATATTAAAAAACATCAAACCTACTTGTACGGCATTTTTATATACACATATAATTCATTAATTTTATTATATTAGTTAATTATTATTTATACAAGCTTATAAGGTAAAGGCACCAGTTATGGCCGCTATAAGATCTAGTTTTCGGTTTTTTTGGATGTGTATACTTTTCATCAATATACCTTTATAATGTTCTGCCTGTTTAAAAAGAATTCTTGTAATTTCTTGCACCCAAGCATTCTTCACTTCTGGACTATTGGCTTGCAGTGTATATTTCTTAAAATGGTACTTTCGATACCATATTATAAATTTAAATGCATCTCCATAATCAGTTAAACCTACTTCTGACATTTTCATACTCATTGTGTAGTGGAATTCAGAATTGCTTGTCTGGAAATTTTATACAGTAAAAATTAATCAATTTATTCAAAATACAAAAATGCTTAGTTTTATTTCGCTGTTTAAGTTCATTTATTATGAAATGTGAAATATTATTCCAAATTCAAAAATAATATTAACAAAATAATTTACATACTTTGCTTGGAGTACTGAAAAGTATCATTTCTTCAAACAGAAATACCCTCGATCTTCTAACTTTTTTATCAGTTTCATCATATAAATTGAATTCATCTTGTCTTAATAATTTTCCCTGTTCATCTACACTTACCTAAAAGAAAGAATAATGAACAAAACCAAACTGAACTGGTTTTTTTTAACTAGTTCGGATATAGTTATATAAAAATACCTATACATATAAAAATCCAAGTGACTTTTTAAAATTTTCATAATTATATAATTATGAAATGAGTAAAAAAAAGTAAACAATTCATTTTAAAAATGTCTAAAAATACAAAATTATTTATAAAGAATACTTCATATTACTGTAATAGTATGTATGTTTGTTTTTAAATGGTACACTCGCGATATTTTTACATATTTGTGTAAGAAAAAAAATTTACAAAATATTATAATTGATATTCTAAAGTTAATAGCACACGAGTAATTTAACTATCAAATAGGCAACATAAACATATCGTTTATTTATATTCAACAATGCCTATATATTTTCTATGATTTTTAATTATTTTAAATAATTTATCTTTTATAAATCCAATTCATTTATCTTTAATGAAACAGAATGAGATGATTTCAAATAATTTTCATTTAAAAAATCTACTTACTGTACAACCCTTCAAACAATCTAGAACTATGAGATCTTCACCATTTCGCAATTGGAACATTATCATTTCTTTAGCTTGCAATACAGTTCTATAGCTTTCTTCTCCCAAAGTGCACTTGTCTAGGAGCTTCTGCAAAAGTAATGAATATCTTGCCAGTCTTTGAACTGGCTTCAATAATTGACTAGCTAAGTTCAAACTGTGTCCCAGTTCTATCCGTTTCCGCTGAAAAATAATTAGGAAAGGGCATTAGCACTCATAAAATGATCCCTCTCTTTGTTTTATTGCGAGAGGGTTACTGCAGAGTTCAATACACTAACAATAAGATAATACTGAATATTAATCTGTATTAGTGATGCTGAATTTCTTCTGATTTTGATTTAACAAATGAGACATTTAATATAGTTTTTATTTTTATCATTAATAAGTACGTACTTATTACACTAAAATAAAAATCATAAACTATCTGATGATAAAAATATTGAAATAAGCATGAATTCTTTTTAAAATTGAAATTTTAAAGCAAACACTTTTACCATTAATTAATTTATGGTTCATAAAACATACAATATTATCTTTGATTTAGCATACATACATACCTCAAAAAAATATCCAAAATCTTCCATATATTCGTCAGATATATGTTTATTTTTATTATAAAGTCCATACAAATAAAACATATTTTCCTAGAAAATTATTCATGCAATTAAATAGTCAGTACTATAAACATTTTATCTAATAATTTGTCTTACATATTTCAGGAAACATCTTGCTACTTCCATTGCATATAGTGAACTATTTTCTAAATCAACATAAAATTCTTTACTATGAAATTCATATATTTTTTCTATATTTCCAAATACTTGAAACCTTTGTCCTCTCAACCCTGGTGGTACATCATCTCTAAACATTTCTGGCATATAATCCTGTAAAAAAACATAATGATTTATGTCACAAAATGTACAAAATTAATGCAAGTTGCACTAGTTGCTAAGTAATCAAAATGAATTAAAAGTGAAATGCTTTTAATTTATAGTCTTAATTATTTATAATTACAAAAAGCATAACTGTTTTGTATGCAAATAATAAATATGTGTACAAAATTTAACTATTGAACATGGAGAAATCAAAAGTAAAAATAAATTGGGGATGTATTATTTAGAATGTCCGGTCTAGCTCCACTCAAATATTCAGTATAGTCTGTATCGGAGCGTGATTGGGCCGAGACCGGAATGATACCTATAGTGTGAATGATTTCATTGTTTATTGTATATTTATATTTGATTGGAGCGAGACCGGAACGTGACTAGATCGGGACCGGCACGATAGTCTCGATCGACACATAGGTTGACACAGGGTAATTATTTTTTAAATGTAGAAATAGCTGATTAATATATCCTTGTATCATCTAATAGAGAGAATTATTTTAATATTCAGTTCAAATATCAACCCTCAAAAAAAATCGGTTTCGGGGTTATAATGGGCACCCATTTAAAAAAAAGTTTCGATAAAAAGAGGATTAATGTTTAATTAAGTTAAGGATACCATGGTAATAACATGCTAATGTTTTATATAAAGTGATGATATTTGAGCCATAATAAAAATATACAGGATAAGTCATATCAGAAACAAAAACTACACTAAATAAAATTTTGTGTAGTTAGAAGCATCCGTATTAAGTTCAATTCTGCAATTTTATCTTTACTATCGTATTTCTCGTAAACGGTTGATATTATGACAAATAAACTGTATTTTTCTATGTATTTTGTGGCATATAACCATATAAAAATACCAAACATAGGAAAAAAATTTAAAACAAAAAAATTCCTGGTCTAAATAATCATTGGTTGATACTGGAAATCGATAACACGTATTAATACTATATTGGGTATCAAAAATACTGTATCAAGAGAAAATCGGTGACAGGATGAAAATATTTTTGAAGGGCTGGATTAGGCCCGCCGGCCGTAGTTTGGTAACCGCTGATCTAGGTGATGATTTATATGATCATATATTTACCTCTACAACGCATCTTAATGAATCGACGTAATTCTTTTCTGTCTCCAATATTTCATTTATAATACTTAATTGCCTGTAACAAAAATATAAAATTTTATCTGACTTTATTTCTATCATAGATAAAGAATATTTCAATATAATAAGTACCAAGTACAAACATTGGTATGTAATTTAATAGTTTGTATATGATAGATAATATTTTATCAGCAATACAAATATAAACGATTCGTTTACGTTCTAAAATTTTATCATAAGTAATATGCGCAGAAAATAACCATACTTACTTATTATCTATTGTATCCTTTAACATTTGATCTAATTCTTTTGTTTGTTCATTAATTGCTTCTTTATTAAGTTTCCCATTGATACATATTTCTTTCATACCATCTACTTCTAGCCCTAATCTAATATTATCTCTATCTTCAATTGTATCATCACCAGTTTCTCTGTTATCCTCATTAGCAAATACCTCTTCGAATTGTTTCTCATTTTCAGTATCGGTGCTTAGCCTAGTATTATCATCTGAACTACTGGTACCTTCAATTGAAGAAAAACTTTCATAGGGTATCAATTTTCCTGATTTAGTTCTTAAAAAATGCAACTTACTAGGATCGATGCAAAAATTCTTCTCATTTTCTATTTCAATTTCACTTTTTTCTTCCTCATTATTTACAGCACTATCCCTGAAGCGTTGCTTTGAACTATTGTCAATTTCCAAAATAACGTTTCTTTCATTTGTACATTCTCCTGGATGACTATCTCGAAGTTTAACTTTAGAAACATGAACTTTGTTTAAAATACTCGCCTTATCGGGTTTTGGTGGTACTTTTGGTTTGTCTATAACATACAGATATCTTTTTGATGACGAGGCCTGGCTCGTATTTGTAATTTTTGCAGATACATTACCATCTACTTCTGCTTTCTCAAATTTCTTTTGCAAATATCTCATGTTTGCTTTACCTAATCTAACATCTGGTTCTTGATCACTTTTAGATAACTTTTCAAACTTATTTTGAACTTGTTTAACGCTCAATTCATCTTTAGATGGAGGAATTGTTTCCTTTTTCTCCAAATTATTTTTATAATTCATGTTTTTTAAATCAACACTATTCTTATCTTTTATTTTATCACTTCTTCTAGAATTCCTGGTATGTTTATGTTCTCTTTTCTCAGTAGTTTTACTCTTGTTTTCTGATATAGGCAAACTTTGATGCTTATGAGCAATACGGTGTTGCTTTACATCGTACAGGGTCAGATTTTCGTTTCTATATTCATAGCAATTAGACGATCTGATTGTATCAGAGTTGTTTATAGGTGTGTTAACCTTGGACCTATAGGTAAACGTTTGACGTTTTGTTTTTCTAGGATCATCATCAAATGCTTTTATCAAAGAAGAAATCATTCCTTCCGAGTTATGATGGTTTACGTAAAACGTCCGTAACTTAACACTTGTTATTATACTGCACTAACATTTCATAAAAACACACAAAAACCCACGAAACAACACAAAATATTGAATAGAACACATGAAGCTAACTCAATATTTCACATTAGCACAATTTGAGATAAGATATCGATAACGTTAAATATTTCCGATAAAAACAGCTTCGGTGCGATCGCCTGCGAAGGTCTATCAACCCGCGTCATATTTATTTTTATATAATGTTGTTTTTAAACGACACTAATATTTTTACTCGTCCCAATGCACATGTGTGTACACTGTTCACATACGTGCAGTGGACTGACACATTAGCAATCGTTGTAAATGTAAAACTGGATATATCGAATGACTATTTCATACACTGTTATTTATGAAACCGCGGCCTACGAGATTTAGATATGAGCATTGTTCATATTTACTGTTGATTTCAGGATATTGATAATTTGATAAACATACTCGTATGAACAATACAATTAATTGGCTCTTATGGAATATTTTATATTTTAATATTTATTTTAAAAAAACGTAGCATTTTTTATCTTTTGATTATTTAAAATTAAAAAAAGACCTCGCACAAAACCAATGTAAATAAGGGTACAGACAAATTGGCTAAAACTGAAGTATGATATAAATAACTAACCTTTGACCTTATATATTTACATACTCATGGGAATTTTTGATAAGCAAGTCACGAACTACATCATACCAAATTTGACTGTACTCTCATTTACACTAGTATTTTAAAATTAATGTATTTATTTTAACATAAATAATTCCAAAATAATTTTTAAAATATATGATTTCTGCCAATACTTATCCATTTTTATCCAATACAATATTTTATCAAGTAAGTATTTAATAATGAAAATGAAGTCAGCAGCAAACAATCTTATTATTAAAAATTTTTATATAATAACGAAAACCGTTTTACTAATAAATAAATTAAAAATAAAACACGCATAGGTAGTTACATAAAAATTAAACTTGTTTTAATAATTAATTGCCATTAAAAAATTCAATTCAATTATAATTTCATTTTTCCATAATTATATGAAATTATTAACTAAAAACATTAATCATAACCTCATAACTAACCGTTTACTTTTGGATCGAGTCAGCGCTGTAAATTAAATGTGTACACACAAACAATTGAGGCCTTACTAAATTGTCGTGCATAGTTTAAATTCATAACACGTCCATATAAACTGTCGCTACAGTACTTTCTTAATTTGGTAAAGTTCACTTATTAATGGCGAACACCTGTGTTTTCTCAGTCGGTTACGTAAGAAATATACACATATGACCTATTGAAAATAATTCCACCATCAGTCTAGAAATTGGCATTTTATAAATTTTTAAATGAGGAACAAAAAAGTAAATATGAGTAACATCGAGTATTTCTTTATTATATTCTAATAAACCAATTAACGACTTAATAAACAAAAAAAAAGCTGATAAGCCTTGGCACTTTATAGAAACGGTCACCGCTTCGACCTTGCAAATCTATTACATATTAGTTGTGCCAAAACGCAGCGCCGTTTCAGCGCAACTAACATCATTTGTATTGAATCAAATATAATAAATGTGCAAGATCGAAGCGGTGACGAACATGTCAAGGCTTTATTCTTACTTTGTTGAATTATTTATATAAAAATTTAAGAAATTAATAAAACTTCACCTTTAGTTTATATTTTATTATTTTTTTATTTCAATAAATAAAATTATGTACCTAATCCAAAATAATTTTTTATCAAAAAATTGTTGTTTTAAATAAATAATTAACCATTTAAAAGCCAATGTATGTATAATGTATGTATATGCATAAGACCTAAAATATTGCAAACATATAATTTAAACATATAAGTCTTCAATCGAAAGAGAGCTGTCTAAAAGAGCCTTCAATTCCGAATAAATCATCTGATGTTTTCGGTTTACCCGGTCTCAATTTCTCATTTGAACAATAAGCTTCATCTTCTTTAAACCAATTGGAATAACTTTCAATTTTCGCTTTCCAGTCAGCTAAAATTAAATAAAAACATATCAAACTATTTAAAAACAAACAATCAAAAATTTCGATTCCATACCAGCTAATTTATCTATAGGACCAGCCTTTCCTCCAAACTCATCAGGGAGCATTTCTTGAGGAATATGTTTATACAAAGCGTCATAATCTTTGTTGTGAACATACAACTGAAAATAAAATTATCAATATTAAATTATTATCTAAAATCAACTCATTTAAAAGGGGAAGCCACTGTTACGGATCAAAGAACTATCAACGTTTGGGAATTTTTTTCACAGGTATAACTACTTATTTTAAGATCGGGTAGGGGACATTTTATTAAGTATATATTCAATACCAATTTTTTATAAAAATATTAGAAATTTACAAAGTTATGAGCCTCGATGTTCCGACAAAAAATATTTTTCTCCATTGTTCCATCGAAATTTCGATATGAGTTATCGGAATTTTTTTTATCAATATCTATATAAATTTAGCAATGGTTGTGCACAGCCGTTTTTTTTTATTTTATTTTTCACAAAATGGTGAAGGTTTGAATTTTTTGTTTTATTTTTAACATTTTTTTTGTAATTCAAGCGGTCTTAAAAAATAGTATTTATCGAAATTTCAAAAAACAGCTACGTCACTGCAATTACGAAAATTAAGAAGACAGTTTTTTTTAATTGGTTCATTAGTCTTTCAGGAATCGCTGAGACAAGGTCGAAAAAGTCGTTTCGAGAAAAACGCGTTTAAAGTTTTTTGAGGGTCATAACCAGCCGCATTACCTCAACTCAGATAATTTTCAGAATTTTAACTTAATTTCTTTTTTACATATTTTAGAATATAAATATGAGGAGGTGACTTTTTAAAACTCGTTTATTTCATTTTAAAAAATAATCGAAATGCAGTGGATTTTGATTTCGATTATTTTTTAAAAGCAAACAAATAAGTTTTGGAACTCACCTCCTCATATACTTTTAAAAAAATACAGCAAAAAAAATGTTTTTTTTCCGTCACAGTGGCTTTCCCCCCTTAAAGAAATCTATCAAATTCAATGTAGCAGAATTTATAGAATGCCTTGATAGTTGAACTTTAAGTAAAGCATTAATTTAAATATAAATAAATTTACTCTTTTCTTCAACTTCTCTTTTAAAAACGCCTTAAACATGTTGAACATTGTTTCAAATCCAGGTGGAGTATTAATATAATGAATTGACTGAGGCCTGATCGGATAGCTTTCCTGGAACACCGTCATACACTTCTTAACGATTGTCGGTGTCATGTGCATGAAGTGTGAGACAGTGACGTCCGATAGGTCCATCAATACCATCAGTCCGTTAACACAGAGGGTGTCACACTCGTTCATCAACACATCGGATGTCATGTAATTCATTTTAAAGATATTTGGTACGGAAATTTTGCTCGGGTCGTAGACTCCTCCTCGAATTAAATATACCATAGGAAATGTTGGATCTTTTGGGTTTAGAAGAGGTACTAATTGCCTGAAAAGTTTATTAATTATATTTATTTTAACAAATTTTAACAAAGGTTGCAAAATATTGGTCAATTAGTCAAGAACTATCAAAATTAGTACGTAAGCGGTAGTTTGATACATTTACTAAGAATATTGCTACAATTTTAAATAATTTGTTTTATACATAGGTGTTATCTGTTGAGTCATACCAAACCACAACCACAATGCATTACTTCTTACAGTTATAAGCTGCTTGAATATTATTTAATACAAAGATATATTTTAATAAATAGATATACCTGTATTAACATTTTTCATTCACGGTATGTTTTAAAAGTTTCGAAAAAGTAGTTTTACAAATCAATTATTCTTTATTAGGGCAATCTCTGAGGGTCGTAACTCCTATGACAAAAATAATGTTCTTAAATAGTCTGGCCAACGTTTGCCTAGTTTTGTCTAAATTCGGATATTGTTGGTATATTATATACTTCATTGTATATTTAAATTGACTTTTTATACTTATTTAAATATAACAATGTATATTTTTTATATTAATATACATATAGTTGATAAATATTTTAAAGAGGATATAATAGAGACGCCATTATATGATATAAAATGACTAATACATAATTTTTATAGACACAATTATCTGTGCTATTGTTCATATAAAATATAGAATATCACAAGTATATGTATCATATTAATAATAATCTTTGTCGGATAGATAATAATGCAGTTGAATGAAAAAAAAAATTATTATGCTTTTGAGACTTTTCTTATAATCATTCAAAAAATATTGTTAGCATTCTGTTATACTTTTCAGAGTTTTTAAATATAATCAAAATAATATAATAATAAAAAATTTTTACTCTAGGATGAAAACAGCGTTTCTAAAATTATTTGTACACTATAAACATAAATGTATCGGCGTGATTTTAAGTTATACAAAACACAAATTTTTTAACTACCTGCGTAAATAACTTTACGATTAGTGGGTAAAATCTGTCTATACAAATGATTATTATTTTGGCTCCCAATATAATATAATAATATATTATCTAAAACTTGTAAATTAGTGTAGTTGGAATAAAAAACACATAAACAAGCTTTTGTATATATGCAGTTAAAACGTTTAAAGTGTTTATTTATTCTCTTTCCACATACTACTAGAAAACGTAGACACTGTGGTTTCTTAGTCACTTAAACTAAAAATATAGATCTTAACCACAATAAAACAATGTCACTCGACACTTGTTTCGACTTCACAAGAAGTCCTCATCAGTATCAATCTGGAACTATTAGGTTCTTGATAATGACTTGTTGTGAAGTCGAAACACGTGTCAAGTAGCATTGTTTTATTGTGGTTAAGGTGTATATTTTTAGTTCAAGTGCTATTTTCAAATAATATCAAAAACTACTTATTAGGTATTGTAATGGGTATAGATATTAGATATGTATTAAATAAATTAGATATGTATTAAATAAAAGTGTCAATACCCCGTTTTAAGAACATCTTGGATATCAGGTCGAAAAGGGTCTCTATTGGCAAACATTTCTGGAACAATTGGCCTCATTGTGTAAAAATTATCGAGTTTTTCTTTCGTCCTTTCCAAGCTATATTTGCATCCTCTTAGAAATGCTAGTAACCATTGATCATCTATAAAAACAATTTTTATTAGATAGGTTAGATTTTACAGATTTGTTTTTCTTCATTCTTTCTGTAGCTAAAAATCTGAAAATTACATAGTAATAGGCAGTGTTATTCATAGTTTTTATTAAATAACAACATTTTTATTCCAAAATCTTCAAATGTGTGTATTACATAAAATTTTTAATTAATTTAATAGGTTAGTTAGGCTTTCATCAATAATTCCAAAGACTAACAAAAGGGACAGGAGAGATTATATGTTTTAATTTATGATAATATGTATAATAAAATATTTATTCACTCAATTATATTTTCTCTTAATCATAAAAATTCATGTAATGTTGACAGTAGCAGATAATACGATATGTTATACATCAAATTTATAAAAAGTTTGTTGTTAATATCATTTATCTAGAATACTTATGTAATACTTTATCTTTGACTTTATAAAAAGTCAAAGATAACTGTCCCAGAAATAATAACATACAGCATTTATTTATCGATCTTTTATTTTTATATTATAGTAACGGTCTCGATAACTTAAAGAGATAAAAAGTAAAGTTTGGTTTTTTAAATTTATAAAAAAACAATATTAGTTGTTAATTAATATTTAAAAAAAAAGAAAGTTACAAAATTAAATATATTATATAAATTATGTATATCTATGCGATTTTTTTCCAAACAAGACATCTTATACAAGATGAAATTTTTATCTTCAGACTACAGAATTTTTAACGTCAAAATATGAATCTGCAAAACAAATAGTCTATTTTTGCAGATTCAAAGATTTTTAACAATTTCAAACCCTATAACTTTTGTACCAAACATTTATCGTAATAAAAATTATTTTTAAAGATATTTTGCAATCTCAAGATAAAAAAACTCACCTGCATAATACTACTTAATTCTGTACTTTTACATGTATTTCTATTAATTTTGTAATGAAATATTTACCTGTTCTACATTTTAAATGTGGTTGTTTTGATATCCAGACTTTTATATATTTCAAATCTTCTTCTATTCTTTCTGGAACCTCATTTATTTCTTTAGTTGCCTTTTTCTGTAACTCCGGCGATAATTGTCTAACCATTTTAACTTAATTATAATTCTAAAAAGAAGAATTGCATCGGTATTATTATTTAATGTAATATCAGAATTAAATATTGATGTCATTGATTGATGAAACATTTAATGGATTTTTTCAAAAATGAAATACGTTTTTTTAATAACCAAAAAAAAAATTTATTGTATACTTACTAAATATTACAGAAATTAACTAATATAAATTACTGCACAATCTTCAGTACCTCCTAACTAATTACGATTATTTCAAATAATATAACACACGACAAAATGATAAAATGTTATCTCTTGTATTCGTTTATACAAGTAGGTGTAATATACACATTACACACGTCATACCAAGTACTTATATATATGTACGTACTGTTTCACTCTATTGATATGAACAATAATGACATTATTTAACAAATTTTTCATAATAATGAAAAGTCCATAAAACTCCAGTAATTTTATGAGATAATAATTTTCCGATAACAAGCAGATTATGTACCTATGTGGTAAAAATTAATTTATGAAGGTAAAGATTATAATGTGGTTTCATTGAATTTTAGCAAAGAAACCTGTGTTATTCTACATTGTCTGGGAATAAAATAAATCATCAATGGACAGATAATTAGTATTAATACAGTATATTTTCAATTATCCGGGTAAATGCTGGGGAATGTGAGCACGGATAGTTTAAAAACACGGATTATCAGAACTATCAATTTTTATTTGGTTTAAAAATACATATGTATAAGAGCATTTCCAGTAGTTTTTTAAAAAACAGGGCGCACGTATGTCACCGATTTTGCTCCCAATTTTTTTTCTCAAAGTACATATCAAAAAAACATGTTTCCCAAAATCTTTTCCCCCCGCCCCCTTTTTTGGCCGAATTACGATTTTTTAAACTTTTGAAATCGAGCGAAATTAGACTTTTTTGATAGTACCTTATTTTTCAAAATGTCCCTTATTATACATGTTATAGGGCTCATTTTCTTCGTTTTTTGTTGATCTTTCATTTGAAATCGGTTTCAGAGCTGAATATTCAATTTTGGCCGAATGCGGTACCAAAACATTAAGTTTGATTTTTTGTAAAAATAGTCGATTTTGAAATTGCCGCCAAATATTGTGGTTTCAACCAAAATACTTCCGATAAAGGTCATTTTATTCTATTTTTTATGTAGTTTCCAAATATTTATAGATTTTTTAATTTGGTCAAAAACTTTTAAAGTTACACTTGTTTTAAGATGTCTTATTTTTCAAAAAGCGCTATATTCACACCATTCAAACTTTTTTCTCTATACTCCAAATTGCACCAAATTTTGGCAAAAGTTTCCTTTCTTTATTCTTAAAACAACCCTCAAAAAACATTTTTTCATATTGAGCTCCTAAGTGAGATATAATTTTTATAAAACACCTAATTACTCGTGTATTAAAGATAAGAATTTACAGGAATTTTCAGTGTTTCTGAAATATCGGGGCTCCTGATAATCGAATAAAAAATATACTACTTAATTCGTTATGAAATTCCCTACAAATATACGTCCATTTCATTAATTAATTTTATATCAAGTTAAATATATTTAAATACTAAAATTCAGTATATCTAACATTTACTGCCACAAAATTTACATATACAATTTTCAATAGATTACATAATAATTTAATCGAACAAATATAATAATATATTAATATTAGTGCTATAAACGAAGAGTACTTCTTTATCTAGCAAATAAGTTTCAAAATATGTCGTTCTTTTTTTGTAAGAGAAATAATTTAACTATTATAATAATCAAATGGGAGGAGCCTACTAAGTTTGTAGTAAGCTAATTTGATTGTAAACTGGTAGACCACTTCTTCATGCGACTCTACGTCCGACAAAATCCAGACGCACCACTGCATCGTTTGTTGCATATGTGAAAATAGACGCGTATTCACGGATAATTCACACTTGAATTATCGAGAGTACAGTGTATTTCTATATTGATATTTCAGACTAAAATTTGATATCAAAATCGGACACACAAACAAAAATAAAATTTTTCAGTTTAAAAAAAGTGACTATTAAAAAACATCTACAAAAAATATAAAATACCATATTATAGCTCCATCCCAACTGACCAATTTAAGCCTGAAAATTATTCTGCAAATAGTTTGCTTTTCGAATTATAAATTCGTAATTATTTATTTTGAAAACATTGTTAAAATAAATTTTTCTTCTTGTATCCTACAAAAGATTTTATTGATTTTATTGAATAAATAAAAATAAAAGTCCTTAACATTTCAATATATTAACTAGTATAAGATGTACAAATATTATTAATAAATAAAAATAGAATTTTCTTCAATCCAGATCAAGTTTTCTAAACGATCCTTCAACACCAAAAAGGTCACTTGTAGTTATAGCTTTACCAACTCTCAGTTTTTCATGAGTGTAATATTGCTCTTCTTCTTTAAACCATGTAGAGTAACTATTAAGTTTTAAAGTGAAATCATCTAAAAATGATTACAGTTCAATTAGAAATTATATTTTTTACTGCGAAGAACGTATTTTCAATGCTACATGTACCTATATATTTTTCTAAGGGACCTCCTTGCCCTCCAAATTCATTTGGTATAATCTCCCTTGGAATATATTTAAAAACATCTTCATAATTTTTACCGTACAAATATATCTAAAAAAAGTAAATCAATTAAAAATAAATTAAATGAACAAATAATACATATTATACAGAGTGATTAACAACTAGTGTAAAAAATAACAGTAGATCGAGGATGTTATTTTAAGCAAAAGACTTCATATAAACATATATCCGAAAATTCTTAGGAATACAGCCTTCAAAAAATTTTGCCCAAAATTAGTGTTTATTTAATAACTAGAGAACCAATTGTGATACAATTATGAAATTTGATCACTTTTAGTATTAAACAATAATAATTTAGACCAGGCATGTAAGGGGCCAGTGACTCGCTGATTTTTATCTATTCTTTTTTTGTTCTTTAATTTTTTCTCAAATTGGGTTCTTGTATCATACACAAAAAATACACAAAAATATATTTTGTTCATTTGTCATTAGTCTAAATTATTATTGTTTAATTCTAAAAATTGATAACCCTTATTAAAATAAACCAGTAATCAAATTCCATGACAGTATCACAATGTGTTCTCTAGTTATTAAATAAACACTCATTTCGGGAAAAAAATTTGGAATGCTGTAGCTCCCTTGCGAAGAATTTTCGAATATACGAGTATGTTTATATGAAGTTTTTTGCATAAAATAACATCGTCGATCTCCTGCAAATTTTTTTACACTAGTTGAAAACCAGCCTGTATATTATTTGTAAATAATACCAACCCTATTTTTCAACTTTTCTTTCATAAAAGATTTCCCTAAACTAAGAAGAGATTCGATACCTAATGGCGCATTTATAAAATATATGGATTTTATTCTAATAGGATACGCTTCTTGCGTTATTGTTAATAATTTCTTCATTATTGTTGGAGTAAACAAAAAAACATGATTTGAAGTCATTGCAGATAAATCCATAAACACTATTGCTCCATATTTAGTTATATTACTGCTCTCTTTCATTAACATGTCCATCATCATAAAATTGATTTTCATTGTTTCCGCTAAAGTTACTTTTGATGTGTCAAAAATACCCTCTCGTTCCAATATTATTATTGGGCTCTTTGGATCTTTGTGGTTATAAATTGGAAAAACAGTTCTGAAATTACCATTCAGAATTATTTTAGATTCTTGATAGCACATAAAAAAGGCTGAGGTGGGTATCAAAGTTTTAAAATATATCAAAAAAGAGTTGGTTGCTTTGGCTGCTGTATTTCTTGTATTTAATTTCAAAATTGTATTTTAATAAATGATTAATTCGTCATTTGTGGTTCTAACTAATTAAATCTGCGGTTTAATAACTAGTCATATTTTATGAACTTTCAACCGTATTGAAAGAAATTAAATAAATTACAAAAGTATATGTACCACAATGACATTGCAGAACTATTTATGCACAATCATAGGCGCTAACTCTACGGGAGCGAAGGGAACAATCGCCTATGTGAACCAATGGAAAGATATATATTTTATTAAAATAAATACGGCAATTTTAATTAATAAAATAATATTAAAGTACATGGATATAGCAATTAAAAATTAAATTGGCTTAATTTTAGACTAAAATTATCAGGGACAACAAAGTAGGTAATTTAGGCAACTGCCAGAGCTTCGAGGTAAGAGGGGGTGTAGCTAACAATATACTGATTGAACTGAGAACCTTTTTTGAAGTCGGTAAAAAATTTCATTATATTACGGACATTTAACTGTTTAAGATTTTCGAAAATTTTAGAATGTTATGGTGTGAAATGAAGACTTGTTCTGCGTCTTTTAATAATACTCTAACTCTAGAACTATTTTCTTCAAAAACATTTCCCTTCTCCGAGAATAACCTCTCCGAATAAACTAATGCATACTAATCTAAACTTAGTGAACAGTATTGTTTCTGATAATGTATCATATATGAACTATACTAATTCATTGGTGCTTTAATTTCGAGTAGTGGGTTTTCTTTTATCCATACTATGTACCATCTTCTTTAATTTGTGAATTTGTCTAAAACTGTTTGTGATTTATCACATTTACATTTTAACACTAGAAATATATAATTAAATTCGATCGAAAAGGACGTAGGATGTACAAACAATTTAAAACTTGTATATGAAGACCTTTTATAATGTTGTAAGGTTACCCAAAGAGCAAGTATTGTGCTGACATTTTTTAATAATTTTTTCTATATTATTTTTATAAGGGCTTCGAAATTTTGTTCTGCCTATACAGCGCCAAACATTCCAAACGAGCCATTGCCGTTGCAAAAATAATATTGAATATTCGAAAAGTTTCGATAAATAATATAAATATGAAAAAAGTGTAAGTGAAATGTTACGTAAGAAAATAAATGTAAAGATTAAAGAGGTGAACGAACGAGAAAGTAAAAAAAAAGTTTAAATAAACAAAAACATTAATTGGTTTTGAATCTACGCTATTCATTTTATACTGATTATTCTGTAAATTTGAAATAAATATTTTTATTTTGTGTTTTTTCCTTGCAGTTAATGGAGAATAGTAATTTATTAAATATTATATTATGAAAACTTCACCCCAAAAGGCAAAATTAAAAGTCGGTACCTATGTGCACAAACATATGTATAAACATATTAAAACAATATTAGAGGGTTATATAATGTTTTATGATGGTATGATTTATATTTTAAACTACTAGTATATAATTTTTAATTATTTTAAAAGTAATGAATACTTGCAATATATTTAGATATATTATGGAAGTTTGTATCTAATACTAAACCAAAAAAGGATAAAATAATAACACTGACCCATTTACCGAGATATCAACAAAGATCACGAAAAATAATATCTAAACTTTTTTATCATTAATTTTGTCTATTCAACTGTTAGTTGGTTCAAAGCTTACACTACATTAGTTAAATAATGTCAAAACATTTTTGTTTTTATACCTAGATATTATATTTGTCTATAAAATATTTTGTAAACATATTACCCAAGTTTTAAGACATCTTGTATTTTTTGATCATCTAAATTTCGGTTTCTTAATAATTCAGGAGCAATGGTTCTCATGGTATAATATACATCTATCTTTTTCTTTGTTTTCTCTAAACTAAACTTACATCCTTGTAAGAATTCCATAAGCCAACGTGTATCTAAAATTTGTATATCAAATTATTATCTACCTATATTATTAATAAATTATTAAATTAAGTAATATTAATCCAAAAAATTCATTAATATTGTCCAATTAAACACAAAAAACATATAAACATATTACATATATAGTTAGGTTTAAATATATTCTTACCTGTTTGACATTCTATATGAGGTTGTTTTTTTAGCCATTCCCTTATATATTCTATATCATTTAAAACTTTTTTTGGTATATCATCAACGCAATATGAGTCAGCTTGATTTGACTTAAATTTTATTTTATTGTTCATTTCTATAAAATAAATTTCACAATGATTTTGTTGTATTCTGTGAAAATAATTAATAATAAATATTTTTTTAATCGGTGATATTTATACCAATATTTTAATTTGATTTTTATTTTTATTTTATTTGAATTATCGTATATAAACAACCAAAGACCGAAACAATAAAATGTTGAAATAAAGTTAATCAACACAAATTGACAAATATATAAAAATGCTTGGATAACAAACAAAAAATATTTTAATTTAATTAATTACAATAAATCAATAAAAAAATTCTTATTACAATTGTGATTTATAATAACATCTTTCTCTAAATTAATCAATAATTTATTTTAAATGACAAAAATCAATATATTAATTTACTAAAAAGTTTTCAATAAAAAAATACGATGTTATTGTCTTCCAAACTGACAAATTTTGTAAACAACTTACATTTTAAATTAAACATTCATAATATATGTTTCATTACTAAAATGACTAAAATATTTAATACTTTTGCTAAAAAAAATTTTTTAATTCAAATATATTTATTCTTCTTGTATCCTATACTTGTTTTTAGTATATTATGATAGAAGTAAATAAAATAAAATGTTAACAATTATAAAATAAGTGTATTAACTGATCAAAGATACACAACAAGTTTTAATAAATAAAAATAATATTTTCTTCAATCAAGATCAAGTTTTCTAAATGATCCTTCAACACCAAAAAGGTCACTTGTAGTTATAGCTTTACCGACTCTGAGTTTTTCATTAGTGCAATATTTTTCTTCTTCTTTAAACCATGTCGAGTAACTATTCATTTTTAAAGTGAAATCATCTAAAAATTATTACAATTCAATTATATTTTTTACATGACAACGTATTTCCAATGCTACATGTACCTATATATTTTTCTAAGGGACCTCCATGCCCCCCAAATTCATTTGGTACAATTTCTCTTGGTATAAATTTAAAAACTTCTTCATAATTCTTACCATAGATATAAATCTAATAGAAAGAGAAATTAAAAATAATTTTTTCTTTACATAAAATAATAAGAAATGTAGGAATGAGCATTTAATAAAAATAATATAATTGTTATTTAAGTTATTTAAAAATTACATATAAAATATCACTAACCCTATTTTTCAACTTTTCTTTCATAAAAGTTTTCGCCAAAGTAACGAAAGATTCGATTCCTAATGGGGCATTTATTGCATATACGGCTTTTATCCTAATAGGATACGCTTCTTGCGTTATTGTTAACAATTTCTTCAATATTGTTGGAGTAAACAAAAATAAATGATTTCTAGTCATTGTAGATAAATCTACTAGAACTATTGCTCCATGTTTAGTCAAATTACTGCTCTCTTTCATTAGCATGTCAAACATCATAAAGTTGATTTTCATTTTTTCCAGTAAAGATATTTTTGATATGTCAAAAAGACCCACTCGTTCTATCAGTAACATGTGACTATTAGAATCGTTGTGATTATAAATTGGAAAAGCAGTTCTAAAATTACCATTTATAAATATTTTATGTATAAAAAGAATTAGTTTAGGTAATAAAAATAAAATAAAATAATAGAGTTAATAGCTTTGGATGCTGAATTACATTGTGTTCCTAAATTATCTTTAACTTATTAAAGTACAAGGGGAAAAAATGCAAAGATTTAACAAGAAAAAAAAACATAGGAAGTCAAAAAAAAATTTAACATATTACCCTAGTTTTAAAACATCTTGTATTTTTTTATCATCTAAATTTCGGTTTCTTAATAATTCAGGAACAATGGTTCTCATGGTATAATACACATCTATCTTTTTCTTTGTTTTCTCTAAACTAAACTTACATCCTTGTAAAAATTCCAAAAGCCAACGTGTATCTAAAATTTGAATATCAAATTATTGCTTACCTATATTATAGACAAAATATTCAATTTTATCAATGCAAATGCATTTTAAAAGAAATTAAAATATGTAGATGTCGTAAAACACAAAAAAAAACATATGTATCAATATAGTAATAAACGTATTCTTACCTGTTGGACATTTTATATGGGGTTGTTTTTTTATCCATTCTCTTATATATTTGATATCATTTAATATTTTCTTCGGTATATCATCCACGCTATATGACTCATCTTGATTTGACTTAAAATCTACTTTATTATTCATTGTTGATGTATGTATGTATTTTATAAAAAGTGTTTTATAAAAATTATATTGTGTTCTGTGGAAAAAATTAAGTGTTAATATTTATAGGTACTATCGATAATGTTTATATTACATTTTTTATTGATATTTTATATTTTTATTTTAATTACTGACTAATAATAAAATAAATAACCAAAGACACAAACCCTAACATGACATTGAAATAAAGTTAACCAACACAAATTAATTAATACGTTAAAATACTTACATTACATCGAAAACAGTAATATAATATAAATAATTATTTGTATATTACGTCTCATTTGTTTACAAAATTAGAATTATAGATGTTAGACTATTGAAAAATATAATATATGTCATGAAAGAATAAAAAACACCCTAAGGTCATCATAGAGAATGTTTTTTTATAATAAAGGATAGTTAACATGAACACAGTTTAAAAAAAATTGTATTTTATTCATAATCATAATAATAAAAATATATTATATACATCGAATAAAAGATTTGTTCTCAAAATAGTATTTTGATGTATTTAGTTTCGTATCTTAAATGAATTTAAATTATTTTGTAATGCAATCCATTCACCTTGAATAAAAAGTAATCAAGCATAATAAATATTGATTTCATATACATTTGACTAACTAATTGACCTATCATTTACATATGTGCACTGGTCCAAATGGCCTTCAGAAGCGTATTTAATAAAATTATTTAATGTACGTTTTACGAAAAAAAATATAAAATAAAATTTGTCATTTTATGAAATTGAGATAGAATACAAAATATTTTAAATAGACAAGATTTTCCATCTTTTATAAAATATCCTGAATTTCGATGATATCCACAATTACAGATTTCTATAAAAATGGAAGCAGTTGACTTCGTAAGATGAATACTAGATGGCGCTCGTTAAAAATAGTTTTTAAAATATATAATATTATTAATATCTTATATTACCACTTATATTATCAATATATACCCGTATAAATACGCACAGGTATAACGTATATTTCTATTTTTAAAATTTTAATAAAATAAACATTATTGAACAATTCAAATAATTTTATTAATTATAAAAAAATTAAATACATATAATATTATGTTTTACATTTGTCCTATAAGATTTCCTGGAAGAACTAAGATTCAATTTCAGAAAAAAATAATTTTTCATCTTCTATAAACCAATTGGAATAACTTTCGACCATTGTTTTATTTTCAGCTAAAATTAAAATTCATATTATAAATAATAATACAAGTAATAATAATTCAATAAAATCATTACCAATTATACTATCCATAGAACCTGCTTCTCCTCCATACTCATTTGGTAAGATTATTTTTGGTACTTTTTCATAGAGATTATTATAGTCTTTATTAACTACATGTATCTACAAAGGTGATAAAATTACAAAATAGGATTATGAATTATTTTAACTATTATATTATGTATGTAATTTTAACAGAATAAATAAAATATATGTTGGATAGGTAATATAAAAAGACAGTTAGTGAAATAGCAAAAATGGTACTTTTTTAAATAATCATTTACAGCATTATGGCAACATTTAGAAGAGGGGGGAGGGATGTTCTGACAATAATTTTTATGAATTAAAAATACTATCGAAAGTAACCTCAAATTTCATGACTTTCACATTACATTGAGTCTCACCCTTTTTGTAATTTTGGGGTAGTATAAGCCAGCCGCAGAAGGCTGCCAAAATTGACTTTTATTGTTCAACAGGTATATACATAAGATTTAGTACCTAAATTTTCACGACTGTTCAAATAAACAATCGAAATAAGCCACTGGCTCTCCGTCTATAAATATTCCACAATATTGTTTTGTCGACCATTGTTTTCGGTGCATAAGAGAACATTTCATGTCCGATTAAAAATATAAATAACTAAAAACGACCTCAAAACATTTTTGACCAGTTTTGCCTCGATCTACTTCTATGTGAATTTTCATAAAACTTACCAAATTTTTCAATTTCGCCGGTAAAAATTTCTTACAAAACGAAATAAAAAATCCAAATGTTCGGGAAGTATTGACGATATAAATTCCAGATATATTTACAGGTAATGTATTACTATATAAAGACATGAGTTTTATTAAAAAATACGGCGTATATTGTGCTACATGACTAAAATAAAAACTCTGTGCATCTACAATAAATATTATTTCTTGCGACACTCTACAATCCTGTGTTAGAATGTCTATTAACATAAAATTGATTTTGAGTCTATCCCAAACTGAAAATTTTTTCGTATCATAAACACCAAGACGTTCTAAGAAATACATTTTTCCATTTGATTCATCGTTACTATTTAATAGTGTATTTAAGCTGAAATTGAACTATTTTGTAATTTATGTTCATAGTTATTAAAAATAATAATAACTACCCAAGATTTAAAACCTCTTGCATTTTCGGTAAAAATGGATCTCTATTGGCAAACAAATCGGGAAGATCTTTTCTAATAATATAAAATCTTTCAAACAATTTTTTTGTTTCTTCTCTATCAAATTGACTATTTTTGAAGAAGGATAAAATATATCTATCGTCTAAAAATTATAAACAAAAAAAAATTACAAAAACATAAAATGTGTAAAATATAACAAAACCTCACCATTATGACATTTGATTTCCGGATGTTCCTCAAGCCATTCTCTTATATTTTTTATATCATCTTTATATTTGTCACAGTCTTCGTTAACATTTCGTATACTCGTTATATCCTTAGGTAATTCCTGTGACATCTTACAATTAGAAATTCAAACAATGATTAATTTATATTTCACTCAAACCATAATAATACAATTTCTTTCCATAAATTATGTGTTATTGTGGTTTATAAATACACAGGTACATAGATTAAAACGATTATCTTCATTTTATTATCAGTTATATTGTAAAGTTTACATTGCGATTAAATTTTAAGTGTTTGAAAAAAAAATTAAAATAACTACAAAAGTATAATACACATAGATAGAGAGAGCATTTTATACACGTACATTTGGATTATTAAACCATGACAATAGCATGTAAAAAATATTAAATAAACAATATACATTATCCACATTAGACCAAAAAAATGTGTATTTAATATAAAAATGACACAAATATTTCTGGATGTATGAATGTATGTATAATGAATGTATATTAGGGTGTTTCGTTTGAAACGAATATTTTTTTTTTCCTCCGACACTGTGAAATATTGTTCTCAACACTGAAAAAAAAATTCCCTGAAAATTTGAGCCCTTAATTTTAATTTAAAGTACTTCCTTTTTTATTTTGAATTTTTCCCATTTAAAATACATGTATTTTAAACCACGTTTTTTTTAAATTTCTGTATCTTGGCTGGATTTTAAACTATTATGTTGATAAGCATTGATATTTGTAGTATATTTAACGCTCTTTTGAAGACCTTAGGACAATTTCAACCCAACTTATTTCATATTATTTTTATTAGCCCTGTTAGTCATTTTTTTTATTTTTTTCAGGGCTAATAAAAATAATATGAAATAAGTTGGGTTGAAATTGTCCTAAGGTCTTCAAAAGAGCGTTAAATATACTACAAATATCAATGCTTATCAACATAATAGTTTAAAATCCAGCCAAGATATAGAAATTAAAAAAAAACGTGGTTTAAAATACATGTATTTTAAATGGGAAAAATTCAAAATAAAAAAGGAAGTACTTTAAATTAAAATTAAGGGCTCAAATTTTCAGGGAATTTTTTTTTCAGTGTTGAGAACAATATTTCACAGTGTCGGAGGAAAAAAAAAATATTCGTTTCAAACGAAACACCCTAATGTATATATTATTTATAGAATATCATTTTTTACCTTACCTCATATTTTAGTTGTTCGTGTCGAAATAAAAAAAAATGGAATATGTACTTATGGAATCAATTCTGGGTGTAACTATCTGTCTCGCTGTGATAGAAAGTTTTTACTACTGAACCGGTTGATCTAGAGAGCAGTTTGGCTAAATGATAGTAAACGGTAGACCAAGAATAAACCTGAGTTATAAAAATAAATTTTTATGCTCTTTGTTTTTATATAAATGAGCAAGAGAGAGTAAGACTAAGAAAGTGCTTTCAACTTCATTGTCTTCATAAAGACGTATCTAGGTTTCAAAAGAACGAAACCCTGTTGATGGATTTTAACAATTTATTTTCTACACAAATCGTTACATTTTAGTATAATGTTTTAGATAAAATTCTCCTTTTGCAATATTTACTGCAAACTAGTTGTAATCAAATCTATCTGTATTTATTTTTAAGTTTGACCGGCTCGATTCATTAATTTCAATAGATGAACCTTGCAATAAATACTACGTGTATGATCAGTATTTACTGCAAGTACATTTAGGTACTACAAAGATTTGAAAAACGTTATGATATTGGAATTTGTAAATGTAACATTTATTCACAGTTTAAAAAAATTTGAAATTACAAAATAATTTAATAAATGTAATTATGTTAAACCAAATACAAATTTTTATAAACATCTTGGCATAAACTGTATATTCTTTTGGATCGTTTCATCAAAATTTCAGCTTTTTATTTCTTGGGTAAGCATAAATTCTCATCTTCTTTAAACCATGCTGAATTACTTTCAATTATTGCTTTGCATTCCTCTAAAATAAAATGTAAAAGAATAAAATACACCATGTCAATTAATACATTTTACCTGTCACTGCATCTACAGATCCAGCGTCGCCACCATATTCTGTTGGTAATAGATGTCTGGGAACATATTCGTAAACTTTTTCATAATTCATTCCATACACATAAAACTAAAAAATTAAGTAATTCGGGTAAGATATATACGAGTGTATGCCATAAGGGTTCCGAAGTTCGTACTATGTGGAATGTTTGAAGCCTTGCATTTTTGAGTTAAAACAAATCTTTAGTTCTACTAATTGAGATCTACATGTTGACACCCCACACACCTAGATATCAAAATAAAAAATTCTATGACGCCCCTCTCTATTATTCGAAAATTTTAAATTATATTGTTGATTTTAGTATTTGTCGTTGGTAGTCCCAAATCTCGTTACCAAATTTTTTTTCAGAATTTTTGAGGCACTATTTTTGATTTAGAAAAAAAATAGAAAAAGGGTCATATTCCGCTTGTTTGGTTATACATTTTTACGTGCCACATGTCTTGGTATAAAAAAAAATATTTTTTTTACCTAGCTTTAGCTCCTTAGTGCCCCCCCCCCCCCTTGTACATCTTTTACTACAGGACGTCATTTTACATATTCAATAAAAAAATTTAATGTCTAGCTTATATACATAGTTTACGAGTTATTTAACTTTGAGTGAAAAGGACGGACGAACGACAAAGTGAGATTAATAGGGTTTCTTCGGAACCTTAATAACACATAAAAAATGAATCAAGTGAAGTCACGCACAGACCGAAGCGAAATATTCGCAACGGCAGCGATTATTCCGCTCAGGTCTGTGTGAAACTTTATAAGTAATGTATGCACAATGCACATACTTACAATATTTTGCCATTTTTCAGATAGACAAGATTTACATAAAGATAACAATACTCCAAATCTAGGTGGTGCATTTATAATATGCACAGTTAGTTTGATAGGTATTGAATATTGTGCTACCGCTAAACACTTCCATAAGAAACTTGGAGAATATTGCAGACAATGAGAAAAAGTAAGAAGTCGTGCATCAACAATAAAAATTATTCCATTTGAGATTCGATTTTCCTTGATTAGAATGTCCATTATCATAAAATTTATTTTATATTTATCCCAAATAGAAACCTTCTTTGTATCATGAAGCCCTATGCGTTCCAAAAGATACACTGGACCATTTAAAGAACTATTTTTCAGTACTAATATAGTTCTGAAATATAATAATTTTTTATACAGACAGTTAAAAAATGTATGAATGTACTATAGTACTGACAAAAATGAATAAAAATATAATATAAAATAATAAGACTGTTTTACTCCTTTTAGTTATTACAATTCTACCTAAAATATCCAACTGCTTTTGTCACGTTATAAATAAATCAGACATTTATCTTACCCAAGAGTTAAAACATGTTGTGTATTTTCCAAGAATGGGTCTCTATTCAAAAACAATTCTGGAACATTAGATTTATGGGGATGATAATAATTTCTAATAACATTTTTGGTTTTTTCCATATCAAATTCGCACGACTTAAAAAATGATAAAATAAATTTTTCATCTAAAAATATATTATAATATATTATAAACATTAAAATTAATAAAAATATTTTTTATAGTTATAAATAATGGATGTATATCATATAATACCTGTACGAAAATTAATTTGTGGATTATCTTTTAACCAGTCCTTAATATAAACTAAACGATCTTTTACTGTTTCCAACTCACTATTATCCAACTCGGATGTCTGTATTGGGTACATTATGAATAAAAATAAACACTATTTTACTTAAAATTCATATTTTAGAAACAATACTTCCATAAACAATTTCAAAAATGTAACTAAATAATTTTTTATAAAATTAAAATACATTGTATTGATTTATTTAAGTAATTATTAAAAAAAAATAATTCATTAATTACAAAAACTTCAAATCAGAGACGTCAATGTATTGTCATTGGGGGGTAACAGCCATCTTGTGTACAAAAATAATAAAATACTTATATAAAAAGCGCGGCAAATAGAGCGGAACAAAAATATTGTTGTACTATAACGTAATGGTATCAGTCTTGAACAATACCCCAGTGTTGAACATTTTTAAATTAAATATACTGAAATTGAAATGTTTGTTGATATTGGATTACTGCCATTATTGGATATTAATCCATATACATTAAACTATCTTACAGCGTGATTTGATCATAATTGATCGTTTTGATTAAAAAGAGCGGACAAATATTGATCGCAGTTCGACAGACTACCAAGAAAAGTATATTTTCATATGTAATTGTTTTACATTGTTTTTTTTTTAATTTTATGGCTCTTTATTTTATAACGTTTGTCTAGTAGTACTAATCATTTTGTAATCATTAGCAAATATTCATCACTGGGTGTTCATTACTGGTTTTATTTTGTTCATTACTGGAAAAAACATATACAAAAGAAAAGCCTGTAATTAAAAAAACAAAGTATATTTTGCTAATTAAATTGTTTTGATAGAAAGAGTAGTTGTTTTATTAATATAATTTAATTCATGAAAATTACAAAAAAAGAGCCCACCAATCCCAAAATTCAATACACATTGCTCTTAAAGCGTTCAAGACTGGTGTCAGTACCTTAGCTTATAAACTCTACTATATACCCACCAGTTAAAAAAATTACTAGAAACATCAATAAAAAGTTTATGTATATCTCATGATTATATGGTTTTAGTTAGCGGTATTATTTATTTTTTTTATTTAACCTTATATCGTCCATTATATTTGTGTTCATTTTGCGCCAATTTTTTTTACGCCGGTGTCTCTCGGAACGGAACCCCGGCGTAAAACGACGTTTACCTGTATTATTATTTGGTTTTAGTAAAGTAAGAAAAACTTGAAATATAAAAAATAAGAAATGCTCGATATCTAGTAATATACTGATTTAAAATTGTTTTATGTTTCGTAAATGATTCTAGAAAACATACATAAATACTGAAATTAATAGGTAGGTATGTTATTTTAAGAAAAAAAAATGTTTGAATTGTCTATGGGGTCACACCGATCTACGCATCGGGTACAAACTTTCTAGTGACACCACTGTTACAAAAATGCATTTAAATCATCAGTGACCTACGCAATCGTTGCTTTTTTGCAGATATCATTTTTTTTGTTTTCATTAATATTATTCATTCATTATGTACAGGATGTATGTTATTTATCCAGACTCCGTAATATTTCAAATCGAATTTCAAAACAAAATGTTATATTTAAAAATTTTGGGTTCAAAATTATTTATTTAAAATTTTGTATAAAAAAATAGAAGTTAATACAGAAAAAAATGAACTTGAGCCTATTAGAATCTAAATTCGGGCCCAGGTCTAAAGGCTGTAGCCGGGTAAGCATGCAAAACATACCTTTACATGGATTTGGCTGATTATTTTTTTGGAAGTCACATTCTATTAAACATTCAACCTGACCAAATATTAGCTTCCAAAAACTTATAGTTTTCGAAAAAAAAATTTTTTTTTATTTTCAAAAAAAAATTTTTGTTTGATAATCTGTCAGTCAAATTTGATGGTACTTGAAATATATTATAGAGGTACTTATGACTCATCAGAGGTAATTTTATTATGATCCTCTGTACATAATAAACCAGAAAAAAAAATTAATAAAATTTAAAAAATCAAAAAAGACCATGTTGTCTTAGGAGGGCAATCACAAATTTTTTATATATTATACCTTGTATGTACCCAAACAACATATCAAAATCCCAAATTGATACAAAGGGTATAACATACTCGTATAAATTCACATGCGGTCGTATCGGAGTGGCGCGAGCGTGGCGCGGGCGAGTTCAAGTGTGTTAATACTTTTAAAATATCTCTAATTTGTTGCTAAACAGGACTGGGCTAACCCAGAAGCATATCAAAAATTTGACGGGGCCCATAGTCTGACAAAAACAAAATATAGAGGCCTTAGCCTGGAATATATGGGAACTGCTCCATTGAATTAATTTTACATTTTTTTTTCTCATAGGTTGCTTTTTAAATAAAATTAAATCGCCCTAAATGTCTGTGCTTCAATATATTCATTTTTGCTCAGATCATTTTTAGAAAAAATAAATAAATCTTGTCTATAGTTTTTAATGGAAGAAGATTCGCTAGTTCACAGCGGAAATGTGATTTGTTACTACTAAAGTCGATTATAAACATTTATAAGCGATTTGGGGTGATTTTTTGTTACTTAAAAAGCAACCTATGAGAAAAAAAATTGTAAAATTAATTCAATGGAACAGTTCCCATATATTCCCGGCTACGGCCTCTATATTTTGTTTTTGTCAGACTATGGGCCCCGTCAAATTTTCGATATGCTTCTGGGTTAGCCCAGTCCTGTTTAGCAACAAATTAGAGATATTTTAAAAGTATTAACACACTTGAACTCGCCCGCGCCACGCTCGCGCCACTCCGATACGACCGCATGCGAATTTATACGAGTATGTTATACCCTTTGTATCAATTTGGGATTTTGATATGTTGTTTGGGTACATACAAGGTATAATATATAAAAAAATTGTGATTGCCCTCCTAAGACAACATGGTCTTTTTTGATTTTTTAAATTTTATTAATTTTTTTTTCTGGTTTATTATGTACAGAGGATCATAATAAAATTACCTCTGATGAGTCATAAGTACCTCTATAATATATTTCAAGCACCATCAAATTCGACTGACAGATTATCAAAAAAAAATTTTTTTTTGAAAATCAAAAAAATTTTTTTTTTCGAAAACTATAAATTTTTGGAAGCTAATATTTGGTCAGGTTGAATGTTTAATAGAATGTGACTTCCAAAAAAATAATCAGCCAAATCCATGTAAAGGCATGTTTTGCATGCTTACCCGGCTACAGCCTTTCAATTAATGAAGAGGAAATATTGTCTACTATGAAATACATTAAAATATATTTAATTACGTTTATTGTTAAGAACTTCTAATACATATTTTTAAATATTACATTAAATGTCTAAATTTTAATATTATATTTTTTCTTCAGGTAAATATAAATTATCACCATCACGAAACCATGCTTTGTTACTTTCAATATTTTTTTTCCATTCAGCTAAAAGGAACGTTTATAATTATTAAAATACTGCACAGTTACCATTATGACATTTTTTACCTGCGATTTTCATAAAAGGTTCTCCAGTTCCTCCATAATCTATTGGAATTAATTCCTTTGGAAAATGTTTATAGATTTTATTATAATCATTTTGATATATAAAAAGCTACAAGAAAACAATAAATAATAACAAGACGAGACGAGACGAGACGAAAGTCAAGTAAGTCTCGTCTCGGTATTTGGATCTTAAGTCTCGAATTTTACTAGTGACAGTCTCTCTCGATTTTGTCTCATGAAAATTAAGCTGACTTCGTACCATACACGTAAACTTTGTATATTAACAACGTTGACAGCTGGACAGAACATGGATTATGACGTCTCAAACGCTTCAACCAATCACGTCGCGTTTTAAATGCGAGCTGATTTTTATGATTTTTAATATTAAATTATTTTTTAATCCTCCGTTAGGCGCGCGAATTACATGCGTAAGTCATTTTTTTAAATACTGTATTTGATTCGCTATAACTCACGATATCGTACTAAAACGCTTCAAGGAACTAACTAACAATATACCAGGAAGTGTTTTTAACAACTACTGTGTGTAAATAGGGTATAAGTATTAGTTGTAACAGTTTTTTAAAGAGTAATCCACACGCCTAACAACGGAGGGTTAATTACATTTAGATTTAAATATTAAGCTACATATTGGGATCAAACTGGCTTAATTCGGACGATATGATTCCAATTTAATTTTAATGAGACGAGGCAGAGACGAATATCAACTTTATTTGTAAGTCTCGATTTAAAATATTTATCAATAAGTCATAACAATTTACTATATTAAACTTTAAATCAATAATAATTAATTATTGCATATCAAAGAACACAAACCGAAAACATTTTTCGATCTTGGTCACGTGTAAATGACGAGAACGAGTTAAAACTGATCTATTTTTTTACGTTTAAAAATTCAAATATTTACCACATCTTTCAGACTGCCCATGATGGATTTAGATAATGAAATCAGAAAACTGAATCCAAACGAAGCATTTATTAGGTGCATTCCCAAAATAGGAACAGGTAATATATGTTGTATTGACGAAAAACATTTTATCAAAAATGTTGGAGTATATTGCATTGAATTACTAATTGTCAGTTGTTTCGTATCCACTAATAGCATAACGCCTTTCGAAGATAACTTAGATTCTTTCATAAGTATATCAAAAATCATAAAATTAGCTTTATATCTTTCCCATATCGAAGTTGTTTTTGTATCAGTGACACCCAGTCTATCAAAAAAATAAATGGGAGTATTGTCATCGAATGTTTTATTCAAACAAACCACAGCTCTGAAAAAATAACAGTCACAACATAAGCCGAACATATTCGCTTTAACCTCGATTTCTAATTATAATATATTAATTATTTTTTTGCAAATTTAGTAAATTTTCTCATCTTTTAAATGCTTTAAAAAAATTATTGTCACAATTTTTGATGCTAGGATATTCAAGTTTAAATGAAAAAAGTACCCTATTAAAAATAAACTTGATCCCACAATATTGATATAAGTAAAACATCTGAAAAAAATTATGAATATTTTTTAACAAGAAACAAAAACTTTTTCCCTTTTACAATTTTTTTCAAAAATTGATTGATTTTCGAAAAAAATCCCAAAAAAAAATTTGTTATAAAAAGTACGGCCAAGTCCTAAACGTATACAAAAAATTCAGAATGCAATTTCTCAGCCAAATTAAAAATAATTTATTGGAAACTTTGTTCACATCGAAGATCTAGTTTTCATATTCTTTGATAAAACTTAATTTTTGGATACATTTTTAACATTAGAACTATGATTAAAAAATTTTCTTTTTATAGGATTATTTAAACTCAAACATTGTTTTTTTTTCGTATTTGAAGATTAAGTTGAAATTTTTTAAATTCTACTAGACAATAAATGTTGTTTAAGCTTTAATAATCTTTTTTTTTCTGTGCGACCAAACTCGAATATCGAAACACTAAAAAATGTTAAAACAAATTTGAAACAAATGTTTTAAAGCTGAGAAAATTTCTTAAAAAATAGTTACCTTGAAATTTTGGAAAAAAATTAAACGTCGTCGTGAGCAACTTTCAAAATTACAAAAAAAATCTTTATTTTTTATTTTTTATTAAACCGCGGTTTAGTTACAAAAACAAGTTTAAAAAATATAAAAATACTCATGAATTCAAGAAGAAGATAAAATTTTCTTCAATTTTCATACTCTATAAGTAAAAAAAGGATCATATTTGACCTATTGGCACTACTTTGAAAATGAGCAATTTTTTTAATAAATTTAGGTGGTTAATTTTTTTTCGTGAATGTAATTATAATTTATTGACTTACCCGTTTTTAAAAACACTTTGCAAAGGTTCTGATAAAGGATTTCTATTTAAAAATAACTCTGGTAGATTTTTTCTTGCTGAATAAACTCTTTCAATCAATTCTTTTGCTTTTTCTACGTTATGATCACTTAATTTTAAAAATGTCACAATATACTCATCATCTAAAAAATAAATATATATTATATAGGATATGATTTATATATAAGGATTCGTATGATTTTATTTAACTTACTAGTTTGAAATTTAATGCATTTGTGTTCTATTATCCATTTTCTTATGTTTAATATATTATCATCTATGTTTCCATTATTATCTACAGAATTCTTATTCATTTTACCAAATACCAAGTATCTTTAAATAAAATTTTATTCTACTTAACAGCCAGAGTAATAAAGATATATGAATAAAGAAAATAGAGATTATGATTAAATATTAAATGATAATATATTAATATTATCTCTTTTTTCTTCGTTTGTTATCTATACAGATTCAAATTTGTTTATCATTTTATCACACCAAACACTTTCTTATTAAACTACATAGCATTGTATTATTATTTAAGTTGTCTTAAGGTTATTGGCCTAGCACCCCGTAAGTTGTGAACTAACCGTATTTTAAAAAATATATATATATTTAATTACGAAAAATTTTGTTTCAATTTTTATGCAGAACAAATGTACATTTAATGGAATTTTTCATTTACCGTGAATTAAAAACTCTATTTTTAATATCCAATTAGTCAAAAATCAAACGTTAAAAAAAAGTAAAATATATGAGCTATCCATAAATAACATATTAAATTTTTAGACTTTTATCTAGATACATTGCTCTAACGATCGAATAAATTTAAGTTTAATAAATATATTTCACTATACAAATATATATACTTATATATTAATTTTATTAGAAAAGTTGTATGAATCTCACCATATACTTAAAATAACTTAAAGGTCGACATTTGATATATTTGCGTATTGTTTAAACTTCATTAGATTCATTACGGGTATTTTATTGATAAACTTTTGATCTTTATAATTAATATCTATAAATGTGAATATCATCTGTGTAAAGTTTTTTGATCCTGATAATTAAAACAACAATTATTTAAGTGTTAATATAACATTGACTATACAAAAACGATATTTTACTATTAACCAGACTATGTTTTTCTTACGTATTTTTGGTCGCTGAAAACAACTTTGGTAATAAAAAAATCTCGCCAACCTCTGAAATTCTTTGCCATCGTCAAAATATAGCAAAACAATATCAATTTTGAGAGCCTCAATAGGCCGTGATAATTTTTTAAATCAAAACTAAAATAATGGTTTTTACTTTGATTGCAAAAAAAACTAGGTAATGCTCGTACAGCGACACAAAAAAATTAAATTGAAGATAAAAGTTTCATCTATATACAAAAGTAATTCATTAGATTTGGTAAAAAAATTATCACCACCGTGTGGAGTGACTCTTAAAATTGATTAATTATTTTGCTATTTTTTCCTGAAAGCAAAAAAAGTTATTATCTCATTAATTTTCAGTGCCTAAAAATATGTAATAAAAAAATGTATTTATTTCATAACTGTATAATTGTAAATATTATAATTTTTGATACATAAGTATACATCTATGATTTTGAATCATAACAAATTAACTGCTAAATTGTGTACTATCAAAAAAAAATATTTATAAAAAAATAACGTAGTTAATATAGATACCATAAATAAACCAAACGAAATAATACATAAAACTAGTTTTATCAAAAAATTACTAAAACATCAGTTATCGTGTTATGTCCTAACACCATCGAATATCAATATCCATATTTATAAATATTCTTCAGATAAGTATAATTTGTCCCCTTCTTGAAACCATCTAATATTACTCTCAATCGTTTTTTTCCATTCAGCTAATAAGAAATTTTAATATTATATTTAATAATAAATTAAACTGTTAGCATTTTGATTTATTTACACATATTTTACCTGCGATTTTCAAAAAAGGTTTCCCATTTCCTCCATAATCTATCGGAACTAGTTCTTTAGGAAAATGTTCATAGATTTTAACATAGTTATTTTTATATATAAAGAGCTACAAAACAACAAAAATGTAGAATTTGTTACAGGAAAAAATTGTACTTCATAAAAGAGAGACGCCAAACTAAATGAACATACGATTCAATTTAGAATCAAAACAAACTTATTCTATCAAAGAATTTAAAAAATGTAGAATACTAATAGAAATTATCAAGATAATTTATTCTTAGAATCTCTTAATTAAATTTTACATTACCACTTCTGTTAAACTGCTGGTCATGAAAGATTTAGCCAATGACAAGACTAACCCAAATCCCAATGGAGCATTTAAAACGTGTATTCCCAAAATAGGAATGGGTAGTATCTTTTCTACTAATGAAAGACATTTCAACAAAAACGTTGGAGAATATTGCATCGAATTACTAAAAGTCAATTGTTTTGCATCCACTAACATCATTATTCCTTTCGAAGATAACTTAAATTCTTTCATAAGTATGTCGAAAATCATAAAATTAACTTTATATCTTTCCCATATCGAAATTGTTTTTGTATCAGTGGCACCCAGTCTATCAAAAAAGTAAATGGGAGTATTGTCATCGAATGTTTTATTTAAACAAATCACAGCTCTGAAACAAAATTTACCAACTATTAGATATACAGTGTATTTCAAGTTGATTAGATTAGTCCGTATATAAAACTGTCATGCATTTGTATGCATATTATCCCAGAGACGTCAGTTAAAAATTTATAAAATGCAAATATGCTTTAAATGACAATTGAATTCATAACAGTATGTATGAGAGATGATAGTTCCAAATAGACGTTTCTCTGTTAATCAATTATCACTTAAATACTTTTAAAGACAATATAAAACATTTATTATTTATTTATTTTATAATTCTAAACAAATTATATTTATTTTAAAATCTGAATGATACGCCAATGACTCGTGGAGTGATATAGTAACAACGCTTATCTAAGATTAAGACATAGGAAATTTAACATAGGGTGAAATAGAAGTGTTGTAGTAGCCCTAATAATAAATATAAGGACGTGTAATTGGTGCATTTTGAAATACCCCCGGGAAACATACTAATCAATTTTAAATTAGTCAATTGTGTTTTTTTACAACTTTGATAAAGAATAAAATACATTTAATTAATGTTAAATATCCTAGATAAAATTATTATTACATTTTTTGAAAGGCATCAATGTTATAAAAACAAAACACTATTGACTAATTTAAAAATCAGTTAGTTTCGCGGCGGTATTTCACAATTTTGTATAAATATATTTGTATAAAGGCTACTACAACATTTCTAATTCACTCAATGTAAAATTTCCTACTTGGAATCAGAATACACTGTATAACTGATACTAATGCTTATAATTAACTTACTTACCCATTTTTTAATACATTTTGCAGCGTTTCCGATAAAGGATTTCTATTAAGAAAAAATTCAGGTACCTCTTTTCTCGCATAATAAAATTTCTCAATTTGCTCTTTAGTTTTTTCTATATTATAGTCACTTAATTTTAAGAATGACTTAATATACTTATCACCTGGAAATTACATATTATATTATAGAATGTATAGTATCTATCAATTATTTTTATTTTTCTGTATAAAGAGTGACTACATTCAAGTTATTTTATTTTACATACTTGTTTGCAATTTTATATATTTATGTTCTAATATCCATTTTCTTATGTTTAGTATAGCATCCAATTTTGTACTATTGTTTATAGAATTATTATCCATTTTAACAAATACCAAATACACTTTCTCTTTAAATAAATTATATTATATGGCTAAAATAACAAATATTTATTTATTATTTTAACGAAAGCATATGCATGTATACTATTTTATATCACTACATCATTAAAATAACTTAAAGATTGACGTGTATTTATATACATATATGTACCAAATGTACCTACACATATAATTTTTATTATATTTTAATGTTTAAACCTCATATGGATTATTAATTACATATAAGTAATAAACTATACATATATACCTATGTATACCATAAATATTCATAAAATATAATATATTGCATGTGTTGTTTCTCTGAATTAAAATATCTGCAAATTATTTCATGAAGTTATTAATTTAATTTAGTCTTTACATCAAATTTATTATTTTAATGATTCTAAATTATATACACTTTTAAAGTAGGTATATTAAATATCTTAAAGATTTTAATCAACACTTAATTGTCTAAAAGATCCTTCCAAACCAAACAAGTCTTCTGAGGTTTTTGGTTTTCCTGGTCGTAACTTTTCATACGTACAATAAATTTTATCTTCTTCAAACCAATCTGCATAACTCTCAACTTTTGTCTTCATTTCCTCTAAAAAAATATCATTATCATATAATATTAAATAAAACTTAAAAGAAAATATATGTACTACAATATAGTTTTTATCTTTGTTCAAAAATATATGTACCTCTTAGTTGCTCAATTGGTCCAGCATTACCTCCATATTCCTCTGGAAGAATCTCTTTAGGAATATATTTATACAATGATTCATAATCTTTGTTATGAACGTATAACTAAAATTAAAATTCACAATCAAAAAATTGTATTTTCTGCTGACTTTTGTAACAGTTATTTATGTTGACGTAAATTTTCACTTGTTGTACTCAGAAAACACGACAACATCGACACAAAAACAAAAACCAAGTTAACAAAATATTTTTTCTGCATTCAAAATTTTACTTACCCTTTGTTTCAATTTCTCCTTTGAAAAGGACAAGAATATATTAAATATCGTTTCAAATCCTGGAGGAGTATTAATGAAATGTATTCCTTGGGGTCTAATGGGGTATCCTTCCTGGAATGTAGTCATACTCTTTTTAATAAAACTCGGAGTGAACTGCATAAAATGCCCAATAGACGACATATCCAAATCAAGAAGAACCCTAATTCCATTTACGATCATTCTATCGCTCTCGATTAACATTATATCGTTTACTATGTAATTGAGGCGAAACACATCCGTTATGTGAAGTTTTGCAGGATCATAAATGCCACCACGCGAAAGAAATACTACAGGAGCTGTAGGATCGCTTGAATTTTTTAATGGAATGACAGTTCTGAAAAATCATTTTTTCACTGTTTATTCATCATATCACATACATATGTACAAGCAAAAATTTACGAATTGCCTAACCTAACCTAACCTAACCTAACCTAACCTTAATATAATTATTCGTTGCTCTCATCTACCTTATTATCGCCCACATTTTTTCACATCGACCTATATGATAGATGGTCAAACGTTTACTTTTGTAGCAGATATTTACTATACAGTTTTATATAAAAATAAATATCGGTATGGAGAACCATACATGACTTCCATGTTCTTTTTATCTTTTTAAATAATTTTTAAATATACATTTTTTTAAATATTTTATTTATATAACCTACTACTATGAATATACATATCGTAATACATTAAAAAAACATAAATACTTACAACGGTTACAGCTCTTTTTGCCATTTGTATATAAATATTAGTTTTCTAATGTCAAAAACATAAAACACATTCGTAGAAAAACTAATTTGACAATTTGAATTTAGTTGTATTTGTTTCCAAGGAAACATGAATTAATGACGTATTAGTATTTAAAATTCAAATTTTAAGTGTGTTTTTCACCCCTTTAATGGCTGTTTAGGCATGTACAAATAATAAATGTCCGTTAGATTCAATTGAACTGCAAATGTACCAAATCTTATGAAAATTAGTGAGATAATACTCGCAATATTCACTTTTTAGACGAAAAAAGTTACAAAATTGCGAATATTTCCAAAACCCCTAATCCGATTAACACCAAAATCAATAGGTCTGGAGTACTCACTGAGACAAACATTTTCCCCAAAAATAATACAGATCGGTGCATTTTTACAGTAGTTATCGTGAACGAAAGAAAATTCTACATCCGCACAGACACACAGACACACAGACACACGGACACACAGACACACAGACACACGCACAGCCGCCATGCGGAAATTAACTTTTCTTTAAGTTTTGAAGTTAGTACAATCAGAATTTGTCATTTTCTCGGACACGATTTTTCGATGGTATTACAATACTTCCATTTCTTTCAGAACATGGAAGTAAAATGCTGCTTGGAGACACCTGCTGGCGCCATTTTTGAGTTAGAAAAAAATAAAATAAATAGCAGTCATATTCTACTAATTGAGTTCTACATGACACCCCACACGTATACAATTTTTTTGTGTTTTTTCTTTTTTTTATATTTGCTTTAAAGCCCCCTGCAGGCGCCATTATTGATATAGAAAAAAATAATAAAGAGGGTTAAATTCCACTGGTTTGCTTATACATTTTGACGTGCTACATACCTAGGTATAAAAACATATTTTTATTTTACCTAGCTTTAGCTCCTTAGAGCCCTCCCCCCTCCTGAAAAATGAATTTTTCAACAAATTTGTACATTTTTTACTAGAGGACATCATTTTACATGTTCAGCAAAAATTTAAAGGTTATTGCTCATATAGTTTACGAAATATTTTGTTTTGGTTGAAAAGGACGGACGGACGTTCGACAAAGTGAGATTAATATGGTTTCTTCGGAATCCAATTAAAAATATATATATTTTTATACCCTTCAATGCATACATGACGAGCACAAAACACAACAATGGTTACACTAATATTCCTCTTTTTAATGCTCTTCTTATATATTCCGCCTTAAGCAATAACACTAAAAATATTAGTAGGCCTCTAGCAAATAAATGTCATTTTCGTAATAAAATAATAATTTACCCAGTTTTCAATACTTCTTGCATGATTGAATCCATAGGATTACGATTCGCAAATAATTCAGGTACTGCTAAACGCATTGTATAGTATGTGTCTATTTTTTCTTTTGTTCTTTCTAAACTGAACTTGCATCCTCTCAGGAATGTTAAAATCCATTGATCATCTTCAAAATCAAATATTACGTCATAAACATTAAAATATGAAAATTATTCCAAAAATATAATATATTAAAATTATTACCCATTCGACATTTTAAATGAGGCTGTTTAAGAATCCATTCTTTTATGTATTGTATATCACTTGGAATCCTGTCTGGTACTTCATTTAATTTTTCTATTGCCTTTTCTTGCAAGTCTTTCGATAATGGCCGAATCATGGCTAAAAAATACTAACTAAAAATACGCATAATATACATTCTGTAATATTACATAGTTGAAATTCATACCTTGAGTATATTTTACAAAAACAAAATTTTTAATCTGTCTTGTATTCACGTTTTTAACCATAAAAATCGACTGATTAAAAAATTTATTATTACCTATAATACATATTGTAGTATATCTATCTTGTACACACTTGTACCTAATCTTATCTTATCATCATATTTAATATATTATTCTTCAGTGTCAATATAAAAATTATATAATATATCCTTTATTGTATTTTTATCTAATATTATTTTAATTAAACTACAACTTTAATACGTATATAATTTATTAAAATCCAAATATAACATAACAAATTAAACTAGTATTTTTCTATGTATACCATTATAAAAATACTCGTTAATATGCATTAATAAATACATTTAATATTATACAGTTATCACAAATAACATATACATATGCAGGTAGATACATTTTAAATTTAAAAAAAATTATGAAATTATTTTAAATAATATAGACATTTACATTATATGAAAATCATAAAAAATATATAATTTTAAAATTACAGTTAAATATATTGATTTGAATTAAAGAGAGCGAATAACATTCTTTATATATAAAGGTATAATTTGTATATATAAGATATTTAATATACGAGTAAGTACTAAAATTTAGGAATGAAATATTTATTAAACATTTTACATCAGTCGTTATCAAAATGTTTTACGAGTAAAAAACATGCAGTGAATAAGTAGTTTTAAATTTCTATCATATAACAACATTTAATGTAACAGGTAATAATAATACTACTGTTTCTAACAAAAAAGTATTTTGTAGTATTTCGCGATTTTCTGAAGTAAGACAATTTTTTTTTCATTTTTGCGCTTATTTAAATACCACCTTATATGTAATTACTATAACAAAAATTTTAATTCGACTTTAGTCTTTAATAATTTACTAGGTATAATTAATAAAAACAATCTCCTTAGTTAGTTGGACGCTACTGGAAAAAAAAATTATAACTATAGGTCCATTTTTTCTATTTATTTCTATTGAATAATTCTAAAACGTTCACTGTTCTATTTTCTTGTTGTATCCATAAGAGTTGATAGCTGAAAAACAAATTAATTAAATGTGTATAATATATATTTTATCATAGTTTTAAATATTTAACTTTAAAACCAAAGAAACAAGAAATTAAATTATATTTCATTTTTTATCATGGACAAAATTTGTTATTATTAACTTTTTTTTTACTGATAAAACAAAACTTAACCAGATCAAATGACTAAGCAAAACAATAAATCTTATCTTTTAAATTAATTCAAGTACATTTTTTAACTCATTGATAGTAAACTTATATTTAAAATGTGTTCATAAATATTACATACAATATAGAATTTAAAAAAAAATCTGACATTAAACCCATTAAGAATAGAATTTTTAATATATATAATAATACATTTCCTTTATGATCTGAATCGTTAACTTTTGGCTTTAAATGTTTTATATATTATTTATTATAAATCTGATTCTGTGACAGACAATATTAATTCAAGTGAAACGGTTTTGTCTGCGTTCTCAAGGTCATCATTTAAAACTTAGTGTAAAAATCTTGAAAATATTAAAGTTTATTTTGTTATTATCAAAATATGTTTAATTTTTATTTTTCTATATTTCTTTGCAAAAGTGACAAATGAACAAACTTATGGGCGATCCAGTATTACAGTAAACACATTTTTAGATTGAAAAAACTCTACTCTGAGTTACATACCTTCATATTCTTTATCACACATAATAAGCAGTTCGAGCCACTGACTTCCAGTGACTCTTGGCAAGTCCAGAGTACCTCCGTAGCATTCCGGAAGGCACTTGGGGCTCATATGTTTATGCAACGATTTACGATCGTTGCCGTGGAAGATGATACGGCTACGCAACTTCTCGCGAAGGAATGGCCTAAATAACGCGAACACTATATTGAAGATGTATGGCTGGTTAACGATGTGGATGTTCTTTATTCTTAACGGGACGCTGTCCTGAAATTTAATCAATTATTTTACTGTTTTTATTGATATTTTGAAGATTCTGAAGAGGAAATAACAAACTGTAATTTTTTCTACAATAAGTATACTGAAAACAACATTTTGGAGGTTCAATCAAGCATATATACCATATTTAACAGTAGTAATATGCAGGAAGATATACATAGATAATATATGCCATTTTGTGTTTAACTCAATTTTGCTCAGCAGGGCAGAATAATAAAAATAATTTAATAAAATTGTTAATCAATCCAAAGTGTCCTATTTTTCTGAAATTTGTTGAAAGTGGTTTATACATAACTAATGGTTAAATTGGATTAAGTTGTAATTTTATAAGAAAAATATATTTACGAATTTTCCATTATCTTAACAGGATAACAAATATTTGCATGCATCTAAAATAACATTGACTTCTATATGTTCTGTAGTTAAAATCTACACCATGTAAATTGTCCCACATAATATTACATATGTAGTACCTGGTATTAGTATTATTAATTATTAATAATACCTATCGAATTAGTTGAACAAAAATTAGTTTATCGATTGTTCTGATTTTAAATCGATTCTATTTTCATTTACCTGCAGCCAGTCCACGATTCTCTTAGCAAACGGTGGAGTGAATTTTGTCGTTTGTTGAAGAGTCAAACCATCCATATCGAATATTACAACAGCCCCACATATTTGTGATTCTGGCTCCAGCATAGCAGCTTCCAGGAAAAGCACGCAGCCTTTGAAAACTTCATCTAATGTGCATTTACTGGGCTTCCATTTCTCTGTAAATTAAGAATGGGTATATAAGAATAAGAACATATATACACTCGTATACCTATATATACTTATATGTAGAAGTACATATATTACTATTTAATAGAGAATATTAAGTAGAGAAAACCTGAAAACTAAAATATTTTTGGATTTCTGTTATTTAATGAGTTATTTTTAACATGAACGAAAGCTTTTTAATATTATTATAAAATTAATTGTCCATAGAATTTTTTTTTAAATTCAAGGTTAATTGATATTACAATAAACAAGAAAATCTGCATAATTCACTTATCAGTTCTTTCAAATATTTGATTAAATTAATAATAAAAAATATATCTACAATATCAACTTTATATGCATTTTTTTAAATTTTGTTTATAAATATTATGATAAGCACATACTTCCTAGTTCTATTAAAAGGATCCGCCTTCCTAGCTGATCTCTATTTGGTAGAACTGTGAGGATATTGTGTTCAAACACATTCCTCTCTTTACTTGGCATTAGACCATCGTAAACATCACAATGCTTCACTTTGAATGCGTAATATCGCTTGATCTGTAAAGAAATATACACTGCATTAAAAACATTTCCATATCGATTATTCAGTCAGATTCGGTTAATGCGTACTCGAATTTATTAAAAATACTTATTGTTTGTTAACAAAATAAGTACAAATCAAATCAACATTGGTCTACAGATAAAACAGTTAGGGATGTAACAATGAATTAGGAATTTATGTGATAAATAAGATTTATTGTATTTTTGTGTAAATATTAATTTAGAAAAAAAATTACTCAAAATTAAGTAATGGTAAATTATATTTAATGAAAAGTAATTTACAGGGTTTTTTGCCTTTCAAACGACTTCTCAATTCGTCATAAATCAAACCTGCTCTGCTAAAAAGTTGTTCATTAGGAACACTAGCAGATGGAGGTGATAGTAATTTCCGTACGACATTATATAATTTTTCTTGTTAGAAATGGAAATAAAATGAAAATAATGACACGCTAATGCTTCATTTTAAAATTCGCTTGATAATTTTAAAAACATATTTGCAATTATCACTTTTTTGAAAATCAGTTAAATATTCATATATCAAGATTATAAAATTTTTTTAAAGAATGTTAATGAGATATCAAGTTTACGAACAACATATTTCAATTTTATTAAAATTCATGAAATCAAATTTTTATTATTGTCACAAGTTACTCGACACGATTTTAATTTGTAGTTTTGTAAAAAATATCCGTTATAATATCCTCAAAAAAAAAGAGGATTCGATTTTTTTTAAATTCAAAGTTGCGAATGAGAATGTAAATTAATAAGGATAATCCGTAGTTGCGGATGCGGATACGGATATCCGTAACAATTTACAACTCTAAAAAAAGTTACTATACTTATTTTACTTCCTTGGACTTGGAAACGCTCTCATCTCTGAAATAGTTAATTTGCTGATCAATTTTTATTTGACTTTTTTACTCAATTTCATAAATACTTTATGTCCTTGAAATGTAACACCCTAAATATTTTTCACACAGATATTATAAGAAATCGGATAAAACAAACATTCTGATTCCATAAATTTACATATAATCGAGTTTTGCTCTATAGGTAATAATAATAATAATTAATAGAATTGCTCTTCATTAAATATAATAATGTATAATGTATATTTTAATTTGAATATTTTTAACTTTGGATATGAATGTCGTGAGAAATTCATGTTTTTTATTTGAGTTAAAAATATATACCTACATTATTATCAAATAAAAAAATGCTCCTTTAAACATTTCTCATATAAATACAAAATTATTTAAAAAAATAACCGTTTGCCTTGAACTCCTAAATATGCAAATGCTTTTTACATAAAATAATATTCAAAACGAACTTAGAATAATTCTTTAAAAAAAATTCATTTAATAGTCAATAGGAAACTTTAAATTCTTCTACACTCACAAATAAATATTTTTATTTATTTTGTATTAAAAAATTTACGAGCATTTTTTTATTTAGATAGTTATAAAGTATTTTATAAACACTCACCAACGCACAAGCACTTTCCGGATAAAATTTACAAGGTCTCAAGAACCGAATCATCCAAGCATCATTGTCAAGTGGTACTCTCAAATCTGTCTCCTCTGAAAGAAAACATCTTTAAATTACAAAGTACGCAAAAAACATATCAAAATTATATGCTTTCATTAGCATGTCATGTTTTTCTAGTGATTTTTACATAGTAACTAAATGTTACATAGGAAATGCACAAAACTTCTAGCAGTTACTTGCTTATTTTACACAATTATTAATTTATATTTCTCATAAAATACCTAAGGTACTGGCACCAGTGTTCACCACTTTAAAAGCAAAATATATTGTTTTTTGGGATTGATGGACTACTTTTTAATAATTCTCGTGAATTCATGTTACTAATAAAACAAATACCTCTATATTAAATTAATTTAATTACTAAAATCCGCAAATATAGCTGTTTTTTTTTTGAAATTAAGTATAGCCTTTTATTTTGTATACGTTTTATCCAGTAATGAACAACGTAAAACCAGTAATAAACACACACACTAAAGATTACAAAATGTACTACTATATAAACGTTATAAAATTAAGAGTAGTAAAATTTAAAACAATGTAAATCATTTACATAAGAAAATACACTTTTCTTGATAGTATGCCGAACCGCGATAATATTTGTTCACTATTTTACAACAAAATTATCAATTATTGTCAAATCACGCTGTAAGACAGTTAAATGTATATATCTTACGGCTAATACGCACGAATGGGATAATTTGCAAAGAAAGTCGGCTTAAATGCAAATTATACAGACGTCTTGAATTATAATACATGAACGCATTCAAGTTTCACTAACCTAACAGAAACTTACCAACCTAAACAAGTACAGTTAACTTGTATATTATTAGAGTGGATAAATATATTATAATATGCGGATAATTTTCAAATATACATCCGGCTGTCTTGTTTATTTTGTATATTTGTGGCTATAATGCATAATACCGCATTTCAAATCAACAAATATTTCTAACTCAGTATTTAATTTAAAAATGTTCTACATTGGGGTATTATTCAAGACTGGTACCAGTACCTTATATTTATCTTTAAAAAAATCAATTGCATGCATACTGATTGTGAGTTAAGGAAATACTGAACTTAAATTAAAGTATGTATCATGTTGTCAGTTGCTACATAAGAATTTAAATTACAAATAAAAATATTTTGTTATAAATACGGATCACAATGATTCATATATACGTGTGTATGTATGTATACTTCAAGGATCCTTTAAATTAAATACATCTTATAATAAAATGATTAATCAGTATTATACAATACATAAATAATGAGATAAAAAATTAATTGAAGCAATGTAATTTATTATAAAAACCAACAATTGTCGTCATTAAGTTTGTTTTGTATATATAGATAGTAAACTCATTAAAAACCAACCACCTTATTAATAGAAAAAAGTCATTAAATACTCTATAATATATATACTATATCTATAATCTATATAATATAATATAAATATATATGTACAATGTACATAGTTAAATATAGCAACATTAATTTTTTATCTGTTGTTACAAAATGAATGTGTGTATATATGATATACATTTATAAAAAAATACTATGAAATAATGAAATCGCAAATTATGGTAAACTAATTTTCAAAATAATATTCGAATACAAAAATGTATGTAAGTTTATTTGGGGCCGAATACCTCAAATCAAATTTAATTCTGGACTATGCATTTTATGCGACTCTTGGTCAAAATTATAACTAAAAAGTTATTAAATTTAATATAATTAAAAATAAAATAAATATTTTCTTGTATATCAACTAAAAAATGTAACAACCAGCAGACATTCTACGTTATGAAGAAGAAGAAGAACTAAAAAATAAATTTAAAATGAGTAGAAATAGGCTTTTCTCAAAGCTCGGCCTTAATTAAACAATTAAGTTAGTAGGTAAGTAGTAAAATTCATAAATATGTTGATCAAGTTAATTTTTAATATTCTAATCCGCATCTGCCACGTTTTTCCCATTCAATTAAAAAATCATTAGTTAACGGAAGAGGTATTTTTTTATCATCCACTGAATTTGATTTTTAAAACTATTAAATTTTTAATATATTAAAATTTAATCATTGAATTGTTGATATGTAAGTATGATAAAAATCTTAAGTTGTATTAACTCTAATATAAAACCTTATTGCTTGTCGTAAATTGTTCTGTCCGAGACACTAATAAAATTATATTTCAATTTTATACATATGTTAGTCAATATTCGTTTATAAAATATAAATACTTATATACATAGCTTGTTAAAAATCTGAGTCGGCAATTTCAAAACTTGTTTCTTTAATATGTCTCTTTTCAAGTAAACTTACTTCAACAACATTTATATACTTAAGTAAAAAATCATTTAACCTTCATTTGCATAATGTTAACATTCAAAATCTAGAGTCTATAGACAGTACTTTCAAGACATATAATTAATATAACAAAGATCAAAATTATAAATAATAAAATAATTTTTTATTCGAATTATATACTTCCCTTCTCTCTCACTTGTGGCCTTATTAAAATTTTAAAATAAGAAAATTAACCAATGCATAGTACAAAAAAAAACAATTATTAGTTACTCTACCTTTTAATAAGTCCCTAAGTGCAACAACAGCATCTTTTACAATATCCGGATTCTCTCTCAACTCTTTCTGAGCAATTTCCTTGACTTCTGAAGTAGGAGGATCCAGTTCAAACTTCAAAACGAAATCGCCGCCGTACCTTATTGACGGCAATGCATCTAGGGTTGACAACATAGTTTCGGCAACTATAAAAAGATAATTGCATTAAAAAATATGTTTCAAACAAAATATAATTACCGTCAAAAAATAAATTAAAATATATTTCTACAAAATACAAGCAATACATCCCAAAATCTGCTGTAAATACGGTAAAAAATAATTCGCACGGATAAATAACGAAAAATGTACATTTATATAAAGCAAACAAAGTTTATATAAAATAAAAAAGTTGATTTTATTCATACTATATACAAGAGTTAAAAAAATGACTAGTATGAATTAAATCAACTTTTAAAAAATGCAATATTTAGTACGAAAAGAGTCTGAATTTTATTTTCTGCTTTTTAGTTGGTTTTAAAAGGCAAATTATTTAATTTTTTATATTTTTTATTTTGGAATTTTTAGTTATACATATGTAGAATATACATATATAATGTATAAAAAAATTAAAAAATCATGTTAATATACCTCCTGATTCCTTAACAAACATGTTTTTATCCACGACTAATAAATAATACTTAATTAATTGACAGTAATGGCACAAGGTATTTAGTAAAAACTGTAGCTATGGAAATGGAAAAAATAAATAAACGAAAAAAAAGCATTATTTGTATGTATTTATTTTGATTTTTTCTGGCTAATAGCACAGGTTTTCGTTATATTTATATCATTTTGGTTGATCTAAATTAATCATTAATAATGTTACACACGATCCAATAGCAATTTTATTTAAAATATTTTTTAAATATTCATCTTTAAAGGTTACACAAACTGTTAGAAACTATAAATTAAATTATATACATTCTTGATATGTACAACTGGTTTTTTAAAAAGAATTAGCTAATATTTTGCAATACCTAATTCGAATATAACAGTCTAGGAGTGCCTATGATTTTCTAAAGTTTATTTTAGTGTCTCATATACATAAAATAAAATAACTTCATCATAATATATGTAATAATTTAAATAAATCAGATTATCTTTTAGAAAATAAAACCACACCTTTTACAGAACAATGAATATTGTCTGAATATTTTTGCATACAAATAAAAAGAGAAATATAGATGTTTTTATTTGCGATATTTTATATTCATCAAAAATAATATTAAGTAAAGCATCGATGGTTTGTACCTACTTCAATTTGTACGAAAAACTAACAGTCGATTCATGATTACCTACTATTGGCAATGTTAATAAAAACAAATTTAGGAACAAAAAGGACACCTTGAAAGTTAATTACTGCAAAAATGTTCTATACAGGGCGTGAAATGCATGGGGATTTCCTAAACGGTAAGAGATGCAGATTCGGTTAAATGAGATGAATTGTTTGTAAGAAAGGAATGACTATTAATACATCAAAAAATATTAATAATTGTATGTTGTTTAGGCGGTAAACCCAAAAATCTGAAAATTTGGAAATTGTTTAAATGTAGATAGGTACTTTTTGTTTACGGTTTCTTAATGCATTTTTTGTATATTAATTGGTGTATTTAGAATTTTTATAAAGTAAGCCCTAACTTTATATATATATATTTATAAAGTATTTTATTACAATCATTCCTGTAGGTCATGAAAAACAAAAATCACAAAAACAACAATAGAAATAACAAATTAATATTTGAAAACAATAAACTATTACAAACAAAATGTTCTTACTTTTTTTCGAAAATAAATATGACAAGTTACATATCGTTGTAAAGTAGAGTAAAAAACACATTAAATTAATTAATTGGTATCTGCTGGATGGCTCCTTTCTCAACAGCTTTTTTATTTATTTATTATAATAAAATATACATATATACTAGTAGTAACATACATTTCGTGTGCAAATAAAACTATACTGTATCTCATGTTTTACAGTATTATGTAATAAAATTTCACATTTTTACATTATAAACTGACTACAAATTATTTCCACACTGTGAATACGTGAAAGTATCATAAAAATTATCTTAAAGATCCCGTATGTAACATGAGTCATACATAAAACTACCTTTGTTTGAGAATCTTTTAATATTATATATGTATATGTAAGAATTTATTGTATTTTCATAAATGTTAACTAATCGAATAAGAAGATTGAAAATAAGATATTTTTGTTTTAAATTTGAATATTCATTTCTAAAACTTTATTTTCATTTCCCATTATTTTTTATTTAGTTAGTTAGTAAATATAATATTATTTTTAAAATAAATAATATATAAAATATTAATATATAATATAATATAAATATATAAAATATTTAAATATTTAACCGGTAGGTAAAAAAATGTTTTATGAAATGAATTAGGAAATGAAAATATAAACCCCAAAACAATAAATTCAAATATTTATATTAATAACAATATTTACCAAACATTTTGAAAATATATAGTGCAACACTTATCAAAAGATTCACGTGACAATGACTTAAAAACCGCAACTAAATTAAGAACTTAACCACTAAGAGTACAAGAGAAAACTGATAGATCCATGCAACTGAATAGTATAGAAAAATGGGGATTAATTATATACATACAACCTTGATCACCGCTGAAACATGACATTAAAGAAAGAATCGGAATAGTTAAATACACTAAATATCGTCGTTCTATCCTTATCGCACACTGTTACCAAAAACTGTCATCAGGAGTAAAAGAAATTTGTTATTAGCATATAAAATGCAACAGGTAACAGTTAATACATGGAATTTTCATCTGTCTATCTTTGTTTAATAGAATTCGCAAAATTTTGCAATAAAAAAAGATAAGTATATGTTAGCTACATTAGAACCATACCCATTCATTCTGTCTCATTTTTTATTGAAGAGCAACGTCATTCCGAAATTTCAGAAGAACTATCAGGTTTGTCTATATGAAAACAAAAACCAGTTTATATTGTTTTTGGTTTATTGTTAGTGGCATTTACAGTGAATTCTATATTGATCCAATATAATGGACCGATATGCAAACTATATTTATCGATTTTTCATTTTTTTAAATACAAAATAATATAAAAATCTATTTTTATTAATATTATTCATTCTTCAAGTAAGAATGTTAAATTAATAAGTGAAGAATAAATATCTATACAGCACCGAAGCAGTCTATGTTGTATGGTAATTTCAACTGTCATATTTTCTTACGACTCTCATAACTGTAAGATGTAAGAAAATGTGGACAACAGTCCGGAAATTTAGTTCATATAATATGGATAACGGCCACGAATGCGTACAGAAGAAAATAAATATTTTTGATTCTAGGTTCTAATATCAAATATTTTATGTATTGGTTTTAAATTTATTTATTTTTTAAGAGAAAATTTTTTTCGAAGAAATAAACTCAACTAAATTATTAAATTTTGATATCAAAAAAAATTAAACAAAAAAAAAACATTAAATAAGTCTTATCATGAAAAATTTTATCTCTCGTAATTTTATTTAATTATTTTCTTGACATCTCGTTAATATGTAGGTATATACATATATAATTAGGTATGTTTGTTTTCTGACTATCGATTTTTATACATAATTAAACATAAGTAAACAACACTTTATTTTTAATATTTTATAGGAAATTCAATAGTACGCATACAATTATTTAAATCGATAATTTCTTAGAAAATGAACACTCATAAATTATATTTTATTATAATAGACTAGTAATTTCGAATAATATTACACAGTTGCTATTGATATTACTAACATTTATACATTGATTGGTAAATACTTGTGAATCCTTTTGAAATTATCCACTATTATAATTATCCAATAGGTATATACATAAAGAGAGAAAATTTCCCATAAAACTATTTATAATATATTAATTATCAGGAAATATATAATTATATTACTTCATAACATAACCTGACTAATAAATGACATTACAGTGTTGCATTCACCACTTTTTAATTTCATTTAATTCATATTGTCACCATTAAAATCATTATTGCTCTATTAACGAGTATATACTATTAGGTTTAAAATCAGAGGCACTACAAGTTCAAGTTGGGTATGTTATACAAGAACTAGAGATATTCACAGTAAGAGTTCTGACAGGCCGAATTGATATATGATTGCCGTATTTTCTGATTTTATCAGTCAATGTCATTAAATATACTTCATATTATTACATTTATGTTCAACTTTAATTTTTTTTACTTGCTAAAAATATTACACCAATGAATTTTTTAATAAATTACATCCCCGCTAAAAATGGTGACGCTGTCATATCTCTTACTGGAGTGTCCCAATAAAAAAAAAGACCCGAATATTTTTTTGTTTTGTAAAAATCGTTTATAATGGTGTCTGCACTGATCATATACCTAAGTCCGGATCTGGTTGAAATCACTGACACGAATTGAATCACAGTTAACGTCACGATACAAAAGGTTTACGAATATGAACATGCAGTACACGAGTATTATTTTGATTATAAACAAACTGACCGATTGATGCCGTTTTTTTTTACTCAAATGCGTCATTAGTCGTCATAATTCAAAAATACATATATTTGACATTTGAGTAATTATTTTTTTATTGAAAGTATATTTATATATGTATATATCAGTGGCGAAGCGTCCATGGAAGCAAGGGAAGCAGTGCTTCCCTTTCTTTATGGGTAAATTAATACAAATCTGTGTTTTCAGTTAGTAAATAATTTTAAAATATTATTAGAATATTCATCTTTATGCTCAACCCAAACATTTTAACCAAAACTCAAAAATAATATTTAATATTCATTTTCACGTTCAATTATAAAACTATAATACCTCTACGTCTTATTTTAGTCGATATTTGTATGGCGAGTTGAAGTTCACTGCAGGAAATTTCATTAAAATATTTTGAATTTTTGATTTAATTAAAAGTATGTATTGTATAGAAAATGACGTGAAAAGTTGAAATTTTCAAACCGCAGGTCTGTATCTCAAACCGTTCATGTGATATAGCGTCTCAAAGTTTCAGTTTTTCCAAAATTTTGAAGAAAAATGAACGGATGGTCGGGATTGATTTTAATTGACGGATTTGGAATCAGCTTGTCAAAATCTATATAATTTATATGTGTAATACCTTAAAACTCGGAAAAAAAAATTCGCGAAAAATCAAAAAAATTCAAAGGAGTATACCTTAAAAAAATGTCGTTTTTTGACCAAAATTTTTTTGTCGGATTTTAAAGTGTTATACATGTCATTATATAGATTTTGATTTCAAATCTGTCAACTAAAATCAATTCCAACCACGCGTTCAAAAGTTATGACCTTTTTTCTCCAAAAATTTGAAAAAACTAAAACTTTGGCTATATCTCGAGAACGGTTTGAGATACAGACCTGCGGTTTAAAAATTTCAACTTTTCACGTCATTTTCTATACAATAAACATACTTTTAATGAATTCAAAAATTCTAAATTTTTTAGTGAAATTTCCTGCAGTGAACTTCAACTCGTCATACAAATATCGACTAAAATACAAGAAAATAAGACGTAGAATCATTTAGTTACTATATAAATATATAAGAATTTATTAAAAAAATAAAAGCTTGAACTAAAGCTATTTCATAACGTTTTTTTTTGTTAATAAGAGGGCCGAGGATTAACAAAATATGCTTCCCTTTTAAAAATATCACGCCTCGCCACTGAGGTATACATTAATTATAGATTTTTTTGTATTGCAATATTTTATTTGTGATACAAAGGTCTCTATTGCACTTACATCCTTCATTGTTATACAACAAAAAATACAATCAATAAGACAGATTATCACAAGTGCATACAACAATTATAGCGATTATAAATTATTATGCACAATTAATACCATTAATAATGATCTGTTTAATCGTTTAAATTATAAAAAAGAGTTGCAATTATGATGTTGTACTTGACCAGAATAGTAACAATAATGTATATAATATTAATACACAGCTAAAAACTAACTTAGGTGAAGAAATCCTTGTTTTATAATATGTATTATAACGAAAACAATATTTTATCAATGTAAGAATATACTCTTAATCCAACTATATTATTGTTTCTCTTTAAAACAATATTGTCTGTAGAAAACAATAATATACGAGTAGTTGGATTAAAAGTATATTCTCATATAAAGAAAATATCGTTTTCGTTATATATAAAACAAGGATATCTTGGCCCAAGTCAACGTTTCTGCCCGTGTATATTTTATAATAGATATGTGTACAAATGCTGAGAGAGAAAAAAAAATTTGTACAGTTTAATTTTAAATATAAATATGCTAACATACACTATATTTTATTGGTTAATTAATGACCGTAATTAACACATCTTACATTCGCAAAAATATTGCAATGCTGGGTAAAGCCCAAGAGTATAGCACTGAAAATGTATCAAATAATGATTCATATTTATTTTCTGCAAGGAAAGTGTAATGAAAACGAAAGTGAATCCACTTGCTCTCCATAACGATGTCAAGGCCGACTTGACGCCAATTCTTTTCATCGAGTTTTCCATTTATAATAATCTTACGAAAGTCTAAATTAATCAAAATGATTGATTTGGTATAGATCAATGAATTTGCGTTTGAAATTAATATGTTACAATTTCATACACGTAATTCATACGTAAATATTGTTTTGTCTGTATATAATACTCGCACCTACATTTTTTATAATTTGATTAATAGGCTAAATATATCTTCTATATAACTCTTTATTAAATTTTTATATTTTCAAAATAAACTATTTACTCGTGTTGAATACAAATATTTCAGGTAATAATTGAAAAATATACGTAAAATATGAAATTTTTCATTTAAAAAGAAACTAAAAAACTATTTCTGTAACAAAATTGACTACATCCCGGTACAAAGTGTATATTAAAAAAAAAAATTAATGTAAACAAATACGATGATTCATTATGTATTACTTTTTATCACAAATAATTGTAGATCAATAAAAAAATACATTCGAACATAAATAATTAACTCTTATCAACTGTTTTAGTAAATAAAATAGATACATGTTATTTTCTTCAATATTAAATAATAATTATGAAAAAAATTATGTATATTTTTACCGTTTTATTATGAACGTAAGCTGTTAAGTATTGATCAACAAATCAAATAAACAATAAAATATATCCAAAACAACACATAAAAAAAATCATTATTTACACACTGGTTTGATGAGACTTTAATTACTTCCTTAAACCATTTTTTAACTTATATATTATTATTTCATACTTAATTCCACATTAGTTTTAACGTTAAAACCGGCTAAATCTAACTAACAACATAATACAGTTTAAAAACACACAAAACAATATAAATAACTTCACTCACTTTCTTCATTTCTCTCTATGATTATTTCACAACTTATGAATGCTTGTGTCGACATTTCTAACCGGTGAACTGTGTGATTTCATGTACTAGTGTATACCTAGCATATAACATGAATACTTAATGGTTTTAACTACCATTACTATCAGGTCCAGATCTGCTGGTCCCTTTCCATTATATCATGAGTACTTTTGTTTTCTTTATATGTATGTATTTATTCAAGAGTGGTGGTTGAGATAATTAGTATTAAGCAAAGCATGACATACCTACTCTTAATTTAAGTTTGAAAAAACTCAACAAATTTTGACAATTATATATTTTTCCAAGAACTACTCTACTACTTATAAATAAGAATATGTGATATCATTCATTCTATTTATTTCATAATTTGCTCTATTTTTTGGAAAATATAAAAATAAATGTTGATATTTCATATACCTCTCTGTGTGTTTGTTACCTTTTCACGGCTAAACCGCTGAACCGATCTTGATAAAATTTGGTAGTGAGATAGCTTGTATCCCGAAGGCTGACATAGGCTACTTCATATCTCAAAAATTCAACCTCTAAGGGATTGCAAGGGGGTGGAAAATTTTTTTAACTTTTTAGTGTATCCAAGAATAGATGTTACAAGAGGTGTAATTAACAAAAAAAATCTAATTTCTTAATGAAATTTGGAGATCTAGTCCTGCTTGATGTAAACCTAAGGTATACCAATAATTAGTTCATTGGGTTTTATAAGCATACCTATATTTTTCAAAATTTTGTTTAGAATGTAATTTTGTAACCCCACACCGAATTTCAGAACACTAAAAAAAATTAACACTCAGTAAATTAAGTAGATATTTTATTGTGGAGTGAAAAGTTGGATATGGAAACAACAATAGAGACACGTTATTTAGTTATTATTGACTATCTGTCAAACGTGGCGTTGTTATATTACATTTTTAACAACTTTTCTTAATAATTTTTTCTAATTTTGAAAAATACAGGTGCTTATTCCTGGTAATTTTTTTAACTTTGCTTATGAAATAACCTGTAGCAGATCAAATCAATTAATTTTTAGTGTATGTTAGTTTTACATCAAGCAGAACTCAATCCCCAAATATCATTCCGAAATTGTTTTGTTCATTGTTACTTTTATAAACACGATTCTCCTTTTTTGTATTGACACCTTCTGTCTTAACGACTTATAGAATAAAGATTATTATTGTTATTATTATCCTGGGACAGACTGTATATCAGACGCGATCGATTCTAGATTTTTAATTTTTTACGACCAATACTAACTAAAATATAAATCTGTAAACTTTGGCAATATAATCCAATTTTTATAGTTTTTAAAATTTTTGACTATATCTTTATTTGTTCCAACTTGTTACGATAACTACTGAACCGATTATGATATAACTTTCACTGTACGTTTAAATTCACTTTTGATGAAAATTACAATTAATATTTTAAAATAAAATAAAATCTAATCTTTATGTGAACGAAGGCGAGGGGTATTTCTATTACAATAAAAACGTATAAACTACAAGAATGATGACATGTATACATATACATAATGATCTAAGCTTAGCCTTCACTTAGTTTAGCTGTCTTTTATAACTAAAAATTAAGACAATTTCTTAAACCAATAAAGTAAATATTATTGTATTTGAATGAAAGTAACATTCGTTACTTCTCCATACATGTTTTTGAATGACAAATGACTACTAGACATTTTGAACGCATGTCTTACCACATCCGTTGTAATTACATTTTTCTAAAACATAATTAAAAACTTATTATACTCGTACATACATCGTGGTCGCATTGATTTCTAATTAAATACATTACATAACTCATAATGTACTTTTTTCTTAATGGAATACATTGTACTACTAGTGAAACGTAACATATGTATGTACATTTTACGTGTGAGTACCTACCTAGTCATACAGATAAAATGTTATTTAAGCTGTTCAGAAGTAAAAAAACCAATGCACATTTTAACTAATTTTTATATTTTTATAGAAAAAATCAATTTATGTTATTCACGTATCAGTGTTTTCTAAAGTAAACTGTTATTTTTTTTACCTATGTAAGTTAAAAATCAGAGCTTCCCATGTTAATCAAATGGAAAAAAGACTCGGTTTGCGCTGTTCGCATGTTTGATCTACGAGTCTGAAATTTTGGGACAATAAACTTTTCATCCGAAGCTAAAACATAGGCTAATGAAAACAAAAAACAAAAAAACACTGTAATAAATCTACGTATATATAAATAATATAGAATCACTATATTTTAATACTATACATTTTTTATTCGTTTTTCAATAAATCGGTATTAAAATATGAATTCAAGTAAAATATTTATACCTACAAAAAACATTTTTCGTACAATATTAATAAATAATGATTCATACTGTTACAAAAAGATATGAAAACAAATGATATCACGTAAAAAAGAAAGATTCTTCGAAAATGAATCCATAAATACAGGTAAATATAACAATGGTACTTACATAATGTATTATTAACACAACAGTAATACCTTTACATATAATACAAATGCAACTAACTGAATAGACCTTATAGAACTCATAAATATTGTCTATGTACATGTATATATTACCATTTTTATAATGAAGCACACTTATCACTTTAATAACATGTGCGTACTTGTAAGTTTTTAATAGTTTTTTTATATATATTATAATGTATATAACTTAGTCATTATAATTTACAAGAACTCATACCCAATAATAATGTTAACTATATAAATGTCCATGTTACAATTGATTAATTACAATTAATAAAATTAATTACAATTCCATGGTATTATTAAAAAATATTAGTCAGATTTTGGTAAAGAATAAATTTAAAAAATAAAACCAGTAACATTAAAATATAACATTTTCCTGTTAAACTGCTTTAAATTAAAATACATATCCAACAAAAGGAACAAAGAAATATTTTAAAAAAAACAAGTTTTCTTATTTCCAGATTTCAAGAAAATTAATTGGTATTTAGACAATCAAAGAAATGTTCAACATTTTTCATATCAACCGGTTTATAAAAAATCGATTCAAAATTACTGAATATATTTAAATATTACATCATTTGGAAAAACATTCACATTTATATCGTTATAACGAATTTTATAAGATCGAGAATGTCTATATCTATATTGTATATTAAATTTTTCTTGCTACGCTTATGTACTAAAGGTTGTTGTTGAAATAACTAACCAATTATGTGTTTTTTTCTTTTGGTTCATCATTGAACATAGTCAACATGAGAACTGCATACTGAAATATATAAAATAAAATGATGAATGATTAAAAAAAATAATTACGTATTATGTGCAATGTAAACTATTGAGATAAGTATATACCAGGTATGTAAATATGAAACCGGAATTTTGTATAAAAAATACACGTTTATTGTATGAAAATAATAAAAAATATTTTATTCGAAGTATTTCCCATCGCTAGCTATACATTTTTCCCATCTCTGACAATTTGTGGATGCGACGCCAAAAAAAATGTTCCTCTTTTGAGGTAAATCAGTCATCGAGCCATTTTCGTAAGATGTGAAGTGCTGTTCAGCAAGTGCGTGTCCCATCAATGCAAATAAGTAATGCATAACAAACAACAGACAAAAACTATTGTTATAACTTATTAAATACAAATCTCTTAACCATAAAAATTGTAATGCCATGTTTAGACCAAAGAAAACAAAACAGCAACACATCGTATTTAAAAATGCATAGGGTTTATTACACTTTTGTCAAAACGACACGATGTTGCTGTTTTGTTTTTTCGGTCTAAACATGGCATAAGAGTTCAGACTTACACTTGTTTCAATAACAATGATTTCATCATCAGAGTATTAAAGTCTGAATGTCTTTAATACTCTGATGATGATAGCATTGCTATTGAAATGTTTATGGTAAATGGATACCCAGAAAAAAAAATGAAGATCTAAAGTGATCAAATCAGATCTTGATAGATCTGCATTTTGAGACAAAATCATATTTGTTCACTGGTTTTAAATCTTTGTAGATCGTTGTAGATTTTTGCAGGTCTCCGCAGATCAGAAACCAGTAAAAAATATTAGTTTGTCTAAAAATGCAGATATATCAAGATATTAAGATACAATTTGAAACAATTACTTACTTATCAAAAAACTAAACATATTTTATCAAATATTATGTAGTAAAATTCCATATATTGTATAACAAATCAATTATGCCGTGTTTACACCAAAAAGACAAAACAGCAACACAGTGTTTTTAAAACAATTCGTATTAAAAAGTGTATAAATTTTATTGTAATAAGTATTGTCAAACAAACGTGTTACTGATTTCTCTTTTTGGTCTAAATACAGCATTTTTATAACAAAATGTATTATGAAGGTATATAAAAAGTTTATTTTTACGCTCCTGTATTTTTATCCTACTGGTAACTAAAAAAAGAGCGTTTATCACCAATCTTGTCCGTAATATGAAAAAATTAAAAAGGGTATATTTTTTACTAATCATACATATTTAGATATAGCAATGACCTTTAAAATGATCTTTTTATCACAATTCATTTTAAAGATGAATGTTTAAAATTTTCAAGTTTACAATGTCAACAAGAATTAGAAGGGCAAACAAAAGATTACCGACTCATTTTTTAATAACCGGTACTGCCCACTGGAATAAAAATATTCAATAGTTATTTGCAAATGATTATTTTCATTGTTAATTACTACACCATTCCATATCAATTAGCATACCTAAAATAATTATGATAAATTATTTTGAATTATTATAAAATCTCAAATCTATATTTTTCTACCCAAAAATATTATTTTTGTTTACCTTAATTGACTCAAGAAAAATAAATAAACAAAGGTGTGCAACAATAAATTCTTTTTTTATAATTTAAAAAACGAGAATACTAAAAAAAATCTGATATAAATAAACAGCAGAACTGTACTTAGACATTTTGTGACCCAAAAATAATAATTTATGAAGTACAACTCTGAGTAATGCATTTTTCCCGAGATTCGAACCTTACGTTAATTTATCATGAAGTCAATAGATGGCTTATGGGATTTTTTTTAATTTTTTTTTTTTGTCTTCTAGCTCCACTTGAACTTTTTAGACAGCATTTATACTTTATTTTTATTTTTTTCCTTTTTTCTCCTTATGGTAAAAATAAAGTAATCGATCATTCCATAAATAACTACACAAATTTTTGGTTGCTGTCACCGATTTTTTTAATTTTTACATATGTTTTAGTACTAGTTTAGAGAAAATTTTTAACGGTACTTCGAGATCGAAAAAACTACAAGAGATCAATTTTGTAAAATATGTATGAAATTTTTTTTTAATGTTTCACTGCACAAAATCACACAATAAGTGTTCCAATTATTATTCATAATAATTTAAACACTTACTGTTAATTGTGTTGAATTAAGTACAAGTGTCATTTATTGTACATAAACTTTATTAAATTTGAAAACATTCAGTAATTTTCTAAGCAATATTTATCTATAAAATAATAAAAGTAGACCAAGTAGATAATCCTGATTCTATTTATTTTCATCTAATTGCAAGCTTCAATGCTGGATGAAACCCAAGTTCATTTTTGTTCCATTGTTATTCAGTATTTAACACTCACAAGTGACGCAAATAAAAATCTACAAAACGTGTACCTTGACCATTATATGTAGGTACTTAATGACATTGTGCAATAATTTGTAAGGCCTGAACAATAGCGAAGACAAGACTTTATTAAATATTCTCTGCCAATGTCAATCGACAAATTATCAAATTATTATTTGATTTAATATTATGCACATAAAAATTTTACAATGATAGTTACAAAAAGTTAAATAGATTATTCTACCAGTAAAATGACGAAGATTTTTATCTGAAAAATATTAAATATTTTCATTATACAAATGTATTTATACTACTTCATAAATGAACTTAATTGCAAATATTAAAAAATTATTATTAGTCGTTTAGAAACAGCAAAAAATAATATAACTCATTAACTCATAACCAATGACGATTTTCTACCTTCATACTAAGTAAATATGTGTTTGAACTGCAAACCTATATGTATTATAATTATATTACTTAGATCACGATTTATGACGTACTAACATAAATGTTAATATATCGAACATAATGTAAAGTAGATAATTTGTGATCTTTGGACTATTTTAATAACCAATTTTTTGCTGGATTTTTTTAGTCCCAAGTACAATAAAGTAGATTTTTCCGATAGGGGAAAATAAAATAAAATTAACTCAGCAACAATAAATAAAATTGAGAAATATTTAAAATATAATGTATATAAAAAACAGAACAGAACAGAAACGGAACGTTTGGTGGTTTTGTGAAATGAACCATGAATGGTGGACATTTTTTTATTTATCTACACTTTCGTCTGAGGTCTATGAACTATAGTTACTTACAAAATTACACAGATATGTAATGACAAAACAAAAAATTATTTATTTGATATTAGTAACAATTTCTATATTCTTTTATGTATATTTTATGTATATTTTATCACATATAATTATTGCAACTACAGTTTTAAAAAGGTTCTTATTCACGCTTTTAACGTAAGTATGTATTATTTTAAATCGTATTTATAATAGTAATCCTACATAACAATAGTAGATATATTTATTTTGAACGAACTTTTTAGATAAGAATATATATTAATAAAATGCGATTTATTAGAACTAACAAAGTAAAGAATTGTTTTTATCAATAATATTTTTTAACATTATTTTTATTGCCTCATTCATTTTAACATATTAAATAAATAGGCAACTAAAAATACGTATATGTATATTTATAGTATATATTTGAAAGCATAATATAATTTAAATAATTCATACATAATATGTTTATGAATAATATGTATAAAATATTGCTCTGTGATCATCTGAAATATATACCTTGAAGCAATTTTACAATTTGATAGTATCTTGTTCAACGCATTCATTAATCAACATTTCAATTATTACTTACTACTATTTATTTTAGAGAAAACGATTAAAAGACTTGGCTTGAAGTTTTGATTTTTGAAGTTTCGAGTATCCCTTTTTCGGTTTTTATTTATTATGAATTTTCTGCTGATTATCCATTTTAGTATAAATGAATTGTTGTTGCCTTTATTGTATTTGAACTTCCTAAATTTAATTTTAAACTATAATATACTTATCGTTTATTTTACTTTAATATTTAATTATTTTGACAAATGTGTTCATAGAAAGTTAAGAAACACTGTTGATGTTTACGAAAAAGTGAATTCTGTCATAATACATGTTTCTGCAAGATTGCACTTTTTTAAATGTTTTATTAAACAGCATGTACTAATAATAATGCCAAGGTCATGTAGTATTTTCTATTATTATTCAGAATTTGATTCAGTTTTAGAATTATAAACAAATGTGAACGTGCAATTATGTAAATATATAAAACTAAAAAAGGTCGCTGCCTATGTTGGCATGCATAACAGAAAAATTAAGATTACATATGTATTGATTATTAATTCTTTATAAATAAGAGATGCATTACATTATTTATTACATAGGAGGAATTGGGGAGGGTTCATACATTTTTAACAAAATATAAATTTTCTGTATAAAAACATTAAAAAACCAAAACTGGTAATTTGTAACAACATTTTTGAAAGAAATTGTCATATCTAGGTATGATTTCATGTTTTGAAAATAATTTAAAAACTGTATTAAACCACCCCGACCATAGGGACCCTTGATACACGTGTCGGGGAGGAATAATACACATATAAAAAAAGTAAGTTTAAAGCACAATAACGTAATATTATTCATACATCTTAAAGATAGTTTTAATATAGCTCAGAACGAAAAATATTAAATCAATTCTTATATAGAAAAACGAAATCAACATTACAAACAAAAAATAAATATAACAGTTATACGTATAAAATAACACTAATCTATTCAAAATAACACAATTTGTTACTGTTTTAAAAATATTTTCGACAATGCACCAAAATTACTTCCACGCATTGAAAATGAAAATTGATACAAAAGACAATCAAGATGACAATTTCAAGATTTAAACTGTTGATATGTTGGTGTTACACATATTTTCGTAGTTACGTTAGTACACTTATTAATCCACCTGTATGAACGCCCTCAGTGTATAAATCCTCCCCATCTCCCCCTATAATTAACAGTTTTATAAATCAATATTGTTCTGATTAAAAGATTCAACAAAAAATATATAGGTACAAGTAAAAAATCAGAGTAACTACCAAATATAAGAAGTCAAATAATTGATGTTTGATAAACATACTTTGCGTGCAGCTAAATGTAAAATAATTTTAATTTATTATCAAAATACAATTTTCTTTGATATTATAAAAAGTGTCCATTGAAAAAAATCGGCCAAGTGATTGCAAAATGCTTCCTGATGCTAAATTCACTAAATATACCTAATTAATTATTGCAGATTATTAATAAATAACGATAAAGTATTCTTATAAACTGCCATTGGTTAACCATTTAATGTTTATACAAAATATTAACTGGTTGTCAGCCCGTAGCGCTAACCACCGAGTCACCGCTAGTAATTCGATTGGCTTCAACTGAATGGGTAAATAAGTTTATGCGAATTTACAGATGAATTTCATAATTTTTTTCTCGATTGTTTATGAGTTTTCCGTCAAACGGCATGATGTGTAGGTTTGTCTATGCCACTACTATAACCCAATTTTTTTTAACAAATTGGTGCGTCAAGTTAGTGAAAGCCACGTCATTTTGATCGAACCAAGATTCACTGTGGATGCATTTTGTTGCGCTTTGCATATATTCTCTAAATGTTCGTCATAACTTGCATATGACATACAAATTTAATAAATTCATATATTCATTATCAATAATTGAATAATACCTAATTAAAATTCAACATTAAGTATTTTAAGACATACCCAAACGCGTATTTTTTAATGCACCAAACCAGTTAAATATTTAGATTATGATGTTTACATATACTTACCGAAAGACTATTTGTTTTGCAAAATCAAAGAAATCCTGTATTGAAAATTAAATAAATATGTTGGAATGCTTAATTAACGTGTTGAATAAATATATTTTTAAATATATCAAAATTATCATTGGAGTTTTTTCAAACCTCTCAAATTACAAGAAAATACGAAATATACAAAACCGTATCAATAATAGTTTATTGTTTATAATCTATGTTAAATAAACAAGGTATATTGTTGTCATTTAATAAAATTCCAATATAATAAATATTTATATGCCCTTTGCTAACCTCTATTTGTCTTAATGACATATTATCGATAGATTTTTTATTAGTCATTTTTATTTTATTGCATGGCATCTCAGTTTTATCTTATAATAACAATCCTTTGTTTTAATGCAGTTTTATCGATAGTAAAATAATAACAATAATAATATAAAGCAAATAAGCTACTGGTACTAGTTATGACCGCTATAAGAGCAAGGTTTACTGTTTTTGTGATTGACGGGCTTCTTTTTTGTTATTCTCATGAACTCATGTTACTAATAAAACAAGTAACTCTTTATTTAATCTATTTAATTACCAAAGTCCGCAAATATAGTTTTTTTTATTATAGCCTTTATCCAGTAATGGATAAAGTGAAACCAGTAATGAGCACGCAGTGGTGGACACTTGTTAATGATAACAAAATGATAAGTACTACGACACAAAAGATATAAACGAAAGAATCATCAAATTTGAAACAATGTAAAGCAGTTGTTATGATAATATAATAATTAATAAATAAATTATACTAATAATTAGTTTAAATGTCCACCATTTTGACACCTATTGGCCGATTGTCATCAAATCACGCTGTAAGACAGTTAAATGTATAAAGATTAATATTCAGTAAAGGTAGTAATCAAATATCAACAAATATTTCTAATTTACTACATTTAATTAAAAAATAGTCATTACCGGGGTCATATCCAAGACTGATGTCAGTATCTTATATATATACTTTTTTTCTTCATATTATGTCGTACGAATGCTGTGAGTTACAAAAATTATTAAATTAATAAATAAGAAAATTGTGAAACTTCACACTAACTTCTTGTAAAAAAATTGAATTCATAAATTAATTAGGTAATTATAGACCTTATTAGTCATTCAGAAAGCAAAATTACTACACATATTCCCAAATAAAATATTGGAAAAAAACAATATTTTATTTAGGTACATACATACATATATATAGGATACATTCTTTTAATTTATTGGAAAATATGTGTTCTACGTTCTGAAAAGTACTAATCCAGTACTCTTATCTGGTATGAAAATAGCGAATCGACGAATAGTTGACTTACTAGCTTTGGCAACTAAGTAACTCATTTACATATGTTATAAGGATATTTCAATATTGCATTATCAAGCTTTCTAAAAAATTACCAAGGAACATAAAACAATGACTTTTATGAATTACTACAATTTTAATGATAGGATGCATTACTGTAAGGTTACATTATTCATTTACAAATAAATATGTTACTATTAAGTAACATACATAAATACAACTTGAATGTTTTATATAGGTATTTACTTTAATTACACAGCTACACAAAAAAAAATGCGAAGCCAAAAAATCGACCTATATAACACTGTCGAAATCCAAATTTTTGGAATTTTCTGTTAACCAGTTTGTTTTTATTTGAGCTTGAATTTTTGGTTTAGCCAACTTGGAAAAATTCAACTTAAACCCAAAATTCAAGCTCAAATTTAAAAAAAAACTGGTATGCAAAAAATTCCAAAAATTTGGATTTCAACTATGCTCGACCAATACTACAATGCTATATAGGTCGCTTTTTTCGCTCCGCACTTTTTTTTATGTAGCTGTATTATTAATAGACCAGTTAGTTATAAATTCAGTTTAATTTACATTTTCTTTGCAAATTTTTTATAATGCTTTATTCAATGTTCTAAAACTCAAGTAATATTTATTTGTGTATTCAGAAGTATATAAAAGGGTTAAATCGTTTAATAATTACTAATACTACCTTAATTAAAAATGAGGTAATAAAGTAAATATTATTTGCATTAAAAACATACATCTTAATAGGTAGGTATTAGATATTCTAATTTAAGTTGTTATAAAAGACTTGAGTCGCTGTTGCATAGCAGAATGCACATGTACTATGTGCATTTCATATATGAATATAAGAAATAGCTATAATCTAGTTGTTAAGACCCTTCAGATGATGCATAGATAACTAGATTCCAAGAAACCAGTTTCTAGATGCATAATTTCTCTTTAAAAAAAATCTACGCCTGATTTAACTTCAGTAAAAAAGTAACATAATTACTAACACATAGTACAATTGACAGTGAAGACCGTCAAAAACTATATCGACTTACTCTACAAGATAGTTAAAATTAACATTTTTATCTATTAATAATATTTTTAAATATTAATTTTGTAAAATAACTTCTCCATCAACTTAGTATGTATCTACGGAACCCTAATAACACACACCCACGTATACCTTGATCGTTTTTTTTTAATATCTAATTTGTTACCTTAGTTTGTATTCCTTCAAGAGGATATGCTTCTTACAATTAGAAGGACTGTTGATGCAATTCTTTAAAGAGGTTCTTTATTTCTGGCGGGTCTGCTTTTAAATTTTGAAAATTGTATTTATCTGCACTATGATTTATAAAATTAAAGTATATATGTTATATGTTTTATTATTTATAAGTTTATTTACAAATAATATAATTCAAATCAGGAATTTTATTGATAAAATTTACTTTTAGAAATGAACAATATCGTTAGCATTTAAATACTCATTGTCTGCAATGATTTAAATATCTACTAATAATATTCATGTTACAATACAATGCATGGACTACCAACTTAACAATAGCTTTATGAAAATTTTAAATTAAATTTTAAAAAACATCCTTACCATCGCTGCTTATTCTATTGATAATTATTTCGGTTTCGATGACTGGCATATTGTTAAATTATTTGTAACACACACACATACATATAACACACTAACACAACTACAATCCACTGGTATGGACTTATGAAAGAACAATTACCAACTAAACTAATACCGCGACATGTCGGTCTTATTGTAGCTAGGCTCACTTCGTGACGGATGAGTCAAAAAAAAAATAAGTAAATAAATAACAAAGCATGATATGTGTGTATAAACGATCGAAAAGAAATGTGGAGGGTTTTCAATGGCCTTTACATGAATATGAGACTTATGCAACTGATGCCTGCGTTTCGGGATTATCAATGAGTGTTCAGGGTCGTAATTAGGTGCAATTTCTCCCACCTTTTTTATTGGAACTTATAACCTTATAAGTAATACGTGTTGGATGTTTATGAATTTTTTTTTGTTAATATTTTCTTAAGTTAACAACATTTCGGAAAAAATAACATATGGGATTTACATAACAAATTTTTGTATGATTTTTATAAAAAAACAATATTTATTGCTTAAATATTTTCAAACAGTAGTATCGACAAATGAATAAATTAAACAAATATCTATCAACATTGACTACAACTAGGTCTCCGGGCTCAGGGTTTGGGTACAATTTCTCCGGGTTTTGCAAAAAATAACGACTAAAAAAAAAAAGGTCGTCAAAAATAGAGCAGGGGACATAACAGTGCAAATTATGGTAACAATTTTTATGAAAATAAAAAGAATAAAATAAAAAAGATAAGATTGAATAAAATGGGGTCTTCATTTACATCTCAGGGTTTACCAAAACTAAAATCTGGTCACCCTAGCTACAACTCACACTTCAACATACATTTTTTCACAAAAAAAATTTTTTTTTAATATTTATAAATCGCATAGTACCCGCAGTGTTTTTTTTATATATACATATATATATTAATTATAACTTCAAATTAGAAATTTTATAAAAATAATTTAAAAATTATTATTACCAAATATGATTTGTTTAACTAAATAGAAACTTCTATATAGGGAGTGTAGTTTCGGTTAAGTTAGTATAAATTCACATGGTGATGAATCCTTCGTAGAATCACGCCTAGAAGGGCGGTCGCCCTTATCACCCCCTCACCCTTTTTTCTTCCAAGAAGTTAACACCTACATCAGCGAACCCAGTAACAAGATCATTACCTATAACTTCAAACTTTAGAAATAAAGTTCTTTATCAAGAATCAAACTGTACATATGATTGTACCTAAACAATTTAAAGTTGAATATATTCGTTTTTACACACAGATCATTCAATTACTCTTTATGATTAAATTTCGAAAACATTATTGCAGATTGAAAAAATTAATTTACAATACACAATAACACAAACTTATACTAACAATACGATACTTTTGACATAAAAGGGTCAATGCTATGTTTTATTTATTTTAGAATTAAGTATTTACATAGAAACCTACTTAAAGGGTCTTTATCCATCTTCCAATATAAAAATAACGATACTAATGACATTGTGTTAAAAAGTTTATGTACATTTGGTATCAAAACTATTGTATATGACAGTTCCCTTGAAGTGTTTGGCAAGTAACTCGCACGCGCAGCAGGTTAACATCAATGTTATTAAAGCAGTAGTAGTATGATGAAAATAATTTCGTATGGTCAGAGTCCAACTGATCTAAATTCTAAAACAAATCCATAGATATGTATAATAACAACAAAAAATGAATACGCCGTTGTTCTTGTTAGCTTACATGTTTTGTTAACTCTTTTATAATACTGGACATTAATCTTAAAAACTAAAAATTTAAATCATGAATAACCACCAGTTTAATACTGCGTAGTACAACTATTTTATTTAAATATAGTTTATAATCAAACAAATGCATTCGAATTTATCTCTATTACTCATTGATAAAAAGAACGCTATAACGCATACAAAAATATTGTACGATAGTTCATTGTACAATGTATGTATGAATCATTTATTTTATTAATATCAAATTGCATTTGATACATTATTGTTCCACATATCATATATAAAACAAAAGATAGTTAGGCAAATTATATCGTAATTTAAGTGCATAATAACAGTAACAACTTATGTTGATGGGAACTATAGGCGTAATAAATATTGGGGGTCCCCATTTAAATAAAATTGTAGAATAAGAAAAATAAAAATAAATATCATAAAATGCCTAAAAACCTTTTTTTATTCATCTTGAGGCCCCACTTAACCTCGGGCCCTAGGCAGCTGCCTAAAGTGCTTACTGTGTAACGCGTAACTGCATAAAAATATTAAAATTTCGTCAATATTATTGAAAAATGGAAAATATCAACAATCCTTAACCTTTGTATTGCCCTATAATAAATATGTAGATATCATTCGAGAGAAAGTTAAAAGGTTATGTTTTTGAAAATCAAACAATGCCAAAACTGATTAAAAGTTATAATTCTGTAATATAATTATTGAAAATATTTACTATAAAAATGTTCTAGTTAATTCCACTTTCAAGAATACGAAATATTTTTTATAAAAAAAATTGTTTTTATTTTAACGTATGTGTGTCATTACCAAAGATAAATGTTTTTAGTTGCAGTATATTTATTTGGTGCGTTCATACGAAAATATTACAATTCCTCATTTTGGTTTCCGTGTTCACACATTGGAAGTTTTCAGTATAATAAAATTAATGTACACTAGGATGTGAAAAGTAAATTGACAATGCAATATTTAAATTATTGTTTTTCTTCTCAAAAATATTTTACTTATAAAAAGTCAAACTAATTAGAGCTGGACGTGTGAGTAATTTTTGCTCACGATCACACTCACTCACTCACGAATCCTATTTTTTTATTCATGTCCAATCATCATTGCTGTAAATTAAATTTTGAATGATGAAAATTTATGTTTTTTACGTGCAATATATTATGTATATTTTATATTCATATTATTTCTTTTAAACTGCATTTCTAGTACAGGTAATAGCAAACAAAACAATAACAAAATAAAGCTACAATTCATTTAAAAAATATTTTTTGCTGTTCCGATAGAGTTGACAATACTGACCATGTGAAAATGCTTCTAAAAATGACATTTATTTTTTACACTGTATTTTTTAATGTCAAAATTTGTTTAAAACATTGTTACATTTATGCATTATTAGTTCAGATATTAAAAAAATATATCAAATAAGTTTATAAAAAAAACTCACGTTTCAATATTTGAAAATCGCTCATGCTCATGTTTTAGTACTTCCTTTTTCGATTTGGCAGTGTTGTTATTTTTTTTTAAGTAAAATGTGCATTAAATCGTTTTTGTTATGGGGGTTTGACATTATTTTGGCCAATTTTAATTACCAGATATATCATACGTTTTCTATAGGATTCATGCTCTGGTCAAAATAAAATATTAATTCCCTTCTTCGTTTTCTAAGCGATCGTTTATTTCAAACATACAACATGGAGAGTGGAGACCGCCATCCTCATTAATTTATCTATATTATTGAAACATAATAACCAATACTCCAAATTAATTCAAATAAAAAAATATTTAATGTTGTTATGAAAATGCCTTACTTCACTCTAAAAAAATAATTTAAAAAAATCGCATTATACCTTGACCAAGAAAATATCCTTACAGATTAACCCCACAATAAACATGATTAAATAAACTTTTTAGTAGGGAAAATAGAAAAAATTGCAACAAGAAGTAAGTTTTACCATTGTGAATAAACATAACATACTATAGTATAAATAATAAATAATACTTATAATAATAAGTATAATTTTAAGAATAAATGCAATTAGTTTTTTTTTATTTAAGTAATACTTAATTTGTTATACTTATTAGAATTAAATGTTTTAGATAAATTAAATAAAAAATAATGTAGTGAAATGCATATAATGTATATACAAATTAACATTAAAAGTATCAATTATTTTAATTTTAAAATAATAATGTATTATAAATTATAAATAATCACAATTAACTCTAGAACATGCAATAATACTACCTACTTATTTAAACAAATGCATCTTATTGTAATAATTACTATGTACTGAGAAAAAAATGAATTAGTCGTCAATAAATCAACACAAGTATTTAAAAAATATAAAATACCTATATAAAAATAGATATATATTGTATAAAATACGTAGATATATGCTATACCAATTACATATGTGTATTATAATTTTTTAAATATTTTGTAAATTTAATTATGTTTAGTACATATATCATCACATAATAAAAATATTTAACATTTTATAATTACTTCATTTTCAATTCCTTCGTCTCTATTTTCATGTTTAATACATCTGAAAACAGTAATTGTTATTTAATTTTTACCAAAATAAAATAAAACTGTCATCCAGTACTCATGTGATAATATAATTAATAAATAAATACATTTTGTAGAAGAGGAGGAACCAAATTGAGAAAGTAAGGTGAAAGAAAAAACAATACAGAACATATAACTAAAAAATTATTGTTTTTAAAATTTATTTTAAAATACATACATGAATATATAAAATTTAATTTAATATTTGTTGTAAACTCCAAAAGCATGTGATATAATTTCCAACCCTTGAAGTTTAATTTAAAATTTCAAAAACAATCCTTACCCACATTAAAATATTATTTCTAAAATTAATACGTATTTACCATTTTGTCATCTTCCTTTATTTTTTTACCAATACAGTGGTGGACTAAGGCCGCTATTACACAATGAAATAAATATTATCAAATTTCTTTGATCAAAGAAATATGACTGTCATTAGTTAACTTTTAAATATTTTGGTTTATATTGTTTCTATGATCACAGATACCGACAGTCTTCTATATTTGACCATATTTTTTGACAGATCTTTGACATATTTCTTTGATAGTATAATATCGACCTAAGAAAGGTTGATACCCGGGCCATAAGGTTAATTATGCACTTCCTTCCCCCTGTCGTTGGTGCAATTGAATGACCTCTCGTACCATGACACCCGAGGCTGAACCTCCCTCCACCACTGAACCAATAATAATTACGAATCAATTCCTACCTAATTTTTGGTTTATAAAATTAATGTAAAGTACCTAATCAGCGAATTTGTATATTTAATACAATTCTAATATCTATATCTATAATCAATACAAAAAAATTATCTCAGTGTCTTTTTTAAATAACATATAAAAAATATATTGAATTAAGATTACATATTATGTATATCAGACTTAACATTTTTAATCTTTTAGGCTTACCACCATTTAAAATTAAATAAGATTAAAAATGTAATTAACACTATTTACTAGCACCTTTGCTTATGTTTTAGATCAAATAATAATAATTTACTTTAAAAAAATCTGCATTTATTAAATACAAATAATAAAGTTTACTTAATCTACGAGTTTGTAAGTAACCTAAATTTTCAGCATTTATCTTCAATTTTAGAATTATTATTGTTTTCTAGATATTCGCGCATAATCTATAAAATTACGTACAGTGGAACCTCCTACTACGTTTTTCGTCATAATACGTTTTTGTTTTTTTTTTAGATCCCGTCATTCTTCCATAAGACCCAATCATAAAATATTTCGTTAGGTCGTTTTCCCCCGAGTGCCTTCAAAAACGTACTATAAAATATACAAACATACGGTTTAAAAACGTATCAATTTTAATTTAATACGACGCCGCTTCGACCATGAGAATTAAAACTGTATAAATGAATGAACCTGGCACTTGATTTTTACTTTTGTGTGGTTATTCTAGTGGAAAAGAGAATTTTATTATTATGGTCGCACATTTTTAACTTACACAATAATGTAAATGAACATACATCTACTTATTTTGAGGCATAGGCCTCAAATTTACCTAACCTAAATCACATATAATCTATAACCACCATCACTAGCTTTCCTCAGCTTCATGCACGTAACCTAAACTCTTCAGTTCGTCGATAATCGCTTGATTCTTGCTGATGTTATCTATCCAGTCATTGTAGTTGTACTCTTGCCGGATTCCTCCGTAGCGTACCGGTAAGTACTTGGGGGATACGTGCTTGTGGAGAGATTCCATGTTACTGCCATGGAAGAAGATGCGCGACCGCATTACATCATCGAGAAGAGGTTTGAACAGGGTCCATATTATGTCGAATACCCATGATTGATTTAGTACGTGAATTGCGTGCACTTTCATTGGAAAACTTTTCTGCAAATATAATATAAAATGACAAATTTAATACATAATTTAGGAAAAAAACTAAAAATTCACGCATTTACAAAACAAATTGTAACTTGTTTGAGTAATAGACCGGACACCAAGAAACATTCCGTTTTAAAAACCATTAGGATTCATAAGAGTTGATGATTTACATTCAGAAAGATGTAAAAAATGAAATTATTAAGGTTGTCAAAAAAAATTTCATAATTTTTTTCGTACGTACATTAAAACGGAGTCATTCCATTTATAATCTTTATAAAAAATAGATATACATAACATTTTTAATTTTGATGAAATTTTAGTCAGTTGTTATTATCCGTATTAGTTAGCAAAAACTGTATTTAGAAAAAAATTCTTTACATCTTTCTGAATTTAAATCATCAATTCTTATGAATCATAACGATTTTTGAAACGGAATGTTTCTTAGCGCCTGCACTATAAGAATGAAATAAAGTAAAAGCATATAGTTAATTATAGATGAAACTACTTTTATATATGTAGGTACAACAAGAATAAGGTTTATCTTTTAATCTTATATTGATCATTTTCTGGAAACACAGATTTTTATATTATCTACTTTAAATTGTTATTATCTGCAGCAATCGTTTGCGCTCAGTAAACATAAAAAATAATTATCAACTATATATATGGACAATAATTTCTCTCACCTTAAAAGATAAAAGAGAAAGAGTTCTATTACAAAACAAAAAACAAGTTTAACATTTTTTACTCTAAGATAAAGTACGTAAATACTCCTTCAAATTGACTAACTGTCATATTGTTAACACATCTTACGCTACCTGAGAAAGTTATGCAGGGTTTATTGCACCTCATCACCTCATATAAGAATCATTAAGTAAATATAAAGTATACAGTCTCCTTTAAAAGTTTACATACTCTTGCGAAGCAATGCAAAAAGAAAAAAATATAAGTCATTCAAAATCTATTAAATATTTCATAAACATAAAAATTTATGGTCTCGATTAAAAATTAAGATAGTCTTGCAACGAACAAATTAATGTAGATACGTTTGAATAGACTTATGGTGAAATTAATGACCTGGACTGAAACATCTTCACTAAGGTCAATTGCGCATTGTTAAAAGTACACTTAAATTATGCAATTAAGACAATTGTGTCTTTTGAATATTTAATTAAATTATTTTATGTTACATTTATGTAGTTAATTATTCATATGTTAACTTTTATCGTAAATTTAAAGTACCTATTAAAATGCTCATTACATCATATTTTTTGACAATAAAGAATAAAGGCATTACTATAAATTATAATATAACAAGAATTATTTTTTAATGATAAATATGAATAATTCTACTTAAAATAAAAATATACACCTTTACCACAATAAAACAATGTCACACGACACGTGTTTTGACAAGAAGTCCTCATGAGGAGCCTGAGTAGCTTCTGGCGAGGACATCTTTTGAAACACTTGTTTTATTGTGGTTAAGGTGTTTGTTTTTTTTTTAGTTTAAGTGATTAAGAAACCAAAGTTTCTCCGTTTTTCCAGTAATAATTGTACTATCAAGTAGTTCTTTCCCTTCGTGGTATAATATTTAGTACAAAAATACATTTTTAATTGAAATTTTTTACGCACTTATAACTTTATATAAACAGTTAGCACATTTTTCATGTAAATATTCGTATTTTCAAGTTTTGAAACATAAAAAGCAAATTAAACTATAATTTTATCATTTGTCCTTTAAACTTTATAATAATACTCTTAATTCATATTTTCTTGATAAGATAAATCATTTATATCTGGCTCTGATCTTAATAGCATTTTTAGACATTTTATTTATACACTTACAAAACTTTTGAAATATAAGTATAATATTATACATAATATAAGAAAGATAAATACTGTCACATAACATACTATTCTGTTTTAATTCCTTGTATATAATTTTTCCACTGGTCTACACTTTTTGGGAGATGAAAAGAACAATGATAAATAATAAAACGCAAATAATTGTCATAGTCTTAATGGAGATTTTACGTATCATAAATCAAAATGTTTCGTCAATATGTTTTTTATACATGTATGTACATTGTACATACCTATATAAAAATCATTATCGTCATATGTTTATTTCTTATCATTTCTTAAAAAGGACACAGCTCATGGTGAAATATAAAAATTAATCACAGCAACTATTTCATATGAATGATTCGGGAAAATATTTTTCAAGGGCATCTTTTTATCCTCGTCTGGTGAAAAACATTTTTCAGGAGAAACAAAAAAAAACACATTTTTAATAATCTTCTTTTTACAAATAAACGAAACACTGGCAATAACTGGTCACGGGCCACGATATATCAAATTATCATACATTTTTTAGGCAATAAGCTCTAATATTTAATATCAAAAAAAAAATCACGTGTGTCTTTTTGCAATAATTAATGATGAAAATATAGACAATAACAATAAACAAATTCAGTTTTTCCTTACCACCATAAGATCGAGCATCCTGTGCGCCACACTGGGCGTCACGTGCCACACGTGCTGCAAGGAGAGGCCCTGCAGGTCGAACAGACACACTCCGCCCAACACCTGGGCACGCTGCTCGAGAATACCCAGCTCCAGTACCACAACTGTAACCTTGAATAGCTCATCTACAGAATACTTGCTCGGATTCCAATTACCTATGATATTGCAACATAATAGTTAGGTAGGTGTATAAAATATGTTCTTTGTCAGTAAGTCTACAGATATACCAGTGATATGTAACATTTTTTTCTAAAGGACCATTAAAAATTTTATTTAATATTCAATTATTGCATTATTGTATAATTATAACCCTACCCTTTAAACTACACAGTTTAAAAAAAATAGTTAGGTATTTCCTGCCTTTACAAATTCGCTCGTTTTGAGAAAAACATGTTTTATAAAAAATATCTTAAATTAATTAATATAAAAATCAATAATTCAAATTGTAAAGTTTGTATAGTCGTATTGTTCTTATAATATGAACCAATTACATTTTTGTTAATTGTTTATATTATTATGTTTTATTAGGTATAGACAGGTCTCATAAATGTTTTCTGTGCACCGTTGTTTGGGTATCACTGGTATGCACTTTCTGTAATAAATTTAGTTGCGTAGTTTAATGTTTAATAGATGAAATTATATGGATAAACTATATTATAACTGTTGGGAAAAAATATCAGTATTATTAATAGGTAAAACCAGAATGGGTAGAATGTTGTAATCTGGTATAGTTATTTCTTATAATGCCTTAATGATACTGTAAATTAATGATAATGTAAATTAATCGAAATATTCTATATCAAAATTTAAATGCAAAATACTGTTGAAATAAATAAAAGCTTGGTAAAAACATAGAAAATTAAGTTTTTTAAGTCATACAAATGATCATTAAAAATTTAATTATTATAAGTTAACAAAAACATTTTCTGCAATACACAATTTGCGGTTCGGTTGAAGAAAGAATAATCATAAAAAGCTATTTTTTGTTCAGGTTTTATTGGAAATTGTAATTAAGGTAGTTTTTGTGCAAACATCATTTCGATAGAATTTAAAAAAAATCAGGGGATAAAAAGAACAATGATATCTATCCGAACGTGAAATTTTAAAGAGATCAACCTTTTAAACTCGAGATAATTGTCATCAAAATTTGCAACTTTTGTACGAATCCGATATATCAAATACGTACTCGTATTATGTCCGTTCTCTTAATTTTCATGACCAAATAATTCGAAAATGAGCTTTATGTAAGTTGATACAGTGTTCAGATAATCCTAGTAATTTCAGTAGTATGAGAGTGAATTATAATATTAATAATAAAATTAAAATCGATACAAAATAATTACAAAAAAAATGTAATTGATTTATGCTATAATATTCACGGATGAAATAAAACGCATGTATATACATATTAGAGTACATACATACATGTAACTATAGTAAATGTGTCAACACTGCGTACGCATATCAGCAGATATTTCCAGTCAGTACAGTTTGAAGTGACCGAAAAGTTCATTAACCTTAAATGCAACTGGTACCTTTTGTACCTGTATACAAAAAATACTGAAACTATTTTTATTCGGGTGTAGCATTAAATTGTAATTTATTGTCGTTTTTGTGTATAAAAATAAATAAGTAACATACAATATTATCTTCAATTGGTGGAAATTTTATTCAACTTTTTTTTTATTATTTTATAAAACTTTTATAAAATGGCTCATTACAAAAATATTGTACCTTGGATTCATATGCGATAATTGGTGGAAATTTTATAAAACTTTTTTTTAAATTATTTTATAAAACTTTTATAAAACGGCTCATTAAAAAAATATTGTGCCTTGGATTCATATGCGATTATTGATTTAGAATTCAAAAAACAGGTTTCCGTCTCATTTCCTACTTTAAGCTAATTTACCTAACGTAAACTAATATTTTGTCACGTATTGTTCTGATCCTCTACAAACAATATCGATGAGTTCTGTTTACACCGAGTTTTGATATTATAACGTATACTGGAAAATCTCACTTACCGACTCTATGGATCATAATCCTTCTGCCAGTCTGATCTCTGTATGGCGGTACTGAAAGAACCCCATCATCTCCAATAAACTTTAACTTCAATGGATTAATTCCTTTATGTATATCTGGATTATTCTCCTTAAATTTATAATAGTTCACAAACTAAAAACAAAACAATGTAGGTATTATTATACTTTTAATAAAATAAACAGATTTGATCTAATTCGCAAATTTAAACAATCACTAAATTAAATAAGGCATGTATCAATTAAATATTTATTTCTTTTTTTAATACTCTGGTACATAAATTAACAAATCCATATTAAAATAAAGGGTTCCGTAGTCATTCCCATTTATATAAAAAAGTTTTTTCAAAATTTTTCATTAACTATTTTTGCTACAATGTTCGTTATAATTCACTTTTCACAAGTAAAAAAAAATTGAGTACACTTTTCAGTCTATGGGAGCGGGTCCAAAAAATTTTTGATAGTGTTCATTATAGTTTTCAGTGAAAGTACTAATTAAAAGTGACGTTCTGGATTTTTTTCAGATTTTTTATATCGATAGTTTAGAAAATGAAGCTCCCCCCTTCTATTTTCTAAACTATCGCCCTGATAACAACTATGAACGCAAATTTATCGTGACAAGGGTTTAAATTAAATGTTTTGTTGCTTTTTAAAATACCAATCTAAAGACACCCCACTTAACGGAATAAGTGAAAAAAAATTTTGAATATACTTTTCAGTCTATGAAAAGGGGATTCAAAAAAAAAATTTTATATCTCATCAATCTACGTCCGTATACCAAATTTAATCTTAATCGGTATAAAATTTATATAGACGGACTGACAAGAGCGAAACTAGTTTTCTACGAAACCCCCAAAAAAATGATGGATTTATCATACTTTTAATCGTTTTATTTAGAAATAAATAGGATTAATTATATTTCATCAATCAATCTATATCTGCACATAATGACAGAAGTGGATTTAGTCTCATTAGATTACATTTACCAAATATATACAGAAATCAATTAGCACAGTTTATGATTTTTATATTTTATTATAAATGATATAATTAAACAAATGCATTTATAATTCATAAAATAATTAAAGGTTAAGGTCATGCTAAAATAATAATAGTTAATCATAATGAAATGAATATAGTTTACTAAACATGTAATTATAATTATTACATTAATCATTTAATTATTGTAAACTAATTGTAAGAATAACGTCTTTAAAGAATCCGTTTAGTCAATTACATAATTGTAAACAAACAAATAGTTGTGAAAGCGAAACCATGAACTCGAACGATATTTTATGTCGTTATTGAAAAAAACTAGTTTCTGTGCATCCAAACAAAAATAATCGCCAAATATGTATAAGATATAATAGTTCAATGCTTTCTAATTTTGTCAACTATTCGATTGTTATTATATAATACTCTTTCTTTCAATTAAAAAACAATTCGATTGTTACAATTAGTGGTTATATAGTTATATACCTATCACGTATTTGTATAGTAATTTAAATTAGATACAGGGAAATAAAAGTGATATGTGCAAACCACAAAATTAAAAATACATATAAATTACTACATAATGATATTAGCCTTGATAAAAAATTTAAATATTTTTATTTCACATCCTCAAAAAAATGCAGTATAGTCTCTAGTATCTAACAAACAAGAACACAATTTAAAACAATTCTTTATTGCTACATATAAATAATACTTATATGTTTAATATTTAGTTGATAAAACCACTTATTATACAAGAAACAATAGTACTATAACAATAAACATATTTAGAAGGTGAACTAGCTTCGTTATTTGACCCAGCATTTTAACATTTGCTTAAAAATAATTACATAAATGGATCAAAAGATGATATCATTGTAGCACCTTGATGTGAAATAATAACAAATTAATTTTAAAATATGTACAGCACGTCAGGAAATAATAGATATTTATTTGTAAATATATTTTTTATAAATGTCATCTTGATTTTGGTCATTAAGTTAAAAATATATTTTAATTATAATATTATATAAACTGTAACTTACCAGTCTGTGAGATCTTTTTACTTGAAAATTTCTAGCACGTAAGAATCGAAGTAAAAATGCGTCGTCTGTCCTATGGGGCATTACTTCTCCTCTTTCTGAAATAATTTTTTTATTATAATTTAAAAAAATATTACTTATTTTTTATTTAATTTATTATATTTTTCACAGATGCTTAATTAACATACAGTTAAAGAATTAGATAAAATAAAATATAATATATAATATATGTATGTGTAAAATCATTTTAATAATGTTGTAAAAAGGTAGTTTTTTTTTAAATAACAATTATTACAACAATAATAAATGAAGTAATTACATTTACAAAGAAAAATTATCATTAATGTATGTAATTTAAAATTTAAAATAGATCCGTAGACAGGAATTAAAAAAATTCATACAATGACAAAAAAAGTTCAAATAAAAATTGCCTATTCACCAAAAAAAAAACAGACAAAAAATTACATTCCCCTTCAATTCAATTTCAAACCACAATTAGCAAGAAAATAATTAATATCAAATTGAAATTTACTTTCCAATAAGTAAGTAATGACGGAAGTACCTACATAGACACAAAATACTAATAACATTAATAAAGTACTTGCATAAAATCTATAGGTACCTACCTATTAATAAAGAACGTGTATTTTTATTTAATATAGATATGACATATCGTTACTTTCATTTAAAAAACCTTCTTCAATACAATAATTGCATATTGCAAAACATAACTCAATTCACTGTTCACAGCAGGGGTTATTTTAGTGTGTAGTCTGCAGTTCCAAAAATGAAAACTGCAGTTGTAAAAGCTAATTTGTGTAGTTGAAAAATTGCAAGAAAAAAAAATATATAAAAAAGTGTAAATGTAGAACAAAAAAAGCCCTGGAAAATATTAAAACCCTAAAAATGCCATGCTCTATACGTTTATCTGTTATTTAATTTATCAAATACCTATATAAATAACAATAATTATAAAATAAACAAACCGTAAATCATATCCCGAAGTTCCTGTATGATTTCTGATCGGGTATCGGGGTTCTCGTTGACTACAGTTCTTGCATACTCCATCAACTCTTCGGGTAGGTCACCCAAGTCCAGTGTGACGCTTACCGAATCGTCCTCTATTGCTGGCATCTCGGGCATTGTGAGTACTTGTGGATTTTTATCTTTTAATGATTTTTTACCTGAAGAACAAATGAAATATATAAAAATTATAAAAAGAACACAATTTTGGGAGTTGTAGCACACTTCTGGGTATATTTGATTTCGTCGTTCTATCGGCTAATGTTTCATCGCACATTACAGCGGATATATTCAGGACTAAAAATGCAACAAAACTATGATCGATAGAACAACCAAATCGACGCGGCTTATATCCAGAAACCAAGATCCATATTAAAATCACCACAAAAGCCTAAAAACTTGTATTAATCAAATTGTTAAGTACATTTAGTTCAGACAATCACTGCAAAAATTGTAAAACAAAAGACAAACATAGGTTGGCGCTGTTAATGTCCTTAAATTCATACGAGACGAGACCAATATATACTTTATTTTAAATCAAAAGTCACACTGAGAGTCATGGTTTTAAAAAAGTATCAATATGATTAAAATAAAAAGAAAAATAGTTTTTATAAAAAAAATTCACGGAACGGTGTCAATCTCATCTCGGTGTCGTTCATGTGTCAGTTGTAAAACTCGAAACTGAGATGAGACGAGACTTACCTGACTCTCGTTTCCTAAGATGTGTAATTAAGGAAACCGTGAATCTAGAGATTCGCAGATAAATAAATTGATAAAACCAAAACGTGATATTATTAATATTTACTTAATTTTTCTTGATAAAAATCCGTTCTACTGATATAATATTATACCATCACGTATGCCAATATAATAACTTCAATACTGGTAATATAAACAATATTCACGCGAGTGAAGCCGCAGGCTGGGTCTAATATTTATTGTAAATAATCAACTTTCGTGATTTTTCGATAGTAATTATTTTTCTAACTATATTATGTCCAGGCAAATGAAGCTGTAACAACCTCATTTTCGCTAATTTAATTAATATTTACAGTGCACAGATGTTTTTTCGGTACGCGGAAGAAACCGTAACCTCTAATAATAAACAATGAAAACTTTATACTTATACAAATATTTAAGATATCTTCAAAATACATGATGAACAATAAATATTTAATTTTAAATGTGTAATATTTCTCACTTGCAGATAGGTTTACTTTGACTAAAAATCAATAAAAATTCAATGATATTGTGTATCAATATAACTATGTCAATGGTTTTTTTAATATTAACAATTAGTTTTATGAATTTTTCCTCAAAAATGAAAATAATTTACATACACCTATGATCATATACCTAAGTATAATAAATATACTTAATATAAAAAAATATTGCATTTATCTGTATTTTTAAGTTAACGGTTTATTTATATTAATTTAAAATGTTATATATTAACATTTAACATATTTATAATTATCTTTGTATAATAATTCCATTGTTCTATAGTAGTTTCACTAAAGTATAATAAAAATAATGAATACTGCAATTTGGATAACTACATATATATGTATGCATGTACTATATGTATATCAAATCCATGATGTTAATGTACTTTCTATTGAAATTCAATAACAATTACCAATCGTTTTATTCTAATGAATAATTATTTAAAAAAACAACCTAGCACATCGCAATTTATTATTCAGTATGAACATTTAACACTCAAGCTGTCTAAAAAAATCAATAGGTTTCATTTCAACTTGAAAAAATCCAACCTAAACCCAAAATTCAATCTCAAATTAAAAAAACTGATAAGCAGAAAATTCCAAAAATTTGGATTTCGACTATGCTCGATAAATGCTATATAGGTTGCTTTTTGGTACCGCACAATTTTTTGTGTGACTATATTATCGTGTAATAGACATTCAGATTAGATTCAATTAAGTAATGAACAATAATGCAATCTATTCTCTACTATTTCAATTAAAACTATTTTGTTCTACTAACCGGCGGTACCAGTACCAACACAAGGTACTGTACATACATGTATTAATTATGTAATTCTTAATGCTGACTATGATAAATTGACAAGAAATAATGCAGATTCACATAAATTTTATCATTTGAATTTCAACCGTTCATTGCATAAATACGTTATAATGTATAAATAGTTTTGTGTTCAGAATTACATAAACAGTTACTTGTCTATTATGTAATTTGCAACATTGTAAACGTCCGCCAGATATACAGGATGATTTACAACTAGTGTAAAAAAAATTAATAGTAGATCGAGGATGTAATTCTAAGCAAATTCTTCGTGAAGGACTACAGCCTTCCAAAAATTTGGCCAAAAATTAGTGTTTATTTAATATCTAAAAAACCTATTCTCATACAGTTATAAGATTTTATACAGGGTTTAGTATTAATAAGTGTTATCGATTTCCAATATCAAACAATCATAATTTAGACCAGGGGTGTATGGGGCCAGTAGGCCCACTGATTTTTATCAAATATTTTTTGTTCTTTCATTTTTTCCTTGTAGAAGACTATATGATACAAAATACACAAAAATAGACTTTATTCATTTATCATAAGACCAACCGTTTTCGAAAAATATAGAAAAAATAAAGTACTGCAAAATTTTACTTAATAGATGTAGCTACGTCACAAAGAATTTATATACATATATTTAATATATGGATGTTCATATGAATTTTTTTGCTTTAAATAGCATCCTCGATCTACTGTAAATTTTTTTTACACTAGTTGTAAATCTTCCTGTATGTATAAAATAAATATACATATGCTTTAATTATCTGATATATTACCACTTAGTTTGTATACTAATTGTAAGCCCTTTCTAAAATTACATCATGAAGTTAAAATGTGTCATTTGCATACAAAAATCACAAACGTAATATAATTTAATTTAACAACCAAAAATAAATCTAACCTTTCACAAGAGAAAATATTCATTTTCAGCCAAATCGAATTTCTATTTAAAAAAAACTATAACAATCAATGCAATTACTAATTATTTTTATACTTTGTGGCAAATCAAGATGAAAGTAGGAAGTAAAGGACATTGTTGTTTAGGTTTTAAAATACATTTTTAAACATTCTCTTGAAGATAAAATTGTTTCTAGGCTAGTATTCACGAGTCGTATTATTGTACTTTACGTCTTCAAAAGTGATTATGAAATAATAATATAAACGTACGACTAACATTACACAAAATGGACAAGAGTTTTGGCTGGTAATATAATACCTAATATATAATATGTAGAAAAAATATTTCAAGCATCAATAAAGTTGATATCGGTATAACATTCATTGAGTAGCTCAGGCTCTAAAAATCGAAATCTTAAACACACTTAGATAATTAGTGCTCGGTATTATAAAGAATTTGCTTGAGTGCAAATGCAAATTAACTTCCAGCTAACGCTATCTGCTAGGTGTCAAATTGTTATGAAATTGCTCTATTTTTAAATCAGTGGTAATAAATATATAATAATGTAAATGCTATGCATTTTATGAGGTCCACTTAGTAGCACTTATTTTATGTCGCTGATTGTACTTATCGCGCATGCATCATGGTTATGATATGTATGATTTCATTCGCTACATTTGTGAGGATGTTGGAATTTATATTTAATACCTAGCAAATAGCGTTAACTGGAAGCTAATTTGCATTTGTACTCTAGGTGCATAGGTGAGCTTCCGAAAAAAAGTATATAGGTATAGTAGGTATGTATAATTTACCGATTTAGTAAAAACACAATTTTATAGGTTATCATTCCACTTAAATTAATAATTTAAATCAGGATATACACTAGTATCATATATAAAGTTATATAACTTCATATGCCAAGGAAAACATTCAATAGATATGAAAATTATGATGATGAAGAAAAAAATTTAAAATATTTAACATTACATTAAAAAATAATTCATTCAAAAAACATGTTCTTACTAAAACCGGTCCTAGTTTAAATTAAAAATTAAGCTATTATTTAAAACAAATTAAACAAAAAGTAAAAAACTGGTTAATTATGATGATTATTTTTACTACATATATTAATACTAATTATCTATATCTATAATATGACAAAGAAATATGTATCATTGTATAAGGTGATTTTTACATTTCCTTAATATATTTTGATGTTTACATGGCAATCATTATATTTTCCGGGAGTGGGGGACATTTTAATGCCTATTTTTAAAATATTAAAATTTTATTTAAATGTAGACAGACAAAACTGAATATTATAACAAAATCATATTATTTAATTACCACTTAGAAATCTAAAAAAATGTCCAATTTGTCTTTCTTTGCTGACGTTCATGTTCAATCCCATGCTCTACTTTTATTTTATACATATTTATATTAACATAACAATAGGTATTTGAGAATATTCATTTAAAGAATATAATCACGAACCTTTATTTTTTATTCAAATTATTTAAACATTGTTATATATGATATGACAAAATTTCGAAATAATTCATGAATAAACTTTAATATTATTTTTGAAAATATAAAACGTTATTTTAGGCATCATTATTAGCACCACTTCTTACATTTTCTTCGATAATTAATCATTTAAAATAAAGATTTAAAAGTTTTTACTGATAATTAATAAACTACATTACTTATCACATATAAATCATAAACAAAATGCCATGTTAAAATTTTTTTTCAGAATTGTTTATTTATTTTTAATTATTATTTCATATAACGTATATGTGTTCTATTACTTATATAGTACTCGTATGTTATTGTTATTAATATTTCAAAATAATTTTGATTAAAAGCTAGCTAACTGGAATATAAAGACAATGGAAAAAATTATTTACTAAAAAAAATACATGATGAGTATTCTTTTTAATAATTAAACAAAAAGGTACAATTATTCAGGTATACAAAAATCTGTCAATAAATCACATGCATACGAATATGTTTTATATTCATAACTTTTTTTTTCAATTCAATAATGACTTTTCAATTGTCTCTACACATTTGACATATTTTATAATACTCAACTTCAATTCTCTACAACTTAATTAAATATATGCAGTACACATATGATTTTGTAACTATGTTATAGAATAAAACAAGACTGAAGCTTACCAAACATTATCAAATTTTAAATATGTTTCCGTACAATAAAACGTGAAGAAAATTTTAATACACTTTCTCAAGCGTATATAGCAGGCAACTCAAATAATGTTCACTGTATGTATATGTATTTATCATAATAAATAAACTGAAACGTCCTTTTCCAATGCGAATTGTCTAATTTTTCACAACTACGTAAGAGTCAAAAACACTTTATTTTTTAGATAACCTATGCTATCTAGGATCAATCTGACTGCAAAAATTACGAAAACTAAACTTTAAAATGTAGAAATTACACCACGAACTAAATAAATTTATATTTAGTCTAGTAATTATAATCATGTGAAATTTAGAACATGTATGTATGGATACTAAATTCATTGTTTTAAACGTACAATATAATCTATCATAATCTTCCCCCTTAGAGTTCATATACAAAGTTCAGTTTTTTATATGAATACATACATACTTAAACTGTATTTATACAATTGTTCAACTGTAGCTGATTATACATATATGTAGCTAAAAATCTTTTGTCTATATGTCATTAAAATAATAACATGTTCTTTGTATTATAGATATCTAAAATGCATATAAAATACATTATTATTTAATAATTAAATTATTCTTACTAACGATATAATTTTTTACTTATAATATTTTTCAATTATGTACTTTCCTAAAATAAATCAAAATGTATTTATAATTTTAATGTTCATATTTTCTTATTTTTAAAAATAAAATTTATCTTATAAAATAAAATAAAATATATTAATATACAAACCAAAAAACGATGCTTTTGGCATTTTGAAAGGAAAACTGTTCTTATTAAAAAAATAAAATTATAGACGATGTTTATTACAGCTTGAGATATTATTTTATTCAAGCTGTTCACAATTTTTAATAAACTTTAACACACTTTGAGTTATGAACACTAATTTATATGATTCTATAGAAATTTCATATATTTTTTATTTATTTATATTATTTTTATATGCACTTGAATTTATTTGATTCTTAAAATTATACAGCCACACAAAGAAGTTAAATAACTTTTTCTGAGACTACTGTATTTCTATGTATTTTGAGTCACTGAATTCGAATTTTCAGTCAATCTGTCTATTCTATTCATTTTGAATATAACCTCAGAAAACCAAATTTTCAAATGTATGAAAATTGGGTTTTTCGAGGTTATCTTCAAAATGAATAGGATAAGATGCTATTTTCACCTCAAATTCGGATTCAGCGCCTCAAAATACATAGAAATATAATGGTTTCCGAAAAAGTTCTTTACCTTTTATGTGTGACTGTGTTATTATAAAAACATTTGTCAAATATGTAGGTACACAATTACTTCCAAAAGTGTAATTTTTTTTAAGAAAGAACAAAACTAAAATTTACTACAAGACACTAGAAACTCACTACACAAACTGTATAGAAAAATTAGCTAACAAAAAGTACATACAAATGTTTAGAACAAAAAATAAAGACAATCCAACAGTTGCAAAACTCAGTAACCGGCACAGAAATATACATACTGTGTGTGCTCTACTGTAAAATATTCTTTGTCAGTGGTGCTTCGTAAAACTTATTTTGGTATATTTTATATTTAAACTTATAGTCGGAGATACGACGTAGTCTTAATTTTGAATCAATGCGAACGAACTACTTGTCTCTTAAAAAATGAAATGTTCTACAATTTCGGTTGGATTACCAACTGTAACTCTGTTATATTGTATGTAGTATTTTTCGAGATATAACATAATATTCAGAAACTTTTTCTAAGCTTTGTAATGACACAAAGTTTTTAATATACATATTTTCTATTTAAATATAAATATATTTCATGAGAAACTACTTTGAATATATTTCATTTTCAAAACTTACTTTCAGGATTTTTTTTTAATTTAACGAATATTATCAAACATTAAAAGTAGAAAGAACTGTTTTATTTTAAAAATGTATTTCTTTTATATTCTTTTTTAACACTGTCGTTAAATATCGTACGATCTAACAATGATTTTTCTTGGAATTATTATAATATTTTGAATTTTTACAATATCTAATTATATGGAAGGAAAGAAGATAATATTTAGTCAAGATTTTTTTTGCATTTTTGAAATTATCATATTAACCATAGACATTGAGCGTGGACTGTGCATCTGATTCGTAAATCGAATTTTCACCAAAAAATATATATACATGGAGCATAGTCTGGGTCTATGCTTGTCTTTATTTAAAGATGAATTTAAAATATATAGTATTGTCTGAGATATCTCAAATCTCTGTCTTCACTTTTGTGAACCAACTTTTACACATTATGTCAATACAGAATACGCAGTCCATGTCTATAGCTATGATATTAATTTACTATTTTATTTACCTTAGGTCGCCACCACTGACCAAAATGATATGATAGGTACCAATGTTAGCCAACTAGTTAACATATTTCGTAACCAGAACAATGAGTACTCAAGACGGAACCCAGCCAATTATAACATTGCACGTTTTTTCTGCACAAATTTTAGCTATAATTAACATAATATTTAATGTAATTAATTTTTAAATAGAGCCTTGTAAAATAAAAAATATGTATATCTACAATAAATAATTATATGTATTTATACGTATTCGTTATTGCAGTTATTTATCAGGATTGAAAAAAAGGTATACAAGGATTTGAATAGCTATACATATTTCTTTGTTTCTGCTAGACTATTGTTATCCATTAAAGAAGTAATATTAATTCTGATTATCAACTTAGGAATATGTATATATAGTGATTTAGCTACATATAAATAATAAATATATAATTAATTAGAACAAATAAAATAATAAATCTTTACAATAATGTATTATTAAACCCTACTTTCGATACCTCGTATGTTTTCCTTACAATTATAATTCTTAAGAAGAATTTTTTTATACTGAAATATGTTAAATAAATTCATTGAAATAAATACCTATATACGTTTTCATACCATACAGTCTGTATGAATCACAGGGTATGTATTTATTTAAATTTTTAGATACATTGACGTAATAAAATAGAATAATTAAACTAATTAGGTACACTAATTAAAAAAGATATTTTATACCTTATATATACCTAACGTGAATATTCGTGTACGATTAGTATATTCAACACTTTGGATATTAACATGTCGCGAAATACTTATTCCTTAAAATATACACATTTTCCGAAAAAAATAAAAGTGGTCTATTTTTTTACTTATTTACATTTTATTTTCATGATGTCAATTTTTCATAAAATCGCATATAAGGAAGTTAAAATTCGTGGATTAATGTTTTAGTAAACCATTTTTTTTTTAAATATACATAAGTTATATTTTATGGTACATAAATATATAATTTACATACAAAAATAAATTTTACTTTAATATTTCAGTGACATTTACATTTTTTTCTAAAATAAAAATCGATTTCCGCGTGCAACAGTGTTGTTTCAAGTCGCAAACTAGAGTCGATTTTCGCGTCGAAGAAAAAAAAATACAGTCGACTTTCGCGTTCAAAGGGTTAATTTTATGTAGATAAAAAATTATATTCAATCTTTTTATACACGTTTTTATAAATTATTATATGAAGAAACCATTTTGAACCAAAAACTTTCATGATATTTTGCAAAACTTCGAATCTTTTTATTGTAGTTAAAACATTTAAACATATTAGAACAGTAAATTCCTCTAATCTGAAGATATTTTTTAACCACTTTCTTGTATTTTTTATTATTGTTGGTACATTGCAAAATAAAGATTTATATAATCAAATACATTTTTTTAATCCAGATTTTATAGATAAATTTATATAAAACATTTAAGAGAAAGATTTTAAATCTTTAAAATTCTTTCTTGGCTTCAAAATTTTTTTAAATACAAATAGTCCCGTTTAACAAAAAGTAGTGATATTAAATACTAATAAAATATAATTTTAAAATTAAGATGCGTATTATTATATTTACTAGGTATATCAAGAAATAGATATTTATTGAAGCAAAATTACGGAAATGTTTACTTACAATACAAGGAGATTACTCAAGTGCGAGGTCGTTTTAAATGAGTACACATTATGTTGGCAACATTAAAAAAAAATTTATATACGCAATTCAAGTTCATTTAAAAATAGGAAAGAATAAATAAGTAGGTACCTATACTTTTCTCAATCCAGCCCTCCTCAATCAATTAGCAAATTGAAAAACAGATTATGTTTGTAATGAGAATGGAAAACATATTTTTATATATGGAAATTATTATACCGTATAATAAATATACACCAAAAAAAAATCAGGATAACCAAAAATCGAATATAGGGTCAAAAATTGTATTTTCAGATTTTGGTTTAACCCTTAACTTACTTCTCAGGGTCAAGAAAGACACCAATCTTCGGGTTTTTAGGGATTCTTTATGTTTTTTAATATAACAGAATGTAATTTTGAAATAATCATTTATTTTTGTTATATTTTAAGAGATAATAGTCAACAACTGTCTATCACATTTATTAATGTCTTTTAGGCATGACACTTATGACCTTATACCTTCTAATTCAATGTTCAAAACAACTTATAAACATTTAACTTAATAAAAAAGACTATTACTAAAAAATATAATAAAAAATAAGTACATAAAAAGTATTGTCTTTTTTCTAGCGCATAGTGGGGTCAAATGCGACCCTATTAAGTAATTACACTATGTCCTTCAGTGGCAGAAATGCGAGTGTGTGTCACTGGTCACAGCCCGCGGCTAACTGAGATTAAATGGAAACACGCGAGATTAAGCTGCTTAGTTTAAAAATGTAGGCACAATGGGGTCATTTTTGACTCCGCAAAGTGAGGTTAGAGTCAAAATCTTTTTCAATCATACCTTTGCATGAAAAATAACTGGTAATCAAGCACGCAGACAACTTTTATCAACACCTTTGTATTACCTAAACAAACTTCCACCACAGTTTCTATAAAACAAGTGTTTTTGAAATTTAATTTCTAATAATAGTTTTTTTTAAATATACAGGCTGGTCCGGTTTGGAGAAAAATGTAATATTCATAAAAATTTTCAAAAAAATAAATATATTTTTTGAGTTTGAACTGGAAACACGGCTAGCAATAACGCTAATACTGAAAAATACGTTAGTTAATTACATATGAAACTGACTCATTGTGGTTGCTCTAGTTACATTATTTTGGAAATTATGAGATAATTTTTGTTTATAAGTACGACTCTGAAAGAAGTTTTTAAACAACTTGTAGTTCAGAGGATGTTGATCTTCCCGTACAAATTTTTACTCACAATGAGCCAAGGAATTAGGAATCTTCTGCATCTTTATTTATGAAATTATCTAAACTCAATTATGGTCTGAATGAAGATAAGGTCCCTTAACACATGTGCGGTGACGTATATATGCGTCACTCAGCTACCAACGTGACTAACTCCACTTTTTCTAGATTTAGTAGGTAATATTGATAGCGGGGAGTATTAAAAAAAAAACATACGTACTTGTTTCTGAACGACTTTTACATTTTAATAAAAATTCCAAGAAAAAAAATAATTCTTATTTTTTATAAAAATATTATTATAATTTATTATATTAAATAATTAATACATATCCTATCGTTAAATATAAACAGTGAACACATCCTGTTTATTAAAATTTACCTGCGGAGTTTTTTTACTTCGCAGGGAAAAATATAAAAAATTACAACATACATGCGTAAATTAGGTAATGACGTCAAAATTAACATTTTATTCAGAAATATATTTTTAATAACGTTTCTGTTATTCATTAATTAAAAAAAAACATATATCTATTACTATTTATAAATGATTTAGAAACAATTTTTTCCCATCAAGTATACCTACTCATGGTGGGTTACATATAATTATAATAATTACGATTAGTTAATCAGCCGTTTACAAACTATTATTAATGAAAATCCTAAACTTAATCTCGATTAATAAGTGTACAATTCACTAAAAAACGGACACTATTATTATGCAACTCAAAGTAGGTATGGTTTTTAAATATTATACCATGTCACACGCAGTTTTCATAAGTGTACAATAATGAATAAATTTTATAAAACAAAAGCTATTATATAGTTCATATATCGGTCATTAGAAATGTTACAAAATCCATAGCAAATTAAATATTTACAAAATATAATTAAATAACAGTCAAAGTTGAAATAAATTATATTTTAATAAATTAAAAAATTCCATACCCAAACAGCTTTTTTGATAATCTTTTTCAATAAAACAGTTGTTAACCTTCAATACCTATGTTTGTTTTTTTGGTTAATTTAAAGTTATTTTCTAACACTTCAAACTTTGCTACACGAATATTAATAATTATATAAATCAAGTTTAATATAATTCTAAATTAGGTACACACCTGTCAATATCAATAATCAATAACTTCAGGATCAAATTAAAAATCAAAATAATTCGTCTTAATTAAATTAAATTTCACAAAACACACCAATTCTTAATTAATGTATAAACAAGCACTTGAAAATAATAATAACAATGGTAACTGACAGGCAAACAAATGACAACTAATAGTAAATAAAAGTTTGTGTATTGTTTTATCTTTGCGGGACGCGCGAAACAATAATAAAATACAGTCGCGGACAAGTGACTATCTATACAGCTGTTAGTCACCGCGGCCGACTATATACCGCTATTACACTTACAATCTGTATGAAAACCCGTTCACACGAGCTAAATTTCAATGTGCGTTATTTTACACGAGCTCATTTTCCATTGCAGTTTCCAAATTAATATTTTCAAACGAATTAGTAAAAAAAAGCAATAGAATATAAAACAGAACCTCTTATGCCCCCTTAGGTATGACTCCTAGCAGATAGCGTTAACTGGAAGCAAAGCGCGCAAATTCTTTATTATACCGGGCATTAATTTATTATTTACATTTTTATTTATAAGTGCTCTCTTAATCAAAATAAGTGAAAAGTTACTGATTGTATGAAAATAAACTTTGTAATTCAATAACCCTTTTCTATTATTATTATTAAATTTAAACTCATATAATTATTAATCATTTTTGATTAACAATATTTGCCTTATCATTAATTTCGAACTACGATTCTCTGGTCGTTTTAACTGATCCATTGAGGAAAAAACCTAAAATCAGCGAATCTTCTGTGGCTTAATTTGTTTTGGAAAAATATATAAGGTACTGGCACGTCTTGGATAATGACCTCAGTAATGGTAATTTTTTAATTAAATGTACTGAATTAGAAATATTTGTTGATATTTGATTATTACCATTTCTGAATATTAATCTAATACATTTAATAAATATGAGACTAAAAAAAATATATATATATATATATATGGTATGTTAAATATATATATATATATATATAAATAAATATATTTTAAAAATATATATTCGCGGAATACAATATTTCAGCAAAAATATATTTATTTATATTATGTTCACTAGTTATAAATATTTTTTTTAAACTGTAATATAAAAATATTCATAAATCCCAATATAAAAAATAATATTTCCTATCTTATTATGACAGATTTGGAGAGACAAATAATTTATAGAAAATAATCCTGAAAAAATACTCGTCTTAAACAACTCTAGAAGTTTACGTATCAGCAACAATTGAAATCGAAGTTAGTCGGCCAAGGCGATCACTGTTCTATCTGCAAACCGGCTAGGCAACGAACTTCACTTTTCATTATCAACTATTAAAAAATTCACTATCAAGTACATAAGTTGTTTCCTAATTTTTATAATATAATGTTTTATAATACATAATACAATATAAATATATATGTATATAACATATGCTATACACATTACACATATCTATTACTACTTACTTCTATTTTTACACAGTTAAAAGCAAGGTGAGCAGAACAGGTGTGTGTATGGCATCAATTTTACTGGGATTTACCCAACATCTTTTGTTTTAACCTAACACAAACTATGGTGCGATAAATAACTCCCTTTTCCCCGAAATAAAATAAGATAACCGCGGTAAAAATCTCAAATCCAAAAAAACATTGTCAAATATAAGTATGTATGTACTTTATTTGACATTCAGCTTTGTTGAATTACGAGGTTTTTTATTTTTAAATAGGTAGATGGTATATCCAATGTGCATACTACTAAATTATAAAAAGACACGTAAACATTACAATAACAACAAATTTAAAAAAATTGTACAAAAAATATTAACTTGAAGACCAACATGCAGAAAAAATAAAACAAAATAACGGTGAAAACAGAATCAAAAAAATAAAACCAGTAACGCAAGAGGTCTATTTTACTAAAATTAAAAAAAATCAACGAATCATTTTCGATGCATAAAACTGATTCAAAAGTTCATTATCATATTATATTACTTTTGTTTCAAAATATTTATTTTGTACTTATATAACAGAATGTGATTGCATTTTTAGAGTTCTTCATAGGACAACGACCAGAATGCTTTTAACTTGAAATTTTATCTAAACATTCCAAAATTATGATCCCACAGAAATGGGATATATAAAAAATAGGATTAAACACTCGCGTGGCTTTTTTTGTACCTATCCACAATTAGTATATACATTCAGAGCCCTAATAGCAAAAGCCAATATTATATATTATTATATATACGTAACCCTTGGCCAGTTTTTATACATACATGCATTTGCATTTACCATTGCAGTTTTGTACTCAAGGCGATCAACAATAACCCCGACAACATTTACTTTATTTATGTACTTTTCTATATAGGTAAATATGTATTCGTTTAAAAGCATTTAGCTACAAACTTTAATGTACAGTCGCCTGTAGAACTCGTCTGGCACCCTAAAGGCTAGAATCGCTTACAACAGATTCCAAATTTAAAGACAAACATTATCGGTTATCTTTTTCTATCAAGTTTAATATACATATTTAAATACTAAAATTCGGAATATCAAATATTTATTGCCACAAAATTTACGTATACAATTTTCAATAGATTATAGATAATTTAATTGCACAAATATATATGCGTACCTATTATAAACGAAGAGTAGTTCTTTATCTAGCTAATGAATTTCAAAATATCTGTCTTTGTTTGATACATGGAGAAATGATTTAAATATTATAATTGCACAAATGGGAGGAGCCTACTAAGTTTGTGATAAACGAAAATGAATACAAACTGCAAGACCATTAATGCAGGTGACTGTACATACTTTCTTCTTTTGAATTTCAATTTTTTAATTCTGTTTTAGTTTTCAGAAACATGTGTCATTACTTTTTATAAATATTCATTTGCTTTATTTTATACTGGATGATTTACAACTAGTGTAAAAAAAATTAACAGCAGGTCGAGGATGTAATTTTAAGCAAAAAATCTTATGTGAACCTATGTTCGGAATTTCTTCGTGAAGGAGCTATTAGTCTTTTACACAAAATTAGTGTTTATTTAATATCTAGAGAACACATTCTGCTACATTTATGAAATTTGATACTAGGATTAGTATTAATAAGTGTTATCGATTTTCAGTGTCAAATAATAATAATTTAGACCTCAAAAACTACATTTTTATCAAAAAATAACCATTTATAGTTTCATTTTTAATATGATTTTATAACAGCAATACAACTGACTGTGAGTCTATGATGACAAGTATTAGGAGGTATATTTATATTAACTTTTTTTTTTTTTAATTATAGAACAAAAATATAAACTTATTTTGTGTAATTTGATGCATCCGTATGAAGTAAAATTCTGCAGTACTTTCTTTTTTCGATATTTTTCGAAAACAGTTGATCTTATGACAAATGAACAAGTATATTTTTGTGTATTTTATATCATATAATCTTCTACAGGAACCCAACTCAGGAAAAAATTCAAGAACAAAAAAATACTTGATAAAAATCGGTGGGCCTACTGGCCCCATACACCCCTGGTCTAAATTATTATTATTTGATATTGGAAATTGATAATAGGTACTTATTAATACCAATCCCTGTATCGAATTTCATAAATGAAGCACAATGGGTTCTCTAGATATTAAATACACTAATTTTGGGTAAAAGACTGTAGCTCCCATAGGAAGAATTTCCGGACATAAGTTCACATAAGGTTTTTTCCTTAAAATTACATCCCCGATCTACTGTTAAATTTTTTTACACTAGTTATAAATCAGCCTGTATATAGGTATTTATTGGTAATTTTATAAAAACTGTTTTTTTTTTTCGTTTTTTTTAGTATTTTTTAACCTGACAGGTATATTTTTATTTTTGTTTTTCAGTTTACAATTAGTTCAACAGAGCCGAACTATAATCATCAAGTTTTAAAAAATTGAATTATATAATTATGTATATTTTGTATATAGATTTAAATTATGACCCCATTTAAATGTTTCAAATTTCAATTTATAGTTCTATTCCTTGTACTTTTTACGATCTTTAACTAATTAATTTAGTCGTTCAGAAATCAAAAAGACTAACTGAAGGCACTTGTTAACTTTTTTAGCACTAATTTTCATATGCCGCCAGATAATATTTTACAAGACCGTCAACTAACGTAGATTACCGAGATGAGCAGGATTTTCCCGAGAGTGATCAAAACAGTCGACAGTTACGAGACCCGGGAAGCTTTTGATCTATTTTCTCATTTGAATGTTTTGAAAATAATTTACCTTTATCTACTGGCGCCCAAAACTCTGAGATAATTAAGCTCATAAAATACATTAAATACATATAGTGGAGTCAAATAACCGAAATTTTTTATTGAATAAAATAATCTCTTCCTTGAGCGATTTTATGATTTTAAAATGTTCTAGGGATCAAGAGAAGTTCATACTTAACTGAGTTTGTGGATTAATCTTTTTACTGTGTGCTGTTCGGTTTTTCGCAAAAATCTCGGCTTCTAGTTAATTAATAACAACAAAAGGAACCACTTTATCGATCTGTGGGAGGCGGAATACTATAACTTAATTTCTAACCTCAAAAAAAATTACAAACTGCGCTTAAAACAGATTTTTTATTTTTTCTTAATTAGTTTGCAACAAATATGAATATTTTGATGAAAATAAAGGAAAATGTACTTCTTATGATTTTTAATATTTATCATGTTTGATTTTAAAATAGTCAAAATTACCTCCAAAACTTAATTTTTCAAAAAAAAAATTGATTGGGCAAACCATCGTAGGCAATTTTGTTTATCTTAAATTTTAAGGTTTTTATACCTTTTTAAATGATGTATTCGGATTGTTGCCATAATACATTTTTCCCGATTACCTTTCATTATTGTTCAAAACAAATTACAAAATTTAAAATCTAGTTAAAAGATGAGTGTTTGAAACAAATTTAACATATTTTTATTATATTAATTAGTAGATCGCCCCAAAAATTCAGAAATTTTAAAATTTCACCCGCACAGATTAATCAGTTTTTACATATCAAAAATAGTAGTTGTCAGAATGGTGTAAATGAATAATATTAAAGAAATAGTGTATTTTTACACCAGTGCAAGTGCAAATGCTTAAAGGTTAACAATAAATGTTTGTATATGTATGTATAATGTATAAATGTATGTATCTGACTCTACAAAATATTTTTTTATGAAGAGTCAGTCACTGTGGCTTCCACCATAGCGTTAAGGTTAAAGTGCAGGTAAACAAGAAACGCAACTTATTTTGTGGTAGATGTTTACCACAATATTTTAATGAATAACCGCATTGAACCAAAAAAAATACGGATTTTACAATTTATTTTAACATATTCCATTTTTTGTTTTTATGTGATTTTTTACGAAATTGGTACTAAAAACAAAATATTCTATTTTTCATCACATCATTTTTATTTAAGCAGGCATAATAATCTAAATGCGTATACTATATTATGGAGTATAGACAGTATCAACAGTGCCAGCCTTAGCAAATCAGGCGCCCTGGGCGAGATTTATTTTTCCGCCCTCTCTCCCCCTAAAAAAAAGTTAAAAAATCACCGAAAATGTCAATTAAAATTGATAAATTAACAAATAAGTTGAATAATTCATATCTCAGCTTGGCGCGATCCTACAGACTCAAACTTTTTGTTAAAATATAGCTTACATCATAAACTTTAATACTGTCAAATGCCCTAAGACCGTCGAGACCTCCTTCTCCTATTATGAACAAATTAAAATTGATAAATCAACAAATACGTTGATTAGTTAGTATATCTCAGCTAATACCTTATTAAAGGTTTTCTGGGTTGCTGAATAAGTATTTGTTAATTAGCAGCTATCAAATAATCGATTTTTTTTACAAATTAACATTGTTTATATTTAGCTATATTTTTTCTTAATCGGGTTTATTTGATCGACAAAAAATTTAAGGATAAAAAAAAAGTTTACTCAAAAATTACAGCCTGTACACTCTGATTTGAACCAAAAAAGTGACTTATGCTCCATTGTGCGCCACCGCCCCCCTCCTCCCCCTAAAGCTGGTACTGAGTATCAATAATAAAAATAATTATGTTTGAGCCTGTAATATAGTATCATTCATTTGAGTGATTAGAGCTCGTAACTGTCTCCTACCCCGATCACTCCAGGACAATCCAGGGTTCTCAGGCATGCAATTCTGGTTACAATTTTGTTTTAATATATAACTGGTTGTATATTATAAAGTATATTTAAGCTATTAAAAAATAATAGTAATAATAATGAAAACCTAAAATATATAATATAATAACATCATTGAGCTGACAATTGTGAGATATCAAAGTTGTTATCAATAAATACATTAAATCAGCTTGTAATTATGAATAACTAGAATACTAAATACTTAAATCACTGTATAGTATAATATTAATATAAGCAAACTGGAAAATTCCAATTAGGTATATAATAAAAATAAAATTATAAATAAAATTCAATATTTTTCTCATTTATAAAATCTATCTATACTCTATACTCTAAACGTATACCTACAGCACTACTACTAAATTACAATTAACTTTTTTATTAATATATTTTTTTAAATCATGATTAACACAAAAATGTATTTTTATGAAATAATGAACAATTTAATTGCAATCAAGGTCTACAACATGCCCTGAATGTATTATGTTGTAATTTATTCGATTACGCATATAAAATTACAAAAATGTAAATATGGTATTATTGCTGACGTTTTGAGAAAATAATAAAATATAAAGGTTATTGTGAAATATTGTAATTAAAGGATATACAAAAGATCAGTATATATCACAGAATAAAGATACTGTATGTATATATTTATAAAAATCAATACAAATAATTTTAAAATTTGAATAAACCAAAACTTGAACGTTTGGAACATTGTTTACTATGTGTATTTCTTAGTCAATGATTAAAATGATTGCTTTAATCTATGGAATCAAAATTGAGGTTATATCGATCTACTTTGACGTTTGACGTATTGAAATTATCGAACATTCCAATTAAAAGGATATTTTAACAAATATAACATAAATATGCAGTTCTTTGTTATATTATATCCTTTGGAATTTTAAAGTTAAACAACAATTTATTTTATCAATATGAGTGACTCAAGAAATACTATTCCCAATCGCTGGTTGCATTGTCCAAGAAAAGGTGTAAATTTAATAGCTGACAAGTTTTTAGCATTCAAAACACCTTTGAGCAGTGACTATGATGACAAAGTGCCTATAGAATGTCGGTTTTATCCACAAATGTTGCTCTCTTCTAAACCTTACAAAGTTAGTGTAACAAAAATATGGTACATAATTAGAAAGTCATATTTCAATTATTTTACAGGGTAAAATAGGATTATGGGTTGATTTAACAAACACAACAAGATTTTATAATCGAAAAGTTATAGAATCTGAAGATTGCACTTATATAAAGATACAATGTAGAGGTCATGGCGAAACTCCTTCTTCCGAACAAACCACATTGTTTATACAATTAGTTCATAAATTTATTACTCATAATCCTTTAAAAATGATAGGCGTTCATTGCACACATGGATTCAACCGTACGGGTTTTTTAATTGTATCATACCTTGTAGAAAAAATGGATTGTAGTTTAGAAAGTGCATTGGCACAATTTGCTACTGCCAGGTTTGTATTTTTCATCTATAATGTGTTTTTACCAAATGCTTATTTCCTAATGTTTTATAGACCTCCTGGTATTTATAAAGGTGATTATTTAAAAGAATTGTACTGTAGATATGATGATGTAGATGATGCGCCACCTCCACCTGAATTACCTGATTGGTGTAAAGGTATGTGATTTAAATATTTCATACTATTTATCTTACCTAAAAAAAATTAAATTAACATTTTTTAAATCACATTGTCTTTATAGAGTATGATGATAGTGATTCGCTTGACAGCATGCCAAGTCAAAGTACAGGAAAGAAAAATGGATCTCGAAATAACGATCCTGTTTTTATGGAAGGTGTTTCGGGGGTCACATTCTTTAAAGAGTATCCTAAATCTTTTAATTTACAAAGAAAAATACAAAATTATTGTTGTTGGAAGAGGTAATAAATATTAAAAAGCTTGGTTGATCAATTAAAATATTTTATAAATATTTTTTTTAGCAATAAAGGTTTTCCAGGATCTCAACCTGTGTCAATGGATATGACCAACATTAATTTATTACATGAAAAACCGTATAGAGTATCATGGAAGGCTGATGGAATGAGGTAAATATAAAATAAAGTTGGCAAAGTCAAAAATACACACACAAATCCTCCCTGGTGGAAATGGATAGGTCAGAATTTTGACAATTTGTCATGAAAATTATGTCAGAATGTGTTCATTTCAATCTGAATTCTATCTATCATAATTGGACAAATGTGTAAAAAATTTGACAAATATTGTGAAATTCCAACCGTTACTTTTGTCAGATATTTAATCTCCCCTGCCAGTTTGTTTCACCAGAGCACAGCGAACTTCTCTCCAAACATCCCAGAACTTGCACTATCATGACCTATCATAATCATAAATCTAACTAAGTTAGTAAGAATTAAGTTACAGCAGTTTCTATGAAATAAGACATTTTACATTTATTACTACCTAAATGAATGTTTTGCATATTAAAATGATCCATGTTAAATGTACTATTTAAATCTAAAAACCGATTTTATGTACTTTATTATATAGTTTAGAATACAGGTTAAATGGTCCACATGCTCATTTTTTACGTGTGCAGCTAATTTATTCACTGCCCAGCTTTTTTAAGTGAGTGTGATTATACATATATACCCAATAGTACTTCTTAGTTTTCAAGGAACACGTTGGTGCTGGTTTCATCAAAATCGGTCCAGTAGTTTTCGAGATTACTTCGCTCAAACACATATACAAACTTCTCTCTTTATATATCAGTATAGATACCTTGATTAAACAATTATAATAACATAATAACACGAAACTAGCTGAATTTTTCAACATTGATTGTTGGTGGAAAACGTGGAAACAACTGAATTTCATTAGTATAATATGTTACTATCATTATTAATACAAAATGAATTCTTGTAGATATATGATGCTAATTGACAAAGATAACGAAATATACTTCTTTGATCGTGACAACAATGTTTTTAAAGTACATAATATAAAATTCCCACATAGAAAAGATCCAGGAAGACATTTAGTTAATACTTTAATTGATGGGGTATGGCAGTTATTTATTATTGTTACAAAACACGTCAATAATTTTATGTAAAAACGCTTTTAGGAAATGGTTATTGATCAAGTTGATGGTACGGCTATACCTCGATTCTTAATATACGATATAATTAAATTTGAAGGACAAGATGTTTACAAATCTCCATTTTATCCAATACGTTTAAGTTGCATTCAAAATGAACTGATACAACCAAGACATTTAGCAATAAAAGAAGGTCGCATTGATAAAAACCGTGAACCATTTAGTATCCGCCATAAAGAATTTTGGGATATTACGCAAGCTGCAAATCTTTTAGGTGACAAGTTTAGTCGAATGCTTTCTCATGAACCTGATGGTTTGATATTTCAACCATCTAAAGAGGTAAATATTAATATTTAATTTCATTTAACATTAATATTAAAACTATTAATACTTTTATAGCCATATGTTGCTGGAAGATGTGATGATGTCCTTAAATGGAAACCTCTGAGTTTAAATTCTGTTGATTTTCGATTAAAAGTTGTTGTCGAACAAGGAGAAGGGATATTGAACAAAAAAATTGGCCATTTATATGTTGGACATCTAGATCGACCTTTTGCACAAATGAAATTAAACAAAACACTAAAACAATTAAACAATAAGATAATCGAATGCAAGTTTGAAAATAATCAATGGGTTTTCATGCGCGAACGTACCGACAAGTCATTTCCAAACAGCTATAACACGGCTACAGGTAAGAATGAAAAAAAACTATAGTTATTCTACTAACATATTTAACAAAGAATTAGGTAACTATCATTATAAACTATTGATATTTTAATACATTAACTTTGTAACAAGTTTATTAATTTATTATTATTATTACATTTCAGCTGTATGGAACAGCATCCGTGATCCTGTAACAAAGGAAAAACTACTAGATTTTATAGAAAATCATAAATATATTGACGAACAAGAAATTATGCCACCTCCTAAAAGAGCTCGAAGATAATAATTCATATATATTTATTATAAAATAATGAATACTCTTAATACATATATATTTTTTTCATTGTTATTTAGTTTGAAATCTGATAGCAAAATTTAAGAAAATGCAAATAAATCACAAAAAAATAATTTTTTAGATATTCATTATTTATATTCTTAATTAAGAGTTAATTTATGTTTAAATTATGTGAATGTTGGTGTAATTTTTATATATTTATTACGTTTGTGCTTATTTTAATATTAACATAATCGTTTTATGTTTAAAAATTTAATAACATTTCTCATTTTCAGTGTATTTAATTATTAAATTCAGAAAATAAACTTATATTTTCATTTGTAAATATGATTTTATTGATAAAAATATATAATTTACAGGCGGTCCTTGCTTTAAGAAAAATATTTTTACAAAGTAACAAATACATATATTAAAATAAATCTCATACCATGGATAATTATAATTTTGTTTTATTATTATGCTTCCATTTATCATTCAAATTTATAATTTGGTTTTCTTTAGACAATTTTTTTAAATGTTGTATCACATTAAATGACGCAGCTCTCCACAAATGTTCAGGCGTATCTTTATAAATTTCTTTAACTAAGTCCATTTCGGTGAAAGACTTTTCAGGATCTTTTTTTAACACGTTGAGTATTTCATGTTCACGTTGATTTCTATGATCGATATAATATTTTATTTTACCTGAGGGATTCTGAAAAAAAATTGTAATTATAAGTTATATATTATGTGTTTGTACACAAATATTACCTCTATAATGTTTCCGTGACCAGGATATATAACCTTAGCTTGCTGTTCATAAATTAAATTTAAAGATTTCATATAATCATACAAATCTTCAAAAACAGCAGTTCCTTCACCTAACACACAATCAGCACTAAATAAAGCATTTTCTTCAAGAAGTGTTAATATAATATGATCATCGGTATGACCAGGTGTGTGGAAAACTTTTATTGTAGCACCTTCAACAGTTATTTCTTGCTTATCTTTCAATGGTTTAATTTCTATATCATTTGATATATTTTTTGAACTAGGATATTTCCATACTTGACAATCTAAAATGGAAAGCTGTACATTAATTCACGTATAACCATTTATATTGTTATAGGTACATTATGGAGTTTTCTGATACATACCCGTGAAATTAAAATTCTGCAATATATCCTTCAAACCTCCTATATGGTCATGGTGCCAGTGTGTAATTACTATGTGCGATAACTGAATATTATCTTTCAACACAGATTTTAAATTTTCTATGTACTGTGGAACATTTTCATCTCCTGTGTCCAACAATAAGCGACTGAAAAATATACTCAGATTTAGCATTTAATAATTAATAGATACATGTTTTACATACCGTCGTCCAGTTCCAATTAAATAAGTATTTGTACCCTGTAATGTCATGGGACCAGGATTTTCACCTAAAATTCTAATAATTCTTGAAGATAAACGAGATACTGACGGTATAGCTGTTGTCATTTTGTAATTTTAAAATATCACGTCATGAAAAATTTGTACTTTTTGGAAAATAAATGTAGTACGTGTTTGTCTGAAGATACTGAAGTTTTATCAGTTTTTACTAAATCAGAGGAAAATATTTCTTATATTGACATGTTAGAGGAGTGCACTTCTGCTGAGGTAAATTCGAAATTTCTATAAATAATTTGCTTAATGTTATTCAAATTTAGTTTACGACAAACTGAATTTATAAATATATACTTATTATTACTTATACTGTTTTTCTTATAATCATAAAATACCAAAACGATTGATTTTATTTGCATTGTTATTCAATTACATTACATTAAATAATTTTTTAAGATTCTACGGACAAATTTTTTTCCAACTGTTATCTGCATGAACTGTATACGAGATTTAAAAATATCATGCAATTTTAAGAAAAGATGTAAAGAAAGTTACCAGAAATTAACAAATATTATAAATTCATATAAAACCTCTGCTATTGGAGAGATAAAAAATGATTCGCTGGAACCAAACATTAAAATATGTTATTCAACAGGAGAGAATGTTTTGCCAATTTTGTACAATAATTTAGATGAATCAAATACAGTAGTTAAAAATTGTACAGAGGAAAAAACTCCTCTGGATGAAAATGAATCTTTATTACATATTTTACATGAAAATAACGATTATGTACCAACACCAATAAAATCACCAATAGATGAAATAAAATATACTTGTGATTTTTGTTCAAAACAATTTAAATGCAATTCTCACTTCAATAAACATTTAAAAAGTCATGAAAAATGTAAAAAGTATTTACCACAAAAAGAAGAAAACATAAAACCATTTGAAAACGAATCTGATTTAAATATTTCAAAGAAATTATTCTGCCCCAAATGCCGAAAAGAATATTACTCTCAAAGTGATTTACGTAAACATATAACTCTTCATACTGAAAAATCATTTGAATGTCCGGAATGTTATAAAAGTTTCACTAGAAAAGAATCTATCAAGTCGCACATGAGGTCACATACGAACGAAAAACCTTATTCCTGTAACTATTGTTCTAAACAATTCAAACACAATTCACATTATAATAAACATTTAAAACAACATACAGATATTGAAAAATATAAAGAATATCTTGAAAAAAATAAACAAAAAGGTAAGGATTATCTTAAGGCCAAGCGCAGACTGTCAATATAAGTGATAGATGCAAAGAGAAGTGATTAAAGAGACATGCATACTCCAATAATAATAAAATCAATATGTTTAAATGCAATAAAGTGATCTAATTGCTTTCCTCATTTAAAATAGCTTCTCTTAGCATCGTTCGCTTACAATATAAAACAAAATAAAACCTTTTTCAGCCAAGTCACGCACAATAATACTTAAAAACAAGTACCAATGCGAGTTCTGTGGAAAATTATTCAGAGCTCCTACTTACCTAAATCGTCACATCCGTTCGCACACAGATGCCCGACCATATCCATGCACAAGCTGTGGGAAGGCTTTCAACACCAAAGCAACTTTACAAATACATACCAGAATTCATACAGGTGAAAAACCATACCGATGCAGTGAATGTTCTAAAGAGTTTTACGATCAAACAAATTACACACGTCACCGAAAACTGCACACGGAAGATAAAAAATACAAATGCAATATATGTAACCAGAGGTTCATATGGCCAAGTATTTTAAAGAATCATATGAAAACACATGCTGGAGAAAAAACAAGTAATGTTAAAGTTCGGAAACGAAACAAAAATACACCTCAGCTATGTTCTCTATAAGCTGAGTGAATTTATTATAGACATTCTTAATAAAATTACATGTATATAATATATATTTATATATATTTATTCCAACTTAAATATAAACTTATTACAAATATACAAAAAAAAATTATAAAATGATATGGGTTAATTTAATTATAATATATCATTACTTTTATCAAATATGTCAACATTCTCATAGAAAATATACTAAAAATTGTCACAGATATACATATGTTTACAAAAGCTGTTTCTATTTCTGAATATACATACATAGATTTATTTTACTATACATTAGTGTGAAATTATAGAAGAAAAGCTATATAAGTACCAATTTGAAATTTCAATACTGTAAAAATACTATTGTACTTTTAATTTGTCCTTTTGAAGGACAAATTACATGTTTGTTAGTAAAATACTTTTTTAATTACTTTCTGTGAGATAGTTTGTTTCTATCTAGGAACTTTGTTTAAAACCAGCTAAATATGTGACGGAAGTTGCAAGAATTATTTGACAATACTATAATTTTTGTACAATATAATTACAAAAATGATTAAAAACTAGTAATTAAAATACATTACAATTTGAGTAAATTACGAATAATTATTTACAGTACATATCCTTCAATACCAACGCATAAAATGCTTTTGTAAAAGCTGTATTGTCAACATATCAGACTGTTTTCTTTTTATTTTCTTAACTCACAACCTGTAATTCAATAATTTAATAACTCAGCAAATATAATATTTCATAATTAATTAATCTTCTAAATAATATATATCCTATAAGCAGCAGTGGATCTATAGGAGCAAATAAATACATATCAACAATTTTTAATTTGTAAAACCTGCTGATACAAAATTTGGGATTTGTCATTGTCTACTAATTCAAGAAGATTAAATAATATATGTATATCAATTTTTTTAAGTTTAAAATATAAAAGAATCCAATAAATAATTGTATATACACAAAACATTAGTCTAATGATTAATATATTTTTTAATGAATTTCCTAATAAAGAAAAATAGAAACAGCTACATTAACATACTTAATTAATAATTATTATTTTGTAAATACAACTTTGGTTTTCAAAAGGAACTTAAATTAATACAAAAATCTTCTAATATATTAACAGCGGCCTTATAGTATTTTATGATAAAAAAAACATGAATTCAGTGTATGTTAATATCATTTTTGAACAATGTAAGTAATAAAAATTATTAAATTATTAACATTAAAATAATATGTATAAAAATTACTATTCATATTTTTTTGTTATAATTATACAATTTTGTGATGTTAAATAGGTCAGGTGTCAAGTATTATGAAGTAGAAGAAATTAAAATAGAATATTTTTTGTCATATAATGGTACTCTTCACTACAAAATCCTGAAGTTTCCTCTTCCAACAAATCAAGATGGAGGAATAGAGAAAATTAATATTATAAGTTTAAAAGCAATGGGAACAAATGAAAATTAAATTCATAGTCATAACTCAATCAAAGCTTAGATTGAAAACAAACTAACAACAGCACCACTGTAAGATGCTAATTAGGTGGTAAAGTGAACCAAGCATTGCAACTTCAGGAATGGATTTGAAAAATATATACTTAAATCAAAAAGCCATAACTTGAGTTATGACTTACATGTGAAGTAGTTTTGGAATTTATATATACTGTATTAAAAATTTACATTCATTAAAAATTCTTTATATTATTGAGTTCCTCATAACTTATTTATTGTAGTGAAAAGATTTATATATAATTTTCATATTGCAACAAAAGTATAATATATTTTAAGAATGTTGACAAAAATTACTATTATGATTTTCTTATTTGGTTGTACTTTTCCTATCAGCTGTAAAGCATTCTTTCAAATGAAAGACTGAATATTTACATCTTACGACTAGATTCTTAGCATGCCTACTGAGAATTCAAAAGTATTATGAATAAATCATTTAAAAAAGTCTACCATGCCATGGTTAATTTTAACATTATATAAGAACTATTCAATTATCAAATTGATCGCATTTGATCTAATGTTCATTACCTATAAAATATCACTACAAAACACAAAAGTAAAATGTAACCGATTGTGTGGCCTATGATTATTATTTGAGATACAAAGAATTGTTTGAGATTATGCACTATACATTTATAAATTGCACAGGACAACAAATTTATTGACAATGAATATGTCAACAAATAAGTTCGGAACATTTATATATATATATTTTATTAATGACGTATTTTTCAATATAGATCATTAATTTTCTTTAAATAAAAAGGTAAAAAAATAATTGATAGCGTATTTCATGACAAAATATCACACAATATGGCAAATACAGATCAGAATTACTTTTTAAAATTAAGTTAAACATCTGAACTGCACTAACATACATAAAAATTATTATTTTGGCCAAATGATCACACCACATCTTTTACGCATTCCGTATTAAGACCTTCGATCAAACAACGCATGAATGCCATTTCTTTCCGAGCATTTTCAAATATTACTCTAGGGTCTTGTGCTGTACACCTTAAACAATTTGGTGCAAACACCATAGCCAAATTAGATGAATCCATTTTAGTTAATGTAACTACATGAGATTGACTAAACTTTTGTAAAAATCTGACAAGGTAGCATAAAACTAAATAATTTAAACGAGGCAAGCGTCCAATAATATTAGTTGCTCTTTCAATTGTCATCGGTTCATATACACATTCCTCGTAGAGCGAGTCTGGTATTAAAGGCTCGTAAAGTTCTCTGTACCAGAGTTTTAAAAGATTCGCAGGTACGTGAGCATCTATAAATTAAATATAAGTATTTAAAACATTGTATCTTAACCCATTAACACCACTCTATGTAAGACTATATCACACATGGGTTAGCGTAACCTAGTATTTTTGTTTGCTTGTATCTCGGAATGTAATGGACGAATTTCAAAGTATTTTTTGAAAACTAGACCACACTTGCTTGGCCGCTTCAAATTCATTAGTCGCTATGTAGAGGGATTTGTAGTGTGGATACATAACTTTTTTCTCCTATAACCCAGACCCTCCAATGGACTTGGTTAGCATAACCCAGTGTGATGTTCAAATAAATTAAAAAAAAAAATTTATTTTACTTACCGCTAGGTTCTGCCAACTCCCAATTATCAAGTTTTGTTTTATGTGTATTAACTTCATCTACATCAGCTGAAACTCTAAAAATACCTTCAGTTGCAGCTCCTTGAGTACTAAGAACTTGCTCAGACAATACGATCTGGGCCCAAGGTAATTTTCTTAAAGGGTATCTGTCTTTTTGTAAAGTCATAACTTCTGACAACGTATTTCCAAACATACTTGTTCGGAATATTTGCGACTAAAAAATAAAACATATATCAATTCTTCTCTGCTTTCACACGTGTATTGTGATACGTACCCTAGCTGCATCGATATCATCAGATACAGGTTTTCTTGCTTTTCGTTTCCCAGAACTTCCTATCCTGTCCAACCTGTTTATACACACCATAGCGTAATGACTGATCCGTACGTGAGTAGGTCCACGCTCTGGATCAGCAAATATTCTACTGAACGTAGGATCATAGTGTTTATTTAAATAACTAAGAAGAGCGGGTTGAAATGTTGCACTCGGTGGTATAAATGCAAGAGCTATGGCAAACAGCTCCCAACCACGCAGTAAAGAATCGTGATGTGGGTTTTCTCTGGTTTGTCGACAAAGCTGTACGTAGAGTTCATCTCGTAACCTATAAGTGAAGTAAAAAGAAAGATATAATTCATTACTCAGACAAATGGGAATTGCTATTTTTATTTCTTACGAAGTATGAGTAAAGGCTCCTCCTAATATTTCTAATATGACTGAGTTTAATGACATTCCCGGACGTGCTTTTCTATCACCCATGTATATTTGAATAAGACGGAACATTTCACGAGCCATTTTATTGTGTTGTTTTCCACCATCAGCCACCGATAACATCGGCCTGCTGATTGCATCTCCACTCCAACTGAGCATATCACGGACACTTGCTTTTCGACGAAATATTCCTCTGTGAATATAAATGAATTATATAAAATAGATGAACAGATTTTTTAATTACTATGTTGTATGTTATTAAAAAAATACTAACTTGCTATGAAGATTAAGATTATCTTGTGCAAACTTTTCCATGTCAGCTTCAGGTGCTGCAATAGAAGTTGAAGCTGCTTCTGCTATACTGTAATACTGTTCTTGTTCCTGCCATTTTTGTTGTTGATTTTGACCAGAATCAACTCTTGAACAACTTTTAGAAATACAATAAATAAATAAATTTTAATAAGACTAAAAATAATACTGACAAATTTCAATTTACCTATTGAATAAATGAGAAGCTTGTGTAGTGGAAGGGACTGGTAAAGACGTTGCCGTTGTAGCTGTGTTGAAATTATTTCGAAATCCATATGTGAGATATTTTTCTGACTCTTGTGGTTGATTAGAATACGGATGACTTAGATATTCACACTCACTACTCCTAAAAATAATTAAATATATTAGTATACACCATTGAAACTGCACAAAACACAAAAATTTAAACGTACTTTGTTTCCGATGTTGAGTGTCGTTGTGTAAGAAAACTATGTTCTGATTGGTCTGAATCTTCGTTATCTGGTTCATGACCTGTTAAAGATTCACTACCACTAAAAGATCTTTCACTTCCTGTATCAGAATCAATATTATCACCCCCACGATATCCTAAAACAAATTTTCATTTATTTCAATTAAACTGGAGTAAATACTACGGAGAAGAAACTGTAATAAGTTTTTAGATAGTTGCATTTATAAAAATCTTAAAAACTTACCTGTAAGTTTATTTTGTTGTATAATATAATGCTGCAATGGAAGCAGATGAGCTTCGTGCCAATTTGAATACAACGGACCACTAGCTACATCACTTTCTGGAGTCTGCTGTTGGGATATACAGCTAACTAGGCTAGGTCTCATAGGTTTTTCTCGTTGTCTCTGAGACGCAAAACTGCAACTGCGTGACAGTTCTGTTGTCCTTCTTCGTAACTGTGGTGTGCTTGTAGATAAACTTAATGGAGAAGTAGTCTGTTGTTGTGAATGCTGAGTAGTTGTGTGGTTGCGAGAACTGCTAAGAAAATAATTGAAAATTTATTTTACTGTTTCAGCTGAATATAATAATATTGTTACCCGTGACAATGCCGATGTGATTTTAATGTAGGTGTTTGCGTCCCTTGACTAACAGATGACTTGTGTTCAGGTTCTGTGTTCTGTTTTAATGTTTGTAACTTGGCAAGAGGAATAATGTCACAGTTTCCTGGACGATGCCACACTGTCCGTTGAGTAGTCGCATTATAATAATAAAAACGCGCAGTATTCGTATCAAACAATTCCCACCACTGATTGGAATTTGTACGCTTCACTGGTACACCCTAGAAATTATTTATTTAGATTTTTGTAATTAGTTTATGTTATAAAACATAAACAAATGTAAATATAATTATTTATCTAAGTATATTTAAATTTGCTTTCTCTCTAATTTTGTTTATTGAAATTTTAATGTCTGAAATAAGTTTCAGTTATGAAAATAGAAATAAACTTATTCAAAATTAACAATAAATAAATAATGCAATATAAACTAACATAAAACACTTACCTCAGGTGGATCCCAAACACATTCTCCAGTAGTAAGATTTGCATACATATGCTCCCCAGTTTTAGGTTCAATAATTTCTACCCATTCCATACTAAAATCGAATATATTTTATTAATTTTTTAGAAATAAATATATATAGGGCGTGACATTTATAATGATCGATTGTATTGTAAGTACGGTAAAAAAAATTGTTATGACATTTTACTGATTTATTAGTACGTACCTATTTGATGCCATTTTCACTTATTTAAAAATATAAAGTACTTAATTCTAAACTTTTTAAGAGAACCTGTCACCGATTTACAGAAGACATATTGCAGACGTTCATTGAAATAAACTGAAATAACCTAAATACAAACTCTGTCATGTATTATCTATGGGCATAGGGTAGGGTCAGCAGTCCAAAAAATGTTTTTAAATCAAAATTACATACATACATACATATATATTATAAAATAAAAATGCCATCTAAAATTTTGATAAAAAAATACCGATAGAAAAATATTCATCTTCACTTCACCAAAAATTTGAAGACTATGTAAACACTTCTTGTTATATAAACGTTTCTGTATCAAGCGATTAGAAAAATTAAGAACATACATACATTATTATACATAAAACATTTTGTAAGGACTGACGTCTAAGCGTATCTTAAAATTACTTAATAACAATAGCTGTGTTAAACAAAATGTATGTTTCGTTACCTATTGATGAGTTTATATTGCAAATTTAAATGTTAATAATTAAAACAATAATCTAATATCAAAAAATATTTATTAACTCATAATCTTCTTACATAATACTTCACATATTTCCAACTTTTCTAACTTGACTAAATTGAAAACAAGAACAGAATTAACATCTGCATTTTTAGTTTTCAATGAATCCAAAATGGATACAAGCGTATTTAATAACATCATGCTGCAACATGCTTTAATATTATTATCTAAATTATAAATTATATGTATTAAGCGTTCCCATACTATTAACTGAGCATTATAAGAATCTTCTATTCGAGGACAGATTTCATCCTAAAATAAATCATAATTAATTTAATTATTATAGACATTATAAATTATTACAACTTACATTTAAAATAATTGAGAAATTATAAACTGAATTTTGTATCGATGATAATCCATACTCTGATGTACTTTTTGAAAATAACGTAGTAAGTAACAAAAAATATTCGGAAAATTGTTGAAATACTTTTAAAGGATCTCTGTACAGCTCTAACATTTTTTTACAAATAAGTATCCATTCATCTGTAATGCATGATGGAAGAATCTAGAAAAATAAATAAATAATTTTTTTTCTTCAATATACATAAATATGCAGTAATACAACTACTTACTTCACACATACGAATCATATTACACACACCAATGTTCTTTCCAGTTTCAATAAAGGAGTTATAAAATAGAAAATTAATTTTATCGTTATTCCATAAAGGTTCAAAATAATATTTATTCAACGGTGATAATGACTTTAACTGTTCCTTTAAAGTTTCAGTCTCTCTATCTATAAAAATAAAATTAATTAATATTTTATATTCACAGTGAAATGTAGAAAATTTTACCTGTTCTAATTATTGAATCAGAGGCAATTTTTTTAATAAATTTAATACAAGTTTTTACTAAAACACAACGATCTGCTGAAAAAGTCATCAGGTCACAGCGGACATTCTCAATTAGATCAGCCACGTAACATATCAATGCACGTTTTAAAGGATACAGTGAGTCATATAGAACCTGAAACAATTTAAATAATTAATTAAATTTAAATGATATTTTTAAAATCATATTTACCAAAAGAACTTTCAGCATCACGTTTGCATTTAGAAATGATTCTTCATCTATATAAGATCCAAAGCAAGGTATAATAACTTTTCTTGCAACTACTTCAACGTCAATAATAAGTCTATCATTTAATTCACTCAACAAAAGATTAAAACATTTGCTTTCACTTTCAGTCCATTTCTTTTTATTGCAGATATCTTTAAAACATTGCTCACTTAATGTAACATCATCTTGAATTGGCAAGGCGCATAAAGAATCAAATTTATCTAAGATGTTACACATTACTTCTATACTTTCTCTGTTTTCTATACTTTTTTCAAAAACAACAGTTATAAAATGAATGGGATCTTGCAAAACATAATTTAAAATTCTATTCCAATCATTATCAGTGATTTCCAAGACAATTTTATTAATTAATTCTGTTACTGATCCGTTATCAATATCTGGATAGTCTAATTTGCTGTTTAAACCATTTTTAGAAAAATATGCACATATAATGTTAAGTCTGTCCTCGGCGGGTAAATTATTTACAGTTTCAAAAGCTATTTCTTTAATTTTATTTCCATTCTCAACATCGCTGAGACTTAATACTTCATAACATCGGTTTAATAAAACTAACGATTCTTCGTAATTAAAATACTTCAAAACGTTTTTAAGAGAACTTATTGTATTTTTCTCTAAAAGTAATTTGTCGTATTTTAAAAAAACTTTAATCCATTCATGTTGTTGTTCATTTTCTATTTGAGCATTTTCCATTATCGTTTTTAAATCAGCAGATTCTATTTCTTCTTTTAAGGATTTTGCTTTTCTTGCGATGGCTAACAATAAGTTATACAATTCCTCTTCTTCAATATCACTTTTATCTATAAGTTCATTGATTTCATAAGCACAGTTAGCAACTAATTCTTGTAGTGATTTATTTTGATTTTTGTCAATATATTCTGCCCAAGCGCAATAAATATTAACATTGATTGCTAATAAATTTGCTTTACATGTTGAAAATAGACAATCATTACAATTATTCAAGCAAGTTGAAATCTTTTCAATTCTAGTTTTCTCTGAATAATATATCTCACTACCAAATGAATAGTCCAAATTATACATTTCAGATAAATCAAATGTTAAAACATCTTCTTTTAAAAATAAAGTTAAACAATCGTATGTAAGTTTTAAAATATTGTTCATGGAGTAGCCACAATAACGATACAATTCTTTTTTTTTAAACTGTTTCAGAACTTCTGAATCTGGTGATATGAAATAATTAAGAAGTTCAACAAATTTAGTGCAATAATGTGTTACAGCATCATCAAAAGCGATTCCGTATATTTTATCTTTCTTCAATCTATGTATTTTTGAGTATATCGCTTTGGCAATAATTTGTGTTTGCTGTAGTTGCTGATAAGGTTTACTAAATCTTATACTTGTTACAGCAGCATCTAATAAATCTATTGACATTGTGACTGGACAAAATACTAGAACTTCATATAGATAAGTGCCTAAATTAAAGTTCCAAACAATTTCCATAAAAAGACATTTTGAAAGACGAGGGCATATCGATACCATATGACAAATACTCTTTTCTTCGATAAGAAGATCTATGTCATTTAAGTCAGAGTTTACAGCAAGAAATAAATTTGTTTTGCGTAATATATTCTCTGATTCTTTATTCTTTTCAATCATATACTTTTTCGATTTTAAAAATTTATGTAATTCTCCTACTACATAAGTAAACGGTTCTTCATTTCCTATTTTAATTAAAAAACATTATAAACTGTATTTTGTATATTATGTATAAATAAATTGTGTATAACATACCTCCTCTGTTGTATAGGTTTTTTAAAGGTCCAAATTTTTGATTTGCTGTAATTAACATTCCTTGAATGTAATAAAAATCATCTGTAACGTACATTTTGCCAATTATGCCACTTTGGTATGTATGTGTTTATTTACAGATTTGAAAAGAAAACAAAATTATAACCTCAACTTTACAGACATAGATAAAGGAAATGAATATAACCGTTTCCTCTTACAACACGTGACCTGAGCACGTGACTACTTTCAAAAAACTTTAGAAAACGATGTTAGCTATATAAATTAGGTAAATGCATGTGTACAATTAATAGTTATGTACAACGGACATGGTTTTCTATTTTCCATTACACGTTTTAAAAATTGTTAGGGGATTCGTTGGGGATTAAAAAAATAGAACTACATAATTTTCTGTATTCAGTATTAAATTTATATTTATGTACTTATTTTATATTATTATATCTGCTGTATTTATTTCAGTATTTTATTATGCACTCATGATTCATAGAAGCTTGATGTTAAATAAGAAAAGTGAAATCAAACACGTTTATAAATTTGAAAATGTTTATTTTTACAACAGCATAAACCAACGATAATATGTTTAATCCACAAAGAAAAAGCTTATATACAACATTTACAATGACTTAAAGATAAATATGGAACTAGGAATGAATGAAAATCCTTTAATAACATTTCTTATTTTATTCTTTAAAAAAAAAATTTTTTAATGTTTTCTCGTATTATTTATTTTCATCAGCATGTAGACAAAGTTACTTACTATTTTCAAAAAATTATGTTAAAGGATGTTCAAAACATATAAAAAATAAATAAATAACTTCTTATTATATTTCTGTACAAAAAAAGAAGAAAATGAAGAATTCATAAACAGAATTACTCTAGAGACTTAAAACTATCTTGGCACGCAGCTCTTACAAATAAATAAAAAAGAAACATGAAATTAATTACATACAATTTCTATGACAAAATAAAAAAAAAGAATAATAAACAAAACAAACAACATTTTTAACAGAATGATTTGGAATTGTACACATTTATTTTGTGATGTTTTCTTAGCAACTTCACTAAACTAACATTCAAATGACTAACTATTTTAATTCTAATGACAATGATTTTCCTAATCATCATAAAATTAATTAAAATTAATCGGTAGGAATTCAACAACATGGATTTTCCTGTCAGTTTTTTTATAATACCTGAGCATACACCACGATAATTCGTTCTCTAGAATACAGCAATAACTCTAGCTCTAGCAACATTCTTACGTAAATCAGTTCAGTATTTTCAATAAAATATATTCAGTAAATTGCGTATTACCCTTATTGATAACATATCGACTGGTGTTCTAATCATGTATTAAATAAAAACCAGCATTAACTTTATTGAATATATCTTCTTAAGTTAAGAATCACAAAACTCCAAAATAAATTCAATATCACAATATTCATGTTAACCTACGTTATATTCAAAAATTATTTATTACCAATTTCAATGAAATCGTAATAAACATAAACAAAGACTGAACATTCTTTACATTATAAATTAATCATTTTTAGAAAGAAAAAAATATAACTTCATTTATAAATATTGATTTCTATATAAATAGTATAATTTTCAAAGTGAAAAGTTATTTTTAAACTCTTTGTCTTGTTTTATGTTGATTTTCTTACATAAAACAGGCATTCTGTCAATATGACATTATTATAATAAATAACCAATATACTGATTGTTTTCCCTTCATGATATAGAGATACTTTGATAATAACATAAGATTAAAAATGCTAAAATTATATTACATAATTTAATTCAGCCAAATCTTGATCTTTTAACAATTATAGTTATTTTTTATATTAAAACATAAACAATTATTTTCAAAACAACTATAATTTAATATCATTAATCAGTAACACAATTTTAATAAAATTAAAACATAATGAAGCATTTTGTATCTTTGATATTATTAAGAATAAATTTACACCAGGTGGAAAACTGTATATTGTATATTAAATATATTTGATTCTCTATTATTAATTATGTATTTCAAAGACGGAGAATTGAAATCCTTCAATCAATCTGACAGGTAATACATGTAGGATGATCACAAAGACATTTACACAACATAATTTTATCAGTTCTATTACGTCACAAACATTTATCACAGCCTATATTTCTTAATCATCGCTATCGAACAAGGATAGATCCGGAACCAACTGATCGTTTCCTCTGCTATAACAGTCTTTGTCTTCACGCGTAAACCACGGATGGAGGAGAATGTGATCTGATTCTATACGTTCCGATGGCTCTCGTCTCAGGAGCGATCGAATTAAACATTTCGCTCTCGATGAGAGACATTCTGGCATGATGAAGTTTCCTCTTGATATTTTAGCAAATAGTGATGCGTGTTCGGAATCATTGAATGGATACCTGTAACAAAAAAATATTTATTTAGAATATATTTTTTTAATAATTTAAAATTATTTATTATTGAGTATATACTGCGAACATATGAATCTATAATATAAAAAAAAAATACATTCGATATACTAATTTCAAAATACTGTTTTATTTAAAAAAAAAAACATAAAAATAAATATTCTATTTAAACAAATAACATTGCATTATTTCTGTCAATTTTTGAACAGTTTATATAAGATAAAGTATATTAGTTGACACAATGAAAGCAAATATGAATGTTATACATATACATCGTTTCTTGTGTATACAATCATATCAAGAGATACCTCAAATTAGTGGCACACCCAAATCAGATGGAAAATCTCTTATATTTTATTAATTTTTTTTCTAATAATAATACCTAGGTATGGGCGCATTTAATTTGAAAAACATATTTTTTAAATTGTTTGGCTAACAATTTGCCATCTAGGATACGACCAACACAAAACTAAGAATCAGTTATCAACTACTTTATTAATTATAGGTACAGCATATGTATGCAATCAGTGATATAACTACAGGTGGCTGGACTGGCAGAAAGTTATATAGGTATTCCGGGTTTTAGAGGGCCCCGCGACAGGTATTTTGTAACCTTTTTTTGGTCACCTTATCCCCCGAATTGTTACCTTAAAATTTGCCACGGGCCCTAAATTTGTAGTTACACCACTGTATGCAATATTATGAAGATCGCTAGAAATGTTGATATCGATTCGCCAAGAAATAATATTTACTATGCAGGAGTTTCGATTCCAGTGAAACATTGCGCAATACTTAATAATAATATAATTTTATAATTATGAAAAGCGCGTATTTAAAATCATTTACATATTAAAATTGATTATTATCTATATAACAACAGTAAATAAAAACACAAATGGTTTTATATCAAATTTTAATTTTTAAGAATAAGGGACATTTCAAACCGATTTAAAAAAAATGAAAAAATAAGTAAATTTTTAACCGTTATGGCAGTTTTCCGACCGCAATTACTTAATCTTAAACTAAACCCTATTCACACATAAAAATAAAACAAAACACGTGTGCAGGAAACGAAAACGAGGGAAACAACAATCGGGTAATAATAATCGACCAACAGCAACAAGTGTAATGACGACTAATCATGTACAACGATTAAAAACATATGTGAGGCTTTCTTTAAATGCACCTGCAGCTTTTAGAAGGAAGAAGCATTTTATGTAACACGTAAAAAATATTACACATGTGAAACTACCTCATCCACCATATGGTATCCACTTTAAGACCTATATTTTATATTTATACTATATACAGAATGTTTACGAAATTCGTAACGGACTTTCTTGAATTGTATTTTCCTTAATATTTTGATATCAGAAAAATGTAAGAACTATATAAGTTTCATGTAAGGGGTATAAAATCAAAACTTTCAACTATTCATCCTAAACCTTTTTGAGATATTTAAGAATTTTTTTTTAATATTTGAAGAGAAATGTTTGTAACTTTTTTTAGCAAAACATAATATTAATATTAATTTTGAAAATAACTACTTAAAATGGCATTCTTTGATAATGAACTCTTGGACATGGCCAGTTTTGATAACAAAAAGCAGCAAAACACTTGATTTATTACTAAACAACCACGGAAGGAGTTCTTTGACCGGCGGTGGACATGACAGTTTTTGATAGTAATTTCGATTTTCAATCTAAATTTAAAAAAAGGTTTTATCCAGTTTTCAGACTATTTCATACTGTAAGATAAGGGCTTATCTACTAAACAAAACGCAATAAAAAATCACAATTTTTGTCAAAAGTAAACATAGCAAGTTTTAATTTTATATCCCTTAACACTCTTTTAAATGTTATATATATATATATGTTATCTACACAACGTTATTCCTAAATTCCACGTATGTTTAGATATATCATCAATATTCAAGTCGGTGTGCTTTTTCGAAAAGTTTGTTTTCAGTTCTTACAAAGAAAATCACAAGAGGATGACTTTAGACTTGAACGCCAAGTAACAAAAAAACTTTTGCGGAAAGAGAATTCTTTATTTTGTATATTCGAATTCACCAATCAAAATCTGTTTACATAGTTAGTTTTAAAAATTAAATTTTTTTCGAGATATAACACTTTTAAAGCATCCTGTATACATATTTATTTCCTATACCATACCCGGATTACCAAACTTCACTTAAATAAAATAGATCTATGTTAAAGATAATTACGGTCTTTTCACCTGTTCGATTCCAAGACGACAACATATGGTAAATACGTTGACGAAGATTCTGCATAATTTTGGTAATTTATACAAAAGGATTAATATGTGAATATTTCATACGTTGGTATTATTATTAGATTATTCAACCTGTTCTATGTGTATTTAAGCTCACCACATATACGAATATCTATCAACAAACAAACGGCAAGTGTATATATGTATATCTTCAATATGTTGGCAATTAGAAAATTAACACTTTATGGTAATTGGTTTTAAGATGTTCGTATTTAACTAGAAATAGAATTAATTAAAAATAAATTGAACATTGTTATACAGAAATAATCGATATCAATATTTCACCATTAATATTCGCCACTTTATTTATTGTCATTAATATGTATTTATATATAAATCTGTAGGCTCTGTTTGTGCAATGGAACAAAAATATATATGTCGTTTTACAGGCAGTAGATACAATTAAAAAATTCTTTGTATGTTTCGACTTGTCACAAAAATTACTGAACCGATTTTAGTGGGACTTCCACCGCTAGAAAGCTGAAGATCTAAGAATTATTTTAGGCTATATTATAACTGATTTACGGCAGGCACATATTAAAAATGTAAGAAATTAAAAGGATGCGTTGGTATTTGCCAATTTTGAAATGCACGCAGGCGAAGCAGCAGGGAAATTCTAGTCATATATTATTCAAAAGTAAGTCATGCAACCACATTAAAGAAATCATGTGCATACATCAGTGTCTAATCAAAAACAGCACTTAAATTCCACCTGCCCCGAATTAAATAATGACCATATGACAGACGAATAGATCGCGCGGCTATATTTAATGAGCGGTTCATTTTTTTCGTCCAAAAGATCCAAAAACTGCATCACCATGCAATAAAAATATCAAATACTTCGATAACAAAGACAGCCGTATTAGTTGTCTTAATTAAAAACACACCGTGTCTCTTTTTATTAGAAACAGTTTTGGGTACGCAAAATGAGCGAGATGGCATTCATGAAAGTATATCAACTGCAAATAACGCTATCCTTTATTTTTTTTTATTAGTTACAATTTGAACCCTTGAGACAACGCGGAGAAAATATACACATGCCGAACGAAAATTCACCTGCTGCTGTAAAAAAAAATCTTAATGCAGGTAACCGAAAAAAAAGAACAGGACGGCCCATCGCATGTTGCATCTTCAGAAATGATTCGATCTGCACCTGCTGAATGTATGTTAAAATTCACCCTTGCCAGAGAGCTACTACCCCGAAGCAATGAAGAAGGGGTTACTGTGCATTCCGATTCATTATTGTTTTCGACCCACCTGCCGTTGTATTGTTATTCATATTATAATAAAATGTAAATTTTAACGATTTTTTTCTTCGATTACATTTATTTGATTTAAGTTTTGTTCAAATGTACATTTCACTAAATCACGATAACTTTACTCCCAAAATCAAAGAAAAAATTGAGTAACAAATCAACAAAATTATGAAAAAAATCCCCTACTATTGACTCTACAGAAATTTCATATTTACTTAAGAAATGTGTATAAGATATTACTTAATGTTAGATAAAGTAAAAATAAATATGTAATGTGTGAACTTGATAAATACTTATTTAAGAAAGAAAAAATTGTTGACATTTCAATGCACTAAAATTTGATAAAAGATTGAACTTTGTCATGAAAATTAAATTGGTTTGTTTTAATTGAAATTATTTTTTATGGATAATTATATGCACTCATGAACAGATAATTTTTTTTGGATTTATTGTTATTTATAAAAAATATAATCATTTCAATGAAACGTAATAAATCTAAAAAAATAAAAAAATATTTGAATGCAGTTTATTTCTCACGAGATACTAACATACCACCTCAAGTCATATATTACAGAAATATTTATTCCAAAAACTAAACCACCCTTCAAAAACAAAAACAAAAACTGACAAATCAACACACAAAATCCTCATAATTGGCAACATTCATGTTGGCATCACTTAGGGGCAACAAAAGAACGAGGCTATTAACATTACACATTCTATATAAAGGCCAGACATAAAAGGAGAAAAACATTTCAAAAAATCAACGCAGCATTTATTTACTGAAATGATTCAGCAATACGTAGGCGCTATTAATTATGCAAACGATTGAACCCCGCAAATCGGCGCGGATCATCCGCGGACATTTCGGCATGTCAGACAAAGATCGGATCATATAATAACACGGCACACGTATCTGTTTGTTTTTGTCGCACGCGAGCCATCATTGAGATTGGGTTTAACGTCGATACAACCATTCAATCGTGTCTCCATGTACGTATTTGCACACAGAGTGGGATGAGCAGACGTTGGTGGTAGAAGAAGTGGTGGCTTTTCTTATTATGGGCACTGCAACTTTGAGAAGAATTGATTCATACGTTGCTTTCAGGGTCGTATTAAAGATTTATAAGATTTTAGGTCATACGCACATGACAGGTTGTTTTTGCAAATAGTTTATATCTACAATTGATCCAATTATGCTCGGTATTATAAAGAATTTGTTAGACTCCAAAAGCAAATTAGCTTCCAGCTAACGCTATCTGCTAGGCACTGAATATAAATGACAACCACTCACAATTGTAGCGAATGATAACCTTGACGCATGCGCGATTTAAAATAAGTGCTACCAAATGTACTTCATAAAATGCATAACATTTACATTATTATACATTTGTTACCACTGCTTTAAAATATTGAGCAATTTTATAACAATTTGATACCTAGCAGATAGTGTCAGCTGGAAGCTAATTTGCTTTTGCATTCTAGCAAATTCTTTATAATACTGGATATTAGAAGATCAAAAGTATAGCAAGTATTGTATTTGATTAGTTTACAAGGCTTATAGTTTTATTGAGAAAAAACAATTTAATATAATATTTACACTTGATTCTAAATATCCCACTCCTACCGATATTTCGATAGAACATTAATTTAAATAAGGAAATATGTTTACTTAAATTTCAGTATGTAAACATCCTCTTGGCAATGATCAACAAGTATCAATTTTTTCTAGATTTTTCTTTAAAAAGAAGAAAAATAGTATGTCAATGACTGCCACATATCAATCATTTACAAGTGTAATTTTTTTACATTGGCACTGCTAGATCTTGCACAAATAACTGTTACAAGGTAACGGCACGGCACAGCACAGCACGTCGAGAGATTGACTAAACGCAGCAACACACCACACGAAATACTCGCGAACCGTGAAAACTTCAACGCTAATGGCGGCTGTGACCTTAGATGTGCCGGGGCCGGATTTTGCAATACACATTGAAATTAATTGAAAAATCATCGGAGTAAATTTAAATGCACGCCCACTTAGATTGATTTCTTTACATTTCATTCTAATATAATGTTAAATGGTATAATAAGATTATTATAAACCGCTAATAAATTCATTTCTTAAGAAATGTTTCGTAATCAATACTATTACACAAGTCTGTAGGCTCTGTCTGTACAATGCATTTTTTTGAGTCTATGTCGTTTCAATTTTGACAATTTTTATTTATTTTTCTCCCTGTTTGTTCCGAATTCACACAAAAACTACTGAATCGATTAACATTCACTGTTAGAAAGCCTAAGACCCTAGAACTAATTTAAGCAGTATGATGATTGATATTAAATATTAAAACAGACCCGTATTACGTTATTTACAATTGAGTTTTCTAATAAAAATGCATACATAAGTACATTATTATTATATAAATACAAGAGTGCAATATTCACAAAAACAATTATTTTTTATGTAAAATCATTTATGACGTGATTAGATTTAATATACAAACTAAGAGCTTAAAATTGTTTACATTCATAGCAGTAATTTGACTCACGTGTTCGCAGCAAATACGTCTGATATAATTTCAGTATAACACATATGACAAACGTGCGTTGAATAAAGCAATAATACCAACCTTCCGACAAGCATTGTGTACAGGATAACTCCGAGGGACCACATATCTGCAGCTTTCCCGGAATATCTAGCACCCGCCCTCAGTATCTCCGGACTCACGTACGCGGGACACCCTCTCTTATCATGAAGCACGTCGTTCTCCGGATCGTCCAAAACTACCGCGTCGTCCAAAGACTCTAACTTTAATTCCGTTCTGAAAACAAAGAAAACATAAATTGTAGTATTATAATATAAGACACAAAAATCTTGAAACCATAAAACATTCTAATTTATTTCCAATCAGATTTCCTAATCGATATAATATTTAGCCAATTTTTTTAAATACTAATTTGCACATATTATTAAAGTAAATGATATTTAGATTGCTTAACTCATTTTGAGTCATATTATTTTTTCATTTAATTATTAGTTTAAGAAGGTCACCACTGAAAAGGTCGCTATGATGACAAGTACCAAAATAAAAAATAGGATATACATATAAAGGATTCTGATGGCGTCATAGCAATTACGCAACTTGAATTAAACAATCCTTTCATTGTTAAAATACTAATATTAATAAATTAGTATATTAGTATTAGGCTTTTGTGTTTGAAGTGAATGGGGATATATAACTTATATGTAGTAGATTAGGTTTTCCATAATCTTTTTAAAGCTAAATGACATGTAAAGTTTATCGTTATCACTGTTAATCACCCCTTTCAAAAGGAAACGATATTTTTTGTGTATTGTTTGTCAAGTTATTCCACTGACAATGAAACCATTAAATACGATGGTGCAGCTTATCATAACATAGTAAACAACTGATAAACAATAGTAACATGTAAACACATATAACATATGAACCGCATAGGGTTTTGTGGTAATATTGATGCATTTGTTTGTGGGGTCATACGAACACACAGACTATAGCTCTATTTATAAATAATCGATAAGTTTGTTTCATTGTGGATGCAGCGACGAGAAGCACTTTGTAACCGTGTTGCAACTGCAGTCGGTTTTTTCTTCATTCTTTCTTCATATTATTATTCGAACTGTTCGATTTATGCTGCATGATGATATTATGTAATCAATGGTGATCTATTTCTTTTTTATAAATCTTTAGCCTTTTCTTTGAAGCATGTGTTTACAGCAATTGTTCTACAATGTTGAAATAATTAATTCTGCCATTGAAAACGAGATGATATAATTAAATTCGACCTAGAAAATTAACTCCAAATAAAATCATCAATTTCGGAAGAAACATTAGAAATAAGATATCAACGTCAAAAATTTAATCGCGCGTATATTTTGAAAGAAAATATTTCTAACATTTACAACACATTCGTTCCATTTTCGTTGTTTTAATAATTATGACATACACCAGGTAATTTTGCAAACTCGATTATTGCTTAACATTGTCGAATACATACACATATAAACGCGTATAAATGATTAACAGACAACAAATGCGTACATATATATTAGTATTTCATGCGTATGTGGTTATATTAATTACAACTAATTAAATATATAGATAAATCCAGTAGTACGAAAGTTGTTTCCATCGAAGAGCGTGAAAATTTTTGATAACATCGACATTAGTCACATTTTTTTAGGATTCTGCAGAAAACTAGGAACGACCCTTATAGTTTCGCTCTGTCCGTAAAATATCGATTAAAATTAAATTTGGTATAAGGACGTGGATTGATAACCCAAAAACATAAATGATGAGTTTTGAAAAATATAAATAGTTTATGAAAAATTTTGAAATAACTCTTTTATAAATCGTAATGACTACGCAATCCTATCATGTAAGTGCCCAATACGCACTTTACCGTTTTATTTAATAATGCTATACCTACAAAAGCGAACAGAGAAGAGACCATGTGCGAACTCTAAAACTTAATTAATACATTTTATTATTGATTATATTATGTGTATTTGCAGGTGTACTGTTACACAAACACGAACTAAATTCACTAATTTCGCAACGATCTCTTGTACATATTGGCTTTTGTGTGGACGGCACAGAGAGAAAAATATTCTCTAATTATTTGCTCAGTCATAACATTATTTAGCAATAATAACAGCAATATGTATTATAATACACACTATATTTCTCATTATGATTCCATCACTCATGGGCTCGACTATAGGCGGAGGCTTAAAACACTTTGCTTGCACAATTTTTTTGGGAGAGCCAATTCGTTCGGTCAGATTAGGTTATTGTTACAACAATGATGTGTTGCGGTAAAATGTTATTTGTCATTTTGCAAACACCGTGTCATTGTCTAAAATGACACATTGATCCCATTGTTCAATGAAATTATTGAAAATGAATTACAAGGTATACCTTTTTAATAAATACATTTATCTATTGATTTATGTAGGTTTATTTTCTGATTAGTACTCATCAAGTTGGTACAAACGTGTGTTTTTGGTTTTTTAGGTTTCCGAAGAATCCCTATTAATTAGTAGAATATGACTTTATTTCTATATTTTTTTTCTAACTCAAAAACGCACCTGTAAGTGGCTTCAAACAGTCCACGTAGTACGTACTTGACAGAATTTTTTTATGGATCAAATAGAATTTTCTAAGAGTTAAATTTGAATGATATTTATAATTATCTGTTATTTGTATTATTGTGTAAATGTAAAATAAAAACAATGGTGTAAACACAAGTCAATTACACGCTGTAAAAATTAAGAATGACAATTTCAACTGAAAAATGTGCAATGATTACGAAACATCAATGCAACGTACAAAAAAAACGTATACCATAAATACAATAATATTAACATTTATCAAAAAATTAACTGAACACTGAAAATCTCCCATAATTAGCAAAATAAAATCTAAATTATTCCCAAATGAACTGACACCACATTATATGTGGTATAACACTGGTATGGCATAATGTTTTTAAGATATCCAACCTACGTTGATATTTTGAATACTTTCATATATTAAATAATTTAAATGCCTTTATCATAGCATGACTAAACCTTATTTGTTAAATTTTGCAATAAGTATTAAATATTATATCATACTGGTATTTTGAAGAAAAAAAAAATATTATAACGATAACTTTTTATAATATCAAAATCTTCACCTAGCAAATCAAAAGCAATTTGTTTACAGTGACGCCCGTATATTTTTGTATAGAAAAATTTAATTATTATAACTAAATAGCATTCTTTTAAATATTGAATCCCAAGATTTGACTTAATTCCTGTATTATTTTTGAATTATACAGGTTGGGTCATTTAACCTGTTACAGATTTTTATCTTAGAACCATAGCAATGTTTCAAACAAAAATTTTTTGGTTGTGAGAGGGTATTCGAATAGTAAAGTTTATTTGTTGTTTTAGCGTGACGTTCAAGGATATTCGTAGGACAACATAATTTTTTTTTAAATAGGAACCTATAGATTTTATTTAATAATCTTATTCTACGTGAAAAACACAAATATTCTATTGAAAACTTTTTTTTGAACAACCTAAGCTTTCCAAGATATCTAACAAAATAATTCAAAATTTTGGAACTTTTTACTCAGAAACCATAAAGTTTAGAAAAATAGTACACGAAACAAAATGTTTATTTTGGTCTCACTTATTTTATTTAAGCAAAAACAAAAAAAAAAATTCTAGAATAATTTTCCAAGTTTTATTGTATTTTATCTCTGAGTAAATGCTCCACCCTGTATGTATATCTAATAAATAAATCGCATTTATTTTTAATCACTTCTCAGTAATTGCATTTGAAATATCAACTCCTTCTCCCTTACCCGGCTTGTCAATGCCACTGCACAAACATGAATGCATATGTTTTTGCAACATTTTTACATGTTGTAAACTGTGTGTGTATAAACGGGCACGGTGACGTCACTAGAGCTCCAGGCAACACACAAACAGCACAGCTCTGTGTAATATTTGTTAGGCAACGCATTATTATGAGGCAACGAAACGCGATTTACTAGCAAGTGATCGTTATATTACTTCTGACAGTACCGGACTGCAACATCTAACTCCGGCAACCCTTCGGCTATAAGATTTAAATGATTATTAACTTCTGGAAATATGCACAATTCTTAAAAAAAAATTCTAATGTTCGGTATAATAAATGAGCTGGCAAAATTTGCTATAAGGTTTCTAACATATCTGACAGTTCCTTTTAAGTATCATAAAGTGTATGTACCACCAACGGTATTAAAACAGTGGTGATATTATGAAAATTATTTTGTACGGTCAGAGTCGCCAATTGTGTTATAAGTTGAAGTATCACTGTTCTAAATTTCATAGCTAATCCATAGAAAATTTGCTATACCGGGATAATTGTAATAAATGCTGAAACATTAATCAAATATACAAAGTTTATATTCAAAATAAAAATTACGTATTAATTTTTAGAATGAAATATTAATTTTTATAACCAAATGGAGACATTCAAATATTATTATTGTAAATTGTTTGCAGTATAATATACTATGAACTATTATAAACATTTTTTCAAAAATTAATAAAATCCGTCTCTGCAAATATGAGAAACTCCAGCGACAAAAGTGCAATCGATAAAAAATTCATATACACAAACAAATGAGCGACATTTCCAATTTAAATCATTATTGTGTAACATGGGTTAAAAATAAATGTAATAAATTTGTATTTCGTATGTATTTTTGATAAAGGAAACCTATTTCTGTTTATTTATTTTTTTCACAAATGAGTTTTATCGATTTTTCGTTTACAGTAATTTTAGTATTTTGCGTAAAATGCGTTTCATGTATTTCATAATGAACATTAAATAATAAGTAGTTATTCAAATTTTCATCATTGTTATTATTAACGTTAATGTTAATTGTATTGATAATTTTTTGTCATATATCTACAGAAAAATAATCATAAATATGTAATTGATACACCAAATTCCTATAAAATGTCATTGCATATATAAAACCTTGCACATTTTTTTTAAACTATGCCTATTTTTGCCATAGTTACATCACATAATTTATTTAACAAAATAACTTACGAAGGCGGAATAGTTTATCACAATAGATTACAAATAACTGTTATTACATGTTAATTTCTTGATATTTCTTCATTAGTCGTAAAAATGAAATCGAGTCTGTACACAAAACCGTTTTGTTGTCACTGAAAATAACGTAACAATGTCTTGTATGTAATTTCCATTGTGAGTTGTAAATTAAATTATAATTAACTCTATTAAGAACAAATATTTCTCAAATAATAATATGTAACATCGATTACATTTATTGATTTATATTTTAAAAATATTTCCATTACTAGAAAATATATTTCATATTTAAACATTTCAAATTATTTTGGATTAATTAAATAACGTAGAAATATTAATTACCATAACGGATTTCATTTATAAATATAATATAATACAATAGAATATTTGATAATAATTTTCATTATTGCTAAATAGTAGAGATAATTGCAAATACTATTAATCTTAATGTAATTGATAATTACTTTATTAAAATCTTTTTTTTGAATAAGCAAGACAAATTATAAATTACGAATTTTAATTACCGTATAAAAGAATCTGCAATTCTTTTATAATGCAAACTCAAACCGTACAAATTCCCTACTATCAGAATATATTCCCAGAATGTCAAGGACCGTTGGCCTTGCACGCAAAACCAAGCACCGCAAACTTCCTATTTTCTAGAAAATGACATGGAAAAAAATTACGCCGAGATCATGTCAACGTCCGCAGCACGCTTAACGGTTGCCTGACGGTCAGCTTTCTAACATTTCTTTCAACAAAAACAATTACCCGAACGATGCTTTCTTCTTCACCTCGTTTTGCAAACACCACTTTCTCCGTTATTTGCCGTATCAGCGATTGTCTGTCAGGAGAGCCGGGTTCAATACCCGGTCGACGACGTTACTGAATCACACTCATTTATCTAAATGGGAAACTTCCGATATTGACACTTCGGTATATCTATAGTTCCGCTATGGGCTACACAATTTAACCCCGATTTATGTTTCACAATATAGGGGAAAGTCGGTTAATTTGGACCATTTTTTTTTAAATTAAGATATTTAGTATACTAGTTTTAAGTTTAGACAAATTATTTTTCTATGAAATGAAACAGTAGTTTACAGATTTTGTTTTTATTAAGTATTAATCAACATAATTATCATAAACTCCGTAAAAATCAACAAAATGTAAAGATTTAACAAAAACATAAGCTATTAAAACCGCCAATCAATCCATGACAGTTAATTGTTGATAAATTGCTGCTGCCAACTATAAATTAAAGACGTTGTATACTTACCTTTGTACTAACTACACCTTTAGCACGAATCACTCAAAATTACATCAAAAATCACTTATTTACGTTTGCGGAAACAAAATACTAACATTCAACTTGCCAAGAAAAACAATACTTATAGCCGATATTTAATGAAGTTAGTCACCTATCGCACGGTGTTACCATTTAAGAAATCAAATAACTACTTTTCGAGATATAAGGGTGGTCCAATTTAGCGAGTGGTCCAATATACCATACTTTCCCCTAATATATTTGGAAAAACTTTATAATTATTTCAAGAGAACTAATTTACAATCTGAAATATTTCTTTAATACTTAGAATTGTAAGCATATTTAATAGCATTATTATCAATAATAATTAACTTTAAATACTACAAGAACATCGAACCCGTAACACATACCTATTATAAAACAATATTTGAAAGTACCGGTATAATCATGATATCATCATCAACATCATCACAGTCATTGCTTTCGTCATAATACAAATAAGTTTGGTGACTTTCTTCGCGCGCGGGTCGATAAACTCTCTATAAACAACGATAGAGAAAATTGGTGCAAAATCTAGGTTAGAAGAAAGCATCTGAGCAATGTTAACCAATGCATTTAGCGTCGATGTGCAATGCTCATTGCGAAACAGGACTTTCCTAGCAACGGTAATTTCTGGTTTGATCGCATCATTGGATTGAATAATTACATAGTTTCTATACATATTGCAAACGGGGCTGCACCTCTAAAACGCTATTATTTTTGATTGTTTATAAAAGCACACAACCTTTACAATTTTCTTTTTGCATGTTTAATTTATTTAGCTGCTCGTACGATTTAAAGCAGATAAATCTAGTGAAATTAGAATATGTCAATTCCTTTCAATTTGCTTATTAAAGAATTCCCTTACATTTGCGACTTCCTTCTCGATTACATAACTAAACCCACAGATTTCCTAAGAAAATTGGCAATTTATGATAAACATCAGTGAAATACATATATCAACATAATATCAATCAATGTTTGACATGCAATACCTACTGTTATAACAGGTGTCGGTGGTGAGGGGGGAGGAGAGGGTAACGCATACATACACACACAAGGTTGACCGTGGATGGAGAGAAAGAAGGATTGCAATAAACACGCCCGAGGGAATGATCTCGAGCACAAAATCTCAATGACGCAACTCGCTCACTACCACAACGGGCCATATCGAAATACATATGTTTTGTTATTATGCAATGCCAACTATGTACACTCACACAACACTAGTATTTTAGCCGTTGTCGTAATTTTTATATAAATATTTCGCGATCAGTTTCGGCATCGGGAACTTTTATTTTTGGCAAGAGGTGAACGAAATTTAGATAACCGACTCCTTTCGCTGTCCACTTCGTGATTAGATATTTTTCCTTCCGGGTAAACGATACCAACTGCCGAGATAAATTGCTGTTTAATTAGATCTAATGCACAATGATCTTTTGCAGTTTATGCAACAGCCAAATATTTTATACAATTTCAGATGAAAGTACGATTGACAAAACTGCTCCATTTTGATCGAACATTACACAATCTTAACTGCAAGTAAAAGAAAATAAGGAAATATAAATTACAAAATGATTTAGAGAAATAAGATTTGAAAAGAGCTAGCTATAGACTGTGTGTAAAGCAAATTCTTTCCACTTATAATCTACATATATTAACGAGCAAATCCATGCATACCATAGATAATTTTCGCAAACTACAGTTATTTTGCACAGTTACAGGAACTGATTGTTTATACAGCTTCTACAACAGATGATATCACGTCATAAAGCGTGCACTGTTCACCTACATTCATTTATCAAACGCACTTGCGAACAGATTGTGCAAGTGCCCTATTTATATATCGATAAAGATGCAATTCTGAACACATTGACAGACAGCATAATATGTATATCGTGAGTAAAGTATACATTATTAAACTCAAATATTTCTATGTTCATATACGACCGACTTTTTTCTAAAAAAAAATAATATAATAAATATAAGGTGATATAAATTAATACAATATTGAAATTTATTTTAAAAACCTTCTCGTGTAAAACAGTTTAATCAAGTAACCTCGTACGATTTATTGCATATGAATATTATATTAAGAATTATGATGATATTTGTAAAGCAATCATAAACGTTATAGATATGATGCTACAGATTGTAAAGTAATAACGAGTAATTTCTCAACATTTAACATTTCACGTGCAATATGTAACGTGCACATTGCTGCATCTGCCAGCAATTATCTGATTTATTTCTGCCATAACCGTGTTGAAAATTAAAAAAACGAATAATTTACAGAAGAATGTAAAATATGTCCTCATAAAAATTGACATAGTGGTGGATTTCGGTGGCCAGGTATCAAATTATAATTATTTATAGGCGCCATAAAATATGATATAGATCTTTCCAAATAAATGACTAATAAAAATTTAACTAATTAATTGATCTAACATTTTTTATGGCATCTATTACCTGCATAGATTACTGATAACTTAAAACGAATTACTTTTAAAAGAATTTGAACCACCTATTATTACAAAACTAAACGTTACATAAAAATATAGAAGGCGGCATGAATAAGACAAACATATGCTTTCACTGTAAACTATGATCAAATTCAGTACCTAGATTTCATATCTTCTACACCATTATTTAACAAAAAAAAATATACCAAAACAGTGAAACTGTCCTGGAAAAAAATAATACGCTGCGATATCTCGCAATAATTCTGCAAAAGAATATCGCAATGTAAATTATTATACATCTATCATTACCAACCCAACTGTACGTCCACAACGAGTTGTAGTAGTGAGTGGAACATACATAGACACACACATACACACACACTTACGGGGTCGACCAGTGGCATTGCGGCACCACATTGCATTTCGCAAATCTACAGGATCATTCACACGAGCCATAATAATGATACATTTTTCCGAAAACCAATAAAAATTACAATAGACAATATGCAAATAATTACAAGCTTAAAGAAATCGTTTATTTTAATTGAAATTAACATAATTAAAATAAAAAAAAACATATCATTTGTATGTTTCATCCAAATTCCGATCGTGTAAAAGTGCCTTACATACTTCGCTTAAGTCAGTTTGCCGATTGCACGAGGTTCAATGACTGATCAAGTTTGCTTTTCACAATAACAAACGCGTAGCGATCGCCGCCGATATGTAGAAGAGGAGGCGGTCGCGAGCACGTAGGAGTGGGGAAGTGCAGGAGTGGAAGGCAGTCACAGCGACAGTAAAGTGTTGAGCTGGTCGTAGACTGACGGCGTCATAACCAATGACTCACACATTTTCTCAAAAAATACATAAAAATAAACCGATTATTAAGATGCAAGCATAAACAACATACCAATTTCCTACAAAATTTGAAAGTTTAATAATTATTCTAAACATACATCATTTTATGATATTCATATACAATTGTGACTAACTCTGCTGTCGATAAAATTGATGTTTCATAAGATTCTAATTATTAAAAAAGATCATATCAATAGATACAAATGAAATATATTATATATTTGTATCTACCAAAGTCCCGGTTTCGAATCACTATGAATAATTCCACTACGTTTATTACGTCATTAGTGCTTACTACTACTAGTGCCGCACGGTGTAACATTTTTTTTCTTCTAGTGCGCAAACATGTTGAAGAGAAATATGCAGAAGGTGGATGCTAATGCAATGCATCTACACGTTTGACCATATTTTATTGTACGGTTAATAATTGTTTTCCTTTTAAAGTTTGGAATGTGTGAAAGGAAACTGTACTCGTTGCAAAATTTAAAGAATACTCAATACTGCCCCACAGACATACATTTTATATCTTAAAACGAAATTTCTACTACTCCAAATCTGAAAAACAAACAACTATAATTTAAATTCATTACGGTATAAATATCCCCTTAACTTCTCATGTATACATATTTTCCCTTTAATGACAAACATTAAGAGATCTAGGTGGTCGATACGGTTCAACAACAACAAACCAAAGTTTGTAAGTTTTACGGTAGTGACTATTGATCCCTGGGCACGATAAATGGCGTTCCTCCGTACGGGCCTATTCGGTGTCTCCGACAATCATAAATGTCTCGACCTCAGGGTGCCGTTTACGCAAATTACAACAGCCACACACACGTGTGCATATTTGGAATATATTTAGGGGAAAATTCAATCAAGCGACTAATAGGTATCACCACCACGAATTTTAAAATGTATACAAACGGTAACAAAATATGCTTGATATTGCCGATGTATTATGTTATAAAATAATATTGATATTTTCATAGAAGGTAAACAGTTTGTGTGTTCTAACTTAAAATCATTTAACTAAATAAACTACTTTCAGTTTCAAAATATTCCGTTCTATAATTTACAATTATTTAAATTTTTTTAATTTACTGCAAGTTCTATTTTTTTTCATGATTAATGACACATCAATACGTGCAATATTTCAGTTAGAATATATTTCGTATCTATCAAGGTCGCAATTATCCACTAGATACTTATTTACAAATCATTGCACACAACTTGAATTAAAGTAAATTATAAAAGACACATTAAATCTTGTGTATGTCTGTAATAATGCAACAATTAAGACCATTACTAATATAACATATAGTAGGCTGGAATAGTAGCTTTATAAATAGACACACCATTCACATTTATACATTGCAAAAGAATCTGTAATTCTCTTGCAAAGTTTGCTTGATATTTCATAAAGCCTGCCTGCATTGCAGTCTATTACGAGATAATGTGTAATAAAATCAAACATATAAATGTTATCAGCGAGTTACTAAACTACACAGCCTATGGCTGTGCTAATATTTATTGTAAAAAAATATTCTACGTTCGGAATCTTTGATGTGAAAATAAAGGTCTAGGACATGTTAGCAATAATTGTCAGTTAAATTGAACCACTAAAAAATGAACATTGAAATCATTCGTTGTTCTTTTTTTAAATAAATGTTTACTTTTCACAAGATGAAGTAATTTTATAAACAATAAATAAACATGTGTTAATGCGTGACTCTTTTAACCGACGTTTCAACACATATTGCGTAAGTACATAATTAAAAAAAATTATATCATTTTGAAAATTTTCAAAAACAGGTTCTATTTCTTAATTAGTTACGCTACAATGGTAACAATTTTAAAGTTATATTATAACAAATAAGCTAATTAATGTTAAACACATTAACCACAATATGACAGCAGGTAAAATATTCAAGAGGAGTAAAGCACACACATTATACAGAAAAATCAAAAGGCGTATCAGTCGACATGCTTCCTCAATTTCGGTCGGTAAGAAAAAAAACAACAACGAAGCTTACGGTGAAAAGGATTTATATTCCATTTTGTGGTTGCATTTAAGTAATAATATTTTCTCTTATATTACATACTGTTGATATTATAAAATAACAGATAACCGTGTGAATCTTAACAATTTGATTAAAATTTTATAATAATTACTTTTTACGAATTATGTTGACTATTTATTTATTTTGTTCATATTTGACCGATTATTAATGCGTTAACTGTATTTTTTAATAAAAAAATATGTGAATGCATATTTGTCTTGTTTTTTTTTTTTAATGACCTTAATGATTTAGTAAGAGTGTTTTTTTTTTCTAATCAAAAGTGTTCCGCGACTTCAAAAAGGTTTAAAACCACTGCTCTGGCATAATGAGTAATGTAAACCCTGCTCCAGGACGTTGAATATGTAGCTACACCACTATCAGTATTGATAATTAATATGCTCTAATGACTTCCATAAATCAAGAACTGTTGTTAATAAAACTGCAATCTAAACGAGTTCTCCCTCGGCTAACTAAACTTAGCTGCGGCTCCGACGCCACCGCACCACAATCTTTGTTGGCACCAGACGCGCATCAAGGTGGGTTAGCAGATATCTATACACACTAGAGAATGCTGCTTCCGCAATAGAGCATTGCACTTATGCAGTGAAATCATTGCACTCGCACAAATACCACCACAGGTTGTAAGCGTACACTACGCCAGCAGTCACTAACATTTTTTAATACAATTAATACACATTACATTGTACTGTAAAAGAATATTACAAAAGTTCCCAATACATACGTGTAGAAGGCATTCACAGATTAGGTACTGGCACCAGTCTTGGATATGACCCCAGTAATGGCTATTTTTAAATTAAATGTACTGAATAATTGTTGATATTTGATTACTACCATTTCTGAATATTAATCTATATACATTTAACTGTCTTACAGCGTGATTTGATGACAATCGGCCAATAGGTGTCAAAATGGTGGACATTTAAACTAATTATTAGTATAATTTATTTAATAATTCTTATATTATCGTAACAACTGCTTTACATTGTTTCAAATTTGACGATTCTTTCTTTTATGTCTTTTGTGTAGTAGTACTTATCATTTTGTAATCATTAGCAAGTGTCCATCACTGCGTGCTCATTACTGGTTTTACTTTATCCATTACTGGAGAAAAAGGCTATAATTTAGAAAACAAACTATATTTGCGTACTTTGGTAATTAAATTGATTAAATAAAACTTGTTTTATTAGTAACATGAGTTCATGAGAATTGCAAAAAAGAAGCCCGTCAATCACAAAAACAGTAAACCTTGATCTTATAGCGGCCATAACTGGTGCCAGTACCTTATATCCTTACATATGGGACATTCCACGTCAAAAATCAATTCTTGCTTATACAGCCAATTAGCTTTTTTTGTTATGTTTGACATGGAATTATTCATATTCATATACATATAAACGGTTAATATTTTGGGATATAGGTAATTTTGTTTATTCCTGGTTGAGAAACCTTGCCCCCAGATTACACACATACACACGCACACGCAAATGCATCACTAATGACCACGACACACGACTACACTATAAAATACTATTATTAGTACTTGTACACAATAAGTACATGATATTAGTCTCACAGTTAGGTAAAAAGTTTCCCATAAATAAACATACTGTATTACTGTAGTTTGCAAACAAAACACGATAATCTATTTAGTCTAGACTTAATGTAATAACTTTAGAACTTTTAGGTTATATAATTTCGAATATTGTAGTTAAGATGCATATTAAAATATGCAGTTTTAAAATCTGTTTTGATTTAATAAGTAGCAAATGTTAAACATTAAATAATTAATTATTTATTTAATTAATTAAACCGATTAAATTCCGATATTTAAGTATGTCGTACTGATGTATGTTAACGGGAAAAAATAAATAAAAACAATACGGTATTAATAAAACCGGTAACAGATATAGACGGTAAAGACCTATACATGGGCAGGATCGTTTCCATTCCGATTAAAAAAAATGTTCATTCAAGAAGAAGAATCGCGACTATTGATTGTCAATTATTTTTTTTACACCAGACGCATTTGTAATAAATACAATTTACGAATGTATATTGAATATTTACATTAAACAAAAAAACGTGTTATATTTTATTTACAAATTGAAAAATACTTGTCACCTCAATGTACAAACGTGTATAATTTTAAACACGATACGGTGTGTGCAATTTAATGTACCGTTTTTTCACAAAACATGGAAATTATTTATGTTGTGTGACAGAGCATGAAATGATAACAAACCAGAATTAAAAAAAACATTAATTGTTATCCAGAATGGCAGTTCGTTTAATGGATATATATTATTCACTTGACTTTTTTGATATCCTGTATAGATAAATATAAAATCCATACTGGAAATGAAACAAGAATTACTCAATTTCCTCTAAATTAGTATTCTTGATGTAAGGATCAAACTTAATCCTTGAGAGTAACGAATAATATTAGAGCCTGATACTAAAATTTATATCCTTTAAGAAGTAATAAATTTTATGAAAGGGTAAGGTTTTATGATTTTAAAACTTCAAACAATTTTTATGGCTTGACCTAGTATTTACAATTGCTGAACCAATAGATTTTAAACCCACTCAATTCTATATACAAAACTACCCAAAACTTGTTTTCAGTTCTTATGTTTTATATTTCCACAATCAAATTTTTTTAAATAGCGATACAAACAACAAATATATGAGACGCCAATATTCCATCGATTTTCAATAAAACGTAACAAACTAAATCTATCGGAATCCACCGTACAAATTGAGTCATGAGATCGGAAGAAATAACTAGTTCACAACCACCTGCCGGGAAACGAAGGGTTGAAAGTAGAACATTGAAGTCACCACCAAGAGCGATGGTAGGGGCTGCAACGTAAGGGGGTCGTACTAAAATTAAAGGGTTTCATAGCATCACCGAGTTTGTTTTAAATCAAATACTTCGACACAAGTTTATACCGTTGCCATGCGAAAACTTTGCTCAACGTTAATATAAATGGAACATTTTGTTTTGTATAGTATAATGTAATTAGTAAATAACGAACACTCTAACGGGTTCCCCTTTAATAATGTTATATAACTGAACATTAAATCAAACTAAATGTATTGTTATTTTTCTCTTTGATTTATTGAACATGTAATAACTAAACAATCATTATTTCATATATACAAAACATATTACATAATTATAAAAAGGATTCAATTAGGAGTAAATAATATTGACGTAAATGAAGTTAATTTATACATAATACCTTTATAAAACAATTAATATTATAAACGGGATTATTCATAATCATCATAGTTGATTAAAATTTATCTTCATTTTGTAAACTGGATTATTTGAGTAGGTATTAACTACCAAAATGTATGCATACATTCGCAATTATGCATTTTAAATTAAATCCGAAAACGACCTTTATTATTTGCTTTACATTTTGCAAGTAAAAGAAACAGTACAAATGATATTTAATATTTTCGAAATTAATTCAGAAGCACGCACAACCATGAATGAATCACCCACTGCCACACCAGAAGGTTTACTACTACTACCATCGTGTTTTGTTTTATGTAAAACAAAATATATGCCACGGTCACAGTTCCGGCACAGTTAAATACTACCAAGGCCTTCTGGGTCCACGCAAATAACAAAAAAAAGAACAACAAACAATATCGAAGATATAACGGCACACATACGCCGTCGTAATTCGCGAATACATATTCACACATTATAAAAACATTATGGGTAGTGGAATTAAATACCTGGGCACAAAAAATCAACACTAATAGTGGAATGATAGTGTGTGTGTGTAAATGTGTGTATATATATATAATCACATATCACGCAATCTTTACGGATGAACGTAATTAATACGGTACTTAAATTTTTTTACGTATATATCTACCATTTGTGTTTTTCCAGCAGTAGCGGTATCCATAAGGATATCTATGTTAGAAGAAACATATTATAAATGAATTCCAATACTCGTTCGTTCCATTTTTTAAAATAATCGAAATAGAGTGGATTTTGAAAGATTTTTTTTGTATTCTTTCATATGTTATTGTCAGTTTTGAGCAAAACTGACCTTACAATATAAAATAATACCAAATATTGGTATGAAGAACCATACGTGACTTCCATGTTCTTTAATATCTTTTTAAATAATTTTTAATATATGAAAAATTTCAATGGGATTTGTCAGAAATAAAACTTCCATTTATTTCAGAACATGGAAGTAAAATTATTTCAAAAACCACTGCATCTCGATTATTTAAAAAAAATGGAATGAACGAGTTTTGGAACTCACCTCCTCAAATAGACTGTTAAGTTTAGAGTCTACATAAACTTTATGATTTTTCAGTGCTTAAAGTAAATGTACTTAGATAATATTTAATAAAATTTCAATCATTACTCGTCTGAAATACCAGCAAATTGAAACATTTCATTTTGCAACGACACTATTGGTAACCACCAAACAACAAATTTCCAACACCATCCAAATAACAACAGACATATGCAATGCATGTGGACCCAATCTTTTGTTTCATACAAATTGCAGTTCTCACAGTACAATATGACAGAACACACAACATAACTGGGTTAAGGCTCCACCAAGGATTTCCTAACACATAACCTTTTAATTCAACACAACACAGCAAGCCGCGCGCTGTTGCAAACATTTCGCTAGCACAAAACGCCACCTCGCTTATTTCGGTATGTGCGGAAACGAGTAAGACATATTCCGGCATACGGAAAACAATAAATTGCACTCTTTCCACTGCATGCCGCCGTTAATTTTAACATAAATACCGTACGCGATTACACTAATACCTGCTTATTATTGCATACATTCGACTTAAGTGAAATAGGGATATTGGAGAATTTAGTTGGTTGAACAGTGATAGACACTATATGAGTAATGTCATTGAGCTATTGTAATCATATTTCAGCAGGTGATTGGGTTATGACATAAGAAATTAACATCAAATAAAGCAATAGCCTATGTAATTGTTTAGACTTTTTGAAATGATCTAAATTTTACAACTTTTTTTGTATTTATTATACTTTAATTTTAAATAATGTTATACATAATATATTGACCAATAATTTCCACTTACTAAATTCATTTTAGCAATAAAATAAACTATTTAAAATTGTGTATGCCTTATCAAGCTAAACATTTCAAAAATGCAGTGAGTTTGTAGTCAGCTAAAGATAAACAGTAACATTTTTGTTTGATGTTTCAGACACTAAAATCATTAAGTTCAATACAATGTAGACAAAGAAGATAATTTCTGGTAGCAACAGTTTTTGGGTGATTTATTTATATATACACTACTGAATGACAGCTGCTGTCTACGCAAGAAGAGAATTTAATGGTATAAGAATTTGTGAGGTAACAACTTTGCTAAAGATAACTCAATTAGACTGTCTACGTTACACAACTTCTAAACATGTGTTTTTGTTTCGACAGCAAGAACATTCAATACATCAAACAAACATTGTATACTCGGAAAAATCTATTAAGATGAATTAAGGGTATTGCGAAGTTTAATTGAATAATTCTAGAACCGAGAAAATAAAAAATATTAATCAGTTTGCTTCTGACTCTCTAAAATATCATTTTACCTTTTATTCATACATAGGTACTCCTCACAAACAAAAAACCCTTTTTATCTTAAAAGGAAATAACACATCATATGGCAAGCTAGTATAATGAAATCCTTCAACATGACCCTGAGATTCGATGCCAGCAGAAGGATCCGCCCTCAGAAAGGACACGCGTAGCAGATGCAACTGCAACAACTACAGGCAGAATTCGATCCACATCGACCCCCCACCTCCCCCGCTCACCTCCAGGGGGTGATTACAACAACAGCAGCACCAAGACAAAAAGGACATAATAAAATCTATATGAGGGAGCAGATGTTACTCAGGTCAGTCGATCTTCAGATACAAAGAGTCATTAAAAAAGAGCAGGAAACATGTGGATGTGTTCAGACAAAACTAACGTAACCATAGTCTTCACAAATAATGGGTTTGTCGTGACAATCACGCAATGGGTGAACACGACAATGCGATTTTTTTTCCAGTGCAAAAGGAGGATTATATATTTTTTCGACAAAAAGTTTCAAAATGGAACTTTTAATGCTTTTGTCGAAAATGTAAAAATATATAATAAATAACGAGAAAGAAGCGTGCAAGACGTCGTTAGATATTTTAGAAAATAAATCATACTATTAAATGTACATAAAATTTTTTTTTAATGATCGTAAAAATGTTAACAATGAAGTAAATTTAACGTAGGTTGATATAAATTAATTTGATTTTTTAAATTATAGCTATAAGAAACGTCAGTTTGATTATAAAATTATAACAAAAAATTAAAGATAAATCTAGCTATAAATAAAAATATAGATAGATAGATAGATAGATATCAAGTTTATTCCTTACGACATACAGAGATATACAAAAAAGAACTGTAATTAGTAACAATAATTAAAACAATTTGTAGGTAGAACAAATCACCACATGTTATAGATGATCCTGATATCCTGACACAACATAAAAATCCAACATTGATTAGAAAAAAGGGTTTTAACGCAACAGGAAGATCATTTTTTATATATATTTTTTACTTCATTATCACTGCAACCGTCGAATAACGATAAACCGACAGATGTAAAATTACTATTAAGTTTACACAGACAATTGTCAAACATATAAAAAACAATCCTTATGGATATTTGAAGAACGTGTGTCACCTGGCCAAAGCTGTCTTCCGGACTTGGCGGCGGCTCCTCCTTCGTCAAACAAAAGAACTTGAGAATTAATTGAAAGGATGTAGAAACAGCAGATGATGCCAACTAGTCGAACGGATGTAGGAGGGATCGCTTTTACTCCAATACAAAACTCTTTACTGATTTTTTAACTTCTTTTCAATTTTAAGACGTACGTCGTATGCGTACGTATGTTACTAAATATCTTACCCGTTATAACTGATTTGAATTAAAGCATAAAAATTCAATTTGAGGAATGTAATATAAATTTAGGAGTTACACATTTTTTAGTTGAAATTTCAGATAAAAAGTTTATTGGTAATAAATTATACGAAACAAATACATTTTAGCTACTGTTTAAAAATAGTCCTGTGAAATTATATACAGCTTTGTAAAATAATTATAATACTTGAGCAAAACGTTTTTTTCTCTGTATCGATCATAAATTACTAGTTTCTGGTGAGAAGCATAAAAGATAAAACTTTTCAAAAGTGCAGGGTTATAAAAACTAGTCCACAACCATATATCATTTAAAGTCGTTTGTAAAATTTTTGTTGGCGTATTATATTTTTTTTACAAAATAGTGAAACGAAGTGGTAATAAATTATCCATATCTGTCCAAAAATAATATAAACATGTCATCAGTTTTAACTTTCTGATTATTGCACTACATTTTTATAACCTGTAATAAAACCTAAAAACCCGTGGTCTATGCACATTATTTTCTCATAAATACAGTATATGTATAATTTGAAAAATGCATTAACTTGATCGTCAATGATAAAAACAGGCACATTTTCTTAAAATGTCTACCTTGTGGTCTATTATATAATTTACTAATAACGGTACTATAACGATATATTCTAGGGTTTGTTGCTGAAGGCGATTCACCCCTATTTAAGATCTGCACCCTCCAAAAATTCACCCTCGCGTTTCTACAGGTCTCAAAGACGATGTACAGTGCAAAATAATATATGGGTATATTCACCTTATGTACACATCTACAGGTTAACATTTTAAGAAATAAAAGACAAATGTTTTTTTGATTTATATTAAACAAAATATAAAGAAAAATAAAAACTCAAAATAATATTTATTAACTTTAAAATTGTTAAATTATTGAACATACACATCTGCATATAATACAAACATAGTTTTTTTATCTCCCTGTCAAATTTTATCACGATCAGTTCAGCGGTTTAGCCGTAAAAAGGTAACATATAGACAGAGAGATAAACAGACAGACACACTTTTGCATTTATAATATTAGTATGGATTGGTAAAACGAATCTTCCAAAGTTACATTTAATGTTAGTTGAGATTTCAAACACGATAAAAAATTATACTTGAATCTCGATACACTCGGATGAAAAACATAATGTTTAAATCTTAAAACCAACCATGTGTGTATGCATACTGACAGCAATACAACAAATGTCCAGGTAAAAATATTGCAGCTGTTCTAAATTTCAAATAATTCAAACAAAGCCCTATGTCAATATTATATACCTAATTCTATATATCAGTACATATACATATATAGTATATACAGTCATACATATGTACAATTTTATGTATAAAAATATTTTTTTTAATTATTCGTAAACAAAATAATTAAGCTTTTAGATATGCAAGAACAGGGATAATGGATAAAAAGCAACATTAGTAAATTAAGTAAATTAGAGTAAAAAAAATATACATAGTTAGCGAATAAAAAACGTAGAGTCACTCCGGTAAGAGTCTGGACAGCGTGGATCGATTTCTGGTTGATTGTAGTAGCCAAGTCTCGCTCACAGCCGTATTTTTTGATATTATCAGTTAATATCATTAAAATTTACTTTATATTATTACATTATGTTCAATTTTTTTTATACTTGCTAAAAATAACACACAAATGATCTTATTAAAACGCCGATTTTGCTAAAAATGGCGACGCTGTCGCGACTCTTACTGGAGTGACTCTAAAAAATCCTACACTAACACTAGCATGCATGCATGTTGTAGGAGGTGAACAATGAAAAAGGACTTGCTGCTATATATCTTCACACATCTGCTCTTCTCCCAAACAAAAAAGAAAGATCTGAACTAGCTTACAACAATGAAATTTTGGAGAGAATAGATTCTTTCCAGATGGCACCGAAAGAATTGCACAACTGCAAACGAACGCCGGCAAGTAGTAAAATGAAAAGCAGGTCAGAAAAAAATGCGTTCATTGCGCACAGTGTGCAAGATACTATTGTGCTGCTTTTGTGATAAATTTGCGTTTACACCTTGACAATATACATATACCTGTGAGTATCGATATCCTTGTCAATCTAAAGACGGGACACTTCGTTCTGTTTCATGTTTTGAAGAAAAAAACCATAACACTACTCGCATATCTCGGTTTTCAATGTCGTAACGTTATTTCAAGTGGATCGGGTTTTCTTTTGTTTTCAATCGTTTCAAATGACAAAAGACGGAGAGAGTATGTAGAGAACGCGTGCCTCGACGCAGCTTGAGATGGCAGGTGAAGTTCTCGACCAACCAAACTCTTCATTATTTTCTCAATTCCTTTATCTCACAAGACCTCTTACACGTGCCACACACAAATATAAAAAACACATTCAACATTTTCTGTGCCGTGTAAAAACAGCTGAATCATTCAGCAAAAGTCAAAAATCTCATTGATCTAAACTTCGACATATAAATACGCGCGAAACATCGAATTGGGAACACTTTATGAAATTCATTTCATAATGCCGATATTATGAAATTCCGTACGAATTACATTAAATGCATTATTTCATAATTCTTTTTTTTGCATATAAAGTTTAGGTACTTCTGTTATAATATGATATCATAAAACAATCGCAACTGTCCATGATTTTTATTAATCAAATAGATGCAACTGTATATAAATATCCATTAAATATAAATTATGGACATCTAATAAATAGGCAGCCTTCAATTTCCAAGGTTCGCAATGAATTTGATTTACATATTAAAAATATTGCATCACCGAGTTTTAAACAGATTTCAAGTAAATATTTATCAGAATATGCCGTCAAACATTTTAACACAGTTGTTGAAATTTCCTTCGGAACTTAATAACCTATTTTGCAACTGATATTTGCTTTAAATGACGTATTCATCACTAGCACATTGTAGAAGTGTTTTACTGATATGATAGTAGTATTCATACACTTTGTAATAACTTGTATAAACTTCTACTTAATTTACACTGTCAATATGAAGTTTAAGAAAAATATAATTTTAAATCCAGAAGGCCAAAAATCATCAGCCATCCCAAAGGTCAGATAAAAATATATCATTTTAATCATCGTTTCTGTGTTACAACCATAACAAACAAAACATTTCGGAAGGTCAAGTCAAATATAATTAGACAATATTACGTATATTTATTCCCGTCAAATATTTACTTTTTGTGTACCTAAGAATCTCGACCGGTAGCTACCGAACTGACCGGCCAAACTGAATCATCATCAGTCATATACACTGTGTACACATTTAATGATTTTTTTCCTACCCCGTGACGTGATTAATGATTTTATTCGCACGTCTCTGCCAGAAGCTGGATAATAATAACAATGCCTTTACATGCCCGCACGCCCTGTAATTATACAAAGAGAAACGTCTCAAACAGGTTTGTATGTGTGTGTGTGTGTATGTTCGATTATTTTATATACGCTTTGCACATTTGCTCTTTATTCTGTTTAAACTCACTCGCGTATAACTGCGATTAATAATATAGGTAGGTACCTACCTACTAGTTGTAGCAATTGAGAACATGATGGTGTTTATAATGTCGATATTTCATTTCATGTGAATAACTGTTGCACATAGAGAACATTACTATGCATGAGAACACACAAATGTGCCAATTGACTATGTGGTTCAATCTCTGATTATTCGATGAACAAAGCAAATCGGTTAAGATAATATCCCAACAAGCGATAAGTATCTAAGCTAATACATGACCTTGTCCTACAGATTTCGGTGGTTTTCTACACCCACTGCTACATACAACAGCGCCTTTAGCGGCATTACTATGCACTACTCGAGAGTAGCACTCGTTAAAAACCTGCTCAAATTACAAGAGAGTCGAGGAGATATACGACCACAGCGGCACATATGTTCACGTATCCGGTCTGACGCGTGCCACGGTCATTAGATTTATATATGTGCAGAATGTCAAACAAAAAATAAACACATACACATACAAAGTTAATGACGATTATGACATTGTTATAATTAAAAATCATCACGAGTTTATTATTTTATTTTGAAATACATAAATGTATAACATGACCGTTAATATTTATCTATGTATTTTAAATATACATAGGTACATCACTTCAAATACCGATGGACTAATTTTAACAGGTCGCAACCCTCAAAAATTTTGAGTCTAAATTATACTAATATATAAAATCATCCATATAAGTAACCTAACTGACAGTGATTCTCAAACTTACTTTGTCGCGAAACTCTTACACGTTTTTTCGAAAATTAATCAAAAGGCAAAATCCATTGTTTTTGTACAGGTTCCTTTCTTTTGCTAAACAGTTTGTTAGTCGATATAGATTTATTATAAAAAAAGCGATTGTTTTAATGTCCTCAACAATTCCTGAAAGTTTTTAGGTGTTTTTACGGGACACTGTATATATTTTAATTTAGGGGATGATTTCAACATGTAATAATAATCAAAACAATACCAAAAAACACGCAGAACCCCTGAATTTTCTAAGGAACCCCGGGATTCGGCGGAACCCATTTTGGGAAACACTGTTCTATGATGTTGATTCAATTGTACTACAAATAATTCTATTTTTGAATATTTAGATAAAATTCTAATAAAACTGTTACAATTTATTTTTAGTTAGCATCAAAACATCAAATATAGAATAAAAAAATCAATGTTATTTTAAAAATAACTACTTCCAGGTTTATCTGAACAGAAGCTCCCACGTAATACAAATACAAAAAATTATAAATAAAAGAACATACAAATTATACACTGTACAGAATGACTTTGTCAGTGCAAAAAAAGGAAAACAGCAATAAAAGCAAAAATAAAGCAACTCGATATAAATCTGACACCGGTTATGGGTTGTATCACACGATCATATTTCTTTACGTATAAAAATCGCATATATTCCAAAATTTGACCGTGTGAAACGATGCAAACCCACACTCACGCATGTATAAAATACAGAGCACACTATAAACAAAGTTTCAGCAGTCCAAAAGATGTCTGGATAAAAAGAAGGAAACGAAATAATAAAAAAAAGGATTAAACAAAAATGATGACGATGTTAAAGCGCACGCAAAATAAGTTGGCAGCAAGCTGTGCTGCATTTTGCGAAATTCAGATTTGGTAAGAACCTGTTTTGAAATATCATAAACACTGTGAAACTTTTAATGTATGTATTTGTAAAACTACACATATGTATTTGTGTATTAAGTGTTGCCTAATTTTAAATAAGTGTAGGCAGTATTATTTCCTTTTGTTTAAAAAAATATCTAATTTTTTCATTCATTATTAAAACCGAAAAATAATTTGAATGGTCTACAGTAAAATTATAAAAATTAACTAAATCATGCATACCGAAAAAAGGGTTTAATTTATGTCAGTATTGACCCCACTGTTTCATTTAGCGAATCATGGACCCGATATATAAAAATGAATCATTTACAAGAAACCTGTCTGGCCATCTAGACAATTTCTCAAGATATTAAATCTTGAGAAAAGCAAAAAGCAATAAACTGCAATCTGCTCGCAGTCTGTAGTAGCGTATAATGATAACATACGATAGCAAAATAAAAAAGAAACGAAAATAAAATTGATTTTATTATTATTCATTTTTAAAAGGCATGTTCCAAACAAATTAAGATAATGTAATAAATGTACGTGTTGCACAATTGAACAGTAAACAGTGGACAAAAGAAAGAGAGAGAGAAATACAATGCAGTGAGTATATTCTTGTTGAACCTATGGACGATGATAACTCATGTTTTTACTGACTTGCAAAATCACAGGAAATTCGTATCGGTGTGAGCGTTTACTTTAATTACTTTTTAGAACTTTTATTAACTCAATCATGCAGAATACAGTGCACTTCAATTGTGAGTAATTTCCGCTCGATTGTTTTAAACAAAGATCAACTCATCACCATCTTCAGAATTTTAAAATGTATTTTATCTTAACACGAATAAGATTAAAATAAAGTTTGTTCAGAACTAGTTTAGTTTATCAATTTTCTGCAATATGTATTGATATTTAACAAGAATACGAACAAACCACATTAAAACTCGACTATCACTTAATAATTCTGCCAGTTTCCGTTAGGTTGTGAAAACACCGCTATAATATCCAGAGTTGTTATTGCATATTTAATATCATGAATGTGTTAACATATTTTTTGCTACAGCTTTTAGAATTACTGTTAGTTGACATCAGCTTTCGTTACCAGTACTTAAGATTGCTCAATGCTACGGTTAAATAGTACACAATTCATCAAAAAATTGTATAATTTATATTACTTATTACATAATAATGATAAGTGACTATCGACTATTTTGTAACTTCATAAAGTCCAAACGGAAGAACAAAGTTCAATGTTTTATATCACAATTACTATTCACTGTAGATATAATATAATAATTGATGTTTCAAGGCAGAACTCCAATAAATAACGACTTCTCAGTATATAAATATTTGCAGTGAGAAAATACATTTTCATAATCATATCAGTCCAGTAGTAAACATAAGGTAAATAACACCAGTAAAACAAAACAACGATAAAAACATAGACACAAAGACTTACTGGGCAAATGCAAAGTGTGAAATATGGAAGACTTTGATCTGATTTAACTTTGCTCGCGGATATTACGCCACCAACGGCAGCTCGACGGATATGTTAACGCCCTCTACTCGATGTCGTTACTCTTGGATCTCCATTGTACAAAGTTCACGGCTCCGGAGCAAGAACTTGCAACATACGTACACAGCTGTACTAACTACGTTACAATTTTTAATATTCTGGGAAATATAACAACAAAATTAATGGGTTCAGTTATAACTAGTATGGAAGGAAATTTAAATAATTATACATCATTTACTTTATTTGTAAAAATACCAAGGTATTTTAGAAAATATATTTCAGCACAAACTCATGTTTTGCTTTCTTGCAATATCGAAGATACGAGAAGCTTTGTGATCACGGCCCCATTTCAAAATCATCAAAATTGATTTTTATTTAAATTGTTCAATAATTAACCACCTTTGGTGAATTTAGCACGACGAAGCACTGTGCATTTACTTGGCAGATGTTTTTTTAAATTCAATCACATTAATTAATTATCTCCCAGGTAAGTAAGCAGCCCACTACTGCTGGGGACAGGTTTCATCTTAAAAGGCAGCGGTATTTTATCATGAAAATATTGAGAAATACACACAAAACGTGTGTTGGTTGTAGAACTACATAAAGATCACACGTGAACCGACACGTGTTTATATCACGTGCTCAAAATAAACGTCATATATCATATATCGAGATTATTTACACAGGGACGACCAATTAGAATAATTACATTTAGAATGCAGTGGACACCTTTGGCTACAAATGCAAAATGTGAATGCTCAAAATAAGGAAAGATGTATAAATTGTTAGGGGGATACTTACATACAGAAATGAATATAATTTAACTCTTATTTATATTTCCAAAAATAATTGTATTTAATGTAAATTTATGAAACGGATAGATATTTCCTATACTTTATATGGGTGTATAATAATTATTAAAAATAAATTAATAGGTAGAGCGCGAAATGGAAACTTATGAAAATTGGAAAGGCTGCTTTATAGGGTATTACATTTATTTAAACCCCACTAGTCGCAATTATGGTCACCCATTTTACATATGTTGTTTTATGGAAATGCCACTTGCTTTGACCACACGCTTTGTTGGTGTTGATAATCGTTTAATTTTTATTATCGAAATGGATTTTGTTTATTTTAAACGTATTGTTTTCACTTGTTATGGTTGTAAACGAGATGAAAATGATTTGGTTTTATATTATTTTATTGTAACTATGCTAGAAATTAAATTTTGAACATTTCCACTCAAACTTCGTATAATACATGAATAATTATAGTATTTATTATGATTGACATACCTTGTCACATTTGCACAGAACAACAATACAAAAGTAATGTATTTACAATTCTTCTACAATGCATTTTTCCCATTATCAATAAACACCAATAGATGCAAGTTCTTTGCACAAACACGCTTCACATTAATATGCTGATTTTACGTAAAATGCATACACAGTATCTTTGTAAGCATCTTGACACTTCAGCTGCAAGCAACCTGTACTATAATGATGGCTGCATATAGGTATGCGTATATTGAATAAATAAAATAAAAATAATACGGGGAAAAAATTCATGATCGTTCATGAATACTTAATTAAACGATCAAAATCATAGCATAATATTACGTAATCTAGACTATTTATTTTCTTAAATGTACTGAACATATTTCCCATATGAAGTATTTATTTATTGAAAAAAATGTTTTGTATGTATGAAATCAAATTTACAAATAACAATAGCAAACGAACATAATAAAATAAATAAAGAAGTACGTTACAAAGATTAAAAAAATATTGATACCAACTATTATGATACAAACAGATTAACATTTATTTGATAAGCAAAAAGCTGTTTGACACGGATAATTTTTTCACTAATCCATATTAGTTTCTGTCAAAAACTAGTGCGTGTTAAATAACGAAAAAAGTAGCCCGTGTGGAAGGGCAGGACAGTACATTTACACTAAGTTCACCGAACCAAATAGATTAGCAAGTGGACCATATAATTGTTCACCATTGTTCTCGAGAAGCGTACCAATACACACCTGGGCAAGCATTGTACGCGAGCAATATACTGTATGTGCACTGTGCAATGCTTAATGCTCGATATCGCTAACTTTGCTCAGGAAACCTTGACTAGTAACAAATATATACACCTATATACATACACACATTTACATATGTATTTAATAGCACGACTTATTTTATTTGAATTCTTATCAGTGATAATTAAAAACAAATTAAAAGTAAAACGTGCTACAGTTTTTTTTAACTTTACCATTTTTACCAAATAGCATTACAATAATTTTCTTTAAGAGTATATACATTATACATATCATATACATCGGATAAGCGATAATAATAAAACTAATAAATGATCAACACAGGTAAATATATACAGGTTGTCCCGTAAACATACCGATAAACTTTGAAGAGTTGTAGAGGACATCAAAACAATCACTTTTTATCTATAAACCAATGTACGTAAATGAGCTATTTAAGCAGTAGAACAAAAAGAAGGAACCCGCACAAAAGCAATGAATTTTGGCTTTTGGTTAAAATCAACAGTTGTGAAGTGCGCAACCTACGAAAATCCATTCATTTCGCTCCTGGGGACACCCACAAATTTATATGTTTTTATCTCCTGAAAGTTTATCGGTATGTTTACGAGGCATCCTGTATATTCCCTGGTACATTCATTTAATAAATTCATTAACAAAGTACATATATCAAAAACCACGATTCAAATAATAATATATACACTGTAAAAGACTTTCAATTTGGACGAAGAGGGTAACCATTATCATTATAAAAACCATTTCGGACGTGACATATTATTCAATATACCAGACAGAAGCAACAAAACTATTTTTAATCATTCGGATGTTATGAAATAATACAATATTTCACAACAACAAAAATATACGCAATCGTCAAATTGTGTACACAGAATGATTTGTTATTTATTCTGTTATTGCTCATCACATCGGTATCAAATATGTGGTTTGTTTCAAAAGATATATAACGTTATTCTAATTGCCTTTTCTAGATTAAATCAATTAAGCAAAAATATAAAAAGACAAGCAATGAACTCGGTCCGTTATTAGAATCCCACACTAATTGTTATATAGGAGTGGCTGTCAAACAGTCAGTGGGATTTCTATAATAGTTATTTGCCACTAATTATGTAAATTAAAATTATTACTCGTTAATACCCAGAATTACATCATATAATTTTTGCAGAAAAATTTACTTCCTAAAAAAATTTATCAATGCAAGTTATTCAAAACCCGAAACGACTGCCTTTATTTTCATCGATTTTTTAAATTATGATACCAAATTGATAATCAATAAAAATCTTATGAATGAATCAATCAATAAACTATTTTTAGATCGACAAAATATTGAGAACTACTACAGAAATATTTTTTCCTTGCTTGAACTACTTGACATGTCTGATCTGCACCTACGTTCAATTAAAAACAACTTATTATATGCATTCCGGTTGCTACAATTGACTGGCATTTACATCAAACGATTTCAACTCGCTGGAATTTGAATATCTTCCATAAAGCACACAGTTCACCAAAAATAAATCCAATTATATTAAATTAATCCAATATGAAATCGTTGCTGCAACAATAAATGACAGCTATGAAAACTATTATACATAACCTTTGGCATCATTATAATAATAGAATAAATTTCGGTTGGCTGAAAACTAAAATAGTCAGTATAAGGCATAATTAATAAAACAATAATTCTGTATCTATGCAAATGAATACAGTTAGTTTTTACAGTCAAGTTCTTGTTGCTATTAACAAATGATATCTTTAGAATATGTCGAAATTTAAATATCATTCAAAAAAACAGATGCCATAACATAATTATCTGCAACTATTTATCTTTGTAAAATTATGCTAATATAATATTCATTAAAAAGCGATTACCTAATATGACGTACAATTGTTTTTTTTATGATTTCATTAGTCCAAAAAGGAAATAATGTATGTCTTGATATGATAACATTATCAAAAGTATATACGTCGATAAAATATTTGTACATAATGTTGCGAAATAATAATTTCTAGAACAACGAAAAATCATCCCAAATCAAAACAAAAATGAATGATATTGATCCAAGGTAGAACTCATCCCTTCAAAAACGTCACATGTCAGTAATCATTTGAAAGACGATACGCGCTGGAAATTATACCATAACAACATATGCCAGTTCGTTTGTTGTTTGCATTAGATGAAACACAAAACTAACAACATCATCACCGAATGTATTGACAGTTTTAGTGGGAGTATGTTATCGGTGAAATTTTGTAATATGGATTTATTTTTAGAAATTATTGTCTTTTTTGTCTATATCGATTTCCTTATAATTCTCGAATACATTCAAAACTTCTCTATATTCATTAGAAGAAAGGCATTTTGTAAAAAAACTTTTATGAAAGATAATATAAATTTAATTGGGGATGCAATAAATTCTATATTTTATTTATTAACGTTACAAAAATACGCGTAGTAGATAATAGTATTTTTAACCACGTAATCTATTAATTAGATTAACTTCATCAATTAAGACCACTTACAAATAAATAATCTACAAGTACCTACAAAAACTAAGCAACCAATCACATTGATATATATATAACATATGTTTATCGCGAAAAAGTATTTAATTTAGATAACAAAAACAAACTGCGAAAAACAAATTTTAAATGTCCTGGTCTATATGTTAGAGGTGACTGAAAAATATGAGATATATATATTACGTAAGAGAACAATGTTTCGCCATAGTACAATTTTACGTAACAGAAATTATATTAAATTACGGAAGACAACACTGTAAATTGGTAACAAGTTTTTATGCTTTTTTAATTTTGACCTCCATGTTCATTGTGAACAAAAAATTTAGACATGGTTTACCAAGTTCTTCATTTAACGAAAATTTAATTTTTTATCATAGAATTGAATTATTTATTGTTAAGCAATAAAATAAAAACTTCAAAAATTGATCCCATTTCTTTCTCTCTCTGATTGTAGACGTTTCTTATTTAAAATATTACTAAAGATAATAATGTACTCCATATTATCAGTAAATACAAACCAAACCAGTGTCTTATCAAAATATATAAGTATTTCTTAATGGTACAATATGATACATATGTATTACACAGAACTATTTTAAGCACTTTAAATTTAAAGCAAGTAAATTTAGTAGAAAATGTGTGGTCTTTGTTCAGATTTATTTACACGTGTTATTAACACATTGGCAAAATTTTATTGATTTCGATTGTTCACTTGGACATTTAAAATGAACATTAATAATTATCAACGAATTAATCACATGCCATATAAAAGCTGTCTAGATGAATCGCACGACTCCAGAAACAAAATAACTTAAATTAAAAAATATATACTAAAAATTCATTTGATAAATAAATATATAAACGAGACCTGAAGATAGCCGATAGGATTCGACCGAAACGTCGTCAAGAAGAACGCGGAGCTACCCTGAATTTTTCACCAGCAAATATATATATGTATATATATATCTAAAAATAATCCCTCAATAAAAATAGATTTCTATATCTGCAAACCACGAAATACGGATATCGTATTGTATAGTAATCCAGACTTCATCCAAAAATATATACATTAAAGAATATGACGTAATCTTTGTACTGAATATCACCAGTAAATTTATTTATGTAAATAATTTTTTTCGTGTTTTTTATAAAACAATACAAACTTATTGTTAGTTGATAAGATGGTATATTGCAAATATGTATAACACATTTTTCATCTTTGAATCCTGTAAAATTGAAATTAATTATATATGTCTTGTTGATTCCATGATATAACTTTAACTATACAATTCAAATTACGTTTATTTGATGTTCAGAATAGACAAAAACGAGTTCATTTCAAATTTATCTTTTTTGATGTTAATTTTTAATAAAATTTAAAAACAATGAAGGCTCTTTCCAATTAAGGTAATAAAGTGGCAGATAGCTAAAACCACCAGCATTATCACCTTCATCATCGCCAGACTGCATCCAGCCAATGCACAAAAGAAACAATACCACCATCACGCTACACACACACATATAATACTACACCTCTCTCTCTCTCTTACACTTCTCGCGAGCAAGCAACCTTGACAGCAGCTCTCAGCGGAGTGCCATCGCACAACAAGCAATAGCCGCCACCAGTCGAGGTTGAGGGTTTTCGCAATCGATGGCCCCGGGATTCAATGTCATCACAACATACACGCGGTGATAACACACTAATCATCATCATTGTCGATAACGCAGAGAACTGCCGATATGTGATGTCACAGAACGATCATGTGTCGCAACACGCGAGCGCACGTATACGCATATATACTTACGTCCAAAAATCTGATAATAAAATAACAATATTAAATCGAAAAAAATCATCAGCCTAATAATCTTTAAACAATGAGTTCTAATTTATTAATTTAATTACATTTGAAAGTAGACTCATACAATCATATCAATCGTATGATTTTCACATATCATCATCAATTCAATGTCAAAAAAATTTGTAACACGCCATAGATAATTTCCGAGAAAATTTTTGAAACATCTGTATGTACTCACTAATTTATATAAAATTCGTAGAAAGGTGATTTAAATATTTAAAAGTCAAGTATGATTGTGTGGATAGACTCACATTTTGAAAATAATTAATGCAAATAAGTAATTGTAAAAATACTTCAGGTAGACGACATTTACAAATAATTAATGCCACCGTAAGGCCACCATTATTATATTGACATTTTGCTTACCAAAAACTAAACTTTAAATTACTTATTAAATATTTACATTAATTGCATTTTTCCACTATTTATATCATCACCTTGACCAATTTATTCAAATAAATAAAAATCATTGCCATTGAGAACAATACTATTAATAATGAAACAATTACAACCGATTCTAATAAACGTAATTTGTTACAAAAATAATAGTGTCACATAAAAAAGAAACCTTTAAAATCAATCCATTCAACTGTTTTATAAAACAACAAAAAATATACGTGTTCTTTGTACAACTTTTTTCTATAAATATCATTCTGAAGGTCGATCAATAATTTGCATGAATGTAATAGAATTAATTCATTACGCAATATCAGTAAGTATTTGTCAAGACAGTTCGGAAAAAAAACAAATCAAAAAGAATTTGCAGACACTTTTCTTAAAAGATACTAAACTTCCCTAATACCAGTAAAAATCCCATACATTAATCACACACATATTAACTTCCTGATTATGACGAGTCTAAATTAACCTTGATGACGCGTTCCTACGTACTTTTATTTCCTGATTGTAAACCTGTATTCTAAGAGAATATATCAGAAAACACACACCGTCCCGGAAACCACTAGTACCTATTCAGTAAACTATACTGTTATCCAAAAGATCCCACAATCTAGATCTCGTTGAAAAAAAAAGAAACCGTTCACAGTATTATATACGAAATTGTAGAACAGAAATAATGACTTTGCACTAAATCACATGGTGAAGATCTGCAAAAGGTCAAAGTCGTTGAAGAATACATGCATGAATAATATAATCAATACTAAACTACTAGGGTTTATCTAATTTAGAAAAGTTTAAATCATTACAACACAATTAATGATGGCTAATATTAAAATATTTCATCATAAACACGTAAAAAAATTAGGGAAACTACGACAGATTAGTAACTGTTTGACGTATTCAACCTTCAAAAATAATTTAATACCGGATAAACAAGAAATGGCTACCGATCTATCTCTCACATAAATAGATCGGGACAAAAAAACGTCTAATCAATCGTAATGTATATAATTGACCAGAACAACCACAATGCGTGTTTAGTGCACGTGGCTTTGACAAACACTGGGGGGTACAAATCACCCCCTAAGCTCATTGACGTCATTGTATATAAATACTTCATGCACAGACACCGAACTTATCAGTAAACTTGAGAAGGTATTACGCTATATATTTCTGTCACCGCCTTTTTTTAATGACGACAATCGCAAATACACAGGAAGAAATCCGATATTACAAAATAACAATCTGTACCTGTAACTGAAGTATGTTTTTCTAGGAAAAACATTTAATCCTTCGTGCGTCATAAGGTGGTATTACGTTCCAATAATTCGAAGCAAATTAATCGAATATAAAAAGAAATATTATACTCGTACTTCTGTTACAGGGAAAAGATTCATATTTTTTTATCATATTATATTAGGTTTTTTAATTATAAAGATACGAAATTATATGTATATAAGAATATACAAGATTATGTTATCTAATGTAATAATTTATTACGACATTTCTACTTGACGTTAACTTGTGAAACATTATTTAGCAAATGAACTAAAAGTACATAAGTACTGTGAAGATGGGTTATATCAAAATTCAAATATTTAAATAGACGATATACAACAAGTCTGAATAAGGAGTATTTGGCATTCAAGAGGTTACACAAAAATATTATTGGTAACAAGCACACAATACAAAAACTAAATTATACAATAAAATCTATTATAATTTTAAATTAATTTCAAGGTAATATTTTTACACTACATCTATTACAACAGCAGACAATATTCAATTGACATTTTAACGGTTTAATGAACAGGTAACAAACGTAAAAACAATACAGCACAAGTCCGAGCATGTTGTAACTTGTTTTAACATAAACTCGTAGTATCATCATCCATCGGTTTACGTCAGAACCACTCTAAGCAGGATACAACTGGCTGAGATAATAAAAAAAAACACGTACAATACCCGGATTAGCAGGCGCAAAGATAAGTGCGTAATGGGATGTTCTCAAAGGAGAACATACACACACACACACATTAGCGTAATGTGGAGTTTGCGTGAATATTGCGTCATGTGTGAAATTACTATGCCGATAAAAAGTTACCGAGAAATGTGTGGAATTTGTAAAAAAAAAAGTGTATTGTTTTTATTGTACAATGAAAAAGATCAAATGAAGCCGACGTTACGGCAGAATTATTGAACTCAGTTATACAAATATATTTCACTAACTTATTACTATCAACTATCGAATATGCCTAAATCATTGTATCTAGATAAGGTACTTGCACCAGTTATGGCCGCTATAAGAGCAAGGTTTACTGTTTTTGTGATTGACGGGCTTCTTTTTGTAATTCTCATGAACTCATGTTACTAATAAAACAAGTAACTATTTATCAAATCACGCTGTATTAAGACAGTTAAATGTATATATTAATATTCAGAAATTATAGTAATCAAATATCATATTTCTAATTCAGTACATTTAATTTAAAAAAGCCATTACTGGGGTCATATCCAAGACTGGTGCCAGTACTTTATCATGTAGTAATTCAGTCGTAATTTTCGATATTAACTTTTATAAGATCGTAAACAGTACATGCACAAGCATTACCACATTATTTGCTTAGCAAGATAATGTGGTTTCAAAATATTCAGTAAATCTGTGGTATCGATTTACGAAACCTGAGAACAAATGATGACATTTCTTTTGTGCTTCATGTACATAAGTGGTGTAATTACTCGATTAACTCGTTGCTTATTAATCGTTTTCAAAAACATTAAACATTACGTTTAATTTATTATTACACTTATTCTATTCAATCGAAAATAATTGATAAGCCAATTACGGTACTAAATTTAGAATCTATTTTTAGAAACATACTTTACATATATTATAATTAAAACCGTATACGAATAAATTGAGATGAAGCAATTTTCAATTTTGCAAAAATAAATTTGATTAAGGATGTCCAGTTTCTTTAACAATCGTCATTTTTTTTTTTCATTTTTTTATTGATTTTCGAAAACAAAAATTCCAAAAATCTATTCGTAGAGACTCTTTGGCAACATTATCGATACCATCGACGCAACACCGGCCGACTGTTGGCAACCGTGTATGAGGAAATACACGCATCAGCAACTCCTCAGCACACTTAGATGCAGAGGTATGGTAATTGGGAAACAGCTCGCGCCGCGCTCTATGGCTGTTTATTCAATGACGAAACGCATGCGTTGCCCTTGGTGGTTACGAAAATCCAAGTGTGACGACATACGGGCCAAAGCAATGCGCGGCTTTGTCTGCCCGTCCGGTGTGACCCTTGTCGGTCGCGAGTCAGTTTTACACGGACAAGGTTCTGCTAACCTTTAAAGCGCCCGGACCCTACGGACTGCTTTCATTCATTGGGAATCGGCACTTCTTTATTTCACCGCTTACGTGCTCAATGCAGGTTCAATGAAAAACATAAATATTACCTGCAATCCCATGTTTTCTTTGCCAGATGGTAACAAGCAATGTAAGGTCTATTTGACTTTCTCAGAGGTGGTTAATTTTGTTATTGAGTTCAAGGGGTAAGTAACTTTAAAAAAGGTATACACGTTATTACTGTAAGCCAAATCCACACTAATTAAGCACGCATATTTTTTCGGGAAGTTCTCAAAACAAGAAAACAAAATGGAGTTACCTGCTTATTGTTAGTCAATTTAATTTTAAATATATTTTTTAAATTTAAATTCTGAATGACTTCATAGAGTAACAAGTATTTACTAAATAATAAATACAATAAAAGGCTCGTGTGAAACGCCTTCATGAACAACATCCGGAAGCAGATTGGGAAACGATCAGCCACGTGAATAAATCCCCGTTCCCCGCTCGCTACTCACTGTACTGTAACAACGCACGCACACACACACACATATATATATATATACATATATATATAGGCGTACACTCACACACCCACTTTATGTGTGAGGGTTGCGCAACGCGCCCGCCACCAGAAAAATCAAAGCACGTACAGAACGATCGATTGCCTTTGATCAATCTGACCTTCAAAACATTCAGTTAATTTCATGTTTAAATTATTTTCACACAAAAAATGATACAAAAGAAAAAATTTCACAGTTGACAGAGTTCATTCGTACAAAACAATATAAGTTATCATGAAATTTAAAAAAGCTTCGGTGATATTTTTTTAATGCAATAACTTCCCATTTAATTTCCTAGTATATGATTTAAGTTGTAGTACTTCCTTATTTATTGATAGTTTTCATTTCCGTCAAAATAGCATTTCCTAGTTAATATTATGTTTACCACGAGTTATTTCGTAATATACTAAACTTTAAATAGAATTATTTTATAACCTTTACAATCTATTGTATTCAACGTTTATGTTTTAGTTGCTATTTCTTTGATTCGTTACAAATTTGAACTTTCTTCGAAAACTTTTATTTTTTCAATTTTCTTAATTAAATATAATGAATAATGAACATAACAAATTGCACATAAAATTTTACATAAATTGAGATACAAAATTGACAATAACAGCGCACATCAAAGAAAACAAAACATGATGTTTAAATATTTAATATGCAGATATAAAATATGTTATTATGTGTACCGCTATGTTAAATGAATACCTTCGGTTGTGATTTTCGTTGTTGTGTTCATGCATTTGCACACGATATAATATTAGCAAATAGGGCTGTGTATTGTGTATTGTTGAATATAACAACAACAACTTTCCGTAATTTCTTATTTCAAAAGTTTTTCATATAAGCATAGATAATGTGAGCGTATTTTATCTAATTTGTTTAATGTTTCATCATAGAAAATCATTATATCTATTAAAAAATGGAAGTATTCTTGACCTGAGTCAAGAATATTATATCTGAAATCAATTCCAACAAAAAAAATTATTTAATTTAAAAATGACCAAGATAAAAATGCATTTATCGTTCAGAAGTAAACAAATCACGTTACTATTTGCTTATAAACAATGATGTGACTGTATACATTTTTTAATATAAATATTATCATCAATTTTGCAATAAATAATTATGATCTAATATAATTTCATCATCATAATATTTGAATACATATTACGAAATATTTTTAAGAAAACTAATGACAAATGATCAAAGTTTTTTTTTGTTTCTACAAATACTTTTTCATTAAAATGACCAACAAACAAAACTCTGATTAGTAGAGTAATCGGGGCTGCGAGTATTATAGAAATCATGCATGTAACCCTCCGCTTTGTTTTATTAACATTGAAAAAAGGGAATTTAAAATTTTGAAACTTTGTAATATTTAAAACTTTGAGAAGTAAAAAGAAAAAAATAAGGTCATTCAACTGCACCGATGTATCTCTGACACTACACACGTTTACTTCAATAAAATAAATTAAATACATAAAACCATCAAGTGTAGCAGTCTATCATTTCAAAAAAGTCCCACGAAATTCTGCGCGCACATCCGCCAGACCAAATCTATCCGGCAAATTATAAAAGATGCATTAAAAGATCCATCCGCAACCAGGTCTGAATAAATATTACACACACATATTCATACATCATTTCCTGGCTAACTACATATACACTGAAGCCTCCAGTATCCGGCATTGGTTGCATTTAAGACGGATGTGTTGTACAATTGTATTCCATCCGGCTCGCCAGATCAATTGACTCCGTTACGTCAAAGGATTTATTATTATTGGCACACGACAAATACGGACGTTGTATAAAGCATTCTAATGTGGGCATGTATAAAAAGAAAGACACTTGCAATTAGAAGTTACAGCAAATTGCTTTAACCATAATCAATTTTCTAATTTTGATAAAATATTGTTGTTTACAACAATTAAACACAACTGTTAGCTTATTTATTTATAAACTCAGTAAACAATTTTTAAATGTACGTGATCAAATTCAGGTTTTATAAACCAGATTCTTTTATGTACACAACACGCAAATAACTGATTTTTCTTCTAATTTTTCCGTTTAAAAAACAACATATTTCACAACAGGACAAAAATTACACACGATGTTCAAGATTGCATTCGTCGCTTAGAAATTACACATTTATAAATGCTTTATATAAAAAAAAAACTTATATGCAAGACTTAAAAATAGAACATACGAGAAAAATAAAGAAAAATATGTTCTAGTTTGTACCGCTTTGCAGAAATAGATTTAGGTCAATGTTGAAATTGCAAAAAATATATGTATTATATCTAAAAAAAACGCACGTATTTATTAGATATTTTTATCACTTTTGCGTAAATGAGTTCATATTTTTGTATACACTATTCAAGTAAATGAAACCAGGACATCTATTGTCGCATAAATAATAATAATAATACAGAATTATCTAGTTCTTGGGAACTAGGGCAACTGGCGCACCAGAAGGCGTTCCCGGTTAAACAGCAGGATAAAACGTATAGGTTATTATCCACAGATGCATGGTGGATCTGCCAAGAGCTATGTAATTTTCCTTTTACATAAAATGCATGGGTGAAACGCACAATACAAATTATAAATATCCAAATACAAAAGGGTTGAAGAAGAAAAGATGTAATCTAAATCCTACACAATTCTCTTCGTAAATCTTAGAGGGTGGTATTCATTGCACCTGATATTTTATACAATTTTGTATCAATCGAAAATTTGAATTGAAATTCAAGCTCATTCAATTTTAACAATTTTTCTCACGTTTATTAATTTATGTTGGTAATATAGCATCTTCAATTTCCACACCAGGATATAAACGTCAGAGAACAAGCATCATCGGCGTCATGATCATTTATTTAACTCGACCGCGAAACCGAAGGTAACGCGAATCTAAAATTGGACATCACCGAGGAAAACACTTTCTCATGACGGCTTCTTCGCTGATTCGCCGACATTCACTAAACAACTATGCGAGCTCTGGATGACGGGCGGCGGATATTTCGGGACCGCCGCGCAATGTTGCCAAAACAAAAATAAAACGGAAGTCGCGATTTATATATCACGGACTGTTTACGGAGGTCGACCTCGTGCGGGATCGTTTTAATAGACACAAAATTGGTTAACGAGTTTATATTTTTAATATGACACGTTATGGCAAAAGATTGTTAATAAATAAAAAATTCAATATTATCTAAATCTTGTTCACACTTATGTCTACTCCTTTATAACACATCGCGTGAAGATATATCGTTCAGCAAATACGTATGCAAATTTCAAGAGAAACCTTGAAATAAATTGTGTGTGATGCATTTTATTAAGAATAAGCACCAAAAATTCACTAAAGAAGGAAAGAGAGAATATGAGTTTGTATAATATGTCAATTTGTCACGTTCTACTCGTTCGAAGACAAGTTCTTTTTTTAACTCGCACACATACGGTGACATGAAGAATACTAAACAGTCAAAATGATACGATATCGATGTTGGGAAAATATCTGACTCGCCGAAGACAATGAATATAAAAAACTCCGATTGTTTTTACGAAGAATTATGGCGCTTAACATTGTCCTTAAAAGACTACAACGAAAAGTAAAATTACTTCAAGATACTTGAAAGAATCAACCTGTTTTGAGATGGGGGATATATTTAAACAAAATTCAATCTTTGACATTTTTATATTATATTATTTAAATATAATAAAAAAATATTCTCTTTTTCTAAACATTCAACTATTGATATAGGGTATTGCAAGTTTGTATGGCGTGCAACTTGTAATAAATTAGTTGTTTTTGATATATTAAAATGATCAAATGGCATCTGAATGCAGAAAAACATGTGTACAAGTTAATGATGTATCGCATAGGCCCATCTCATTCTCGTCACTACAATGCCCCATAGCTGTTCTTCTATCCATACCTATACATATTGCTAAAGCACATAATAATAGCCCGAAGCACAGCACACTTCATTTTGAATACAAATTTCGCAAGGTAACGGGTTTTTTTCGGCAAGATATTCGGGTTCACTGCTGGTTATAGACACTGGGCCAGAGTAGATGAACTCGTGTTTGCTTGCAAGTGTGTTTACCAAATAACAAATCGTAGTATCGTCATGGCAACACGTACACAAAAATAAACATACAATACAATTCAATACAACAATTTTTTATATTAATATTTATTATTTAAATCACTATTTGAGATTCATATTTCTAATTAGTTGACTATAATTGGCATTCCAGCATATTTGGAGTAATTTAGAGACACCGCTAAAAAATATAGCGCGCAATTGTATTCGTCCATTTTGCAGTGCACATATCCTGGTAAAGACCTTTATTTCATTGTCATTTTAAAATTGCATAAAAATAATAAACAGGAACTGTGCTGCCACCACAAAAGTACATGCGCTCATTGACATTTTTGTCAGACGAAATTCACTAAAGAAGCACCGGATATGACTTACATAGCAACTTCCTTCCACGTGCAAAAACCCCACAAGAAAAGAACAATACGAGAATTCTACCTGTGAAACCGAAGCGTCTGCAGATTTTCTATTGTAACCAAGCACACGTAAAACAGTTTAAACACAAATCGCGATTTGATGATAGAGAGAGGGATCATTACATTTTGAATATCAAGTTTGTTGCACTTAGAAATAAACATCAAGCTTTATATTTGGATACTGTTGCAATTAAAAAAATAAATAAAAAATAATACAAATTTGGCTACACGTTTGTTATGGTTGTACGTTTTTACCAAGAAATAATTAATTACTCTAGATTCATTTACATATTTTTATCAACATTGATTCAGCATCTGACGTATAAACACATTTATTCCATATATTTTTTTCATGGAAACAATTAAATATATTCCACTTATTTGTATCATGATGTATAATTTATCAATCACCGGTTTTTGAAATAAACAAATTAGTTCTGGAAAACAAGTTTCCCAATAATTGTGTGTTTTATTAAATAAAGGTATTTCATTAATAACATTCTAATTTACCCACACAATCGTATCTCCATGATCGTGACCATGAAAATCAATATCAACCATAAATAAAAAATAATCTACAACCTTAAACTCAATAACAAAACAAATCAAAGTAATGTTTGTCAAAATTTGAAAACAATCGATTGCGTAATTTAAAAGGTTTTGATTTTAATATAGCTGTAATAGAATAATTTAATGCTAAATTGAATTGTACGAAGTAATACCAGATTTAAATTAGCTATTTAATAATGCCATCAAAACTAATGATATATAACTATTAATTTCAAGATAAAATATTTAATTTGTTTGTACACAGTACACATACGTGCATATATACATTTCGTATTTAATACAAAGTCGTTTGTCACGTTTTTCTCATAGGGCAATTAATTTTTCCACGATGACAGTTTCAACTAGTACAAAAAACTTATCTACAAAAACGAATAACATAATAAATTATTCAATCAATCGACAACTACAATCTTGTCCTCTTTTTGTAGCACATTTAAGAGAGCTTCTGGCGAAATCTATTCAAAGAATTTAGATTTGGATTTTAAGAACTAGATGGAAAAGAAAGAAAAAAACATCTTTAAATTTATCTTTTATGTATCAAAATACTTTAGTCACACTTGTTTAATCATTGACATGACAAACGAGAAAATTAAACAATCTAATAAAAAAAATTCTGTCCACTTATTATACTTATCATCTAGGACATTTAAAATCTATTCGGTACGGATATTTGAAATTTAAATTATGCTCTGAAATAAAATACACGGCTACAAACGTACTATATACTAAAAAAAACTGACCATCAAATCCATTTATAGTCAGTCGCGAATAAAAAACTAGTCCAACCCCCCTGACTGCATTCTATATACGATATTCATCCCACGTTTTCAAAAAACCAAATCTGGAGAAAAACCAGCTAAATATCATACACATACACATACATATAAATCAGTGTCGTACGGTTTATTTTATTATTTTTAAAAATGTTGCCTATTTAGAAATATATGTGAAGTTTTAAGATATACATTTCCAATGAGTATTTACTATAATTCTTCATTATAAATGTTATCGTTTTAAGAGAGGTGAATACAAGCTACTATAAAATGTAAAAAGGACACAGTAGATTGTCAGAATTAAAGGCTTAAAAGAATGCAATCACCATCCGCCACTGATACACACATTCGCTCATTGATTGCAGGCAGTCTGCAGTCACTCTACTGCCCTAGTGTGTAGCAATAATGCTGGACACTCAACAGTTACGGCAGAACCAGTATTATCATCTCAGCCGCTAGAGGATTTGCCGCTATTACAGTGGAATCTGGTAAAAACAACTATTCCCATATAATTTTATGTAAATTGAGAATAATGATTTTATTATTTAACAATCAAGTGGCAATCCAACAAAACTGCAAGCTACTGAATTAATTGGGGTTTATAAAAAAGATAATTTATTACTAGAAAGATAATACAAATATTTCAAAAATGTTAATTTCTGTTACTTTGGTCCTTTTAACCAGTTAGTCCAAACGTAAGTATAACCAATAAAAGAAATTGATGTCAAGTAAAAGCAAATTCCAAATCACGATGTGGTGTCAGTGAAATTGGTAGCAATTATCATTGTTAAACCAGGTACAAAACTACAAAAAAAAAAAATTAGTACTCACTTTTGAGCATCTGCGAAGACGAACTTGCGCAGCTTGAGATCACGCAGCACGATGCCGCGTCTGTGACACTTGCGCACCGTTGCCGCAATTTGCCGGAACAGCCTGCGCGCGTCGCTCTCGCGCAACCGCCGGCGCGCTCGCACGTGAGAGTGCAGGTCGCCGTGCGCGCGAGGAAACACCAGGTACAGGTACCGCTCTCCGCGAACCACCTCGTGCAACGGGTTCACGTGCGCGCACCCCTCCAGACGAAAGTGCGCAGACATCAGAGCGCCGCCACAGCACGACAGCGGTACAATCTGCGCAAAATTAAAAGTTTATTATAACCTTCTATATATTATAAATATTTCTAGAAAAAAATAGAGCAATATTTAAATTCCAAATAACATAATAATGGTTAAAATTATGTATCAAAATATTGAAATGTTGTAAGACTACATGGGGTTAATTAAACATAGTTTCGGCTTCAAAATCTTTTTATAATTGATCTCTTTTTTAGTTATTACTAAAAAAATGTCATATTGCCTTGAAGTAAAATAAATACAAACCAAATTTCAGCCATTAATATTTGTATCTATTTTATTTTCTAGAAATATTTTATCAGTTATTTTTTTGTTGATCGTGTATTTTCCAACCTGTACATTACTTTGATAAAAAAAATAAAAAATACATAGCAAAATAAATGCATACATCAAATATCAACAGAAAATCTTCAATATTGATAATCCAATGTTAAATATTCACTATACATATACGATAAATAAATACGACATAGATAAAGACACATATTTCTATACACACATTTCACCTGAATTGATAACGATTTTTTGCATCTATATAAGTAAACATTATATTTATTTGCTTACACACATATGTCATATGCATGTTTCAGTGTTAATTAATGCAAATTATAAAAGCAAACAATCGAAAAATCGTTAACAATTTTATCATTCTAGTTCATTCAGTGCTTATATGTTCATTCTCTTATCTATGTAATTTGTATAAAGATCACTCATTATTAATATGTGATAAAGGTGTAGATAACAAATATTTATAAATATAAATCTTGTATTACACTTGTACTTGATATGGATATTTTTCCAGGAACATAATCTATCTAATTTAAATGGTGATTCCAAAAATGTACACCTACGTGTAAAAAACGATTTGATCTTACTAATATAAACTTTATTATACATATCTTATTTCACTTCTAATGAAAAATAATTATTGACTTCGCAAAAAAATACACTGCTTCAAATGCAATATTTCTAAATTATTTAAAAATAAATAATTACAATTAGATATATGTTTTTTGAACGAAAATAATCAAATTAAAACAATATAAGTATATAAAAACATTAATAAATGACGTACAATGCTTAAATTGCATATAAAGCTCAACAACTTCATTTAAATAAAAATTTCATCATAATATATATAATTACAAAAGGCAATACATATTTAGTATATATTCAGACTCAGACCTGTGTGTTAATATTCTTTGTGAAACGTTGGAGTCCACGTGAACACATCACTAACATAATAATATGTAAATGTATATCTCTATGTAACACCTATATATAGGTAATTATATTATTTCACAAGGTCGGTATACAATTCGATAATAGAATATACATATACCTATATATCTTGAGTTAATGTTATTAACGTACATCACCAGACTTTTTGCAGAAGATCCTTGTGTGAAAGTGAAATAAAATATTAAAAAAAGACTACTTGTTATACATGTAAAATTAATATATTTACATTATATGATACATTTTTATTATCACTAACCTTGTTTTTAATTCATATATTTTTTAGAATTATTAAACATATATTTAGTTTTGTTTTTTTAAATAAATTACTAAAATAATAAAATACAAAGCTCTTTTTTTGTTACGAACTGTAAATTAAAAAAAAGAACCTTTTTTATGACTTATGCATTTTGTAATATTTCGTCCTTCAAAAAAAAAAAAACAATGACCAATTTCTTTGATTTTCGCCGAAACTTTACAAAAAAAAATACCTGAATTTGTTAAACCATAACGATAAAAACAAAATGCATATTCAAACAATACGTTTACAATGTACCTTCATATTGTCGACATATTTGTAATAAGTATTCTAAATACATAATACACAAAATAAATTAATACATATCAATATCAATAGATAAAAAGTGTTATTGCGAAGTAATCCATCAAAATAACGTAATGGTCTAAGGACAACGATATTTCACAACTTTCAATGCCATGAATGATGTAGCTATTACATCAGACTCAAACAATAAAGGGACGACCATGTCTGTATGTGTGTGTTTTTGTGTCCTATTGTCACAATAAAACAATAATTTGCAAGGTTGTAAAGACCATTGAAAAGTTATCGTTTCTTAATCATAATTATAATATCTATACACAATATGCAAATCAGAGATTGCTAAAATATGGCACAGACAACGGCGCAATCAGGGGTGTGGGGGTAATTTATATAATTTAAATGACAGTTCACTGTTCACAGCACATAACTCATTAGCAAAAAGTAAAAATAAATGGCAATCTAAAAGTAGTGGTGATTGGTGTACATCATAGAAAGGATAGTAGTTCTAAAATCCTTGGTTTCGATATAAAACAGTCTTTTTATTAAGGTTTCGATGTAACCCTATTAATCTCACTTAGTCGTCTGTCTGTCCGTCCTGTTCAGTCAAAGCAAAATATCTCGTAAACTATAGAAGCTAGAAACTTGAAATTTTTATTGAACGTGTAAAATGATACCCTCTAGTAAAAGATGTACAAATTAGTTGGAAAAATAATTTTTCGGGGGGGTGGGGCGTTAAGTAACTAAAGTTAGGTAAAAAAACTATACCGAGGCATATGGCACGTTAAAATGTATAACCAAACCAATGGAATTTGACCCTATTTTTTCTAATTCAAATACGGCGCCTGCAGGGGAATTTAAACCAAATAAAACAAATGTATACCAAGGCGTGTGGGGTGTCAAAATTTAGGTATCAATCAGTAGAATTTGACCTAAAAAATGGCACCAAGCAGTATTTTATTTTGCCCCCCCCCCCCCTCTAACTCGGTAACCACTGGCTCAAATTTTTTTTTAAAAATGGTAACGAGGCTTTGGTGAGACTATCAACGACAAATACTAAGGTCAACCGTACCATTTCAAATTTCGGAGAAATAGGGAGGGGCGTCATAGAATTGTTTTAATTTTTATTTTCATATCTATGCATGTGGGGTATCAAGATGTAGATCTCAATTAGTAGAATATGGCCCTATTTTTATTTTTTTCCTTACTCAAAAATGGCGCCTGTAAGTGGCTCCAAACAGTCTACGTAGTACGTACTTCGGAACCCTTATAGCATACACCCGTGTATCTCTTAACCGATTTTTTTTACTTATATTAACATATCTAATATAAAATAATTGACAAAATTATTAACTCAATATTTAATTTTTTTATCTCATACACACCTATTATGAATTACGTGTAAATGCAGCTTAAGATTATAATCGTAATACTAGCTGAGCAAAAGAATTAGGGAGGAGTGTTGAATGCGTGCTGTTTCACAACTATGTGTAATTGTGTGTGTAATAAACACGAGCCCCTTTAAATGTATCACGACAAAGACTATTAGATTGCAGCATTATTCATAACTGTTCCAATCATCGTCTACTCATATACCATACAGATAAATTTTTACTGAAACACTCATTTTGTAAATATATGATATAATTTTGTGAATGATACCATCATGTGTTTTTTTCTTTGTGTTCGATCTCTTCGCCCAATGTTTCGTCATACATTTCAGTAAACATATTGACCAAAAACATGACGTTTATGTTATTTCCATGTCATATAACGTAATGTATTAATTTTGCTTATTAAATATGTACAAAGGTAGCAATCTTTTTTATAAATAATGACGTTATAAGCACTATGAACAGATAAATACCTATTCTTTATTTGACCTTATAGATCAGCATTGAACAGGGGACACGTGCGATATTACATAAACATCTTTAACTTAATTATAACAAAGTAAAGTTAGCGACATTCGAACACGTATTAAAATAGATAAAAATCAGGCGATGTTTTCAAAATAATTATGTATACCTATACTATAAATAGATCACGACATTTTTTAAAAATAATTTGATTATCAGGCTTAAATTATTAGAGTAAAATGATATAACATACATTGTATGTTTTTATTATTAATTACATATTATACAGGCTGGGGTATTTAAAATGTTGCAGATTTTTTATCAGAAGCATTGCAAGTTTAAAAAAAATATTTGGTTGTGAGAAAGAAACCGAATAGCAATATTTATTTGTTATTTTTATTATTTATTAGACCTAAATAATATTTTTTTGTATCGTACTTTTCCTCTAAAGTTAATGGATTCCGTGTAAAAAATTCTTGAAAGTTTAAAATCTCGAATTAATTTGTTAGATATCTTGCAAAGTTTAGATTGTTCAAAAAAATCGATTTTTTCCTCGCAACACAATCAAACATTTTTTTGGTTAAATTTTTTTTAAAATATGCAATGGTTCTGAGATAAAAATCTGTAACACTTTAAATGCCCCATCCCGCATAACATTGCAAAAATCATAAAACAAGTATTACTGATCACATAATTTAAATTTCAAACAAAGAAAGGTAGCAGAATACATTTTGCTAATCGGAAATTCCGCGAATCCCAAACAAAAACAATAAGCACACACGTGATAATAACCGGGCTAATATTAAATTACACCGTGTCATCAACGTCGTCATCATCATCCAGCCTGCACCGGAAATTGCATTTATAACTTCACAGGAATTCGATTCATTTATACAGAATTCTAGTTATGTCAAATCACGTACAAACAATAATACTTTAGTACGTTTTTGTTTGGGTTTGTTATTTATTACCAAAAACTAGAGTATTATTTATAAATCAATTTACCCCAATCACAATGTGAATGTTATTATGTATATTAATTTAATTAATTTTATTTATTTATGCAAAATTTTAAGATCACCTGAAAAAATGTCGATTTTTGTAGTTTACTAATATTTTTGACCGGTTTATTCAATTCGTCTCATTGTTAGTAATTTTTCGCTGTGAATGGCCCAATTTATTCAAAATGACTGGGTTAGGTTTTCTTTCGAAATTTGCTGTGCTTTCCCCATTTTCGTGTTTTCTGTAAAAAAAATATTTTTTGGGGGATCACAATATAGAGGTTAGGTCATTTGAAATGTGAAAACACTGCAATTGTCAGTGCAGAAATATACTCACTAATTTTAAGGAAAAAGAAATTGTCACTATGGCAAAGCTGAGACAATTTGAATTGACACTTCGAAATACATGTTAGCGCGGGTTAACTAACCGACCGAGGAACACAATTTATTACCGGGAAATACAAACACGTTGAATATAGCGGTCAGAGACCGAGAAATATTCGCAAATGTCCAAAAAAGAAAAAAAATTCAGGTGGTCTTAAACTTTTGCAGGGTAGTATATAAGAATAAATACGTATAGAACCGATTTTTCTAAATAATAACATAAAAACATAGATATTAATGGTCAGTTACTAATTGTAAGTTAAAAGAAACACGAACCATCCAACAAGGAGCAGTTAAATGCAAAGAGATCTACATTTAATTTCCATGTATAAGTACAAGTATTATAATTATAAAATCTAATTCATACTTATTACCTATACTTTATAGGGATAACTATATCTACTGCCGACCTTACATCAAATCCATTTAGCATAAATAATCGACAGTACATGCTATTTACACATGTTACATTTGATTAGTTATTTTTTATAATTTGTATTAATTATGTCATATTATAGAATACATATCACGATTTAAAAAAATATAAAAGTTATTTGTAAGTGCCTATTACAGTGTGACATTTAATTGGTTGTTATATTGAAATATTATTTATAAATTATTTCACCTCAAAAACAAATTGATGTCAAGTATGAATGCAATAACATTATACATTATATGTAAATGATTTTGCAGTCGATACATTGTTTGTCATAAGCGATACTTGATACAAACAAAAAAAATACAACAAATAAATAAAAACAAAACCTAAAGATATTTAACAAAGATGCGGGCATATGGTAAACAAATTTTTGTATTCAATATTTATTGCTAGAAACTTAATAGAATGTTGTAAGGAACATTTACACCATTAAATAATCAAATAGTAAATAACAAAAAAAAATATCAATTTGATAAATTACATTTACTATTTTTGAATGAACATTTAAAAAAACAATTTCTTCAGGTTTTCTCATACATATAAAACAAATTTAAAAAACACTGGTTACAGAAGATTACACAATTAATTATGCGTATATTAAATGTAAATATAATAAATATTAGTGTAATAATTTGCAAACAGTCCAAAACCGTCCTTGAATTATATATATTTTTAAATATATAGCCATTCAGAAGCCAAAACGAATACCTCAGTTTTCTGCTGATTATCTTATTCAGGGTTGGCACAAATTTGGAAAATCAAAATTTTATGATTTGTACCAATCCTAGACAAATTCTTATCTAATAATATGATGCATCGAAAATTGATTAGCATTATCACAAAACAATTAAGGCACCCACCCTTGCTATTACAGTTTAGGGGAAAAATAATAATCATGACGTAATGAATATGTAAATAGAATTAATTGCATAGCATAACGTATCTGTTATGTATTGTATACAATACAATACATACGTAAAGTCCTAATCAAAATAACATTACATGTTCAATACTTGAAATACGAATCTATAGTCTAGCTCAGTGTTAACAAGGGGTACGCGAAGATGTTTCAAGAGGTACTTCTTAATATTTTTTTAATATAAAATAATTTTGTATTTTGAACAACCATTTCTGCATAAATGTGATTTTTAACTCTAAATTTCGTTATGCGTATTTGATTTTTTATATAAAAAACCGTTTTAAAATTGCAATATATGTAAATGCATTTTTTCAAAAATTTAACAATTTTAACATTCAACTCGCAAAAGGCGTACATGGGGATTTTAAATTTAATAAACACTGGTCTAGCGGAAATATATGAACTTTTTTCTTAATTTAAAAGGATGTCCAGATGAGTGGTATTTTCCTGCTCCCTCCACCCTATCAAAATTAAATAACTCAATTCCACATATGAGATAAAATCATGTTTTTACAACCCTACAAAAGAATAACGACCCCCTTTTATAAAAATATAATTTTAGAATACACGAATTTAAAAATATACATTCTACATTGCTACTGTATTTGATTTATTGTCAAGGAATTATCTAACAATTCAACACCAGTTTGATGTATCGATATACATTTTTTCACATACAACCCCTAAAATCATATACGATCACCTAATCAATCATTGACTTTATACCTGTACCCCTTTTTAACTTTAAAAATGTCAAGATATCAATCAAAATGCAGGAGGTATACACATGTTAAATAAATATGCAAATATATTCTGATACATGCAAATTTAGAAATTATCGCATCTATTTGAATATTTTAAAGTTTTATAAGAAATATAATTCTCAATAATCAATCACAACCTTTTGCTCTTAAAAATGAATTTAACACAATTATTTTTGTAGTTATATTGTTTATATAACAAATGTGATAGTATTTGATATGCAAGAATATCTTAATGTGGTTTATTTTATATCCTTTTTGTTAATCAATTAAATATGATTTGTCGGAATAGAATTTCTTCATGTCGCTGACATGAATACGAGTTTGCGGTAATTTACAGATAGTAATGACAAAAAGTATGATATGTAATATGCATAAGAAGTTTAGGATAAATTTGTACATATTATCCTACAAAACCGACAGGTATTATTTTTACCTGGCGGCCGAACTAGAAATAATAATAATCATAAAGGCTAACACCCAGAGCACAAATACTATGGGAATGACTGAATTAGCAGGTACAGTGTTAAACATTTAGGTGTTTGAGTCAAATTCTCGCTGCTGGAGATCGAAAATTATTCAAATTTGCAACCAAGCTTACGAAGACGGTATGCAAATTTACCTATTTGTGAAAATGTTGTAAAGATTATACGAGATTGGAAGACACCGAAGATTTGTAAAATACGTTACTCACAATTTGCCAGATTTGCATACCTACTTATGATTTAGGAAAAATGCAATGAAATACGTTTGTAATTTTTATAACTTTAACCTTTCTAGGTAATTGTTATTACCACTATAAACCCCCTTAAGTCTTCCGTAGTTAATACATATTTGGTTATTCCATTACAAATTGCGTTCTTAAATACCTTTGTGATTATTCCTAACACTAATTGTAGTTTTATGCAAGATTTAAATAAAATAAATAATACTATTGAAAATTATTGACCGAAACTATGTGTGAAATAAAATAATAAGAATTGATTTCTTTGTTAAAACATTGCATAATTAACAGAAATTATAAAACATGTTTTTATATTTATAAAACAATCAAATATACAAACCAATTAACTAATAAATATATGTATATGCATTGTGTTTTAAAATACCTACCTATACTTTTTAGTTACAAAAATATTTTTAAGTTGAGGAATTTTAATAAACAAAAATTTAGTCTGTAAAATAATATGTGTATTAAATTGTTTGAGCCTACAATACAAATTTATATTTATATATACAGAAACTTAAATTTTTGCAAAGTCAAATATAGGTCTCGTTTAAATATAAGTCGCAAAAATATACCTACCGTATCATACAAAGTAAATATTCATTTATTAGTAAACAACAACGCTAGATATTTGTATAAAATTAAGTAAAGTGCTTCCAAACATTTAGAATAACAAACTGTAGTTGAAAAACGTTCAAAATTACGATGAATAATTTCAAAGCATGAATATATTTGCGTCATTTTAACATTAGAATTAAGTTATTGAATATTTTATGAAATACATATTTAACATATTTCTTATGCGCAGTTGTGATGAATAAAATTTAAATTAAAACACCAAAGTATTTGTTATAAAAAATCTCAATAAATTATACAAAAATAAAATAAAATATTGTAAAAAAGATGTTTAAAAAATTACGATTGTACAACCAAATCTCTTATGATGGAAATCTACATCTTGTGAATTATCCCGTGGACATCCTGTATATTTATTAAGTGTTTCAATCCTTATGATGAAAGATTTATTCGTGAAATTAAAATAATAAAACATGGTTATCAACAAAAAATGCCAATGTTTATATAAAATTATTTACAAAAAGATTAGATAAATAATTGGGAATATAATTATTGTTTTCAATTCTAATAAAATATATATAGTTCAAATAAAAACCACGAAATTATTGTTTCCATGAATTTAAAATTCGAAAAAAGCAGCATTTAAGATGATTAAGTTAGTATCGGTGTGTATACGTAAATGTTTACACAAACATACACACACACACACACACAAAAATGTATGTGACATTGATAATATTGTGCAATGTTTTATTATTTCCTGTATTTTTAAGTCAATCATTTCACTCGAAATTGGAAAAAGTAAAACTTCCTTAATTTTTTAAAATACTACAAATTTCATATAATCAATACTAAATATCAATTAAATTAAAACGTGTTCACTATACTTTTCATGGGACATTTTCAAAGCTATTTAAGAAACGAGGAGTTACGGTTTACACCCAGGGCCCAGAAGTTACTGTTAATGGAAGATCAAATGATGTAGTAGGTACGTATGATAAATAATAAATAAATGTAAATAAAGTGTATAATTATGAAATATTGCAAAGTCTACTACTATTCAATAGAATAAAATAAAATTACCTTCCAGCTAAAGACGATTCAATGAATGACAATAAGATTAAATATCATTACTGTGAATAACAGCTTGCAAAAAAAATTACAAATGTGTAAACGAATGCGTCATTCATTTTTTGTTTTCTTTTTTATATTTGCACACTTCTCGAAGTTACTACATGAATAATTTATTTGCGCCTTATAGAACAAAACTGTGGCGTTGAAGACTTATTAAAGGGGTTATTAGTTTACATATCTATACTTAATTTGTATGCATTTATTACACTATATTCATTGATAAGTTCGGATGTTCATATTGAAAATCTAACTACTTTTGTTAGAAAAGTTTGATAATATTTTTACTTATCCAAATTAAAAACTATTTTTTAATCAGAAGGAAATTTTTATATTATTCCTTCTTAGTTGTTGTTTACGCTATAAATAAAATGAGCACCAAGCATGATCCCACACTTACCTTACAGACAAGCTCCTGCTGCGTGCGCACATCAATACACGAATACAGCGAGCTACCTTCAACTAGATTCAGCAACAGATACTTATCGGCGAGAAGCTGCGGCGAGGAGCTCTGGGACAACCGATCAGCCTCCGGGGGGATGAGGACCGGAACGCACGCGACATCGGCACTACTCGGGGGCGGCGGTGATGGTCTAGCCGCCCCACCGGCACTATGTATTCTACATGCAATAGGAATACTCTGCGAGGGTACAGTCGTCGTGATCACAGATCTACTACTACTACCCACCCCCTGTAATACCTTCTTCAACCGATCGTTCGTCATATCCCTATCTTGGGCCAAGTCGTCCTTACCCCCTAACATTATGCTCGTTATTACGCTATCCTGCATTTTGTTGTTATTTTAAATAAACTGTTTTTTGTTTTTAATTAATAATTAAACAAAACACTTTGCACTATAAACACTGGATTGCACATTCACACACGCTGAATTTTGTAACACTATATTTCAAGTACGTTTACGTAATTCACACTGTTTCGTATTTTATTCAATGTTGCACATCAACACAATTTTAATGCGAAATAACACACTGTAGAAATAATGTTCTCCAATTTGTCTTCAACGATACGTCCGTCTGTACTACCTGAAATATAAAAACAAATGCATTTATTTATATTGAAATCTACACGTCACTTGTGTATTTCAAACTATTGCATATTGTTACTGACCTGTCAAATGTTATTCATTTAAATAGACGAGAAATTTGATAATTATGTTGTGCTTATTATAATACATATATAAAAATAAACTAAACATTTACACTAATGATAAGATTAAATAATGTTGTCAAAAATGTTAGCCGGTTTTTGACAAACATGCACTAAAATGTAAAGCACGGCACATACGACGTTGACAGCACGCACGCCATTGTGCTACTGACAAAACCAAATGCAAACGTGCATTCGGTCGACGGCGGCGTTGATTCCCCCACCAATACGCTTTGACGGCCACCGGCTCAGGGACACGAGGGGAAGAGCGTGTATTGTGCAGATACTATATTGACGCAAGTTTAAATGCAATTGCAAAGAACACATCTCTACGTACTATTTAATATTAAAATTGATTTAATGTTCTAGAAACATTTAAGAGGATTCATGTAATAATTAAATAGGTACATTTATATAATAACGCACTTTAAAAATAGTATTATTAAAAATTTAGTTTTAAATATACAAGAATTAAATGAGGTATCTTTTTTCGCGACCATGCTGTATATTTCAATATAATTAACCGACTTTAAAAAAGGAGGAGATTCTCAATTCGACAATAAATATTTCTTATGTTTGGACAATTTATTTTAAAGAGTATACTCCCGAGGTGGTTCCATATAAATTTTATCTGAATCTGACCGTGGACTTCAAAGATATGCCACTCAAAAAGGAAAAATTTAAAAAAATTAAGAAAAAATAAAACCGATTTAAAAAAAGCTTAAAAATACTGAAAAATATATAATTATTTCTAACAGTCCAATAAAAACTATTTTAGAAAAAAAAAATTAATTATTACATTTAATTTTCAGTATTTTTAGAGTTTTTTTGAGGTCAGTTTAACTTTTTTCTTAAAAAGTTTTTATTTATAATTGGAATTTTTATTTCTAATATTTAAAAAAAATAAGAATTGTCTATTTCTTACACAATATTTGTTTCTAATACGTCAACGACATTTGGCTTCATTTCCAGCATTCATTTCCTCAGTCTTTTATGACGATTTGAACACCAAACAAACGATTTTCAAATGACAGTCGTCGTTCATCAGCTCGCGAGAACACATCGTCGTGATATATGATGAAAATACAAGACAATTCAAGTTTCAACATTATGATGGGTTAAACTGATGTGGGTACAGATTTTTGTTTACAACAAAAATATACCTACTACATAGGACCTAAATCTGTTAAAGAAACATTGATTTTATTCAATGTTTTCGAAATAATTTGTTAACTGAATCCATTAAAGCTCAATAAAAATTACACCTAGAATACTTACGCGGTCGCCGAAATTTAATTTGCCTAAAATAAAAATAAAATACTGTTCGTTAAATTCAAGTGCGCAGGAACAAATCCGATTAATTATTTGATTCCAAAATAACTTACTTATATGCTCGATATTATAAAGAATTTGCTTGAGTGCAAATGTAAATTAGCTTCCAGTTAACGTTATATCTGCTAGGTGTCAAATTGTTATGAAATTGCTCGATATTTTAAAGCAATGGTAATAATGTAAATGCTATGTCTTTTATAAGGTACACTTGGCAGCACTTATTTCAAGTCGCTGATAATAATTATCGCGCATGCGTCAAGGTTATATTATATACGATTTCATTCGCTAATCCAAAACGTGTTTTTACAATAAAATTTTGTTTTCTAGTTTTTAATTTTCGGATAAAATTCATCGCTCTATTATGGTAAAATTTCAAATATTTCAAACTTGGGAGGGTTTCAAGAAAATCCAGAGTTAACAAATGAAACTCCGCCCTTTCTCATACATTTAATCTCCGGTAGCACTATTGTCTTGTAATTTAATACAAAGCTCCAGCTCTACACACTTACAACAGTAACAAAGAACAAACTTGTCTGAGCAGGTATAAACAAAATTGGCCAATGAGGTATTGCAACTTCTTTGGACGTATTTCATCAATAGTTTATTTGACGAGTTGTACTACCTATTTGTTACCTGAATAAACTGTTATAGTAAAAATACACACATGTTGATACATGTCTAAAGACCTTTGTGCACCACTACTACCTCCCACTGGATTTACCTATACGATATAGGCATGTATAATAATATTACATATTTATTTATAGATTTTATTATTATACTTATTAGTGTATTTTTTGTATACATTATTGTTTTGAAATTTCCCAATTAACGTAATTACGTACAGGAGAAATAAAGAATATACAAATAACTTATAATTTAAATGTTTATTATTACCTATTTATTTTTTACAAATATTAAAATAATATACAATTTTTTATGCCATAATACAACTGCTCTATTTTTATTAAATATCAAATAAACTTGTGCATTAACCTATAATTAGTTATTTATAATTTTGAATAAAATAATTTTTCGAGTGTCCTTACTTGCATTTATTTTAAATTAAAATCCTTTTAATTTTTATAGATTTTTTTAGAAAATATAAATTGTATTTTTTCTTAAAACTTACTAGACCTAATTATTTAATTCATATAAATTGTTAATTTAATTACATCAACAAATACTCTAAATTTTTCTTTTATTAGAGAATTAATATTTCAATATCAATTATCATATAGCCTGAGAAATTTTTAATAGCGAAAGTCCCATCAAAATCGGTTCAGTAGTTTTCGTGTCAAGTCAGAAATAGTCAGAATACAGAAATAATCGGATATCCAAATGAAAATTCATAACTGATTATATTGCCTATAAAACGATGTGTAGAAATTACATTCCACAAAATTAAATTTTATTTAAAACTCTCGTTTACACAGTTTTATACATTTTGAGGATTCAGCAACATATATCTATAGATATATATAATTATTATATATTATTGCAAAGGTACCATATATACATCAAAATAATATTTCATTCTTATAATATTTAGGTGATCCTACACACATATAATTTTGCAATTTCGTCAACCTCTATACAGTTTATTGGATGGTTAATACTACCTAGCTATTTACCTGAGTTTTACTAAAGTAAACACACACATGTTCACGTATGACAAAAGAGTTTTATACCCAACCTACATTATCCCACTACCTCCTACAGGACAATGAAAAAATTGGATCTCAGATGCAGCTGAATATATTCTACAAAAAATAAAATATAATAGGTTTACTCGTAACTTGGTTCGGTTTGTTCGCCAATGCAGAATTTATTTTAATTATGGAAACGAAAGAGATATAGAAAAAATTAAATTTTAGTACAACAGTGAAAAAGTTAATAACTATATATTATACAACATTGTATTACTTATTATTAATAACGTTAATGAAAATCGTAGATATAGGGCAGGGCCCCCACGTAAAACCTAAAAAGGTCTGATAGTTTAGGTTAGATTAGGAAAAACCCAAAAAAATCTTAGGGGGCCCGCCAACAACTTCATGTATTGGATCCCGTGATGGGATATGAAGACCATGATATAGGGAGCCACTCAAGTATTACATGTACACATTTTCGTTGATTTTGGATCCCCCTCCCCCTCTTCAATATCTAAAACAAAATTTTTATCTTAAAATTTAACCAGTTCATCAATAAAATTGAAAATAATTAATAATCTATAGTTTGATTCATATTTCTTATAAGAAAATTTTATATACTCTCTCCCCTCATACCCTTTGTCAAAAAATATTTAAAAAAATTGAAAGACCCCCCCCCCCGCGATCCTAAACATATTTACGTAATATTTTATGGCCTCTAAGTCTAAAGTATTGTTTCATTTAAATAAAATTAATTATAAATTGAAACTAATAGTCTTCTGTATGTTGAATTAAATTCTATTCAAGCATAGATAATAAAGTATTAGGAAGCAGATCACAATTGGCGGCATCAGCAGTATAAAAAAAATTCTACATTTAACTATTTCATCTAATGGACAATTGCCAAATCTCCCCTTACCCTTGATGTAAATATGTTCGCTAGTCTTGATAACCTATAGATAAGTAGCGAAATAAAATAAAACACATAGGGACAAAATGACGAATGAAAGATTGTGTGAAATAAATTTTATTCCGGATCAAAATACCAGTTAATCTCGAATTTCCCCATCTCTAATGCATACCATTTTACACACATACGATAAAAAATTGGCAACGTTAACTTAAAAAACAATATACGCACATATCTATTTAACATAAAAGAGTTTAAAACCCAGGGGTCATTGACATCATAAGCGCCAACATTTGGAAATCTCTAAGGGTTATAAAATAAATGTTTTTAGTGAAAATACAATTCTCAGAGCTGTAATCAATAATGCAAAAGGGGTTGTAAAATATATACGGTTACATTTTCTTTAATACCCAATTGTATAATAATATAATATTAAGAATATAAGTCTCATTACCCCTCCTATACTCGGCGCATGTGATTCACATCTGCAATAACCTAAGACATCATTCACCCCTTAATATTTTTGCGAATTATTTTTTCCCAAAAATTCATGCAATATAACGGACAAGATGAGTTCTTGAGGAAAGAAACTACTGTGAGAAAGGTCACAGAGAATCACGCGGATGCTGTAACTGAATCTTTATAAAAATGTACCCCCGTTTTAAGAGTGACCAGACGAGTTATCATATGATTGTCCATTATTCTGCAGCTTCGCCCCTCGAAGACGGCTAGACCTGTATTAGACAGTACGCAAGAGTATATAATTTGGCAAATGTATTTTTGAGAAATTTTTCAGGGACGGATTTAGGCTTATTTATTATTTTATTTATTTATTAATTTAATAAGTTAAATCAAAAAAACATTTTTTGAATGAAAATCCGCTGTAAAATGAATGCTACTCTTACCAAAATGATTTAAATCTCTCGGCAGTTTAAAAAACACTAATACTAATGAAAATAGGAAAAATAAGTGTAAATTATTACTAAATAAGATAAATAAAAATTGATAATTTTATTATCATTATGTTATTGTTGTCGCCTTTTGAAAGTAAGTTCTTTTTTATATTTCAAGGTTTTATAACATTTTTTAAATTAAAAATTAGCTAATTGGTATTAAGAAAAATAGGAACAAATATTTTTGATTAATATGTAGAATCGCCGCTTAGACGTGAGACTTTGACCACAATGTCACTACTGTAATTTTATTTTAGAAATATCGAATAAAACGTAAATGCACGTCAGCATTAAAAATATTAATATAAATACAGCAAAATGTTTTCTGAACTTAAACCTACCCTGTACTTACAGCATATATGTACATGTGTAGCTAAAGTAAGGGTCAGTTTATAAAGTGCAGGAATAAGACCTGCTAACGAGGGAGAGTTCAGTTTAAAAAACGTAATATTTCCTTTTAAAGGTCCTCGGTTTTTAAATAGTAACAGGTTTTGGTGTGTTATATCGAGAAGGACAAGTAGCTTTAAATATCCGTTACATTTCCCACAGTTTCCAAATTTAAAGCTCCTACCTTTAATTAAAATTATTTTTAAAAATAAATTTGAGTAAGAATAAAAAATACGTAACTGATTAATCTTAAAAATTGTACACATAATAACACAATATCTATATATAATGGATGCATGATTCTGCAACGGTTGATTGCCATGGCATCGATATAAACAACAAGTTTATATATACATAAATATATAATATACATACAATATATTCTATGATATAATAATAATAATAGATTTTATGTTAAATTTGACAAAAACAAATTTTTATTCGATTTTCTCTGGACATGGAATTTATAAATTAATTAAAAAAACTATAGGGTCCTCTTTTATAGATTTATTATAATATATAGGAAAACGGGAAAATTTGAGAAAAAGGTAGTATTTCTTAGAAAATGTTTATTATTAATTGTGAACGCTGAATTTGTGGCTATCTTATTTTTTGGTTACAACGAATAATAATATAAATTATTATGAAATAAGTTGAGAATATTTTCGCATGAGCTGTACTACCTAAATTAATAATAATTATTACCAAATGAAAACTGGATATTTTGTTTAAAATATCAATGCAGATAGATTACATTTGAACTGGTTATTTTGAAAGTGGGATAAGTTAATTTTTATTGATAATAATAAATAGAACTTGGTATGAAACATAAACCCTTAAAATATCCCACAATATCAAAAATGGACTTACCCCATTTTCAAAATAAACGGCTAATTTATTCCTTTCATGATTCTTGTAAAGGAGCGTCTATTTATTACGTATAAGGATCATTTTCTAAATTTTCGACCATATCACCTCATAAGTTTTTGTAAGTTTTAAGTACCGATAAGAAATTATAGTTCTTATGTTTAGTTAAGCTCCTATCTGTATTCACCCAGGGCTGAACCCATGCCTCCTAGTCTCCTAGGTTTCGTAAGTGATATCCAAAGAACTTTAGGATAATATTCTTTCTATCAGTAATCTATGTCTGATAATATATAGTGTCTTTCATTAGCTGACTATCTATTACAATATTTTTTTTTATTTAATCAAAAATGGCGAGCATAACTTTTTTCAAAACATGGTTTTATTCATAACTCGAAAATTTGGAATCTGAATATTTTCATTTACGACGCATAACAGCACAAATCGAAATAAAAATGGCGAAGCTAACTTTACTGACATTCAGGGTAGATAGAGTCGCATGCAGAAGTGGTCGACCAGTTTTCGTTCAAATTCGCTTATCATAAACTTAGGCTCCTCCCATTTGATTATTATAATATTTAAATCATTTCTCCATTTACTAAACAAAGATAGATATTTTGAAACTCATTTGCTAGATAAAGAAATTCTTCGTTTATAGTACTCATATATATATTTGTGCGATTAAATTATTATGTAATCTATTGCAAATTGCAGAAGTAAATTTTGTGGCAACAAATATTTGATATTCCGAATTTTAGTATTTAAATATGTTAAACTAAAATAAATTAATTAATGAAATGGACGTATATTTGTGTTTTTATTTAAAATGAAGTAACTATATAAGCCCCGCACTAGAAAAAGATAACCGATGATGTTTGTCCTAATTTTTTAATCTGTTGTAAGCAATTATGACTTTTAGGATGGTAGACGATTTCTGAAACCCATAGTACTAAAAGTCTTATAATTAAAAATATATTATTTATATCTTCATTAATCCACTCCTGCAATAAATAATATATCGATTTATTACTTAAGAATAATTTTTTAACTAAATAACAATATTTTTTAAAAGAAGACGGGTGAATGCATTATTTATTCAAGGGCACTTCGGGTCACTGTTAAAGTTAATAACTGATTCACTTCAACAATATTAATTACCCAAGCTGTCACGATGTAGCAGTGTGATCCAAAAGTTTCAAGTGAAAGAGCTTCTTACAAAAAATTAAAAATTGCTCATGCATTATACTAGAATGTAGATATGTTACCTTATTTTACCTATAATCATTTCTTGTTTCGTTCTTTTAAAAAAATAGAATTTCATCGCGGCTCCACTCACGTATTTTTCATAATTGGTAAATGTCTGCGCATGAATGGATTTTCTAAAAACTGGTAAATTCTGGTTTCATTACTTCAATATCACAAGTGCCATTATTATCATTTTTATAATAATTAATTTTAATAATAATTTTCATTCTCATACATTTTTATTAGAAAACATCATTCGTAAATGTTCCTTAATACTAGGCTTTCTAATAGTGAAAAATCTTTTTAAATCGGTACAGTAATTTAATAGACAGACAAGCATTTTTAAAACTATCGAAATGGATTGATTCAAAAAATTAGATTTATAATTTATACATATTTTATTTGCAATTAGTAGTGCTTAATAAGTAATTCACTGCTTGTTTGTTTTGATACGGAAACTATTGAAACGATTTTTGATGAGATTTTCAGTATTAAAAAACTTAAGATCCTAAAATACAAAATATATATATAGCTGTTATCCGCGGCTTCGTTCGCGTGGATATCGAAACCCTCACTCCCGTGGTAATTTTCCCGCTGGATCAAATGAAACTAACTACAACCTTTCATACACTCCCGTTCTATTTTCCCCGCCGGATCGAATGGAACCAATTTCAACCCCTCATATGTGACAAGGGATGAATTTTTTTTTCTTTTTCTGCTCTTTATTCATTATAAAAATCGTAAATATCTCAGCTCTTAGTTAAAAATTATTACGAAATATTAACAATATACATATATTTTCTAATATAAAAAAAATTAATCTATGCATTTGTTTTTCTAATTACAGTAGACATTCAATACTGTTTATGTTCATACTGTTAAACCCATAAACTCCCTCCATTCCATATTATGCGTTTTTCATCCAATCATGTTATAAGTGACTATTGTATAGTGTGTAACATGAAGGATGACGGGTTTAAGCATTGTAATTACATTGCCGAACCGGTCATCTTGTGACATCTATGAGTACAATCCATGCCAAGTTCGATCACGCTCCAGTAAAATATACTTATCGATACTATACTGTATCGGAGCGTAATTGAACCGAGATCTGGCCGATACCTATAGTGTGAATGATTTCATTGTTTATTGTTCATTTATATTTGATTGGAGCGAGATCGGATCGAGACCGGCTCGATAGTCAGGATCGACCCTCTTACTGCTTATTAAAATTGTACATTTAACGTTACAGTTGGGTATTATTATTGACATATATGTATTGTATGAATTATTGCAGAACAGGTTATGAATATAACATAAATTAATGTATTAATGATATATAAAATAAACTACAAATAAAAAACGATATAAAATTTAAATAACTTTCGTAGTATCTAAATTGTAAAAATCAGGTTGCAGAATAAATTTATAAATATTTGTATTAAAAAGTAGTCATTTTATTTTAATGACCCCATAAATTTTCAAATCAATACTATAATATTAAGTATAATAACTTTTACATTTTCAGCAAGTCAGTTAGCTGTTTAGTTATGAAATAACAGCGAGGTAATAAATGTTTTATTTACATTTTAAAATAACTAAACTATAATTAAGTACAAAAATTACATAATATAAGTAGGTACTTATATTAGTTTATGATTTTTTCGCACACACCCTAGAACAGCGATTTTCAAACTGGGAGGCGCGCCTCCCTAGGGAGGCGCGGACTAGTGCAAAGGGAGGCGCGAAAAGTTTACTAGAAATGTAATTTTGATAACATAACATATAATATATTATTTATTATTGTTTTCTCAAATATTACATACTTATTAATATAATGGAAAACATTTCTCTCCTCTCTCTAGGAATTTCAAATAAAATAATAGTTCATTAAAAATTGATTGTTTCATTTAAAATTTTTAAATTTAATTGTTTATTTTTCAAACTATTTCTCCCCTCTACTAATTTCAAATAAAATAATAATTAAATTCATTTAAAATTGATTGTTATATTTAAAATTTTTAAATTTAATTGTTAATTAAACAATAAAAACTTGTTATTATTGATTTATTTTTGTTTTGTTTTTTATACCTTTCAAAATATGGGGGGGGGAGGCGCCAAGATTAGATTTTTTCTAATGGGAGGCGTAGTGACGTAAAGTTTGGAAACCACTGCCCTAGAAGTAATTTAAATTACCATAAAATTCAGGATTAACTACAGAAATATTCTTTCGATGATTCACCATCAATATCATCATTATACATAAATAAGTTTGCAGAATTTTTCTGTATTTCAGACAATGGTTCGCTCTTACACATACACACACACACACATGCATGATACAAACAACACAATATTAGTCATCAGTTAAGACTGCAGCAAGGGATGCATTATTGTTATTATTAACCCCCGTGTGTGTGCATGCAAACCCCCTTGGTGCATTGCATCCACTTCAACTATGAGATCATCGCAAGAAGCCATGACGTCATACAGGACGTGCGTACCCCTCCTTAATTAAAAATAAAATGTTAAACGTTTGAATGTATTAGTCACTATGATGATGGAATAAGTATATTTGATTTGTTATCTATCCGATATGATGTGATACCTATAAATATACATGATTATTTTTGAGAAATATTTTTGGAATGATTCTTCAATATATAGATCAAGAGTTGTCGTACAGATTTGTCAGCATTTTTCTCTAGCATATAACATGTAATTATTACCACTGCATCAGTAATAATACTCGTTTAATTACATAAATAACACAATATTCATTGATTACCTATTTATGCTAGGAAATATCAATTGTAATTTTTTTAATACGTGCCTGATCTAATAATTCAATATAGTGACACCCCTGCCTTAAAAAAATCATGGGCTCTATTTTTTTTAAATTAATGATAATAAATATCACATCTTTATAGACTTTAATTGACCAAAAAAAATTAATTGGCTCAAATTCTGACACATTTTACCTCCTGGAAGCTTTAAATAACCAAAAAGGAGGTAAACAAGCATTATTTTGTAACATATGAGACGGGTATCACTCCTTTGAGGGTGCCATCCGGGGAGAATCGCTCCCCGCCCCCTCTATCGACGCCACTGCTTCTTTTTTGAAATTATTATATAAAATTAATTGTTTTCTGATCGAAATGTATTTTTTAATATACAAATTATTATATTTATGCATTATCAGTTCTGAAAAAATGGTTTTATTTTATTTTTATCATTTAAATAAACTTACAGTCACGCACGTTTATTTTATTGTGACTCACGATCACGCACGCTCATGTGACCTGAAAGATTCACAACTCACGCCTAGTTTCAGCGTATACCCATATATAGTAAATTATAAATTGTCAATGTTAATGAGTTGGCATATTTTAAATATAATCTAAACATCATTGCCTATTTAAAAGTAATTTATAAATTTACTCACTAAATTACCCGCATCTACCCTTATTAATTTTCAGTTATTAGCAAGGATTATAAGGGGGATTATCTCTATACCTTGTAAAAGATTTATTAGTTGTAATATAAATTATTATAGATAATGGATGTATGTTTTCTATTTGCGGCTGTAAAATAATGTGATAGCTTCAGTTCGCTTTAATTAAAAACTCTATTGTTTTACAAAAATATGTTCAAAAAGATTTCTTTAGAAGTTAAAAACTAAACATTTTTGAAAGGTTAGTACAGAAATCATAAAAATACGAAATAAATGTAACTTTCAGTCAAATTTATTTATAAAATATTTCATCTGTCATTTAAGTTCTATTCTTGAAAATGAGAAGGGATACATTAACCTTTACCCCTTATCCAAAAATCAATATTTAAATATGTTAAATATATTTTACCCAACCCACAGAAAACATGATTTTCTGACATGCTACTGAATCAGGTTTACATAAATGACTCGACCCCTACAAATAACAAGTATAAACGTACCACCCTAAGATGTTTGGTGACGTCATGCAAAAAGAGCCCAATATTTACAATTGAACAAAAGTAAATGCTAATCACTTTTCGATGATGACGTATTATTTGTAGATAACTATTATTATTATATTTACAATAGTATACTCGTACATATGTATATTGTATATTTTTCAGCCTTTAGGAGCAGAATCTACTTAATATGTACATCTTTTGTCAATTTTTTAAATTTGACACTTGAAATATTTGATTAGAGAAGTAATTTTTTGAAAATAAATTGGATTAAGTACTCAATACTTCATTTATTCTATCAATACATTTTGTAAGCTACGTCTATACAATTTTTCTTACAAAATTGTATATGTTACTATTTTCCAAGTATAAACTCGAAAACAACTGGATATATTTTGATGGCACCGTAAAATTAGTTTTAGCTACCCAGATAGACATCTATGATGATCACGAGTTGATTAAATAATTTTTTAGTAAATTTATAGCAACGTGAATTAAATTTGTTTATGTAAATAGATTTACTCATATCTATGCAAACTTTACATTATATAATTTGTTAAATTTTTCATCATCTACAAATTTATCATTTGTTTGGCTAAATATGATTCAAATATTACTTAAAAATTGTGTAAATTCACAATATGCAGTAAAGTTTATATTCAGGTGCGCACTCATAAGGCGCACAACGTTGCTGCAAGCCGTGATGACCGTGAATTAAATATGTTGCAAATATGATGGATATGTGTCTAACTGGGTAGATATCAGGTTATTTTATGAAAATTTCAACCGCATTATTTTTTTTTTGTTCTACACTTCCTATATTTTTCACTTACAATTTTTTAATTAAATGAATTAGCTTTTACACCTACACTTTTCATTTTTGGAATTGCAGAAACAAAGTACAACTATAGTTGTACTAAAATAACCCCTGCTAGATATCATCTCGCTATATCAACTATTCATTGATTTCACGAAGAAAGCTACAATATCAAAAATAAAAAAAATGTATGTCAAAATATACTACTAGGTTAGACTATATTATTTTAGTTACCTAGTATAATATTTTTTACATAAATGATTATTTTTGACGATACATATTATTTTGGCTCTTTCAGACTTATAAATTAAGTTGATATCGTTTCGTGCTAATTTAATCTATTCGTCAAAAACTAAATCTTTAGAGGAATCAAACAAATCACTTAATGTATTCTAGACTCTTTATATTTGTGGAGTCAATCGTTTCGTCTTATGAATGACTCATTTTGGTACAATTGCGTAAAAGTATAAGAGTTAATAACTTTTCAATGATGACGTATTATTTGTCGATAGTTATTATACGTAGTTATCTTTTAGCAGAACGTTTACCTCACTGAATTGTTTTTGTAAACAGACAATGTTATTTACGTGTTTGTTTGTGACGTATGAAAATGGTTATAACGAAATAGACTTGTCTGAAGCAAGACTGCGAAATAAGTAAAATGTAGTTTTATAAATGGTAGCTTATATATTTTAAATTTTCAGTTAAAAATGTTCACATCAACAAATACGTGGGGAATTAAAATTGTTCAGTTTTTTTTTTAAATGTATTATAATAGAATATATCGATATAATTATAACGTGAATTAATTCAGACGAGAAGGTATCAGATAAAGTAAAATTTTGAAAAATATATTTAGATTTTTGTCCAAAACAGGGTGTCCAAGATAAGTGTGAAATGCAGGGGATTTCCTAAATGGTAAGAGATACAGATTCGGTTAAACGAGATGAATTATTTGTAAGGAAGGTATGAATATTATTACATCAAAAAATATTAATAATTCTATGTGGTTTAGGCGATATGTCCAAACATCTAAAAATTCAGAATTTCATTGAATGGTTATAACTTTTTTGTCAAAGTAGATAGGTACTTTTTGTTTGTGGTTTCTTAAAGCACTCTTTGCGGGTATGCCCATAAGAAAAACTAAGGGGCCTGGGTCACATGGCCCTCCAAGCGCCATCACTATCTGGGCCTCTGTATAGACAATGCATATAGACAAGCAATGACAGATAATTTGATAGAATAAATATACTTAAGTACTGTTTTTTTTCTTCAATATTTTATAATTAAGCTTTTCAGTAGCCATACCAATTTATTCAATTGTTCTAGTTTCATACATAACAGGCGATAATTAACTATGATGATATAGCCAAACGTTTACTATTTCTTATACAGCAATTAAATGAAATATTGAGCAATATATATTCTTTTGTTACTAATTGAGAACTCTAATATTAAAACTATAAAATTGGTTTGTAATTATTTCATTATAGATTATTTATTTGCAATAAATTGCAATTTCAAATTTTTCAATGTTGAATGACAATAATACTCGTAATTTTGCTCTTAGGATTACGACCCGAGTTAAGGATTTACTAAGAACCCAAATACTTTTAATATTAGTCTTACTAATTCTATTTCTATTAATCTGAAACATAAGTGCAGCATGCCATTTTGAAGGGTAAAAGTTTATTTGCAGAAATACATTTGAAAATATGCATTCTCATCAGGTGTTTTCATCATATTTGACTCAAGTTAAGCTAATGCGTTGATAGAAATGAAATATTATGAAATCCTTCGTAACTAGTTGTAATAGAAGCTGAAGTTTCCATAACGTTGCATTGTTCAAATATCATTCTTAATCCTAGAATCATAACGTTTTTTTTATTCGCGTATTACTAATTATTACGTTTTAATATTCTATCTCAATCGCTTAACGGCAAATATTGGATACAATTTTTGAATCAAATTTGTTACTTACGTACATATATTTTTCACAGCTGGATTTATTTTCAATCTTGATAGAAAAATAATTTTAATAGGAGTATTAAATATTTATTTTAAAATTTAATTTCATACCATAAAGATAAAATAATAAATCAAACTTAAAGTGAACTGAATAATTTTTATGAGGAAACTTACTTTCAGATTGTCACTTTTGCTCGCATGTTCATTTATTTGTTCATTATACGTACAAAATTTTTTTGGAAAATGCGCTCCTGGCTGGATGGGGGAGTGTAGAGTAATCCGCTCTCGACAGGTCATAAAGCCAACAAATCAGGGATAACATACCTGGTTTTTCGTCCCGGGTGACAAGGAGCATCATATACATACATATATAGTTATAAGTATTATAGTTATAATAGTTATTCTGTCGTGTATAAGGTATCTATACGAAAAATTTACGTAGGTATAATTCTAGGGTTAACGTTCGTACAATTTTTTGGCTAAAAACATATATACATAAGTTTCGGTTTGAATGTTATGAAAAAATACCCGATTTTTTAGGTTTTTCAGCACATAAATCAGGTCCACCTTATGGGCTAATAGGGCTATAGTCCCTAAGGTGCGCATGAAATTTTTATTTTTAATATAATAAATCTTGTCTGATTAATCAAAAAGTTGATTTCGAGGAAAAAGTGAACATTAGAACCGATGCATATTTTGAATAGTTTTTTTTAGGCCCTGACCTAAAGTACAGTGTTTATAACAGTTTTCTCTATTTATAAAACAATTAATTCAGTGCTGAATTTAAAAAGAGAGGGGATATGGGCAGCACCCTATTCGATTTATAGATGAAATTTCAAAACAATCCTGAATTTTAAAATCTTGATTCTATAACAACTGATTTAAAGATTAAATATTTATAAGCGTATTATATTTAAGTGTTCTATTTACCTGTACATTTTTATTAGAAAATACATTTGTATAGAAATCTTCTCGGAGTGGTTCGAACTTTATTGTTATTGATTTGATTACAATCACACTTTACGTTCAGTAAAAGTTGTGATGTAAAATCTATATACATACATATGTATATAGTCTAGAGGTCTAGACGTGTTTTTATTCTCATTGTAAAAAGAGATGTGAACAACTTTTGATTATGAAAATCTACCCTAATATATTGTATTAAAAATTAACATATTATGTGTGGACTAATTAGATAATATACATATATATAATTTAAAAGCGCAGATTTTTATACGGTTCCAGAAAATGTATTCTAAAAATATGTTTTCCACAGGTGTAGTTAAATATGTTTCAAATATACAGGTATACCACAGTTTTTTTTCTTTCGATTATTACGGTAATATTTATGTTATTGCATGTGTAAAGTGTAAATAAATCTATAATATTTTGCGTGCAAAACAAATATACCTAAATACCGCAACCCCACTATATTACGTTTTTTCTGGTTGCATTAGCCGCAATAATTAGATATAATGGTACTTTAAGTTTGAATTAATTAATTATATTTTATATTATGATATTACAGAATAAAGCAATTAAGTAGTAAAAACTATAAGCAATTTATTGTTACATTTTTGTGTAATTATACAGAATTCGTTCAAGAATATACAACATAAATGTGTTTTCTTGAAGAACAGATGGCAAATGAACTTTTTTCGTACTTAATTAAATGCAAATAGTGTAATAAATCGTATTTATTTATAACATAGAAAATATTTGTGTTTATATTTAGCTTTTTACTAAAGTAGTGAAAAAAAGTTTTTTTAGTTCTTTTTCCCCCGAACAGCAGATTGAATCAGAGGGCGGTATATGATCTCCTTGACCGAAATTCGTTAATTTGGTACCTTGGCAAAATCAAATTAATACATACAAACTATACATTGAACAGCGCCTTTTTGACGGAAAACTTGCTGTATAAATTCCCTAATTTATCACTTTTCAGCAGCATTTTTTAACTCATAAATAAATTAAGACGAAAATAAATATAATACATATTTATTGAAAATTATTAGGCCTTATAATTTCTAATTTATTATTGGAAAAATTATTATACTTCTACATCTCGTCCAATCGTATTAACTTTGTATAAAAAAGGGAAGGTACGTAATTGTACGTATATTTAAAATATACATATCATTTTTCAATATTTAATTTTTAATTGAATTAAAAAATAAGAATTTTATATTCTGATCAAAATACCCGAGCAGGGGCAGAGCCGTCTTTAATCTATTGGAGGCCCTGGGCACATTAGGATAATGAGGCCCCTATGACCTTGACAGAGCACTATTTTGTTAGGATAGACAAATAAAAGTAGATAAGCATAAATTAATAGATCAGTGGCGAAGCGTCCATGGAAGCAGGGGAAGCAGTGCTTCCCTTACTTTATTATATGGGTAAATAAATACAAATATGTGTTTTCAGTTAATAAAAAATTTAAAAATATTATTAGAATATTCATCTTTATGCGCAACTCAAACATTTTAACCAAAAATAGCATTTAATATTAATTTACACGCTCAACTATAAAACTATAATACTTCTACGTCTTATTTTCTTGTATTTTAGTCGATATTTGTATGACGAGTTGAAGTTCACTGCAGGAAATTTCACTAAAAAATTTCGAATTTTTGATTTCGTTAAAAGTATGTTTATTGTATAGAAAATGACGTGAAAAGTTGTTTGTTTCAAACCGCAGGTCTGTATCTCAAACCGTTCTCGAGATATAGCCTCTCAAAGTTTTAGTTTTTTCAAATTTTTGGATAAAAAAGGCCATAACTTTTGAACGTGTGGTCGGAATTGATTTTAGTTGACGGATTTGGAATCAGCGTATCAAAATCTATATAATGACATGTATAATACCTTAAAACTCGAAAAAAAAAATATTCGCGAAAAATCGAAAAAATTCAAAGGGGTATACCTTAAAAAAATGTTGATTTTTGGCAAAAAAATTTTTGTCGGATTTTAAAGTATTATACATGTCATTATATAGATTTTGACACGCTGATTTCAAATTCGTCAACTAAAATCAATTCCGACCACGCGTTCAAAAGTTATTCCATTTTTTCTCCAAAAATTTGAAAAAACTAAAACTTTGAGAGGCTATATCTCGAGAACGGTTTGAGATACAGACCTGCGGTTTGAAACAAACAACTTTTCACGTCATTGTCTATACAATAAACATACTTTTAACGAAATCAAAAATCAAAATTTTTTAGTGAAATTTCATGCAGTGAACTTCAACTTGTCATACAAATATCGATTTAAATACAAGAAAATAAGACGTAGACTCATTTAGTTACTATATACATATATAAGAATTTATTTAAAAAATTAATTTGGTTTCGAAATAAATATGTTTTTCGGTAATAAATATCGGTTATCGTTTGGTGATATGGAGGCCCCTATCGATCGCGGGGCCCTGGGCACGTGCTCAGAGTGCCCAGTGGGAAAGAGGGGCCTGAGCAGGGGTGCACCAAGCATTTCTACAGCTCATTTAAATTCGTCTCATCTCCACATCAGAAAATTATTATCTATTTTAAATAATAGTTGTGAATACTATGACTTCTGAAGCTCTAAGTACATAGTATAGTACTATGAACTTCAGAAGTCGTTTGCCACCGTAAAGGTCATATTCTCTTACAAAAAATTCGAAAATATTAAGCCAAACATCATCAATTATCTTTTTCTAGGGCGGAGCTTATATAGTTACATCATTTTAAATAAAAACACAAATATACGCCCATTTCATGAATTAATTTTATATCAAGTTTAACATATTTAAATTCTGAATATCAAATATTTATTGCCACAAAATTTACTTATACAATTTTCACTAGATTACATAATAATTTAATCGCACAAATATACATATATGTGTACTATAAACGAAGAGTTAGGGCCGTAATCACAGACTTCCCCCCCCCCCCAGAATATGCAATAATCTAGCAAATGAGTTGCAAAATATCTGCCTTTGGTACATGGAGAAACGATTTAAATATTATAATAATCAAATGAGAGGAGCTTACTAACAATAAGACTATGATAAGCAAATTTCAATGAAAATTGGACGACCACTTCTGCATTTCACTGTACTTGTCGTTGTGTAAGTACCTACCGTACCTACTATCCAATACATATGCAATATAAATTACATATATGTTTATAGTTTGTCTATAAAATAATATTTTTAATATCTTCCTTTCAACTTAAAGAAGTCAAATATAAAAGTATTCATAAAACATGAAGTAAATAATTTTTAAGGCATTTAAAAAATCAAACATGAAGTAATGGTTTATGTTTATTAAAACAAGTATACATCAAATTTACATTACACAAAGTATAATATTCCAAGGCATAACGGCACTTCATTTATTTTAAATCTTACTACTTTCTATACCTCGATTTTTACAATCTATCAAGCTCTATCTTTGTTAAAAACCTTTTTACTTTCTAATAAATGATACCTGGCAAATATACCTATACAAAACAACTAACTAAAATGGTACAAATTAAGCGTAAAAAATCAAACAAAATCACATTCAAGATTAAAAAAATTAAAAAGTAGATAGATGTAATTACAGTAGTTTTTGTACATACATTTATTAATAAACAATGATTTTTTATATTCATTGTGTACATTATTCAAAATTTACTTCACAAAATAATAATTTCAAGAAATGTTTTCACGAAAATACTCTTTTGTGTTTGATAAGATTGCACTGGATTAATAATAAATAAAAAATTCAAATATCATTCTGCGAATTTGTTATCTTTCTTATTTTCATATTTTGGAACCCAGAACCGAAGATATTCTAATATATAAATACAAATACCAAATTAAAATCATCAAAATATATATGTTTGAGAAACTCATCATAGTAACCTAACATCAATAATGATTTAATTATTAAAATTGTAATTATACAAAATGTTATTTTTATTAAATATGTTTGAGTATATCAAAATTTAACTTATTTTAGTTGCAAATGTCTGATTATTTTATATATAATATGCATATATATATTATTTTATAAGCTATTCACTAATAATTAATTTCTTTAAATGACTGAATTGTTTTCGAGTTAAATATCACCATGTTTTAATAATTATGGTCAAAATGAATTATTTTATTTTATAAATATCAGCGCCTGTAAAGCAGATTAAAGTAAGCACCATTCTATTACATGGGGCTTACGATAGTTTGCCTTATAGGAGACAATACATAAATTATCACAAATATTTCTGATATTAAAGATTAATTTATAGATCATATTTACAGTATATTATGAATACATGAAATTTTATCGTATTATTAAAATAAATACATTTATAAGTGTAAATGTGTGTTAAATACATTAAGTGATATTATTAAAAAAATTAAATAATTATTTGAGATTCAATTTATGTAATGTATTATTACTAATGAAGTGTAAAATATCAAAATATTTTTCCAATTAAAATATTAGATATAAACAAATCTGTACAAAAATGGTCCAAAACTTTTTTTTTAGTTTATCACATAATATTTAATACAATTTCAAAATTTCTCAAAACTACATAACAATATAACTAAATAAAACATAAATAATTAATAATGGAACAAAAATTGAATATTTTATAAGTTAACATTGCTTTATGATAAAACTAGGGTATAAAAAAGCTCCTTAGGTAATTTTATTTGTATTCAAACAATAAAAATGGCTGATACCAAACGTCTACGCAGATATATTATTGCAGACAACGCCACAGCACTCTATAACAAGTTATGAATTATTGCAGTAGTCTTTTTTTTGTGTATCTTTTAATTGTAATATATAATTTCGTAAGTTCCCTGACCAAATTTACACACAAGCACAAGTAGTATACTATTGCATGCAAAAGTAACTGACCAGTTTGCAGTGAGTTGTGTTCAACACAGACTGTCTAGGCTCCTCCTATTGGTTTATTTATTTATTTAAATCATTTTTCCGTGTAACAAACAAAACTATACATATTGACACACATTTGTTCAACTGCGGCATACTCTGCAGTCATTCCATACATGTTTGTGAAATGTTGAAAATTGCAACAATTGTAAATTTTGTAGCAATAAAAGTTTTATATGCACTTTATAAAAAAAAAACTTTACTATAATTATATTACAATTTCTACTTTTATACTTTGTGTTTTACATTTTTTATAGATGTTAATTAGAATGTAAGAAAAAATATAATAAATATTCTGTTTTTGTTCCATCTCCTACACCAGTGCTTTCCAACCTTTTTCACACTACGACACATTAATAAAATTATAACATTAGCATGGCACACTGTAGATTTGTTATGTATTAAAAAATCTTCTTATATGCATGAATTATAGCAGGTATAGGGAACCTTCTTGTACTATTGGCTATTTTTCGGTTAATGAAAAGCTTATCAGGTTGTGTATATAAACAGAGCAGGACTCTGCCACGTTTCAATAAATATATTTTTATTCATTTTTAAATTGAAAATGACCAATCTTTGCAAGCAATGTTCAATATGAATTATTTTTAATTCTCATCAACTGGAAAACTACATTTGTAAATTTAGTTTCATATTAAATTGTATGGTTTAATAATATAAAAATTGAGATATTTTCAAACTATCTTACAGGTCACAGATTTCCCATTCCTGAATTATTTTATCCGTCACTTATCTGACAACTCACTTCCCACTTGTTCGCAGCACAATGGTATTGATAAGCACTGTCCTACACGGTAACTCAAAAGAAAGACATGTATATATTTTATAGTTATATTTATTCGGGAATTATTATTCGTAATCTAATTTAAGGTAGCAAAAGAACATTGAAAATATAGGCAAGTTTATACACATAGTAAAATTATTAGGGAATATATGAACATCAATTTTTACATATAACAATTATAAATAATAATGGCTTAAGTACGAAATATTCATGTGTTATTTTTTATAATAAAATATTATTTCCTTTGTATATCAATTATATAATGTTGTTTTGTTAAAAGCATTGAAATCTTTATCTATAAGTAGATACCTTTTTGATTGAAATTGAATCCGAATCTGATAATAAAACAGACAAACTTAATCATTTTTAATTGCAGCTCCTTGGCGTTTTATTCGTTCACGCAATTGCGCTCTTTTTAACTTTGTCATCAATTGAGTTGACTGCCATAACCAACTACCCTGTAATATTTATAAATTTTATAATAAAACAATAAGACTGATTCATATGTGATTAAATTTCACACATTCACATGTATATGTGATGTTATAAATATAAAAACCAATTGTTACTTAAAACATAACATGCATTTCAATGTTACTTACAACCATAATCATGCAGTTTAATAGAATCGGCACTGAAAACATAAGTGAAATAAAAAGTCCTTTACTATCAAAATACTGCTGTCGAGAAAATGACCTCCAATTTACAGCCGCAATTTCATTTATTGTTTCTGAGAAATAGACCAGTAATACTGAAAAAAGTCAAGTCGGTCTGTAATATAGATATGACATAAACAAAATAGAACTTACATAAAACGAAGAAAAGTACAATTTGAAAATTCCCATAATTTCTAGTTAATAAGGCCATACTCGTAATAACTATATGGAAGACTATAAGCCCGATAAGCCATGGATCTAACCAATCAATCTAAAATAAATATAGTTATTATTAAACACAATTGTTTTAATAACATAAAAGTTTTTATTTATACAAAATTAGTTATTATTTAATAATTGAAAATTCACAAAACATTAATTCACATAAAGAAGTGGTAGTACATATTATACGCCTTAACCTATACGTCATGTTTGAATTAAAATTATATGTCAAAATAAAACTGTTACGTAAAACTTACATTTTGCAGAAAAGACCAAATATTGCTTATTTCGTTTACGTCAACCCACTCTGGTTTATCCATATTTGTTAGCAAATAATTATAACATAAATAATATTTAAATCAAATAGAAACTAAAATGACAGATGCCCAAGAACATTCATCAATAAAATTACTAGAATGGTCTGCTGTATTGCAGGTAGTTAGAAGTCAGCAGTCTTAAACAGTCTCAATTAATGGTTGAAATTGAATTATTAACTGCAACTTGGATATTTTATTTTTATAATTAACAGAATATCTCAGTAAGATATGAATGTTTGCTATAAAAAGGATTACGAAACTATATCTGCAAAAAGGAAATGATAATAATTTTTTGCTCACAGATAATTTAAATTTAGCAAATTAAATGCAGAAGCTACTAAACTGTTTCTATTGTTGAAACTCCAGATTTAAAAAATATAATACTTTTCACGTGCTTTTCACTAAAAATTTCGGTAAAATGACAAAAAATTTTGTTTAAATAATTAAACTACAAAAACATGATGTAAAAACATATAGTATGTTCTCATTATCAACAATATCCTTTTACATATTATTATGTCAAATAATAAAGCAATAATGAGATTATTTAAGATTTAAAGTGCTTAAAATAAAATTTATTTTTGGGGTTATCAATGCATAGGTTATCTTTATGTAGGTATATATTTCAAACAGAATAATAAATATAATTTCAAAAAAATATTTTAATAACGGACTAGAAAATTTGAAAAACGTAGAACGTTTTTATAAAATATTCCAAACAAAAATATGCATGTAGGTAAATAAGTGAAATAACTTGAAAAATGGATTTTTACGGAAAATGTTTGGTACACAAGTTTCACGATTTGGAGGTACAAAACCAATGGAGATAACAATTTTTACCTTGAGGGGAGGTTTCAAGGTCATTTTGAGGTCAACAAATTTTTTCAAATGTAAATCTTTTTTTTTGCAGATTCGAAATTATAAAAAAAATATGTTATTTTCATTTTTTTTAAATGGGTCGCGAATAAGTTCGTCATAATATTTAATCCAGCCCTCCGTCAAAAATATTTGCTCACTTCTGATGTAGTGTGTAGTTAAAATTATTATACCTATAGCAATAAAAAAATGCACAACTCATTGCAAACAATATAAAAAATACTTAAATAATTTTTTAGATAAATTATTTAATAAAAAAAAAACACTTGATAATAATAACCTACTAGTAGGTATTAGGTAAAGATTATAAACGTCATAATCGTCATAATTATAAATCTTGTACCATGAACTTATGTTACATATATTTACTTACTGTATATTTTCGAGTATGTATGTATAAATGAATCATCTCGAGGCATTATCTTGATAAAGATTCGTTCTTTTGTTCACTTCATTCATGCAAAAAATCATAATATTGCAGTATTTATTTGGTTATAAATTATAAAAAGACGGACAAGTGCGAATAGGACTCGCGCCCTGTGAGTTCCGTACCGTTATATAAAACTTTATTATTGACAATAGTTAGTTACGCAGATTAGGACGCGGTTCCCAAGGAGTCTTTCTGTGTAGTTGTTTTTACTTTTTGTTGTATGCAAGAAACCGCAAAATTATGTTTGTCACGTAATAGAATTAGAAATTAATGATTTTCGGGTTTTTTCCTTTATTACTCGTGTTATGATACTTTCCTTCGTGCCAAATTTCAAGACTCTAGGTAGTATTCTAAGACGGGTGTAATGCGGTGTTCACACCAAAGAAAACAAAACAGCAACACGGTGTTTGAAAACACGTCGTATTTAAAAATGCATAGGCTTTATTGCACTTTTGTCAAAAAGACACGATGTTGCTGTTTTGTTTTTTCGGTCTGAACACGGCATTACACGCTCAATCTGGCATCAGTTCAGTCCATGACCTTCATCGTACCGAGACTGGCGAAAAATATTAAAACATTAAAAACCCGTCAGTCCAGTCGATCAGTCTGTGCATTACACGATCAGTTTGACGTCAGTCTGATATCAGTTATGGACTGAACTGATGCCAAACTGATTGTGAGTGTGTAACATCCATCTAAAGGTTTTGATGACCAGTCAGTGAGTCAGTCTGTAAGTAAGTATCAAAATACACTTTGAAAGGCCGTATCTTTTTATTACATTGAGTTAGAAATTAGAAACTTGAATTTTATACAGGGCTATGAGGATGTAGACTTTAGTATTTGATATCAATTTCAACTTAATATACTTACCTCTAGCCAATAATGAAATGTGGTATACCTAATAATATTCAAAATAATATTATATATACGCATTAAGTTTTTATTTGTAATTATTTATAATACAAAAAGTAGAATAGTATATAATAACAATTAATGTAAAAAATAATTAATACTTAATACATTAATTATATGTATATGTGGTATTTGTAAATACATACATTTTGATAATATTTTCACTGCAAAAGCCTAAGATCCTAAAATTATTTTAGGCCATTTGATAATTGATTTACAGCAAACTTGTTATATTGATTGGCATTTTCTAAAATAAAAATATATAAAAAGAACAAGAAGAAACAATAAACGTAAGTTGTGATGTTGATGTAGGTACCTAATTATTAAGAAAAGTTTACAATTGATTTTTCTTACAAAAATACATACGTACCAATGTAAAAATTAAAAGAAAAATCAATAGTAGTAACATTAATATTTATAATATAGACCAGGCACGTACTACGAAAATTTTTTAACAATTTTAAATCATACTGAATTAATTAATCAATTAACATGCGTCTGAACTAGTATTTTGTTTTATTTATTATAATAAATATCAAATGTTTCAATATTGTTTATGTGATTTTGTTATTTTTATAATGAAGGCTCTAAATCTTACTTAATATGAATTTAATAATATCTCTTTATATTTTATTTATTATATTTCCTATATAATATTATCTTGGCATTCTATAGTATGCCTAGGTCTTCTATGATGATTCATGAAGAAATATTCATATTTTGGTAAATTTTCAAGGAATGATTTCTAATCTTAATGTATTTAGATGTTATGTGTATAAAAAATTCAAAATATGTTGATATTATTTGGTAAATAATTTTATCGAATACAGTGAACATTTTTATAATAAATACCCGAAAATCTTAAATTGCTCTAAATTAACATTAAATAAAAATATATATTAAAAAAGAAAACAAGAAACTATATACTTATATTTCTTATTGTTAGATTCCTGTTAGACATTCAAAAATAGGTGCAAAATCTGAAATTGTAACTATACCTACATCAGTTAATAATTAATAAGTTAAATATAATAACAATGTAAAAAATGTAAAAATTGATTAAAAGTGATAATACTTACATTATAATTTATAGATAAGAAATTTTGTAGTATATAGCAACATATTAAATATAAAGAAAATTCATTGTAGGGCGTATCAATTACAAATAAATAATAACATTACTGACAGTACAGTGGTGGCCCATCAAGGCACGATTAGAGGCTTAACATTAAAATGTTTGATATTTTCCCTAATAATTCCCAAGGTTTGAAACATAAATACCTACTTATTTTTGTTACCATAAATGAATTTTTATTATGTTTTTGACCAATTTTTCTTAGATTCTGTTCCGCACCGTACTTGGAGAAAATTGAAAGACTATCGAGATAAAAATCAAGGAAAACAGGCATGACAACTGTGGAAATTGGACCTACAAATATCTCTAGGTTTCTTCTGGTCTCTATGCGTCATTTTATAGGTAAAATCATCCAATTTTTATAATTTTCATTTGGTTGGCTAGACACTGGTTCCCAAACTGCGGTCCTCGGCTCCCTTGGTAGTATTGGGTGGATCAAAGGGAGCCCTAATGGCTCTGGGTGTAGTTGGGAAGTCCTGGATTATTATATAACACTAGATATATGTATATGTATTTTATATTTAAAAAAAATGTTCACTGCTAAAAGTGTAAATTATCAGAGAAGTCATGTAATTTTTTATAGTTGAAAAGTGGATAGTGGGTCAAATAAGTTTGGGAACCTATGGGTTAGACAATTATTGAATCAAGTTTGAAGTGACTTAAACTGTTAGAAAGCCTAAGACCCTAGAAATAGTTAAGGCTAGATATAGTCACACTGAGCAGTAACACTAACGGTGTTACGAACAGACAGACGCGTGGATATTTGCCGATAATGAATTACACACGGGCGAAGCCGCGGGTAAAAGCTAAATAGACAAATCAATCTTTACAATTCCTACCACTGTTTCGATATCTGTAATAATATTCTTTAATGAACTAATATTTTAAATATAAAACACACACATATATATACTTATTATGTGATAAAATGATATTATTATTATATATTTTGTGACCTCTGAACGGTTCAAAGTTTTATATAATTTTTCGATAAGACATAGTGAACCATCATCAGCTGAATTCTAAACGATACTTTCAATCATCCTTTTCTCTATCCTGCATCGGTCGCGGAGTTTGAACCCTTGTGTATACCTTATCGCGTAATCGAAATCGATATAAAAGTATTGTTTTACTTACTTTAAGTGCTCAGTCTAGTTTTTTATTATTCAATTGGTGTTAATTAGGTTGTTTGATTTTTGTTTTTAGGTAAGTAGTTAAAATTTAATTTAATATAATTTTTAAGTATTATCACAATTTTTATTGCTTGAAATATTAAGGAGTCAATTTTTATCTAAATAATACTATATAAAAAATACGAATCAACATAACTTTTGTACACAAATTATTTCATTAAATTATTTTCCTTTTATTTTATCAAAAATATTATCCGGGAGCATGAACTTATTTAATTGAAAAAAATATTTATTTTTATTTTTAATAAATTTATAATTTAGTTATTGCACGCATATATTAATAAAAAATTATACATAGTACAGTCAAAGCGCCATTTAACCGTCCATTTTGGTTTTCGGGACTGTGAACGATGCCTTTTTGGCGTAATTTATTTATCTCCGTAACTGTGAGTGTGACAAAAATTGTGTAAAGAGTATTTTTGTATAGATATAGTAATTCTCTGTAACTGTAACTAGTAATTTCTTGGCATATCATTTATAATAAAAAAGTTATAAGTAAAAAAAAGGGATGAAATACTTTGAGGCATGATAACTATTGTATTTTCAATCTTAAAAAAATGCTTCTTTGTTTTTTTAAACAAATAAACTTTTTTTTTCATCATGGAGGTTTAAGGGAATTTTATAGCGAACAATTTTTATTTGAAACTATTTTTTGTAACAATACTTTTTTATACCTACATACCTCCCTTGGTAACGATGAAATATCAATAAAAATAAACCGAATAAAAAATAAATAGGTTAAATTGTTTGTTATGAAACGCTCTACAAAAAAACGAAGAAGCATTTTTTTGTAAGATTGAAAATTCAATAGTTATCTCATATTTCATCCCCTTTTTTCATCGTTTTTTGCTCATAACTTTTTTGTTTTAAATGAAACGCCAAGAAGTTACCAATAACAGTTACAGAGAATTACTATACCTACAAAAATACCCTTTACAAAATTTTTGTCACAAAAAGTTACGGAGATAAACAAAAAAACTAATTGCACCCTTATTTTCATTGCGTCAAAAAGGTATCGTTCACAGTCCCGAAAACTCAGACTCAAAACCGACCCCCTTACGAAACCCCCAAAAAGATCGCTACCTACCCAAAATACACGGTTCTCATATTTTTTACGACGCATTAAATGTATAACAATAATCGCAATTAAATAAGTAAATTGATCGTGACGTGATAATAATTCACCTGTCAATTTTGTATTGTTTACGTATGCAAATAAACTGATTGTTTATGAACACTGAATGCAAGAAAATAATAATTTAAACTTATAATTTGCGTAACCTAATTTAGTTATTTTGTTTAACTGGTTTGGTGAACACAGATATCAAATACGTTCTGATTTTTTTTTATATTTTACCTTTGATTTAATCATCAATATTTATTTATCTAATATATGCCAATAAAGTGTATCTAAGGTTATAGAAAATTGTAAAACAATGTATAATAATCGCATGTAAGTTATACATATTATATTAAATTGATATGAAAATAATAAATGTGCACCATTATACTGTTAAGGTTACTAAATTTAAATTTGAACTAATTATATTAAATACGTAGAATATTTTTATAATTAAATTAATAAGATAAGAAAGAGTAGGTATGACCTTATAGAAACTAACATAAGATCATAATAATTTAGTTAAAGATAAGGTTGAAGTATCGATCAACTTCAGTAATACAATATTTATAGATACATACCTTCCTTTGTTTTGTTATCATTTTTTTCTATAAAAAATGCATGCTTAAGAAAAATTAGTATTCATCCAAAATTATTTCATTTCTCAATAAACTACATTAATAATATATTTATAGAAAATCACATAATACATTATAACAATTTCAATTACAAAAAGCATGCCTACAGAAGGTAAAAATATAAATATATTTAATTTCATAATGACTAATGCATGTAAAATATTATAAAATTGCTATAATTGATTAAATTTTTTCATCTTACATATATAAATCAGTAGCAACCGATATCAAAAAGTAATAGTACATTTAGTTAAAAACTTTAAACAATAGTGACTAATACAAAGGTATGTTTTTACAATTGCTATACTTAAATTACTTTAAAAGAAATATAATTTATGTTTGTATAATATACATAGGTACTTACGTAGTATTGTACGATTTTAATTTCTTAAATATTTTGTATTATTATTGGAATTTATTTGCATATGTAATCGATATTTCTTTACAAAACATGACATAGGGATTAAATGTAACATTATTGTCATTAGATCTTGAAAAAAACAGTATTTCCAGTTTTCATGTTCGTATTTTCGGTTTTCTTATTCACCATAGACATACAGAATGTTAAAAAAGTATAGTCAAGAACGTGGTTCTGCAATCCTACATAAAATATAATTATTTTTATGTACATAGTATTAAAAAATTCATGTATGTATATTAAAAAAGTTATCATATTGGTCCTGAAGTTATACATAACATGTTGTCTATAAAACTGTCAAATTTATATTTAAGTAACGACATTATTAAAATGATATATTGTGTTATATATATGACTTATTGTTAGAAATGATAAGAAATTTAATAGTATCGAAGGATAAAGTACAAACTTCATCTTGACTTTAAATCATGATTAATTCTATTGTAACAAAGAAAACAATTGGTATTTTATTTTATAAAAAAATGTTTGATTGTAAATTGTAATCATTTTTCTGACTCTAAACGTTATTTATAATAAAATATACACACGTGCTCTGAAACATTTATAAGGTGCTGATTATTAACAGCTTATTGTTTGTTTTATATTACAGAAGATATATAATAAAAATGCCGGACGAATCACCATTCCGCTTAGAAACAGGACCTTTGTCTGATGAGGTGAAAGAAATCGCCCGGAAAGAGTTACGGGAAACACCGGAAATTCGAGAAGAAGCGATCCAAGAGCTTAGAGAATTGATCAAAGCAGATACAAAAATATTTTATAGAGATGACGAAGACTTCTTACTAATATATCTAAGGCCTTGCAAATTTTATGCAAAAAGTGCTTATAAACTTGTAAGTAAAAAAAATAACTTTCTGTGTCTAATAAAATTCAAGATAACCATTTTTTTATCAATTATATTTTGCAATACGACTTTATAATTTATTTAATTTAATAAATGCATCCAGTCAAAGTCGTATTTATAAACAGGCGCATCTACTTTTATCTTGTATATTTGAAAATAATTTCTATGTATGCGCATTTACCCAAAGTTTACATCTGCATTTGAAAGATTTTTTTATCTGTTATGGTGTACGAGCTATCGAACTTCCACGCACTATTATATATATATCTCCTTCAATCAATCAAATTTATTTACATAGATTCTCCGCTACACAGATAAAATTATTCTAGATGTAATATAATTTTATCATTATCTATTGTTATCTTTGGGTACAAATTAATAAATATGTTTAATGATTTTTATCTAAAACATATGTATCGAATGCCTGACATTTATAAAATTTATTTTGGTCATAAGATAACCTCTGCAGTGAAACTGATGAAAATAAGCAAGAAATAATTAATGCACCGTTGACTTGATTAAATAAATATAATGTATCAACTGATAAAATAACGAACCTATTTAACAATTTTATTATTATCTTGTTTACTATATGAATATAAAATAATTAGTATTAATAATGATTAAATAGGTTATTCTCAATGATAATGAATTTTATACACATATATATGCAATTTATTATGGATATTCAGAGCGAATATACTTTGGGGAAAGAAATCATATATACATACCTGAGAGTATTACAATATCTATATTATAAATAGTTTTTTAGTGAATTTATATATGGCTTGTTAACATTCTCAATTGTTTTATTTTTGAATAACATTCTCTGTTAAGAACCATCTAAAGAAAAAAATGTCAAAAATCAATGTGCAATAATTTACATAATACTTAATTGATTTATAAGATAAGATGGTATAGAACAGATAAAATTAGTTCGTAAAAATCTGTTGTCTTATTTCTTTGTAATGTACTTTCACTGTAAAAGATTTTAAAGAGAAAGTAAAAGACTCATGTTATTAATTTTTTTAATTTTGGTCCCTACAGCTGTATTGATAATTATGTATCAATTTGACAACAATTTAATATTGTTTTGAAATAGCACTTTAAACATACATTAATTAAAATTACATTAAAACTAATTTATATAATAGAATGGAATAATAATTATAATAGTAATCTGTTTTCATTGTAGATGATTAAAATAGCAGAGTTTCGAAAAACAAATGAACATTTATTGAAGGGCCTTTTACCAGAACACGAATTAGAAGCGTTTACTAAACATAATGTAGTCAATGTTTTAACAAATAGAGACCAGAAAGGAAGAAGAATTCTAATAGTAAACTGTGGAGGTTTGTGTTTTATTCAATTATAAAAAGTATTTAATTAAAAGATATATTTTCCTAATGAATATAACGTTACACCAGTGGGATGATACCCGTGTAATATATTAAAAAATAAAGCCTATTTATCTTATTTTAAAATGTATAAAACATTTTTTTTTGGTCATTGAAAATCTATAAAGGGTGTGATAATCATCTAAGAAAATTTTTCAACTGCATATACTTTTTTTGCTCTACACTCTGTATATTTCTCCCTTACAAATTATAGTGACCTTTTTTTTGTTCTACACTTACACTTTTTTATATTTTTCTTTCTACTTGCAAATTTTCAACTACACAAATTAGCTTTTACAACTGCAGTTTTCATTTTTGGAACTGCAGAAATAAGCTACAACTACACACTAAAAAAAAAGCTGTAATGAGTCGTGGTTACACTAACCGCATAGTTATATTTACTCACTTCACCCTAGTACTTTTATAAAAACGTACACGTTCAATATTTAATTTGTTAATAAACTGAAAAACATTTTTCTATCCAATTAACTTCTTTACTTATAAAATATCTAATGTAGTATCTATATTAAAATTATAGGAAGCTGGAACACAGAGAAAGTATCAGCGGATCAAATGTTCCGCTTGTTTTATCTCATCCACGAAGCAGCGATCCTAGAGCCTGAGTCTCAAGTCAAAGGGGTTGTAGTCGTGATGGACTTTGAGAACATGGGAATGAAGCAAGTCCGGGCATTGTCACCATCGTTCAGCATGCGTCTGTTAACATTCATCCAGGAAGCTATGCCTTTGAGATTGAAAGAGGTACATATGGTTAAGGAGCCATTCGTTTTTAATATTGTATGGAACCTTTTCAAACCCTTCCTGAAGGAAAAACTGAAAAAGAGGGTATGTTTTGTGCTTATTTAGTAGTTTTTATTATTTTTGATATAATTATGTCCGCTATTATAAAGGAGCTAACAAATTTGCAAACTTGCAAGTACTTTAAAATGGAGTATTAATGAAATGAATTTAGAGCAATGTTACTGTAATTTATTATAACACAGTTGGCGACGACCGTTGGTGTTTATTTAGCACGCGTGCGCGAAATTTGTCAAACACTTCATGAAATTTCAAGGGAACTGTCAGATAGGTTTGAAACCTCATTTGAAAGTGCTTACAAATTTTTTTAGCTCGTTTATAACACCGGACATTAATGTTTTATTGAGAGTTGATAAAAACAGTTAATTAAATTATATGAATTATTTATTTATTTAATAAAATCCATTAAATTTTTACAGATAGTCTTCCATGGAAATAACATGAAGAGTTTCCATAAGTACGTGGACGCAGACTGTCTTCCAAAGAATTATGGTGGTAACTTACCAGAAATTGATTATACTGGAGCAGATTGGTATCCAGTTGTAATGGAATATAACGACCATATTAAAAAACTCAACACCTATGGTTTCATAGAAGATTGTAATAAATAATACTTATTATTCGTCACTTTGAATATAACAACAATAATAATACGAAGTGGTGTAATTTTTAGGCAACCTAGAAAAAACATTTAATAATTTTTGCTACGAATCCTACAGTTACACCACTGAAAATGTCAGTAATTGTTTAAAAACATTCGAATCTGCTACTTTTCAGTGTTATTAGACAATGATATTGTTGTTTTTGTTATATTTTTTTATAGTTTAATTTTAATTTTACAAAATTTATAATTTATATTAATACTTTTTCTAATAATTTATTTTTATCGTTATTCATTTTGTTTTTTATAACAAATCAGCGATTCCAAAGAAATAATAAGGCTGAGCTATACTCGTGTTATTGATATTATAGTTTAGTTATTATTTAACAATAAGTGAGAAATGTTTCAAAATTGACCAATGTATTTAGAGTTAAATATTTAAATAATAATTCAAGAATTGTCTGTGAAATACACATTTCATATATCTTTACAAATATTGTACAATACCTGATATTTATAATATACATATATATATTTCTAGGAATATCAAATATTTAGAATTATAAGAAATACAATTTCACCATACAAACATTCCTGTATATAATATATCGATTTTTGGTAAATAAATGACAATTTTGAGTATAATATTAAACTTTATTTCGTCTAAAATCCAACTTTTGACATAGATATAAATGAAGTGACCAGACGCATTATTTTTCTCAATACAGTACTGTTTTTTTTAGAAAACCAATTTTAATGTATGTATTTCATTATATGCATTATATATATGTATATTAGGGTGTGTCAAAAAAATGAACATTTGCTCTCGTTACTAAATACTTTAGTTTATGACCTAAAATAAATCCTCGCCAAAAGATTATATTATAGTAAAGAATAATTTTTCAATGTTATTTAAATGGGAAACGGGATCCCCCTTTGCGGCACCTCTTAAAATTGAAACTAACTTATTTCGTAATGAAAGCGAAAAAAAATATTGCTCTCTTTTGCACACCCTATGTAATATATATTGAGTACGATTGTCACTCACTTAATCTTGTCCCACAAAGGGGGGGTTGTCAGACCCCTAGCCTGGGGGAAAGTTAAGGAGGACTCGGCGCGATGAACCAACAAACATTTTTTTGATCGTCGTAAAAAAATGTGTTGGGTTTCTTAGTAGAAAGCGGCTCACCAAAAATCCTAGCCCGAGGGCCCGCGATAGGATGTGGGGGTCATGCTTCCTTCTAGTGCATACAACGATGGGTAACATTTTATAAAAAATATACTCATTTTGTCTTCAGAAATTAATTTCAATAAGGTATAATAAAATAAAACCAATAAAGAAAATGCACTTATCTTAAGTATTCTACATTTTATATGTACATATATATTTCTATTAAACTACCTAACAATAAGTATATTTTAACATTTATATAGGTACAATTCTGGTACATTTACAACTTATGATTTACTTACTGGCAGTTTTTTTGGCATTAGTATAAAAAGGGGTTCATTCACAAAAAATGAAGGCAAATACGAAATTGTTTGTAATTGTATGAAGATATCCTTGACATAAGTATACTTACACACAAACTGAAACATTGTGTGACATATTTGTTGATATATTTATAAAATTATTTATTATATTCCCATACAATTTCTTTCCATGAAAATAAAATCTATATAGAAATATTTAATAGTACAATAGCATATTATGGTAAATAGGTAAGGTATTTATGACAATTCATAAAAATCTGTGGTAAAATGAGAAGGGATATATCATTATATTGTAATATTATCTTTTTTAGCACATGGTTTTTGTCCACCCACGGAAACTCATAGTTTAAATATGGAAACAAATTGAAACTGTAGTGTAAATATTTAATTATTTATAACTTATTACGAAATAGGTAAGTGTTTTACGTACAATAAAAATCATATATTTTATTATAATTATCATAGCACTTAAAATTTAAGTACCTATGAATTATATTTGCATTGTCCAAGATGGAAATTTATGCAATAGTGAAATTTGTTTTACGATTATTATTAAATTATTACTATTACTCTATTTCATTTAAGAATGAGTGGTTGCCGTGGTTTTGACGGTACGAATCGTGCATTTTTTTTTTTTATAAAAAAATACAGTATTTCTTTTAAAATGATATGGGCTTAATCCCATCACTTAAGCCTGCAAGGGTCAACCAGTCATTAAAAAATGCTATGGTTAATATGTTAATATCAAAAGAGTATTAGAGATAATAGAAAAACTTAAATATAGGGTGAAGGGGGGAGGGGTGCACATTTAATATAATTTAAACAGACCAAATCTATAAATACAAACTTAATTATTCATTGTCCTCATTTTAAACAATAATAAAGAATCATCATATCCCCTACCTGGTAAATAAAAATATCCCTCCTTCTCGATAAGAAAAGAAATGGCCTGAATAAAACCGGCGAAAGGTGGACAAAGACATGTAACGTAAACGTAGGTACAATTGTAAATGTATCAATGATCATTTAGAACTTGAATTGATTGAATAGGCGATCAAGAGGTTCATGATTGGTTGACCTGACTGCATAGATTGTTAGGCCATTGAACATTGTTATATTCATAAACTATTACGCGCTGAAATTTCAATGTGTGAATTTTTATGCGCGGGTGAAACCGTAATTTATAACTGGATTTGTAACGGATAAGTTAGGTAAGTGTTTTTTTTTTTAATTTTTAATTTATTTATATACGTAATGTTTATGTTTTTCCTTTTCAAATTCTATGATTTCTTTAAAAAAATTGAACTTAGCGATTTATTTGCACAATACTTAATAATATAAAAATAAAGTTCGAAGGGAAATTCTAGAGCATACATTTTTTCTCTTTTAGTGTAATATAAAATTTCTTTTATAAATTAATTAATTTTCAATCATAAATGCTTTAATTTGCTACTGGAAAAAGGTCGAGTAACGTTATAACAAAAATATGCGCCTTTATTTTCTTTCGAACTTTTATTAAAAAATTATTTTAACAAATCGCCAAATCTATACTTTTAACTAACAATAAACATATACAATTATGTACATATATATATTTGAAGGAATTTTTGTTTCATTCATCTATCTATATGAATATAGAGATACTGAAATAAACAAAACAAACGTATTTCTGTATTAAAAATATGAAAATTTTACTGAATTTTAACATATTGATTTTTTACATGTCATTTTAAAATTTGGGGTTAAATTAAAAATACTTATAATACTATAAACAATTAATATTAAATTGTCTGTATCAAAAATCTCAAACCGGTGTTTTATAAATATTAAAATTAATTTAAATATTAAAAATAATTGTACCCTAACAAGGGTATATACTTTATTATTAAAAATAAACTATAAAATAATTTTAACAAAAAGGATCACTAAAGAAATAAATAAAAATATCGTGTTTCTTTATTTGAACTTTCCATATGTAGTATTCATCTTGTTTGAAAATACACAAACTAAATCGAATAAAAATAAATTTTTCAAATGTCACGTCATAGATACTGTCATTAAATTGCACGTTTCAAAATTCCAAGTGTATCTCTACAACATTAAATACTGTTCGTAGTATCATAATTGCAACCTTTGACTAATCAATACATTGTTATAACATCCTGTATGTATTTGTCTTGTATAAGATACCTCCTACACTTTTATCAGAAAAATAAATTTTCAATTTTATCTTGTGTACATAGATTAACATGTATATTATTATTAGCAAAGTGTATTAGAAAACTTTTAGTGGTAATCTGTACATATTGCAGTTCAAATCAGTGTGAAATAGTTGAGAAAATCAGAAAAAAACGTAAAGGTAAATATTATATTTTTATACATATAATACAGTCGAAAATGGCCCTTTGTTTTGAGCAGTCGAGTAAATATCTGGCGTTACTTTTCGTTCCACTTATAAAAATATCCCACTAACTCGGTTTTCCATTTATCCAGGTTCATTTATAGTAGTTTCTAAATGTTAAATAAAAATACATGTACATTAAAAAAACATATTAAACTGAAGACTGAAGTCATGAAAACTATAGTTAATAAAATTCTGAAAATTTGTGAAAAAACTAGGAAAAAAAACGTCAATCTCAGGTTCGACTGTATGTATATACAATAAACATATCATAATAATAATATATTACATACATATTGCAAAGAAAAATTAAATAAAAATAATTGAGTACCAGTTTATTGTGAAAAAATCAAAACTAATACTCCCAAAAGTATATGTATATGTATTTACATATGAAACTAATATTAATTATAAATGTTATTATGTACAATAATGCACATGCATCACCTAAACACCATGGTCATTTTATTTTAAATCGCCCACTTTTATCTTAAATATCACTATCAAGTTAATAAGTATATACTCAGGGTTTCAGTTATTGTCAGACCTTCGATATATTTATTCAAATAGTGTAAATGTATACACGCATTGTTATTGATGATAGGTTCGCACGCTTAACGATGAATAAGATTTTTTTATAAACGCTTATACAACTTATAATTGATACCTATTGGTGAAAAAGAGAAAACCTTGTTATAACATGCATTTATAATATACTAGTGTTAACATCAATGCGAAAACATTGTTTTATTACTGTGCTAGAAAACACTGATTGTTTAAACGCTCTTACAAAGGTAAGAATACTAAATTCATAATATAATATTTTATTGAAATTAATTTTCGACATCACTTTTTCACCAAAGCATAAAACCATTGTACTTAAACATTATCTTCGCTGAGGGCATTTTATCTCTACTATATATCTAAATAAGTGCAACGGTACAAAAAATGGTAATATATAAGAATAAATAAATACTTAAAATGTGTAAATCACCATTAATTATCACATAAATAAATTATTTAAGAAAAAATATAATAGAACATATTATATGCATTTATATTATAATAATTATATGCTTATTTATAATTACTGACATTAACATTAATAATTAATTAATCTCCCTCCAGACAAATCGATTTCTATTTACAATACAAGCAATTTCGAAAAACCCTGCATAAAACCATTTACATAAATCGTCTTATAATGAATTTTTCAGTCAGTCGTTGTCCTTGCATTTGTTAGAAACCTTTCCACATTGTTGAAGCATGTCGGACTTGTGCAAATTGGTTAAAGGAGAAGATGGGGTGCCTTATTTGAAGATCGGTAACGAAGGGTTAAGATTAGAGAAGGAAGATTTAGATGAGTGTCTCCTCGAACGGTCCAGACAAGAGCTCCGCGAATCGCCGGAAATTGTTAAAGAAGCAATGGCTAAATTAAGAGAACTTTTGGAAGGTATGTTTGGGTTATTGTCTTAAAAAAATTGACTCTTAATTTTAATAAAAATGTTTAATTATTATTGATTGAATTTAATGTTTAACTAGATCTATAATTATGTTGAACAGGGTTAAAAATTATCAGATAGTTATCGGATAATTTGGAACCCTGATGTTAAATAAATGTTTTTTATTAATTTTTTTACGAATGTGAAATATTCGTTTTGACTTTTGAATAATAAATCATAGAAAGGACATTTAGATCTTAATTTTTAAACTAGAATATAAATTATAATATACATATTTATTAGGTATGTATATTAAGCATTTTTTTTTATTATTTTTTTTTATTTTAAAGATTTGGGGGAAATGTCCCCCATGACCCGTTCCCACTGGATCCGCGCTTGTTGGCAAATGTTATTTTATATTAATATTTGATTTATATATATTGTGTAGATTAGCATCTTATAGAATAAGTCAAATATATTATTAAAAACTAAACATATTTGTGCAGTCACAAAATATTTTATTAAATTAAAATTTTAAATATTAAATTATTCGCACTATGTTGATGAACCGTAACCTTAATTATTGGTTATTCTGAGTAAATGCATAAATTAAAATAGATTAGATTTTCAATTGTAATAAATAGAATTATTCATTTTCTTTTTGCATATAGCATGCCCCTATGTTAAATTATATATTCAAATGTACCATATTTGCGATTCTATTGTTGTACTGTTTTTTTTAAATTGCCTTGGTAATTTTTGTTAAAATTGAACAACTAGCGAACATCGAACATATCTGAAATATTTTATGTACAATAACTACAACAACTAATGTAAATAACCACAAAGTACGAATGTTTAATATTGCAAAAATAAAACATTGCAATATGTTTTAATTTTAATAGTCATTATTATTAGCCAAGTCAATTAAGTTTTTTACTTCGGAACCCTCAGAAACAGCACCGATTTTGATGTATTTTTTTTTAAATATTCGTTATACATACCATTAATTTGAAATCAGAAACATTCCAACCGTCGGACTTAAAAAAGTTTTTTTTGTTCAAAATATAAAAAATAGTATATAAACTAAAAAAATACCGGCAAATCTTTATTTTGACAACGTAATCAGCGACCCTTAACCCCAAGGTAAATTTTTTTCGTCGAAAATCGAACCTAACATATAAAATCAATAAATTTTCTAAATTAGGAGGGGGGATTAAATTCGACCGCTGGAATGTTTTTGATTTCAAATAATACGGTATAACGAACATTTAAAAAAAACTTCATCCTCGTTTCTGAGGAATTTTGAAGATTTTCGAGTTTCATTGACTTTTCTATATATCTATAATAGATATGTTAAGTCAGGGGTTATTGTAAGAAAATTTTTCAACTGTAAATACCTTTTTTGCACTACACATAGTATATTTCTCTCTTACAAATGTGTGACTTTTTTTGCTCTACTTACATTTACACTTTTTTTATATTTTTCTTTCTACTTGCAATTTTTCAACTACACAAATTAGCTTTGACAACTGCAGTTTTCATTTTTGTTAAGTATATTATTATAAACATTACCTACATAATTGTATTAAATATTCAATTTATTAATTCGTTATTTTCAACAATCAGTTTTTACGTAAGGGTCAATCCATATGAACTGGTCCAGCACTGGTTGCTCGATCATTCTAAAAAAAATTGATTTTTTGTGTGTAATTACCCTAACATGTTGGTAGTTCGAAACGACCATAATTTTAATTTTATTGTTTTTTGTTTTCGCGTGACGGCCATATTTGTTATACAGGTCGCAGCATTTTTTGTACTTTAAAGGGTTCGCGGAAACTAAAATATCTCAGCTTCTATCAAACCTTTCAACACGGGACTAAAAGCAAATTGTTCAGAATAAAACGGGCTACAAGATTACTTCTAGACATTTTCACCTAAATGTTATCCAAAAGGGTGTTTATTTCAGCCTTAATTCTTAGTTCTATTTTTGAAAAGATCCCATTTTCAAGGGGATGTTTTTGCAAGAAGGGGAAAAGTTAACAAGTCAAATTATTTTTTACAAATAGGTCGGTACTAGTTGTATTCACACACTAAAGTTCAACTCTGAGACTTGCCCCCCTTTATTTTAAAAAATTCTCAAAATTTGAAAATTCGAGAAAATGGTACTTTTCAAAGCTAAATAACTCTGGTGGGGGACCAGATAAAAATCTGAAATTTTAGCCCATAATAGTACTACATAATGGTATTATGTACCAAAAATTTTGAGATTGAGATTTGACTACAAGCAGTGGTATTGCAACCACAAAAATGCATGTTTCAATGAGCGTATACATGTTGTGATTTTGTTTCAATAATAATTAAAACATGTTATATCTTTGTTATGAGTTACTTTAAGTTATTATATGTGTTATAAATTTTTAAAGCTGACCTAATTTTCTATCTAAAAATAAAATATATATAGGGTGTCACCGTTGAAAAACAAAAGTTAACATCATTTCCGGTTCAACCGGAAGTGACGGAAAATAAAAAATGAGATTTTAAAAACATTCAGAAAAAATACAATTTTTTTCTTCATTCAAGCATTCTTCTATTTCCAAGAAGAAAAAAGATAGTAATAGATATTATATTAATGTTGACACTCTGTATTAACATATGAACTCCTATTGAATATTGTGGTTGCAATACCACTGCTTGTAGTCAAATCTCAATCTCAAAACTTTTGGTACACAATACCATTATGTAGTACTATTATGGGCTAAAATTTCAGATTTTTATCTGGTCCTACATAAATGTAGCTTACACTATTATCTTTAAGAGTATCACACACCCAAAGATCTTCGCGACCTCCTTCCCTTTTTAAAAACAAATTAAAACTAAAAAACAAATTAAAACTCATACGCTAACAAAGAAGTAAATTGAATAGTTAATATCTCAGCTTGGAGCGATCGAGGAGACTCCAGTTTTTTTTTTAAATGTAGCTTACACTATTATCTTTAAGAGCATCACGCACTTAAAGACCTTCGCGTGCTCCTTCCCTTTTTAAAAACAAGTTAAAACTAAAAAAACAAATTAAAACTCATACGCTAACAAAGAAGTAAATTGAATAGTTAATATCTCAGCTTGGAGCGATCGAGGAGACTCCAGTTTTTTTTTAAATGTAGCTTACACTATTATCTTTAAGAGTATCACACACCCAAAGACCTTCGCGACCTCCTTCCCTTTTTAAAAACAAATTAAAACTAAAAAAAAACAAATTAAAACTCATACGCTAACAAAGAAGTAAATTGAATAGTTAATATCTCAGCTTGGAGCGATCGAGGAGACTCCAGTTTTTTTTTTAAATGTAGCTTACACTATTATCTTTAAGAGCATCACGCACTTAAAGACCTTCGCGTGCTCCTTCCCTTTTAAAAACAAGTTAAAACTAAAAAAACAAATTAAAACTCATACGCTAACAAAGAAGTAAATTGAATAGTTAATATCTCAGCTTGGAGCGATCGAGGAGACTCCAGTTTTTTTTTTAAATGTAGCTTACACTATTATCTTTAAGAACATCACGCACTTAAAGACCTTCGCGTGCTCCTTCCCTTTTAAAAACAAGTTAAAACTAAAAAAACAAATTAAAACTCATACGCTTACAAAGAAGTAAATTGAATAGTTAATATCTCAGCTTGGAGCGATCGAGGAGACTCCAGTTTTTTTTTTAAATGTAGCTTACACTATTATCTTTAAGAGTATCACACACCCAAAGACTTCGCGTGCTCCTTCCCTTTTTAAAAACAAGTTAAACTAAAAAAAAACAAATTAAAACTCATACGCTAACAAAGAAGTAAATTGAATAGTTAATATCTCATGCTTGGAGCGATCGAGGAGACTCCAGTTTTTTTTTTAAATGTAGCTTACACTATTATCTTTAAGAGTATCACACACCCAAAGACCTTCGCGTGCTCCTTCCCTTTTTAAAAACAAGTTAAAACTAAAAAAAAACAAATTAAAACTCATACGCTAACAAAGAAGTAAATTGAATAGTTAATATCTTAGCTTGGAGCATTCGAGGAGACTCCAGTTTTTTTTTTAAATGTAGCTTACACTATTATCTTTAAGAGTATCACACACCCAAAGACCTTCGCGTGCTCCTTCCCTTTTTAAAAACAAGTTAAAACTAAAAAAACAAATTAAAACTCATACGCTAACAAAGAAGTAAATTGAATAGTTAATATCTCAGCTTGGAGCGATCGAGGAGACTCCAGTTTTTTTTTAAATGTAGCTTACACTATTATCTTTAAGAGTATCACACACCCAAAGACCTTCGCGACCTCCTTCCCTTTTTAAAAACAAATTAAAACTAAAAAAAAACAAATTAAAACTCATACGCTAACAAAGAAGTAAATTGAATAGTTAATATCTCAGCTTAAAGCGATCGAGGAGACTCCAGTTTTTTTTTAAATGTAGCTTACACTATTATCTTTAAGAGCATCACGCACTTAAAGACCTTCGCGTGCTCCTTCCCTTTTTAAAAACAAGTTAAAACTAAAAAAACAAATTAAAACTCATACGCTAACAAAGAAGTAAATTGAATAGTTAATATCTCAGCTTGGAGCGATCGAGGAGACTCCAGTTTTTTTTTAAATGTAGCTTACACTATTATCTTTAAGAGCATCACGCACTTAAAGACCTTCGCGTGCTCCTTCCCTTTTTAAAAACAAGTTAAAACTAAAAAACCAAATTAAAACTCATACGCTAACAAAGTAGTAAATTTAATAGTTAATATCTCAGCTTGGAGCAATCGAGGAGACTCCAGTTTTTTTTTAAAATGTAGCTTACACTATTATCTTTAAGAGTATCACACACCCAAAGACCTTCGCGACCTCCTTCCCTTTTTAAAAACAAATTAAAACTAAAAAACCAAATTAAAACTCATACGCTAACAAAGAAGTAAATTGAATAGTTAATATCTCAGCTTGGAGCAATCGAGGAGACTCCAGTTTTTTTTTTTAATGTAGCTTACACTATTATCTTTAAGAGTATCACACACCCAAAGACCTTCGCGACCTCCTTCCCTTTTTAAAAACAAATTAAAACTAAAAAAACAAATTAAAACTCATACGCTAACAAAGAAGTAAATTGAATAGTTATTATCTCAGCTTGGAGCGATCGAGTAGACTCCAGTTTTTTTTTAAAATGTAGCTTACACTATTATCTTTAAGAGCATCACGCACTTAAAGACCTTCGCGTGCTTCTTCCTTTTTTAAAAACAAGTTAAAACTAAAAAAACAAATTAAAACTCATACGCTTACAAAGAAGTAAATTGAATAGTTAATATCTCAGCTTGGAGCGATCGAGGAGACTCCAGTTTTTTTTTTAAATGTAGCTTACACTATTATCTTTAAGAGCATCACGCACTTAAAGACCTTCGCGTGCTCCTTCCCTTTTTAAAAACAAGTTAAAACTAAAAAAACAAATTAAAACTCATACGCTATTAAAGAAGTAAATTGAATAGTTAATATCTCAGCTTGGAGCGATCGAGGAGACTCCAGTTTTTTTTTAAAATGTAGCTTACACTATTATCTTTAAGAACATCACGCACTTAAAGACCTTCGCGTGCTCCTTCCCTTTTAAAAACAAGTTAAAACTAAAAAAACAAATTAAAACTCATACGCTTACAAAGAAGTAAATTGAATAGTTAATATCTCAGCTTGGAGCGATCGAGGAGACTTCAGTTTTTTTTTAAAATGTAGCTTACACTATTATCTTTAAGAGTATCACACACCCAAAGACCTTCGCGACCTCCTTGCCTTTTTAAAAACAAATTAAAACTAAAAAAATAAATTAAAACTCATACGCTAACAAAGAAGTAAATTGAATAGTTATTATCTCAGCTTGGAGCGATCGAGGAGACTCCAGTTTTTTTTTTAAATGTAGCTTACACTATTATCTTTAAGAGCATCACGCACTTAAAGACCTTCGCGTGCTCCTTCCCTTTTTAAAAACAAGTTAAAACTAAAAAACCAAATAAAAACTCATACGCTAACAAAGTAGTAAATTGAATAGTTAATATCTCAGCTTGGAGCAATCGAGGAGACTCCAGTTTTTTTTTTAAATGTAGCTTACACTATTATCTTTAAGAGCATCGCGCACTTAAAGACCTTCGCGACCTCCTTCCCTTTTTAAAAACAAATTAAAACTAAAAAAACAAATTAAAACTCATACGCTAACAAAGAAGTAAATTGAATAGTTATTATCTCAGCTTGGAGCGATCGAGTAGACTCCAGTTTTTTTTTAAAATGTAGCTTACACTATTATCTTTAAGTGCATCACGCACTTAAAGACCTTCGCGTGCTCCTTCCCTTTTTAAAAACAAGTTAAAACTAAAAAAACAAATTAAAACTCATACGCTAACAAAGAAGTAAATTGAATAGTTAATATCTCAGCTTGGAGCGATCGAGGAGACTCCAGTTTTTTTTTTTAAATGTAGCTTACACTATTATCTTTAAGAGTATCACACACCCAAAGACCTTCGCGTGCTCCTTCCCTTTTTAAAAACAAGTTAAAACTAAAAAAAACAAATTAAAACTCATACGCTAACAAAGAAGTAAATTGAATAGTTAATATCTTAGCTTGGAGCAATCGAGGAGACTCCAGTTTTTTTTTTAAATGTAGCTTACACTATTATCTTTAAGAGTATCACCCACCCAAAGACCTTCGCGTGCTCCTTCCCTTTTTAAAAACAAGTTAAAACTAAAAAAAACAAATTAAAACTCATACGCTAACAAAGAAGTAAATTGAATAGTTAATATCTCAGCTTGGAGCGATCGAGGAGACTCCAGTTTTTCTTTAAAATGTAGCTTACACTATTATCTTTAAGAGCATCACGCACTTAAAGACCTTCGCGTGCTCCTTCCCTTTTTAAAAACAAGTTAAACCTAAAAAAAAACAAATTAAAACTCATACGCTTACAAAGAAGTAAATTGAATAGTTAATATCTCAGCTTGGAGCGATCGAGGAGACTCCAGTTTTTTTTTAAATGTAGCTTACACTATTATCTTTAAGAGCATCACGCACTTAAAGACCTTCGCGTGCTCCTTCCCTTTTTAAAAACAAGTTAAAACTAAAAAAACAAATTAAAACTCATACAAGTACGTATATGTCGCAAATTACAATAAACCTATAACTAACTATTTTTAGTTAATGCGACCTCAACAACATGGTTTACATTAATATTTATGTAAAAATACCATGGAAGCCTTAATTAGTACATTAATTAATATCATTTAAATAACATTAAATTATATAAAATATAAATATAAAAACAAAAGTTTTTTTTTGTTAGCTATAATAAATTTATAAAAAATCATCTTTCACATCAAATCCTGAGATAAATGGTTATCATGATAAATTGATTAACATAAGTTGCATATGCATGTATGTTAAGTTATTGTTTTTTTTTTCAGGTGAAGATAATTTAAAAGTCCCTGTAAACGATGATGTGTTTCTATATCAATTTTTAAGGCCTTGTAAATTCTACCCAGAAAGTGCATTTAAACTAGTAAGTGTAAATATTATTTTTAAATGTGATTTTTAAACTTCTAGGATTTTTTAAATTTAATATTAATGACCCTGAAAATATTTACAATCTGTTATGTAAATCGTAAATTTTCAAAATTTTTAGAAGATATAATTTGTAAATAGAAAAATTAATGAAATGGAGATCAAAATTCATAGATTCGTTTAATTTTGATTTCAGATTAAAAGATTTTACAAATTTCGTATAAAATTCAGTGATCTATGCAAAGACCTGCTACCAAGTAGAGAAAGAAAAGTATTTTCCCAAGGCATCGTTTCATTATTACCAAAACGAGGAAAAAATGGAGAAAGAATTATGCTTATAGAATCTGGCCGTAAGTATTTCAATTTTTTATTTATCCATAACTTCAAAATTTTTTTTTTTCAAAATATAATTATTTTTAATTTTTTTTTCCAAAGCTCCAAACAAATATCTGTAAACACCCTCATATTATTAGACCTTCGACTATACACATATTTTTAATAATTCATATTGAATACTGTCATTGACTTATACAAATAAATACATATATGTATTGTCGAATTAAAATTGAATATATATAATATATACCTATATTTTGTGTTTCCTATTTTTATGATTAAAATATTCCTGGCTAAAGAGGTTTTGCGTTTCGCCCAACGGCCAAAAAGAAAGTAATAAAAAATGTTCAGAAATAATTACGGCCTCTATACACCATCCAATCTGCTAGGCCGATTTGTCGGGAGCTAGTGTGGGTACTGCAGATTGGGTCGTGTATAGGCAAATCGGGCAGGTTGTTTGGTGTATATGTTACCGGCAATGTATGTAATTCAGGCATTCTATAGAATTCCTAGGAATTCTATACAATGCCTGAAGATTTCAGGCAAAGTATGAAATATTTGTTTAATAGAAATTTATTATATACTTTGCCTAGGCATTCTATAGAATCCCTAGGAATTCTATAGAATGCCAAGATAATATTAGGAAATGTATGAAATAAAAGACAAAATGATATTAACAAAGCAGATAGGTGTTATTTAATTAATTTTAAAATGTCCAAATTCATATTATGTAAGATTTAGGTCTTTCATTGTTAAAATAACAAAACCACATAAACAATAGTATAACATTTGATATTTATTATAATAAATAAATAAAAATACATTTTAAACGAGGTGACAGATAATATTTTTTTATACCTATATTTTTATCTATTCTCACTTTATTTTAATTATCAAAATATATTATTTTAATTTCCAGCACAATAAATATTCTTGTAAAAAAAATTCTGAAAGAGCCGGAAATCGGATTAAAATTACATACTATTAATTTTTCACTGGACGAACGCAAGAAAAAAAGTTGAATAAAATTTAGTCGAATTAAAATGACAGCAATTTTTCGTCGGACCAACAAAAGAACTTACGTATTTTTTTATACAGCCGTTTCTGAGAACACTGTGCTACTTTACTGGACATACACATACATACATTTTTCTATTATATAACACGTAAATATAAAATGTTTATTTTGATAAATAAATCAGTATTGTACCGACAATACTGAATTGTAATCTAGAAACCTACCTACAGCTATTGAGAATGAACCAAGATTTTTTAATTGTATATTTGCATCAGTATTTTATAACATAAAGTAAGGCAACATTTGTACCTGGACCAAAATTGATTGATTCACCCTATTTATGTTTATATTTCATACATTGCCGGCTATAAATTAGGTATTCTATAGAATGCCTAGGAAATGTATATAATTAAATTCATTTCATGCCTGGTGATTTTAGGCATTCTATAGAATACCTAGGAATTCTATAGAATGCCGTATTTCATACATTGCCGGTAACATATACACTACCTTACAGTCAACAACGAATCGAGAATTATGTTAAAATACAGAAAATTATGAAAATATTTATTTCTGTTCATTATATTATTTTTGACATGAAATATAAATAAAATTCGAATTACTTTTAAACATTGTAAATTAAAGAAAAACGGCCAAGTTAAAAATTATAGGTAATAGTATTATCTATAATGCATGTTCTATTCATTTTTTCGAAAAAACTAATTTTTGAAAAAAAAATTTATTATAATTCAAATGGTTCATAACAGAGAAGAAATCTACAGTTTATGTCCCATTCATTTTATTCTATGTTTTATAAGTTTGTCAGAAATATGTTTTAATAAAATAAGAATCACACTGTTCACTGTCAGGATTACGTATAAGAAAGTCCCGTGGCTCCCATGGCAGATATTTTACATATTAATAATATAATTATTCTGATAAAAAGAAACTAGTAACCGGTTATGTGTTTTTCGGTTCGGTTCCGGTTCGAATTCAAAATCAACTTATAAATTTTGGTTGAGTTCCAGTTCGACAAAAAAAATTGTTCTGGAATGGGTTTGGTGATTTCTACATATTATGTGTTTTTCAGATAAATGGAAGCCGAAACTGGTAACTCTGAATGAAATCTTCAAGGCAGTTATGATTTCACTTCAAGCGGCAATGTCTGAACCGAGGACGCAAGTGACCGGCGTGAGCGTTATCATCGACATGGACGGACTTTCCCTTTCACACGTGATGCAGTTCGGACCAACTTTTGCCAAAATGGTCATTGACTGGGTCCAAGTAAGATACAATTTATTAGATATCGTTGCAAGTAAGGTGTGTAATCACGCAAAATTTATTTTCCCGCGGGAATTTGGAACCTAACTATTTCTATAGGGAATATTCTCTTGAGCATCTGAGGCTTGGTAGGTGGACTCCATCCCCCTTAGTCCGTTACTGGATATCCAGATCTAATTAATTAATTATCTAAATTATCTATGTCTGCAATTAAATAGATTTTTTTGAGTGATTTAAATTGTTTAAAAATGGGAATTTCTATTCTAAATTTTTAATTCGAATTTGATTTATGATTTAATAGATTTTTTTTATTTCAGGAATGTATACCAGTTAGACTGAAGAGTGTTCATATAGTCAAACAACCTTATGTGTTCAACATGGTGTGGGCTATTTTTAAGCCATTTATAATAGAGAAATTAAGAAAAAGGGTAAACAGAAATAATTATTATTGTTTAAATAATATTTATAACTTCTTAGGAGTCATCCATAAAATACGTCACGCAAAATTTACGTATTTTGTATTCCACCTTCCCTCCTTGTTACGCTACATCACATTTTTTTCAACCCCCTACCTAATAATACGTATCAAAACCTGAACCCTCCCAAACGAAGAAAATTATCAAAATTGATGTAGGTATTTCAAACGTCACGTTTGTTCGGACCCCCTCCCCCTACTCGTCATATTTCATCACGCTAGACAATTTCCCCTTTTTTACGTACGTATTGTATGATATTATAAGCAGTTGCCAAAATATTACTAAAATATTTTTTCACAAAAAAAGTGGCTAACAATAAATGAAAAATATAATTGTATCTACCCGATTAATAATCGCGGAGTTAATCGCTTAGGTTTATACATACAATTTTTTTTAGATTCATTTCCACGGCAATGATCTACAATCATTGATAAATTTCGTAGGAAAAGAAAGTTTATCACCTAAATATGATGGAACAATGATTATTCCAGATTTTCCTGGAAGTTTACTATGTGATCTATTATGTTATTATGAAAAAGATTACGAATGTAAGTATATTTATAGGCTTTTTAGGTATCAGTGTTCCTTCTAATATATTTTTCATCTGGGCGGGGTCCAGAACGTGCTGTGGGCCAAGTATCATAGGATTCTAATACATAAAATAAATTAAAGTTCACTTTGGTATAATCTGGGTTTATAGTAATATGCCAGATTACACAAAAGCCAGATACACGGATACGAAATTATGCGACCTGATCCGCGGATACGGATATCTGGCATACCACTAGTTTTTTTTTGATAAACTTTGATATTCAAAAAAAATTTACTTAATTTAAATACATGCATGTAACCATGTTGTTTTTTTTTAAAAAAAAAGGTGCCGGAACTCACTTCTTGTTAAGATTTTTACTAAAGAAAATCATATTCAAATAATATCATCTAAATTAAATTTAAACCAGCTTTTCCTATGCCATGAAAAAAGGCGCCGAACGCCGGTCCACCGCGTTACATTAAAAAAAATGCCCTGTAAATAACTTATAATAGATACCTATATGGTCGCTCAGCCACCCATCTCAGATGGAACATTGCAAGTCATAATATATATAAAATGATTAACAATAACAAATAAATTATTATTTTTAGATTCAAATTCATTAGGATATACTAAATGAAAAGGGATAAGAACGCTAATAAAATATCGTATTATAGAAGAAAATATTTTATATTTACTTATTCATTGATATCTCAATACCTAATTAATTTATAAAAATAATTTTTTATAAATATATACTATATTATTATGTACATTATATTATATATTATTTAAATAAAATTTATTTACATATTTGAAATTTTATTTTTTATAACATTGAGATTTTAAAAACTGAAGGTTTGGCTCCATCCTACATCTATGGGCTCCATTCGCAGAGGCTCGTTCGTACTGTATTTCTGCTCAAGTGAGTACCCAGCTTTAGCCACGTGTTTTAACAGAAGAACATCCCACTATTATTTTTAATACATAATACATATCTACATGTTTAGTTTGTGATATTACTGAACAACTCTACTCAATAAGCTTTTATGTAAATCAAAACTGATTTAGTATGTATTTTTATTAATTAATTTAAAGTCTTAACCTTCAAATAAATAACTGAAAAAGTTCGAGATAGTTATTATTATGGGTAGTGAAATTGAAAATGATATACAATTTAAAGGAAATGATCCTGGAGCCACAAAATATGGAAATTTTATTAATTATTATTCGTTTCATCCACCGGAAAATCGTATAACACTATTTCCAACTGATATATGGAATGTAGATCAAAATATGTTTGTCGGATTAGATATAGGATGTAATTCAGGGGTAAGGTATTTTTTCAAGCTACAATATGATTTTATTAGTACTTTTATTAATTTCAGTAGAACCTGACACAGCATATATACAATTTCCTGACTGAGATTTTAAACAAAAATACAGAAGTTCATATGCTGGGTATAGATATCGATCCGTTATTGATAATAAGAGCAAATGAAAACAATAATTATAAAACTAATATTATTTATAAACAATTAGACTTTATGAATGATAAAGAAAGACAAAATATAATAAATTCTTATATGAATGAGCTGAGAATTGTAAGATTTAATGCAATTTTTTGTTTTTCGATAACTATGTGGATACACTTGAATCATGGCGACGAAGGTCTTAAAAGATATCTAAAGACTATTTCTGATTATACAGATTTGATAGTAATAGAACCACAACCATGGAAATGCTACAAGTCTGCAGTAAGAAGAATGAAACGTAGTAATTTTGATTTTCCGTTATTTAAAAGTTTAAAAATACGAGAAAACATATTGTTATTTATAGACGAGTACTTGCAAAATGAATGTAAATTTGATAAAATAACAGAAACTACTTTGACTGAATGGGGGAGAAAAATAGTATTTTACAAAAATAATCAAAGATGATGACTTTTATTATTAATTATAAATGTTTTGGTATCAATCTGATAAAATTGGATAAAGTTCAAATAAAAAAAAAAAATGTATTCATGAGTTTGTCAGAAGAGCATAGAAAATTAAATAGAAGAGCAAACATGTTTCTGAAATAACAAATTTTCCTATGTAATATAATATAATAAAAATACTACATTTTTGTGTATTATATATTTCTTTTAAAAATTTCATGTACAATGCTTAATTTTAATTGCTAATCTTGTTGTAATATTGTAGTTAGTTAACGTATTTCAGAAAGTAACATGGCTTATATTTACAAAAATAAAAACAGGCCTGCTTATTGATATTACCAATTACCAGAATTTAAATTTGTAATTACAGTAACAATTCATATTTATTTAGGTATTAAGTTATAAAGTTCAATATTTATATCTTAATAATATTGCCAGTGTGTATTGCAGGTTCACTTTGGGTATGCTATACAAGTGTCACGTGTCTGACCGCAACTGCAAAAACACACAAAATCGAACCTGTAATATCTAGCACAACTTAATACACATTGTATTTTCACGTATTCAAGAGATTTTATGCTGAATCTTATATAAAAATATTAGTTATAATATAATCTATTGAACACCTAATTTAAATCAGTTGCTAAAATTATAACACCGATTTATTTAAAAATACAATTTATAATTTCATAAATAATTAAATTAAAATAAATACTTTCAAGACGTTACTTCTTCTGTTGCCCCATCAAATTCTAATTTAACATCTTCATGTAAACCTTCAACATCAACTTCAGATTCTGGGGCGTTTAACATATTTAATGTGACCTCAGATTTATTCATCATATTTTGTTGCTGTGATTGTTGAATAGACTGTTGTGTCGGTTGAACATTTGGTGTAGTCCGTACAGGGATACCAGCATCTTCAAATGCTTTTTTTTTTAATGTAGCACGAATTTGTTGACTAAAAATAATGATGATTTAAAAACAGAAATTTCGGATGAAGAAATTGAGGCTAATCATAGAACTCACACTGTTCTTATTTTTATATGTTCACTAATTTTATTTAACTCATCGCCAAAAGTCTTAACCGCTAATCTGAGCATCTCAATTTCTACATCAGTCCATTTTCTAAAATAATAATTAAGTTTATATATCACAATTTAATAATATTTACAACATTCAACCAAAGGTAATTTTTTTAAAATGAATTGAGGAGTGTTCAAAAATTTTCAGGAACTTTTTGAATATCAATCATACATAGGATAAGAATATATATTACAAAAAATGACAGAAATTTATAATTGAAATAAAAATTACCCAGCTGGTGACTCTGCATTGGGATGTAGCTGCATAGTTAAATCTCCTAATTTATTAAAAGCAGCTCCCGCCGCTGTAAATATTTCTCCAACCTAAAAAGACGCCGATGTTTAACTATCGTTATTTAAAAAAAAATGGAAAATATATCATTATAAACATGCATGACCGTTACTCACTTTCGTAGCCGAATTCATTCTTTTAAACGCAAATTACGCTTTTTTCTTTTAAATATAGAAATTTCAATAATTCAAAATTAATAAATTGACAATTCTACAAAACATCCCGTACCACAGACTGTAGTACGAGTTAAAGAAGTTTGTAAAAACTGTTGGTATATTTTATCTATGAAATTCAAATATATTCTTTGCAAATATTTTATTTTACATACTTATAACTCTTATAACGCTTTAAAATTATTATTTTGTGTTTGTTAACATGATATAAACTAATAATAATAATTTAATTTTCCATGTTCTGTGGAATTTTTTTTAAATTTGAAGTTACTTTACAATATATAGGTAATCTAAGAATTGTATAGAATATATTGCATACATAAAATAAAAAATTCAATTAATAACTAGTACGTCAAATAAATATATACATATATATTTTTTATTCAAAGACTAAAAATTTTAAAATAAATGATTTTTTTTTATTGAGAACCAAACCAGAATAACCAACATAAAAATTTGACAACAAAGGATTGTCATGATCGTCATGTGTCAACATTTCACACACTCGTGTGACGTTTTATCCGTGCCTGCTTTTCTAATGCGGATATAAAACGATACAATACAAAACATCATAAAATTAAGTATATGGGTGAAACGTGTATTAGCAAATATAATATGGAATTGTAAATTTTGCACATTGTTATCTGTAAGAGTAAATAATAATTTTAAAGGGGGGTGTATTAAGCATATGTGATATCACTGATTAGTTTACATGAGTCTACATATTGATGATCTCATATTTATACCGATGAATTAGTTGATAAAACGTTTTTAGTAGTTTATGTGATCCTGTTTTAACATAATGGAGGGTGCTACGTCTATCAACAGGGATTCTTCAGATACAGAATTAAATGAATATGAAGAAACACCTCCATCATCTTGCTGTGATCCTAGAGGCTGTTTTCAGCGATTCCTTGCTTTAATTTTAATGTGTGTTCTTGGTTTTGGTAAGTTAATTTTTAATTACATAATAATCTTATCAATAATAATTGATTCCATAATGCACATGCACATTTCTTTGTGTTTACAAACAAATACAATATACATGTAGTTACACACATGTTGATATACAAAAGTAAATAAATAACATATCTATAAATAACATTCAGCTTTAAATATATGTATACATTTTTGTATACGCATATTTTGATACAAAAATTATGTTTAAAAAAAAGTGACCTTCAAATAAAATGTTAAATTCTTTTTATATTAAATTTTAGATTTTGAAAGTGAAATATTCAATATGAAAATGCTGTTATTTTTTTTAAAATAAATATTTATATTTAAAGTCCATTGTTATGGTTTGTTTTACAAATCGCATAGAATTACTCACTATTAACTGGGTTATGTACTTTGCACTAATGAACTTTAAAAGATTCTTTAGTTATATGTAGAATGACGGAAAAAATATAATGTATTTGATATCGAATAATTATCGCATGTAAATATTTATACATTTACATTTATCTCTTACATAAATAGTACATAAGTTGGATGAATTATGTACTTATAATGTTTTTATTTATATGTATTTATCTTATGAAATGGAAGATATCATATTTTTGCATATTTTGATTAATGATTTTATTAGCATAATATATGAAACAGAATTTTGTTTTTAACTTATGCTGCAATATTTTGTTTTATTAAATTAGTCATATAGGTCCTATTGATAATTTTATAAATGTGTATATTTTTTTTAGCATTATTCAGTTATGTATTAAATTTTAATTTTAGGTTCATATTATTGCTATGACAATCCTGGAGCATTACAAGATAATTTTAAGAAAGATTTAAATCTAACGACAACTGATTTTGTTATGTTATATTCTATTTATTCATGGCCGAATGTTATACTATGTTTTGTAGGTGGATTTTTATTAGATAGGTATGAGTACTTATAAAATTTAAATATGATAAATGAATAAAACAATTTATTTATTTCAGTGTGTTTGGCATACGTTTAGGTACAAATATTTTTATGATAATAGTACTTATAGGACAATGTATATTTGCTTCAGGAGCTTTATTTGATACATTTTGGTTGATGATTGTAGGACGTTTTATTTTTGGGTAAGTTTTAACCATGACTACAGTTAAGCGTCGATTACATTGAGCAAGTTTACAAGCTAACAAGCCAGCTTTTTTACAAGTTGCTTGTAAACTCTCTCAGTGTAATCATGTTCACAAGCTAACAAGCCAGTTTTTTTACAACCTGGCTTGTTAGCTTGTAAACTCGCTCAATGTAATCGACCCTATAGATATAGAGTAAAACATACATTATATTTTAAAAACATCTGCCAAGTAAATGGACAGTGCTTCCTTATTTTAAATTTACCAAAGGTAGTTAATTATTGATAAAAACCGATAAAGTGTTTAGATAAATTACCTGGCATTGGATAACCATTTAATTATATATACAATTTTACTAAAAAATATTAGTTCAAAATTGTTCTTAAGACGCTTTGATTATTTTTTCATATATTTTTAATTTTTCATTATTTAATTACTGTGAATCTTAGATAAATATTTTTTATTTTCATTGACATAGGCTTATTTATTGTTTTATTAATAATGGAATTAGAATTGTGGAAGCTTCTTTGAAAATAATATTAAATTTTATTTATACTTTTATTACGATCATATAACTGTTAATAAAAATTATTTTTGTCTGTACAAAAAGATTTGTTTATTTTTAATTATTCTATTTTTAGTGTTGGGGCTGAATCTTTAGCGGTTGCACAAAACAGTTATGCAGTATTATGGTTTCGCGGTAACATTTTAAATTTTGTATTTGGAGTTCAACTAAGTTTTGCTCGTGTTGGATCGACAGTAAATTTTCTTACAATGGAACCATTATACAACTATGTAAATAATTACTTTCAAGGTTATGAATGTACTGGAGTGGTTTTATTTATAGGTACGTTCATTTGTTATATTAATGGCAAAGTATATATTATATTTACAATTTGTATTATTTTAGCTGCAACGACATGTTTAATATCATTAGTGTCTGCACTATTACTTGGATGTATGGATAAACGGGCTGAACGTATTTTGAGGAGAAATGAAAATTCAAATGGTGAAGTTATAAGATTTAGAGACATTAAAGATTTTAAAGCTACTTTTTGGATGGTATCTGTTATTTGTGTTGCATATTATGTTGCCATATTTCCATTTGTGGCATTAGGAAAGTAAGTAAAAATTGTAGAGTAAAAATCAGAATCAAATTAATTTTAATTTTAATATTTCAGAGTGTTTTTTATGAAAAAATTTAACTTTGCTCCCCAAGATGCCAACACAGTAAATAGTATACTGTATATAATATCAGCTGCAGCTTCGCCTGCTTTAGGTATATTTATCGATAAGTTGGGACGAAACATTCTATGGGTATTTTTATCTGTTATTGCGACAATATCAGCCCATGCAATACTTACTTTCACAATGCTCAACCCTTACGTTGGAATGGTAAGTTAACTTTTTTCACATTTGTTTTTAATATAACAATTATTATTTTTATTAATGTTTCAGGTTACTATGGGTTTGGCTTATTCAGTTTGTGCAAGCAGTTTATGGCCATTAGTATCATTAATCATTCCAGACCATCAGTTGGGTACTGCATATGGAATGTAAGTAATGAGTTCAGAAGCAAAATTTATATTATAGTCTAGAAGTTTGAGTAAAATTAAAAAATTTAAGAATGTTCCAGAGGTTTGAAGTATTCACCAAATGGTAGAATAATAAATATGAGTAGCCAATACCTGTTCTCCAATCTTATTGAAACAAGGTCATAATAAAAAAAGTGTTAAAAAAAATAAAAATACATATACATAATAAAAAAATTCTGTTTTCCATTTTACTTTCTATTTTTATAATCTGTTTATGAAAATCTCCTTTTCAACTTATATAAATTTAATTTTAGATGTCAAGCTGTGCAAAATTTGGGATTAGCAGTAGTTTCGATTGTTGCTGGTATTATTTTTGATAATGGAGGATACATATGGTTAGAAATATTCTTTATGCTATGTTTGGGAGTGGCTTTACTTGCCACAATTGTTTTATGGGTAATGGACAGTTCAGGAACTGGAGTATTAAATATGTCACCATACGAACGTGAAATACACGAATGTAACAGAAGGTACGGATATTATAGTATTTGTTAATAATTTGATGTAGGTATTAATACGCCATTCAAATTTCAGAGCGACTGAAATTCTTGAACAAGAAAAGTTACTGTCGTCAAGTGGAGGTCCAATTGGACCAAACGACCTTTTACAGGCTTCAAGTTCAGACTTTCATATACGAAATAGATACTTATCTCGAATAGGAGCAAATGTAAGTAAAACTGTGATTATTTTAAGTTCATATGTATTTAAATTTATAATTTTTGTTTCAGTTGCCATCTCATTATAACATTAAATCTAAAGGTTTAGCATATAGAGCTCTTCGGTAAAATTTATCATACGTAGAGACAATGTTTGTATGTTGTGGACGAGTGGATGGCTAATGATATTAGAATTATTTTAAGGATCAGAATTTTTATCGAATCACATAAATTTTATCAGAGTATTTCTTCGGTTGAAGATTTAAATGAATTAATTGTTTAGATTTTATATCTGAATGTTTGTGTATAAATTAGCTAGATAAGATCATATATTAATCTACTAGACTAATATATGATAAGATACATATATCATAATTATTAAAACATTGTGCTCTTATTTATTATTTAACTGTTTATATGAATATTACTGATCTTATCAAAAATGATACTAATCAAAATATTTTGAATTACTAAAGTGGAGCAATAGAAGACTGTATTGAGATAAAATTGCTCACAACAAGTGTCTTCCATGATAATGAATTTTTATTTCTAATTATATAATGTAATGTATTGTATTTTTGATATTTCGACTGAATAAATTATTTTTAGTTTATACAGAAATAATTATATATTAAATCAAACTTAAATAGTTTTAAAATTAGCCCGTTCTTCCTTATAATTTAGTAATGTGAATATTTTTTTCCCCTGTCTTATTACAATTTATAATGATTCTATAATTTCTTCACTTCTGCCTTTATTAACTCATGTAGTCCACATTATTTTTATGTAAATTATGGTATTGTTTCAAACTGTATATATACTTTTGACTTTGGAAGCACTGTACAGAAAAAAAACTACTCTTAGGATAACATATGTACGATAAGCACGACTAGAAGAAAAAATTGGCATAGTTTGAGCCAAATCCGTCAAATCCCATTTTCCATAATAATTAATTTTAAAATATTTATTTTCTTAGAATGAACATATAGTATGACTGAATGGGTTAACTAAAATATAGTATTAATAATAGTTATTTTTCTAAATAATATATTATGACAAAATACATTAAATTAGATAAAGTTCTTCATTCATCAGATTTTATTATTTTTTATTTTTGGCAAAAATCAAAACAACCAGATTTTTTTTCGTTTAAACTTTGTTAATTGTTTTATTTATAAAGTTAGTCAGGGTACAGTAATAGTTTTTTTTTATTATGGCTAAATGAATGTAATTTACTTATTTTTGATATGAATGAAGAACCAGTAACACAGAACGTCTTTAATATATTTTTCGACAGTAGCAATTTGATGTTGTAAATACTAATTGTTTTGTATTTTTTATTTTAAATGTAAAATTTGCTACTTTTTGGTTTCGACGACCACCACTGTAAAGAACTAATTAAATACAAAAATATAGATATCCATATCATATATTTCATATTGTATATAATTTATAAATCTAGCATAATAGTCATTTACCAAATAGATAATGTGATTCCATGTGTGTATGTATGTATATTTAATTCCTATAAATTGAGTAATATATCTAAGGTATAAGTAAACATAAAAAATTCTATAATTTTGAGAAAATTATTTTATATTTTTAATTTGTTGTATAATTGACTTGAGAAAAATTTATTTTTACATTACTTTTACTTTAAAAAATCCATATACAGTGAAACTTCTCTAAATGAACCAGTTACGGTTATTAAAAATATGAGGTGATCTTTTGCAGAAAAATTTTATCTAAAAAAATATGAATGGTTCAATCAAATAGTGATGTTTTAACAAAGAAGTCAGTTCAAGAAGTTTCACTGTAACTGTAATTAGTTAAACTAAGTTATTGTTTAGTTGTATTGTAAAAAGTAGAATAATTTTGTTTTGTATAATATAAAATAAATGTAATTTTTAGAAAGAATAAATATTTTAAATTAACTCTTTATATAATAAATTCATAATGTCTTATGCCCGGTATTATAAAGAGTTTTTTCAAGTGCAAGAGTTCTGGTTATCTATTTATCTATCGCACCCACAGACGTAGTGAATGAAATTGTATATATGATGACCTTGACCTTGATGCATGTGTGTTAAATAGAAATCAATGGCTTAAAATAAGTTCTGACGAGTGTACTTCATAAAATGCATAGCATTTACATTACTATACATTAAGGATACTTTTATACATTTATTACCACTGCTCTAGAATCCTGAGTAAATTCATAATTAGACACCTTGCAGATAACGTTAGCTCCCAAGCAAATTCTTTATAATACCAGGCATTAATATATGTCTTTGATATTCTCATTAAAAATAGCATTTAGTATGAAAGCAAAACTAGACTGGCAACACAATATGAAATTTTTACAAAAATTTCATGTATAGTACTTAAAAAAACAATCATGCAGTTTTAAAATTATATATAATTAAGAAATGAAACATCTTTATTAACTCTAGACAGAACTGATCTACACTGTAATGAAAAATTAGATAAACATCCAATCAGTAGGAGAGGAGTTAATAAAAAAGTTGTACAGGATAGACATAAACAAATAAATAAATATATGCAAGTTTATATTATTATTTTATTTTTTATTTTAAAAATACAGAGAAAACATTAACAATTTTCTTATTATTTAATATTATTTACAACGATGATTACATTATATACAGTAAATGATGGATAATTTATGTTATTATACATGGCATCAATTAATTTTTATAATTTTACAGCCCTGTATAATTCATATCTGGCAAAATGAATTGAAAATAATATACTTTAATATATAATTTTCATATTCAACCTTTTCTTTTTCTGAAATATAAAATAAGTATGTAAAAAAACTTTAACCCTTTCGTTACGAGGAGCATGCGTAAATATGTATATATAGATATATAGGTCCAATGAATGAGCGTATATTTTCGATATAAGTTTTTACTGTGTTATATGACGAGAAAGGTATATATTTAATTTATTCATGTATGTTTGTTACGAGGAGTGCCCATAACAAAAAGGTTAATTGACAAAGGCAGTGTTTGATTAATATATTAAAAATAACATTTATTTACTCATAATATCAGTTATTTTTCAATACGAAGTCATTAACATATTACGTTGTTTTAATACTAAAAACATTATAGTATTAAATTTCTTATATAAATAGAATGTAGTTTTTTCATAATTTATTATTAATAGTAAAAAAATAACTGTAAAAATATAATTGTAACATACTGTTTATAGTAACATCAATACCGAAATTCTCATTGCTTAATTTTAAAAATGTAAAAACAGTATGTTTCGTATAAGGTATATTTTCACATTGCAGCGTATTTATACAAAACTTTTAAAGCGATCAACTTACGTCAATTTTAAACAAATAAGATTTTCCTGATAAAGTTATTTTTATTGTTTATAGATTTAAGAATATACTGTAAAAACTTTGCAAAAAATACTTACTGATTAAACAACATTATTATAATAATAAAGTACAAAATATCTCATAACAAAAATCCACTGTTTTCATTAAAATTCTAAATATGATAGTTAAAAAATTTCATATTTTATGACTTATTTGGACAATCAATCAAAGTAAATACACACAAAATTCAAATATTTGTCCTCACTATTTTTTTAATTTGCTTATCTCTGTAATGTTTCCACATGGTTAACCCTTTTACGTACAAAGGACATATGTGTCCATTATAGTTTATTGTAATTTTGCACGTTAATTTAATAACTTAATATGCAAAATTACAAAAAACTATAAGGGACAAATATGTCCCTTGTACGTAAAAGGGTTAAATCATATTTGTATGACATATGAATGTATTGTCCACGCTGAATTGTAAAAAACCTTATAATTACTAATATAAGGAACAAAGGCATATCCAGAGATATCTTGAGTGTTTAGTTATAAATTAAATGTATATGTTACCGGCAAAACCCAAATTTAGACAAAACGAGGTTTGTTTGACTATTTGAAAACAGTTTGTTGCAGCGGAGTTTGAAAAGTATATTAACCCCCAGCTTTGCAACAAGAGATTGGGCCTGCAGAGATTTTCTTATCTAAGGGCAGTTGATTGTAAAATTAGTTTTGCCGGTAACATAAATTTATTACAAATCTCAAAATTCTGAAAATATCGACGTGGAATGAATCCCAATTAAAACATTAATGACTATTTAGAAATTTATTAGTTAGTCTATGGGAACGTAAGTACTCTGGTGCAATTTCTTGAAGCCAATCAGGATCGATCGTAGAAATGTTATGCATATAACATTTGCCTGTTGAAATGATTTCTGTGTAAACAATATAGTTAGGGAAAGTTCTATGTAAAACTGAACTCGGATGTATTATAACTTGCTTCTTTGTATTCAGCTAAAATGATTTGTTTATTTTATATACAATATATACTGGGGGGCAACAAAAAATACCTGAGTTCCAAAATAAATCAAAGGGATCAGGTTTTATAGTAAAAACTTTTACAATTAACATATTTCTCTTAAACTTAATCTCTTTGATTTATTTTAAGGGTCCAATCATTTTTTCTCACCCTGTATAATACATATGTTTTACAACTTACCGCAACATATTTCTTTTCATTATGTAGCTCTGCAACATTCATAAAAAAACCAGTGAGTAAACATTTCCGAACTTGATCCATGTTACTTCCGCAAGATGATGTTTGGATTCCGCACCTTTGACAAATTTCAACCAACTGATTTCTTACCTCTGTTGCGTACATTAAGTTCCTAATATTTAAAAAATTTTCATGGCACCATAGCTTCTTTTCATTTGTACTGTTATAAGTTCTATAAATGTTCAATAAACTAATATGATCTCCTAAATTGGACATATACTTTCTGCGTGCTAATATTGCTTCTTCTTTTTTCATCGGCGGTGAAATATAAATATTATCACTTGATAGGAGAGCTATTATCGATAACATTTCTTCTACACATCCGTATGTAGGAGCAGATAATAAAATTTTACTAAATTTGGGATCTAAAGGAAACGATGCCATATTTTTTCCTAATCGAGTTAATGTTATAGTATTTACATTAATAGCCCTGAGTAAAATTAATTGCTGTATTGCAGATTCTATAGATTCTTCAGCCGGTTTGTCCATAAAATCAAAGTTTTTTATGTCGATTTCTAGTGCTAATAACTGTAATACTACATTTGATAGATTACATCTCTGTATTTCTGGTATTGTGTTTTTATGAAAGTTAGTAAATTCTCGTTTCGTGTACAGTCTATAACAGGAACCTTCAAATTCACGTCCGGCACGGCCTGTTCTTTGTATCGCTTGAGCTTGAGATATTTTTTGAACTCTGAGCATATCTAAACCAGTTCCTGGATGGTGCGTTCTTAAAAAAACAAATTTTAATTATTTTTCTAACCTATTACCAAATTTTGAATTTGACAGGATTTTTTACCTTGCTTTAACCATTCCACTGTCAATGATATACTTAATTCCACTAATAGTCAATGAAGTTTCTGCTATATTTGTACTAAGAATCACTTTCCTTGAACCTGGAGGAGTTGGTTTAAACACATTTAGCTGCTGATGGTTAGGTAGACCAGCATATAGGGGATAAACTTTAATTGTAGGCCCTGTAAATTCTGGGTCTTTAACAATTACCCGTATATTTTGTGCAACACTTTCAATTTCTTCTTGACCTGTTAAGAATACAAGTATATCTTCGCTGAAATATGAATAAAATACAATTGGTCTTTGAATTTAAACAAATATATGAAATTTAATGTATGAATTAAGATCAATTGAATTTGTTGTTATTAAAAAATATCGAGTTGTAGTGCAATCACTTTCTACCAGGTGAATACAAAAAAAAATAACGTCTCCTGTTCGGTGACATAGATGATCTTGAACTCTAAATCACAGTTTTGTAACAGTTTTGAAATGTTTGCTATATAATCTAGAATTATGAATTTGTGATTTCTAGTTCCATCCAGGGAAAAAATTAATGATCCGAGTAGATCCAATTTGATCTAATTAGATCAAATTTTGTACAGTTAGATCTGCTTGGATCTGATGGCATATTTAATTACATCTGGATATTTCATTGACACTGGTTAAATCCAATTAAATCTGAAACATATTTCCTGGATACTAGTTAGATAATTTCACTTTCTAACTATATTAATTTTTAGTTAGTGTTAATGTAGATATATTTAAATAAGATAGTGTAATAAGCTATGCTATTTAATTAGATATTTATAATTGATAGGTCCAGTACAAATTCTAGGTGTTCCTTATGAAAATTTTTGTAGATATTCATTGATTAGCATTTAAATATTTGTTAGGGATCAGATCTAATTAGATCTGACATATTTGAATCCAATCAGATTTTATTGGATTCAATTAAATCTAGTTAGATCATTCCATTTTTGGGATCTGATAGGCTAAAGAAATTTTGATCTAATTAGATCCTGGGATATTGTCAAACAGAAGAAATTTTTTTAAATCCACGTGGTATTCTCATTTAGTTAAGGATAAGGAGCTACATATCATCATTACTAGTCTACCTATAAAAGTTTAAAATAAAAATATTCTTACTTGGCTGGTGCTTTTTTATGAATTTGAAAAATAGTTATAAGACAAGCGTACTGATAATCTTCCTGATTTTTAACTGAATGATAAACATTAACTGGAAAAGTTTTTCCTTCTAAATATATGGGTTTACAATTATTAAAGTATTTTGAAAAATGATCTACATCCATAGTTGCTGACATAACGATGATCTGAACATAAAAACATTATATAATTAAATTATTGATACAAAACAAAACATATATGCCAGGTATTATCAACCAATATTCACTATCTCAATGAAAAATGTACATAATATGCGTTGTAATAATATAGTGCAGAAAATTAAAAATCCCTTTAATTAAATGTATTATGCTTGCTTCTGTTGATAATACGACAGTTAGTTAAAGGAGCATTTAGTTAAACTTGGTAATACCGGGCAATAGTGAAAATCAAACCTTTAGTGGTGGATAATCTGAAGAGTTCCTACTTTTTTGAGCTTGTTTCACTATTCCGAAAAGCACATCAGTATGTACTGTTCGTTCATGAGCTTCATCAAGAATAATTATATTATACGATAACAATAATTTATCTGTTATTGCTTCTCTTAACAACATTCCATCTGTTAAGTATTTGATCTTTGTTTGTTTTGATGTGGCATCTTCAAATCGAACTGAATATCCAACTATTCCACCAAGCTCTGTGTTCATCTCTTGAGAAACTCTTTTTGAAACTGTTATTGCTGCGACACGTCTTGGTTGAGTTACAGCGATTTTACCAGTATTTTCTAAACGTGCTGAATGTATAAATTGAGGGATTTGTGTTGTTTTACCACTTCCTGTTTCTGCCATAATGATTAGTGTATGACGTTTTTTAATTTCTTCCAATAATCTAAAAGTTTTCAATAACTTATAATCATAATAAATAATAAAAAAAACAAGATTTACCGATTTCTGACTGCAAAAACAGGCAGAGATCTTCTTTGTTCTTGAATGGATTGTAATTGTTTATTTTGTTGATTATTTGAAATTGATGTGGCATTTTTAGAGGGACTTGAATTTTCTACGTTCAATTTTATTTTTTTAGCATTGTTGAATAATATTGGTGTAGGTTTTATCCGTTTTATTCCATTGTTGTGTATTTCACTACGTGAAGAATTTATTAATGTATATTTTGAATCCATTATAAGAGTTTAATCATATTTATATTTTTGAACGCAATAAAGTAGGACATAACCTATTTAATAAATGTACACAAACACGTGCTAATATATTGTATAACAGATGTCGCATTCAGGCATTTTACATTTCCCTAACATTTCCCTGCTAGTGCCGACATCTGTAATGTCAGTTATAAAAGTTCATCTTAATCCTAAGAACCATCTATAGATGGCAGCACATGAATATAGATAATAAAAATTATAATAGGTACTCATTCTATATACGTATATTTAGAAGTTTCTGATATTGAATAAATTTTTATATAGGTAAAAAATAGGGTTCCAAAGAAGCCCTATTAATCCCACTTCGTTGTTCGTTCGTCCTTTTCACTCAAAGCAAAATATTTCGTAAGCATATTATAAGTTAGAAACTTAAAACTAAACAAAGATGTTAAAAATATTTTTTCATACCAAGGGATGTGGCACAAAACAGGATGTGGCACCGGCACGTCAAAATGTATAACCAAATTATAGAGTGGAATTTGTCCCTCTTATTTTTTTCTAACTCAAAAATGTTGCATTTAGGGGGCTCCAAAGCCAATAAAAAAGACAAAAAAATTATACCGAGGCATGTGGGGTGTCAAAATGTAGATCTCAATTAGTAGAATATGACTCTATTTTTATATTTTTTTCTAACTCAAAAATGCACCTGTAAGTAGCTCCAAACAGTCCACGTAGTACATACTTCAGAATACTTAAGGAATATACCGATACACCCGTGTCGTATATATGCTTTGACCGATTTTATAATATGTAGGTATATCATATCTACATTATAATAAGTCACCACAGATGAACTTAGGAGTAAGAAGTAAGAAGGTTTAATTTCATAAGTAATCATTTCTCTCTTATTTATTTTTCTTTCTACTTACAATTTTTCAACTAGGTATACACAAATTAGCTTTTACAACTGCAGTTTTCATTTTTGGAACTTCAGAAATAAGCTACGATAATTAAAATAACCCCTGCTTCCTCCTCCATTATTGCTGATATCATGTGCACTATACTATTCAGTAGTGCAACTCTCTTGGCTCTTTACGTTGCTTCTTGCAGTGTTGCTGTTGCTAAGGGTACATTACAGATATTTGTTCAGTTCACATTGTTCTTACCAGGGCCGTCTTAACAAATTTGCGCGCTCTGGGCAAAAGAATTAAAAGAATGAGAAATATTTAAAATAATTTTTTTAAATTTCACAGTTGAAAAGAAACATCTGTTAAGTATGCTTCCTCGTGTTAAATTCATCAAAGATAGTTAATTATTGAACAATTTAAATAAAAACCGATAAAGTATTCAGATGAACTGCCTGCCATTGGTTAACCATTTCATTTTTATACAATTTTATTAAAAAATATTAGTTAAAATTGACAGCTGTGATCTTGAATTTTGTGACGTCATCGTGTTGTATTAATTTTTGTTACGATACTAAACACTCATGGTGGAAAGAGATAATTATTTAGCTACCTTCAGGGGCTCCAGACCCTCCTTAAGTAACTAAATAATTATTTATATAAATTTTGATAAATAAAATGATATTTTTTCAATTCATATATCCTTTTAATATTAAATATAAAAAATACAAACGTCCGTATTTATACGTTGCGTTGTAGATTTTTTTTCATTCGCAAAAACGTTTGGTTGCATCTTACTGCCAACAAACAAACGGCATGGAAGGCGAGTGTATGTGTGTTTGAGTGAGTGTGTGAACTTGTGTGTGTGTGTGTGTGTGTTCGGGTGTAAATCACGTTCTGAGGTGGTACGCCCGTTCCTGAATTCTCCAACTACCCAACAAACAACTTGACACTCTTCCAGCGCTAGTTCGATTTCCAGATTTCAACGCTTTATCAGAACCGTACTGGCTGAGCTTTTGTGTTCGAGGTTTCATTTCATAATCACAATTTCGATTGGTTTGGTATATAGTCAATTTATTAATTTTATGTTAGTTTTGAACCACAAGCGCCTACAAACGATGTGCCTAGTTTCAACATCCAATTATACTTATATTTTTACATACATGAACCATTCAGATGCTAATGTGATTAACTACATCGTCTCCACGTAATTAGTGAAATACTTTTCAGAAAACAAAAGAAATGTTTTTCCCTTGGTCTGTATATTATGTCTTACATATATGGAAATGTTTTTGGATTGTGGTCGGCTCAAGTTTGCCTACTTACGTGCATTTGAATTATTACCGCTATGGTAACACTGAACTATATATTTTAAGAAATAGTGAATGAGTAGCTGAAGACAAAACCTGACTAGTTACAATACTGTCTGTAGAGGGTTTATTTTATGTTTACTACCGATGAACCGTGAGCTTTCAGAGAGGCTTACCGTTTCGAGTAGATTTACCTGTTCCCAGGAAAAGCAATTTACTTCTAATGTTAAGGGTATTTTTATTTATTTAATTTCTAATCTAATATTATATTATTATCAAAATAACGGTTCAAATAATTATGCATAGGACAGCCTAAGCCCCAGAGTAATGTGTAAAAACGTTGGATATCTTTATTTATCCCATGTAATTATTATACAAAGTTCTATAAATTAGAGGAACAGGATTAATAACACTATTATTTAGTGTTATTATATTATTAATTATAATTTACCAGATTGCTTGTACCTCATGTAAAGAGTACCTTTCCCCTCTAGAATGATATATTTTTTGAAAAAATTAATTTACTAAAGTTGTCCATGCATTTATTAAAAAATATATGCATTTCTGAATTTATATGATTATTACAATAATTTTTATAAACAGCGATAAAACGTTCTTTATGAATCCATTTATTGCATAATAACCGTTTATTTAAAGTATTTTAATAGTGGGCGAAGAGGTTGTATCTTATATTATTAAGAATTACTAATTAGGACAAGGAAGATAGATGTTATACTTTTTATTTATGTCAATAAATAAATTGTGCTTACGTGCAATAACGGAACGTAATTTATGTAGGTATCGTAATTGCTATTTAAACAATAAATCAAGAGCTCAACGAGATTAAAACAGAATTAGCGAGATATGCTATTTATTTTAATCAAATATTAAATCTACATGCCCATATTATATACATATGTATGTATATAGTGTAGACTTCTAGATAAAATGACTAGTAGGTATATCCTAATCAGTAATGTTGGATGAAATAGTGATATATATATATCATACATATATCCTGTAGGGTTTAATTATAAATGACTAGATTTTCTCTGTAGTTTTCCCCTCTATTTGTGTATTTCAAAATCAGTGAATGTCTATACGACTAGCAGCTCTAAAATATTGATTTTTTTGATTGTATTCAAGGTCGGATATTATAAAGAATTAGCTCTAGATCAAAAGCTAAACTAACGCTAACATTAATTTGTTCGATATTTTAAAGCAGGGGTAATAAATGTATAATAATGTGAAGAATGCTTAGTTTGAGGTAAAATCGCTGATATTTAGGTTAGGTACATCAAGGTCATTCATAAAACTTATACCATTAATTAAAACTGTCAGTGGGTTGCCATTTATATTGAATACCCCGCAGATAGATTTAGTTTAGCTATTGCTTCAGAGAAAATTCTTTATATTACTCGACATAAATAATGTCTACATAGGATAAAGGTTTTGGGCATTTTTATGTATATTTTTTTATAAAAAAAACATTTTTAAATTAAATGTCGTTAATTTTAAGAATTAAATCTCAAATATCATAAGTAAAAATATACTTTTGTATTTACTAATAATAATAATACAAAATTAGAAATAAACGTGAGAAAAAGTAAATAAAATACTTCATAAACGAACTATTAAATACATTCGAATTAGTGGTCAATAAAGAGAACATGTTTTCTACATAGTCCTGTAAATAACGTGACAAATCTCAATAGATAGTGGGAAAGAAAGAATCTGAAAGAACACTGTATACTATAACGCATAAAACACAGGATGTAGTCACAAGTATACCGGAAATAGTGACGTCGATGCAGGTTATAGCTTGTGCCAACAGTTTCCGGTCGCGTAAAAACATTGAGGTGATTATTTTGGAAATGTTCTAGCATGCATTGGCGGTTCATATTAAAGAAGAGTAATAAGAATATATACATTTTAAAGCTACAATTTTAGAAAATAATTTATTTTGTGCATTTAATTTTTTGTTGAACCAGAATTCTCTAGAAATGTTTACTATCTATATTACGTCTATATTTATTACTGTTTATAAATAAGAGCGTTTGTCTGTAACGTAACGCATGAAGTTAGCTGCACAGCTAAACTTAATAAATAATTGACATTTTCATATAAGGTACTGGCACCTGGCAACAGTCTTGGATATGACCACAGTAATAGCTCTTTTTTAATAAAATGTATTGAATTAGAAATATTTGTTGATATTTGATTACTACCATTTCTGAATATTAATCTATATACATTTAACTGTCTTACAGCGTGATTTAATGACATTCGGCTAATAGGTGTCAAAATGGTGAACATTGAACTAATTATTAGCATAATTTATTTATTAATTATTATATTATCATAGCAACTGTTTTACATTGTTTCCAATTTGACGATTCTTTCTTTTATATCTTTTGTGTTAAAGTACTTATCATTTTGTAATCATTAGCAAGTGTCCGTCACTGGATATTCATTACTGGTTTTACTTTATCCATTACTGGAGAAAAAAACATAAACAAAATAAAAGGCAATCATTCAAAAAACAAACTATATTTGCAGACTTTAGTAGTAACAGAGTTCATGAGAATTACAAAAAAGAAGCCCGTCAATCACAAAAAAGTAAACTTTGCTCTTATAGCGGCTATAACTGGTGTCAGTACCTTATACCTATATTTCTTAAAAATTCGATTCTTTATTAAACTATAATATCGGGGTTGGGATGCGAAATATCGAAGGACAGAGCCCCTAGCATATATGTACGATAATGTACATAAATAGTAATTTATTAAATAAATTAATCGCATACATTATAACAATGATAACATTATGTAAAACAAATATCAAATAACGCGTACACTAAGAATATCCATTTATTTGTCGAACACTAGAAGAATTAGATTTGTTATTGACCCTATTGTCTCCTGAGTGAAATTCAAGGGTATGTAAACATGTATATCCAACATCAAGCTTTCAATCTGTCAGCGGGAAAACCGAGACGTTCCGGTTTTGGTTTTTACTGAAAAAATAAACAAACACACTTCTCATCCTTACACACACTCGCACTTTTCACACTTTTCAATGTTTTATTTTCGAGTTTACGCTTTTGCTGTTAACCTCAATACATTTATTTTTCTATTTTGAGTTCTATTTTGCATCGAATAATTACTCAGTCTTACAAAAAATAAAGTCTTGTACTGTTAACTAGATTTTGTTTTTCTTAGGTAATTTTGGGCGCTGAAAATTTTTTATAATTAAAAAGTTCGCTGATCCTCTAAAAAATATATAGAAAATTTATATCAATTTGAGAGCCTCCACGGGTCATAAGGTTGTCACATTCGTGTGACCCCCTCTTGTTGTAACGTCGCACAATTTACAATTTTTATTCTAGAACTAATTTAAATTAAAACAACATTTCCGATAATTATATCGAAACAACAAGTAGGTACTCAAAATCAACGAAAAAAAAAACAAAATAAATATTCTTTCATTGTCCTTGGAATAAAATTTTGACTTGCGTTTCATGGTAAAAATTACTATGTAGTATAGAATACTAAATGGTAAATTTTACTAAATTAACTACTAACTAAAATTAATAATTTTTCCTCAAAGTAAAAATTCATTTATAATTTTCTCCGTTTATCAAAGGCAGCCGACGCTTTTAGACTTTAAAATATAACATTAAAGGTTTGTTTTTGCGTGTTAATGAATATTTTAATTTATAAATCTTCATTGTTGTCTGCTGACATTATAATGTATTTTTCATAGTTTTGATTTTTTAGATGTGACGCACAAAGCTTGTGATTCCCCCCTTGTCATTTGTAGACCACCCCTCTTTAACATATGATGTAATTTATGGATGGCCCCTAATTAATTGTTTTGACCAAATCTAATAAATTCTTTTTGTAGATTAGACTTTTCACTTCAATTTATTTTTTTTCGTATCGCTTTCGATCATTTTTAACCTAGTTATGAAAAAACGACTTTCAGCTTTCGAAATTAGTTTTATTTTTGAATACCAAAAAGAAGCTCTTTACCTAATCTGATGTACTTGTAAGTAACATCATATTTTCTACAAAACTTTGCTCCCCCATTCTTATAAAAAATAATAATAATATTTTCAATGTCAAGTACAGTAATCCTCTTTCTTACATTTATTCGGGAATACAAATAAAATAAATAATCATATAGTATATAGAGAAATGTGGAACAAGACCAAATACAAATAACAAACAATTATATTTACAGTATTTGAATTTAATTGGCTCCGCTTTCGTCTAGACGTGAAGTTTGTTTAAATCTAGTCCCGCGTTAGGCGACATGTATGACGGCGTTTAGATCTCATTTGCATATCAAACTTACATTGCAATCCCATTTCGACAAAATGGTAACACAAACAAACTACAAGTGGAAGAGTTTCAAATCATAAACCTGTGTAAACAGAATAAATAATAAACAGAACGTACTTGGAAACATATATGTTTTGTGTGTTGTTTGTATTTATATACAGGCTTGTATTTAGATCATTTTGAAAAATACTATTTTTTGTTAAATTTTAAATATTTCATTTCAAGATTAGGTCTTAATATAATTTTCACCGAAACAATTTTGTATAATTTTTGGTGACTTTCAGATACCTAGCTGAAATTTATTTTCCTCAAAAACATATGGCTATTAACGTAACTACAATTTTTGTACCCTGTGCAAAAAATGTGCTCCAATAATTTTTTTTGTATGAAATGAACTTAGATTAATTTTTTTAGAGTACTTATTTTTTTTTTTAAATCGAAAAATTTGCATTTTGATTTGAGGATTTTAGAAAAATAATTATGAACTTACCCTGGTGCAATTTTGTTTCTGTAGTACTGGTTATCTTTATATCATTGTTTGTATGTTTTCTATATCTACCTGACTGCGTAATACAACAGTTTATGTACATATATAGATATACGTATTATTGTAGGTACCTATATATGTACATATATTATGTTTAATCTTCGCGCCATGCTAGAGACTAAACAGGTGAATCGATTTTCAATAAACAAATGTTAAACGATCTTTTTTAATTCTTGGGTAATGAAAACCTGAGAAACCAAAATGGCGGATGGTGGACGCATATTAATTTTATACTATAACTTTAAACTAGCAGATAATTAACTACGCTTTGACTCTCCCTTAATATATTTTCACTGTGTCTCATATCATATCATATTATTATGTAGGTATAGTAAAAATCATTGTTTTTTAAATTAAGTATATTCGATTTTTAAATAGTTGGTTATATGCAAATAAACATAAGAACATGCATATTTATACAGAGATAACTCGAACAGCCAATAAGTTCTGATTGGTTCCATCAATATAGTTACCAAACAGTTTCAGTTAACTATTGTTTATGAAACCGAGCATATATACATAATTTTATGGCATGAAAAATGAATATGTATAATATATGTCTTGTAATATATGTATGTATGTGAAGAAAATAATATAATTAAATATTTATTATTATAAATACTAGATTCGAAGAACAAAACGACAGATGTAATCTACGTTATATGTTTGAGAGAATAAGGAAAAATTGCCCTGACCATTCAAATATGCTATAGCCAACTTAGTGGTCCATAAAAAATACTAAATTTAGGGCTTGTAACTCGGAAACTAAAAGTGATATATAATTTTTTAAATACACCAATCAATTCTACATAAAAAGATAGTACCTATCTCCTTTGACAAAAAAGTTATAGCCATTTAAAGAATTTCCGAATTTTCAGATTTTTTTGTATACCGCCTAAACCACATAGAATTATTAATATTTTTTGATGTAGTCAGATGTAGAAATACTCATCCTTTCCTTACAAATAATTTATTTCATTTAACTGAATCTGTATCTCTTACCGTTTAGGAAATTCCCATGCATTTCACGCTTATCTTGAACATTCTGTATAATATATGTTATTTTTCATTTTATTTTTTCGGATGTTTTTTTTTTAAGTAGAAGCAGATTAGATTTTGAGTGATCATTATATAATTGCGTATAAAATAAACTAAAAAAAATGTAATAATATAGAGTATAGCACAAACAAATTAGGAGTAGATACTATTTATTTATAACACATGTTATTCAATTGGCTCGGCGTACGACACAACTATGCGAATATTTAATGAGCAGATTTAATTTAAGTTTCACAAGTAATTAAAGCGTTTAAATACGAATGCAGTATGATTTGGTATTCTCTTTGAACTAAGTCGTCCGATCTAACCGAATTACACTTATCATTACTGCCGGTTCAAACAAATAACCCCTTTAAAGCTTTCTGCGTAGGCGTCGACAAGCTTTTTACTGCAAAATGTTGATAAAGATGTATAATACATATAGTGGCGATCAGTGGAGTATATAAGGTAGAATGGTAACAGGATCTTGGGAAATATTTATTTTTAATTTGTTTTTAATAAGAAATCATAAATAGCAGTTTAAATAAAAAAATAAAAAATAATCGTTATTAAAATAATAAAGATAATGAGCATAAGATTAGTAAACAATTTTTTATGTAATTTTATATTATTTTGGTATAATTTATATTTTTTAAATTAATATATAATATATAATTATTATTAGATATTTATTAATATAAACAATTCATAGGTATACTTAGATATATATTAAACATAATTGTTGGTGGCGCCACCTATTAGAAAAATATAAAATTTAGTTATTTCTTGTTATTACATGAATCAAACTTGTTGATTTTAGTGAAATAGTTTAAATTAATTCAGTCAGTATTGAATAACGTATAAACATGTGAATGTGTATGTACATATATAGCTATCCTTATAGTTATGCAACCGCTGTGCATTTAATAAAATAAATATTATTTTTTTAAATTTATATCATAACGCTGTGGTACATACCTTATATTAATATTAAAGTTTATAGTGAATGAAATTTAAGTTATTTTTTTCTGTACTATATTTTTATGTGTATTGTGAAACTGTATTTCCATTTTCCTACCTAAAGTATAGTTTACCGGATGAAGCCAAGAAATCAGAATCACCAAAATTGTAAGTAGAATTTAAAACAATTATAGATTTAATGTGCTATTCATTCGTGCTTTACAGGTAAAAGAATATATTAATTAATCTACCTGTACCTACTCACCAATTGTTCTTATGTAAATTTTAAAGCAAAAAATTAAAAATATATTTTACTGTATGGTATTATGTTATATATTGACTAGCTTTTGTCAAACAATACATAAAAAAACAAAACAACAATAGAACAACAAAAAACGATATAAAAAAATATAATAATATTTTTTAAAATATCGTAACCATAAAATCAGAAATGTCATGTATAAAGGAAAACTATTCACATTTTGTATTGATATTAATTCATTCATAAAGTTATATAAATCAAAAACTCCATGAGTATATCACATAAAAAAGCAAAAAAAGAAAGTTGAAATAATATTTTAAACCAATAATTTTATTTAATATAAAATATGTATGTTTTATACATTAGTATAAATATATGCAGATTTTTAACATAACTTTAATTAAATTAAAATAAAAGCTTAAAATTTTAAGATTATCCTTAAATATATTAAAACAATAATTAATTTAATAATTTCCTAAATATGACCGAATATTTCCGAAATCCAAAAATATTAAATTAAGTTTTATTCATTCGGTTATATTTATACTCGTTAGTATCGAAAGTTATATTTTCTAATAAAAAACTTACTTCTTATCTCTGTATTTTTCTCTTTTTCCACAATTCGATGAAGTTGTGATGTTCTTATAGTCGTTTAGATACAGTGCATTCAAAAAGTTGTAGTTAAAGAATTGACAGCAAATGGTTTGTTATTACAGTATAATATAATAATATCTAGAATATATGTACGAAGAAATCAGTTCTTTAAATGTGTTAATATATATTTATGAAATAATATACATATATATGTACATATTAATATATAAAGTACATATCTATATTGCATGTATACATATACATATGTTATATGCATATTGCATACATATATGAATTTCCACAAAATTGTAATAATAATTTATTGTTTTTATGGTAAAATGAACAGTGTTCATACATATATGTATGTTATATGTGTGCCTAAAGAATGTGTACATCTATATGCAGTATTTTCATTTATCTACCTAATTTTGTTTGGGGCAGTATACAAAAATTACTTATAATATTATGAAGTATATCACAAAAATTATATTCTTAAAAAGTTTTCAATGAAAGATTACTAATAAAAACTATAAGTTCCTATTAAAAAAAAAAAGATGTAGATCTTCAAATAACCTTGAAGGCCATGTTAAAATAACAAATAAACATTACTATTCGTTTACCTCCTCACAACCAAATATTTTTTCGTATAAATTTTTTTTCAAATATGCGATGGTTCTGAGATAAAAATCTGTTACATTTTAAATATTACACCCTGTATAAAAATATGAGTCTATAATTTTATGAGAGTTAATTAATTAATTCTAATTTATTTCATTTGATTTGTAAGAGACCATAAACTTATAGCTCGAATGTTGCAGATATTTAATCAATTATTTTAATAAGATAATTAATACATCAATTAAATAAGAATGGCATTTTTCTGACTAGAAATTATTATCACAACTGGTCCAAGATTGATGTAAGATATTTTATTACGCGTCTATAATAAAAATAAAAGTAAAGAATATAATGAAAATAATAAAAAACGTCTACAAAAATTTAAACTTTCAAATTAACTCGAAAGACAAACATACAAAGTCTACAAGCAATATCGCACAAATTGTACATCATCATCGTCGTAACTGTGAAACTTTGTCGTTTTTAATATTCAAAAATTAATAAAATACGTCTACGAGTGGTCGTGAAAGCTCGGTGGAGGTCGGCCGGTTGAAAGTGAAATATACGGCATTACACAAAGTTCAGTACAAACGTCCATTCTGTGAGTTGTGTCGTTTGGAGATACGCGCTGAAAACGTGATACGCTAGATGACTTCGGCAACGAGTTTAGTAGTGGGTTAAAATACAGGGCTGTACTAGTGCTCAGGGGAACGCTTAAAAACAAGAGGCAAATACATTTGCTTACATTAGAACTGTTCATTATTTTATCTTTATATATAAAAACGTTGGTGCACATGTATGTAACGTCATCACGCTTAAACTACTGGAAGTATCGAAGCTATGTTCACACCAGAGCCGGCTTTTGCCAGATCCCCCCCCCCCCTCCCAACCCATTAATGGTCGATCCAGATTATCGAACTGGTCTCGCTCCAATCAAATCTTATGGTATCAACAATAACGAGCCGCTCTTGGGCCGGTCTCGGTAAAATTCATGCTAGGTTCGATCACACTTCGCATTAAAATATTCTTTTCACTATGCTGTATCGAAGCGAGATTGGACCGAGACCTGACCGATACCTATAGTATGAATGATTTCATTATCGATTGTTTATTTATATTTGATTGGAGCGAGACAGGATTGATAATTTGGATCGACCCTAAAAATACATTTCTATTGTCAGACAATTTAAAAAATATTTTTTTTAATGATACAATTTTTTAAAACCAAAAACAGCAAAACAAATGGGTCCTAAATAATACGAATGGTTTAATATTTGATAATTTTCATTCTATACTCAAATTATTACAAACAAATTTTAAAAACAATTAACTCACTTTGTTAATTTGTTTCGGAGTTATGGTGAATAAAAATTTATCCAAAAATCACTGAAAATGTTTTTGTATATTGTCTCACACATTTTTTTAATGATTCTGATGAGAAAAATTCATAGAACTTTATAGTAGACTTCAATATTGCTAGAAACAAGGGCAAAAATAAAATAACATTTTAAAGATGAAATCTCAACTTTTCAGCTACTTTTTTGCAAATTGAAATGTAATTCAGTAATCAGTTATAGCATTTAAAAAGTTTGTAAAGCTCTAAGCCGTGACTGGTAGTGGGTTTGTGAATAAGTGGATGGGTGAGTGGATTGTATGGTGTGGGTATGTTACCGAGCGTGACGTCCAATGGCGGTCCACTACGCTGGACCATTCTGTCTGATCTGAAGCATCATTTGTTAAAGAAATCAATTTTCGGACGGACAGTGCTGAATTAGTGTTTCTTAAGAAGCTCTTTCATTGAATTCCGTGTATTATCTTTTCAGGTTTTTCAAATTAGATACAATTTATTATTGAAGAACAGCTTATAAATTAAGTTGTATGAAATTTATTTTTTATGCTGTAGGCAGACTGACATTTGTATTTATCGTTTTGTCAGCTTTTTATTTTGTATCGCAGTCATTCATATAAAAAGCATAACGTATACATTTATTTAAAATCTTTTGAACACTCTAAATTCGATCTATTATATAGCTAATTATATTTTTAATAAAAAAACTAACCAACTCTGATATGGTACAGGGGGTCACTTCAAATCTATAAAAATAAATTTTGTGATTTTATTTTTTTATAAAAAAATTTGAAATATGTCCTTTTTAACAGTGAATTATTCAATTGATTTCAACTTTTCAGTCAGTAATTAAAATATACAGGTATTAGTATTTATCTATCTTGAAATGTGACGATCAGTCCGATCTCTTCAATACAATACTGAATACACCTGTTCACAAAATATACAAAAATGAACGCGGTTACGATTTTATTTGCAAAGATATTTACAACGTAATCATTTACGTAGAAAAGGCATTAACATGAATATGTATGAGTACAAGAAAGAGATACATATATGTATGTATGTATGTACGTACGTTTTTCTAATTTAATATAAGAACGTTATAGATGAAATGTTTCATATATCTACAGGTTTCCTTTGAGCTTTTATAAATACATATAATGATGAAGACTTATACAGATTTATATTTTAATTAAGAGTTTTCTTTTAATAAATATATAATTGCTAATTGAGTCAGACATAACTCGAATGAAGTAAATATTACTAATTATTATTTTTCAATGTGACTACTTTCATATTACGTTTATGTCTGTTTTTTTCTATCTATGTTACCTGTTTATGTTGACAGCTTGGTACACTTCTATTAAATAGAAAATGCTGAGTTCTAATTGGTCTATTGGGAAATTTATATGGCATATAAAACTGCAGGGATTATTGTACCAGTATGATGATAATATAAACAGTTGGCTGCTAAAATTTAATTTTTTATTATTCTATTTATTTTATCTTATACTTTATATATTATTTGTATGCTACTTAAAATTAGATTAGGAAAAATTATGGAGACATAACAAGCTACCTAGTCCATTGTACGAAACTGTTACGTTTTAATGGTGGTTATTTTTTCAGATGTCATTTTCAATGTACAGTAATAGTATAGTTACGCGATAGATGGCGTCTTAAAATTTCAAAAATAGACATTTATACTTTTAACGGCAATATAAATCAGTTATTATAAATTAATTTTATAATTCCAAATAATTGATATTAATTTTAAGATCCTAATGATACGCTACTGATTTACGGAGCACATTTTTCGGAGCGAAATGGTAACAATGTTAGGTTACTAATAACAGAAGTTGGTCTTGATTAGCAAACATTAATTAGTTTTCTGATTTTAAATTGATATACATATATCAGACTCATTATTTCCATTGGGCAAGGTTGTATTTTTAGTATCTATTATTTACATTATATTTCTATAATCAAAACGATTACCTACACAAGCACCAGACATATATGACAAAACGATTATTAAAAAAAATGTAGCATATATTTAATCGTAATGACGTAAGCTCTAACTAATAAATAAATTTCTCACACATGATAGCCAGAATAAGCATTATCTCGGTTAAGTAGCGATTTCATAGTGCAAAGAACGGGGTTAAATAATACGCTAGACAAACGTTCTGGCATGTTTAATAATTTGGTATGGATAATTAAACAGAGAACGTATATATCACAAAATAAGTTATAATAGTTCTAAAGCATTGCATCGTAAATATTAAATATGATAGAGAGAACAGCAAATTGCACAATAATATATGCTGCAATTAAAATCAGTGGCTGCCACGAAGAAAATATTTTATATATTCATATATAAACTTAATTAATGTAATTAATTATTTTAATTTAAATCTGTTATACCTACACATAGTAAATATATGGATCTTGTACATGTAAAATTTATTAGATGATAATTTATTTACATAATTCTGATATGTATATTCAATTAAAGACATATTTCAGAGTATATGTAGTTTTCCAGAGATATCGAGATATTGTGATACGTGTTTGACACATATTATATTGGCCATATAGAATTTAGCTCATTAGAATGTATCGGTTTCAAAACCATGCCCACAACATGCATAATACAATAATATTGTCAAACGCAAAATCGATACAAATATTTAGGCTTTACTTATGTTAATGTTACTTAGAATATGTATTTTTTATCTTTAGAATAGAATATTATTTATTCCTCTATTTTAATTAGTGCTGCGCAATGTGCATGTTTTTAACTACTTTTTAAATTAAATATTAAAAAAAAAGTACTTTAATACTTATAAATAACCGAATTTATAATAATCATTAAAGTTTTTTAATGTTCTAATAATAATCCTTTCCTTATTTGAGATTAACATTCCTACAAAAATTTTTTGACAGAGCAAATATTTAACAGTATTTTTTCCCATTTCATTGTTTTGCAGTATTGGCATTTACAGCAAAATTCGTCAGTATGTACTTTAACGTGTGTCAAAAAAAAATCGATATTTTTTTTATGAAATAAGGTAGTTTATGACCCAAAATAAATTCCCCCACAAGCATTACTCTGTTTGAATCAATAATACCAACTTTAGTACTAAAGAATCATTTTCCCATGTTATTTAAATGGGAAACGGGACCCCCCTCTTGCGATACCTCTTAAAATTGAACTACAGGGTAATCCTTCATATATTTCGTAACGAGAGCAAAATTTTTTTTTTGACACTCCCGAAATGTACTTATGTAAATGTATGTAGGTACTTAAGCACTTTTAGAAATACAAAGGCATATATTAGCAAATAGTTCTGTAACATGTACAACTAACTTTAATAAAATACATATGTATTTCGATAATAGAGCTAAATTAATTGTAAGTTCCAATAAACAACTGTAATAGATACGTGTACGAGGGATATAATTTTAAATAAATATACTTTTATCAGAGAATTTAAACCATGATAATCTGGTCCGCTGTTTTTATCGGCGCTGAAGTAGAATGGAAGAATAAAATATTTGTTGGCGACTTTCCATACTTGAACATAGAGTTGATATATTGTCAATATCTATAAAACACATGTTTATGTATAGAAAAACCGTTGCCAAAACCACACGCTGCTGTAATATTATATATATAAGAAAAATATTACAAGAATTTATCGAAAACCGCGATACGTACATGCATGGCAAAAAATAACCTCGGGTTACTGGATATTTATCATTTGATCAACACATTTAATCTGATATATAGAAATGATAATTACTATATAATTTTTTTTTATAAAACAATACTGATGTTGATTATTTCTAGACCTCTTCTGACAGCTTCTCACGTTATATTACTATGTATAGTATAATTAAATGTTTATGTTATTTTACATGCTTCAGAGTACTGTACATTGTTTACAATGTTTTTAATATGTCAAAATATAAGATTACTTTAGGTAGTAATTTATAATATGTTTTTGTTCGTTGTATAATTTATTGAAACACATGAGAGCAAGTTATTGTTTAGAGCCTGTTCCAGGCAAACAGCCAGCTTTGCTATCCTGGCAGAACCAGGAAATTTAAGATCAGAGATATATTTAGTTTTTTTCGCTTGCTAGTATTTTTTTGATAATACTTTACACTTAAAAAATATGACTATGTTTTGATATTTCGATGTTATTCTAGTTTTCATAACCTTTTAGAAAAACTCAAAAGTCAATTATCATTTTAAAATCTAAAAAAGGTTACATCTCATAAGTAAAGTGTACCTAAGTACAGATCTAAAATTACATAGGCTAATATGACATTTACATTTTAAAAATATTTTTGATATTTTTAACTCAATTTGAAAATAATATCTAGTTTCAACGAAATAAAAATTTCTTTATAAAAATAATTGATAAAAAAAAATTACAGTAAACATCCGTTTCCGGTTTTAAGAACGTTTTCAAAAATAGGAGGTTTTCTGCCTCAAATAAAATTAATCCTAAATATATAAAAATAATAATTTACATCTACAGGCAAACAGATACAGACAGCCAAAGATACATCATGGTAAAAATAGTCAGAATTGATTCAGGAAAGATTTAAATGGATATTTCAATCAAAATCTCGAATACGAGCAATTAATGGACGTTAAGTTTAAATTTTTCACCCATATTTCTTTGACAGCTGTATTTTTTGCAACAGATAAAAACTTAATGTTTTATTGGATGAATTATTGTCACTATTTGGTACAGCACAACGTTATAGTTATTCTTTTATTCTTGATTGCATTTTAATAGTTTTAATTACTTATTTACATAATTTTTACATAGCGAATAGTAAATATACATCTTCAAATATATATAAAATCAGTTATTAGATCTAAAACAACTTTCAAAAAGTTCAAATTTGATGCCGTCCATGTGTAATAAATTAATATTCCATGTGCAAACTAAATATAATCCAACATTACGAATATTTGAACTATGTACATATATGTGAATAAAATAAAACCATATAAGCAAACACAAGCTAATGCATACACGTAGACTTAGTCCGCTGACAAAGTTCGTTATAGAAGTTATTGGTTAGTTGCAGCAGTGCAGTAATATACGTAACATATATTTACCTGTCAGATTCGATGTTGTGTTTCCTATTAGAGGAGGTCTCCTTCTATATCAGTATGCAGATTGTGACGGTCACATGTCAAGTATCCCCGCTTCGCCTTACCACCCCTTTAACCCGTGTGCTACGTTGCCCATTACAACATCCACAATGACGTCTGTGTCATCACATTGTTGTACAAGGATAACGGCAAGGAATTTCAGTTTAAGTTCCGATTCGTTTGTGTTACGGTTCGATTTTTGTTCCAGATCAGTGGGGACTTCTTTACTCTGAACGAATTGATTTCTTTATTGAACGATTTAATAGTTTGGTTTATTTTTATGGTCCAAATTAAGTAACATTTTCTTTTTTTTTATTACTCAAAATCATTATTATAAGTTCAAGATATTCTTGTTTAATTTAAAATATTAAATAAATGTATATAATCAGTTTCATATATGTGTGTGTATGTATAATGTATATAATTAATTTAAATATTTACTGCAATTATCAAAATAATATAACGATAGTTTAGTTTCAGTTTAGATTTTATAGTTATATTTGTTTACGGTATATAAAAATAAATGTTTGTTTATTACTTTCAAGTTCCGAAGTCGAAGGAAATGGAAGTATTGTAAAACCGTCGAAAAATCGTTTTTCCCATATATTATAAATTATCTAAAAAGATAGAAAGAGCATGGAAGTTATGTATGGTTTTCCATACCGATATTTTAATTTGGTTTTGCATCTATGTAATAGTTATTTGTGTAACTAGGGTGTAAAATGAGAGTTTTTCGCACGAGAGATGGTTGAGGCGCCAGCCGAGATTAACAATCGTTCGAGTGTGAAAAACGAATCTTACACCCAGGTGAACACAACATTTTTTCTACAACCCTATTATAATATTAACAATAAATATACTTAATATAATAATTAATTAATACTTTGCTATATCAATTTTAAAATTCAAATCATGCTGTGGAACAAATAATAATAAATCATTAACCGTAAATAAATTTAATGTAAAAATGTATGTGTTACTATGGAAACAGTCGAAACTTTTGCGCAGTGAAATAAAGTTAGTTGGTTTCACACTGTGAAATCAAGTACTACTTTACACACTGAAATATCAATGTAAATTATGTATTTTTTTTAAACGGTTATAGAAAAATATATTTTATATACGAAGAAATAAGTTATGTACTCGTATGCATCAATACACATGTATTTAATAAACGCATACGCACAAATATATTTATGTATAAATAAAATTTACTTCATTTTACTTAACGACGTTCACGTTCGGGTAAACACGAATCCTATGGAACCTTTCATCTATTCCCGGTTGAATATATTAAAAAATCCATACAGAATATTACATCAGAAAAGTTGTTCGAATCCTGTCATAAAAGAATGTTGCTGTCTTAGCGATTTTTCTCTCTCTTTTCAAAACAACCCCTGGCCCCCTCACCGAGTAATCGATCAAAAGCCCTATTGAAAAGTAACATATCCGTACCGCTGACAGCTTCGAGAAACTCCAACCTTCAAAAACAACGAAAGGGGTACAAGCTTTCAGGGGCGGCTGAACACAGTAGCCATTGCAAATTAATATTCTAGAGATTTAAATGTTTAATTCAGTGTCACGCAATATAAATCATCAATTGATACAAATATTATTAAATAAGTCTGAACAATGAATTTTTTTGGGATTTCTTGAATCTATAGGGTATAGCATTATTATTATAGAAGTGAGCATTTATTTTTGCAACTATTGATAATATCAAAAAAGTTAAAATAAGAAATATATCTGATTTTTTAATGTGAAGAGAAAGATGGTATACAAAATCCATATATGTACATTCGCTCGTTTTGGCAGACAACTTTTTTTTATTAAATGAAATGATAAATTTTTTTTTTCTTAGAACAATAAAACATGTTATTCTGGATAACTTCCATAGAAAACAAATTAGCTACGATGTCAGTGTATCGGTCTGTTTGTAAAAGCTCTAACTCAAACGGTGAAATTTTATATTATTTTGGGAATAAATTCCTCCAATTTTTTTATATGTAAAAAAATAGGTATATATTTTGTCTATAGGCCATAGGTTTCACTATATCTGAATCTGGTCCTGAGTATCCTTCACCGCTATTTCCACCATCCCATTGTGGGGATGTGAGGAAGGAGGAAGAGAGAGAACGCGCTACAGGCCGCATACTGATAATGGCGAGTCCCGTTAATAAGAAACAAAGTAACGTAAACCGAACGAAATTGTATAAGATATGACTGCATGTAAATAGGGTTCGATTCTATTATATTTATCTTTACAAAAGTATTATCGTATTTAGTAAATAACTGCAATTGAATGTTACAATTGACTTGGTATCGAAAATAATGTACTTGCTGATAAGTGAGCATTAAATATAGTCAGGGCAGTATGATGTGTAAATGTACTATTTTAAAAATTGATTATTTACTTAAAATATAGTTAAAATAAAACGTGTTGGGCACGCATATGGTAGGGTTCCGTAGACTTTACGATTTGTAATTGTTATTTTAAAATTTTTCATAAACTATTTTGGATACAGTGTTCGATATAATTTTCATAGTACTAATTAAAGGCTATATTCTGGAATTTTTTCAGATTTTTTGAATTGATAGTTTAGAAATTAGAGGGGGAGACGCTGTGATAACGACATTTAAAAGCAAACAATTCGTTACTGAAGGGTTAAAATCAAAAGGTCATAAAACATTTTTTGTTGCATTTTAGGAGACCTATCTAAAGACATCCTACTTAATGAATTAAGAGAATTTTTTTAAATATACTTTTCAGTCTGTGGAAAGAGGGTCCAAAATTTTTTTTGTAACAGAATTGATAAGATATTTCTGTTTTTGGGTTCTCAGTCTTCGTCCGTATTTTCATCTTAATCGGTATAAAATTTATATAGACAGATACACGGACAGAGCGAAACTATAAGGGTTCCTAGTTTTCTAATGGTTAGAATATTCTTTACAACTTATCCAAAACATAATTTCTAGTTCATACTGTTTTAAAAATAGTACATATCCATTTCGGATTGTATGATCGTTTAAAAATAGAGTTTCTTCCCAGATGTATTATATATTGATTATATATATAAAATTTTTAAGTTTTGTCGTTTTTGAGAGGTTCCTGATTGACTGACAGACCGATCGACAGATGTCGAAAATAGTTAGAAGGGATTCAGGGAAGGTCAAAATGGATATTCCACCAAAATTTCGAATTCGAATGTGGAGTATCAATGCTAGTGGCTTGTGGAACAATATATTATTATGAACAATAACTATATACCATAAACAAGTAACTAACAAACGTTTTCAAAAACTATTAAAACATTATATCCCCCACAATATCATCGAATAAATCGATTAAAAAAATGGAAAAATATATACGGAGGTTAAATGAAAACAATCATGAGTTGTCAGACTTTCACTGTTTTTTTTTTTAATAAAGAAAGTATGACGCGCCAAAATTGTGATTAAAATAACCAACGCTATTGTATATCTAAACGATGCGACACACTATATCAAAACATACAAATATCTACATACTATAGATTCATATATAGTATAGAGAAACACTAGAGAAAATACTGCAAACAAATGGAGCATAATTGTTCATGTGGGGTTCATGCGAGTTAGCACATTAAAATTGAAGTGAATTTGTTTTCTATTTATAGCACACACACATGTGTTCTCACACATATACGCACACACTTATAGGTGGGTAATGGTTTGCCTTTTGCTACTGCAACATTAAAGCAAGTTGTAACCTTCTAACTTTCTAGTGCTTGCTCAAATCACCGTACCAAATAATGTAATCTTATTGGCTTTTAGTAGAATTCAATATTCATGTATTGCTTATTTATATAAGCCACCGGAGTTCAACAGTTATAGTTAATGTGATGTATGTGGAATCTAATATAGTTAATTAATATTTGATTATTCAGATTGACCTATTAACTCTTCAGTAATAGCTCACTATATTCTGATTTAGTGTTGGAGCTATGTCTTACAGATTTTTTCAGCAATATTTTCAAAAATTCTAAAAAAACACAGAAAAAAAATCACATTGAAACGTGCATCCTAAAAATAAATAGTTACTGGGAAAAACAAGTACCTAGCACCTTCACCCTTTAATTATTTCTGTGAATCTGTGAAACTTGGCATTACTGCTACAGGGTTAAATAATTTTTTAAAATAAAAGGTAGGTAAAATTCAAATCACTGCATATGTTTATGGAAAATAGTCACAAAACAATGATTCAATAAGTGTTTTGCAGAATGTAATATTAAAATTATACTTTTAAATATTTTTTTCGATTTAAATAATACCTAATAATGAATCAAAGTTGAGTAAAGAATATATTCTTAAGTTTTGAAAAGTTGTCAATCAATGAGAAAATTGTATGAGTCTGCTTGCTTGCATTTTAAAGCTTATTTAATTTAAAAATATTGTTTATACTTTTTGTTCTATGATAATACAAATTGAATTTTTGTTGAGAATCTTTTTTTTAAATAACAGAGAATTGGTAAAACAATGTAAGTAAAATGAATGAGATAACACATTTTTTTTTTGCTACTACTTATAAATATTCTCAATCAGTTGGTGCATTAGACTCATTGTCAGTATTAAAGAGTTATATGCTTACATACATATAAACATATGTACGTTTGAAACAGATAATCCCTTTTTTGGTCGGGGATTAAAAATCGCAATAAGTCAGACAATTTCAACAATTTGAAAAAGCACAAAATGTGAGATTTTAACGAAAATTTATGGGAACGCAATAATTTTAACAGTTTATGTGATTGGATATAAAAATAAATATGGTGTAAATATTTTTTATATCGCATATAAATTTGAATTTTTTGAAAATGTGATGCATATGTAGAGAGCGCTGGTAACCACTTTTAGGCGAAATGTTAAGTTTTCTATTTATTTACCGACTAATAATATGTTAAGATTTTACAGTCTCATTATGAGTTTTTGCTAAAATTTGTTGGGTAATTAAATTAATTAAGCAACATCGTTCAATTTATTGTTATAATTTATTTTCATAAAACAACTCACTACAATCTAATTATAAATTAATATAAAGTGATTAAAAGATAATTTATATTTATAGATTAGCATAAGTGTAAAATTAAATCAATATTTTATTGATAGTAAACTGTGAAGAAAAGGATTTTATTTTATAAAAGAAACACTATGTAATTTTCAAACCAGTTACAAATAACTAATAAACTAAAAGATAGTATAATTTATAAAGACATTTTGTTATAAAAAAGTTAAAAAGTAATAAATTATGTTTAGTCTTTATATAAAGTTGTCTTAATATATAAATTACATCCTACAGCAAGGATAATTTTCCCCGAAAAGAAGCAGCATAAATCAAAGATACTGAAATTCAATCACTTTATATAAGATACTGTAAGCAAGTATTAGTACTATAATAAAGAAAATACATTCTAGAGAGGAGAAATCAATTGGTTTTTTGATGGAATTGCATGGATGGAGATATTTGATAGCATATAAAATAGTGAAATGATGTTAGCCTCTTTTCAGATAGACTAACATGTTCGAATTAGATGCAAAAGGTCACATACTACAACGAGTACAAGAAAAATAGATTTATTTACTTAATTAAGTATACTGCGATTTTATTCTTGGTATTCATAACAGTGGATATTAAGAATTGTATGATTTATTAAATATTAGTTTGTAAAAGCAAATGAAAATTATTAATAATAATTAAAGTACAAATATGATCTTTTTAAATTTAGTAATGACGATTATAATTATTCTGTGGTAATGATTAGGCATTTATAGGATTAAAAGTTGTTAATCTGGGTTTTGAAGATAAGAAGATATTGAAATCAGCAGAATGCAAAAGTAATTAAAGAATTCAATATAAAACCAAAGATTTTCGTAATTTACTTATACGCTTATTTTATCGGATTTGCTTAATTTGAAGTAATAAAAGTCGAATTTATATTATTCTAATTTAAAAGTAATTAAAATTAATAAGTTATTTTAAATATTTTTTAAAATATAAACTTTTATTTTTCAGTTTTATTTTATTACAATTTAGATAAATTTTCAAAATTTATACGAAATCGTTTTAAAACGTACTATGATAAAACCATTATTTTAAAAATAAAGATTCAATGGGATATTAGGTACTGGCACTAGTATTGGATCATATCCCAGTGTTGGACCCTTGTTTAATAAAAATGTACTAAATTAGAAATATTTATTGATATTTGATAACTGTCATTACTGAATCATAATCGGCCAATGGGTATCAAAATGGTGGACACAAACTAATTATTAGTGTAATTTATTTATTAATTATTATATTATCATAGCTTCTGCTTTACATTCAAATTTTACGATTATTTATTTTATAACTTTTGTGTCGTAGTGGGTACTTATCATTTTGTAATCATTAGCAAGTGTCCCCCACTACAATTTAAAAAACAAACTATATTTGCGGACTTTGGTAATTAAATTGATTTAATAAAGATGTACTTGTTTTATTAGTAACATGAGTTCACGAGATCGAGTTGCAAAAAAGAAGCTCATCAATCCTAAAAAACAGTATATCTTGCTCTTAAAGCGGTTAAGATTGGTGCCAGTACCTAATTTGGTAAAAAAATCGATTATAGTTGCAATGACATAAAAGCAATTTTAATAATAATTGACTTTTTCACATCCAAATGTTTTAACATTCACCACATCTGTTTTATGTAATACTCGCAAGTTTAACTATTTGGTGTCAAAAAGTCACCATTTTGAATGAATATTATTATTTACCTAATTTTCAAAAGAAATGTGTACATTAAGTACTTGAGCATCTAATATTCACCACATTTCTCTAGCAAATATTTCCAAAGAGAAGTCCTCACATTAAAACAAGTGACGTACATACATACAAATATATTTTAAATGCACCCTAAGCAGTTGGATCAAGTTCCCGATGGTACATAATGACTCTCCGGTATGTAACTGAACAACATGCTAAGCCTATGACACCGCATCCATCCATCCATCCTGCGGGCCGACAACGCCAGAGTGTGGTGACGGCGATGGGGTGTATCGAACGGCGATACGCGCATGCGCAGCACTCTAGCTGCGCGATCCGGAGTATATCCAGCATCCTGGTCCAGGCCCGGGTCTATGCGGCAGTCGGGATTCGAACTGACACCCCGCAGTATTGCCACGCGTTCGCGACACAAGTCTACGCGGGAACCATATTGATAGTGTACAAAGTTTAAACTGACAGGACTTTTTATCGAACTTTGCGCGTAGTTTTTTTAAATTTATTTTTCGATTGCATATGTTTTTTGAAAGTAATTTTTTTTGTCGTTGGTATATTACCTTATGTAAATTATTTTGGACAAGTTTAAATTTTAAGAGTATGATATTCTTAGTACATGTGTTTTGATACTTTTTGAACTGAAAAAAAATTTTTTGTGGAAAGTGAAAGTGGGTTTATTTATATACATTTAACAGGATATTGCATAAATTATTAGGTGAATTTAGTGAATACAAATTCTAATATATTGAATTTGGAGAAAAACAGGTATGTTTATTATACGTATTTTAAAAAATATAAAATTAATACTTGTACGATACTTTGTGTGTTTTAATCTTCTTAAAATGAAATATGCTTATAGCAATTATTATTCTAACATAAAGACTTAAGAACTTTTTAAGAAGATTATATTAATTTATTTGAGATCTTTTAGCATTCATCTGTTATGAATGTTTACACATGTTACATTTAATTAATGAGTTTCAGCTTTGGATATTAATTTAACTGAAAATTGATTATCAAGTATTGGTTTTTACAAATTGAACGTTTGTGATTAATTTTTTTTATATCAATAGATTTTTTTTCTTCATGACATATATGTCGACTGGTACTTGGCCTATATCAATAGATGTTTAGTATTTTTAAAATATATATTTGATTTGAAAAATGACATTATAACGTTTTCGGTTTCATGATTGTTAATATTCAAAATAAATAGTTTTTGGCTCTCAGACATTTAGGTTATTATGCTAATTTATGTTATCCGAGGTATTTACCCTTCAGAAACTAAGGTATCTAATTCCTTTTGGATACTGAATAATTTTCATAATTCGTATTTTTCTTAAAAAAGTGTTATATAACGCACTAGAATTGAATTGAAAGTAAATATTTTAGCAAAATAAGATTTTTTATATTGCATTTCACTCTTCCTCAGTATTGGTGTGACATATTTTCTAATTTCTCATCCGGAGCTTGTTAGTCTCCAAATACAGCTCAAAGAATATATTTTCTATTGAAATGAGAATTGAGGAAAATGACATTGGATAAAAAAACCGCTAATCCGATATGTGGAATATGATCCACATATCTTTCATCTTTTCCCAACTTGTCGACTTTGGATAAAAAATGAAAAGCTTCAGTTGACAGATGACTTCAGATCTTACGTTTCTATAGCAAATCTTTTTTGTTGTTGTATGGTATATACATATTGAAATTTCATTATTATTCCATTAGACGAAGGTACAATATACATATATGTAAATAAAACTTACCCCATATGTTTGAAATATAAGTGAAAGTTGTCTAAAAAAGTACATAAGGTACTGCTACCAGTCTTAGATATGACCCCAATAATGACTATTTTTTAATTAAATGTACTGAATTAGAAATATTTGTTGATATTTGATTACTACCATTTCTGAATATAAATCTATATACATTTAACTGTCTTACAGTGTGATTTGATGACAATCGGGAAATGGATGTCAAAATGGTGGACTTTTAAATTAATTATTAGTATAATTTATTTATTAGCTATTATATTATCATAACAACTGCTTTAAATTGTTTCAACTTTGACGATTCTTTCTTGTATATCATTTGTGCCGCAGTACTTATCATATTTTAATCATTAGCAAGTGTCCATTACTGCGTATTCATTACTGGTTTTACTTTATCCATTACTGGAGAAAAAACATAAACAAAATAAAAGGCTATAATTTAAAAAACAAACTATATTTTCGGACTTTGGTAATTAAATTGATTAAATAAAGATTTACTTGTTTTATTAGTAACATGAGTTCATGAGAATTACAAAAAAGAAGTCCGTCAATCACAGAAACAGTAAACCTTGTTCTTATAGCGCCCATAACTGGTGTCAGTACCTTATGTAGCTTTACTTTGAAGTATTTTTATAATTGAATCGCCTCGTTAAAAATATTTGGTTTCTCAAAGACACAATTGTCCGTAATGACGTCATATCTCTTGAGGTTAAAAAAAAGTGAAATGAAACATTGGTTACCATGATAAACTATCGATATCTATTAATGCCCTATTTCAACAAACAAATAGTTATTAAGCATTTATAGTTATCTCCTACCTGAATTTGGAAATTGTAACTTTCAATCACTATTTAATATTACCAGAGCCAACTGTTTACATTTATGATAACATTAACGTACAACGGTTGAATAACCATTTGGAGAATTTGGAATTATGAAGTTTATTTGTGTCAAAAACATATGACTATCAATAAATCAAATTTTATATGTGGAGGTTCATATTTTGAAATAGCTGTTTATTTGAAATATTACCTACTACTATTATTTTAAATGGAGTATCGAGTTTCAAATAGTTAGTTACATTCATATGAAAATAGAAATAGATAACTTAACTTAATTCACATTTTTTTACGGAGATTCATTGTCAGTTAAGTGATCTGTATTTTTTTTTTCATACGTGTTTTGAGAGTTTCGAAGAAACCCTAATAATCTCACTTTGTCGTTTTACTGACTGATGCCCCTTAGTAATTTGTTAAAAAAATAATTATTCAGGTTGATACAATATACAAAATACAATGTATAATGTATTTACGAATACAGAAACGATAAACTTAAAACTCTGGCTGGTTATTTTCTATTTTTTTTATAGTTTATCAGATTTGCAATTATTTCATACTCAAATATATCAAGTTAAATATATATGAATTGAGATTTTTCAAGATTTCATTTTGCTTCTACAACAGCAGTAACAATTTATTTTCTTTTTGATAAGAAAACTCATCTCTTGTTGTGCTGAAGCAATGTCGTTTTTTGTTTATTTATTTCTTTTTCATAGCAAACGGACTGAAAAGCTGAGAATGTTGTAGTTTTACAGCTGTAGAAAATAGAAATATCCGATTGCCTTATTACATTCTGTCGCGTATTTAATAAAGGAATGTCATATGTGACATTTGAATATGATGTTCTTATAATACGTTTTGGTTTTTGCCATTACAATTCGAAATAGATATGAAAACATTTTTATAATTACATATATTAGATATATTAGTTTGTTTATTTGAAGAAATATTGGTAGTAGACAACAGTTAATAAAGAATGAGGGACCATAAGGTGGGATTTTGGCCTTATAAGGTGCTGTATGTTCTTAAATATTTATATGTGAGGTAAAGTCATTACATATACGAAAAAAATAAAATTAGTTTTAATATACATTTATTTTATTTTACGTATTATTTTCATTTAATAATAATTGAATTACTATGTTTTGTGGTTTCCGCGGTGTTCTGAATATAGATCTTGGCTTCTGGGTTTAAACCTCGTCAATTTGTTCGTGTTATCGGCTAACATTTCGTCGCATAGCGGATATCTTCAGGCCTCTCCTAGAAGAGTCTTGATGATGTCCTCTACAATGTGAGACAAAACGTTGGACGATAACACGATAAAATTGACGCAGCTTACACCCAGAAGCCAAGATTCATTGAATTACTATCCATAATATACGTAAGCAGTATAAACTTGTTTATTATTCAGAATTATTGACGACTAAGTTGTGATTTGTATTGTTAATGTTTTGTTTACAATATGAGTGCAGTATTGCAACACACTCCTTTTTTATATATGTCTTCTATAACATATGTAAAGAAAAAAATGTTACGTAATTGTACTCGTAAAAAAAATGCGGGGAGTTTTTAATTCATAATAAACTAATATACATATTTATAAAACATCAATTTTGGTGATTTTAATTAATTAAGGCTTTAGGTTGACAATTCATAAAAATACGTTACAATTTGAAACTTATATTTCAATATAGTGATTAATTACACCAATTTTGTATAATAAATCTAAAAATAAAATTTATCAAAGATAAATTAATCTCAACAAGAACTAATTTCTGAAATGTAAAACTATGTAGTTTACGTGATTAAATCTGTGATAAATTAAATGGATGTACATTAGAGAAAATACAAAGTACTTGATTCCTACTTCAGTTTGTAATTAAACGCTCGGGTGTGCCTCAGTGATTAAATCACCAACGGAATGTTTTCTTAAAATTTAATAAAAATACTCTGTAATTGCTAATTATTTTTAAATTAAAGGCACCATGTTTTGATTTCTGTTGTCTTTGATATTTAAGTAAATAATTAAATTTTTTACTGATGTTTTATTAAATTAGTGGCGCAATATGAAAATCGGAGACTCTACGCAAAATATATATTCTGGGCCATTTGAAAAAAATTCAACGTGCCTATATTAAAAATTCAAAAAACTTATTATAAAATTTAAAAATGTTTAATCATTACAATGCCTGAAGACATTTTTGTATCAAATTTCAGTTTTTCGAGTTCCACGGTAATGAAATTTACATTAAAACATTGATTTGTAATAACAATAAGATAAAAACTTGATTTATTTTCGAAATTTGAGGTTCCAAAATAGGTTGATATAATTATAATTTCAAATTGATCCTTATTTTCATAAAAATAATTGTATATTGATAAGTTTCTGCCATCGTCTCGTTGTACATAACAATAAACCAATTGGGAAGACTTATTAATATTCATAAAGAAAATAAAAACGAAATAAGTTGTTTTTTTATCAAGTATTTGTATTGGAAACATGATTCCAATATTTAATAATACAAGTCCGCAATGATTATAATGAAGCTATTTGAGTAAATCGTGAACAATGACTCGGCCAGGCAATAAAGCGGAATAAAAGTAATGGCACCAAGATGCCTGGGTTTTGTTTTGGGTTGTATTGTTATGTGCATTTCGATTGTTTTATTTAACGATTTTACCCGTATCGCTAGCTGTTTTTAGGACTTTTTATAGCATATTACGGCGATTTTTAAATTTGGTATTTTTGTTATGTATATACAGACACGTACGGATTTTTTACACCTTTTGGTTTATTTGGTTCTTTTGTATTGATGCGTTGACTTGAAAATTAAATGATTCAAATGTATATTAGTCAATAAAAGCTTTACATTAGTCTGATATTGATACGATCTTAATATATAATATAAAAACGTTGATGCGTATGTATGTGATCTTATTAGGCCTAAACTACTGGACGTATCGAAGCCATATTTACAACATATGTTCGTTTGGTGTTCCGATAAGTTTATAGATTTTTTGGGCTCGATAGGTGGCTTTGGGGTTGAGATATTTAAAAAAATAGTAGTTTTTTGTATGTGAGATCATCAGGCATAAATTACTGGACGTATCGAAGCCATATTTACAAAAAAACGGACCGGGTAGGTGGCGTTGGAGTCGAGATATTTACGAAGATGTGTATTAAACAAATTATTTTTGGGCAGAATAACGTTTGCCGGGTCAGCTAAAACAACAATTACAACCCTCTATACGTGACAGGGGGTGAAATATTAACTCCTGTGCGAAGTCGGGGTGGATATAAAACACTAGAATTCTCCCCGCAGTAGCTTCTCCTGTGTTTTTTGTTTCGAAATTTATTTAAGAATAATGCATCAAAATTCTTAATAATATGTGTGTTATTATGTATACACATGAACCAGAATTGAGTTTTGGTTTTTGATTGTAAAATACTGCCTGCGTTTGAATTCTATTTTTGGAATAATGCATTATTGATGCAGTTAATATTCTAACCTACGGGCTATTTAAAGTGCTATTTTAAAATTGTCTGTTTTGATGGTTTTTTAGAATTTTTGTTACAGCCACATAGAGCTGTGGATATATATATGTTTGTGTGTACCTACAAAAAATGTACATAAGTACGTTTACAAATTATTTTTGCCAAAAATTGTACTTAAGTACAAGTATATTTATAAATTTATGGCTTGCGTTTCTGTACGGTTTAAATATAAAAAATAAAAATTTATTAACATTTTATTTCTGTTTTCGGACCCATTACAATAACTTCCCTAATATGTGATATTATTGATAAAAAATTTGAACATAAATTAAATATAAGTTTAAAACCGTAGATACACAATATTTTTTTTGGTTAATATTAGTTTACTTAAGAATATAATAATTTTTGATTTTCATTTTCGGACCCATTACAATAACTACCCTAATATGTGATATTATTGATAAAAATTTGAACATAAATTAAATATAAGTTTAAAACCGTAGGTACACAATATTTTTCTTTGGTAAATATTGGATTACTTAAGAATAAAATTAGGGAAAATTTTAGAAAGTTGTCGGACGATAAATTTTAATTGAATAATTCAATTAATTTCCATGTTGTAAGTCTTCACAAAAGTTTTTGCACACTAAAATCAACAATCGTGTAATTTGATATTGCTCCTTGCACTTTGTAATTGTCGGTCTTTTAAAAAAAAACGTTCATTTATATAAATCTTATTATTATGTACATATATTAACTGCAAATTTATTCCATTAGCTATAAAAATTATTGGAAGAATAATTGTCATTCGGAAGTTATTGTAATCGAATCCTCAGAAACACTTGTGAAGATTGATTTTCATTTATTTATTAATGTCATATCAAATATTTAGCAAATGTGTAGATCCACTAAAATAATATTCAATTTAATTTCTATTCTATATTTATAAAAATATTCCATTATATTCCTCCTTGCAGTATAGTATTGTATACTTTACGAGTTTCTTGCGTATGAAGCTTTTACTTATTGTTATGATAGTACCTATGTAAGAGTTAAGTGCAGCTACCATGACTCGACTATTGCTTTCTACCTTATGAGTTCCCTCTTTCCGAGCGAATGCTAGAAACCATACTCGTAAAGGGGAAGTAATGTAATTGTGAATATGTAGACATTTGAAAAAAATGAGATCAACATATGTACGTCAACAGAGTTTTCTATTAAAATAGAAATTACCTATTTAAGGGGTTACCTAAAATGTAGTAAATTTTTCTAGTATGTTTTGAGACATACAATAAACCCTCCAAATTTCATTTGATTGCTTTTTTTAAATTCTAAAAAAATGCCTAAAAAAGGGTCTTATTTTCCGAAGTGACGATTAGATGTAACCCCTTTAGCTTCTGAATTATCTACACGTTACTATCAAATAAAATGGAAATGGGTACATTGATTTACTTATCATTTACAAATAAGATATTTTCGAACAGTGTTCAAATAAAATGTGAAAAGAAAAAAAATTGTTTTGAAAGTAAAGTCGAAAATTGTGTCACCATTTCAGAAAAGTAAAAAGGGAAATTTTTCATGAAATAAAGATCAACACAAATGTTCAGGTGTGTAACAGAGGTGATAATATTTAATGCATGCAACATCCATATGCATGCGTATCCAACACAGATGATTGCAGTATCCGATATCCCAGTATCCTTTGGTCTGCGTGCATTTCATTATACCAATGGCGTATCGAGGGTATATGACCCGGACAAATGTGTCCTTTGTCCCCATACGAATTTCCCAAAATTAATTAGTCTGTATGGTAAAATATATTTTTTATTTGAATGTCATGTTTACAAATTAAACATTTGTGATTGTAATATATTTTACAATGACAAAAGCAAAAAGTATATTTCAGTTGCAAATATGTCAGCTGTATTTTTAGTATTTTTACACTATTTAATATTTAATCTATTTTTCTAGCCTTCACTTTCAAAAATTGTTTTATTTTTTTGTTGAAATTAACTTTATTTAAATTACACTCATTGTCAGTCCAGCGAGATCACGAAGTTCTAGCATAAAAAAATTATTTTCATTTGTTGAAAGAGGGTTCTCAACTGAAAATTGAGACACAAATTCTGAGCATAGTTATTAGTATTATATTTGGGAGTAATAAATGATACATTTAAAAAAATGTTTATTGTATATGCAAATTAACAAAGAAAAAAAAAATTCTAATCGAACTAAAATTATTATTAATTTTTTGCTTCTACTATCATTTTTCATTAATATAAACTTTTATTTTTTTTCTGTTAAAACAAGCTTCTTAATCATTTTGACAAACAATTTTCGTTTCGTGTTTGTCTTAGACCGATATTAATGAAACTTGGTTGGTTGATTGGGTCTAGCTTGAGGACAGTTCCATTTCAAAATCATCAAAATCGTGTGTAAGGGGAATGGGCGACATCCCAAAATATTTATTTTTTCAATATATCTCAAGAACAACCCATGTTACGTGAAAATTTCATAAAATATTTTTTGTAGAGTATTTAATTTTCTATAATATAGGTTACCACAACATATGTTGCAAAATATTCCCTTTAAAGATTTATCTCTATTTGCTTTAAAAAATAATAATTTGTTTTTTAAAATAGCTATTTACTATTAATTTTCATTTTGACGTTTGCATAACAGAAAAATTTAGATTTATTGTATCATGGATTTAGACTGAAAATGTTAAAAAAATAAAAATATACTAATAAATAATCATGCGCGTATTCAAAGAAAAATGTCGAATAAATAGTTTTTAATAAAATTGTATAAAAATTAAATGGTTAACCAATGGCAGGCAGTTCACCTGAATACTTTATCAGTGTTTGTAAAATTGTTCGATAATTGTAATTAACTATCTTTGGTGAATTTAGTACGAGGAAACGTGCATTTACTTGGCAGATGTTTAAAAAAAAATAGAATCCTACAAAACTAAGTAATTTTGAAAACCTTTTCATCATCCATATGTATTGTAAATTGTAACTATTCTTCCATACTATTTAGTGTTCCATCCAAACCTATATGTGATATATCGTATAAATGTATGTGTACATATTGTAATATAATAATTAATATATATACAAAAGCCATATGTGAGCTTCACAGTTCAAAGTCGTATATTACCGGCCAGCTTTGTTGACGTAGGTGTTCTCGAACATAGTTTGCATCGTTTCTACAGTTTTGGAATCCCAACATTTACTTAATAAGTCAATATAAATGTTATGACGGTATAATTCAGTAGTACAGTGTATGAAAATATCTAAGCAGTGGTGGCTTATTATTATTTAATAATGTGTGTATATAAAATAGAAAATTTAATCTAGATATTTTTTTTGCTATGAAATGGTTCTTCTGGCTTTAAGACTTAATATATCATAGTAGTTGATTAAAAATAATATTATTTATCATAAGATGTTATTCACTTTTATAAGGCATTTTTATGAATTTTGTTTTTATAAGGATTTTTAAAAATTTTAACATAATTTTCAAATAGATGTTAATTAAATCATATTTTAATAAAGGAAGTAAAAAGTAAAAGTAAGTATATTTTTCTGCAGACACCACTGTACGCTCAGTACATTTATGTTCAAATTATAATTTTGTTATGCATGTGCGCTCAAACAATTAAAGTTTGGGTTGGAATAATCTATATTCCGTCGGCCGTAGTTAAATTTTAATTTCATTTCAGAGAGTTATGTATATAAGTGCCTGTATACTCCTTGTAGTTTACTAAATTTGTTTTATGTAAAGTACATACGCGTGTTTTAATGTTTAGTTTTTGTTCAAACAAAATCATATGCTTACGTATAATAGAATAAAAATTAAATTACGCTAGTGGTGGAAGTATTTTCTATAATAGAATTTTAAATACATTGATTGTGAAAGTTTTTAATCATTTTAGAGGTATTTTCGGTATATTCCTACGTAAAAATCAAATTAAAAATCAACAATGCAAATGGTTTCATCTGATAAATAATTGAACAAAATATATTTAAATAGTTAACATCTGTCATAAAGTAAAAAAGTATATCTCATTTATCCTTCCTTTGCAGTTTAAATATACATTGTTACAGTCTATTAAAGTAACTTTTTTGATTAAGATAAGACACGGACAGTTCGCTGTGAACAAGACAGTATAAACTAAACTTATGGGGTTCTTTAAGTACAGAATCATTTAATACATATATGTATGAATGTAATTATCTATTCTTTTTGAATAAGGTATAATGTGCATTCATTTTTATATACCTCATACCGTTTCGTATTCAGATACCAATGCATGTAAAATATTAAGATCTCTATTGTTATTTTTTCTGGTATAATTTGATGTGTTTCACTTGATCATTGATTATACGAAATAACCAACATTCATAAAAAGAGAGAAAATATATTTTCCTTGTATTTGAATGTCTGCACTTTTCTAGTTCTATTGTTCATTGGGGAAAACTTACTCCAGGGAAATTATTAAGTCGGGAAAGTTTGCTTGTAACTGCATCTGTTCTGAAATTGTTTAATAAATTAAAGAGACATACATTAGGTACAATATATTATACATTATAAAGCATTTAGAACAAATGTTCAAGCACTGATTTAAATGAAATATGATTATTATACCTACACATATTTCGTTTTGTATTAAAACTTGTCTACTATTTAAAATTTATGGTATATGTTCCAGAGTCGAAAGATTAGACAATTTTTTTGAAAGCGACTAAACTTAGATAGCTAAAACAAAGGAATATTAGTTTTGCACTCATTCCTCCCAATTTTTTTTTGAAAACCATTTTTCACAAATATTTTTAAAAATGTAAAAAAAAATTATTTACCCTTTAGTTTTTCTACCTTATTTTGTCACCCCTCTGTACCTTGGCACCCAGGGTGAATCCTTCCCCCTTTTGTCTGTAAATGATTATGGTATTAGCATAAATAAGTATTATGACATGATAAATACGACTTTTATTGATGAAATTACATTAAATATAATTTCAAGTAATTTGTTTTATTAGATTTTAGTTAAAAAAAGGATATAAGATATCAAACAAAAATTTTTTTAATTAAAATGAAAAAAAAATATTTTTTTATATTTTTTGTTTGATGTATACCAAAAAATTAGTTTTGTAAAAATATTTTCTCTATACAATTTATACCATTCACGATAAAGATAATTCAGTATTATATATGTACGTATTTCTTAACCTCTTTTGAAGTTCGTTTTAATGCAATTTAAGAAAATATTACGTACGTAAATGTATATTTTGTATCAAAGGAATTTTTAAACTGTAATTATCTTCAACAACGAAGAAAGTACATATTAGAATTTGAATTATTGGAATTAAGTCAAAATTTTTTTTTAATTCACTAAATTTCATACAATAAAAAGTCTTTTTAAAGCACAGCAAGTATTTTATATTTAATTGTTTTTAAAAAATAACGAATTTAAATAATCTGCGAATTCCGCATAACAAATTCATTATGCAGAACATAATGTTACCAATAAGTGAGATACGGCTGTATTAATTTATTGTATTCAAAATGTTTGTAATACTTCGCAGTGATCATTTTATAATTGATCGTATTAAGACCCCTTACACACTAGCGACTTTTAGCAGCACAACAATCGCGTACATTCATTTTACATTGTTTTATATATAAATCGCAAAACTTAAACAAACTGGCGACTTAGCAGTGCGACTATCGCAAGGTATGAGATTTAGCAGCACGACTTACAATTAGGCGCGCTGCTGAATCGCCAATGTGTAAGGAGTCTAATGGTTGTTGTTGGCTGAAATGAACTCTATTGATCACACCATGTAAAAATACTTGTGAGAACAATAATATTCAATAATAAAACATAAATGTGCTCAGTACTATGTATATGTAAAAGAACCCTCAAAAATAAAATTATTTAAGATTTAAAAAAAAATTCATTAATTAACAAAAGGTTTATTCCAAAAGAAAAAAAAATTATTTACATAAAAGCTACCTACTAAAATAATTACACAAACATAAAAATTTCAGAAGAACAGTCCTTATTTCTCACCGTCGTGTCGAGTCCAACGCCTCGTACTTGATTAGCCCATATAGACCGGTACCAAAGCGGATTTTGAAGCCTAGAAAAAATAAAAATTAATAACAGGCAAGGAGCAGTTGGAAAATTTAGTTAAGGTTGTAATAAAGAGAAAAAACAAAAAGTGTTATTGAAACTTCGATAATAATTAATCGTTTTTTTATATATATTTAACAATTTATGGATATTTTGTGTTTAAATCCCTAGGCACTGTAAATATCTCAGTTTACTCTGACTCCTTTGGGCCCTATGGACCCTTAAGCGTCGCTTAGCCACGCTTAATATTAGTTACGCCACTGAGTGTGTTGTTTTCCAACACTAACTGTGATGTATTTACTTGTGCTGTATACAGCAGTTGGCTATGACTGGGAAGTTTAATGCAATTATATGGTTTGGCTTTATTCAGTTAGAAGTGGTCGTGTAACTTGGTTTATGGATTTGATAATATTGTATGGTCAACTTTAAGATATTTGCATTTGAAGCGTCTAGTCTGTAGATATGATTACTGAAACTTCATAAATTGAAGTGGTTTTTAATCCTCGATCATGATATTAGTGGTGACGCAAAGTTGGTCAGACCTGTATATATTTGTATCATTTTCAAAGATAATTTAAAATTCAGGGGCTGATAAAAATAGTTATAAACTTTTGTCTAGTTATGCTTGCAAAAAATATTAGAATTTAAGTGGTGTTTTTTGCGTTGTCTTCGTGTTATAGGAATTAACAGAGATATAAGATGGAAGAAGATTATGCTGATGGGCCGATTATCACAGGTTAACACGTACAAGGGGAGACGTGTAAGATTGGAGTTAGGAGCTACTAGGGATGGGTTAACATTTATATTATATAATCATTTTTTATAATTTTAAATTATATTGATTCATGAAGTTCGTACATTTTATTTTAGGTACTAGTATAGTTACGATGGCTAGTACCTTCCATTATTTAATTATTGAAAATAAGAAAACTTTTGGTTCTGTAACATTTGATGCCATAGCTGCAGGGTTAAGAAAAAATCTGCAAGTTAAAGATTCACTTATATCCAAAAAATGTTTGGAAATGTATGTTAATAATCGAAATTTATAAAATATTTTCTTTTTTCAGTTGGTTGTATAAAAGAACCAAATAAAGTTTCAAAACATATTTTTCATATTTATTTGTTCACATAACAAACTTATATATAATATATATGCAAGTATATACATCAGGAAAAATTACAACGAAAAATTCAGGTATGTTTTCGACAATAGGATATTATGTATCTTAAATATAATACATGATACCTACACATATAGTCGTTGTTAAAAAAGTATCACGTCTTTTTTTCAAATTCATGAATAATTTATCCGAACAATATAAAATTATTTATATATTACATTCGACAACATGATTTCACTGTAGACAATCTAGGTACCACTTTGCATGCGGATCCATAAAAACGGATGTTTTTAATTCAGCATTCACTTTGTCTTCTCCATTCGCTCGTAACGAAATCCTCCAACCATCCATCCGCGAAATATTCACATATTATTTACTTCTTCTCGGCGGTTTCATGAAAATTCCGTTCAGAATAAATTCATGCAGGAAGAAAAAATATACGCCAAGAAAATAATACAAATAGGTCAGCGAATGGCGTTTCATCATGTTTGCCTACAACACTGCCTCTTTTATGCGCGAAAGAATAATAAACGCCTTTAGCAGTGATGTACCATGAATGGGGTATGTGGGGATGTGGAACTACGAACAATAATTGGAGAAGAATAGACATTGTTATGGTTCGCAAAGATCATTCGCCTCGATAATTCATTTGAAGAATAGACAATATATAAACATTCATCTTCTACATACGGCATCATAAATATATTTTTACTTTTTTGTACTGAAATCAGAATCATTTTAGAATCAACACTGTGTCTATAACTGCCAAAAGCTGAAATTTGGCATAATTATAGGAAATGGTGGACCAATAATAGATTTGAGTTAAAAAATGAAATTTATAGTTTCGGTGCATTTTAAGGGGGGTAAATGTGCTGCTATTTTTTAAATTCAATCCCGGCAAGTGGGGGTATCAAAAGAAAGGTGATAATTCAAGAAATTTAAATATGAAATGTTTTTTTATTATAAAAATCTTCGTTTAACAAATTAAAAAAAAATAGAAATTTTTTTGTCCCCTGCCCATATCTCCGAAAGTAATAGTGAGAAAATTCGGATTAAAAAATATGATTATAAATGATGCAGAGATTACGATAGAATGGTCAGCACTCACCAAACTTTCGATTTTTTGAAAATAATTCAAAGTAATTGTATATTTGAAGTTATCTGTTATTAACTTTGCTTTTAAATTAAATTAACATAATCGAATAATTTGAAAACTATACCGTACCGGACAATATATAGTACGCGAGAATCGATTCAGATAATTTTTTTACCAGGTTAAAATAAAATATTTTTATTATTATAATAACAAGCAGCAATTGAAATTTTATGAACATATATGTATCAGTTGTGGTAGATCGAAGTGAATCGGATCAAGTTTTATTATTCATTGTTAATCTATATACATTTGGCTTAGATTTCATGCAATTTCTAAAATTGGGAGGGGGCAAAATAGATCACCACCTAAAAATCTCATAAAAATTGAATATGAACTGTGAAATTCCTTTCTAATGTGATTGGTAGCCAATCTGAACAGTTATTGAAGCGATTCCACTTTTCCTTTATTCATTCTTAGAGCCATTCCAAAGCACTTATATTATTTATAAAACCGCCCACTACTTCTCACCACAAGCCGGCACTGCACTTCATCACCTCCTTCCGTTTGGCATGTTCTTCCTGACGCACAGTCCTTAAAGCCATCTCTACTGCAGGCCTCTGTTGTTAACCTATAGGCCTCCTCTGTCAGTGAGGTCTGTATATCTCATATGTTGTTGGTGTTTAAATCTGCGATATCTTGAATGCGGTTACCGCGGCATTGTATGCGTGTGTTTTGAATAAGGAGGAATTATTTATTAGAGACACGTCTTTGCGTTTATCATACTGCAGTTAATTATTTATTGTTAACAGTCTTGCGGTTGCTAGCGTTTGTGCGTCGCAGGACATCATTGTTTTCAGAACTAACCTGATTCCGTTCTGATATGAAGCTGCATTGTCTAATACTGACGTAATTTATTTTTAGTTTATAGATTTAATATTAAGAGATGGTAATGTACGTAATACGTATATGTATCTCAGGTTTTAGTTAGATTTATTTATTTTCTTTTGATAATTCTCATTACGTGGTTGATCTAAATTTTAATGTATTATTGATCAATTTTAATTAGATTTCAATGTTAGATACACTTATTTTGATTAAATGGCTAGTAAAATCAGATAATAGTTATCTACATATTTATACTGTCCTGCTTAGCACAAATGTGGTATCTGACAATTTTTTCAAAATTGAATTAAGCACACAATGGCATTATCTATATCTTCCTGCGTCTTATTAGTGTTAAATATGGTATATGTATATTTGTTTTGTCTAATAAAAATCATTTGTTTACCGTAATCTGTATTTTAGGCTTGAATTACTAGATTATATACAGTTGTATCTGCAATTTACTAAGAATTTTTTTATATCTACTGTAGATACAATTTTTAATAATCTATTGACAATGTGACAAAAACTGGTTCATGTCTTTTAATTTAAAAAATTAATATAAACCAGATTTAACGCAGTTTTACTTAATTTTTAGAATATTTAATGTAGATACAATAAAAAAGCAAAGCTAAACAACTAAACTTTACTAATTTTAATCAACAAATTCTGGAGTGACCTCTTGTTCTCGGAAAGTACATTTCTGATAACAAGGGGTTTCCCCCATCGACCAACGGGGGACCATTTTTTATAATTTGCACAAAAATTGACATCAGCAAACATCCGTATTCGATTGAAAGATCGTTTTCAAAAATAAGTTTTCTTTTCAGATAAAAGTATTAAAAATTAAATATAACATTTCACCCTTCTTCTACGATTTGTCGTATTTGAGTTATAGCGTCAACAGACCGACCAACCGTGTTGCTGTTTTGTCTTTCTGGTCTAAACACAGCATTATACATAAATAACAACATAAATACAACCATTGTAAAAATTTACGTAATAAAACGGACGTATAATTCGAATTTTCAACGAACGATTCTAAATGCAAACGACAATATATTTTTAGTAATTTATTAAAATCGATGCAAATATTTATTTTGCAAGCGTTCCCAGCGTTATAAATTTCTTAGTACAGAAAGCAGTGTTAATTCTTTTGAGGTAAAATAAACAGTACCAAAAATAACGGGCTTGGTATTCTAACTTTTAAATATTAATATGGCTTCATATGTTTGCTAGAAAGTGTAAATGAGATACGATGGTTTTTACGAGACCTGTTTTTATAACTTCATCTTTATTATTTATTTTGTATGGCTGGGATGTACACATTTTACATGTACATGAAAAACTAAGTATTGGTGTAACTGTAAAAATATGTTTAATGTCGCGCCATATAAAAACATTATGCATGCACAGATTATGTTAATTTTGATTCATTAATTCAGATGATGACATAATGAAAACAAATTATCTGTGAAGTTTTTTATGTTTATTTATTTGGTTTTTAATGTGTTTCGAATTTTTTTATTTAAAAAAATTTGAAATAATTTCAGATTATTTACTTTCTTATAATGTTTTTTAATTACCATAATTTTATGAATATATAAATAAGTTGTGTGTAATATAAACATTTCATTATTTAATCAGCAAAAAATATCCATTACATACAGGGTGTACCCGCTTCCATGTATGTTTTAAAACGGTTTTCCTAAAGATCTGAAACAAAAAACGTTTTCGATGTTTTTCTTTTAATAAATTACTTTTTACAGATTGTAAGAGAACTGATTTTATGCTAAATACTAATATGATTTAAATCAAACTATTCAAATCTTCGAGAACAATATTATATTTGTCATACCATAGCCTCCTACCATCTGTTTAATATATAGTTATGTACAAAGTCAACTTTTGTTACTTTTCACAATTATAACTCATAGAGGTATAATATTATTAGTACATTGTGATAACTAAATTTTAAAAATTAAATACGATTTATCTGCCCTGTTAAACGTCACAAAAGTATAATGTTCATACCTATCATCAAAAGTGGGAGAAAATATTACATTTATTTAAGATTTTTAAATAAAACTAATTTCGAAAAAAAAAATGGATGGTCTTTCGACAATTGTACAGCCTGTATATCAAAATTAACATTCATAAATACTTCATGAATGGAATCGATTACATATTCATCGATATACTAATCTAATAAACAATGTAGTCCGTAATTTTTTTTACGAATATGAGATAAATTTCAAATAAACACATTTTCATGTATATATGTAGGTATACTATACAAGCAATTGCTGTTCAGTGAAAAATAATTGAGATTGAAATCATTTAAAATTTTTTTATTGATTTTTGAGTTTCAAAACTGTTACAGTACTTGGTGGAATCTCCAATATGTAAAAAATAGTGACAGATCACCTTTATATAATAACTAGTTATAGTAAACAGTTAGTGCTCTGTTGTAAGGAATAAGATAAACTTTTTTATTAGAATCGTAATAAGACACAGTGCTTCAATATTTCTATGGGAGTAATTACTCCCATTTTCGCCAATAACCGTTCTTGTTTCTGCCACTGTTTTTGATGTTTTTATATGTACATATGTCAGTATGTATAAACATAAATTGCATATGTATTTGACAGTTAATGAACATGTCATATGTTACAAAAATCATCATGTCCAATAAACATTTTCCAATTAAAATTTTAAAACAATAGTACCTATATAACGCCACTATTTAAAATCAAATATCGTTTTATTAGTCATCAATTCGGTGTTGTTGGTGGCTAATTAAACCTATTTAATTTATAGTATTTACATGTTTAATATGAATGTATGTACATTGAAGTAATTTAATTTAAATTCTGTGTGTATGTATGTGAAGTGTGTATTTGAATAACGTCATTTAAGTATTTTACCGGAGGCTATGTGACTGATGTATCATAGTATACCATAATATCAAGAGTTACGTAGGTTTATTCAAAATATTATAATTACGTTTTAATCAATTAATTACTAATACACTAATACCTGATTATAATTATCATTATATGAACGCAGTGGCCCCGGATCCGGGGGGGGGAGGGAGCAGGCAAAAAGTAATCATTGCTTCCCCGCATTGTCAGTGGGGGGGACAATGATTACTTTTTTTCGGCGTTTCATCTTCAAAAAAAAAGGTTATACCTAATTTTTTTTAAACTGTTCTTCTACCATTTTTCGCGAAAATGCAGCCATTCAAAAATACCTAAAAATATAGAAAACATTTAGTGATCCCTTAATTTACTATCCCTATTTTTATTTTTATTTAGTGAACACTTAATTTTGCAGTTTAGTGTAATTTTTTACTCTTAAAATTCTTTAATTTTCGTAAACTGATGTCATAAAAAAATTATACAATGTAACCACGAGTCTAGTCAGAAACAAAAAATGAAATGTTAGTATCTATCTGTTTATTTTTTTTTAACAAATAATACGATATTAAGCAAGTTAAAGTAAATTGAAGTCAATTTTGAATTTTAAGAACGCCAAGTAAATTTAGGTCAGCTTAATTTTTGAGCTTCGTACTACCCCCCCCGAGAAAAAATGGTTCCGGCGTCGCTGTATGAATTACATCATATCAAGGGAGTAGTAGATTGTAAAATGTAAAATTGAAAATATATGTGTGTATAACAAAATACACAATACAGATATAGGTAATAATTTTATACATGAATTTTAGGTATACTATTATTATAGTAAATAAAGAAATTAGAGCCAGTATAATTTTTAATTAAAAATAATGCAAACAATTCAACAAAGCGATTCTTTGAAAACATTAAAGAAAAATAAATATTTTATAAAATTATCTGGAAAATCATTTAATTAAAAAATTGCAATGTTAACACTTGTTAATTTCATACATGGAAAACGAAAGTGGAGTTTTCAACATTAATATGTTTATTTTGTACAGCTTCATCAGCAATGCATGTATGTATTTCATTTATGTATAATTAGATACGAATGGATACATACATATTATATATATGTGTATTTTATTACTATATATATGTAAAAACACATACATCATTTTTTTTAATTATTAAAAGAAGTATATAAAGCTATATATAATCTGATAGAAAGTAATACTAACTGTAGGTATAACTTACATGGTTTCAGGATTACAGCAATTAAGTAACGAGCTACTGAAGCTTTAAATCCTCTGATGTATTTATATTCCTGTATCGTGGTATAATTTATCTAGGTTTGGGAAATGTGCACATTGGCCGTTTTTCCATTAAAGCTAAAATTAAATTGGCTCCTTCAAAACAGCCGTACCGCAAACAGTAGTAACGGAAAGGAATTGACCCTTATAACAATCATAGTAGACCTTACCCCGAGTTCAGCGGTGCATTTAACTGAAATATGAAAATTTTGAACATAGGATTTTTTGTACCAAGGTATAGAAATGTGTTTTCTTTTTATATACATTTGGTAGAGTAATGTTATATCATTAAAATCAATTAAGATCATTTTTTCGTCAATGAACAATATTTACTAACAATAAGTTGTACATTGTAAATGTAGGTATTTTTGTAAATCAGAACTTATAGTGATTTTTATCTAAATAATACCCAAAGTGACTACGTAATTTTATTGTTAATGGTAAAAAGTCAATTTTGGGGATTATTTAGATAAATTTATAACTGGAAAACTGTAAGACCCAGGCCCAAACTTGGTATAGTGAATTTGTAGGTTACATTATGACACCAAAATAATAATAAAAAATATTATAGATACTTTTGGAGAAAAATATCATTTTCATTAAAATTTTCAAAAAAATAAACATATTTTTTAACTTTGATGAGCAATAACAATGAACTGGAAACACGGTAGTAATAACGTTAATACTAAAAAATACGTTAGTTAATTAACTATGAAACTGACTCATTGTGGTTGCTCTAGTTACGTTACTTTGGAAGTTATGAGATAATATTTGTTTGTAAGTACTATCTACTCTTAAGGAAGTTTTTAAACACCCTGTAGCTCAGAGGGTGTTGAAGATAGACTCCACCTTCCCGTACAATTTTTTACTCACAATGAGCCAAGGAATCAGCTCTTAAAATATCTGTATTCCAAACCGGACCACTCTGTATATTAGAAGGTGATGATTAAAGCCACAAATAATACTGGGAGTCAAAGAAATTTTTAAAAGGTATTTAAAAATACAGTTTTGTAGATATTTTACATTCATTTTTATCTCTTATTTGTATTTTTTAATCTAGAAATATAGTTGCAATTGGGCTGTGAGAGCGTTTGAAATGTATTAACTTTTGCTACATAGTGGTTACGTTATTCAACAAAAACAATTAGTTTAGTATGAATATTTTATATTCGCACACCCGTTGGGAAGTTCTGAAATGTACAATACATACACAAAAAGGATTTATTATATAAGTATACAGTCTGGTGTTATAAAGAATTCGGTCTAGACTCTAGACCAGTGGTTCTTAACCTTTTTGAAATCACGGAACACTTTTGATTGTAAAAAAAATTACTGAATCAGTAAGGTCTTTAAACAAACAATATGCAGAACATATTTTGGTTCTATGTTTGTCTATGTAATCATGAGTATAATAGGGTAGAATATTGGCTAGGTTATATCTCTATCTTCACTTATCTGAACCAAATTAAAAAAAAACATTACGATAATATAGAATGCGCAATCCATGTCTATATCTATGATCTAGATCAATTCTTACTTTCTTATAACCATGTATTTGAAATATACATACAGTATAAGTAAATATAGTGAAGCCGATTTTTTTTTGAAATCCGGATTTTGATGGAATTATCCATTTTGACTTCCTGAATCCATTTCGACTATTTTCGCCATGATGTCTGTGTGTCGGTCTGTGTAAGCTCTGTTACTCAAATACGACAAATCATAGAAGAGTGAAATTTTATATTTATGATTCTTTTTGTCTGGGAAGAAAATCTCCTATTTTTGAAAACGATCTTTCAACTGGCTACGGATGTGTACTGAGCTCGATTTTTAAATTTTTTGAATTATTTTGAAACAGTGCGAATTAGAGAAAAATGATCAAGTTGAAAATTGTAGGTTATATAATTATTTATAATTTATGGTCTATTCATTTTTTCGAAAAAAAATTAATTATAATTCAAATGGTTCATAACAGAGACAAAATCTATAGTTAATATCCCATTCATTTTATTTATATCTTTTATTAGTCTGTCAGAAATATGTTTTAATAAAATTACGTATAACGTACACTGTAAACTGTCAAGATTACGTATAAGAAAGTCCCGTGGCTGCCATGGTAGATATTTAAAAATAATTTTCGTGAAACAAAAACATATACATACACGTATGTATGTAAATACATTTATTTTTAATTAAATTAGGGCAGGAGAGAAAGTTTACTATATCATACTCCTAAAATTTTTGTACAAAAGAAGACACAACCCAACTGGTTGACATATGCATAGTAACATCCACACTATTTATACAGTGATTTAATTCAATTTGTGGTGAAACAACTGACGTGGAAAAAGGTTTTGTGTTGGTCTAGAAGTTTGTTCATGCTTTAATACCAAAGCTTTATTCTAATGACTAATGTATAATAATTCCATCTGTCATCTTTAATTTGAAAATTTTATCCTTCTTTTCTTATAATGTCCTTTTTAGTGTTGCTGTTATTGAAGTTATTATAATAATGTATAAATGGTAGTTAAAGAGAATGCTTTTATTTTTCATTATATCTAATGTTGTAAATTAATTAACTTAAATGAAATTTTATATAATGCAATTTTTGAAAATGTCTTTCATATTAATTTTATCAACTACAATCATTAATAATGAAGTAATGTAGAGATATTTATTATTATGTTTAACAAATAGCTCGTTGTGTATTAATTCAGCTAAACGTGATAACGCATAAGAATCAATTATATGTTCTAGTTTTAAGATTATCCTGCAGTAACAAATACATATATAGGGTGACCAAATTTTTGTTTTTGTAAACCCTGACATGTAAATGAAGACCCTTTTTAGGGTTCCGTAGAAAACTAGGAACCCTTCTAGTTTCGCTCTGTCCGCGTCCGTCTGTCTATATAAATTTTATACCGATTAAGATGAAATTTGGTATCCGGACGTAAATTGATGACCCAAAAACAGAAATGATAAAATTTTTGAAAAAATTATTTTTGGAGCCCCTTCCCATGACTGAAAAGTATATTCAAAAAAAAATTTCCACTTAATGCAACAAAAAATGTCTTAGTATCTACCTTTTGATTTTAACCTTTCTAATTTTTAAACTATCAATTGAAAAAATTCTAGATTGTAGTTTATAATTAATTAGTACTTTCAATGAAAATTATATCGAAAACTGTAACAAAAATAGTTTATGAAAAATTTTGTAATAACTCTTTTTTTATAAATCGTATAATAGTAAGAATGACTACGGAACCCTATCTTGTGCGTGTCCAATACGCGCTTGACTGTTTTATTTATTTTATTTTATTTTTTATTTTTTATTTTAAATTCCTAATCGTCACTTTTACATCCCCTACTATTTTTTGACGACCTTTTTTTTTAAGTCGTCGTCATTATTACAAAACCGGAGCCCGGAGAAACAGTATACAAACGATGAGACTACGGATGAAAACCTGAAATCTGGTTACCCTAAACATATACCATACATTATACATACATATACATTTTATATGAAAGCAAAATAATGTAAAGGCGACATTCAACATAGTTATAAAGGAACATGTTCCAACAAAACTAATTTAGATACAGAAATACGGCTAATTCATAGAATTAAGAATAAAGTATGTGCTATTTTATATCGTTGGTAACACTACCCATTTCGGGTTGTGATTGTGCGCTGTCATTACATGTGTGGGGATTATTTTTAAGCTGCTTCCAACAGCGTAGCAGTAGTAGTTAGTAGTCGAGGTCAGTGGATATGATACCACTGACCTGTGGACGCTTTTCTATAACATGGTGATTGTGAACTTTATGGATATTATAGGTATTATGTTATTTTTTTTTGTTTTAGTATATTTAATAGAATTAGAATGTTGGTTTGTAACAAATGTTATCTGTAGTTTTTTAAACGCATTAAATATTCATTGGCTAAAAAATATAAGTAGATGTTTAAAAGTGTTATGTGATTAAATGATGTTAAATGATGATTAAAATGACTAAATTAATTATAAGTCAAAAATAGTACTCCTGCCTAATTTGTTTAGTGATAAATATTACATGCAAAAATATGAATAATTACAAAAAACCTGAGAAAATTTTTGCAAAAATTGAAAAGTTATTTTCCGTGAACTGATTTTTATTGTAATTGATCCGAAGATAAAATGAAAAACATCGGTAAAATATTAACTACAGAAACTAGAAAAGAACTAAAATCCGTAGAAGGAGAACAGTTGCCAAAAACAAAGTTCTAACAAAAACGTTTTAACTTCGTAAAATAAATATTCCTATAAACATCCAACGTACTCTTTTTGTGTTGTACTTTATGGTGACAAGTCGGAAGATTCTCAGATAACTAAAGAAGCAACGCTTCAAGTAACATCATATTATAAATTTAATTTTATGCTGTCAAAAATAGTTATAAGTATTCTGGTTTAATTTATATATTCATAAAAACAGTTTGAAAGTTTTTCTCCTTTATTTAAATTCTTTTTTATTTTCTGTGCCTCATTTTTGCTAATTTATAAATTTTATGGCAAAATTAATTAATGTTTTCCAATCATTATCATCATTATTATGGCTTATGTTTTGTTACAAAATAAAAGATATCTTCATGATTATCACAGTTTTTATAAGTTTTATTTATATCTTTAATCCATCTCTAAAAGTTAAGTACCTAATTCATTTTTTTAACTTTAATAAATTCCTCAGAATGCTGCAAATAACATGTAACAGCGGTAGACTGTATTTATATCGTTTTTCTTCTTCTTCTTCTTCTATGTGTTTTTTGTCAACTGGATCTTTATATCGTTTTTCAATACAAAGTTTATGAATGTTCGTTTGTATAAGGCTTATAGACTTGGGAATAATTGAAACGATTTCATTGCGGTTTTCATCAATAGTTAGATAATTTTACTGTGCAGTATCGTGGTTATTAATATTTTATGAAAATATAAGATTTAACATCAAAAGACTAAAGAAATCTTCAAGTCGTGATTTGTTTCCATACAGAATTATATAATTTACGTATTCAGTATTTTATCAATTTAAGTCACTATGATCACGTCTCTTTTAAATATTTTGCCAAACAAATAAATTATTTTTGACAAATGCTTACAATTAAATATTTTGAAATTTATTGATTGAAAATTGAAATATAAAGGAACATTTCACTTCATGTCGGGTGGGCATGATGAATACCAGGTCCAATGCGCTAGTATTGAATAAATGATAACTCGCAATTTTTAATGTAATTTTATTTTTTTCATAAAATGAAAAAAAAATTATTTTTTTATTTGTTAAAATGTATATGTCCTTGGACCCGACTGGTTCCTTTAGACAGCCATTGGAAAAAAAATTAAAAAAAATATTTAAAAAGCAAAATAAAAATTAAATACTTAACGGCCATATCAAATTATTTTCGTTTCTTCAATTTCTCAATATTTAAAAATGATATAAAAAACCTTAGATTATAAAAGTTTATGGATACATAACATATAGTCCATTATATGAAACTGTTTCCAAAATTTGATGGTGGGCGTTTTTTTAAATGTCATTTTCAATGTATATATCTCATTTATGCAAATATGCTTAAAATTGAATTTGGTTTGTAGAGATGATGGTTCTAAATAGACGTTTCTCTGTTCATTAATTTATTATTACTGAAATACTTTTAAAGGCAATTTTATAATATAAAATATTTATTATTAATAAATCTCAAACGAATGATACGACCTTATGGACTACATTTTTGCGAAGCACACTAGTATTATTGTTAGCTGGCGGGGAATGAGTCACTAATTGTAAGTAAAAAACCATTCAATCTAGTAAATATGACAGTAAAATTCGAAACTACATTTTGGTGACAAAAAAATCAATTCAAATGTATATAATTCAAATAACATAAAATCCATTTTTAGTAATCTACAAACATCAGTCATACTCCAAAACCTGCGTCATGTTAAATTTATAATAGAGAATAATTTATACAAAAAAAAGATAATCGCAACCGTTGCAGAGCGCTTGTGTTCATGTCAGTTACATTTTATTGGGCATATTTTTAATACCGGGGGATATCAGACATCAAAATCATAATTTAAACTGCATGTTAGAGTTATAGCAGCGGCATCAGTCCTGTTACATTTGTAATTTGTGCGGTCGTCACGAGCACGAGTAGTAACGGGGTAGGGTATAGGGATATGGTCACTACTGGAACTGCGCACTGACCTCTATCTAGCACAACTGTCAAATGCAGATTTAAAATAATCTGTATGTTTGAACACGCATAATGACACTATTTTGATTGCTATTGCTACTGTGTAAATATTACCTTTTTATTATTTGTCATTAGCCACTACATTATTCATGAGCTATATTTTTTTTAGATAAAATAAAGAAGTTAACTTAAAATATTTCCCCAATAAATTTTTTCTGCCGTTAAGGGTTGATCCAGACTATCGAGCCGATCTCAGACCGGTTTTGTTGCAATCAAATCTTATAAAATTTACATTACAATTCATGCCAGGTTCAATCACACTTCAGTAAAATATTCTTTGCTATATCGGAACGAGATTGGACCGAGACCTGACCGATACCTATAGTGTGAATGATTTCATTGTTTATTGTTTACCTATATTTGATTGGAACGAGACCGGATAGAGACCCTAGTCTGGACTAAGGATGGCCAGAAATCTTATTTTACATCAAATGTTGAAATATTTTTAATTTGTGGTTTATCTAATATATAAATCTTAAAATATGTATATTTATAAAAATTGACTTTCGATTACTCCCACGCCAAAATAAAAACAATACAAATTTATGAAATTTCGGAGAAAATTAATTCTTGATCGAATAAAAAAGTTTTCTATAAAAATTGTCATTTAAATTTTTGATTTCAAATACTTTCACAGAATACAAGGGTGGTTATTTGCCGCGCAGATTTTGGGCCACCGTTAATACACAAGCAGCGAAAAAACGTTGACCATTACAACTTCAACACACGTCTTAAATTTCGAAATACGGCCGTTTTGCTGCGCGGCCTTTAAAATACGACCAGTTGCGTTTTTAAAACTGCGTGGCGAAACTTGGATTGAAATACTTACATGTTATATTTAAAAACGGCAAAAAATCACACGACGAAAAACCTCTCGTCTTTCTATCCTAAGTTTTGGTTTTGATAATTTAAAATTGATTTTACATGAAACGAAACATTATAATTAAAATATCGTCTCAACCAGGTTAATTATTCAAGCGGTCCGAATGTAGCTTCAAGGCAGGCTTTACCCACGCTAAGTCAAGAGACTAGATCTTGACTAAAACCAAACACAAAACTTTCTACAGGATATAGTCCAATCAAATTATCAAAATAAAGTAGTTCGTAAGACATTGTTCTACAGAGTCATTTATTTTATTTTAAATTGTTGGGGGGTGTGTTCTGAGTACTACATTAAGTTGGCGCGGTCTATGACCTTGAGCATTGTTCGTTATAAGCGCGAAAACTTTAAACGTAATTATCTCGTAAATCGTTCATCCTACGATAAAATTTATTACCAACAGACTTGAATCTATAAATTTGTTCACAGGTCTTACTGTTTACCATCAATTGGTAACGAGATATAATGCAAGGAAGTTAACAAAAAACGATTTTTTGCATTTATTTCGTAAAAAAGCGATTATATTGAAAAAACTTAAATGACAATCTTTTAGAACTATTAGTTTGCAATATTTTTTCTTCCTATTATTTCTTAATATTTTATTAGAAAAAATAAATTCTGACATAAATGGCACTTTATTCATTACAACTTATATTTTTATCGAACCATATTTTTTTACGATATGCATTGAATACAAAAAATACAAATTAATCATCTTCGAAAAATTGTTAATCTAGCCCGCCAATCAATACTGGTTATAAAGAGAAGTAAACCAATTTCTGATTTAATACAAATTTAAAATATTCTCCAAGATATAATAATATCGCTTTTGTTTAGAAGACAATGCTCAAATAATATTTATCTTTCAAATAAAACATCGAACTTAATGGTAAATATCAAAAGAAACTATTTTCAGTCCGTTAAACAAAATGGGCGTCACATACGGTTATAAATCGAATTTTCAAACAAGTGCAAATAATTCAGTTGAAGGGGTTGGCATCGAGAGATCTAGAAAAAGAAGAAGGGCTGATCAATCCTTGTCAACTTGGACGATTAATGGTATAAATTATTACCCGAATTTAAATGACTCGGAACTGGTTTTTGTTTTTATTTATTTGTGTTATACTTAATCACTAGAGGAAGGAAGAAATTGTGATCCGCAAGATTTAGTGATCCATGTTAAAGAAAAATAATGTCTTGATATTTGTTAGTTGTTAACAATAATGCACGTTTCTAAGAAACTGATTTTAAAAGTTTCATTTATAAACTGGGGTCACTCATTTAATGTGACCTACTTTAAAGAAAACAATCCTTACATATTATAAAACGCAACGTCTCTCTGTCTGTTCGTTAGTGTGTTAATCACTCAAGAACTATTTATCCGATTTACGTGGTTTTTAAATTATATATAGTTATGCTCTTTGCCCAAGTTATAGTATATATTTTGTTACGTTAGGTAACATAAGGAATAAGTAGTGAAGATAATAGTAAATCAAGTCGGAAAAAAGTTTGCCGCCAGCTTGCTCCTTTGCAGTATGCTGCCTAAACCGTTAAATATTAACAATATAATATAGTATAAGAATGTGTAGAGTAAAAAGATCTAAAAAATTAACTATATTTTTCAAAAATCCTAAACAATAATTTTATCAAACACATTTTGGGAAAATTCTAAATATTCTAAAAATTCGTATACACGCTCATTTAGTTGTTATAAATATTACGTAAAATCTTGTCTGCGTATTATTGCTTTTTACTTGGTGACAGGTGTCAAAAATGAGATTTTATTAAATATCTGAGAATTTATTTATTTAATATTTCATCTCAAAAATATTCTATTTCAAATATTATAATTTCGATAAAATATTGTATAATAATACTGGTGTACATAAAATTTATGTAATAAATACTATAATGTGAACGTATCTAATTTTTATTTTTAAAAACCACTATTTCTGTGATAGAACCAATGGTTTCACAGATATTTAAAAAATGCTTACTTTTGATAAAAAGTCAAGCAAACAAGAGAACATCTTCGACTTTTTATATATTATTTATAACCACCAAATGTATATTCTAATTTTCAGGTTATTTGAATTTTCCCCATAGATAAGCAAACCAAACCAAACAAATTTTAAAAATTCCAATTTTCTTAGCTCTGCTAGTTATTATTTATACGATATATGTACATAATATACATGTACAGATATGGTATATTTTTTATGGCAAGTAATGATGGTAATGTTATGTAGGTACCTATACATATTATTTTTTGTTGTGGTTATATATATTTATATATCCATTATTTATTTTATGATTTGGAGAAAATTCTTCTACGGATATACACATACATTCATCATAACAGTCATGTATATATTCACAATGGATTCTCTTATTATATTTTATATTTGTAAATCCATTCTACTGACAAAAGTAACGAAACTCGAGAGCTAATCATCTACTAGTGTACACACTCACAGTATGGTGAGTATAAATAGGTACTACATAGTAGGTATCATAACAAAACCACCATTCTTTGTCAAACGATACCATCCTGTTCGCGGATATAGAATTTATTTTTTTATTTTTCTCATCTACAGAACCTTATTCTGCAAAGTAAACGTATTTTTCTTTTAACCACTTCAGAATGGTCAAATTGTATCTTTCAGTAGCAGACGTCTTTTGGATCCCAGGAGAGTTATATATATACCTATCTCCTTTTATCCTTTTCTTATAGTATCTCTCTTTTGTATTGCATTTTTTACTATTACACTCGGGTATGTACATTTGACTTAACTTCAATATATATTCAGTTGGGAATTTCTAATAATCCATTATATGAATAATACTGTAAATTCTGAAAAGGTTTCTTCTGGGGAAAATAAAACTATAGTGAATGAAATGAAATATGTATTTTTTGTTGTTTTATGTTAACAGTAGAGAGATAGGGGGTTGTTTTTCCCCCTTAAACCTCCTCGACCGTAGTATATTTTCTGCGGGATCAAATGAAACTAATACAACCTTCCAAACGTGACAGGGGATGGAATATTTAATTATTCTTTTTTTTTGTTTTTTTATTCATTATACATATACATCAATCGACTCCTATGCGTTGTTTTCCTTTTATAACCCTCTCCTTTGAAGTATTTTTCCCGCCGGATCGAATGAAACTAATTACAACTCTCCATACGTGACAGATGAAATAATTAATTATTCTTTATTTTATTTTTTTTATTCATTAAGTACCTACCTATATAAATTCGTAAATATCTCGGATCTTAGTTACAAATTGCATAAACCCACCCCCTGTCTACCTCCGCCATTAGAGGTTGAATGTCGATTTTTTAATTTTTATTGAAGACTATTTTGCGTGAATTCACCTTTATAACATAAGCAGCTATGCAGATAAACATATCAATGTTATTATATTATATTATGTATATTGATAATTCATAGACAAAATTTAATCATGAGCCGATTTTTTAATCTCAAAACGTCATGCACATACTTACATATACTTACATACACATGTATAATATATGCATGCGTTTTGATATTTATGTAGGTATATATTGTTGCTTTTAGACATATAATTGCCGGCGTGTGGTAATTTGCCTTGAGCATTCGTGTGTATTGTATATTGATGTATCGATTTTCCTCTCCAATTAACAATTACCAAACTTCGTGTAATTACTGGGTATTGTTAACTAATGCTCATTTTCATCCCATGTGATATGTGAACGCAACATAATGTGAATATACTGTTGATTATGGCAATTCTGTTATCTGATTGCTAATATATCGTCAGTTATGCTTAGGTAAGGGAATGTTGAGCTGAAATGTTTGAGGGAGGCTTATTGGGAGTGAAAGTGCTTCATAATTACTAATTATAGAAGTTGTTTTTTTATTTGAAAAAAAAATATAAATTTTACAAAAATCTCTCTGTCGTTCAAAAGGATTTGCATATTATATTGGTTTTAAATTGAGTGAAGATTTTCTAAACTAACCAGCATTGGTTAATAAAAAACGTTAATTATGGAAGTTGGCTTTATACATTTATATTTTAAATATATATATATTATATACACTATACATGCATTTTTTGAATAAAAAAAACATATAACATAGATTTTAATTCAATATTTTAATAATATTTTTAAATTTTTTTAGATATAGTGTCTATCTAACATCTTACAATCGATAACTTTGAAATATAGAATAACAAAGTCAAGTTCTTTCCGATAAAAACATTTCAACGAACAAGTACACCTAAATCAATGGACTGTATAATGCGCTTTAGAAAAAGTAAATGGAAAAAGGTTCACGAAGATTAAAAAATAACAACTGGCGTACAGGAACATTTTTTAGGTACAATAAACCATCACAATAATCTTCTGACAATCAATGTGCTTCAGCTTTTCAAAAGATAACATGCTCAATGGTTTCCTGAAAATTGTTAACCATTTTAAGGATTTTTTATAATTTAATTCATAACGAATTAATATACATAAATTTGACTAATTTAATAAATAAATCCACTAAAGGGCGTATATAATTTTCTAAATGAAATCTTTCTAAATTTTATTAAAATAAATTAGAATGAGCTATTCTTAAAAACTTACGTGATTATTTCGATGCAGTATAATTTTTCTAGATAACTATACGTATGTACAAATATAAACATATATTTAGATCACCTGTGTATCAATAATTACTTTTATTCAGCTCTGTTAATGCGTAATAGCATATATAATATATACAGTACATAACGATTTCTTGGATATGAAATTAATTGTATCTTCTTGATGATTATTACATAATACGCCAAAATCGAATGAAATGACAAAATCAATATACAACACATTATATACGTATGTATATGTGACAACATATGTATACGGCTCTTTCAAATGAGAATAATAATCGAGTTAATTCAACTTGATGGATTAAATTTCCTACCGAACATGTCAGTATTTGATAGAATGAAGGTCATGGTTTTCCAGAGTAAATATAAGAGATGTTGTCACTCATATATATTCACATAACACCAGTGGCGTAGTAAGAAAAATTTTCGGGGGGGGTTTTGATATTCCAAAAATATGCGGAATTTTTTTGATTGAAAAAGCAAAAATTTTAGTTAATTATGACTTTTATTGACTAAAAAAAAAAAAAAAGGTCACACAATTGAAAAATTGTAATTATTATGAAGATCTTTTTTTTTTTTAGTTATTTAATTAAATGCAATGAAATATATGATCAAAAAAAAAAAAAAAGGTCATTTGATTCAAAAAATATTTTAACAGCATTAAAAATTTCGGGGGGGGGGGTTATTATCACAAAAATTCCAAATTGTTATACTAATTTCATATATTTTAAAATTTCGGGGGGGGTTTCGACCCCAAAACCCCCCCCGTTCCTACGCCATTGCATAACACAGTACAGGAAATTAATATTTTTATGAGTTAAAAAAGTGTGAGGAATATGAAAAAATTAAAGGAGGAGTGGTAATAAGGGCCTATAACGGAAATGCACGATGTCGGTTTTATTTTTTAAGTAAATATACAAGGTTTTTGTTGAGACTTTAAAAATTGCGTTTCTTTATGTTGGTCGTTGCATTTTTCATAGAGCGCATTGAAGTACCTCAAAAGGATAACTCATTATAAGCTATATTTATTAATAACTAGCTGTGCCCACGCGGCTTCGCTCGTGTGGATTACAGAATTATTGTTTAGGATTTTTGAAAAATATAGTTGAATTAAGTACAGACACGATTAGCTATTATTGTAATAATAACTAATCAACATCTAAATTACCTAACAAAAACGAATCAGAAGAAAAACCGTATAAAACTTATTAAAAGTTATTTTTTAAGCTAAACAACCAAATTGGATGCTGTAAAGGGCAAATTATATCTACATTAAGTACTTATGACGATGAAATATTTCATTTTGATAAGGATTAATGTTTTGCAGGTCATAAATCCACGTAAACAGAACCCAAATATTTAAAATTTTCTTTGTAACATAAATGCAGTCATTTGTTTAAAAATATACCTAGGCATCTGAAAATATATGGTATGAATATGTATTTAGTGTTATAATCGTATATTATAGGTATACTATAACCATTTACTATTTATTCCATATTGAAACATATTATTGTTTTCTTGAAACGTGTAAATTCTGTGACAAAAATAAGCGAATGAAATACACAAAATAAAATTTATTTATTATATTTTAAAACATTTTTTATCAGCTCACAGTTTGAGGTTGAACGATTGCAATATCGAACGACATATTGAAAGTTTCTGTTCCATCATTTCAACGGAAACGTCTGCTGTTGTATTCTAGAAGAATGTAAATGTTTTGCGATTTGCAGAGAGAACACTAAAGCCTCAAGTTGAAGGATTTCGTATGCAAGATTTTTTTGCATTATTTCTCAGGAATCAGAAATGAGTAGAGTTCGCTTTTTAAACTTTTTGTTTATTTTTACGATTATATATATTTTTTCGATTTCAACGCCATAAATTTAGAATGGTTTAAATGTCTAGAGAGGTGTCTAATATTTAAAATGAACTGTTTAATATTTAATAATTTTTCCTTGACTTTTCAATTTTACAAGAACTATATGTATTATTAATTGACTTGAAATAGAGACAAAAGAAAATTAATAATTAAATAGTTGGCATACACCCGGAGGCCAAGATTTATTTCATGATCACCGTGGAAACTCAAAATTTATAAGAGCTAAAATTTTCTGTTTTTCTTGGTCTCGATAATAATACAATACACATTTTTAATAATTCAGTTAATAAGAAAATCCCCAAAAGAAACGAAATAATGAGTATTTTATTTTCATATTCCGGAGGAAATGGATTCTTGTTAATAGGGTCGAAAAATCATGTCCTAGATAAGGGTATTTTCTGATTACATACCTTCAAAATGTTTTCCGCATGGCGGTTGTACGTGTTTGTCTGTACGTAGAATTTTCTTCCTTTCGCGATAACTTGTAAAAAATTGAATTATAGTTTAATAACGGAACATTGTAATGTGTATTTCATCGATTTCAATGAGACTTGGTACACTAGTAGTACAATCGAATCTTATTTTATATATTATAAAATTTATTATAAGCAAGTATAAAAAAAATAAGTTTTTATACTTGCTTATACGGAGTGAAAATCATCGTCATATTTTTTGTTTGATAAATTGAAAACTAGAATCCTGAATCGTCAAATATGTTTTTTTCTACCCATGCAATGTACCCTCTCCAGTGTAGTAGATTTTAATTTTTATAAAAATTTTAAGGGGGTGTATTATAATGTTTTTAATAAGAAATAATAAATGTTTTGAGTATAATAAGAGAGATATGTAAATCATATAAATATGTAAATCATGATGGTACTCTGTAGTCTATACAGTTTATTTTATTTTATGATATTATATATATACATATATATTATATATATTATAGTAACTATTTTATTTGAGGAAAGATAGTGAATAGAGGGATTGCTATGTGTTTAAATTTGCATTTTACAGAGTTTCAATCACATTATGATAATGCGACGTTTATTTTTGTAGAGCTCAAATACAATTTACCGCTGTAGTTTCAATTACAATGGAAATACATTGAAATAATTTAGATTTTAGCTCGCCAGTAGACGATAAGCTGTAGAGATTTATTTTACACTCATTTATGTCCAGTTGGTGAAACGATTTTTTATTTGAATTAATCTCAACCGTTTTGTATAGTTCACAGACAAAAACTTAAATTAAAAAAAACGAACAAATGTATACTAGAGGATTTTAAGTGCAAATCGAGATGGGTTTTGTAATTTACTTGAGAGGAAGAAACTCTAGGTTGCTTTAAACCAGTGGTGTTGAGAAAGACTTTTTATTGAGATTGTATTTTTAGAAATATATTATTTAAGAGTTAAATTAAAATTTAATTATTATTTGTATCTTTATTAACTCTCGACCAAAAAGGGTTATGTGTTTCAAAATTAGATTTGATGATATGGACATTGTACATACGTTTTCTTGAACCCATTTAATGTAATTTATTTCGATGCGATTTTGTTTATATTATTGGTAGCCAAATATGTTTTTGACTATATTTTCTATATTTCGTTTCCTGGTACTAGTGTATTTTGTCGTGACCGTAAGTTATAACTTCAAAAAGAATGAAGTAAAAAGGATGTAGATTATATTTAGATTTATTTTGACCACTACTACATTTTTGCATTCGGGTGCGGGCTGTAAGTTCGTATTTGAAATAAATATAAATATAATCTATATTCAAATTATTTTATATTAAATGTACCTATATTAGTTTTTGGTCGAGAATTTATAAAAAAATGTTTTGCTTTGTTTTAATTGGTTACAGTAAAAATTCTAATGAAAAAATATATTTTTGTTGTTGTTTTAATAAAATTAACAATATATCTTAACATTCAAAATGGCTTTTGTTTAACAGAAGTTAATTCACATAGCCTTTTACAAAATAAAATCGTATATGATAAAAATGTGAGTAGTTACAAACAATTATCCTATTTTAATTTGTTCGACGCCACTGGTCGGGAGGATAATTAATGATATCAGAAGACATTATGTATCCCTTGAACCAGTAGCAAGCTTACAGAGCATTGCACCTGACGCAGAGGCTATCATTCACAGGGTCTTTTAAGATACCCTTTTTTATTTGATTTCATGGCTACCTTAGATTAACTTTGAAGACTGTTGGGTTATAATCGATGGACGAAATTTAGGAAATTATTTGAGGACAATTAGGCCACTTAATGTTCCTTTTGGGTTTTAAATCAGTTTTGTAAATGACCGGTTATTTACAATAAATACAGTAGAATTGTGATGTATTGAGTGGATAATAAAAGTCTTTAATTTGATGTCATAGGACTTTTGTAAAATGCGTTTTTCGCACTCGTGTGATTGTTAGTCTCGGTTGGCGCCTCGACTAACAAACATTCACACTCGTGCGAAAAATGATCATTTTACACCCTAGATACACAAATAACTATTCTGTTGTTTTATTATCTTTTTATACATTTTAATAAATAAATCTGTTTTGCATACTCTTACAGAATCAGCCTGTACAATAAAGAGAGGACTAATTTATTCATTGGAGCAATTTGATTTTTGCTTGAGCTAGTTCTATTATGAAACTTTCCGAATCTACATCTTGAATGTAAATAAAATTATTGTAATTTATTTGCAGCTGCTTCGCAATAACTAGAATACATACAATCTTATAATTTATATTTCCCAAGTATTGCAGATTGTTTCATATAAGTTTCTAATCTTATCTTGATATTCGATAATATCTTGAAGTTATGTTTCTTGAACTTTGTTTCCTCTTTGAAGTCCTCGAAAGTGTTCAAGGTTTGCTTTGATATTTGAATATAGTTTAAAAGTTAACATTAGTTTTGTGAGATAGTTTAATTGGAACTGATGCTGAGTGTCTGTTCGTTCGATTAAATAACTTTTTAATTGATGTATTAATGTAAGTTGTAGCTGGTAAAGATATCAATTTTCTTAATAGGTTTTGATATATTTTTACGATAAAATGAATTTTTAAAATATTAAGCACTCTTAAAAAAAAGTTTTATATTATTAAAAAGGTTGTTCTGTGAACCAAATCTATGATTCAATTATAATAATTGTTTTATATGATAAATTAATATTATTGAAATTTAAATTACATTTTTTTTAAATTTTTACCACGTCGTTATAAAAACATTAAATTTTGAAAATTGAAATTAGTATGGCCAGTATAGAGAAACGAAGCGCGTTAATCCTTTATATAGAAAAAATATACTTTTCTAATCAAGTTTAATTTTCAAACAATAGAAAAAAAATTGTATGTCTGATAAAAGAATACAAATTAATATATTTTCAAGCATTTGAGAGAAATATTTCATTTTGTTTTCTAATTGGCTGCATTTATTTGACAGTAAATAAAAACAAAAGCATGTGTTTATATCGAGAATCATAAACATTATAAACGTATTGATATGAAATAAAATAACATTAAAAAATATCATACGAAATCATAAAAAAAACAATGGTGGAAAGCGATGTTCACTCAACCAGAAATATCGTTATGATATATAATAAAACAGTTAAAAAACATTCAGGAATCGAAAAAGCAATGTTTATGTTGCCGGTACAATCAACGAGAAACAAATAAATTTTTTCGTAAATATTTTTCTGCAAAAAGAGCCTCTTTATTTTTCTATCTTTTTCAACGGGCAGTTATGAGGGTACATAAATTTGTATTTAAAATAATTATTCTTCAGTTCTTCTTTCAACTATCTAGCTAGCTATAGAACTAACATTCCGCGTAGAATTAAACTACGGTACATAAGGAAATCAATGTAGTTTCAGGTACATGCACTCTCCTGTTCATATTACATCAAATTCGTAGATAATTTTTTTTTATCTTAATTAATTTTTTCTATAAAATTTAAATTTTTTTGGACCTATTGTAAATTATAAATAAGGCAAGGGTAATTTTTTTATAGTTCTTCTACATTTGAATAATTCTGTTTAGTGAATGTTTTTTAATTAGAATTTGTTTTTATTTACTTTTATATTTTATACATTGCTTCTTTGTAGAAATAATTATTTTTCACTTTTGAATAATTAATTATAAGATGTAGTACCTTACTCCTTCCAATGAATAACAAAATATGTATTTTCAAAATCAATTAAAATTTTTTTTATGACCGTCAATAGTTGTTATAAGTTTTGATTCTAGACGTGCTTCTAACCTTTGTTCACAAGTCTCTACTTACTTCCCCCGTCTAAAACCGCTACTAACCTCTACATGGTATGTCATTAATTATAGGAAATTTAATTTTGTGTCATAACCTAGTTCGTAGGTGTTCCCTTTGAATATTCCGAATCATGTAGCGTGCTCTAACATAACAAGAACTCATGGAAAAAGTGGAATGGCGTTACTGTATACCCGCCTAGTTCATTTAAACAGTGGCGGTTTTAGATCAATAGTATGGGTGACTGAAAATTGAAATTGTCCAATTAAAAAATGTTTTATTATTACAATGTCTGTATTTGAGACATTTATTTAATATTAACTGCTGTGAATAGTTATTTTTATTTTATTTGTCTATTACTAATCCGCTTAAAATTAATTATTAATTAAAAAAAGTGTATCTTAAAAAAATTATTTTTCAGGAAAAATTAGTAAATTTTAGTGACTGTCTTAAAAATAAGATACAAAAACCTTAAATTAAAACTTTTATATTTGTAAGTTATAGAAAGAGATCTTTAAAATCCTGTAAATCCGATTTTTTTCATGATTACTATATATACTTTATACAGTATATTTCAAGTAAGTCATTTGTAAGTACCTGTCGTATGTATAAAAAAGTAAAAATATGTTTATATAACAAATATTAAAACAGAACATAAATAATATAAATAAGGAAAATTTTTAATGATATTATAGATAATAATATATAATTTTAAATCATCAAAGGAATACTTTACTTCACTTACTAAAAAAGGTTATTTTAATAAAAATATTGCAAAATAATGATACTATACTTTCCATATACATAGGCTGCCACTGTCCTTGTACGTAACATTTTGTCTCCCCACTGTGCAGGTCGTTTTAATAATAACGCCCTTATTGATTAAAGCCGATGCGTTTGTTTAAATTTTCATACGTTTTAAATATTTTCATCTTGTGTTGAGTTTGTTTACGCACTCGGAAAAATATAATTATCCTACAGTTTTTTTTAGATGGATGCTTATATTATAGCGATAAAATATTTTAAAATTATTTATGAAGATATCTTGGTTTCTTTCATGAATTAATTAATTTTTATTGTCCACAGGGTATAAATTATTGCTTCAGAAATTTAGCGTATACAATATAATAATATGTATATCACGGTTAAGAAAATGCGGAAGAAATTAAAATACATGTATGTATTTTTATAGGTTAAAAATTAATGATTTTTTAGAAAGAATAATGGTTAGTAACATGATAGAGATTATTTTCAACTTAGTAATCTATACCTACAACAAGATATATAAGTTTAAAGGTATATTTCACATTGAATTTCATAGTAATTTTTTTGATTTATTTCATACAAATAAGTTTTATGTAGACATATATACTTTTATACTGATAATTTTACTTATAATAGATTAATTTATATATTTAGTGTTATGTATTACAAAATACAGATATTTTAAGTACTATAATCAAAAAGTATATAAAAAATATGTACAATATTGTACAATGTACAACGATCGTAGATTCAAATTTGACCGTACATCGGGGTTGTTTAGCCTCGTGTTTTGAACGTCCGAACATTGCAGAGGGTGTTATAAATTTTACTAATTAATCACCTTTAACCATTGCGTTAAAAATGCCCCTCTTTAACACATAACCGAAAATTGATTAAATGCCAGAAACACTATTTTATTATCATTTAATTAAAATATCATTTTAATAATCTTTTTTTAATTACATCGTCATTTAAAATTCAATGTCAGCTGTTTGAGAGAATGTGTTAAATATGAATCATGCTTAAGACGTTTAATTATTTAATTTGATTTATTTAAAATTTCCTATTTTAATTGGTGTTGGTTTTGTAAATTCTTAATGATGGCTAACGAAACGTTGTAATATACAATTCGCATTAATTTGATATTGATCGTTTTTCAGATGTAATATTAAAAAAAAATTTTTTTTTAACAGATCTAAAATTTGGCTAAAGTTATAATTTTTTTTATATAGTTAGGTATGATGTAGAGTAACAAAATTAAATGTAGGTCTTATTCAATGTAACATGACCGAATTTTATTTTATTTTATTTTTTTTACATGAAAAAGTTGTATCATACATCCTTTTTTTATAAGGTAAAGCCTTAAAATATTTGAAAAATTTATTATACTAGAAACGACGCATTTTATTTTTGGAGATATTGAAAAAATATTTTTTTAAGTAAAATAACGAAAAATTATACAAGTATATATTTGCCATGAGTGTCATGGGACTTTCTTATACGTATTACAGAGATTTAACAGTGTTCGTGTTTGCCATAGGTACCATGGGACTTTCTTATACGTAATACTGAGAGTGAACAGTGTGGGTGATTCTAATTAATTATTTATAAAAATTGTTTCTGGCTGTATCATAAATGTTGGAAAAAAATGCTTGGGGAATAAATTATAGATATTAACATACTCGACATATTTTATCTAAAATATTTTTTTCTTATTACTAAAATAATTCGAAAACTCAAAAATCGGCAAGAGGAAACATTCGTTTTCGATTTAGTAATTACGTTAAAAAAATTCATTATTCATACATTTTGTAGAGAATATTGTTGTAGAGTAATATGTTTTAATAAAATAAAATTCACGTGCAATGTTCACTGTCAGTATTACGTATAAGAAAGCCCCGTGGCTCCCATGGCAGATATTATTTATGTTGCTGTCATGTCGCTACATGTTTACTTCAAACGTTCTTATTTAATAAATATAAATAATATATTGTTGAACTGTATTTGTTATTTTTATTCAATTGAATGCATTACATTCAGTTTACTTGAAGAGCTTTTGAAATAAAGAAAAAAAAACAATTTATTTGTAAATTGGCAAGCGACCTTTTCCTTGATATTCTGTTTGTCAATACGAAACCCTCCTTTCTACAAAAACGTGTACTCTTGGACATTATAGTATAAATGTTGGTTGAAGTATGTGTATTGATATTTTGACTGCACTAACGATAAGTAAATACTCTTCCATATATATTTAGGATATGGTTCTGGTTGTAACTGTTAAACAGTAGCGTAGTTTTGTTATCACTGGTTAAGTTTTGTTATAAAGATAAAAACATTTTAGAGTTTAAATGCAATTTTTTATGAACATACAGTCGGGACTCATTTATTTCAAACCTTCTGAATCATATGACGCGCGTTTATTTCAAGTCGAGAGGGGCTCACACCAAGTTATGTATAGATCCTTGACCAATCAGCGTTGGCGCGGGAATTGACATCACCATGAAAATGTATTCAAATGTTATAAATGTATAATAGAATATCAAATACAAGAAATCCTTTATTTATTCTTGTCTTCGTATTTTTTGATATTTTAACAACATATACAATCAAAGAAGTACAAATTTGACATTGCAAAATCATGAAAAAGCTATCACAGACAATTTTGTCTATTCGGGAAGTGTCATTTTTACTATTCTTAAGTTGGCAATACGTTCTGTGATGTCAAACATTTGAATACGCTGATTGGTCAAGGAGCTATAGAGACTATGTATGTAAACCTTGGTATTTAATATTTATTGTTAATAGTTAATCGTGATAGTGAAATAATTTTACTTTACTTTTAATTTCGAATATGAGCAAGGTGACGAGTGACGACGGTGATAAGTGTCTTTAATTAATTCTACAAAAATTTCAAAAATATGTTCGTTTACGCCATGACTCGAGAATGGTGGGAGGTGAAGGAGGAGAAAAAATTTGCAATAAACGAACGTCGGCATTTACGATAAACGAGCGTTAGAAATAAACGAGCGTTACAATAAACGAGTCCCGACTGTACATTGCTTTCAATTCGCTATGATCTGCCACCTATCGGATAAAACTTGAAACCTTCTGAAGTTTCCAAACAGCCATTTGAAATTTTTAAATATAATGTAAAAATTATGTAAATAAGCAATTCAAATTATTAAAATTCAATCAAGAAAAAAAAACCATAACATTGTACTTAGGGTTTGCAATCCCGCAGACTTTTTTTTCCCGCGGGAATTTTGCGGGAAATCTGCAAATCCCGCGGGATCCCGCGGGATCCCGCAGTTTTTCCAAAATTTTTCCAAAATTTTTATTATTCATGCTTAAAATTACTATTATTTAGTTAACATGACAATTAAATAATGAAAAATAGTTTCATAGCGGTAACATATGATACATAAACGTAACATGTATCGTATAGACCGACGTAAAATCCATAAAATACACCTGTGAATAGAAGATTGTCTAATATGTTAGGTACAAGTACAAGATGCTTTTGTCTACTTTTGTCTTTTTGTTCGATTATCCATTTCAATTTTTTTAAGTCCTTCGTTGCGTATAAATTAGCCCTTGTTTTATACGTAGGTCGCCTTTTACGCCGCGCCGGTATATACGGTATGTCACGTAAAACTAAACCACTAAATATCATTATTTACGGTTGCATTTTAGGGACAATCTGTTAAAAAAATATCGTGTAGATCGTATAGAAAAAGATAGTTTTGAGAAAACACGAATTTTGTGTATTAAATTTTTGTGGTTAACTTTCATTTAATCTGCCATTCTTCTTCTAAATTTTTGTATTTCGTATTTTTTATGTTTTTTTTTTTGTAATCTACGGGCTGTTCGAGCATCTTTCGTCGCCTGAGTCGCGTGAAACCTGGCATGTTTTAATCGGTTGTGCGGTCACATTTTTCGAACGTTTTTTTTTTAATTATGGAGGTATGTAACCACTTAACTAATTGTGAACAAGATATAGGTAATTTATTTCACTAGTTTCATATTCAGTCATCTCAACATTAATTATTTTTTTTCAATATTGTTACCTTTTTTATCCATATTTACGCTTTATAAGTATTCAAAACGCACGCGATCTACAAATTTAATGTTCAAAAAATTCCGCGCGGATCCCGCATTTTCAGTGCGGGATCCGCAGATCTCCAAAACGTGCGGGATCCCGCGGGAATGCGGGATCCCGCATTGCGGGATTGCAAACCCTAATTGTACTGTATCAAATTGTGACAATAATTCAAAAATTTAAATTTAACTTCCATTAGTTATTAAAGTATTTATGTTTACTGTGCACACTTTACTCCCAATGCCGTTTTTAATAATACATTACATATAATGTAAATCTTAATTTGAATTCAAATCGCTGTTTGGGAACTTCAGAAGGGTTCAAGTTTTATCCGATAGATGGTAGAGTGGTCACTGACCATAGCGAATACAGGTGAAACAAATTTCAGAAGAAAATATTTCAAATTTGTGAATTTGAATTGCAGACCCGGCAAAATTAAATTCACTAAATTCATCTGATCTTACAATCTCAGATTAACGTTTATTCGTCTCCTACAGAATTCCCTTAACGGCAAGAAAAACAACTCTTCGGAACATGAAAGTTTTTAAACGAAAAAAAAAATCGGAAAATTCTGGACGGAATTTACCTAAAATATGCTGAAAGATCGCCAAATAAAGGCAGATATAAAAATTAAAACATTCTAAAATCCAAAAACCTAACAATTAAATATATGGTCGTCGCGCGCCACTGATATCATACATACAAACACACACCCATGCGGACACATCTGCGACATTTAGAATGTGACGGACATACTTGTATTTTCCCCGGTCCGAGCGTGTCAAATATTAGCGAGCTTACACATTCTAGCTACCACCAGATTATCTATGTCCACATTCGGAATGACCGAGCATCTACAAAGGATTTCAGTTGTTTTTTCATCCCCGCGGTTTCACGGAAATGGAGAAAAACAAACCAGCCCACGATTATGGTAAGAAGAGCTGACTATAATGGATTTCTAAAAATAACTTGTCTATATGGAATTATGCCTGAGGAAATTAAAAAAATAAAATATATATATAATGTATATAGTTGTTACTCACAAATAAAGAAGTGAAATCTTTGTATATGAGTTCTGAATGCGTTAAAACTTTTAATTATAATAAAAATTAATCAAAAAATAACATTTCTAAATATAAGAAGTTAAATGTCGCTTCCGATCCAAGATTTTATTACAATAATATAAATGCTATTGAATATATGTACCTAAGAGCTTTTTTTATAGTAACTATATTACTCTTAACTGTCTCTTTAATCTGTTTATAGAAAAATTGATTGTTGTCTTATGGACTCAATCGTTTGAAATGATCAAGAACATTGATCTATCTTCGAGTCGTAAATAAATATTTTTGGTAGCACATTTATATTTGTAAAAATTTACTCTCAATATATTTTACTTTCAAAATATGTAAAAAAAATCGAAAATTTTAAACCGTCTCACTAGTGATTTAAAAAAAATCTTATTAACAGTTTTTCAGTATCATTCAAATAAATGAATACAAAATGAGTGCCGCCAGACAAATAAATTAATTAAAATCTAATTTCTTACTTTGAATTTTTCTGTAAATTCAAAGGGATGAGAGATAGCTCAATAGATGGATTAAAACCAAACGATAAATCCCATTTTAGTATTTTTTTTACCTTTTATCCAACAAAAGACGATACATACAGTAAAACTAATTTTATAAAATAACGTTAGTGAGTGAGAGACAGATAGAGAAAGATAGACAGAGTGAGAGATATCGTAAAATATATAAATTAATACAGAGATATATCATAAACTAAATATTAGCACCTTTTGTGGGCTGTAAAAAGTATGCTCGCAAGGAATCGATGGGGACTTTTCTTATTTATAAAGACAAAATGAAGGTCTATACAAAAATTTAGCTCCCTGCGAATTTGTCCCCAGACACATCTATTTTTCGTCTAAATGTACTGGACTAATATTAAAATTTTTAACTTTTATTTATACATTGCTCTAATGATCGAATAACCTTAAAGTTCATATTCTGAGTTTTTTTCAATCTACTAAAAATAAGACCCCAAAATCTCTTAGTGAGATATAAATACTGCTCACACACAAGTTTTCATTGCCATCCATGGAGCAATGGCACTTTTTGACTCTATGTAGTATAGAGACAGTAGCCAATTACAGAAGATGAAGATATACACTGCACACAGCGTCCTACAGCTGGATACTGTAAATGACAACAAAGAACAAAACCGTGAAAAACTTCACAGAACTTGGCGCGGATATCGATTTCTACAAATACCTCGATGTGTTGAAAAGGAAACATCAATTCTTTGATGTATAGTGTGTGTTTTGTTTGTGTATGTTAATGCAATCACTATATGTTGTTTTCATGAACTTTTTACTCATCATGCACAGTGATCGCCAATCTGTTTATGCTTGCGGAAAATTAAAAGCGAATATCGATTAGATTATTTTTTCAATTGGTCAAAATTGAAGTACAAACATTATTATTTATGATGTTTTTATTTGTGTGTGAGGTATTTTCAACTGATCTAGAATAGGGGTGGGAACCTTTTTTGAAACTGTAAAGACATTTTTTTGGTTAACGAAAAATTCGTGAAGCCACATATCATGACTATAGATATATGGTGAGATTTTTTTAAAGACAATTAAAATGAAAATATAACCATTTAGCCCATAAATTTTTTTTTGGGGGTTTGTATTAAAAATCTAGGAATATAATTGCAACTATTATAATACCTAACTATGTAATTATTTTGAACACGAAATAAAGGTTATTTATAAAAAAACTTCGAAAAAATTAATTAATTTGATTATTTTCAGTTCTTACTTACATTGAGTACAGAAAAAGGTTGCAGGTTTCTCATTTATATTTTATAGACATAATTGCTCAAAATTTATTCTGTATATACCTATATAAAAAATAAGATAGTTATAGGTACTTACGAATATCTGATTTTTAAAATAATTTTAGCGGATGTATCCAAGAGGTACTGATACTGAATGAATTATTGGCTAATTTCAACTTACTATGCTGAAGTCGTCGATGAAACTGTCAAAATGGAATGAAAATTTGAAACCGTGATAATCACAGAATAGATTACCTTGTTATTTCCATTAAAATACATTCTAGTCAGAAACAATTCCACAGAACAATATAAAGAAGATTTACAAAAATGGGTTAAAGTTACCAAAACCTTTTTTGTATGTTTGGTATTGATTCCCAGAGACAGCGGGTGTTAGTATTTGGTCTCCTGTCTTCCAAAGATGGATCGCCTCTATTGAAGCGGGGAAGTCAAGGCGGTGTTTTTATATATCGCGAATCCAAAAAGCGTACAGTGTTATTGTTTGTATTGTATTTTATGATTTCGCGATTATTTCTATCCCACTGCTTTGTAAAAAAACATTTTTCCAACACAATAGAATCTTTTAAAAAAATCCTACAAAGCATAGTGGTTCAGATGTGCATATTGTTGGACAAAAATGGAGAATTTTCGTTTATATTTTGCAACTAAATTAATTGCGATAAATGGTAAAGTTTCCAATTTTAACTTTTGGACAATTTTTTTTAAATTTCGACTATTGTATGTATAGAAAGTTTTAAAAAATCGTTTCTGAATATACGAATACCATGAATTTTTTTTATTCTGTCTCTTAAAAAATCAATTGCAATTACGCTACGTTTTGACAATCGGTTTTAACGGAATTTAATTTGTATTTATGAAGGTAATCCTTATTTGTCATTAAAAATTGAATTTCAATAATTTGTGATGGTGAGTTTGAAAAGGATCTATTTTGCAATTTGTTGCAAATTATTATAAGTAATAATAAAGGTATTTTATCCTGTTTTAATTATTCATTAATCTATAGGTATGTGTTTCATTTTTGATGTACTTTTGATAATTTACAAATTTCGAAGAATTTTCTAGCAAGTCGCTTCGATAGAATTTTTTTATATTATATCTTTTCTGAAATACCATTAAGAGAAAAGAATATTCGTATTGCAGATTTCTTTTATGAAGCAGTATTTTTGTAATATAATAAAGTACTTATTTTTTACAATGTATAACATTAAAATCTACAAATAGACGGTTACAGCAAATGTAATTTACTGGTAACTGAGTTGGTATTTGGTGGTTTGTAATAAACAGAGTTTAATATCATTCAGCCAAAATAATATGTGCATTGAAAATACTGGAAAACATAAAGTGAATTGCCAATAAATAATTGTAATAACTAATGTAATGACTACGGCTATTCCGTTTTATTGGGTATAAAAATATTATTGAAGTAACAGAATATATTATAGTGTTTTCACACAAAAATAATATTATGTCCAATATTGCTGTTTGTTGCCCATAACTGAATGTTATGTTAATATTATTTGTTTTTTGTTTGGTGTATAAAGAGCGTAAAATTGTAATATAAAACTATAATTGTTTTAACATGGGTAACAAAAACGCATGCATATTGTTTTTTTCGGTAAAGGCTTGAATAATAAATGAAAAAAAAATTGAATAAATAGGTAATGTAAATCCAAACGACAAAATAACAATTTTTATAAAATATTTTAGATTATTCCATGTAAATTGAAAAAAAGAAACTTTTACAGTAAAGTATGAGCATTTTTAAATAAAAGTGAACGCATTAATAAAATCCTGAAAAACATTACATCCATAAAAATATATACATATATACATTTCTTCTCAAACTTCCATGAATATAAAAATAAACGAAAAAATATTTACAAAAGAATAAGAGAGGTTATTTATGACAAAGTATTTTAGAAATTCAGAAATTCGCAATTCTTGTATTTAGTTTAACTTTATTGGTTAATAAATTAATGGTTCTTATACACTCTAAAGAATGTAATAAAGTTCTGCAGACTCAAAGGAACAAGTTTAGATTTAGGTAGAAAGTTAGTGTGCTATAAGTTGTTTGTTTTTATGTCTTAAATTATTCTCGCTATACAGTGTATCAGCGAAAATTAATTAGTTATTACTTTGTAATTAAACTTAAGTAAATCGAATGTTTAAGAATATGTATTAAAATTAGTTTTTTTCTGTTTTCAGGTTCGTACGATTATATGAATGTTTTCTATGAAATATATGTAAGTTTTTATTATTTATATTGTTTTAAAAAGTAATTAGTAAGATGTTTATTATAAGTCTTAATTGAAACAAAGGAGAGAGATACACATAGACTCCCCCAAAAAAGATAACAAATTGTGAAGTGGATTGTACAATAATAAATACAACCAGTAAAATATTTAAATTAATTCATGTTAACTAAATTTAATGTGACTTATACACTCACGGAAAAAATTAAAGGACCACATTTATTTTTCGAAAAAATTGCTCATTTTCAAAGTAATGCCGATAGGTCAAATATGATCCATTTTTTACTTAAAGGATATGAAAATTGAAGGAAATTTTATCATATTTTCGAATTTAGGGGTATATTTGTTTTATAATCTTATTATTGTGACCAAATCGCGGTTTAATAAAAAATAAAAAAATTGTTTTTTTTTTTGCAATTTTGAAAGATACCCACGGGGATGTTAAATTTTTTTTCTAAAATTTCAAGATAACCATTTTGTAGGAAATTTGTTCAGCTTTAAAACGCTTTTTCAAATTTGTTTTATAATTTTTTGGTGTTACGATATTCGAGTTTGAATGAAAAAAGTACCAAAAAGTTTTAAACGACCATAAAGGGCCTAATGTTAGTCGCACAGAAAAGAAAAAAAAAGAATATTAAAGCTTAAATAATCACCTATTGTCTAGTAGTATTTATAAAATGTTTAATTTTAACTTAACCCTTCAAATACGAAAAACAAAACAGTGTTCGAATTTAAATAATCCTGTAAAAATAACCTTTTTTTAATCATAGATCTAATGTTTAGAATGTATCCAGAAATAATGTTCTATCAAAGAATATGAAAATTAGACTTATTACCTTCTATGTGAACAAAGGTTCCAGTAAAAATCTTTTAATTTGGCTGAGAAATTGCATTTTGAATTTTTTGTATACGTTTAGGATTTGACCGTACTTTTTATAACAAGTTTTTCTTTGGGATTTTTTTTTCGAAAAACAATCAATTTTTGAGAAAAATTGTAAGAAAGAAAAAGTTTTTCTTTCTTGTTAAAGAATATTCATAATTTTTTCAGATGTTTTATATCAATATTATGGGATTAAATTTATTTTTAATAGGGTACTTTTTCATTCAAACTTGAATATCTTGGCATCAAAAAATGTGACAATCATTTTTTAAAAAGCATTTTGAAGCTGAGAAAATTTACTAAATGATGAATATCATGGAATTTTGAAAAAAAATAATCATACATCCCCGTGTGAAATTTCTATAACTGCAAATAAATAATTAATTTTTTTTAGTCAACTACGTGTGTACCAAAAAAATTCAGTTACTTTGAACGAATAAGCGGTGAAAATTCAATGAAAATTAATTTAACTGTCGAAATCAAGAGTCTTTAATATGTTGTTGAACGTTTTTTCATGACCACACGCAGTTGACTGAAATTAAAAATTGAAATTTTTTGTAATTATGGAAGTTTCACACGGGGATGTATGATTATTTTTTTTCAAAATTCCATGATATTCATCATTTAGTAAATTTTCTCAGCTTCAAAATGCTTTTTAAAAAATGATTGTCACATTTTTTGATGCCAAGATATTCAAGTTTGAATGAAAAAGTACCCTATTAAAAATAAATTTAATCCCACATATTGATATAAAACATCTGAAAAAAATTAAGAATATTCTTTAACAAGAAAGAAAAACTCTTTCCTTCTTACAATTTTTCTCAAAAATTGATTGTTTTTCGAAAAAAAAATCCCAAAGAAAAACTTTTTATAAAAAGTACGGTCAAATCCTAAACGTATACAAAAAATTCAAAATGCAATTTCTCAGCCAAATTAAAAGATTTTTACTGGAACCTTTGTTCACATAGAAGGTAATAAGTCTAATTTTCATATTCTTTGATAGAACTTAATTTCTGGATACATTCTAAACATTAGATCTATGATTAAAAAAAGGTTATTTTTACAGGATTATTTAAATTCGAACACTGTTTTGTTTTTCGTATTTGAAGGGTTAAGTTAAAATTAAACATTTTATAAATGCTACTAGACAATAGGTGATTATTTAAGCTTTAATATTCTTTTTTTTTTCTTTTCTGTGCGACTAACATTAGGCCCTTTATGGTCGTTTAAAACTTTTTGGTACTTTTTTCATTCAAACTCGAATATCGTAACACCAAAAAATTATAAAACAAATTTGAAAAAGCGTTTTAAAGCTGAACAAATTTCCTACAAAATGGTTATCTTGAAATTTAAAAAAAAAATTTAACATCCCCGTGGGTATCTTTCAAAATTGCAAAAAAAAAACAATTTTTTTATTTTTTATTAAACCGCGATTTGGTCACAATAATAAGTTTAATAAAACAAATATACTCCTAAATTCGAAAAGATGATACAATTTCCTTCAATTTTCATATCCTATATGTAAAAAATGGATCATATTTGACCTATCGACATTACTTTGAAAATGAGCAATTTTTTCGAAAAATAAAAGTGGTCCTTTAATTTTTTCCGTGAGTGTAGATAAAAATATAAGTTAAAATGATTATTACCTGAAATGAATAAAAGCTGAAAAAATACGTTGCGATTTCAATGTGTTATAGTGCAAAAGTTGCGTGCAAACAATAATTCCAATTATCACTTTCAATCCTTCGTGTTTATTAAAAGATAACCTCTATAAAGTTTTCAGACAGGCCATAATGAAACAATTATAACGAAAAGCAACAAAACAGAATTGGAACATAAATACGTTAGATAATGAACTACAACGTGTGTTTTGAATATTCTATTGCAGTGGTCTTCAAACTTTGTCGATGAACGGAACCCTTAAAACTACATGTTTTTTTTTTGGAGAACCCCTTCATTTGTACCCATAGAAAAATATATCTTATTGAGATTAGCTATACAAGCAGAAAAATCATACATAGCTATTTTACACACACTAGTAACTTCTTTGAATGCATTAATTTTCAAATATAACTAATGTCCGGTATTATAAAGGAGCTCGCAAAATTTTCTAGCTTGCAAGCACTCTCAAATGGGGTATTGATTCTGTACTAATATCTATAAATTAGCTATGGAATTTAGAGCAGTGATACTTCAACTAATTGTAACACAGTTGGCGACTTTGACCGTACAAAATAATTTTCATAATATCACCACTGTTTGAATACTGTTGATGTTTACCTACAACGCGTGCGAAAAACATGTCAAAGTCTTCAACATCCTCCAAGAGAACTGTCATATAAGTTTGATTCCTCATTTGAGAATGCTTGCAAGCTAGCAAATTTGCGAGCTCCTTTATAATACCGGACATAAATGTATCTTTATATTGTTTAGTTATCCCCTCAATGCCCAGCCCCGAATTCAGCTCCGGCATACTAAACTGGCAGAAATGACCAGACAAACATATTTTTTTAACCACTTTTTTTCCCCAAAAAAGCGTTACGGGGTTAACAAACACTAGTCAATTAGTGTGCTTTAAAAAATATTTTTATTTTTACTCACAGAATCCCGGGGTTCCGCGGAACACAGTTTGAAGACCACTGTTGTATTGTAATCCAGTGCTGCCAAAGAAAAAAAGAATAATGTATAATTTAATTAAGCGATAACAACACGTTATACGAAGTTACAAAGTAGGGTTGACCGAATAAAGTGTTCGGAGCTGTTTTAATTTAAACCACTGGAGATAACTACTTGATTATGTTGATGATACAGAGTCCGAATTTTTGACGTGTGAAATATTTGTGACAAGTATTTAGGAGGACGAAAAAGGAACCATTATTTTAAAAAAGTCGTTCGGATAGTTCTCATAAATAATAACATTTACTTAAACTATTTCTTTTTATAATTTTGGATTATTAAAAAGTTATGGAAAAGAATAAAGTTTGGAGGGAAACTTGATGTTGAAAGGTATAAAAATAAACAAAATTAAAACTATCTAGACAATCCATCCTGTCAGTACTATTATTTTGTACTTGTTTGTTATTTATTATTTTCTACACACAGAGAATTATTTACAAGTTTGTATAAAATTTATGAAATACATACAAGTAGAAATGTTTGTTTACAGCAGTTAAGAGAAGTGGTTATGAATTGCACAGAAACTATCCGTTAATTCTCTACTCTTCTTGATGATCACAGTCTGCAACTGTCATGTGTTAAAGCTTCCCCACATATGTATGTTATTTGTTAGATTATTTTATAATATACAGGATGTTTTTAATTAATTATTATTTTTACATAATCGTTTTTAATATATATAATTTAAAAAATAGAAGTACAAGTTTATAATATAGTAGAACGGCTATTTCTTTAGGTATTTATGTAAATGTAGGTATATACAAAATAAAACTAATTCAGTATTAAATTAAATGCACAATGGAGCTAGGCATAAAAAACAATACAAATGCTGTAAATAAAGTGAATTACTAGCCGAGAAATGCCGTATTAATATATTAATATACTAAAATTTTCCTGCGCAATTTTCATTCAAAATCGGTAAATTCGCGTGAAATTCACTGCTCTAAAACTCAGGCCTTCTGAAAATTAATTATTTTATTTATAATTTGTAAGATCTTAAGTTTTCTAATCGTAATGTCCCATCAAAATTATTTGCATTAGTTTTCACATCAAGTCTTACTGATTTAAATATTAGTATATTAGTATGTATATTGATGAGTACCATGTACATAGATAGAATATCACTGGACAGAGTGATAACTCTGATAGGAGAGCACGGGTTGAAGTATATTTCAGTGTACCGCATTGCTTCTATCACTCACCAATCTAAAAATATTTTAGTTGTTTCCATGGTTACCACCATATCGTGCGAATCCAATGTTTTTTGTTCAGAGAGTTATGACCTGTTTCTTCACGCTGTTAGCCAATCAGAGCATGTTAGATAAAAAGGTTATAGTACTCTAGTAATATTCTATCACTATGATGGGTACCGTCAACTATTTCCAATTGACCTATTCTATTTAACATTATATATTTATATTCCTCTACGGAAATCAGATTATTTTTTTAAATTTATACAAGGAATTTAAAAAAATATATAAAAAAATAAAATTAGTAATTAATTTTCTGTTCAGATATTTGTGAAATACTATGCTAAAGATGCTAACATTGCAAACAGTTTATTAAATTTTCAACGAGTCATATTCCATATTTGTATTAATAAATTGTGTAGCAACTTCTTTCTTCAGTATTTTTATATTTTGCATTTTTATAGATCTACCAGACAAAATAGATCTTTATCACCATACTGTATGGAAGCGCATATACATTGACGTTGTCCCATTGTATCCTAGTTGGTGGGTCTCGTTTGATATAAAGAGGGTATTCAGTTTGAGACTTTATCTGCAATGGGATGGTTAGTGCAGGATATACATTATGTGCTTATGTATAATATAAAGTGCGTACAAGTGTGCTCGAGTTTGTATTTCTACTCACGTATTTTATAAATTAACTGCCCGCTTTCTGCTCATGTGTGAAAGCCTCCCGGGGTTTAAGAATCACTGCACGGATAAATGGTGACAATTCGTTTGGTTTCACTTGCATTTGTTCTATTAGCAGTTAATATTTAATCTCTTCTAGATGGGCGAGCATATATGTACGTGCAACAAAAATGTTTTATAGAAGGGTTAATGAAATAGATAGATTTATTAATGATTCAGATTTTTTTCAGAGGTCTTGTTACCAAATTTTGTATAGAATATATTTTCGAAAAGGTCTTTTGAGTTGCGCCAAATCTCACAGACCTTATCGTTTTTAGGGTTTTGTAGAACAGTGCTTCTTAAACTTTTTGATGTCGCGGCTCCCCTGCAACTCAAATTGATAACCCACGGCCCCCATAATTTTTTTTTTGGAACCACACCTGTACAACTGTAGTGCTATCTAACCGTAAAGGAAGTATTTAGGATTCTCGCCAACAGTTTAAAATTTTTGATTTAAAAAAAACAGTTGTAAAAATATAATCATTTTAACATTTCAGCATTTTAACAAAATTTCATATAATCATAATTTAAGCAAGTATTTACATCAGTGGCGAGGCGTGAAATTTTTAATAAAGGAAGCATATTTTGTCAATCCTCCCCCTCCTATTAACAAAAAAAAACTTGTTATGAAACACTTTAAGTTCAAGTTTTTACTTTTTTAAATAAATTCTTATATATTTATACAGTAACTAAATGATTCTACGTCTTATTTTCTTGTATTTAAGTCGATATTTGTATGACGAGTTGAAGTTCACTGCAGGAAATATCACTAAAAAATTTCGAATTTTTGATTTCGTTAAAAGTATGTTTATTGTATAGAAAATGACGTGAAAAATTGTTTGTTTCAAACCGCAGGTCTGTATCTCAAACCGTTCTCGAGATATAGCCTCTCAAAGTTTTAGTTTTTTCAAATTTTTGGAGAAAAAAGGCCATAACTTTTGAACGCGTGGTCGGAATTGATTTTAGTTGACGGATTTGAAATCAGCGTGTCAAAATCTATATAATGACATATATAATACCTTAAAACTCGGAAAAACAAAATTCGCGAAAAATCGAAAAAATTCAAAGGGGTATACCTTAAAAAAATGTCGATTTTTGACCAAATTTTTTTTGTCGGATTTTAAGGTATTATACAAGTCATTATATAGATTTTGACACGCTGATTTCAAATCCGTCAACTAAAATCAATTCCGACCACGCGTTCAAAAGTTATGGCCTTTTTTCTCCAAAAATTTGAAAAAAATAAAACTTTGAGAGGCTATATCTCGAGAACGGTTTGTGATACAGACCTGCGGTTTGAAAATTTCAACTTTTCACGCCATTTTATATACAATAGACATACTTTTATTGAAATCAAAAATTTGAAATTTTTTAGTGATATTTCCTGCAGTGAACTTCAACTCGTCATACAAATATCGACTAAAATACAAAAGAATAAGACGTAGAGGTATTATAGTTTTATAATTGAGCGTGTAAATTAATATTAAATGCTATTTTTGATTTTTGGTTGAAATGTTTGAGTTGCGCATAAAGATGAATATTCTAATAATATTTTTAAATTATTTATTAACTGAAAACACAAAGTATTAATTTACCCATAAAGTAAGGGAAGCACTGCTTTCCCTGCTTCCATGGACGCTTCGCCACTGATGTACAATTCATAATATATATAGTATTTAACGCGGCCCACTACTTTAAAAACAGAAAAAAATTTAATCCCCTTCCAATAGACTGAAAGTATATTCAATTTTTTTCACCATCAGTGATGAACTAAAAAAGGCGGAGAAGTTTGCCACTGACCTTTATTAATATTATAAGGGTGTCACTTCTGGTGATATAATATGTTAGGTAAATATATGTAGGTTACATTTTAGAAAATAATTACATTTATAAAAACGTGTAAATATTTGAACATTATAAAATAAACAAAATATTTGTGCAGATGAAATATAAATTATTAAAATATCACCTAGAGGAAATGATTCTAAAGACAAAAGTAAATAGAAGAAAAAGACAAAGTAAAGTGAAAATCTTTTTAATGTTAATATTTATGTATTTTATTTAATTTTGGTAATGTTAAATTAAATAAATATGTAAAAGAAAAACACATTTTTTAAAAACATTAAACTTTATCAGGTGTTCGAAACAATTTAGTTCTGTGTCAAGCTGTATTATACATACCTTTTGTATTTATATTTGATTTATTAAAGTTTAAATATTAACATTGAGCTTGACAAAGAGTAGCAATAAAACTTTGGGAACAAAGTTAACTGGAATATTTTATGGATGTTGACCTTAAAACTGTAATTTGTTAGATGCAGAGGCAGTGCGTGCAATTCGTTTTTCTTTTTTTGTGAAATGTAGGGGTGAAAAAAATATGAACAGCTGAGTTATTGATATTTTATGTATATTTTATTGTAGGATTAATATAAAGTTTAATTTACGTACATTTTTCAATGGAGTATGAAATGATAACTCAAAAAATAATTTTCAAGTTAGTATAAGCAAATAAAAGTGTATTATTTTTTAAAATTTAGGTTTATTTTTTATTTTTATTATTATTATTTTTTTGTTGTTATTCATTATTATTATTTTTTTAAACTTCTATTATTGTTTTAGCTAACTCCTTAATTTCTGTAGACAATTGTATTATAAATATTATAATTTATTTTGTTTTATGTGTTTTTAAAAGTTCTTCAGTCTTTATATATATTCACAGAAACAACATTTAGAAAGCTACTCAATAAACAACTGGATAATGTTAAACTGTCCAAACATTCCTTGTTGCAATAACTTACAATGTTATCCTTCCATTGTACCATGACTTACATAAGCAAAAATAATTCTAACCGCGAAAATGTTTAAACGCCATTTACATTGTAGCAACAGAATACAGTATGTTTACAAAATGAAACACAAACTGTGTTTATATCCACGACTGTTTGACAAAACACAAAAACAATGCTCTCGCATAGATACAGTCGGATAATGGTTTAATATAGAGATTTTGTTGACTGTTATTATGTACACAATTACCCCAATAAAGATTTATTAAGCGCAGCGTCAATGCCTCAGTACAACAAATTCTCACAGGGGATATTATCAAGCTTTATCCAGACGTACCTACGAAATAATCTAAAGTTTCTAAAGATTTGGAAGGAAATTTTACTAAAAAGTTGTTCTTACTTCTAAGAATAAATGTTACGGTTCAGATTTAGTGATGGAACATTTTAGTTTCTGTTGCACATTTTTATAAAGTTTTGGTATGTTTTACTTTGTTCTTCTTGCCGATAGCGATACAGATAGAAAATTGAACGTTATTGCTGGTTTCCGTTTGAAGCAGTACATGAAATATAAACTGCCTTGGTCGGTACAAGATACATCATGAAGAAAGAAGAAGAAAGAAATTACATACGTTAACACTTTCTGCTAAGAAATTGAATATAAACTAAATACATTAGATTAACTGTTGTTTTTGTTAATGTTTGAGATAGAGCTTTTTCTATAACTTTTATCCAAAATATTTTTTTTAGTATGTTTTACTATGTTTTTTCTTGTCAATTACGACACAGATAGAAAATTGTACGTTTTTGCTGGTTTCCATTTGAAACAGTGCATGAAAGAAAAGAATTGTATTAAGTGCAAGTTGAGTCTCGTACATTAGTGTCACTTACCGTATAGTTTTTCAATTTATTTAATTATTTTAAATATTGGTAATTTCACAAAATCTCTCTGTTTGCTGTTCATGTAGAGAGACACTTCAACTTGTTCCCGCAACAATACGAAATCACGAACAACCTGAAATAACACATCAAGCAATAGTATTTGAACTAACCATGATTTTATGTAAATTACAGGATATCACCCAGCACAATTGTTTCTATTAATAAAGTATTTTTAACCAAATGTGAATCATTGACTAAATTTAAAAAAAACCGCAGAATATTTGGTTCATTTTAAAATATATTGGGTTCACTCAATCTAATATCTGTTCCAATTTACTGAATATTTTAAAAGTAGATTTGTTAATTTGGCCAAATTTATGACTGTTTTTTTTCTCGTAACCATAGCTGGTCGGTTGGGAGAAGTTTCATTGTTCGATACGTTGAAAGCTTTAACAATGGAAACAACCTAATTTTATTAGCCAGAAAAATGGTTTTAGTTTTTCTTTAACAAATTACATATCTTGATTTTATGCTAATATTATTGAAATTGCAAAATTTAATTAAATTTACATTTTTTTTGCACTGTGCAACTTCTATACACATAATCACATTAGCGTACTCTAGGTTTCCGCCGCCTGTCAAATATGCTACCCCGCCCCCTTGCACTATGTGCTAAATATGAAAAAAATTGAAAACTTTTTATTCGAATTTGCCGCTGGCTACCTCAATTTTACGCTTTCTATTGGTTTTGATGACTTCAAATTTGCCGTCCCTAATCCACAATTTTGTCGCCCTTAACAAACTTTTGCCAGGGGTAAATGCCCCCTTTGCCTCTCCCCCGCCCTCGGTACGCTACTGCATAGTTATGAAGTGGCAATTTAAAATTATTATTAACACCATAATTGCACAATTCAAAGCTCGCAAAAACCAATTCAGAAGTTTTAAGTTTTTTTTTGTGGTTATATTAGAGTAGATTCAGTAGATGAATTTTATAATATTTTTTTATGAAATGTATATAACGTTACGTAAAAAATTTATTTAATGTACACTCTCTAAACAAAATAATGTACTAAAAAGTAAAAAAAAACAAAAACAATATCACTGAAGGAGCCAATAGGATAGCAATATAAACATAATCTACATATTAGATAACAGGAGGGAATAGTGCCATAAACCACTTCTAGTATAAGATATAGCCAGCCATAATCAAATAACCCGTCTGAATGCACCTTAAAGCAATGCTGTGTAAAGCGTCGCGCTACCAAGATGCGCTGTTTATCAGGGTCACAGCCAGTGGCATCTTGATACCAAACATTGCGAGGGTTCGCTCTGTTTGTTGGTACATTTGTTTATGAATTACATCGAGCGGAAGTGTTTTATTCCATCGTTTTTAATTAGATAAAATAATTTTGTTGTCGCTACCAATAGAATTAGTTATTTAAGAATTTTGCTTAAACGAAGAAGTTTTTGATTTCACACTCACAGGCTGATAAATTTTTATGAATTTTTTTAAGCCATATAGACAAGGTACCGGCAACTATGTATACCTGAGACCTTAAAGAACTTAAAAATGTAAGCTGCCAGTCGGTACCATGGTCCGATATTTTTTAAATCGCAAGAAGGCCCTACAAAAGGAAAACATATTTTTTTAAATAACATTTTTTTTGTATCATCTTTAGGCCTTTTCTCATAAAAAAGGTCTTTAAACTCATAACTGTATCTCTACTCCTTTATTTGTTTTAAATTTTTAAATGTTAAATTTAATTTTAGGTATTTTCAATCATGAAAATGTATACTTCAATTTCAAGATTCTTACCGGCGACCACCTTTATTTTAATTAACAATTAAGCCCGTTTTTCTACTCTGCGCATTTCAACGAGTGACGTTTATCTGACTTTTTTTAAAACATTATTTTCTAATTTAATAATATTTATCAATGTTATCTTTTCATTGAAATACTTGATCAATAATATTAATAAATTCAGACACTCATTAAAACTTATGTTAAAAACATATGATTTTGTCAACTAGAATATATTAAATGTTGAATATATACAAGTAATAACAGTTCATTTATTATTTATTTTATTTATAAATTAAATGTGCTAAACCTTAGATGCGCAAGCGCGTACCACTAGTAGAACAAATCAAAAAATAAAGAAATTTATTATTTTACAACCTCATTTTACTTTATAATACATAAATAAATAAATAACCAGTTTCTTCATCTACAAAGCCGTTTTTATTTCGTTTAAGTATGTTTAGATTTGATCAAAATCGTAGATCTTTTTTGAATTTTACAGAATAATATTTCATTCAAATATTCTATGTTAAAATCTGTTTCACTTTTCAAATAAACGACTATATGAAATTGAGTGTCGACTTTCACATTTGTCGCTGTGTTAGGTGCGCCACTGATGACAACGCCATAAGATATTTCCCTTCATAATTTCTCTTGTTTATTCACTGATGATGACGCAGTTTGCACAGTCTAAGATGGCTGTACGCTATCTCAGACTATGGTTATCTCTGACAGTATCTCCTGATGTAGCTACATATTTTGCTAACGGAGATGAGCCGACGAAAATGTTCCTTTGTATTAACGCTGCGCTGTGTTAAATTTAATATACTTTGTTTAAATTAAATATAACTCATTGGTTGACGCTACGTTGTCTTTTGTTTTGTAAACAAGTTTAATTTACATTTGTAAATATTCTTGCCTTTATTAATTGATAACAATAAAAACCAATTATAAATTATTATAATTAATGCATACAAGATTTAAAGATCCTGAGATGATACTTGTATAGATAATAGATTTTTGATTTAAAATAAAAATATTTTCAAAAAATATATTTTTACATTTTTCTTTCTAAAATTTAACAATACAGTAGAATTTCGATATAACGAGATACAACTGATACGTTATATAATAAATAAAGTAAAATTTCTGAACGCGTGGTTAAAAACTAGACAGATTAGTTAGTTTACCTAGAGATCTCATAGTAGTTGTGACAGCTTATGACTCTCAGAAAACTTTAAACGACCTTTTTCGAATTTGACCCAGTAATTCCTCAAAGACAAATGAACAGATATTTTTTTTTTAATTTTCGTTATTGCAGTAGCTATTTTTAAAGACAGCTTGAATTTAAACAAAAGGTGTTAAAAATGAAAAAAAAAAAAATCAAACTGTTTTACTACATTCATAGAACTTATCCTGAAATTTCGATGGGCAATGAAGAAAAATATTTTTTTTTGAAGCTTATAACTTTGTAAATGTTTAATATTTTTCAATAAAAATTGGTATTAAATAAGTTGAATATATACCTACTTAACAAAACTTTCTCCACGCGATCCCAAAATATATTACAATACCTGTGAAAAAAACTCCCAAACATTGACAATGTTTTGACCCGTCACAGTGGCTTTCCTCCTAAACATCTATGTATAACTGCAATCAAACTTGTTCCCTTTATAAATCACATCACTTTCACAAATTCCTGAAACCCGAATATTCAATAATCAAATGAACCGATAAACGCTTATCCCAGTGTGTTCTCGACGCAGCGTTTTTTTTTTCCTAAAACTAATATATTTATGTAGATACGTAACTTTTATAAAACGTATGTGAAAGTGTAGCGGGCAGAGCGCAGGTTGTTTTTCACCGAGAGCGGGAACCGTGTCTGAACCCAGTCCGGTCACATAGGTATTTCAGTAAAGTGAAAATATATCGAGAGATACTTCCTAAAGTGAAATACCTAGATCAGTGGTGTTTTACCTTCTTCTGAATATAGCAAAGCTCAAACATTTTACGATGTAAATTATTTTCGGTATTAATGTTTAATGTTTTGATGTTTACAAATGAAGATTGAATGTTTTTTTATTTATTTATGTAAATATTAGTGTATGCCGTTTTCGATATACAGGGGTCTGACTTTTCATTGTCTAGCTTATATCTGCTAAAATATTGAAGTTACAAAAAAAGTTGAATTAGAAAGTTAAACAAAAGTTGATCTACAAAATGACGGAAGCAGTTTTTCCATAGCCTACCTGTTTCTTAAACATAACACTGTATTTTTTTACGGAATCAGATTCTAAATTCCACTTAACAATGATTTTAATTTATAATCACTAAATAAATTACATTAATAATTTAATTTAAATGTCCACCATTTCATTGATCCAAGACTGGTGCCAGTACCTTATTAAGTTGTTGTTATTATTAAACTAATAAATCGACCGTTTTGACGCGATTTACCAATTTATATCGTTACTTTACTTTAAAAGAACTACAAGAACTGCAAAAACAATATTTATTATTCTTTAATAGATTCGCAATATGCATATGAGATTTACCAGGTGCACGTATAAATATACGAAAACGTGCAAACGAAACTAAAACGAAAAGGAAATATGGCAGACTGCAGTCGTATCACATACAGTATATATAAATATTTCATGGGATGATACTTTCAACAATACACTGCACCAATAACAAAATATTATTTTTCAAATAGTTTTAACGCACAGAAAAAACGGCATAGCAGAATTGCAGTATTTATATTCGCCGTATATTTTCCGTCTGTTTTACATTTTGTTTTGGAATATGCAAAATAATGTCGAGTTATGAGTACGAAATAATTTAGATATTCAAATTTATACATGTGTTTATATACTTTTTAAATCAAAAAAAGAAGAATATGTTATGCTAAGTGGCCGCTTTTGATGCTCCAGTTTTCTAGATGAATGAATCATTTCATTTGAATAAAATATAAAGAAATCCTTATTTCAAAACTGTTGTTTACTTCAAAATGACAAATTGTGAAATTTATAGATTTAAGTAATGCGAAGAATATCTTATTCTTTAAAATGGGAGCCCAACTTTATGATAGTATTGATTATTTAGATATACAGTAGAGTCGCGAATGAGTGACCCAATTACTTAAAAATTATAATCTCGAACTTTTTAAAATAGGACGTCAACATTTTGATACTATTGATTATTTAAAAAGAACGACCTAATTACCTTAAAATAATTAGAACATTTCAGTAATGTGCAAATTTTTAAAATATTTAAATCGAATGTTTGTTTTCATTAATATTGATGTTACTATGAACTATTTCGTCCATATATGTATTCTACAGTTTATTTATATTATACTAGCTGTGTCCGCGCGGCTTCGCTCGCGTGGATACGGAATTATTGTTTAAGATTTTTGAAAAATATAGTTGATTTAATTCAGTACAAACATGATTAGTTATTAAACGAATCAGAACAAAAAGTACAAATAATGTTTGTTCTGTTTAAAAAAAAGTTAAATATTGAAAACAAAATAAACAATTGACGATCAAAACAAAACATCCGAGCCGAGGGAATGCGAATACCGGCCGAGCGCATGCAAATCGTTCCCTCTGCCCCGCAGCGACGCGGCACTTTTTTAGTTCACGAGTTATTCATAAAATTTTACCGTATATAACTTATTTAAAGTCATTTCCTAAACTTAAAGATCAAATTGGATGCTGTAAAGGGTAATTTTTATCTACATTAAATACTTATGACAATGGAATCATTTATTTCGATAAGGATTAATGTTTTGCAGGTCATAAGTTCTCGTAAACAAAACCCAAATATTTTTAATTTTCTTTGTAACATAAAAGCAGTCATTGTGGCTTAGTTATAAAAGTTAGACATATGGTATCGCGGACTTTATTTTGGATTTTTTGAATCTACACAATTCTTTACTATATTATTTAGTTCAATATTTAACGGTTTAGGCAACGTATTACAAAAGAGCGCACTAGTGCTGCTTATTCTTTATGTTACCTAACGTAACAAAATATAGACTATAACCTGGCCAGAGAACATATCTATGAATTAAAAAAAAACACGTAAATTGGATAAATCGAGTTATAAGCGCACTAATGGACAGACAGATAGAGAGACATTGAGCTTTATATTGTATATATTAAGGATTATTCTTTTTAAATTGCATTTTCTACAGTTGTTCACTTATTTCCATAATAGATATTATTGCAAGGAACATAATTATTAAGCTGATCAAACTGAAATTTATTTCACGTTGAATTCACAAAAAAAACATAAGTAAATCATTCGTAGGATGTCTAACGTGTCTAAATATTCATTACATGTACGTCTAGTGGAATATTGTGGAAGAAATATGATTAAAGTTTCCGTAAAATAAAAGTTTGCTTCATCCATCTCGATTGGATGACACTACGCAAACGGATTATGACCACGCACAAGTTTATGGTCGCAGAAAATGGCAGTTTATTCTTACAGACATTTTAAGAAATTGAAATTTCACATTAAAGTTGAAAGTCTATGGTGATATTGCTAGGATGCGATGAGTGAGAATTTGATACTTAAGCTTATGTTTTGTAATATATTAAATTTATCAAAACATGTTTACTATTTTTTATTTTAAGAATAAAAAAATTAAAAAGATATTTTTTATTGCCAAATTATAGAAAGCTTTTCATACATATTTTCGGTATTACTTTTTATTTTATTTTAAAAGTTTTTAAGAAAATTGGTAGAAATATATCCAGTTTAAAGAAATATATATTTTATCAAGAATGTTATCGATTCATCAGTATGCCAATGATATTTACTTAAAAGTTTTTTTCATATAAAGTTATATTAAATAAAATAAATTTTACTTGATGGAATGAAATTGTAGCGAAAAAAACGATGAAAAAAGTAGGTACATTTATAAAATGAAATTTCTTATTATGTTATTGTTTTATATCTTTTAAATGGATACATTTATATATTACTACATTACTGGTTAAGCTATAGCAATATATAATATTTATTTAAAAAACATTAAAATACGTATGTACCTATAACGTATATTTTCTTTTGTGAATATACAAATTATTTCTTTACACTCTGTATGTGTCAAAAGTATTTATAATTGGATCATTACTGACATCTCATCTTTCTTTGTGCTTAAAATACAAGAAAAATATAGAAAATTAGAACATTTATTAATTATAGGTACAGCATTTTTAAAAGGTAACAATATTTCAAAGATTTATGCTCGATTTAAATCTCTAATTAATTTTGCACGTTCTAATGCAATTGTGTGCTTGAAAATGAAAAATAGTAAAAACATTGAAGATAAATTAAACGAGGTGGCGGCGTAGAACAAAAACTAGCTCGTTTAAATTTTTAAAAAGGTAGACATTGTAAAGTGTTCAGGTAGACGTAGTCTTAAATAAATTGTAGAGGGTGTATATTGGAGTGAGTTTTAGTTAAAAATAGCCGTATTACTTTCAACTTTGAATTCACATTAACGTTGTTTTATTTTATATTTATTGTGTAAGTTTAAGCTTAATTTAATTTAATATTTTTCAATTAGTACCTACAAGGCTTCCCTGGAAATAAAATTTATTAATAGAGAAAGGTAAGGTAATCATGAAAAAAATCGATCTCCGAATTTTAACATTTTGATGGTCTCTGAATCGAGTAGGTACGATTTTTTTCTTTGTCCGTTCGGTCAGTCTGTCTTTGAACGCTTTAAATTTAAAACCATGGAACTTATATAAAGTAGATGTGCACCTTTTATTTGTGAAGGACATCCTTATACTGGAAAAAGGTTGTAGGGAATGTTATTATTTTAACCATTTTCTGATATAATGAACCGTTTTCGCGATATTAGGTTTTGCAGTAATTTCTTTGTCTTATCATATTCAATTATTTATTTTTAAGACTTACAATAGATGACGAAATATCTAACATTGAGAAGCTAAAAATAAGATTATATATAACATAATAAGAAATTAATAATGTTCATGAAATAAAAAAAAAATCGTTGCTAAAAACCCTGAAATCACGTCATACCAGACATACATACATTTGTGTCACATAACAGCACACACATTACAAAAATAAGTATCAAATTAGTGCTAATAAACAAACGATTAAATTCGAAAGCGCATATTTACATGTAATTTTACTTGATGTAGAGGTATATCGAGTAAAAATTTAATTTGCAATTACAGTTGTACTTGGTACAAATACACCAGCCGTTCAGCCCCTGTTTATTTTTAAATAACTGCACCCAAATACAAAAAGCTCTCTCGTTATTTGCTGACAAACAATTAAACATTAACTAGTATACCGTAATAAAACATTTAACTGTATATTATAACTGATTCTGGTTACATTTTATTGCCATTTTCGTATTTGATTGCGGATTGTATTCTTCTCTAAGATTTAAAACTTTTATGTTGGGTTTTAAAGGAAACTTAATTTAATGATATTTTTCATAAGAAAAGTGTACAAAAATAAATAGTTAATGAAAGTCTTGCTTTGCTCTCTGAAATATACCTTCAGAAACTAAGTATTAAATAACCAATTAATACTGAGCTAATACATAAATATCAAACTTTAAACTAAATATAATAAACAAACAAACCGACCATTCAATATTACCTAATTTATAATTAAGATAATACAAGTGAACGAAAATTGAACTAGCAATATATTGTTTCAAAGTTTGTGTTGATTTTTCTAAAACAAATTTACTCAATGAATTAATTTATAATTTTGCAGAATTCAGGTGGATTATGTAATATCACAGATGTAAAACTCAGTTATGATCGTTTTTTTTATGTCAATGTTTTCTTATTAGATTTTTTAATATAATATTTATATAGAAAAACTTTTTATACAAATGCAATTTTAAGTACACTTCTTGTCTTTTGTTTTCATGAAACTTTTTCTCAAGTGTCAAAGTTTGAGTAACTGAACAGAGGAAATTTCGATATAATGGAGGTTTCAGTTTTGAACTAAGTTTTATTAAAAAAATGATTAGTAAATGAAAATATTATAAATGTAATCTATACAGTATGCATTTTTGTTTGTGTTTAATATTATGTTATTATACACCTACATAACCTACAAAGAAACCCCAGGAAATAAAAATGTGTATATATTATGTGTAGGTACTTATTTTTAGACTTAAAATAGATTTGTTAAAAATAAGAAATATTATTAAATTAAAGTCGTGAAGAATTTATTAATCTTTACGACTATACATTAAGTTTAATTTCCAGAACCGATTTACATTTTACAAAGAAGTTAAAAAACATTTAAAAAAAGTTTCGTTACTAAAATTTTGTTTTAAAAATTTAAGTTATATTTAAAATTCTTTGAATTTTTCTCACTTTACATAATTGCATAAATTTTTCAATCTCGTAGAAAATTCGCGTGGAAAGAGCGCAGTTATATGAAAACCTGACACGTTTTCTTTACATTTGGATATATTACAAACAGATAACATTTATATTTTTGTACTTGACGTTTCTACCAATTTCTCGTGGTCTTCTTCAGAAGTGAAGTAAAGAAGACCAAATAAAAGTGTGACTCAGGTTAAAATCCAATGATATGAAATTTAAACAGATAACATTTAATTATAATTAATATTTATCGAGTTTAGTGATGTGTTTAACATTTATACAATAGTTGATAACTTCAATTTGAAAATCATAGAATAAGGCATTTTTCGCGTCTTTTTGATGAAAAAACTGACATTCTACGAATAGGTAGGTATAGGTTAAAATGTTTTATCCTTCCAATTGTTTTTGTTTTTTAATATAGTTTGGAGATTATATGAAATGATAAAGATTTCCGAATTAAAATTTGTATCATCAACAAAAACATAAAAAAACTACAACCGCAATGAAAAAAGAAAACCTCAACATAAATTTTTATCAACATAATAAGATTAAGAGACTATTCAGAATCGGATCTATTTTGTAAAAAAAGAGATGCAGCAATCCCCTATTACCAGAGCCGTTAAATCTCGCTTTTATTTTATCAAATTCACTTTAACCAGCGGGCAAAGAGATCTGCGTCTGGGAAAGCCAGTAGAAATAATGGCCGACCACAAAACGGATTTTACGAGCTACGTTTCCCCCGCCAAGGGAGAAGTAGCGGCCCTGCCGATCAATTGTGGCAACCAGCTGCCTTAAGAAATTTTACAAAAGCATACATAGGTTTTAATACTAGTTTTATTAGGAAGTAAGATGTAGTTACATTGAATTATATATGCATTGTTATTATTTAGAAAGTCCAACAGTGTTTGAGTAGATTATTAATATTATACAGGTTGCTCCATTTTAATCGCCACAGGTTAATATTTTAAAAATAAAGCAAGATAGAAGAAAATGGTTCGGACAAAAAATCAATTATTTTTGGTGTGGAGGTTATATAGGTCATGTTAATTTTTATTTATTTTTTATTGAAGAATCGTATTTTTGCCGAGAAAATTAGATTCTGAAATAAAAAAAAGAATTCCCATTTAAATAAATCTTCATATTATGACCTTTTGATCTTTACCAAAACTATTTTTTCTAGCGTCACCTTCAACATTTTCTAGAAACAATTTTCTCTATCTGGGATGATTAAAATAGAACACCTGTATATAAAAACTTTTTTTAAGATAAGACGTTAGTAGTTGTTTCATAGAAAATTTCAATTTCAACATTCTGAACCCACATTACTTCCTAAAGTTCTATAATGAAATAAAATGTAGTGAAACGTTAAACAAAATTCAAATTTAACTCCTTACATTTGAATTTGATGAATATTGAATGATTTTGGTACGTGTTATGTTTTTTACAATGGTATCAACTTCATTTTTTATGAAAATAACTTTTCCTTCGTCTTGCATAGTCTTCAACATTTTATAACCTAACTCTATATAATTTACGATAATGTGAATCAATAAATAAATGTTATTCTTATACATATATGTATTAAGATAATTGTTTACATCATTACTCGTCCTTATATCCTGTCAACATCAATTTATGTCCTTGTTTTGGTTTGTTTCGAGTTGTATCGTTACTGCGCACCATCCAAGACAATCTCATGGGATATCTTTAAGTATTTTTGGGATTTTGCTGTGTAAATATCAGTGTATAGGGTTATTCCAGTAGATACATGCCATTAGGGAAAAGTTCGTGTAACATAAAATTGGGAATGTTTAATGCATGAGTGCTAAAATTGACTTGAAAAATTGAAAAAGGGATGTCAGTATATTCTGCTAAACTATTTTTATTTTATTCTTATGCCCTTTGTAATTTAATACCTTTTATTAATAATACTTGGGTTCAGTTTTTATTAAAAATTTTTTTTTTCATTATTCAATGAAGATACAATAAATTATACTTATAGGTAGGTTATTTACAAATTACTTTATATTTAGCATAGGTATTTTATTGAAAATTTTTAAATCATTTTAATTTTGTTGCAAAAGTTTGCTAGATATAACACATTTAGAGTTTACTGTTATTTATATATTGTATATACATATATATCCTGTTGTTTATGCAACCGGTCATTTTTCAGATTTTATAATAATCAGAAAGAGTTGAAAACTTGTAACAAATATAATTAAATCCATCCGAATGACACCGTGTAACAAAGTTTCGCGCAATGACAGGAAATTTGCATTGATTTCATTGTCTGTGCCGGAAGTGTGCCATGCCGACAGCTCACTCCCGCTGACTTCAGTGGATCACTTCCGGTGGGAAACTGCCCGAAATAATACTTCCGGTTTCACCGTTGTTGCCTGTGCTTGCCTGCCCCCCTCCCACGACCTCACGTAGAGAGTACATGTCCATTAAGCCTTGTACACACTGTATGGAAATTTTTTTTAGTTGATTGATGATGTCTTTTAATTTTTAATGCATTAAAATCTAATTATGAATATGATAATATATATTCAGTTGAATACTAATGAATGCTAAAAATTTGACATTATCATTAAAATATTGAAGAGCCTTAATTATTAAATAACGACTAATTGTAATTTCACTTTTTATTGATTTGATAATAGATTGTTAAGTGAATATAGTAATGAAGATTATAGTTAAAGCAAAATAATTAATGATGTTGATGATATTGAGATGCATTTCTTGTCGACTGGATTGCTCTTTTTCCAACAGCACAGTGGTGTTTTTATTTTTATTTTTGAAATAATTAATTGTTTTTAGTTTAAAAATCTGATTATAGATAGAAACATTCGATTAGCTATATAAGTTTATGTATGTTTTATTTGGTATAAAAGCCGATGAAATTTCAAAATAAAAATATTACAAAAATAGCTGTTCAGTATTGTTCTCATCAAGAAAATCATCAATATCAAGAAATTCTCAATACAACTATAAATAATTCAGAAAAGTAGCTTAAAGGGACAACAATATTTTATTGATAACTACATGGGAAAAATCGAAGTTATGTGATCACAACTCAAAATTGGCGCTTTATTGATTTAAAACTATTTGCGAAGCATTGAATACTTGAATAATTAATTATTATATTTAGAATATTTTGATATTTGTGTAATTGCAAAAAATACAGCATATTTAATTAATGATCTTGGGTTAGTTACGAAATTTTTCATAATACATGCGTGATTACTTTTTCAATTTTCACTTTTTTATTAATTTCAATCTAAATCTAAATTTTTCTGCTAAACAACGTCAAAATGACAAAAAAAAACACAAACAATATTTTACTACAAATGTTGTGGTGACCTTATTGTAGAAAATTGAATGCTCTACAAAAAATATTCTATAATATTTTGACGTAACTTGTGTTGTTCTTAAGATAACTTGAAAAAATATTTATTTTGGGATGTCACCCCTCCCCTTACAAATGATTTTTAAATGGAACCGTCCTCTAGCCAAACCCAATCAACAAATCAATTTTCGTTGTTGTAGATTTCGTGCTTCATGAATTCTGCGTGTGACAAGGATTCAGGGGACAGACAGACACACACACTCCCACACAGACAGACATGGAACAAATAATGTTTGTCTTAACCTGAAACTGAAATATCTAGTAAAAATTTTGAGAACACGTTTTTTTCTCTTTGAAAAATGATCACATATTTTCTCGTGTCTTCCAGAAGTAGCGAGGAAGCAAAAAACACTTAGGAGAGATCTTAAGTCGATAATATTAGAATTAGTAGAGTGTCATTTTATGTATTTACTATTTTGTAATATACATTAATGTATATAATATGTTTGTATATTTTGATTAAGTTTTTTTACATTTATTCAGTGTGTATGTGACTTAATGTTTTTAACAGCAATGTCATGACAGGATATAGAGTTGATGATGGATTGGGTTTTTGTTTTACAGATTTTTATTTAAATTTTTTGTTTGGTTTGCTCTGAATGTAGTGACGGGGATGTAATTGGATTAGTATGGCATTAAATTATTTTATATAATAATCAGTCCGGTGTTTGTTCACAGGCGTTAGTTCAACAATTACATTTTGTATTGGCGGCTAGTGCGATTAATTATTTATTGATAATTATTTAATTAAATATTAGCTGGGGTTTGAACGATTAATTATATTAACGTATATAATGAATTGGATATAATACTATAATACACTTGCACTGTGATTATTTTTTTATTGAATTATGATTAAATAATTATTTTACAAGGTATTGGCACCAGTTATGGCTGCTATATGTTTAAGATTTACTGTTTTTGTGATTGATGGGCTTCTTTTTGTAATTATCATGAACTCATGTTACTAATAAAACAAGTCACTTTTTATTTAATCAATTTAATTACCGAAGTCCGCAAATATAGTTTGTTTTTTAAATTATAGCCTTTTATTTTGTTTGTTTTTTCTCCAGTAATGGATAAAGTAAAACCAGTAATGAGCACGCAGTGATGGACACTTGCTAATGATTACAAAATAATAAGTAATTAAATAATAATAATATAAATGTCCACCATTTTGACACCTATTGGCCGATTCTCATAAAATTATGCTGTAAGACAGTTAAATGTATATAGATTAATATTCAGAAATGGTAGTAATCAAATATCTACAAATATTTCTAATTCAGTACATTTAATTAAAAAATAGCCAATACTGGGTTCATATCCAAGACTGGTGCCAGTACTTTATAACGATGAATCATTATTAATATTTTTTATTAAGAGACTATCAAATAGAACTGTAACTATTATAGTAGAAGTTGTGTACTAAAATCAATACACTGATAACAGGTTTAAACCTTTGTACCAAATATAGTTTTTCAATTATTTTTTTCATTATGTTAATTTGACTTTTTTGTGAACATTGGCAATTCCACTAGATTACACAAACTATACAGAAATTACATTACACTCGTCGAAATTGAATTAAAATTTTTTGGGGTATAAATTTGAGGTAAAAATTTTGCTAGGGACTATTATCGGTCCAATATTTACTATTAATATGACAAATCTTAGCTTTATATGTAAAACGATTTAGTAGCTAGAAGACTGTGACAGACAGACAAACAGACAGTGTGTTCCTTTTTCGGATTTCGGTATAAAACACCAAACTAAATAAATATATATATACTCCATCTACCCTCAAAATATCTTAAATATATTGTTACATCTGTTTATCATTGAAAAACCAAATGGACTACCAGAAAATTTTGTTGTACAACCAAATAACAATTAAGGTATTCATTTGTTTTTATAAAATGTTCCTCTTTTGTTTAATTCAACAATGAACAATCTCTGCAACCATCACAGATATTTTTCAATTTATTTTAAAACCCTGCTCGTATATAAAACATTCAAATGTACTGCGACAGTATTCAGACTGTACGTATTTTGTGTTTTAATACATGTACAAGAATATCGATTTTTTGTCGCTACAAATGATTTGCTCCGATCAACAACAAGCTGTTGGGAGTATCTGTATATATAAGATATTATCATGTTATGCATACATTTTTTTATAAGATTATAAATAGTTTTTTGTATATATAAAAAAAAATATTTTTGATGTACCAATTTTACGACTCAAATTTTTGGTATATTATGTGTTATAATTAATTATAGCCTATCATTAAAAAAAAACAGAGACAATATTTTTGAACGTAGACTTTCGCGGTTGTTCAATTGTATAAACTTTCGATTATTGGGTTTTATTCCGCGTTGCACTATATTGTCACTTGACGTTTCGACCAACATCTCGTGGTCTTCTTCAGAAGTGAAGTGTTGAGTACAAAAGGTGTAGCTGCTTAATTAAATAAACGTTGACGTTTGCTAGGATTAGTTTTGATAAATCAATAAACCCAATAATCGAAAGTTTATACAACAGAAAATATTATTATTAGTATTAATTTGCTGTCTTCTGAATTACATACATAGCAATGCTTTAATAGTGTAAGCTACATTAAAAAAAAAAATTGAGTCTGTAAGATCGCGCCAAGCTGAGATATTAACTATTCAATTTACTTCTTTATTAGTTTATGAGTTTTAATTTGTTTTTAAAAAGGGAAGAAGGTCGCGAGGGTCTTTGGGTGCGAGATACTCTTAAAGATAATAGTGTAAGCTACATTTAAAAAAAATTTGAGTCTGTAAGATCGCGCCAAGCTGAGATATTAACTATTTAATTTACTTCATTGTTAGTTTATGAGTTTTAATTTGTTTTTAAAAAGGGAAGGAGGTCGCGAGGGTCTTTGGGTGCGTGATACTCTTAAAGATAATAGTGTAAGCTACATTTAAAAAAAATTGAGTCTGTAGGATCGCGCCAAGCTGAGATATTAAATATTCAATTTACTTCTTTGTTAGTTTATGAGTTTTAATTTGTTTTTAAAAAGGGAAGGAGGTCGCGAGGGTCTTTGGGTGCGTGATACTCTTAAAGATAATAGTGTAAGCTACATTTAAAAAAAAATTTTGAGTCTGTAGGATTGCGCCAAGCTGAGATATTAACTATTCAATTTACTTCTTTATTAGTTTATGAGTTTTAATTTGTTTTTAAAAAGGGAAGAAGGTCGCGAGGGTCTTTGGGTGCGAGATACTCTTAAAGATAATAGTGTAAGCTACATTTAAAAAAAAAATTTGAGTCTGTAAAATTGCGCCAAGCTGAGATATTAACTATTCAATTTACTTCTTTGTTAGTTTATGAGTTTTAATTTGTTTTTAAAAAGGGAAGGAGGTCGCGAGGGTCTTTGGGTGCATGATACTCTTAAAGATAATAATGTAAGCTACATTTAAAAAAAAATTGAGTCTGTAGGATCGCGCCAAGCTGAGATATTAACTATTCAATTTACTTCTTTGTTAGTTTATGAGTTTTAATTTGTTTTTAAAAAGGGAAGGAGGTCGCGAGGGTCTTTGGGTGCATGATACTCTTAAAGATAATAATGTAAGCTACATTTAAAAAAAAATTGAGTCTGTAGGATCGCGCCAAGCTGAGATATTAACTATTCAATTTACTTCTTTGTTAGTTTATGAGTTTTAATTTGTTTTTAAAAAGGGAAGGAGGTCGCGAGGGTCTTTGGGTGCATGATACTCTTAAAGATAATAGTGTAAGCTACATTTAAAAAAAAATTTGAGTCTGTAGGATTGCGCAAAGCTGAGATATTAACTATTCAATTTACTTCTTTGTTAGTTTATGAGTTTTAATTTGTTTTATAACAGTTACTATAATAGAATTAACAAAAATGTGTTTTATAACCTGTAATATTTGAAAACAAAACTAATAGCAAATTGTTTATACGTGCATGAAAGTACATACATTTGTGTTAAATAAATATTTTACATTTTCCATATTTTCAATTAATTTGTATGTATCGTGTTAATAAAAACACAATCATCTGAACTGTACTAATGTTTCAGTGGATGTCATAAACAAAGTAAATATAATTTTGTAATGGGCTTTTATTATACAGTATATTTGTTTATTTGTTGTGAACATATGTTTTGTATTTACAAAGGTGTGTGTTTACAAAATACAGTAAACATCAATCAATTTAAATTTCTCTTTTTAATAATCGATATTATTTTAAAAATTATACATGTATAATAGGGTGTATTTTTATTTTTATTTTTTCAGTCCCCATTGGCCTATGTTTTAACATTGAATCAAAAGTTAACGGTCTTAAATTTCCGACTCGTATTAAACCTGTGAACGGCGCAAACCGAGTCTTTTTCTCAATTGATTAATATGGGAAAAATTACTTTTTTACTTACGCGTGAATAGCTCGTTGAAAATTTATTTTTTAATTTCTCAGAGCAATATTTTGTAGAGAAGTAAGTGCTCAATTCATAAATCCAGTAATTTTTAGAAATATGTTTGTTTAAAAAATCTTAAAAAATACTGGATCTATGAATTGAGCACTTGGGATCTTTTCTGTAGGAAATTTAATTCTCTATAATATGCTGCTGTGAGAAATTAAAATAAATAAATTTTTCAGCGAGTTATTCACGCATAAGTAAAAAAGTAATTTATCCCATGTTAATCAAATGGGAAAAAGACTCGGTTTGCGCTGTTCACAGGTTTGATTTACGAGTCTGAAATTTTGGGAAAATTAACTTTTGATTCAAAGCTAAAACATAGGCTAATGGGACCGAGAAAAAAAATACCCTAATGTATAATCTTTAAGTAGAGTTTAGGACCTATTGTTAATCGAGGGGGTCGTAGCTATTCGTAAATGAATGTCCCCTAATCATGAGACAATCAACCCATATACTGCGTTGGTTATTATAAATACCTTTCTTTTAAATACTGTGAATTATATCATTAATATTTAATTAAATTCCATGTTTAAAATACTTATAATTTAGATTCTAAATCCATTTTTCTAGTATAATTCGATTCTGAACAATAATATATACACAAGTGATGCGGCAGCCACAGCAGTTGAATTATTATTATAAAATTTTGTGCTTTTGTTCAAAAGCACTCTAGGATGTACAGAACACAAACAATGTTTTATTTTCATTTTATAATTTAAATGCTTGTAGTCTAACTTAAGAAACTTAAACAATCTAACATGAAAATGTAGGAAACCACAAACATGTTACAACAATCTCAAGATTTATGTACTAAAGAAGTTTTCCTAATAAACAAGATTAGTATACATATGTATAATGTATATATAAAGTAAAGCATATTACACACTGTCTATTATGTATTCAAATCGTAAATTGAATTATTATCGTTATAATTGTTATTAAGAAAAGAGGGAAAACAAATAACAGAGAATAATAATATATTAAATATACCGTAAGTGTCGATCCAAACTATCGTGCCGGAACCGGTTCGGTCTCGGTCCGGTCTGGATCCAATCAAATATAAATAAACAATAAATAATGAAATCATTCACACTATAGGTATCGTGCCGGTCTCGGTCCAGTCATGCTCCGATACAGTATTAGTGTCGATCCACACTAGCGTGCCAGTTCCGGTCCGATCTCGCTTCAATCAAATATTTAGTATAGAATATTATATCGGCGCGTGATTGGACCGAGACCGGCACGATACCTTTAGTGTGAATGCTTTCATTGTTTATTGTATATTTATATTTGATTGGCGCGAGACCGGACCGAGATCAGATCTGGATTGGCACGATAGTCTGGATCGACCCTTACTATATTGAATATTTGACTGGAGCGAGACTGGACCCAGACCGGCATGATAGTCTGGATCGACCCTAAGTCTTCATAATTACGTACTAAAATATACATTATTAGAATTTTTTTAAATTTAATTTTACATAAAAAGGTCTATTAAATCATACTGATTTTAAAAAGTTGAAATAATAGAAATATATCTGATTTTGACGTATTTCGTAGTTTGAGGTTTAGAAACTTATTTAACCTTCCAGTGGTAGTGTCTTATCAGACAAATGACATTAGTGGTTGGGTTAAGTTTGTTAAACCCAAACATTCATCTATATTTTGAAAGGGTTATTTGAAATTTTCAAGGCTTAAATTTTTTTTATGTATTTTTTAAAATATTTTTTTCATACAATATTAGGGCGGTGGCATCAAATCTGACAGATAATATTTTTATAAATACTAAAAGTAATACAGTATGTAATATCACAATGAAAGTAATCATAAAAATAAAGATCCACTGAAAATAACCCTTCAGTACTAATTTAGTCTATATGAGACATAATTGCCGCCGCAGGGATACAGCTTAAAATGAACCATGGATAAAACAATACGTATATAAATCACACATACTATGGGCTTCAGAAGTCGTCTGCCACCCTAAAGGTCAGAATCGCTTACAACAGATTCGAAAATTAAAACAAACTTCATCGGTTATCTTTTTCTAGAGAGAAGCTTATATTATAGTTACATCAATTTAAATAAAAACACAAATATATGTCCATTTCATTAATTAATTTTATATCAAGTTTAACATTTGACAACTAAAATTCGGAATATCAAATATTTATTGACACAAAATTTACTTATAGAATTTTCAATAGATTACTTAATAATTAAATTGCAAAAATATATATGAGTACTATAAACGAAGAGTACTTCTTTACCTAGCAAATAAGTTTCAAAATATCTGTTTTTGTTTGGTACATGGAGAAATAATTGAAATATTATAATAATCAAATGGAAGGAGCCTACTAAGTTTGTGATAAGCGAATATCAATGGAAACTGGTCGACCACTTCTACAGGCGAATCTACATATTGATTAGTATAAAAGTACCTACTAATTAAACCATTTTTTTAATAAAAATTATCCAAATTCCACCAGGCATAAACACCTCTAAATAAATTAAAAACTTCATCAACAGTTCATTATCGCAATTACCTACTGATGTATGAACTAAACAGTATCCACGAAAATGATTTATATATTTGTTACATATAAAGTCAGAAATATTCACTCTGTAATTTATGAGTAAAAAATAATTTTCCCCGACCGCAAAGTTTGCGTGGTTAAAAACAGCCAAAATCAACACACGTATGATCATATATCTATGTCAATCCGATGACAGTTGACTTCAGCCCTCATTCTATGCATACATCAGAGAGAGTTGTGTTGAGCCGCAGGTGGTAAAGTCTTATCTGTCCGCTTAATAAATTCAATATAATCAGCTTGTTTGAAATTTATGAAGACAAAACGATTAACTACGCGACTTTTTGTCGATTTTTTACTTTCTTATACCCATGTATATGAAATATATATGTACATATAGTATAAGTAAATAGGTATTTTTAATGGAATTATTTTGATGGAATTATCCATTTCGACTTTCTCTGAATCCATTCTATTTTCGCCTGCCTGTCTGCCTGTCGGTCTGTCTGTAAGCGCTGTAACTCAAATACAACAAATCGTAGAAGGGTGAAATTTTATATTTAAGATTATTTTTTGTCTGGGAAGAAAACCTCCTATTTTTGAAAACGATCTTTCAACCGTATACGAATATTTACTGATGTCAATTTTTGAATTTTTCAAATTATTTTTGAAACGGTGCGAATTACAGCTAAAATTTGTAGGTAATATTATTATCAATTTAATGTAATAACAAGATTTTGAAAAAATAAAAATTATAATAATTCAAATGGTTAATAACAGAGAATAAATCTATAGTTTATGTTCCATTCATTTTATTCTATCTTTTATTAGTCTGTCAGAAATATGTTTTAATAAAATAACAATCACGTACACTGTTCAGTGTCAGGATTACGTATAAGAAAGTCCCGTGGTTCCCATGGCAGATATTTTATATTGATATATAAGTTTGTTAAGAATGGTGGAGTGGGATAAATGAGGATTTTAGTAAGGGAAATCCATGTTTTAAAATTACCTAAATAGTGCGTGTATATCGATAAGGTTGGTGGTGAACAATCCTTAATTGTTGATAGTTTTATACACTATATTTACACACCTGAATCTATACAATTTGATTGTAATATTTTCATGTTGTTTGTACAGTATTATGTGTCACTAGCAATAAATATGTTTGTTATGTATAGGTATCATGATGGGGAGAAAAACGAGATATTAAGGTCATTTTAAATTTTTTTTATTATTTTTTTTGTAATGATAAAAAATTAGTTATTTCAGTGTTTTAAAGAGGATATTTAATGTAATTATAAAAATAAATTGAAAAATTTAGCTTTTTAAAAACAAGGTTTCATTTACTCTACTTCATCATCATTTACTTTTCTGTTGGTAATTTTCTTAATTGCACACTTAAATTGAGAATAATCGGATTATTTTAAATGATCCGGTACTAGAACGATTGCGTATATTCTCTGTCAAAAACTAATTATTGAGTTATCAAATTTTCAGGCATTTCTGTTCTCTTAAATTTAGTATAATCAGCAGTTTTTGATGTTCGAATAGAAAAATAATAATAAATATTTGTTATTTTAAAAATCAAATTAAAAGTACTAATTTTTATTTCTTGGTAATTGAATAAAGTAAATAGAGGATTCGAGCAATATTTTATTTGTTTAAGATTTTCATGATTAAATTTTAAATAAAAATTTTTTATTCGATAATTCATTTATAATACATACAAATTTTACTAATTATAGAAGTAATAATATCTGTATATTTATATTTTTTGAATTGTGTTCTTTTCAGGGACTTGAACCTAAACTCGAACCTGAAACCCGAAAAAATCTGTATTTTTCATTAACTTAACCCAAACCGAACCGCTATATTTTAAAGTTTATATTTTAACAGTTTTTGAAACCAAATAGTCTTCACCATGCTGAACCCCAACCCGAACCCGAACCAAAATTTATATTTGAACCCGAACCATAAATAAATTCCGGTTCAAATCCCTTGCTCTTTTAATAATACATAATCCAAATTCCTAAAAAGCACATATAATTTTCTAAAATTATCCTTATTTCCTTTCGTAGCGTTGTTGATCATCTCCTTCCTTATGATTTCCAGGACAGAGTGACAGATTTCAATGAGAGTTTCCTGAATTATCTCACCTAGCCATATTTCCTTCATCTAATTTCCTCGACAATGTTAGCCTAATGCTTTTAAACCCACAGCATCATAAAATTATTAAACTACCCACCATCTCTCCTATTCCAACTATAAAATTATCATTTAGTTAATATAATCTTGTAATTTAATTAATAACCACAATTAATGTTAATATCAATATTACAAAATTAAAGTAACCATTCAGATAGGTAATATTATTCTTACTAACTGTACCAATTATTATTTCCATAGCAACCGGAAGGAAAACAAATGACGATTGTAAAAACAAACTAATTTCTATTTGCGGAACAATCAAGTAAACTTAGTAACAATAATTAAGAGTGTGATCACATCCATTATATCAATTACGTTATACTAAAATTGTTAATTTAAATGCAGTGCAAATTGTGGATCGCAGATGGTGGTACCGCACTGTTACAGTATTGTAACGTTGCTTGTTATTACTGTCATCAGTTGGGAAATCTACTTATTAAGTGAAGAACTGAAACTCTCACCAATGTTAATATTGAATAGTGCAGTTATTGGTTTAGCAGTAGAAGGTTTTGTTCAGATAATGTTATATTTGTGTTTAGAAAAGGAAAGTGGAAAATGTTGGTTTAAGATTTTCACTCTCAAAAACATTTAAGAGTAGTATTTTAGAACATTTCAATAGAAAATCACAATCGCAATCTTTTTGTCTGTTATCTACGTAAAGAAGAAAGAAGATTTCTATGTCCGTGTTGGTCAAGATGTCCAAACGTTATTTCTTTTGTACGATATTGTATTTATATTGTTGATAAATGGTTGAGAATCAATGCTTCAATAAAAAAATACGTCATTAAATATTGACAAAATTTATATTTAGGTAATTTTAATTTTAGAAATTCGTAATTGAATTTTTGAGGTTTTTATTACTACCAAAACTGAAAAATAATTTATTCGTTACGAAGATATTATTTACCTGTCATGTGCCCAAATTCAATAAAGATGTAGATTAGTTTCCAAGTTGAAGTTACGAGTGTCCTAATTTGCATAAATATTATTTTATATTTATGAGGTATGGAATATACAATATAGATAATGGTTTTAGAAATGAGTATTGTCGTTACACTTTTAAAAGTAATTGCATTTTGCAAATTTTTGAGGTACTTGAATGTTATATTACATTAATGTTTTTCTTTTCACGCTTTTTCAATTTTCTTCTTCAACCACTTTGTTCTTGAGATTAATATTATTGCGTTGTACAAAATGTTATTATATTATTATATTCGCTTGTTATTATATCTTTTATGCTTTTTTAATATAATTTAAATATAAAAATAATTATTTAAGATTATATTTACACTTTATATTGTAACCAAAAATTGAAATGGTGTTTGAATATTTTTAAATTGAATCAAAATTCTGTGATAAATATTATCTATGGATTTATTTTGGAATTTAGATCAGTGATACTTTAACTTATTATAACGCAGTTGATAATTCGAACCATGATCTTTACTTACCGCGAGGGCGAAAAACTTGTCAAATACTTTATGGTATTTCAAAGAAACTGTTATATAGGTTTGACATCCCATTTGAAATTACTTGTTAGCTAGCATACAAAAATAATTTTCTTCTTTAAAATCGATTTAGTGCAGTTTACAATGAAAAAAATAAACAAAAAAAACTAATCAAAATCAGAAAATAAAGTATCGTGTGACCTATATAATTTTTGTTCATGAATAGAACTTTGCGTTAACATATCAATAAAATATTTCTTTTCTTCACCACCGTTCAAGAGATGCACATAAAATCTACCACATATTTCGAATGTAAAAAAGCGAAAACAATGCACCAATAAAATTGAAGCACTTCGCGCACGTAGTAAAAACTTTACTACAATTTAACACAGACTAGGAAGTGCACAATACACAGTCTTAACAAAAACAAATCGCTCCACATTAACATAACACTATCGTTGTCATCAGCGCTCTCTTTAATCGCGCGACCGGTATAACATTACTGTGATAATTCTGAAACTTTAACCCGGTATTAGGTGCGTCTTTGATGTGTACACTTGCGCTTAATAACACGCTATTACATCTTTAAAAAAATAATCTTGTTCAATTTCTATAAATCTTTATCAAACCCAACTAAGAAACATAGTTTCATCAAAATCAGTTCATTGGTTCATGAGTTATGCCTGTGATAAGGATTCAGGGACATACAGATAGACAGACACGAAACAAAAAGTGTTTGTTTTTGTTTCGTCCCTATTTTTTCGGATATGATGAGGAAGTAAAAGTATTACACCCCCAACCTATGATCATTAATTTTTTCTAATTACAACTAATTTTTTTTTTTATATATTTTATTTTTGTCTTTTAGCTCCTCTTGAACTTTTTAGACAGCTTTTATACTTTATTGTCATTAATTACAACTAATACGTATAATAACAACTGATTAAACATACATCAAAATTAAAAATGGTTCAACATCTATTTTTTTATAAAGATTATAAATGGAATGACTCCGTTCTAATGTAGGTAACACTTCAGAATTTCATTCTTTACATCTTTCTGAATGTAAATCATCAACTCTTATGAATCCTAACGGTTTTTGAAAAGGAATATCTCTTGGCCGCCGGTCTAAATCATAGAAATAATCTGATATTAAAATTATCAAATTTTAATAATTAATCATTGTTGTTAGTAAAAACACGTTTTTCTTAAGAATGTATGGCAGGTATCTACATAATTTCCACGAGAAATAAATTAAATTTGAAGAAGTTATTCCTTAATAAATCTAAAGTACATCGAGAAAAATTAGCAATTTTCACAACACGTCACTTACATATTTAGCAACAAGTTTCGTAAGATATTTTATACATAAAATATTTCATAATTTGATTTTGATCCTTCATTGTATGCAGATTGACATTATTTTTGACTCAAACTGTACCTACCATTCATCCTTTATTTCAAAAATAGGTAGGCCTACTGTACAAAGGTGTGTAATATGTAGATTATAGATATGAAACCAGCGAAATACTAAAATATTTCACATGTCTTCTTCGGGGTTAATCTCACGACCGGTATAATATCAGTGCGATAATTCTGCAAGTTTAATGAAGTTTCTTTGCAATACCGAATCGCAGCTGAGTCACAATGAAACGGAAATGCATCGTGGATAACGACACCCAGATATAGAAGGGTGAATAAGCATCTGCTTTTGTCGTGTCAGTTATCGGAATAGTATTTGTGCATATAGGATTTTTCTTTGTTTTTATTACGAATTTAAATATGGGATCTTTTTATTATTTTATACACAATCAATAGAATATATCGTAAAATTTTTTATTATTTCTTTAATATTAGGTATTTCGAATACTGCTGAGTATCTAATAATAAATTATTTTGATTAGTGTTAATCCTGGATTTTTATTAAACAAAATAACATTTTTTTACAGTAATTATTCATTGCAGTACTTGCAGAAACATCCTCATAAATTTTGAAAAAAAAAATTTATATGTAAAAACTAGGAAATCGTGGAAAAAAAATTCTCGAAAATTACATAAAAAAACTCCTAAAAATTTTTTTGCAATATACATCGCAACGAACTGTTATTAAACTGTCCTTGGTTAGAGGCAGTGTCCAAAGAACTATAAATAAAAAAAAAAAATGAAATTTCGGATATTTGTAATTTTTGCCTTGTGTAATTTCTTTCTTGTGTGTAATTTTTGCTATTTAATTTTTATCATGTAGTCCATACATACATAGTTTCACATATTTAAATACGTGTAAATACACAGTGAATATTGCAATGACGTGTATATGCGTGTGTGTGTGTGTGTGAGTGTTTATACAGGATAAGTCAAAAGTAAGGACTGAATGGTTTATTTTATTTTAAAATGTATGTATAAAAGTTCAATGTTTGTTTTTTCGTCATGACTTGTATATAACTTGACGTCTTGAAACTTTTTTTTAAATATCAATATAGGTTACATTTACTATCAATGAAAATACTTTTGTTTACCGTAATATAGTGTAATACAGTCGAATATTAAAAAAAAAATGAGTCATTATATTCTCAATTATGGAAATATGACTAATTAATTAAGTGGATACAAAAGTTAAGCCAAATAATAAAGAACCAATAAAATTTTTAAGAATACAGAAAAAGATTTCATCACATAATACATAAAGAAAATATCGGTATGGAGAACCATACATGATTGCCATGTTCTTTAATATCTTTTTAAATAATTTTTAATATATGAAAAATTCCAATGGGATTTGTCTGAAATAAAACTTACCTTTGAATTACATATAAATATTAATATTCTAATATCCTAATGTCAAAAACATAAAACACTGTCGTTAACTAATTTGACAATTTGAATTAAGTTGCATGGAAGTAAAAACAGCTACAAAAATATTATTTGTGTTATCAAAAAAATAATAATGCCCGGTTTCAATAACAATAGTTATCTAAACTTTACTTCTAACTGTTATGTATAATAGATTTGACCAAATATCTACCTTATTTTGAATAGATCAAATTCTTCAGTTTCATATTTTGTATATTTTATTAAAGATAGTACAATCAGAATCTGCTCTTATCTCAGACACGATATTTCGACGGTATTATAATACTTCCATTTCCTTCGGAACATGGAAGTAAAAAAACAATAAGCTGTATACAAATTTTCCAATTGTACTTTTATTAAGACAATTTTCTGATATAATTGATAGTCATCGTTAGTTAATCGCCCGGTCCTTATTTTCGACTAACCCTCTGTGTAAGTATGATAATGTAATATGTGCATGTGTGTGTGTATGCGTGTGTACTGCGATGCGCTAGCTATGCGGAAAAACGTGTGGCTGCCGCCTGTGTAGTAGCTAGCAGCGATTGCGTCAACAGACATTGTGTCATTAAATCGATCTCTGTTGAAGTGGGTGTTGGACGATAAAGGGAAATACATGTTATCATTATCTTTGTATTTGATAATGCGCTATGATTTATATACCGTTATATGTCATTCTTTCAATATACGTTCAATTTAATTTTATATATTCGTATACTGACAAACGATATTGTGATATTTATAAAGAAATATTGCGTTCGCGTATTTTTTTTATCACTTTATTGAAACAGATTGATGCGGAAGAAAATTTATTGTTTTTTACATATTTAATTGAATTTATAATGAAAAGAAATCTGTTGTGTAATTTTCGATTGTAATTAAATACAGTCAAACGTCGATTCGATGGATTTATTGAGTGCGAGGAGGGAGTTTCCATTAAATTAAAATGTACATTAATACCGCAAGTGTGTTTTTATCACAGCGTATTTCACTGAAGACTCTAGTACCATTGTTATGTATTTTATTGGCTTATTTGGAGCATCATGAGCACAAAATAAATATTTTTTTAACTTCTCTTTCGATTTACGAATAATACACATTTTTTGATACCATATTCCCCACAAATAAGTAAAAACGGTATATTTCCGTTTTTCAATAAGTTTTTTTATTTTTATTTTTTTCCATGGTATTTATTTATACTATTATCACCTATGGTCGAAATTCGACCAATATTACCAACCTTAACGGCAACATAACCTAACCTACTTTTACAACAAAAATTTCCAAATACAAACACTGCAAGTGAACGCGAATTGAAATCTCTATACGCATTCTCTACGTTTGACAGAAACCTAAGACTATTTATTTTTGCCACTTGGTGGCGTTAGGAGTATTGCTAGGCTGTTGAATTTTGTTTTGCTGTCATAGTCAATGGCAAACATAACTTTTAATATTTAATATAAGTATATTTAGATATCCATTATAATGTTTTAATAAAATGGTAATTATTTAATGAGTTAAGTTATGAATAGGTATGTATACTGTATACATACATATATATTTAAAATAAACATATTTTTTTACAGCATATCTATTTGTAAAACACTTGTAATAATTGTTATAAACTTAATAATTATCACCGACAAAAAACTGTTACATAAAATTTTAACGAAAGTACTTGTTTTAAAAACATTTCTTCACTAACGAGTCTACAAAAGTTTTCCTTTGATCAAATTTATATCAAGTGTTGTTTTACATTTTTTTGTACCTGCTGGTATTTGAAGACGGCATTGGATGTTGTTTCTATTCCCAAAAGGTCGTACTGTTTTCTTGAAAGGTTTAGAGAATATCAAATTGCAAGGGTTAATATTATCACAGGGTTATTTTTTGTTTTACTTTGATCTCGTAACAAGGTTATATAAATAAACAAATATTCAAATAGAACTACACGGTAAAACATTTGTGTTATTTACATACAAAGTTGGTAATTTTTACACTCAGAATGTAAAATATCAACCTGTATATTATGAAGTATTGTAACGTAACATTTTGTTTATAAAACAGTATATATTGTATACTAAATATCATCTCCCTCCCCATTTAGTTAGATCTAATTTAGAGATACTAAAATAAATAAAAAATAAATATATTTTGTATAATCGAGCGCGTAACAAAGATTGAAGGGACAGAAACACACAGTCAAACAAAAACGTAGTGTAAAGGCCTGAAATGGAAAAATTAAGTGGATATTTTGAAATCGGAAAATAAATATTTATCTACTTTTAAAAATGATCACATAGCTCCCCTATTCCCTATCCTTTCGATATTAGGGAGAAGCAATTATTGATATTTTATACTATGTACATCATACGCATCTAACTTTGAATATGATTATTGATCTTTTTTGAAATTGTGGTAATGATATATTATATATTACATATATAAATTATATATATTTCAATCATTACGAACATACTTTGCTGCACATTACCTCTACTTTTGAATGCCCATGATTTATTATGTGTACAATATAAAAACGTTCTTATTTAATGATATATATGTACATATATATATTAAGAATTAAGTACAACAGCATTAAAAAAAGGGGTTCAAGAGACTGCAAATAACTCCAGACTAAATCATGTATTACCTGTACCTACATTTATAAATGCTGAAAATTTTAGCAAAAAATCTGAAAATAACTCAGTGTTGTTTATCGAGTAATATTATAGGTACCTAATTAATAATTCAGGGAATTAAAAATTAGCAAAAATGCAATTAGTATAGATATAATATACGAAAATAGTTTCATTTTCCTTTGATTATTTTTCGGTAAAATATAAATTTAATGATATACATATTTAAAAAAAGATGTAAAATCTTATGTGAGCGAAACAGAAAATTTTTAATTATAAATGTATTTTATGTATTTTTACAAGAGCGTTGTAATTGTGTAAGTACATATGTATCTTTCACAAAACAGCAAAAACAGGATTGGTGGGAATATTGTGAGATATTTAATTAAAATTTAATTTATGTACTGAAAATTTAAACAGTGGCTTTGTGGTAGGAGCATATGTGGGTGTGTTTGTATATGTTATTATTTTTGTTGATTATGGGCTCTGCCTTTGGGCGCTACGCACCCCAACCCAGTACTTTTTATATTTTTCAAAAAATTTTGATAATAATACGCATCCCAGCTATAATATTATAATTATTCTCATTAAAAATAAAACATGACTGTATGTATGTATAATAATTAAAACAATTTTACAAAAAAACTAGTTGATATCAGAAAAGATGAAGCTACCGTTTAGCGGAGTCTATATAAAATATAATTTGCATGGCGGGACATAAGAAAATAATTAATTACAATTCATACAATTATCTATTTTCTTTGTTGGTCACATCACAACAAAGTCGAAGAAATATTTTTTTCTTGTTAATTTGAATTAAAGGTCTAGCGCCCTAAAATTTAAACTATTTAAAAAAAAAATTTTATATGAAAGTAATGACTAATGCTTTCAATTTTTCTTACACTTATTTTATTACTTATTAACTATACAAAAATGAAAATTAAAACAAAAATTTTTTTTTTTTTAAATTAATAAAATGGCGCTGAAGTTCCCCTCTCCAAAGAAATGGACCTGACTGATGAAGCTTGTATTATCTCTCCCTCTGATCTGAAATAAAAAAATAAGACGGATTTTTAATTAGTATAAGTATAGTTATAGCGGGGAGTAGAATCAAAAAAAAAATAAAAAATTTGACAAAATGGCGCGTAGTTTAAAGTACGAGTCTGAAAACGACTCGTTTTTTTCAATGTTTTCTTAATAAAAAAAATAGAAATACTTTACAGAAACTATTTCTTTTAGTTCCAGCCAGAGCCAGTACTGTTCAGAATGACCTATTAAAATTTCAGACAAATCGGTCGAGTAGTTTTTTTTTTGGCTTCATTAGACGAAAAAAAGTAGTTTCGAGATAAACGCGTTTAAAGTTTCAAGTAAGTATATTCTCAAGAAATTGTATTGAAATATGCACTTACCATTAACCGATCTTCTACCTACCTGACCTTGTAATGGGTTATAAATACAGAAATACTCGGAATTTCGTCACCAAATTATAACAGTATATTTTAAAAATACTATACTTTCAAAATATATAAATAAATAAAAAATCGATTTTTCTAGACCACCGGGTCCCCAATTTGAATTAACAGACGATTATTAAAATATATTCCAGACAACACGAATTACTGATAGTTACCTTTTAGTTAACATTTTTTCCGAAAACTTTTTTTTAGATTACTTTTTCGAAATATGTATTTTACAGATATCTAAAAAAGAAGATATCTTTTTTGTTTCTAAAAACAGCGCACGAGATATTATAATGATATCTATATGATAACTTTTTAATACTTTTTAGATATCTATATCTAAGATAAGATATCATTGAAATATCTTTTTGATAACTTTTTGTTCACAAAAAAAAACACCTACTGATATCCTAATGTAAATATTTATAATATTAATATAGGTACATATTTCTTCAAATATATATTTGAAATGAAATCTAAATGAAGACGAACAACGAACTCTACAATTCTTTAGTTGTTTTAGTATCGCCACATATCTTCCGTAAGCTATATCTGCAGTTGAAAGCTATCGATATCTTTAGGTCAAGTGCTAGAGGATCTTCAGTTTCACAGTGTATAGATGTAGGTGCCTAGGAACATGTGTTCGCTCTCACATCCTACATAAACGTGTTTGTCTTTTATAGCTTCACTTTGTATGACTTATGTACCGGAGACATGCTTTTATGTATTTGCATTGAAAATACGACATTGCTGATATTTTTGTTTTGTTTTATTGGTAAAATTTTATACACTTGATTATACATAGGTAAGTAAGTATGTAGTAAATTCAGAAAAAACTGTAATATATAATATACATATACACAAAAATATACTTCATAGGATAAACCGTTTACTAGAGATATCGATATAAAAGAAAGTATTCAGAATTTTACTTTACACAAAATAAATTTGTATACCTGTTTAATGACTAAAAGTAAGAAATAAGTTTATATTTCCTAATACGTGTCCTCTTAGATCTATAGCCAGTTGAATTACTGTTACACGTACTTAGGTACTAACTTAACAAAAAAAGCGATATACCTAAAATGGCTATTTGTTGATAATAATGAATTTTTGGATGTATTTTTTTATAACCTTTTTATCTTATTTTTTATCATAGAACAAGAATATAAATTTATATAAAGAACAAAATAATAATAGGTAGAAATCGATAGGCCTACTGGTCCATACTCCATACAGCCCTGGTTTAAATTAAAATTGGTTAATACTGGAAATCGATAACTCTTATTAATACTAAACATGTTATCAAATTTCATAACTGTATCACAATGGGTTCTCAAGATATTAAATAAAAACTAATTTTGAATAAAATATTCGAAGGGTTGTAGCTTCCTCACGAAAAATTTCCGGACACACGTTTATATCAAGTTTTTTGTTTAAAATACTATTTTTCTCAATCTATATAGTGTTCAAGTTTAGTATGACAGTCCTGAATCACCCTGTATATTTATAAACGTTACTATGCAATAGAAACGCCGATATTTTTCATTTATATTTAACATTGTTACGGCTACACACATATACATGCAAATAACATTTTTCAAATACACATTTGCATGTAAATTTTCTGTGACAGAATAAATAAAAAACTTTGACTGCACTTTTTGTGCAGTTTTTTTACAATTCGTAATTTGTTATTCAAATGAGATGCATGTTTTTTTTTGAATTTTGGTGATTTTGTTTATTTATACATAGTTTGGTATGTCATTAACCAGTAAAATATGACCTCGTTTAATCATTTGGAAAGTTCAATTTCATCAAGTGGGCATATTTACTAAACATGATTGTTTTTATGATTATAAATGTTGACCTTTTTCAATATTTATAAAAAGTTATTTTTGGTAAAAATATATCATGTGATGTTGAATCGCCCAAAATATAAAATATACAATTTTACAAGTGAGTAAACCTGTCAAACCCATTGGACCTTTTAATGTAAAATCCATTCTTTATATTTAATTATTGAATTTATATACATATGTCACAGTGAATGAATTCTTTGTATTCTTTATAGTATCCGACATGATAGTTCCAAATAAATTTGTCGCCAAACGGGAGAATTTTTATATGACCCGATATATTGTTAAAGTTGCATAGAAACTAAAAATCGAATAATTGTTTATTTTCGATTGTAAATATGAATACATTGTTAGGTAAGAAATTAATGTGTCTTCATCTTCACCGAAACAAATATATCAACCTCGTAAACTCAAACTTAGATTATTGGCCTGATCATAAACAGTTGAAGTAATAATATTATGTTTTCCTTTTGTTTATTACGTTTGTTTTTCGTCACTTTTTATATATATTTCCGCTCGTATTTCTGAAAGACATTGTCAGTGTTTTCTTATTTTATTTTTACTTCAATTCTGTTTATGCACTTTTTGGATTACTATATATATAAAAAAATGTCTGACAAAATAATGTTATGTGATGTACAAAAATCAATAATAATATAAGTATAAAAATATCTGCCATGGGAGCCACGAGACTTTCTTATACGTAATCCTGACAGTGAATAGTGTACGTGATTCTTATTTTATTAAAACATATTTCTGCCAGACTAATAAAAGATAGAATAAAATGAATAGGACATAAAGTATAGATAATATATCAAAAGCATAACGATTTGATTTGATAAATAAGTATAAGTTAATAACAGAAGTAATGCATCTCTGTACGTAAATTAAAAAAAAATTAAGAGATGTTTATTTTTTATATTTTTTTTTAAAATTTTAAGTTTAAATTGTAATTACATATAAAACAAACTTGTACACGATCACAACATTAACATTGATTCCCTTGCGTATACTTCCAAGGAATATTCGCTGCTTTTCTCTGTTTTAAAATCAAAATCATCAGAAGATGCAAGTCTCTATAGATAGATCTTTTAAAATGTCAGTATTTGTATCAGGGGTTATTTTAAGAAAATTTTTCAACTGGAAATACCTTTTTTTTGCTTTTTTGCTCTGTAGTTTTTTATATTTTTCTTTTACTTGCAATTTTTCAACTACACAAATTAGCTTTTACAACTGCTATTTTCATTTTTGGAACTGCAGAAACAAGCTACAACTACACAATAAAAAAAACTGATTTATATATCTAATAAATATTATTATAAACAAAATTTGATATAGTAAATATAAAAAAAAATTGTAAGATATATCCATATTTATAATATTATAGCTAAAGTTTTGAGTTCATACAGAAGTAATCGTATGTGCGTGTATATTTTTTAGTTATGTATTTTTGATCAATTGAATAATACAAAATATGGAATAAAAATATTTAGTTTTATACATGTTTTATATTCTTAAAAACTTTATTTCAGAACTCCTGATATTCCATTTATAGAATTGAAAATAAATACAAAAATATACTGTATAACGATATATACCTATTTAATATTTGTATGGTTTCTATAAAATCAATATTATAAAAATTGAAATACATATATATTTTCAATGATTTTATGTAGGTACATAGCAACAATATAGCAGTACATCAATTAAAAACCATCAGAAATCTAAATTGAAAAATTACAAATATCAAACATTAAAATCAAAACAGTTGTACTAAAAAATTAAAAAATGAACTAAATAATGTACAATTTTTGAATATATTAATTATTAATAAAGCATTTAAAATTGTATCAACGAATAAAATTAATTCCATTATTTAAATTAAATAAGATTAATTGTGTTTCAATTTTAAAATCCTTCATCATTAATATTGCGATTGTTTTAGTCAAACAAGAATAGGTTGTGAAGTAATTGCTATATATGTATTTAAATAATAATAATAATTTTCACGAAGCCATTAACTAAGAATAATAGCAACACAGAGCTGGAGATTAAGAACCGCTAAAAGTGCGAGTGGGTGAAACAGTGGCGTTCGTGAAATATATTTGTATGAAATATAATAGGGAGAAAAATGGAGTTGATTTTTTTACAGTTGCCGATTAAAAATTTCATATTTGTATCAAAAAATACTATCAGTTTTCAGTTCAGTAACTTTTACAATCTCTATTGTAATTTTTATAATATGCAATTTTTACTATATTTGTAAATATCATTTACATGATTTATTCAACTAATTATTCTTAAGTTGAATTATTTATTAAGTGCTATACAAATTATTTCATTTCAATTGTTAGTACATTTTTCTATCCGATACTTAAATTTTTAATAAAAGACAATACAATAAATACTACGATTGTGTAAAATTAATTATATTAATCGTTCGTAATGTGTTTTCAGTTTACTTTCAAAGTGTGTGTTTGTGTGTGTGTGAGAGAGAGAGAGAGAATACTGAATCAATAAGAAAGTAGTAAATAAGAATATTGAAAAATTAATCTATGCTTTTTTTTTAATTACTTCTACTATTATTATTTAAATTTTTATATTTTCCCGAAAATCTATGTATGAGTAAAACATTTAAAAAATATTAAATATAATAATTTAATTTTACGCCACTGACATATAACATGTAATATAAATCCTTTACAAAAGTTGTATAGCATTTTCATTTGTTCTACACAAAGCCTTCTAAATGTTCAAATTCAGGACTGGTTTTGGGAGGACCAAAAAATTAACTAAATTAATTTTTTTGATCAATACTATAATTTTGTGAAATATTTTTTTAAACAAAAGCACTTCTAGGTTATTGATACAAAATTAAAAAAAAAGTATATTAGTGTTTGCCGGATTTAAATTGGTTACCAACCTCTAAAAGTATTGAAATACTAAAAACAACATTCATATGAATATTTATTTCAAAAATATACAAGATACAACGTTTCTGAGAGCTCAGATATTTTATTTTATTTTAGAGCTATTTACTGGAAGTTCCTTACAGATCAACATTGTTTATTTGAACATTGTATTCATCATAGACTGCATCGGAATATACACCATAAAAAATTTTACATAATAATATGTAATATATGACTACATAAACCGTAACATAACTAAAAATAATTGACGTACGGCAATGCACTGTTAGTGTCAAACGAAGGTAAACAAAATCGACCCATTATTTGCATTAAAAAATAAACAACGGGTAATTTTTGTTTATTTGGGTCGTTAGTGTGATTTAATATTTATTAATTAACCCAAAAAGGCCGATCTCATGAAGGTTGAGTATTAAAAAAAAATTATATTTGGGCAAGTATTTAAAAAATCAAAATAAAATAATAAATACCGTATAAAAAAAAATCTACGCACAGATAAAAAATGTGTGGCATGGTATGTGTTAAAAACAACTCTGTAGACTCACGTAATTATACATGAGCCAAAGCAGCGCTGTATTATATCTTTCTTAATTCCATCTCGGTGGAGCGGTTGTACCTGTAACTTCCTTAATGGATACACAAGAATAACTTATTTAGCTGAACTGCGTGTACATATTCGAGCAATGTTTGTGATTCTTTAACACTGGAATTAACAGCGTACCACTTTTATACTTGTCTTGTTGTCATTAATTATGTAAGTAAAAACTTTACCATTTGGGTTGTTAATTGTCGTTTTCCGGTTTTATGTAGATATGAATAAAATTTAGATAATCAGATTTTAAAAATAAATAAAGTAGTAAATTACATTTGATGTAATTGATATTTAATAAAATATGAGTACAGTTTATTAGCAAATTATTGAAAAGTCAGTTTTATAAACGATAAAACACAATTATATTGACGACCTTGATGCCTCGATGGACTGATACCGTTTCCTTTTGTTCACGAAGGTGTCTAGGTTTCCCAGATCGGAGAGTAAGAGGACCACCACTTCGTTTCTTCGTTCCGCGGTAAATCTTAGCTCGGCTCGTACTCCGCTTTCCAAGTGGGGAAACCGATGTTAAATAACCACGGAAACGAACCCTTCTTAGAACTATGGTAAAGATATCTTGTACCCTTTGGGCACCATTGACAAGGCGCTTACTTGGCGAAGCATACTAATTTAATCTTGACAATAATTGACTTATTATTTACTCACGACTGACGGACTTTTAAAGCTGATTTTATCAATAATCAATAATAAATGTTATGTCTTTCTTACTAGTTGTTTTCAGTAATTAATGTTTTGTAATTTTTTAAAGCTGACATGATTTTTTCCTTAAAGGGGAAAGCCACTGTGAAAGAAAAAAAAATTACTTTTTATGCATTTTTTTAAGTAAACATATTCAAAAATATGTAAAAAAATTAAGTTAAAATTCCGAAAAGTTACAGTTCATTTAGTAAGAGCAGATAGCGTGACCGCTTATGACCCTCAGAAGACGCGTTTTTATCGAAACGAATTTTTTTAGATTACTCAAAGACTAACGAAGCGTTAAAAAATTATTTTTTTCTAAATTTTTGTAATAACACTCGCTAAGTCTGTGCGTAGCCGTTTTTTGAAAATTTGATATTTACTATTTTTTAAGACCGCTTGAATTAAAAAAGGTGTTAAAAATAAAAAAAATGAAATTTCAAACCGTCGTCAACCATAGCTACATTCTTATAGATATTGATAAAATATTTATTAATTTTTTTCCGATAACCCATTCTGAAATTTCGATGGAACTATGGACAAAAATATTTTTTTGGTTATAACATCGAGGCTCATAACTTTGAAATTTTTAAATATTTTTCAATATAAATTGGTACTGACCCGTCACAGTGGCTGTCCTCCTTAAAAATGTACATTTACAAAGTATAAACAATTGGCATCACAAAAAATATGTTTCAAATTGTCGGAACAAATACTGAATCTTCGCTGATACAGTAATACAAAATATAGCAATGGAGGCCAAGCTAAATACCTTGTATCTTACAATAAAATATTTGTTCCGTATAAAAACACTAATGAATCTTTTGACTACTTTCACTATGAACTATAACAATAAATATTTTACGAACATATCTTTATTTGACACAATAATTTTATAGTCGGAAGTAAAATAATACAATACAAGAAAATAAATTGACTCAATTACAAAGCATTAAGAGCTTCTGCCTTCCTATTTAATGTAAATATGAAATATGAGCATCATAAATGAAAGTCCTTTGATTGTTCCAATATATTTTACGCGGATCTTTAGATATAATATTACATGTAGCAATTCATTTTATTTTGTTTGTGTTTCCTACAGCCGTTAAAGTGTTATAAAATACTTAATACAATATATGCTACTTCGCTGTAACTTAATTATGCTGTCTTATAAAGTTATGTTCATAATATTTACTGTATAGAAGTATAACGTGTTGTGTAGTAGGCTTGGCTTAAATTGAGTTTCAAATTCGCTTTGATATACTGAAAAAAATGTATTCTATTTTTTTATATAAAAATTAATATGCCGGATTGTAGTTGAATAACTATTATACAAGTCTTGAGCTTCCGCGGTGATTTTGATATGGATCTTGGATTCTAGGTGTAAACCGCGTCGATTTGTCCACTGCAATGTGTGACGAAACGTTGGCCGATAACTCGACCAAATCGACGCGGTTTACACTCAGAATCCAAGATCAATATGAATACCTATTTGTAAATATTACTATATATTTACATTTGACATGTTAATATTTTATTATATTTTCATTGTGCATTACAATTTTACTGATCTAGCATAGTAATTTGTAATATATATTTTTTCTGAGTAGCTTTGATACTATGTATACTGAACCAATCCCTTCTAAAAAGACCAGTCTTTGATGTTATGATTTATGTGTTCTTTTAATATTATTTTTTTGCAAAAAGACCACTTCTGCAATGTTTCTTTGCAACTTTTTGGTTTCTAGAAGTTTGATTGTATATTTCTATATGTTATAATGTTTATATTAGTATATTTAAATAGTTGTATATTTGTTTCAGATATTGAAAAACATTATACGGTATGTATAAAACATTGAATATAAATAAAACATTTAATTTAGGTATAACAAAATTATATTAATTGAAGAAAATTATTTTCTATCTTACACTACTGTTGTTGATCATTTGTTCCAGATTAACTGTACAGATAATATTACATTTTAAAAATTAAATAAACATGTTACTAATAGTTAAACAACCCAGGCTAGTAGAAACTGTCATGATATATAAAAATTTAACAAACGTAACTTAACAAGTTTTGAGATCAAACGTCTCAAAATTATTCAAAAAATATTTTTACTTGTTAAATACATAACCTTAATCCGGACCGTATATTAATTTAATATTTTTATATAAATCTATCAAACGCAGTTTTATTTGCCTTTGTCTTTTTAACAACATTTATCAAACAAGTAAAGGAAACTGTGAGACCAACGTTATGGCTAAATTATGTCGGCTGGCTCATAAAGCGACACATAACGTACCCCAAACTTTGTACAGTTCGATTGTACAAAGTGCCGGAGACGAGTAAAATAAGAATAAACTAAATCCAGTACAACTGTCACCAGTGGTGGCTTGAAAAGAAATGCTCTGAGAGGTTTGGTTTATGTGGAATTGTCGCAAATTTTCGCAATGCAAAAATAGACATTTTTATTGAGTTTTGTAGAATCTGTTACTTATTATTAAAAGTAGAATGGAGGTCAAAATGTTTTAAAATTAATTAAATTGTTTTGAATCAATATTATGCAAGTTTGGTCCTTTGAAGATGGCATCAAAGGTAAAATGAATTTACAAATCTGCCAACTACAGTGTTAATTATAATTTTACATTACATTATATGACGAAACAAAGGATTGCTTGAACACGAAATTTTGGTAAATTTTAATACAAGAAAATAACTAAAATTTCATAGTCATACTTAAAGTATACTACATACAGTAAAAATAAGATATTAAGAGTCTGTCTCCAAAGAGGGGGGGGGGGGGGGAAGATAGATAATTAAATTGCTATTCTGAACGCATGTGTTAAAAAATGGACAAGTTAGTTTACCCATTTGTATAGGTACATGTTTGTGATTTAAACATTTTCATTTAACAGATAATTTTTATCAATGCAATTTTCAATTTCCTCTATTCTAAATGAAAACATTTTTTCCCGTTATATTAAAGTTTGTTATATTGAAGTTTTACTGTATACATAATGAACTTATATTTTCTGATGAGAAGTTATTTGTTCTGGAGCAATCCCATAACTCCCAATATGGCAGAGTTTGGTCTGTTAGGATTGAGGACATCCCGGAAGACAAAAGAAACGTTCCAATATTCTAAAATGCTGCGTCGGTTATTGTTAAAAATTTTCAATACATATGTATGTCTACCTTAAGAATCGAATAAAAACTTAATTGAAACTTAATTATAAATTTAATATTTTAGCGTTTTCATTTGTATTAGAATATAATTGTCACTTATCCCCATGTTCAAACCGCCACTGAGTGTTATCAGTTAACCAACGTAACTGTCATCGTAAAGTACAAGAAGACTGACAAAGTCCCGTCTTTATTGATTTTCATACACTTTGTAAGTATTTCTATTATAGCGGTTCATTCTAAAATTTAGTATCGGGTGATGAGCCAGGCTTATCTACTGCAGTACCGGTTTAACGACTTTTGAAGCCCGTTTTGTTTGAACAAGTTGTTGAAATGTTTATTGGCAAACTTTAAAATGATATAAATCTTATAGTCTGTTTTAAAGTGTAAGAAACCTTGTTAATACTTTTTTTTATTCGGCGAAGATTTATTTTAGATTGTAAATGTTGTCTGTTCTATTGCCTTCTACTTCAGATATGATCTTAAAAATTGTATGATACTATTTTATACGAGTATTAAATTTTTAACGATAGTATTCAAATCATTATGGGTATATACTTATCACAGTATTTATTTGGTTCTTTTGTAGAATTAGTTATTTGAGTTTTTAAAGGGATCTATTAATAGGATCTCATAAGAAAAACCACCAAATTGCCAACTAATAATTTATTTTGTAAAAATAACAAAAATAGTTAAATGTTATGCATAGTTATGAATTTTTATTACTTACATATAGTAGATCGAAAAACATTAAACACGTGTTTTATTAATTTTGGCTAACAAGGCGTTTTAAAATTAGAAAATGCATTTGAAAGTTTAACACCATTTAGCACAATGCTAACCTAACGCTACTCAAGTACATCTTTTACGACATTTCTCTATCATAATTTCATTACTGTGTGTTTTTGAGATCGCTAATGACGATTTTGACATTAGTTTAACATGATTCAGAATGTCAAATACAAAATGGTGGACAAAATCGCAGAAGTTTCAAAAACTTTATTTAACGTCACTTGCGATTTCTATTAGATACATGTTTACGATTTTGGCAACAGTTATATCAATAAAACTGAGCAAATATCGGTGGGCAAACAGTTTTCTTTGAAATGACGGAAACAATAAGCAAATCACGAAATTTAAAGAAATTAATCCTTATGAAGATTTTTTAATGTTTTCAATTATACAATCTGACAAATTTTGATCGGGTATAGTACAACTATCTTGCCTTCACTGGCTGGGCCAGTAGACCTTCCCATTGTCTTCAGTTTCCGCCATTTGGATGCATTATATTGGATTTTTCATTCACCATCTCTAGATTGATATAACTTGAGTAGTGTTACTTATCAGTTAATAAAAAAACTTTCCTCTTAAATGTACCGCCACCATGTTTTGCATAGGGCCTATGGATATCTTAATTTGGCCCTGAATGCAAGCTATTTGTTTATTGTGAATGTGTATTTCCTGTTTTTAAGGAACATCGCTATACTGGAAACGGATAATTAAATAAAAATTGTAAAGAATGTTGGTATCTACACGTCATGTTCTACGTTTTATAAACGCATATAGTTAATTCATTTTTTTAAATGGTTTGTAATACGCAAAAATGTTTTAATGTTATTTTTAAATAAAATATGACAATAATAAGTCTTGTGGGGGCCACAGCAATTTATTTAGTAATAGTTTATGTACTATTGCAATAAATAATTTATCGTGAAGTGGAATGATGCACTATCAGTAGAACATTGGCACTCTGTTGGGACATGTTGTCGCGGTCATGTTTTGTGGCGAGCCCGGCACTGATCGCGCGCGCCCGAGACGCCTCATTACCAAGAACAAGTGCTCGGATTTTCTATTGTTTAATCAATGCCGCAGCCACACAAAGTGAATTATTTTTCGTTAAGTTTGATGATTATAAGAATTCTCGCTTCACGCCTTTTGTGTATCGTGATAAAAGAAAAGATTTTTTTCTTCAAGATTAAGGTTTTAACGCGGTAAATAAAAGTTTATGTTAGACTGTATTAAAAATTTATTTCACTTTTTTTTTCCTTGATCTGAACTTATAAGTATGGAAAATATAGTACATATAAACTTAAAAAAATTTAGTATTAGTATTGTATTTTTTTTTAAATGATATGATTGAATTATTATATACCTATTTACTAAAATTTTCTCGTGGCTTTAAAATCCTTGAAGGTCTGCACGAATGGCTGCTTTAAAAACGTAAGAACCTTATCAATTACATCAACATTACAGTTGTCATTGACTATTTTTTCAATTTTTATACATTTTAGACCTAAATATTATATTAATTGTTTTTTTATTAAAATTATATTAACGTCAAAACTTTTTTGATTTTTTCTATTATATATTTTTATTAGAAAATACAAATTATAAATTTTGGTTAATACTAATACAAATCAATTATCATATAACCTAGATAAATAGACATACAGCCAAAAAAATTCTATAAACTAGTGACGTATATTAATTAAAATTGAAAAAGCACAACAATTACAGTAACAGGTACTAAAACTACATACCATCAAAAGATATTGATGACAAAGAAAAATTGCAATAAGAAAAACAATAGAATTTATATTACATATGTTTATATAAAATCTACCACCCACGTAGGTACATCATATTACAAAAAAACATCATAAAATATGTCTGAAATAAATTCGATTGTACAAAGGGAACAGATAAATATTGTGTGTCGATACATACTGGACTAATATGATCATCATCGAAGTTGTTCAGAATTGAGCATTGCAAAAGAAATCGACAGCGACCAATATCCGTCACTCAGGCTGTCACTGGCGACGAGTAAACCTCATATCCGATCGTAGATGGCTGATACATTAACGGACTCACTTTCTTCCCATGGGCGCCCGTACGAATCATTTCAAAAATAGAGATAATTTTCCCGGGAATGGTCGCGTGGCTTGTCAGATCAAACAATCGAGGATTTTAATGGTGGGCTACAATTTTTATCAATAATATTTTGGGTTTTAATATTAATATAAATTTTCAACATAGTTTAATTTCGATGAATCGTTTAGAAGTTACAGATCGTTAAATAAAGTATGTACATGAAAACACCAGAAGAGTAAGTGAGCTAATTTACTTAAATATTGCAAGTGTTTTTAAGTTCACAAAATCGAAAGAATGGCTTCCTGATCATGTAAACCTTAATTCAATCAATCATTTTGTTTGAAATGAATTTAAAATACTGGTGTATCAAAAACTAAATTAATTTTTGATCGATATTAATCTATAAATATTATTATTATATTAATCATAAAATTTTGTCTGCGTATAAAAAAAACATAAGTAATGTTAATTATGTCGAAACTTATAATTGAAATTCGTAATTTAATTTTAATTTTTGAATGTTGAATATCTGTCATTTATAATCATTCAATTGATTTAAACGTTCCATTTTGTAATAAAAATACTATATCTAAAAATGTCTCAATTAAACCCAATCTTCTCTATATAAGTAGGGGAGAAGTGATGCAGTTGAAACATGGCGTCAGTTGAAACCTTTTAAAAATAATAAACAATAAGAAAAGTTGCTGCAGATTTGGGAATTGATCATGTAGGTATATCAAGAAATATAAAGAAGACTTGAATTTAGAGCAAGTAGGTTATCGTCCATACAATAAAGTATTTTCCGCAAAAAGACGAAAATTATGTGGCGACAAAACTTTATTACGACTTAACAACAATATTGATTTATAGTAAATATTTTGAGAAAATTTGTTTGGTGATAAGAAGTTTAATAGAAGGATTAAATTGTATCCAAATTTGAAATAATTACTAAAGCTACGGTTTCCTAGGAAAGCGGTACCGTTATCAAACGGCCGTGATATGGCGGGCGTTTTTAACGGCCGTCTTAACGGTGACGAAGCTATGGTTTCCTAGAAAGCGGTGCTAGTATCTAGTAACCGTACTCAATCGTAGTCACTCAGTATAGCAGTGGTAAATGGACGATTTAGACATAGCATTATTAGCATATTTGGAAGATGAGGAGTCAAATCGAAGAAGAAAACTTTCGTTTGGAGGAGTGTGATGTTTAAAATCGTGCTACTGAGGGTACATTTCAAATAATAAAGTGTCGCTGTCTACAGTGTAAGAGATGAAAATCCCATATTCTCAAAAGAAAGGTTGTGTATACTTGTAAGGTAATTTTTTATTTTTAGTATTATACAAATTCTGATTTTGAAGTATAATTCTAATATTGTTCCATATATTTTTGTTTAAACTGGGCTTGTCTATACCCTTTGCATTTAATGTTGTATAATGCTTAATGATTTTTGAAAAAAATGTTATTTTCACTAGTCCAAATCATGGTGGAAAGATTACAAGGTGAGCTCGATAAACAAATGACATCTACTATTGTGACGTCACGCGAAGTACTTTATGTGTCAGATGGAAAATTCGTGTATTGTTGTGTAGAATTCGCTTTGATATATGGTGAAAAGTAAATAATATAGAATGCCGGGTGTTTATTGTGCAGTGGAAAATTATAAAACTTCAAGTTATCTTAATAAGAAAAAGTATTCTGAACATATTAAGTTTTTGTTAATTCCCAAAAATAGAGAAGTGCGTGAATTGTGGTTGAAAGCATGCGAGACTAAAAATATCAATAAGGTACTGTCACCAGTCTTAGATCATACCCTAGTGCTGGATTCTTGTTTAATTAAATGTACTAAATTAGAAATGTTTGTTGATATTTGATTACATACTGTCATTATTGAATCATAATCTATAAACACTTGACTGTAAAACAGCTTAATTTGATGACAATCGGCTAATTTAAAGTAATTATTAGTGTAATCTATTTATTAATTATTAGAACATAAAATACCGGTATGGAGAACCATACATGACTGCCATGTTCTATAACATCTTTTTAAATAATTTTTAATATATGAAAAATTTAATAGGAATTTGTCAGATATAAAACTCACCTTTGTATTAAAAATATTAGTCCTATAATGCCCTAATGTTAAAAATATAATACATATTCGTAGAATAACTAATATGACACTTTAATTTAGTTGCATTTGTTTCCAAGGCAACATGAATTCTGCAATTTCGATGACGTCACAACATTCAAGGTCAGAGCTGTCAATCTTACCTTGTATATTTGTATCATGAGTCCAAATCACGTTTATACTCATTGTTTTTAATGAAATGTTCACCGCTACACGCGAAAAACCGTTCGAAAACTGTTTGTCACCGCTATGGCGACCGTCATATAAATAACGGCACCGCTATTTGACGTTACGGTAGCACTCAACGTTTTCTAGGAAACCAACACCAATGTATTTCCTAGACAACGTTTTGGTGACGTCACTCACCGCTTCATTACGGCCGTTAGATAACGGCACCGCTTTCCTAGGAAACCGTAGCTTAAGTAAAATATCAAACTTATCATCGAAAACCAAGTAGCTGTTTCAACTGCCCTACGTTTAAAGAAAAAAATATGTTATAAAGAAAATATATTTATGTAGCAACACGCCTACTCTTGGGTCAACAAATTTACTCTAATCTTCCGTCTCTTTTTACAATCACTCTATGTGTCTCTAGCGGAGGATGACCGATTGACCGCCGGAGCCGCCGCTCGGTCTCAGGGATACGATTTGCAGCGATGTGAAAACATCAATAACTAATTAGAAAACCCAGTGAGTTTGATGTGTGAAATGAAAAGTTTTAATTAAATGGGTTGGTGTTGGAATTAACCCTTTTTGTACGAATTAGGAACTTAATTTAATTACATTTTCATTGATAATAAAAGGCTTTATTGATATTTGTTATAATTAAAAGGGAATTTATTAGAATTACACATATATTTGTTTACACATATATTTTAGGGGTTGAATTTCGTAAAATACTTTCTATTAGATCATAATCACGTCAAGATGCTTCGATTGGGACTCCAACAAAGTCAATAGCATTTTTTTTGAAACGTAAAAATATGTTGACATTTTTTATTTTTATTTTCGGACTGATTATAACTTCCTGATGGATAGTTAAAAATATAATGTATTTGTTACTTTGTTAATCCGAATCAGTGAAGAAAATGAACGATTCAACAGTTCATAGTTAAGTAACTGTTAACTGAGGAATCAGTTAACAAACAACAGACAAAAACTATGGTTATGACTTATCAAATACAAATCCTCTAACCATAAAAATTGTTAGTGTTCTTAGGACTCCGATGATGATAGCATTGCTATTGAAACACGTGTAAGTCTAAACTCTTACAAATTTTTATAGTTAAGGGATTTGTATTTGATGAGGAATCAGTTATTATAGGTTTCATTAATTTTAATTTAATTAGTAACGAATCATTAAATGGACCTCTTGCCAGAGAAGCAACGTTTTAAATTAAATTTAAAGCATGTATAGTGTATAGTTTGTTCATCAAAATTGAATAATAATAATCTGAGTTGATGTAGGTATAGGGTTACCTATTTGATTTTAAAGATTCAAAATAGTATACCTAATACGATTACATCAATAGTTTATATATCTATCCGCATGTAAAAATGTTTAGTCCAAGGATTAAAAAGATATACAGTGTATATTTTGTGATAAATATCATATACCATATAAATATGTCGAATATATGTTATTTACATGGCGTATAAGAATTCAAACATTGACGAGTATGTTTCATATGTATTTTGGCATGTGATCGACGTATATTCTTTGGAATATATTTCATGTGAAGGTAGTTAAATAATTCTTGCTAAGGAAGAGTATTTTCGACTATTATATTTGCTCCGCATTTTGACTTCCCTTCAAAACGAATAAATTTTGAGATTTTTTAGTGAAGGCAAGACAAATGAATTTATTAAGCCGTATACTATGCAAAGTGTACAATTAATATATTTTGCGTATAATACGAAATTTGGCAAGATATATGTATTTCACGTATAAATTAAAATATATATTTTAGCGTATACATTTTTTTGTGTGGGTTCACTAATTTAGGTTTTTATTTTAGATAATTGTATTTAAGGTACTGGCACCAGTTATGGCCGCTATAAGAGCAAGGTTTACTATTTTTGTGATTGTAATTCTCATGAATTCATGTTACTAATAAAACAAGTAACTCTTTATTCAATTACCAAAGTCCGCAAATATAGTTTTTTTTTAAATTATAGCCTTTTATTTTGTTTATGTTTTTTCTCCAGTAATGGATAAAGTAAAATCTGTAATGAGCACACAATGATGGACACTTGCTAATGATTAGTACTACAGCACAAAAGATATAAAAGAAAGAATCGTCAAATTTGAAACAGTGTAAAGCAGTTGCTATGATAATATAATAATTAATAAATAAATTATGCTAATAATTAGTTTAAATGTCCACCATGTTGACACCTACTACCGATTGTCATCAAATCACGTTGTAAGATAGTTCAATGTATATAGATTAATATTCAGAAATGGTAGTAATCAAATATCAACAAATATTTCTAATTCAGTAAATGTTCATATCTAAGACTGATGCCAGTATCTTATATAGGTATATTTTTAATAAGTCGTTCTATTTTCTGAAAAACTAGAGAAACTAATAACTTCTACGCTGGAATCATTTAGCATTCCCCTCAGTAAAACATCCACTGATGTTATACGGTCACATGAAGTCATCGCGCTCTGTTAGAGAGGGTGAGTGTGTAACATTGGGCTGGAGTATGAGTTAGTAACGAGGACGTGATGAGACCTCCGGGGACTGGAGCAGAAACAAGATTACCGTCCACTGGTCTGGCGTTAATGTATCAAGTATCCGATATGAGGTTATCTTGTGTTGTTTTGCAAACATAAGTGATCGGTGGGATTGTATAAACAACAGAAAAGACGTATCTTAGCCGATTGTAATGTTTGTGCTAGATACGTGATGGAAATTCTAATCTGGGTTCATAGTCAACTTTTTACACTTTAAGATAGGGTTTTTGGGAGGTGAAATGAGGCACGGGAAAGCTCTTATATAAATTATAAATAAATAGGTATTTTAATGTTTATTTTGTTATATTATTATAATTACTGAATAAAAACATACAAACTATCGAACAAAAATAGTATAATATGTATAAATGTATGTATAAATTATCAGACTCTGTTACGTTTAAAATGTGAGAGGACACATTGTATTATCTTATTTTAATTGATAAATAAAAAGTACGCAATACCAAAAAAACGACCTATATAGCATTGTAGTATTGGTCGAGCATAAAAATAAAAATTTTTGGAATTTTCTGCTTACCAGTTTTGGGTTTAAGTTTAATTTTTTCCAAGTTGGCTAAACCAAAAATTCAAGCTCAAATAAAAAAAACTGGTTATTTTTTCGATAGTTAGTGTCTAAATTTTATTTGAATTTGATTAAAATTTTTTTAATAATACAATTTTGACTTTTTCATTTTTAATAATTTTTAGTTCTTTTAAGACCATTCTGAATTTTTGATATTTTTTATAAAACATTAATGCAATTATATGTACGGAGTTTCATCAAAATCGTAGAGACATACTGCAACATGTTCTCTTGTGAGCCTTTTACTAACTCGTTTATCCTTAAAATTTCCTCATTCCCTCAATAGAAACAGTAGCATATTTTTGGTTACTAAACCTTCCAAACTAATCCCAACAAATACATCAATATAATTTACAACACCCACCATCAATTAAACCAATTTAAGCTACAAAGTTAAATTTGGTTGTAAATAAGGTTTTCTTGTGCCTAACATAGACGTCCGGCTGGATTTATAAACAACAGCCGACACGGGACTGAGGTGGCAAGGGGAAGGTAGATTGCGGAGGTATACACGTTGTGTCGACAAGGATAAATCGCTGGTCAACAAAAAGGGTTCATTCAATAAAATATCGATGATTCAACATACCCACTGCTGTCAGTTTTACTTTGCCAAAAGTGGCGTTCGCTCTTTACGGAAATTGAAAATTAAATTTATGGATCAAATCTACTGTGTTTTAGTTTTTGTTGTTGTTGAGTTATTAGTGGAATCTATTTGATAGAAAATATGAATTTAATATTGATATTGTCGTAAAAATGAAGATATATGAAGTGTTGTATGTCAGAGGTCATGGTACTATGGATAACGGTAATATTAAACGTATATTTATGAAGGTATTTTAAATGTGATTAACCTTTTTTATCCTGTATCTGATACCGTTAATCTTTTATAAATTAAGTAAGCTTGATTGTAGTAATTAATAATTATCATGCCTTTATAAAGTAATATGGTATCATTCAAAATGTACATATATTTTTTATTATTACATTACCATTTTTATTTTACTTTATATAACTGAAGCAATGACATTACCTTTGTGGGTCGTGTCAATATTAAACGTGGTTATTATAATTTAATTTTTTTTATGCATAATAAATAAATGTAATATTTATACTACATTAGTAGTCAAATTTAAATGTAATTTAATGTATTTAACATATAATGTATATTATTCAATAAGGTTGAAAATGAATATTTTTTAATATGCTAAATTTCAATCTTCATGAATTTGTTAGAAGAGGTACGAAATCACTTTATCTTAAAAATAGTTTTTCACGAATTTTGCATTAGAACACAACTGCGATTGTTTTAGAGCTTCAAAAGGAAAATCAATAAAGCTTCGTTGTAAGTGCTTACTCACACTTTCTCTCACTGCAGAATTGCAAATTGTATATTTTCATTTTCTTCTCTATAAAATTTAAATAGGCAGGAAAATGTTATTTTTAGCATAATACGTATCGAATAAAGGGTTATTGTATATAACATGGGTGGCCAAAATTTATGTTAGTAGGAGACGTATTTATACTTTAGAGATATTCAAGAGACATATTGAGATTTTTGGGGGTATTAAGTGTAACCAAAAACTTAAAAACATATATTTTAGTATATAAAAAAACTACAATTAAAAAAATTTCCTCTACTATATGTTTAGTTGCTCTAAAGAAATTGATTCGATCTTCCTATAAGATTATAAGGAGTACCTTTTTTCAAAAATCTTTTTACTGCTGGTTAAGTTAGAAAAAATAAAAATTAAAAATACTAATTGTAGTGGTTTTAATTTTTATTTAGGTTATGAAATAAATTTACTTATTCAGTTTATAGAAAATTGATATTTTTTGCAATAGATCTGGAAATATTTTCAAACATTACAAGAGAAAAAGGTCAAAAGAATGGCTTTAGAGGTCGGCTTAAAATATGTTAATAAAAATTAAAGTAGAATAATTGTACACAAGTATCGTAAAAGAGTCTTTACATAGGTGCTGCGAAATGAATCATAATTATTATAATTTTGTTCGTATAGAAAGATAAATATAATTTATGCCATTTAAACCGTAAAGTTCTTTGTGGAGGCAGAAGAGATCGGAGAAACATTTTATGAATTGTTCAAAAGACAAACTGCAAACGTACAATTGTTATAAATTTAAATTATCTGTGAGATAGGTATCTACTACAATTTATTGCAAATAATTTCTTGAAAAATATGTTGGAAATATGTAATCATTATTTTAAATAATATGAAATACGAAAAATCTTTAATGTTAAAAAAAAAAAATCAATACACCGTCCTAAGATAAAAACGTTAGATGATCATCGTAACGCCTGTAAAGTTAAGTTTAATGATTACATCACAGTCCTTTGCCAGTAGCATCCGTCGCAGGACTTCCGGGACAGGTTTTCTACCTATATTAACACACTGGTTTTTATGTACGGCCCAGGTACGAAATTCCCGGAGGTGCTTTGGAAAACTTTACACGAAATAATGTAGCAAATAAAAGCTTCACTTCAGCTACTTATTTCGATGGCTCTGTAGGTGACTTGTAGTGTAGTGCTGTTAACAGATTTTGGTTTTTGTTTAAGTTCTGATTTAAATATGTAAGTATAGAGTATTCAAAAAGTTCCGATGTTTTAAATTCGAAAGTCGTTTTGTATATTATACAAAAACAAAGTGGTTTAAATCCGTAATAAATTATGGGTGTTTCAAACCAAATATCATACCTATTAAATTGTAATCTTTAGCAAGTGTTCATCACTGGGTGTTCATTACTGGTTTTACGTTGTTCATTATTGAAGAAAAAACATATACAAAATAAAAAGTTATAATTAAAAAAAACTAACTATATTTGCGGATTTCGGTAATTAAATTAAAGAAGTAGTTGTTTTATTATAGTAACATGACTTCATAAGAATTTCAAAAAGTAGCCCATCAATTACAAAAAAAAACAATATACTTTACTCTTGAAACATTCGAGACTAGTGCCAGTACCTTAACAAGTCTGTTATTGGCGCCATCATTTGTTATAATTATAGGTAAAACGGGTTTTTGTCAGAAAGTTGTGGCATATGAACAGACAGTGTTGATACCATAAGTGTTTCTTTTTTTGATTTCGGTACGGAATACTAAAAAACAAATATAAATTAGAAATCTGGTAATAGATCAATTAGATAATGACAAAAACAACTTTAGAATTTAAACAATGAACACACAAATACCCTGTATCAGTATTTTGTATCATTACTTTAGAATCAGAGCTGTAGAGACCGCAGGTCGCCCAAGAGACTCTCATCCTGCACCTCTTTACTTACATTAACACCGGTTTTTACGTACAATTGTGGCGCAAAATCCCCGCGGTATCTGGGAACAATATAGGCCAGTAATAGATTGTAGGAAGTAAAACTTTTAAGTGTTATTATATAACTGTTATTCTGTTTAACTTTTTGTAAGTACTTCATTGTACTTTGTTACATTATTTTCTGAGTGGATTTATTTATATGAAATGTTACTGGTTTGTATGACTTTTCTGTAATTAATATTATTTATGAAACGAAGAACAATTTCAGATGTTTCTTGATGGGGGTATTAAAACTTAAGTATTTGATTTTATGCACATAATAACTATTATTGAAGTTCTTGTTTTTCTTCATTTTCTATCTCATTTAATATATCCATCTTATACGATAAAATCTACTAAAACATTTACTAAATGGAGCGCTTTTGGACCCTATTATTCGAAGAACTAAAGAACAACATAAATGAGAGCTTATTATATTCTGAAATGAATTCATTTTCTATTACCTCTTAAATTAAATACCATGTTTGTTCATGTAGTTAATAAAAAATACAAGTGATTGCAAATAAATGAAATATTACACCATTTTGATGTTTTATGAAAAGTGTGTTTCAGTAACATTTTAATCAATTAATTAAAAATAACCATGTTGTAGAGATATCAATATTTATGTTAAATATCAATATTGACAGATAATTTATATATCTAAACTAAATTGTAAATTCAGGTAGAAAATTGATGAACTGGTGCAGTAAAGGTCGTACATAAGTTCTCGATTAGCCAACATCTGCTGTTCGTTTGTGTTAATTAATTAATTATAACTTAGTTGTATGTAGTTATAAACTCGCCAAGCCCAATACCCATATAACATAATAATTTAAGATTATCTGATCAATGCAAATTATAAATATAATGTGGCATAAAAATGGTTTTTATATAGTTTACAATTAGTTAAATGCAAAAATTTACGAGGATTAGTATTGGGATATTTTTTAATTTAGTTATAAAAAGTGTTGATTGATTAGATAGGTCACATAACGTAAAAATAATCTAGAGTATTTAATTCTCTGTTATCAAACCATGATTAACGTGAACCTTATATTAATTATATATGAAATAATCAACTATAATTTTTTTCTTTATGCAATCCACCATAAGTTTTGTCATAAGATCAACCGTTTTCGAAAAATATCGATAAAAAGAAAGTATTGCAGAACTTTACTTAATAAGGATACTTCAAATTACAGAAAATAAGGTTATATTTTTGTTCTATGATTAAAAATAAGTTAAAAAAATTATATAAATATACCACCTAATTATAGACTTGTAAAATCATATACTTATAACCAGTTGTATTACTGTTACACAAACTTTACTAACATGACTAAAAAACGAAACTATAAATGGCAATTTGTTGATAAAAATGCAGTTTGAAGTTTTTTGCTTAGAATAACATCAATCTAGTGTTAATTTTTTTACACTAGTTGTAAATCAGCGTTTATATTATTGTTTATTAAAAAAATAGCGACTGTTAATTCGATAGATTTACGTATACTTTATGTTATTTACATTTTGTTTTTGTAACAACAAAGCCGGTTCTGTTTATACCTTCTCAAACTTTGTGAAACAGCAGATTTTATATGCGAAGTTGCTTGTTTTGCGTAAACGTTACGTTTCCCCAGATATTTAGCTGAAGTTTCTCTCGGTAATTTATGGCCATGACATCAGATTTCGATCGTACATCTTGTTCTAATATCATTTTCTTTTCAATTTTTTTAAGCCGTGTATCTTCGAATGTAAATTGATTAAAGCACGGAATTTAAATTGATTTTATCTTAAAATCGCCATAAATAAAACATTCAGCGAATATTTTTGGTTTATGTGTTTTCGCGTTTAAATTCTTAGCTATTATAGTTGTTAGAGATCTTTAAGTGTTTCATTATGTAGTTAGAATTGGTAAAATATTTACTGCTATGATGGCTTTTCGGATCCTTATCGTAATTTTCGAATATAATTAAATATAAAAAGATTCATTTAATATTTACAAATTTAAAATAGAGCTGCATGCCGAGACGAGAGTGCCTTTAATTTGGACGAGATGAGACCGAGACGAGATATTTTAAACCTCGGCTTTAAAAGATTATCAAAAAAAAATTCTGTTTTAATAACATATTACTATAAGTGAAAAAAATTACATCTGTCTCAATCTCATCCACATATACGAGACGAGACGGGACGGGACTTACCTGACCTTTGTCTCGTATACAGCTGTTATTTAAAATGAAATATCTTAAAAATTCCCTAAATATCCTATAGTAGGTGGTACCTATAAATTTTATTTAAACAATAATATAAACACATTCAAATTGTCAACATGATTGCCTAAATTCACAAATTTATTTTATTCCCCAATACACATAGAGAAAAATCACATAAAAGAAAAATTAGTTATCCTTAGAGAACAATTTTACCAGAATAAGATTTCGGATGTTAGAAGTCAATAACAATAAGACGAGAATTCCGGAACGCAAAAAGGGATACGAGGAATCGTGTATTTTATTCACCGGTTTGACAATGGCGGTGTCGATAAACTGATAAACAATCCAAACACAATACTTTGATTCGAAGATTGACGTGTTATTGGAAAAATAATATATGTTCACACTGCTTGATAATGGTTATTGACATATTTGGTATTGTTAGATTTACTTATATAGAAGACGAGACTGGCTACAATTTATGAAAACAGATCAATATTTTTTTATATCTACACTGGTAGAATGTTGACTTGGGCCAAGAATTTTTGTTTTATATGAATGTATGTATATAACGAAAACAATATTTTCTTAATAAAATCATATGCTCTTAATCTATGTTATTATTTAATTAAAATCAATAATATAGTTGGATTAAGAATAAATATTTACATTTATTAAAGTTATTCGATCATTAGAGTAATGTATTGATAAAAATGTAAAATTTATGAATATATTTATTTCCAAACAGGTTATATTTTCAAAAATTTTATGTCAAGATTTTTTCACCGAGGTATAATATCTACATACAAATTGTATAACAAATGTCACATTAATTTTTAACAATATCTTGGTGAAAAAAAATATATTGTCTAACCGTTATAGGTAAAATAACTTATTTGTTAACAATTGCTTCATATGGTCGTTGCATTAAGTAAAATAGGTAGGTCTATCAAAACTCGACTTCAACATGCCTTTTCTCTTCTAAAATGATATTAAAAAAATACATCAAAATCCGGTCCTGTTTTCATTCTTATAAATCTTATATAATTTATGACACAATTTGTTGAAAATAAATTAATATAAACAACAAAGAGCTGACGGATTGGTTTTGTAAACGATGTTGGTGTCTGAGATTGCACCAAACTATCCGCCTGGGATTTGTGCCCGGTATTGCAATACGTTGATTAAATGTTGAAGACGAGTGTATCACTTGTTTGCTTCCTCTTATTTTACTCTGTTTTAGTTAATTAGACCATTTGTCAACGTCGAGCGTATTAAGTCTCAAAGGACTTTCAGATTTTAGTAACCGAAGAATCAAGTTGCCTTTGTGACCGAAACTTTCTAAATTGGAGTCTGTTATTTAATTGCTTAAATACTCTCTTAGTTTGTATTCTTTAGTTTCTTTTACATGTATCTCGGGTCATGTACAGGATGAACGAAATTACAACATGCATTTAATTGGTGTCTCTATTCTTTTACGTGTGAATGAATATGATATATACGGTGAAATTAATTATAAATTATAATTAAATCTAGTCTGTCAAGCTGCAAATTACAACATACGTTACATTGGAGTCTCTATTCTTTCACGTGTGATTGAATATGATACATGGTGCTATTAATTATAAATAATAAGTAAATGTAAATTAAATTCAGTTTAAAGTGTCATAAACTCATTGTTCTATAATTAAAATATCAGTATGGAGAACCATACCGACATGACATCCATGTTCTTTCTTTTTTATAAATAATTTTTAATATATAAAAAATTTCAATGGTATTTGTCAGAAATAAAACTCAGTTTTGTATTATAAATATTAGTTTTCTAATATCCTTAATGTCAAAAACATAATACACATTCGTAGAATAACTAATTTAATAATATGAATTTAGTTGCATTTGTTTCCAAGGCAACATGAATAAGTATTTAAAATGTCCATTAGGTTCAATTGAACTACAAATGTACCAGGTCTTATCAAAATTAGTGAGATAGTATTCGCAACGTTCAATTTTTAGACGTTAAAAGTTACAAAAATTCGAATATTTCTAAAACACATTATCTGATTAGCACCAAAATCAATAGGTTAGGAGTACTCGCTGAGACAAACATTTTCCCCAAAAATAATTCAGATCGTTGTATTTTTACAGTAGTTATCGTGAATGAAAAAAAAAATACGTCCAGACACACTGGCTGATTGTCATCAAATCACGCTGTAAGACAGTTAAATGTATATAGATTAATATTCAGAAATAATAGTAATCAAATATCAATAAATATTTCTAATTCAGTACATTTTAATAAAAAAATAGCCATTACTGGGGTCATATCCAAGATTGGTGCTAGTACCTTATAAATATATTTTTGAATAGATGGAATTCTTCAGTTTCCTATTGTGTATACTTTATGTTTATACAAATATACCTACCTATCCATTAAAATTGTTAAAGATCACATCTTGTCTTGTATTTACAAAATCTTTCTATACACATTATTTCATGTAAATGTAAAGAGCATTATAAATGCTTGGTTAAATATTTATTTATTATTTTCTTAGGGAATTTTGCAGTAAATACAAAATTTAATATTATATATTCAGAACCATTAATAAATTACCCTTGTGTCAAATATTATTATATCACAAAACAGTAAAAATAAACGATGGGAGTATATATAGTTGTATTATCAAATTTACGATATTACATTTTTATAAGATGAATAGTTATTTTGTGTGTGCTATCATACACATCGCAATAAATAAATGAAAAGCATCGTAATGCTGAATTGAAGTAGAAGTTTATATTTTGATAAAATAACTTATTTTCTTTGCGATAAAAATTTCACTATAATATGGCACATATATAGAAATACCAGTAGGGTGTTTTTTTTATTTTTATTTTTTCGGTTCCATTCGTCCATGTTTTAACCTTGGATCAAAAGTTAATTACCCCAAAATTTCAGACTCGTGATCACACCTGTGCACGGCGAAAACCTGAGAAAAATTACTTTTTCAATTATGCGTGAATAGCTCGTTGAAAAAAATATTTTTGAAAATTTCTCAGAGCAATATTTTGTAGAGAATTAAGTGCTCAATAAATCCACTAATTTTTTAGATATGTTTGTTTAAATATTCTCATAAAAATTGAATTTTACTTGTTATGATAACGTTTAAACGAACATATCTTTGAAAATATTGTATCAACGAATTGAGCACTTCGGATCTTTTTTATAGGAAATTTAATTTACTATAGTATGCTGCTGTGAGAAATTAAAATAAATAAATTTTTCAACGAGTTATTCACGCATAAGTAAAAAAAGTAATTTTTCATATGTTAATCAAATGGGAAAAAGACTCGGTTTGCGCCGTTCACAGGTTTGATCTACGAGTCTAAAATTTTGTGACAATTTACTTTTGATCCAAAACTAAAACATTGGCCAATGGAACCAAAAAAATAATTTTTTTTTTTAAAAAGACACTAATATACATACACTTTTTAAATTTAAATATTATAATATTAAAATATATTCATTCAGTAAACAATATCATAAATTTATGAAAGCATAATTAATTAATAAATGATTTTTTTCTTGCAATTAGCATTGTTTAGTTGTAAAAATGACTCAAATAAAAAAGAAAATTTAAAATAATACATAATGTATTTCATCCTTATAATATGTTAAATAGACATACATAAAAATATTCATTACACAAAAATCAAGTTTGTTCTGTGTAAACTTCTGATAGTTTTCTATACCAAAACCTCAGTCAAATGAGTTATACCCAGAAGCCTAAATACACACTTCATTTACATATTTTTACAATCCAAGAGAGAAACTATTCTACATTTGACACACATGTACGATTCGCTTAATTTGTGGTTTACATTATCATTCCTAACACATTTATTTGTATAAAATCAACAAAATCACAATTTTATGTAAAACAAATTCCCCGAACGAATCTAAATAACTTTTCCTAATGAAAATTATGTTATGTATGTAACTAGATGTACAGGAAGTTTCAACTTCGAAAAACCAGGGTTGTTTTTTATAGACTATTTTTCGTGTTTATGATGAAAACTATTGCCCTATTAAAATATAAATCAAACTTTTCAAATTGAAGATATTTTGTGTCCAATTCATGAAATATAAAATATCTGCTTTCTCGTCTTAAATTTAGGTAGTTAATTATTGAACAGTTTAAATAAAAACCGATAAATTGCCTGGCATTGGTTAACCATTTAATTTTTATACAATTTTACTAAAAAATATTAGTTCGAAATTTTTCTTAAGACGCACCTGATTATTTGTTCGTATATTTTTAATTTTAGAGAATTCTAATCTAAATCTAAATTTATACAAATGTCAAAATGACCTTTAAAACGTTAACATGGCATTTAATATGTCAAAGTAAATATCAATTTAAAAAACAAATTTTAAAGCAAATTGAGATAAATCTTTTTAATATATATTTTATAACAAACGATGTAGACCCATATTATAGGAAATTGAATGCTCTACAAAAAATATTCTATAAAATTTTCACGTAACATCTGTCGTTCTTGAGATATCTTGAAAAATTAAATATTTTGGGATTTCACCCCTCCCCATTACACACGTCCTCAAGCCAGACCTAACCATCCAACCAAGTTTCATTAATATCGGTTGAGTGGTTCATGAGTTATGCATGTGAAAAGGATTCAGAGGACAGACAGACACGGAACACAAAGTGTTTGTCTTGACTTGAAATGGAAAGATAAATTTAAAATTTTGAAAACGGAGAAAATTTTTTTTATTTCATTTTAAAACGATCTCAAAGCTTCTCGTATTTTCGATATTGCAAGGAAGCAATATTTTTTTATCTGATGATTGATTATAATTCCGTTGCTAAGTAACATTTAATATTTCAAATAAGTACTTCAAAAGCGGGATTAGTATGTTATTAATTTTATCAATAAAGTTCAAAGAATTGATATTTTATATTTGTTGAAAAATTTTATAAAATGTATATATTTAAAAAATATTTTAAAGAAAAGAAAACGTGTATTACATCAAATTCTTTTTATGAATAAATATGTTGAAGATAAAATTAGAATTTGAATATAAACGTTTCTGTTGAGCCTAATTCGATCAATATAAGATGCGGTATCTTAAAATAGCCTCAATTTGTCTGAGAACACAGAGTAAAGGCATTCGAATAACGGTTAGTTCTGATGGATATCTTAATTCCTACGATTAAAAGGACGCTGTTAAGACTACATAATAGCTCTTAATACTTTAATACTATCATAAGCTATATTATTCTAATTTAGAATCTAGCGCCGTCTTGAGCATAGATATTTGAATAAATTTACAAAATTAATTTGGGAATAAATTTCATATCAAATGTTTTATCACAAACAATATGAAGCACTAAATCTGTGTTTGACATTTCGTAAATTATCTCGTTTTAATATTTTTCTCGTGTAGAATAAATTTTATGAACATTGTTTAAATTTAATTGAAAGCTGTTAAAATGGTGGTTTAGGTTAAGAAGTTTTTTGTGAATAATTATAAAATGCAAATGAAAAATTTGAAATGGAAATTAGAGGATTTTTTAAAAAAAATAATTTTATCCTTGTATGTTCGACATGGGAAATGATTTTTATGTATAAAATATGATGTTATTATATTAAAAAAATAAATTACATTATTATATATAAATTATATACATATATAACAGCAATATAATAGTAAATAAATGTGCATACCCCTATAAAAATGAATTTATGTAAATATCAAAGTTTAATATATGTATGTCGAAAAAATAATTCATATGTTTATTGTAGTAGGTTTTTATATAAAATATCAACAAATTAAATATGTATTCACTCTGAAATGATCAATAAAAAATATAAAAAAACATTTTTTCTCATTTACATTTTAACATAAAATAAAAATAAAACTAAAAATTATATAAAAGTTGGATCTGTATATTATACATTTAATAAGTTGAGAATGTATAGTTTTTTTTATGTCTGTTCCATTACTATATGAGTACACGCAAAAGTTCAATATATGAAAATGTTTCATAAAAGTAAAATGTTTTTACATTGATAAAATATTTGTTATAAAAACAACAAGTGTAACTTTAATATAACGTTTAATTTAATAATTAATAATATTTGTTTTTATCAAAGGCTACTTTAATTTAATATTCATTTAAATTAAATTAAATTTTATATTTATATTGTTCTGGTCATTATAATGTAAAAGTATTATATATTTTTTAATTTCTCTCAATTTCAAAAAAGCTAGGTACATCTCGGAAATTTTAATAAAAAACATTTTCATGGTCCCATCGTAAGTTACCTACATAGTTTAAACTGAATAATTTTGTTGCTATTAGATTGTTATTTAACACTTTTGGACCCTGTTAATTACCATTTTTTTCATCACTAGTGGTATATTATTTATATCCTTAACTTTACATTAAAAAATTAATTTTTAACAAGTCAGGTAGATTTCTGATAAAAATTCTGAAGTACATTCAGCCAATTATCAGGTTGAAATAAGTATATGAAATTTTTACGGAATGTGTGATACTATAATTACCACTTTTTAAATTCTATTTAGATATATTTATCACTCTTAACCTGTCAAGGTCTATGAAAATTTAACGTTTGAAATTATAAATATATTAGTAATTAATTCTTCTTCAAAAGCTTTATCAGATTTTAAATCTGATTGTAACATTCAATTAAGCTTTGAAAAATAAAAAAATAGACATATTCAGGTTTACATTTCTGTCATAGTTTTTGATAGGTAAACAATAAAGAAGTTATAGAACTTGAGAAAAGTTAGCTTGGGCGTTTATTATGAAACTTACTGTATTGTAGATTTGCAAAACTAAATTTGTTGGTGATATAGTATTATCGCGTTATTTTTGAGATAAAATGTTTTAGTTGTGCGTTGTAAATATATATTTCAGGATCAAAAATAAGATTTCTTTCTGGCTTTCTCCTTTTATATGGTAAACGTCAGCTGCAGATCCTGCGGCTATTGTTTTGTGTAAAGTTTCTTTAGTCTTTGTCTGTGGCATTTCCTTTTTTCGTATATTTCATTTTCATATCAAAGCCACTTTTGTTTATATAGATTTTTCTTTTAATCGTTAATGTGAATTCAGTTCATGGAATTATAATTAAATAATATAAATTAAGGTTAAGGTGTTCTTTAAATTAAAAACAAAATATATAATTTGAAATATTGAAATGTCCTAAATATAACAAATATAACTAAATTGCGTACAAATATCAAATATATAACACATAAATACATTTCTATACGAAAAAAAAATCCTCTATATGTGAATAGCCTCAGTGACTCCTTACATAATTCCTATAAACTCGGTCACCCTGTTCGTTGTAACCTAATATGACCGACCCATCAGCAACTTCCCATTCCATCTTGTGTCCCTGTGCTCCCTATACTCTCACCAACACATACTCCAAATAAAAATCAACCACGAAGGAGCTATCTGAAAAGGCTAAGCCAGCAGACACAAATGTATGAAGAAGTAGAAGAATAATTTGTAATGAAAAAATAAATTTCACTATCTGCAATAAAATATTGTAAATATATTATTTAACTTCTAGGTATAGACCGTGTCTTCTTCGTAATATTTATTGGAATTTTAGTCGAATGTTATGATTAAAAAACACAATTCAGTACCTTTTTATTAACTACAACAACATTGTGTTTAGTACATACATTATGCCACTAAATCTATGAACAAAGCTCTATAACGTTAACTAAAACGAGCTTTGCAGCACCATCGTCATCATCATGAAGCCCTGTAAACCAGATCAAGCGCACTAAATTGTCAACAAAGCTGGCGGGTATTTCAAATATTGACATATTAAAACCGCAGCATCTATGTATCGAGCCCTTTGGATTTTGTTTATTGACCGATTGATTGATTTATAGATATTAGTAATTGTATTATATACAGTATCAAAGGAGAGCAATAAAAAAACCTCGTTGAGTTTTTTATGAGGTGTTGTCAAACAAAAATCAACACTTGGTAAACACAGCGATATTCAATTTAGAACGATTTAAACATGTTTACTGCAACTGGAAGCTTTTGTGGCAAAACGGTAGAAATATTGATTTAAATGCGAGCCATATATTATGTATTTACATTTTAATGAAAATATTATAATTAAAATAAATATTGATATATCACTGTTTTTTCTTTCGAAAATATATCACGTAAAAGTAGTCTAAATTATGTATATAATATATTTTAAGTATTTAATATCATAATACCTACATATAATAATTAATAAAATCGGTGTTTTTACTAAATAGTCTAATATGAATATATAATTTTGTTAAATAACAAATATTATAAAATATCATGGCTCTAATTTTTTGGTGACATAAAAATATGAAAGCAATTAATTATAAATATAAAATGTACATAGTGTAGTAACACTCCGTATACATAGATTAAAAATGATATTTTTTCATTACCGTTGGAAAGTAAATATCTTTGGTACTTCCAATATCGTAGCGTCTCGCGTTTTCGCGAAAATATTATCTTACATATATCATCTGGTTTTCCGCTTTTGACACTCTTATATGAAAAAATTACCTCTTTTGTGAATAACCTCATAAATAAATGATATAGAAAGTTATGAGACTGGTAATCGTATAGACCCGAACTTGCAATTGAAGTTTATCTACTAAACTAAAGTTTTTGTTCGGAAAAATATTGAATATACACATTTTCGAACATTAAATTTAATCCCTAATAAAGTACTTTGTAAAGTTATCGTTTTTCTTGTATATAAATATAACTTATAAAGGTTTGAGTTAAAGTAATAATATATGTAAAAAAAACATCTGCCAAGTAAATGCTTAGTTCTTCCTCGTACTAAATTCACTAAAGGTAGTTAACTATCGAACAATTTTAATAAACACCGATAAAGTATTCAGATGAACTGCCTGTCAGTGATTAACCATTTAATTTTTATACAATTTAGGAAAAAATATTTATTCGACATTTTTATTTTAATACGCGCATAATTATTTATTCCTATATTTTTAATTTTTTGGCATTTTCAATCTAGATCTACATTTTTCTGTAATGCAAACGTAAAAAAAACATATGACGATTTTTTAAAGCAAATTGAGATACAATTTTGTAAGGGAATATTTTACAACAAACGTTGTGGTGACCTATATTATAGGAATGACATTAACAAGTTTTTGTAAAGTTTAATTAAAATGAAGGATTTCAATTGAGTAAACATTATAGAAATACATTGTTATACTTTTCTTCCATTTAAATTACAAAGTAAATAATTACAAAACACACAATAAAACACATTTGAAAATGTGTACATGTACATATCATAACCTTGACGCATGCGCGATAAGTACAATAAGCGACTTAAAATAAGTGCTGCCAAGTGTACCTCATAAAATGCATAGTATTTACATTATTATACATTTATTACCACTGCTTTAAAATATCGACCAATTTCCTAACAATTTGATACCTAGCAGATCGCATTAGCTGGAAGCTAATTTGCATTTTCACTCAAGCAAATTCTTTATAATACCGGGCATAAGAGTAGAACTAAAGATGATATGTAAGAACAAAAACCTTTCAAAGTAATTGATAAAAAAACAACAACAAAAAACAGCATTAAATATTAAAATGAGTATTTCCAATCCAAACCAAATCAAACAACAGCATACAAAATTTTATTGCTTGCACTATCACGACACAAAACACACACATTCCTGATAAAATAGTGATGGCGAGCAAAAAGCCGTAGTCGTAAAAAGCATTAGTACATCATAAGCTGTACGGCACATATAAAGCTACCACCTCTGGTAGTATCAGTAAAAAAAACCTAACACGTAAATAACTCAAGCAACATCCATCTCATTTACGGACACTACACATCATATGCATTGTTCTCTTTCTAACGTGTGTAATGATGTACTGGATGGTAGTTAGCACGTGTTTTGTGGCCATGGGAGAGTCGGTGACATTCTGCAGCGATTGAATTATTCATTTCAGGTCTGGTGGTTCGCGTCACCGTCGGGAGATGGAAGCACTACACTTGTTGTTGTGTTTAGATACATTCGGGTCTCTGATTTTGGTCGGGGATTCGGTTATAGGAACGTGACCAGTTTTGATGTGATTCTAAGTGTCTATGTATCAGTGCTTTTATTTTTCTTGCCCTGTTATCTTTTAAAGGAAATAAAAAATGTAAAAACACAGATTTTTATATTTTATTATTTATTTAATTTACATGCTTAATGGAAAGAAAAGACGTTTCACTTCTACGGTGTGTTTATATTGGTGAGACACACACTACTTATTAAAATAAATCCTGATGCAATATTATCTAGTTTTGTTCATTCAGTTTTTTTTAAACCAATGGAGAAACAACGAACAAATATAAGTAATAACCGAATAGCAGGTATGGTTCAGATTCAGGTTTGCTGATCTTGAAATAGAACAGCTTTGGAAGCAATACTAGATTATTGAATTGAAAAACAAATATGCATTGATTACCCAGCGCCTCCACCATATGAAAAAATGTGTTGCTACAATTTTTTCTAGAATTTTTGGACCCTCTTCCTCCACCTAACGCTATGTAGACAATAGTCTTTGACCCCTCTCCCTTCCAAATATTTCGTAACGCAGTACCATTTATATTACAATATCTTTTTAAAACTATTTTAGCATGGAGTGAACATTATTATATAAATACACAATAGTCCAACAATGTTTTACTTTAATTTGCATCAAAGAATATAACGTAACATTTAAATATGACCTCCCATTTCCCATGTAACGCCATATAGACAATATAGCTGACCCCCCCCCCCCCCCTAAAAGAATTGCGTGGCTTATGGACGTTTCCTTATGTAAATAACTAATTGTGCGTCATTTAGGAGGCAAAACGAGGTTGAATAAAAAGTTTAAAAAAATCGATACCAAAGTACATATATATGGGCAAATATATAAAAAATTGAACAAAAGAAAAAAATGTAATAAAATGTGGACTACTAATATACGTAAAACAAATGTTAAATAAATACAGGTAAAATTAGACATATAAAGTTCGTAATTCAACTCAAACTTAATATAATTTTATATAACTAACTTATAGCAAGCTACATCAAAGTATAAATTATTAACAAACTATAAAATATCAATTTAAAAGTAATTATAAACTTATATCTTTCGTGTCGAAGGTAGACTAAATGAACTTAATATACTTACAATTGGCGGAAACTTTAGTTGGAATCAACGCAAAAAAATAAACATGAAAGTACTGTTAGAAGAATTCTGCTTACAAAAAGAAACTTCTAAAATCTTGAACTCGGTGCGCCGATTTCTTATATAACAGCTTTTGAACTGCATATTGGATTTTAAAGTTTTAACTGTTTGAGGGAGTTAGTAGTTCCTTTTCTGGGCAATGTGCACTTGTGCTTAACTTTGTGAAATAATCTACTTGATGTAAACTTTTGTGAATAGCAACTAACGATCGTTTTGCATCTGAAATATTTTAGATATAATATTAAACAAAATAAAAACAACATATTTCTTGCTCTAGTTATGTATTAAATGTTTCAGTTGATTGCCAAATAAATAAAATAAATCAGATTTATTTATAATATTTGAATATTTAATAACGTAAGGAAAATTATAAAAGTCATATCCAGAAATTTTGATTTTTTAATGTATTAATATCATTTTTTTATTATCCGAATGTAACATAATATTATTATGTATGTTTTAGTACTTGTTGAATATTTTATAATTTCTAAGGAAGATCACAAATTTTAAAACTCATTTATAATTTATATTTAAAAATGTTAAAAGTAAAATTCTAGGAAAAATTTGTCCTACAATATAACGTCATATTCAAAGGAAAAATGTTCCTTTCTGATTAATTTAATTAACTTTTTAATGGTGTCCTTAAATCTCTCCTAAACTTATTTCAACCCTATCATTTTAATAAGAATGTCATTAAAATATTTATAAATTTTTAATAGTAAACTCAATTTCAAGTCTTATGTGCATGACATTTTAATAAAAAAAACTTCTTTGATAAAGAGGATAATATTAACCAATTCAGGCTAAAAAATGTATCTTTTGGTTATATAAAAGATTTAAAAAGCTATTAATTTATAGATATAAGCCTTGTCGATTTGGACGTTCTCTTAGTCAAAAAGGCTGACTTTTTAATCTTGAGATTGTTTAATATCTGGAAAACTATGGATTTATAGGAAAAATATTTCAGAATTTAGTGGGGCAAAATCAGTTGAGGTATTTTATTTTAAGGAAATCTATTTATTTTTTTGAAGATTCGTATTTTGCAGAAAAAACAAACAACTTTTGTCTGAAAAGTTTTATAAAAAATTTCAATTTTAACATATTTTATTAAAAAAATTATGAAATAATAAAACAATTATTTTTTTAAACTGCATTTTTTCTCAAACATTTAAGATAATAATTTAAAAATTTTTGATCACAAAAAAATTTTCTTGATGTAAAAAAAATTAAAATCCTGCTTGGGGTGTGCAATATACGAATTACATTTAATATTTAAATATTACAACCAATACGAATACAATAAAAACCAAACGGTAGGTAGATATATCATTTTAAAAATCCACAAGGTGCATTTTATATCAGAAGTTACAGATTTATAACACTCTCTATCGCTGTAAAAAGTAAAAAATATCTCAACACCTTTAAACGTGAAGGCTCATCGATTAGACAAGTTCCTTACAGGTCGTGCACAACAAAGACCTTCCCCCGCGGCTCAGGTCGTTAGTCACCGGGGCCAAGGCTCTCGACCCGCTACATAAAGCATTGTTGTGTGTATGTGTGTGCATTCTAAGTAGATATATGTGTATCCAACACGTACCTATCTAAATATTGCCGTTGGCAGCTCTATGTATGTATGTACGCTCTCAAAGATGCTAAATTGAAGTGAAATTCGAAATTGTATATACTGATAGATACTGATAGGTATTGTGAAACGTTTTCACCTATTCTTGTTCAGTTTGTTTGTGATTCGTTTAACTTTATTTTATTTATGTATAATAATATATATATTGCTTATAATACACGAAGGAACTAAAAGTCATAAACTCCAAATACTTGGATTATATCTCTGACAAATAAAATCACTTTTTCTTCAGTGATAAAAAAAGAATAGTAGAAATAAAAATTTAAAAATTCCGGCAAAAAACGGCCGGAACTGAAACAGTAATGAAATTGTGAATTCCGGTACATCCAAAATTATATAAAACTAAAAAGTGTACTGAAAACCTTGTAAACGAGAAAGAATGTTTTTTTTTAATTTAAAAAATATTTGCTAACAATAAGGTGTAAAATTGTTGTGGTTGAAGTTCTTTTTTATGAAATATATTAATTATAGTTTTTGTAATAATATTTATCTTTAATTATACTATAACTACATATAGATATCTTTTATTTAAATTATGTTCATAGAATAATGAGCTTAGTAGTGAATAGTTAATTAATGTACATATAAACCAAAACATAATGGTTGACTGATTTAGTGTCAATAAGAGTTACTAATATATATTAAATTATTGATATATTTGTAATATCTCTGCCACTGAATTATACAGGTTTATATAAAATGCTGTTAAATATTCCAACTGAATTTAACAATTTTAGGCAAATAATTATTTTATTCCGAGAATATGATATTCTGTATTATAATTAACATCAAAAATTAACCAATTGTTATTATCGAATGTTAAATTATTAAATTAATAACAACTAAATTTAGTGAATATTTAAATTAATAATGTATGTATTCAGTATCGCGTTGTACAGTTGGCACTTTAGGCAACTGCCAGAGTTCTGAGGTAAAGGGGAAAATAACAAAATATAAAAAATATTTAAAGAATCAAAAAAAGGTCTCCAGGTATTGTGAAATATTTTTTCTAATATTAGTATACATACATTTAAAAAAATATTTATAAAATATCTATCACTATTGCTTCATAAATCTACTTCCCATGAAGTTGATCACCTGGTTTGTTAATATCTCTGCTACGATCGGTCTATGAACAACCTCATTATCTTATGTCTCTTTGATACAGACTTCATAAATACACGAATGCATATAACACAAACAGTAGAAGAGGATGTCTAGCTTTGTGAATTTTTTTTTTCAAATTAATATTATTAAATATCCTATGTAAGAAATAAGAATTTTAATAATATTAAATGAATGCTTTGAAATAAGTATTGTTTTTTTTATCCATTGTAGATAACATTGGGCCAATGCTTGTATATCATCTGGTGAAGACTTGACCTGTTTTTAGATCTTAAAACTTGAACCAAACTTAGTCCAACTATCGAGTCTTGGCAATTCCAATCTGGGATATAATAATTATTAAAAAATAGTATTTTATAGTTAATAATTATTTTTTTATATTATGTATACATTTAAGTTGTGAAAAAAAATTATTATTTTTAACTCAAAGCATTACTTTATTATCTACTTTCTTCATATTATTAAATAAAAGAAGAATAACAAAACAACAAAACATTTTTTTATTTAAAAAAATGAGTAAGTAGGAGGTAAAAATACAAAAGTAAAAAAACAATAGCTATATTTAAGAAAGACGACGGAGGTAGGAGAAGTGCTGTTTGAAACAATAGCAACGTATTCTTTGGTGGAAAAATGAAAAGTGGATGCTTATCTTCATATTTAAAACTGTACTCTCAGAAAGATATTTTCTTACATATTTCGTACCAATAGAATATATAGATTATACGTATACATGTGTATTTTTTATATGAATTAATAAAAGAGCACTTACACAATAAAGTGCAAACGTACATGAGGAATTAGTTTATTTATTTATTTATCCTTTATCTTCTCGACTTCAGAAACAAATATAATTATTCATATATAATTAGGTGTGTACAGAATAAAATATTTTTTTTATAATAAAAATTTATTTTATATTTAATTTTCGTTGAAGTATAAAATTGTTGAATTGGTAATTAACAAAGAACATTTTATATACACATATATGTATTTAAATTTGTTTTTGAGATAATAGAATACATTCTCAATTAAACAATGTTATATACATTTTTAGTATTATAAATACCTTTTGGGTATATTAAAATGAGGTGCAAATTGTTTCATTGTTAATTAATGCCATTTGACAATAGAGTGTTAAAATAATTTTGCTAATTTTATTCATGATAATCTAAATATCTATCGTCGTGGACCAGACTAATAATTCAGGCGGGTCGGATATGGCGCGTAGACATAGGTTTATTTTAATAGAAATAATATCTAAGAAATATATTCTCTTTGCTTCGAATTTCGGTATTTTAGTTTCTTCTTTCTTTTACATTTTCAACATTCATTGCATATTGTTGTCATAGTTTTCATTCCATTTCATTTTTTTATGTTTCTGCTGTAATCCTAGCCTTGAATTTCGATAAGGATTTTATTAAAATTGAAAACCGAAGATGTCATATTGAATTTAAAAAAATGTAATAAAATGTTTGTAGAATTTAAAAATATATATATTTAATTCTTTCCGAATAATATTTACTTCATATTTTTTAAATGAATTTAAATTTATCCGTATATATTTTTTATATTAATTTTCTGTGTCATAAAGTAATTTTTAATAAAAATGTGTTTTGAAACTCTAAAACAAAAATTAAATTTCCATGATTTTTTTATATTAAAATTACATCAGTTGAGGTAAAATATACATACTATAGGTATAACTTTTGTTTGAAAAATATAAAAGTTTTGAAATCATTTGGTAATATTTATAATGTAATGCCTTTCTGATGTAAAACAGAAAGTAAATATACAAATTATTCTTATAACTTTTTTATACAAATATTCACATATATATTGAACAAATGTAAGCAATTTTTTTATTCTTCTTCTCATATCTTTTGGTTTTTTAATCTAAAGTCCACGTTACTAAAAAACAATTTCTAATTTCAACCAGTTCCGTTGGTGATGGTCGCACATTTAAATAAAAAAAGATATGCAAAAAATTTAATTCAATTTCTTTCTTTCAAATGTGCGTTGAATGTAATTCTCGGGCGTATGTAGAAGAGGCGAGAGGGGGAAAGGTTGGAGATGAACAAAGTGACAGAGAACGACAAATATGTGCATGCAATGTGGTTATATGGGCGTGGAAAATTTCCTTTTAAAAGAAATACGTGCTCTTTATTTATTTCTGGCGTTTTTAGCTTCTAGGTGAAGAAACAAGATGAAATGAAATCAATAAATTTTGACCTACATAATATAAATATATGGAATAAAATAAGATAAAAAATACATGGAATAAATCACTCATAAATAAGTTTAAAATATTAACAGATTTTGTTATGTCCGGCATTATAAACGAGCTAACATAATTTGCAAGCCTGCAAGCACTTTCAAATGAGGTTTCAAACCTATCTGATAGTTTCCTTAAAATTTCATGAAGTATTTGTTAAGGGTAATAAAACAGTGGCGATATTATGAAAATTATTTTGTACGGTTATAGTTGTCAACTGAGTTAAAGTATCACTACTCTAAATACCATAACTAATCCATAGATACTATCACAGAATAAATACTCCATTTGAAAGTGCTTGCAAATTTGTTAACTCTTTTATAGTAACGGCATAACGCTATAATTTTTTTTGTAACTAGGGTACACGGGTACATAGGTCCCAAAAAATAAAAATAAATAAAATATTAAAAACGAGTTGTAGGTACAAATATTCAAATTATTTTGTATGATTACCTAGATTTATACATAAATAAATATCATACGCTACTGATTTATCAATCAACACATAAAATAAAAATAAACTATCAATTCACTGCCTCTCCACCACTGGATAACGTGTGGGAAAGATAAAACGCAAAAAGGACAAAGGGATAGAGGTTTTTGCAAAATACGCATGAGATTACAATGTGGTGCAACTCTGTTGCGTTATTTATGAAACAACGAACAGACTTCTAGACAGAGGGTTATTGATGTTCGGAAAAAACGGATTGAATGCCGGGCGTTGATGACGAATGTGTCCCGGTGAAAACTTAATCCGTACAATTATTTTCAATGTTATTTATTTTCCAGAACGTGTCGTACAATCTGCCAGGTTTTTTATTTGTTATTTATTTTATATTGCATTTTTATTACAGGAAATTGATATAACGTTTTGACAAATGAGAAATATATTGTTTTTACGTTGGTACCGTCTATATACAGGCTGATTTACAACTAGTGTAAAAAAATTTACAGTAGATCGAAGATGTAATAATAATAACTAAATATATTATCAAATAAAAAATATTTAAAAAATAAAATCAAAACAGTTTACAATTTAATTAGTATCTGAATTATTAATGAGTTATTATCTATAATCGAAATTGTTATATTTTGTAATGTGAATTATTTAAATATTAATATTTGAATATGTATTTTAACTTCATTTATATCAAAAGTAATTAAATGGTATGTAGAAATATTCCTCTAAAATGTCAGAGGCAATGCTTTAACAAAAACAATACTGACAGCACATATAATTTATAAATAAAATAAACAGTTCTGTTGTGCTTTGTTATAACAAAGTTTTTTTTTAATTATTAATAAACCGGAAAAAGCCTTTCTTAAATTTCTATATAAAAATTATTAAATATTTAAATTTAAATTAATATAATTGTTATTTTGAAAGTTCCTACTAAATAATATTATCTGCAAATTTTATATAAAATACTTTGTCCTATTACAAACGAACGTTTTCACTATTCTTGCTATTGTGTTCTTTATTTATTTCATTGAAAGTACTAATTAAAAGCTAAATTCTGGAATTTTTTCACACACATTGAAAAGCAAATATATCGTGAAGGGTTAAAATCAATTTGCGTTTCAGGAGACCTATCTAAAGATATTCCAATCAAAGGGGTTAGTGGAAAAAAAATTTGAATAAACTTTTTAGTCTATGTAGACTATTATTTTTTTCAAAAACCTCATCATTTTTTTTTGGGTCATCAATCAACCCGTATAGCAAATTTCAGATTAATCGGAATAAATTTTTTATAGACAAACGAACGGATGAACAGAGCAAAACTATAGGGTTCCTAGTTTTCTACGGAACCCTAAAAATTACAACAGTAAAAAACATCTAGTTTCAGCTGTCAAATTTTTCTCAGCGCAGGACGAGTTCTTTAGGGGCTTATACAGACCCTAAATGTAAAATATAACTTTGTTTTTTTTTTTTTTTTTGTTCTTGAATAATAATGAAAGTATAGTCAAAATGAATTTTTCTACTATTTAAATTCATTCTTATACTAATATTATATCCAGGTAAAAATAAAATAATTTTAAAGTAATAATGAATTAATATAGCTACAATTTAAAAATTAAAGTTATTTATTTTGGTGTAAAGTACGTTTAAAATTAACATTTTTAAATATAATCAATATTAACAAAACCACTCAATCCATATAACAAAATACAATAGCTACATTGTATAGACAATTTACTATTTAGAAACTGTGTGAAATTATGTGACAGTATCAACAATTTCTACGATAACCATTATTTTCAATACTTCTGTTGAATCATCCATATTCGCCGGTATTCTAGTTTTCCCGCTTGGACAAAATTGGGTTCATTAAAATTTATGGGACCAATGCAGACGCAATTACATAATGATTGACGCATTGTAATCATTTTGCTCTTAATGTTGTTGCTGGTTTTTATTTATTTGTCCCTGCGTTTGGTACAAGTGATCATTATTTATCAATACAGATTAAATCTCCGGAAAAAAAGTTGTCAGCAAATTTGGAATGTATTTTTTATTTTATGCGAATATTGCATGTCAGATACGATAAATCATAACCGATTGATAGATATTTAATGATTATGTTTATTTAACGAGAAGACCAAATTTGAAAATTGCAATTGAAAAATAATAATGAACAAAAAATAAATTATTTCTAAAATTATAACAAATTAAGAGTAGCTTATCTAGGTAATGTTAGAAAATGGTCTTGGAAGGGAAGGGGGTTTGTTTGAATAACATTGATTTCAAACGTGGCCGTTCTTAAAAACTAGAGATTATGAATAATTTATTCACACTATTTATGAAAGTACTTTAACTTGAATTACATTTATTATAATACAGGATGTCTATGAAATTTGTGATCCATTTTGATGAAATCGTAATCAATTCTTATTTTATTTTAACCCTTTGGGTTAGAACAGAGAATACTTGTTGTTGAGGCTATGAAACTGAGATTATACCTTAAAGGAAACGTTTGTACGTTTAACGAATACGTAAGTCCATTGATAAAAATAAGAAATAAAAAAAACAATTGCTTTGTAAATGCACAGTGCTTTCTCATGCTAAATTCATCAAAGGTAGTTCATTATTGAACAATTTAAATAAAAACCGATAAAGTGTTCAGATAAATTGTCTGGCATTGGTTAATCATTTAATTTTTATACAATTTTACCAAAAAAATATAAATAAATATTTTGGGATGTCACCCCTCCCCCTCACACACGATTTTTAAATGAGACCGTCCTCAAGCCAGACCCAACCAACCAATAATTAATATCGGTTCAGTGGTTCATGAGTTATGTGTGTGATAAGGATTCACTCGACAGACAGACACACAGACACGCACACACACACAGACAGACACGGAACGAAAAGTGTTTGTCTTGAGCTGAAACAGAAAGATCAAGTTTTGAAATTGGAGAACAATTTTTTTTCTCAAACAAAACAATATCTCAGTCTAATCTGGAAACTTAGATAATATAAACTGCAATAACTATGTATATCAACATATATCACGTATTCTTTAACTGCCAGATCAACCTTTTTAAAAAAAAAGTGTTTGAAACGCGAAATCGAAGCGTAAAATGTGGTGATATTTATGATACACTACTGTATGGAAAAGTTCACTAATAAAATTGTAAGTTCTGTCAAAGTTGTGCCGATTTCTGCACTAAAGTCTGTGTATATGGCAGTGGCGTAAATATAATAGTGTAGAAAAGTTGGCTAAAGTTCGTTATAGGTACGAGTATGTCAAAATACGAGCAGTTACATATATAGGTATATTAATAAAAACTTTAATTATTTACTGTTGGCAGGTTCTGTTATCCAAATGTACATACATATATAATAAAACATTCGATAATTCGTTAAAATTAGTATGAGGAATAATAGTGAAAAAATATGGTTAATGCACCCACATACAGTTGTATACACCTAACTCTTTTTACACGGTAGATACGTTCCAACGAAAACCGTGTAAAAAAGAAATGCCGGTCATATAGTAAAATCGAGGATGTGTTCCAGAATTTCAAAAAAATACGTAAATCGGATAAGTGTTTCTCGAGTGATATGCACACTAACGGAGAGATAGAGAGACAGAGAGACATTGCGTTTTATTTATATTAAGACACTAAAAATTTTTGTAGAAAAGTGTTTTTCTTTGTGTGTTATTTCAAAATCGTGTGAAAAAAAGTTGGGTGTTCTATTAGGGTTCCGTTAATTTTTTAATAAAACAATTATTGTAAGATATTTTAATAATGCATTTTGTAATTTTATAAAAAAATGTTTTTTCTCAATTACCCAAAGTTTAAAATGATATTGTCATTGATAATAATTTCAGATTTTTGGGGACTGTTGTTACTGAGTAGGAAACTGTTTTTTCTAGCATCTTACGGGCGCCATTTTTAAATTGCCAAAAAAATAGAGTCGAGTTCTACTAATTAGGACCTAAATTTTGATACTATGATGCCTAAGTATCAAAAAAAGTTTTAGCCCAACTTTAAACAGAACTTTGTATGTTAAGTTTCTAATTTATGTAGTTTACACATTTTATTTGACTGAAGGACAGATCGATAGACAAATGGATGACAAAGAGAGAATAATTCTTTAATTTAATTTTTTCATTTATTTAGAAGTGAAATAATAATATATTGTTTTGATTATATATTCTTGTTTAAAAAAAAGTTTCAGTTATTACAAAAGTTAAAAAGAATGAAGCTGCTTCTTTTACAGTAAAAATATGATTGTAGTATATGCACATTAAAAGAAGATAGTAGATAAAAATCAGGATAATATGGATAATAAATACATTTTAATGTAATGAAAACTTCCGTTCTTAGGTCCGCCACTGTGTGTGTGAGAGGGGGTAGAGGGGTAAAGGGAAATCATTCGTAAATAATACGATTACGTTCACTGGAGAGTAGTCGGTGCGCTCAACTTTTCATCCTATCAACAAAACGTGATGTGGGTAAATTGCCAAATATTTTGCCACAGTACAATGCGCCTAGGGCACATGTAAACGCGTCACACTCACATACGTGAATTTATGTATGTTTGCATCAGATTTATTATATTTAAAAAAATAATAAGGAAGTTGTCTCTGTGTCTACCAGTGAAGTCATTTTTTGTTCTATTTTTATATATATTTATCCTTAATGCTTAATATATATAAAGCTCAACGTCTCTCTGTATGTCTGTCTGTGTGTTAGTGCGCTTTTAACTCAAGAACTACTCATTCGATTTACGTGTTTTTCATAGATTTGTTCTCTGGCCAGATTGTAGGATATATTTTGTTATGTTAGGTAACATAAGGATAAGCAGTGACGATAATAGTAAATCAATGCAATTGTAATACGCTGCGTAAACCGTTAAATATTGAACAAAATAATGTACCTAGTAAATAACTGTGTAGAATCAAAAGATGAAAAATACATTTCGCGATACCATATATGTATACAACTTTTATATTTAAGCCACAATGACTGCTTTTATGTTACAAAGAAAATTACAAATCTTTGGGTTCTGTTTACGTGGACTTATGACCTGCTAAACATTAATGCTTATCGAAATAAATTATTTCATCGTCATAAGTACTTAATGTAGATAATTTGCCCTTTACAGTATCCAATTTATAAAATAACTTTAAATAAGTTATATACGGTAAAATATTATTAATAACGCGCGAACTGAAGAAAGAGTGCCTTGTCGGAACATTACAACTGCCATTCGCACTTCCTCGGCTCGGCCGTTGTCTTTTGATCGTCAATTGTTTATTTTGTTTTCAAAAACTAACTTTTAAATTCAAACAGAACAAAAAATATTTGTATTTCTTGTTTTGATTGGTTTGCATTTTATTCAACTATATTTTTCAAAAATCTTAAACAATAATTCCGTAGTCAATGCGAGCGAAGCCGCGAGCATAGCTAGTGAGATATAATATTAAAAGTTTTAAATTTATATGAATATTTATATAATTTATCATTGAATAAAAAAAACAGATTAATTAATTAACAAAACAATTTTTATTCACATTATATTTTTATAAAAATAAACGAGATTACAAAATATTTTCATTGATGTGACAGTAAATAGGATGAAAGCAAAGTTAAATTACAATGAAAATAAACAACTACTAATTAATTGCTTGGATTTAATTACGTACATATTTATAATTATAGTCTGTAAATATGTACATTTTACTTTTCTGTAGCTGCAAATGTATGAAAGGCTGAAAATTAAATTTAATCTCAATTTAATTAAGGTAAATTAATAACATTATTTGAATAGTACAAACGGGCACAGAGAATTTTAATACTCTTAAGTTTTAACTGTTTGGACAATTTAAAAATTCTTTGAATGACTTTACACAATAGGGATTGAACGCTGAAGAATGGAGAAATAAAGGAAGGGGGATGGGATTTAATTAAGTTAATAATTACTTCCACCTTTTTCTTAAGTTGATACGTGAGTAAATCTAATTTCGTAAATGAAGATGGGGAATGAATTACAATTTTGTTGTATAACATTTTATGAACTGAATAACTTTATAGATGATGATATTATAATTTCTTGATAAAGGAGAAGCAAAAAGTTTTTTCGATTGAAAACTTTAGTAATATTGCTTGGAATATAATTAGATATTGGTAAAAGCGTTTAGTAGTTGCTATTTTAGACTCGCATACTCGCATCAATATGTATCAAGCGTTTTCTTTAATAAAGGAAATATATTGAGAATAAATGGATTTTGCTAAATCATTCGATCAAAGGGTTTTCAAATATGTATATTATTAATATTTTCGTAATGCGTATGAATTAAATTTACATCGACTTTATAGTTGAAATCATAAAAAAAAGAGATTAAATCTTTGAATAGAGTTATAATTAGATATTGGTAAAACTTTAAAGGTGGCTATGGAATATTAAGAAATATAAACTCAACTATGAATATAATCTATACATAAGTTCGTCATAAAGAACTGTTTTCACCCATATACCTTTTTGGATTTTATTCGACGAGTTTAGTATGTAATTATTTTTTTGATTTTATGGGCGTCCAGAAATGTCAAGAACCATTTATTGTAATGTTGTTTCTTGAAAAAAAAGATAAAAAAGTAACAGATTTTTGGGCCTAGAACGTTGGTTAATGGACAAGGTACACGTGTACATTCATTCTCTCATTTATACATATCTATTAAGATGAATTTGATATACGGACGTAGATTGATGACTCAAAAACATAAATTTTGAAAAAAAAATTTTTCACTTACCCCACTCACAAAACAAAAAATGTTCTAAGATCTTTTGATTTTAACCTTTCAGTCATGAGAACAGAAAAAATATTATTAAGAAATTTATCTATTTTGTAAAAAAATATGTATAGTATTATTTACCTTCTAAATTGAAAGAATGAAACATATTTTTGATATTGAGCAATAATAATAAAATTTCAATCCCACACTTGTTACAATAAAAACACAGCCGCTTATAAGATCGAAGATTTCACACTGATGTAAATAACATTTGCTTTCTATTTACATATTTCCGTTGATTTTAAAATGATTGTTATAAAATAAAAAGTACGGTCATTAATAATATCATTAAATTTGACAAACGTAACAATAAACACACCACGAACAAATTTTATAACGTAAATATCATATGAAGGTACCCGGGTACCTATCCATTAAGGAACGTATAAACATTTATCCATTAAAACAAGGGTTAAATAAATTTAATCATATTTTAACTAACATAGAATTGGGAAAATATCAGGTATAACCAAACATTAAACAAACCACTCCATTATCTTGGTTCATATAACTGTGATTTGTCAACTTCTAACAGTCAATATTCTAACGTAGATGTTTTCATTTTATGTCATTTCATTGTAAAATTAAACCGATATTTATTACTATAATCTTGTCAAACCTTCAATGTGCCAATTACTGACAATATCTTAATAATTTACTAGAAATCATAATCCCAAAAACATACAACATTGTACAATTACGATCCTCATTTCAGGTGAACAAAGACATTAATTTGGAACTGCGGTACGTCAAAAGAAACAGCTACAACAATGATTCATTTGAAATATGAACAAAGAACCGAACGTGATTGTGTTGTCTAAAGAAATATTCTACAGCATACTCTCCTGATACATGAAATATGAACTGCTACAGATTGTTGGTTGCTACAGCTAGGCTGTCGGCGAAAATACGACAGGTAGTCTAAGTCCGAGCTGCCCTCGATAGTTGTATGAAACCCCGTGGGTGGTGGAAAAGATGTTGAAGTCGGATTTAACTGCTGTTCACATCATTGGTAAATATTTTTATCTTTATTATTTTTATTTATTTATTGTTTGTGAACAAATTATGCAATAGTTGTCTTTTTTGTTTTTCACCCAAATCTGTTTTTATACGATTTTGAAATAGCACAGTTGATAACAGTAAAATAAAAACATTTTTACACGTATTAATTTAATTTTACACGATTTATTAAAAAAAAATGAGTGTAAAACGTATGAATCTTGGCTTTTGGGTGACGACACGTTGGCCGATAATACGACCAAACCGACGTGGCTTACACCCAGAAGCCAAGATCCATATCAAGATTACCGCGGAAGCCTCAAGACTTGTATAGTGTAAAAAGTATGTAATTTATTATTTTCGTACAGTGAAGATATTTTTCTTGTTAAATTTTCCTTTTAAATTAAATAAATAAATATATTTTTATACAATGATAGGCTGGACGTATCTACCGTACAAAAACAGAATTGGTTGTATATTATCTATATTTGTATATAAGTAGATTAATATTCAGAAATGGTAGTAATCAAATATCAACAAATATTTTTAATTCAGTACATATAATTAAAAATGGGCCATTACTGGGGTATTTTCCAAGACTGGTGTCAGTACCTTACTAGGATTCCGGTTTCATCTACGTATATTTCTAAATTAGCTCTTTTTCATTTTTTAAGAAAATATCAATAATCAATTTTTATTTTCATTTGTATATTTTTTCAGTAGAAAATATCAATTGTACATTTTCCTTGATGGGACCTACACTTGTGATCAGTAAATACTTTGTCCACAGGATTACAGATATTGTAAATTTAATTGTTTTTCAAATTGAATAATGCTCCTGGAAATAAATATTGGACGAAACGTGGGCCGAATGGCTATAATAATAAATTCAGATACCAAAAAGGAAATGTCTTGATTTAATCACATCTTTTTTGTCACCTGGTAAATTTTGATAGAAACGGAATGAAAAGAAATGATTAATTTGTTAGAGTGTTGAAAGATTGATTAAATGGATGTTTTTCAATGTAGCCAGAAGAAAAACCTACAAATTTTTGTTGATATAGTAGCTATTTATCTCCTATTTTCATAACTCCAGATAAAAACAGGGAAAACGATATGTATTAACACGCACTATTAGTTTTATGCTTTGTTTCTTCATTAGATATTAGTTTTATAGTTTAATAAAAAATTATTTATCTTCATAAAACTTATTTTTATAACTATGTATTATTACTTTTGTTACATCCAGTTTTTTTTTATATTGTTTTAATAAAATTTAATTAAACGTTTTATCTTACAATACAGTGAAAGTATTGGAGTATGAAAAAGTTTATACATATTATAAAAAATGAACAAAAACTTTATTATAACAAACAATCAAGAAAATTCTCAATATGAAAGTTGACACTTAATTGACATTTTTATATCTAACAATTTTGTCAGTCTAGTCTATAACGTCTGCAAGACGAAACCAGCTTAAATCTTGATAAGACGAAGCACTAATAATCTGTAACTTTTGTTTCCAATTGACCTACGCCGCCACCATTGAACTCACAAGTTATGTACTTACTTAATTACCTGTTAAACTGCAGTTTAACATTTTGTTTGCAGTTGAGCATTATTGTGTGGTGAACTTGGTGCGGTACGCGCGATGAGACGGTACCGCGGGCCGGGCTGACGTGCGAGGGCGATGCGGCGCGTCGGACGGGCAGTGCTGGTGGCGGCGCTGAGCATCGCCGTCGTCATCATCGCCACCACGGTCGCCGCAGCCTCGGCATCGTTGCTCGTCCACAAGTACAGCACGCGCGTTGTGCGAACTAAGTACGGGCCGCTCAGAGGTGTCATGGTGCGCGCGCACCCCGTACCCGTCGAGGCATTCCTCGGAGTGCCCTACGCTACACCACCTCTCGGAAGTCTCAGGTAATTATACATATTATGCGAACGGATGAAATACAAATTTTATTTATCTGTACCGGAAATAGAGTTTGTGTTTTAGGTAGATATTTTCGGTATTTAATTTTGCTGCCAAAACCGAAATCCCGATTTTGAAAGCATTTATATGGATTATTTATTCAGTGACAGTATTGAAAGCATACGAGATTTTCCGAATTAAAGAGCTTTCACAAACAAGTTTAATTATATTTTTAGATTAAAAATACAAACTTTGAAACAGATCAATTAATAGGACTTTCTAAAAATGCTCTGAAAATTGCATTCTTAATTACTTATTTTTTTTCCTCAGTGGAAAACATTTCTTATTTATTATCTCCTTTCTAATATACGAAAAAGCTAATTCAAAGTTCGGAAAAGCAACAAACTTACCTGTTAACATTCCATAAAAGTATGATCTCAAGATTATTCGATCATTAGAGCAATGTAGGTATAGATAAAAGTCTAAAATTTTAATGTTATTTATGGATAGCTCATATATTTTATTAATTTAAATAAATAATATTGGGCGTATGGTGTTTGAGTGATTGGATATTAAAAATATAGTTTTTAATACACGGTAAATGAAATAACTCGCCGTAAGTGCTCTATTTCTTGAAATTATATAAATTATATTATTTTAAATAAATAAAAATTATAAAACACATACATTCACGTGTAGTTTCAGAACCTTGATTCAAAGTAATTAAAAACTAGAAATACATGACAGTCATAGCAGCCATGACAGCATCTTTATAAAGACGCGTGAAAAATATGTGTGCAACAGCTACAGTCGGCGAGGCCATATTATATATTAAAGATACAGTCTATATACTGCGATTGCCAAATTATATCTAATTTTTTACTTTTAATTATATTTTTTCTTCATATAAATTAAAAGCTAAATTTTTCGAGATTAAATCTTTTTTTTATTGAAAAGAAAAAAAAAACGGATAGTTCACAACTAAATGGGTGCTAGGCCAATAATCTTAAGAAACAAAAGGATTTTGCATAATTCATTATCTTTAAAGATAGTACAAGTTCATTCTAAAATCATTAAAAAAGTATCATGTACTGGGGTTTGAAAGAAAATTATCCAATATATCATAATTATTAACGGAATTTAAATTTTAAATTAATAAATTCGTTTCGAACTGATTGATTTCATTGTAAATAATTACCCAGGTACATGCCACCGGTGACCCCATCGATGTGGCGGAACACCCGGCTGGCCGACAGGTTCAGCGCGGTGTGTCCCCAGCGGCCGCCAGATATTGGCAATCGCACCGAGGCGCTGCTAGAATTCCCACGGGGTCGGCTACTATACCTTGAGAAACTTCTACCGCTCCTCGCCAACCAGAGTGAGGACTGTCTGTACCTCAACCTCTATGTGCCGCGAACAGGTCAGTACATGTCTATTTATTTTTCTATGCAGTTTGTGGTGTTTTTATCGATGACCCGAAAAATTTTTTTTTTTACTGTAGGTATTGCTATAAATGTGATGATAAATGAATGAGTTGAAATGGTAATAATTCAATACCTAAAAAACTTCCATAAAATGTTTATAATTTAAATGTAAACCAATTCATTAAAGTTAGTCATGGATCACTTAATTCTTTTCATTTCCATGTTTCGAAGAAAATAGAGGTAGATATTGTGATGGGGTAAAAAAAAACGTGTTCGAGGAAAGATCAAATTCTAATTGAATTATATACCTTCAAAACGTAAAGAGTCTGTGCATGTGTCTATCTGTTCATAGAATTTATTTTTTGCTCATGATGGACGTTTTGCAAATTCCACAATTTAAGAGAAGCAATAACTAGGAACAAGTTAAAAATCACCACGAAAGCCTTGCTTCTCACAGATATAAAATACATTTCTAAAAAAATCAATAATTTCACTTTTGATGTATATTTTTTGCTGTAGGACCGTCGGGTTACAAATAAAAACATACAAATTGCGTTGATTTCGACGTAGATATTTTTTGTATGTTTATTGTTCCATAGTACGATTAATAACAGTGAAATATCGACGTCATTAAACAGTTTTGCTGCAGCGTTCTGACAGTAATACAATGAATAATCGAAAAATAAAAATAAAAAAGTGTCGTACCACGTTTGTTTCGTCAGTTACCACTATATATCACATCAATAAATACTATATGACCCTTTCGGATGCCAATGTGACTGTTATAAATAGATTTGTAACTAGTTGAGTATGAAATATGTAATCGATCTGAAATTGGTTGATAACTAGTTGTTATATTTTATTATTTTAAAGGTTTTTCACTAATTAAATCTTAATTAATTAATGTATGCAGACTAAAAGTTTTTGAAGTGAATACTTCTTTAGCGAGACTATTGAATTGGAATGACCTTCGCAGATTTAACTTTAAGTTTAACCTTAAAAGAGGTAAAATTATTCTAAATAGTTTGTCCTCATTCACTCACTAACTCATCAACGCACAGCCCAGATCCTTGGATTGGCGTACGTTTGTAAAATTTACGATACCAGTTAAGGGTTAATCGTAAGAAAAAATGACACAGTTTTATACCTATAGGTACAATTTATTCAACTGTACGAAAAAAAAGAAATATCTAAAAAATACATATATCATTATATCATGTACCTATACAAATTTGAATTACATTTCAGCAGAGATTTTCTTATAAATATGTACTTAATTAATTATTAAAACATTTGCGACATTACTCAAATATGAAATACCAATATTGGATACCGACATTGTTCTCATATTATGGTTGTAATAATTGACACCTTGTATTCATAATAATAATCCCTTTGGGATTCTTGGGATCGCTGTTATTAATTTACTGCATACGAGAATAATTTATACATTTACGCAGACCGGAGCTAATGGTCCTATTTGTAATTAATGCAGAATTGAGCTTTAATATTATGCGAAGAAATATTATATTACTGTGATAACGATTATATATTTTTCATGGAATTAACATGAATTAATAACTCCTGCTAAAAAGAACTGAAATACTTCGTCAATTAATTTCATTGTATTATATTATATATTTAAATCGTAAGAAAATCGTAAGAAAAATATCCGTATTCAAGACGCATTTATTTTCATGCAGTTAAGTATGTATAAAAACCTATATAATTAGTGTTTTCCATATTCATTTTTTATGGTTAGTAATATTTTGAACGAAATATATTTGTTGTTGTTTCTACATATCATGTAATTTTGCAAATTGATGTTGACATTTTATGCCAAAATACAATTCCATTCAATTATTGTTTTGTATGCTATATCAATTATTTTTAAAATAAACATTTTTGACATTCGTTTACATTTTTTAATTGGAATATTTTGCACTGTAGAAGCCAGTTTAAAAACATTTGCCAAGTAAATACACAGTGCTTCCTTGTGCTTAATTCATCAATGATAGTTAATTAATTGAACAATTTAGATAATTACCAATACAGTGTTCAGATAAATTGCCTGGCATTGGTTAACTATTTAATTTTTAAACAATTTTACTAATAGTAAAAAGGTCAATCAAACTAGATTTTTAAATCCATCAAAAACGATAGCTAAGATGGTCCTCCATTACAGAAAAATGTGTTCCAGTTATACCTGTCAAATGTGGGGCATTATCTACTGTAAAGAAAAATTAGTTTTTTTTTAAATCATTAAAACTACCCCAAATACATTTTTTAGACATATCGAGGAATTGTGTAAAGGTAATGAAAATTGTATGCAAAAAAACAACAAAAATTTGTCCATTAGTCTTGTTTTCTTGAATTTTAACTACAATTTTATTTTAATCAAATACATTTTAATGTATCTTATAGAAAAAAAAATGTACAAAAAATAAATTGATATTTTGTCATATGTATATTTTTTCGCGTCTAATTTTATGTTACTATTTAATATAATGTTCTCTATATCAAACGTTTCGTAAATTCAAAGAGTATGACATACAGATATTCTTCGTTTTCACTACGAAACACGAAGAAAGTAATACTGTAACGTTTTTAACGTTCTTCTACCAAAATCTAAACATTAGACCACAAATGTTTATTATACACATTATTTCAATACACCTACATACAAGGGGACATCGGGTAAAGGAATGGATGTACAAAACTTAATTTATCCCATACTCCAGATGTACATTTCCACAATAGTCTTTGTTCGTGCGCAAGCATTTTGTTAGATTGCGCACAATGGTTCAGCTTGAGCACCCCGGTGTATGTATATCTTTGTATAAACAATAGTACACCGTAACTATACTGCATTAGCTAAATTACATGCAAATATCTCTACCAGTTAGCAGTCCTGCACTGACACGGGTATGTGTGTGTGTGTGTGCATACACATACATTCTTATGTCATATCAACATAACCTGATTATAATAATATGTAGATGTAATTGTCCATGTGGTTTAATTTGAATAGAGTTTCTTGACAAGGTTAAAAGTGACTGCACTTTCAGAATGCAGGATTATTTTGTTTTTAAATGAAGTATGTATAAGATATTGTATATTCAAATACAAAATTTTGTATAAATTGTAACTAAATGTCATTCATATTCGTAGTATATTGCCAGAGCAAGATACTACGAAAAGAAAAAAGTTAATAATGGAAAACTTTCGAGGAACTAACATTGAAAAAAGTGTTGTAAATAAATATACGTTTAAAATTTCACAATATATTTCCGATAGTTTGTCAGTATAAAATATCGAGTAATATAGATAATCCGAAACTACAAGATTCTATTTGAAATTATTTTCAAAACTGAATTTTTTAGCTCGTTTTTTTTAAATTATTAATTACAATTATATTCAGCGATTTAAAATATATTCAAATACATGCATACAACTTGAATATGTGTGTATAACCGTGATTTTTTTACCCATTGGACGCCTATGAATGTTAGCATATGATTAATTACAATGTACTAAATTTTACTCTTTCACCACGAAATTTTAAGGTTACTAAGATTTCAATTATAGATTATTTTCCTTTTGCAATTTTATCACATTAAAATTCCAAGTCAAATATTTATTTTAGTTATTTTTTATGGAATACGAAAATGAAAAATATAATAATATACATTTTTATAATAATATTATATTTTCACATATTAATCGAAATTAAAATATTCAAAAGTCGAAATGATTAACTTATGCATAGTCAATGTTTTTTTAATTATTTTTGAGTTTTCGTTCTATTTTTTTAAATCAAGTTTCCAAAATTAAAATTAAATTACATATTTTGACTTCTGGAAAGTCTATTTTTCATATTCGAGTCTATAAAAAGCTATACAAGTAATTGAAAGGCAAGAATTCATCGGTATACATATCTGACATGAATGATAAAACAGAAATAGATTGAGAATGCTTACGGAAGACTGATGACCTCACTAAAGAAAAGAACTTTCGGATGGGTATCAGGAAATATACAAAGACAATCAACTCGTCGAAGGCCGAACGAATAGATACAGATGAAACGGGCTACTTATTTAGTGGGTATAAAAACCTTAACCATTTTCTTGCTCTTTTATATATATTGTTGTTTTATCTGTCCATTATTATGCTCAATGGAGGATTTGTGTTATAGGTGGCCATATATAATAAATGAAGATGTATTTGTCTTTCTTCATAAATGTATATTATATTATAATTAAATGTACAATAACTAAGTTGATTTATAATGAGCTTTACACATTAATATATTAAACAAGGTATATTGTAATACCTAGTTTAAACCTATGTTACCGAGGTTGAATATCACTAATATCTTTTGAAGAGTTAGTTAGTGGATTTCTATTGATTGTTAGTTGCTAATAGTTGGATATTTTGATACTGTTGCAAACATTGAGTAGTCAATTACCCGGAAGAAAATAAAAAGACATTTAAAATGTCATTTTCAAACCTCTTTTTTCGGTTTGTATTTTTTAATATAGAAATATAAACCTTCAAATTTATATGCCACTAAATAAACTTTTTATTAATTAATTTTACCATTCTTCAATAACTCAAAATTGATGTAGGTAAATAAAAATATAAAAAGAAGGTCGCAAGTTACCTTTTATAATATAGGTGCACCCTCAAAGTTCTCTACCTAGCAGCCTGTATATTTTTATACAAGAAATCTATAGTAAATTATATATACAATCTAATTTGTTTTTATTAAATGATTTCTGTCAAAAATATTACAGAAATAAGTAGTATATAGACGTGCTTATATCTAGCATCCTGTTCGTATATTTCAGACTTTATTTTCAAGTTGTATCTAAGCTACGGATCATAAAGCAATTCTTCTATGAGCGTATACTTAGCTATACATCTACTAGTAGAAATATGTAAGGGAAACCAGGGCTAATGGTCTTAAGGATTTTTATTTTATATTTGCACTTTTTTATGAAACATAATTTTGTTTATATACAGTGTAGTTTATGTTTTCACTAATAAAAATATTTTATGATGATACCTATGCGTTCCTGCATACGATGTGAAATATTAAATTACATTTTTATATAACTTTGAAGATTTGACTACAAAAGGTGTTAACATTTATAATTTTTTCTTGGTTTTGAGATGTAATCTGAATAGAGTATTCGCTTCGGCACGAAATTCCTAAGAGGAAATGTTCTAACACACAGTCAGACGTTTTTTTCATCAAAATCACATATTATGTAACAGTTGTAAAAAACTAAAAAAACAATTGGAAAACTTTTAATAAGTAGTTAATAAAATAAGCTTCCTTTCCTCTACTTGTTTATAAATATCATCATCCTTTTTATTTTGGTTACCAAACGTTTTCCATATTATTTATGAAAGTTTCAAGGTGAAAAAAGCGTAGATAAACAAGCCTGCTGTAAAATTATGGATGATTTAATGTTTTTTATGGCAACCTGCAAAAGGGTTTCTGTGATAAATGTAAATGGACGAAAGAAAAATTTTTAATAACTTTTTTATGCATGAAAAGAACAGGGAAAGTGAGTTTTTGTCATGGAAAAACAAGGGTAGATTGTGGAAATAATGAGAGCGTTAATAAGGTGAATTATGTTTGCGAGTAAAGGAAATATATACAAAAAGTATACTTGTTTATGTTCCGCTTTCTACGAATTTGGTTATTTGTATTTTTAATCTTGTTAAGAATTCAAATCCGAGTCAGATCGTTTTTTCTTATATATTTATTTTGTTTAATTAGATCGAATATATTTCCTTGAATTGTTGTTTATATGCTACTTTTTTAAAGGTATTTTTTATACAAGAGTAATGAACAAATAAATGTGTAGTTGGTTTCTTTGCAAACGTTTTTTTTTTTGCTTTATAAAGTTTAAAAAATATACAGTACGTATATAAGTATGCTATATTAAAACATATTAAACAAATAAAATAATTTAACATTATAAGAAAATCTTTTAATAAAAAAATTATAGATTGGTAGGTACATGAAGCTTGATCTTCTGAACCTCATTTTGAAAACGACACTTACACTCACTTGGGTACAAGAATATTCTTACAGTATTACAATATAGATTCTCGGAAGAAATCTTTGCTGTCAGAGACACCAAAGGATATATTGAAGTGATTTTCACAAGATGCATTAAGCTTGGATGTGATCACGATAGGACACGTCAACCTGTACGAGAAATTGTGCCAAGAAGGACCAGGTTGAGTTCAATTTGTGTCAACGATATAATAAAATTGATGCTACAGGCTATTGCTGGTTTTTTATGTCCTCGATCATTATCATTATCGGTTTGCAGTGAATTAGGCGTGACGGTTCACAGATAACGCTCAAGTAGATTTATACGATGTTGTATCGGTGGAAGAGATTGATTAATCGATGTTTTATATTATAAGGTTTTTGTGGAAGTAGTTTTTGATGAAATTTTGATTTTGAATTATACAGAATATGACAGAGAGAAAGGATATGATACATAAAAAAGTGCGATAGTTATGAGAAAATATTTGTTTGGAATTATTTTTATCTATAAAATACTTTTTTTTGAATGCTTTATTCTAGTCGTAAAATTAAAAAACAAAAGTTAATTACAATATCATTTTATTTTCTACGTGCAAACTATTTTACAAAACAGTTTTTATATCGTTACAATAAGTTAATATTTTATCAAACTGTGGGTCCTTTTTTGAACAAATCTCTGATTGTTTGGCGGGAAAATATAATTTGAGTATTTTAGATTTCTTAAAAATGTATATATAAAACCCAAATTATTATGTGATATTTCTTACATCAAGATACTTACAACTGGAAAAAATATTTTATATGTTAATTGTTGTTCAATTATATATATATAATTATAGGTATATAATGCTAGCTATTATTTAGATATGAAAACACTTTAATTATTTCTAAGAATTTTTTTTATCACATTCGTGACATTTTTATAACGAACAATTTATCTCCAAACAAACATTCTTTGAAGTTATGAAGGCATGAAAAGAATGTTTACAACAAACCTCATTAAAAGTTTCAAGTACGATCAACTGACAGGTGATTAGGTTTGTACAAGGTAGATATTAATACAGAAAAGCTAATATTTATCACTAAATATTACTTCTGTTATAATTGTCATTGTTATAGATTAATTGAATCTTGTAAACGCCTTAATTGTATATATAGCATACAGTTTTTTTTAATCTCTTTTAACTAACCATCGGGCTTAGCCCCATAGCCAGAAAATTTTGATTTTATCTGTTTTCTTTTCGATCTTTTAATTTCTGTTTTTCGTCTTTTGTTTTTATTTTTATTTTTTCTACTTTGTTTTATTTTATTTTATTTTTATTTATTTTTTCTGTTTCTATGAAATGATATGATATAGCATACAGTTAAAATGCTTTAAAAATATGTTATTTTGTGAAGAAGATTAGGTTGAGAATAATAAGAAACGAATGTTCAGATACAATTAAATTAAATATGATTTTTCGAATATAAAATACCTGTTGCAGGTTTCTATAATTTAAATTAACCATTCTACAGAATATGAATTGCTTGAGCTCTCAAGGAAGCCGCTATAGGATAGGTTAATACAAAATTCATATTTAGGGTTCCGAAGAAATTCTATTAATCTCACTTTGTTGTCTGTCCGTCCTTTTCAGTAAAATATCTCGTAAACTATATAAGCTAGAAACTTGAAATTTTTATTGAACATGTAAAATGATGACTTCTAGTAAAAGATACCAAGGCATATGGCATATAAAAATGTATAACCAAACCAGTGGAATTTTTCTAAATAAAAAATGTCGCCTGCAAGGGGCTTTAAAGCAAATCCAAAAAATAAAAAAATGTATACTAAGGCGTGTGGGATGTCAAAATCAAATCAATCAAAGATCTCAATCAGTACAATTTGACCCTATTTTATATATTATATTAGCTCGAAAAATCTGAAAAAAATGGCGACAAGTCTTTGCTAAGACTACCAACGGCAAATACTAAAGTCAACAAATAGGGAGGGGCGTCATATAATTTTTTTTTTATATCTAGGAAAGTGGATTGTCAAAACTATGCTCAAAATGAGACCCAGGTGTTTTGGGCTTAAAGATTGTTTTTTTTTTTTGATAGTCGCATTTCTTTTTGTCGAAACGTTAATCTTCGACAGAGTAGGACACAGTATATAACCCATCTAAAACAACAAAATAAAATAAGACCAAGAACTAGTCAAAGAATATTATCATGTGATGTACACATATTTTTGAAACCGTCATTCATTTCGCTAATTAGTTTATAACACTAACAATAGTTTCATCGCTCGAAGAGAAAGCATTACGTTGTTACGTCCTCAATTCCGTAGTGCATTGCAGTGTTTGATGCAGCAGTCTGCAAGCAGTGCGGAAGTGAGGATGTGCTTCTGTCTCGTCGCCGGCCTGGCGGAACACTCGGAGCGTCCGCCCGGAAAGTTACTTCTACGTGCACGGAAAACTACTGTGCGCAATATGTATGTGTATCTATATGTGTAGTTGGTAGTTGGGTGCATACAATGTTGAATTTGAGTAAAAAAGGCTTCTTTTAGAGATCATGAAGTTGTAGAATCGTAATAAACTAAGTTTAAATACAAAGTTTTTTTATGGTTTCTTAACCCTCCAGTGGTAGCGCCCTATCTCATGATATTAACAATATTTAGTTATATATATATACTTAAATTAATACAGAAATGAATATATTACGATAAAACTTATTATTTAAATTAACCGCTAGTGAGAAAAATTGTAAATGTAGCATCCTCCATCACTAAATTATTTTGAAAATATAATTCTTTGAGTCACCACTACAAGGTGAAATTACATGACACTGTTAAATCTATTTTATATTTCAAATAATACATTAAAATCCTGATTATTTGAATTGAGGTAATCCGAATTAAAAAAAACCCAGATAATCGAAAAAGTACAATGAAATATAATATTTTGTTATCCAAATAAAACTTTTATAATGTGTAAATGATTGTTTTTAATTCCATTAATAAGTGTCTTTAAATTATTGGCTCATTCTCACTCCCATAACGATAACCCAAGCATTTGCCTAAATGGGCTAATGAAAAAGTATGTTAAGCCACAAGTATTCATTTCTGTTTGTGATTAACGAAACAGTGCTCTTAATATATCAAAGTATTGATAAATACTTGAAATGCATATACAGTAAAAAAAAGTAAGAACATTTTTTGTAATAGTTGATTGTTTTCAAATATTCATTTGTTATTTTGATTGTTGTTATTGTGATTTTTGTTTAACAACATTTGTTTTTCATGGCATACTTAAATGTTTGTAATAAAAAAATTTATAAATATCACTAGTATTTTAGTACTTTGACTTATTTTCGAAAATAAAGATGACAAGTTACATATCGTTGTAAAGTAGATAAAAAAACGGTTAAATATGCTATAGTCAACTTAGTGGCCAAAAAGAAAAATGAATGTTAGGGCTTTTAACTCGGAAACTAAAAGTGATATAAAAATTCTAAATTCACCAATCAATTCTATACAAAAAGTGCTTTTAGAAACCACAAACAAAAGGTCTATATCTACTTTGATAAAAAAGTTATAGCCATTTAAAGAAATTTCGAATTTTCAGTTTTTTGGGTATACCACCTCAACCACATAGAATTATTAATATTTTTGGATGTAATAATACTCACCCCTACAAATAATTCATCTCATTTAACCGAATCTGTATCTGTTACTGTTTAGGAAATCCTCATGCATTTCACGCGTATCATAAATAAAATAATAAACATAAAAAATGATTAGTTTTTTAAATATAAGCATCAAAATTTCATCGTGTGTGAAGGGTTAAATACGTCAATGTATCCCAACAATAGAACTCGTTATAAAAAAGTGTGAAAATATAAAAACCGTAACAAATAAACTCCGTTGAACCGATAAATTTGAATAATTTTAATGTCGCATGGTGATAAAGTATTCCGGCGAGACCCCATAGCAAAACGGGCCATATTTTAAAAAAAGCCAACCTATACACAGTTTTACACATTCTATTCATCGAACTGAAATATTACGACAGAGGACGATTGACAAAAGTTCTAATAAACTCTCGAAGGAGATCATAAATAACAATGCGTAGACATGTACCAGTCAACGCACTATAAAATTAGGTGTGGGGGATCTCATCGCCATCGATTCATCCCTCGTGTTTAATCATCGACCATTTCATCGACGACTATAAAACTTATTAAGTATTTATCTATTGAGTAGTTAACATTTTAAATATTTATTCAATTTGTAAAATTCAATTTTTATTAGTTCTTTTCGAAATCAATATTTAGATAGAAATATCTAATTTGATCTTTCCTGAATCCATTCTGACTATTTTTGCCATGATGTTTATGTGTCTGCCTGTAATTCAAAAACACAGAATAAATAAATAAATAAAAATAATATATAAAATAAATTAATATTTAAGATTAATGTTTGTCTTGGAAGAAAACCTATTTTTTACAACCGGAAATGGATGTTTGTTTTGTCAATTTTTGAATTTTTTCGAATGATTTTTGAAATAGTGCAAATTAAAAAATATAGTTTGAATAAGTATTATAGAAAATAACATTTTCTATACTTTATGTCCCATTTATTTTTTTCATCTTTTAACATTTAGCCAAAATGATACACGTACACAGTCGTACTCATTGTCAGTACAGTATGGCAAAAAATTTGTTTGACTTTCCTTTCTTTCTACCAAATATAAATGTAGCTATGATTCATCTTATCATCTTCCTTCATAAGAAAAAAATCAAAATAAATAAACGCAATTAAATTATTTATATTGGCGATTAACAGAGTTGGCGATAAAACGAACTAGACCCTAAAAATTCAATACCAGCCTACTTTTTTATTTCTTTTCAAGTTTCATTTCACATTCACAAAATAACTTTGTCATGCTAGTACTTGCTCTTTTCCCATGATCGACTTTCCATGTCTTCTTATGTATGTATGTTACAAAAGTCTATCAAACACGCTGGAAAATTGAGTGCGTCTAGGGGGGTATGTGTATCTACGTCAGAGATCAAGAGATGTTCATCTTTAAAATGGGATAGACAACGCTATACTTTTCAGCAATAGGATATGTATGAAAAAAATATTTTAATCGAATATCTCGTGCTATCATAAACGAAATGATTTTAAGATGAGAAGCTACAATAATTAACATAACTTTGCTTAAGTATTTTTAGCAAAGAAAACAATAAATTATTTAAATTTGAATCAGACATGGACGCATGAGTAGTTTTTTTCACACGAACGAAATATTTTAGCAACGCCCCCTTACTCACGGTTATAAAAAAAATTTACAGTAGATCGAGGATGTAATTTTAAACAAAAAACTTCATATGAACATGTGTCCGGAAATTCTTTGTGAGGGAGCGCAGTCTTTTTTTGCCCAACATTAGTGTTTATTTAATATCTAGAGAACCTATTTTGAGAAGACAATTAAATATACTATAATCAATTATAACACATTTCTGGTCATAAATAACTTTATACCTATCAAAAAGGCTGTCGAACTCAAATTTTTGCATTTTTAAAGTAAAATGTTTAGTCTGACCGCCGTTTTGAAAGGTATACAATTATTTTTGGTTAAAATAATAAAAAACAGGTTGTAAAAAATTTAATTATCTGTTTAAAATGAGAAAGACGGAGATGATTGAACATTCCGTTCATTAGATACAGAGTGTTTACAAAATCCTTGTAAAACAAAACTTTGGGCCCTTGGTTGAGGGTGTTCCGAAGCAAATTTTGCTAGGGAGTTTTCAGGAAATATACATCTGGACATGTTCTAATCACTGTTAAAATTTGGCACCTCATACATTTTTCCAAATTTTACACCAGTAAAAAATTCTACGTTGCCTGGACTAATGTTAGTTTATAACAGCAATTATCTTAAAAATACAGTACTAATGTTCGTTTTCACATAATATATTAAATACTTCTTTACTTTAAGCAGTAATTGGTAACATGAATATATAGTTTATATTTTAATCAAATAATTTACATCGTTTGAATAGCATTCCCAACTCCATTCTAATAACAATTTACAAGCACTGCAATGATGAAAATGGGAATCATTGTACAACGTACACAGGTGAAACATCGTGTCAACGTTAGTAGTAACATGCCGAACATAGTGTATGCAAGTATACATAAACAAAACGCGATTTGTAAAATGTGTCTCGAGGTTTTCCCCTACAACATCAGGTTTCTAGATTGCAACAAGCAGATGCTATATGTACTGTGGAAAATCTAATATTGTTCAGGATTTGCTATTTAAAATATTTACGAGTTTCTCTAGTTTCAATGTAGCACATGTTTATGCAAATCACTGCAGGTAATAGTACTTATCTACTTTAGAACTTTCAAGTTTTGTGTTTATCTTTTTTCTTATTACTTATAGCAAAATTCTTATTTATTAGATTATTTAGAGGCGTTCACAAGTCAAATCGCTCATTTGCTGTAACTAAAAAACTGAGTTGTTTATACAAGAAAACCCGTTCATACGTGTACTTTATACAGCAAGTACGACATATCTGAGCTCCTTTAACTAACTACGAGAGAGCATAAATATATTTGAAAATTATCATATAAAGTTATAGGTACCAATTCAAAACTTTAAACGTGTCTCCTGAAAAATCACAATTTTCGAGTTATGACGTTGTTGCAGCAAATGAGTGATATGTTCGGTATTTAAAAGAATTTGCGGGTTATTATATATAAATGACAGCCCACTGACAGTTCTAATAAACATGGTTTCAATATTATACATTTATTACCATTGCTCTTAAATACCGAGCTAATTCATAACAGATTAACACCTCGCACATAGCGTTATTACGACATTAGTTTTTTGCGAATGTTAATGAAAAATTTACCCATAGTGCACATACTATAATCAAGGAATATTTAGTACTTTCTCAAACGTCGAGTTGACCTTTTCTCATCTATTTAAAAGACGATAAAAACTACTAGTTAAAGCGATTTTAGTTACAATAAAATTTAAATAGAATTATTTAAAAAAAATTAAATATTGTACGATCTACGTATTTTCTGAAAATTATTCCTTTTCTTAAATAAAAATACATATAAACAAATCAATATGACTTAAAAAAAATTCAATAAAGAGTACTAAAGAAATTTAACTAATTTTAAGTACACAGTTTTTATTAAAATTAATCTTTTGTCATTTAGTTAACTAGTTGTGATGTTTGTAAGTAACATAGGTATGTATTTGTGTGGTATCTTACCTGTTAAGAAAAACTTTTTAATAAGATAAATATCTTGTAGAAAACCTTGAAATATAGAATATCATTTACCTTATTTTCTTCGAATGATTATTTTTTTACGTATAGTAAAATTTATAATCTAATATAAATTCATAGATTTTGAAGAATATTTATATAACATAAAAAAATTACTGTTATCAGTTTACGTACAAATAAGATTGTAGGTCACATAAATTAAATAAGAAGATTTTTTTGACATATAATGTGGGTAGAAAGAAGTATTTTCAAGTGTACTTACCGCTCTTTATATAGACTTACCTCGCTTTTTATGTTCGTTAATGATGCATGTGTATATAATATTTGACTTGGACTGGACATATATGTTTAAAAAACCCGATGTTATGAATAAACTGAGTATATAAAATCATTTTAAAATTAAATTAAACATAATATATTTGGGTACATATGAAGTCTAACCCAATTTTGATTTTAATTATTTAGAAAAGGTACTCTGATATGCTCTAATACAATTATAAGTTGAAATTTTGCCGCGAAACTTTCCGTTGTTGTCCATATAAGCGTAATTTTGACATGTTACATGGAAACATCATCAATGTTGTTTGATTTTATTTACACTATACAAAAAAGTCGGTGTGTTCTGTTCAATTATCTCTATATATAAAAATGAATGTTCGTTTGTATGAGGCTTATAGACTCGGGAATTACTGAACCGATTTCAATGCGGTGTTAACCAATAGTTAGATAATTTTTCTGTGCAGTATCGTGGCTATTAATATTTTATGAAAATCTAAGATTTAACATCAAAAGAATAAAAAATCTTTATCAAGCCGTGTTTTGTTTCCATGATGTCATAGTATACTGTTATTAAGGTATATAAAAACATATTACCTACAGAATATAGAATTATAAATAAATCTATAATTTACGGTTTCAATATTTTATTATATTAGTTTAGGTTACTACGATCACGTCTACTTCAAATATATATTTTGTCAAACAATTGGATGATTTTGACATATTATTATGTTAACAATTGAATATTTTGAAATACCTATATTGATTGAAAATTGAAATATAAGGTAAAATATCGAAATTGATTATTAACCGCGAGTTGTTTTTTTCTGACTTCATGAAATTTACACAAAATATACATCTAAAACTATCCAAATTAATAAAATATTCAAACCGTAATTATAGAATTTTTTATTCCATGGCTACTATATTTTTGTGATGTTTTTATATAAATGGCAGTTATATGCTGTGACATCATGGAAACAAAACACGACTTGATAAATTTTATTTAGTCTTTTGATGTTAAAAACAGAAAAAAACCGCATTGAAATCAGTTCAATAATTTCCAATTCTATAAGCCTCATACAAACGAACATTTATTTTTCGATCTTGGAACGGAATAAAAAAATAAATGGTTTGTATACACCTAAAAGACCATTCTCGTTAAATATGTATATTAACTATCCGTACTTGCGAGTGTTTATTGTATCTAAAATAAATCACAACAGAAGAATTCTACAAGTTAATAATAGTGCAAAGTTCCCAATACTTTTACGACCTCATGTGTCAGGGAAACACAAATTTCCAACCTTTTTTCTCGTTGAATATCTTTATTGACATATGGTGTCTACTCCGTTAGAAATAGGTCCAGTGTCCTTGGCAACCTAAGCAAGCCATTTGAATAATGGAATCCGGGGTGTGTCTCATTTCAAAATGCGTCTTCGCCATTTTATTGTATTCGTGTAAGAATGAGGTTTCTTTTACACAGCGTATCATATTACTATATCACTTGGGATGATTCTTCGGGACTTATTAAAAATATTTCTTGTCTTTTATATTCAGACGCAGATAAATTGTTATGAGGAAATATTTTTTTTATAAATTAATTACGTGTATACCCTACATTTCGTATCTTTTTTATAATGTTTTACGCTTTTCATTATTCAAAAGTTTTTCTTGTTATCGTGGGTGCTTTATTAATATTACTTTACTCTTATTTTTAATTATAAAACGAATGAACAAATATTTTAGAGAGCCAGGTAAGTCACGTCTTGTCTTGGTTTTTAAAACACAGCATCGTTTCAGCCTCGTATTTTATGTATTTAATTTTTTTTTTTTAAATGTAACGAATCACGTGATATTTGCTTTAATTATTAATTTAGAGATTTATAACAAACAGTTGATTTTCACTAATAATTGACTCTCAACGAGATTTATTTAGTAAAATTAATATCGTCTCAGTCTCGTTTCATTGAAATTTCACTGCCTCGGCGTGAAGCCTTACTTGAATCTAAGAACAATCGTAAATAATAATTAAAATTATTTATTAATTGTGTTTAGTTTCAATCGAAGTTTCGTGGATATTTTAGTATAAAATATATAATGATAATGAAACAATAAAACAAAAGTTTTATTGTTAAAAACTAAATGTTAGTATTACCTCATTAATACAAATCATAAATATATGTACATATATACGAATTGATAAATAGACAATAATTAACAAAAAACACATATCTCTAAATTTCTAAATGACACGATATGTAAATAATGTGATATCTTAATTTCTTTGAAAATGAGAAATCGTAAATTTCGGCATGTATTTTGGCCGAAGAGAACATAAATTCCAATGAATAGAGTAATTAGTACAAATAATTCTATTGAAAGAAGCTATAATAATATCTCCTTTGCTCGTATCCCTGAGAGTTATGAAGGTACTTAATTAAATTTTAAAGCTGGGAAATTCTCGCGCTCGTAATTTTGAACGCAAAGTGATATTTTTGAAATGCGAACATGAAATATTGTTCCCCGTATTAATTTTCATGTATATACAACATTCCATGTGACATTTTTTTGTCGTTTGGATATTAAAAATATTTTTACTTTGGTGACTCAAATAATGAATGAAATATATCATGTGGTATTTGTATAAATAATTAGTCGTATTTTTTGTAAATGAATGTAGATAAAAGAAACAAATAGGTTTAGTTTTTTTCTAAATATAAATATATTTGGTTTAAAACAATCAAAGAAAAAAATCTCAGATGTATCTTTAAACAACTAATTTTACTTGTTGAACTTTGACTTAATGTTGGTTTGAAGAAGGAAATTTTTTTGATAAATTCAGTCCTTGAAAGATCTGATTTCTTATTTAAATCGAATTTATATTTCACCTTTCACTAAAAAGGAGGATGTTGATAGAGGTCTGTTCGGGTCTGCACCAATATTTAAAAGTATCAATATTTTTCTATGCAAATTGAACATTTCATAGTACATACATATTATACATACCTACATGTTTATTTTACAGAACCAAACAATTTTGCTGAAAACATAAAATATTTGGTTCACTCGAAAATATAAGTATATTTAACTCAACCAAATATTTATACCTACTAATTAAAAATTTAAAAGAATATTTGTTTAATATATGTAACCCACATTGTTGATTATTTGGATCTTAACCATTCATTTTCGTTTAATTTTATTACGATAAGTATATAAATCCAATTTAATATTTTTCAGTGTAGTATATGTAAACGTAAAAATAATTCAATATCGAAGATACAAGAAGCTTTGTGATCGTTTTAGAAAATGAGACAAAAAAATTGCTCTCCGATTCCAAAATTTTAAATTGATCATTCCGTTTCAAGTCAAGACAAACACTTTTCCAATGTTTTTATTTTAATATTCATTCCAACTCGTCAATATCAAATAAATATTAACGCGTAGAAGTAATAATTACACAGTTAAATATATATTTTATTAAAATTTCGGATATACTTGAATTATTAAATATGACAATTTTTTATCCATGCTATAAAATAGAGTAACAAGATCTTCTTAAAATTTAAAACGAACAGAACTAAAAAAACTGTGGGATGAAAATCCAACGCCTCTCATAAAAACACCTCATTCCATTTCCTCAAGACACTGTGAAACACAATTACCATATTTAAATAATTCTGCGACGGTACGTATACATACATACCATCCGAAGAACAATATTACAAATTTCTAAACCGCGGTGGTGTGTTTAAGGCGGCTGAAGAACTGATATTTTATGCAACATTTGCTATCCCGCTTGCTTCGCAACGTACGAAAATGAAATTATATTGCCGGCGATATCTACGCTCACACAGCGGATCAAGTCGTCGTCTTCGGGTGGATTCGTACAGCGTGCTAGATCAACCTAACTGCAGAGTTGGTACAAATTTGCTAGACCTCATTGTTGTTATCAGATCGGCTTACACAAAAGATCGTTGTACTGATCTTTTCGAGTGTGAAGAGTTAGTTAATAAAATTCTCTATATGTTGACGTGTTATTGTTTATTTTACACTTCGACAGATTATTATACAGGATGATTCATCAATGTCGTGCAAAACTAAAAATTGGGAAAAATATCTTAAGCAAAACATTTTATGTTAGGGAGCTATGCTTTCGCTGACTTTTTGATAGGAAATTTTGTGATTCATAAGAAGGCATTTTTTTATATATGCTTAGTTATCGCTACGTAAGCCGTAACAGGTAAAAACATATCATTCATTTAACTTTGGCAATAATTATTTATAAATTTTTTAAACAATTGCGCATTGTTTCATATATGCACAAAATGACCCAATGAATAAACCTGCACCAACTATAATATTTTTTTCACATAAGAATTAATGCAAGTGATTTTTATAATTGCACGGGTCTATCTTTTCTTAAATGGAAAAAAGGTACAAACATTGTTATTTTTTACAAAAAAATATCCATAGATGTAGATTAAAAGAAAAAAAATTTACAAGGTATTAAACAAAATTAAAGACGTAGGTACATAGATTTCTGATTAAAATAAATAAGATTTCAACACGGGTTTTTAAACCAATCCTTTTATACATTTCAGCGATTCCTAACATCACAAACATAAATGAGTTTTTGGGATATTTCTTGATCGCCGCATTATCAAGTTTGCTGTGAAATTAATTAATTTGATGAAACTTTTTTTGTTTATTTTAGTTAGTACTATACACCTTTAGGATTGCTGTTATGTTTAAACCCTGTATAGTGTGTATAGTGTTATTCACGTATAAGGAAAAAAGTAATTTTTCCCATGTTAATCAAATGGAAAAAGACTCGGTTTGCGCCGTTCATATAGGTTTAATCTACGAGTCTGAAATTTTGGCACAATTAAGGACTGAAAAAATAAAAATAAAAAATAAATTAAAAAACACCCTAATGTACATATTGTTTATGCATTATGCATGCTATGTAATACATAATGTATATATAGGAAATGTTCGGTGTCACTACAAAGTCTACATGAATCTTCATATAACAACTGACATTGATTTCGATATGGTGCATACGATCTTTCATATTCGTTTTCAACAATCTCCCGTCACAAATGTCATTCTTGGTTATCAGATCTAACTGACTTTTATACTGTCCAATCTCGTCGTCTCGAGTTAAGATTTACAATACTTATATCTTTTGGTGGAATTGTAATCCTCTTGGATATTTTATATTGAAAACTTTCTTTGGAATTATTAAAATCGCCTAACGGATTTTGTGCTCCATTACTTTTCCAATATCTCATCTTATGCGGTAACAGTATTTGAATTATAGTTTTATCTATTAGATAGAAGTGAACTATTAACATTTGAAATATGAAACGGATTACTTTTATGCATTTGAGTTGAGTGAATTTAAAATATACGTAGTTTTAAATAAATGTTTCTTAGCTCTTTTATCTTTTAATTTTATCTTGATATTCTGCATTTAATTTTCATCTTTCAAGTTTAAATTAAAAAATTTAACGGATGATATTTTTTCCTTAAATCCTTGGCAAATAACACAACGTTACAACGTCGCCACGCCGATCTTGAAAATTCAAACAGTGTAAATGAATAAACCTGGAACTTTAGCCAGTATCATAACGCGATGCTGGCTAACGTAAAAATATTTAAAATTAAATATTTTGGTATTTTTTTCAACAGCTATTAAATATGAGTAATTACTGATTTTTTTAATAAGAATATTAATATGTGTTTCCCATGTTTTTAAATCAATATGTATTCCTAAAAAAATTATACTATTGACTAATTTTATATTATTTTTTGTTAATACTATTTCATTTAAATAAAACTTTATAAATTGCGTCTTATTTACATTCAATTTTAAACTATTTTTATCGAACCAATCAGATAAGTCAGTCATTGCCATTTTAATATTATTAAGTAAAAAATTATTTTCAAGAGTGTTAAATATGATTGATATATCGTCTGCATGCATAGTTATTTTGTTGTTTATTATTTTTTTATTCATATATATTATAAATAATAAAGAACCTAGAATTTATCCTTGTGGTACACCTTTATGTTATTTTCGAAAAAGTGTCAGTCATGTTATTGTTTATCATCTGTTTAATTTTAACTATTTTTAAGGTTTTAAATAACTTATCTTAACGGATAACAAATACTCAATTAATTCACCATCTGTTTTTATTTTGACACACATTAAAGGATTTTGTCGGCGCATGTTACCCTAACCACACTCTAACTGCTTGTCAGAGAGAGATGGGTTTCATCAATATTCGTTAGTTGCGTACGAAATCCTAACTTTTAAAAACATGGCTAGAGGTAAAGAGGGTTAGATAGCTATTTCTTATTTTAAATGTTATCATGTCAAACTGTACTTGATATGAAACGAAATATAGGTATAGTGAGCTATCTGGAAAAATTATGAAGAAGAAAAAATATTATTAAATCGGTATAATGCTTAGTTATTACATTAGTTAATTCAACGATCAATTAATACTCCGTTATATTTTAATGTAGTCCAACATTAGACTATTTTAAACAAGGAAGTTTATAAAATAACTAGATACTAACAACACATGAAGCATGTAAAAGATTCATTAAAAACATATTATCAATTTTAGTATTAAATCTGTAAGTTCGTTCTGTACAATGTACAATTTATTTTAGTCGATACCGATGTCGTTTAATATAGGTAAAATAATCAGTTCGATAGTTATTATAATTTTGATCTGTTCGTCGGAATTGGGAAACCGTGCAGAAGTGCTAATTCTTATTAAAAGATTCAATACTGGAAAATTCGATTTATAATAAAATAAAACTTTTGCTCATAGCGAAATTGATATAAAAAAATATTACCCACGCATAAACTCACATCAAAACCTTGAAATGTGCTGGAAAAAGATTATCTTAACACACTCGAGAAACAGCTGATATTTATATTTATGTCTTTCTGTTCCGGGACGATAGTCATGAATTGTGACAACTGAAAAATCATTTTTATTTATAACGCAAATTTATATTATCCTCGCCGAATATTTATTACTGATATAACACAGCGAACGTTAAGGAATGGGTGGGTTTTGTGCGCAACAACAAATATCTTTAATAGTTTGTTGTATTTCACATTTTGTTGTGTTGCAGATTTTTAACTGATAATGAAAATAAATATATACTGCTTTTGGAAGATATGTATAACTGCATTCATTTGTTTTTGTGATGAAAATTGAGTTAGGAGAATTATTTGAATATCTATGTATAATATTAATTTCTCAGTATTAAATTGAAAGTTATATTTATATATGTATAAGATTAGAATTTCTCCACGTCTATTTAAACAACGGTGCATGCCTGCACGACTGGCTACTCTAAAAACGTAGACACCTCAGTGTTATGCCATTGGTTATCCATTTCATTATTTTTTACTAAAAAATATTGTTTATAAAATTTTCGTAATTAATATATAGACAAAATATCAAATTTCTTAAGATGTGTATTTCCTAATTATTAAATATCATTCGTTGGTTTAATTACATCACATAACAACTTTCTTTTATTTTTATACATAAATATATTTATTATATGTAGTAAAATCTAAATTGTAAATTTTCCTTAGTTCGGGCCTGATGTAAACCAACGTTAATATAACCTAAATTAATTCTTGTATTTTTTCTTTTCTAAAAGTGAAAGTCGCATCAAAATAGGTTAGAGTTTTTTTGTAAAGTTGGAAAAAATGAAAAGTCAGAAAGGAAGGAAAACATAATAATATACAAATTTTTAAATCGAAATGAATCATAAAAATTAACGTCAATACAATAAACACAAAAGTGAAATACAATATAAAATGTTATTATTCAAAAGAATTATTTCATTTCACCAGTTTTGAAAATTCTATTCACATCGACACTAATTGTCGGTTCTTTCCCCGTCACCAAATAATTCAAGTCTCTCCAGTGGATGCTGTATGCAAATAAAACCATTAAACTAACCTCCAGCTAAGTAATTGGCCGACGAATAATACATTAAGTTTGTTTGCTAATACACATTCGACAAATTAGTATGTAATAAGTAATTTACAGCAGAATACTTTACAATCCTTAAGGGAATTTTCACATCAATGCAGGATTACGTTATTTGCGAGTGTGTAGACATAATTAACAAGTTTAATTGTGCATAATATAAATAAATTATAGTCACTATTGATGGTATTAAAATATTTGTCTTTAGAAATAAAAAGGTAGATAGAGTAAATACATACGGAAAAAATCAACGAACAGACTTAATATTAGAGTAAATTGAAACCGACATACATACGTATGTATATATGTACATATATTCACTTGTGCAATCGCGACTATTCTGGGAGTGTAGATGATTACACGTCTGTAGAATTAAATTTACTGCGCAATTAGTCTTTAGTATACAATGAAAATGAATTGACGTGAAATTAGCTCCGGATAAAGCTGATTGTGAGTTTTAAATCGCGTGGGATACTTCACTTATAATAATATTTAATTAGTGGTAGATATGCCATCATTTGAATAACTAGCAAATAAAAATATCGATTTTTGCACAAATATATATTGAGATTTTTCAGAGGAGGGTTTTTTTTATCTTGTATAAGTATTATTAGTTCGTGATCAGTAAAGGTTAGTTAGAGCTAAAAATTTTTTATATGAGACATTTTTGTTTGTTTGTTCAATAGTTTTAAATAATATATTTATTTGTTTATGAAAAATATGTAATATATACTTGTTATTAAGAGAAATGATATATTCAAACAAATATAATAATATTCAAAAGAAATAAAAAATACATGGTGTATTTATAAAAAAATACATAAATGTACACGGTAAAAATTTTCGGTAATATTACATACTTTCTTTTGTAAAAAACTACTATACTTTATATGTAAACTGTAAAATTACATACATAATATATGAAAGTTACAGAAATTATGTAATTTCACAAGAAAAATTATGTAATATTACATTTTACATATAATATTTGTAATAATACATATTTTTTGTACAATTACATAGTTTTTATTGAAAAATACATATTTTATACGGAATATTTGTTAACACATACATTTTCTGTATAAATTTACATAGTTTATATGCAATGTTATTTATTTATACATATAAATTATGTATATTACATTTTACATATAATATTTGTAATAATACATATTTTTTGTACAATTACATATACATTATGTAATGCTATTTACTTATATGTACATATAAATTATGTATTTAATTATGTATATAAGGTTGGTTTATTTGCTACATATAATTGGTTTTATTCTTCGTATATAAATAATATTATTTATAAATTTATAATAAACCTAGCTATGCCTGCGGCTTCGCTCGCGTGGACTACGAAATTATTGTTTAGGATTTTTGAAAAATATGTATACTTGAATTAAAAATGTTAGTTATGTGGTATCGCGGTATGTTAAAACGATTTAGCAAATCGTTTCCCACGGTTGCAAAATTCATATATATAATAACATCATAAATAAAAGAAGTGTGGTTGTACCTTTGTCTTATGAACACATTTACAGTAAGTATTATTCCCTTATATTCTTTTTTCTCTTTCTATCACTAATAGGTACATATATTTAATAGATATATTTTGTCGGCTAAAGCATACAAAGAATGAGCGCTTGGGAGAACGGGGTAAGAGGCGGGTTTTTGTAACAAACAAAAATGTTTTAGTTTAAATTTTAGTCTGTTACAGCTAGTTGCAGTGTTAATACGTCCATTTATGTGGTCCATATAGTGTATTTGAATCTATAGAATAGTAAATTTATTTATAAAGAAATTAAGGTAAGTGATTTTATTTTCTTCACCATATAATCTGTATATTTTTAATTTTGATGTATTTTCGATAAGATATTTGATTCATTAGTTTATTTTTGTTATTGCGCAATGTTTTAACTAATAAAATTAACCTGCAGAATTTTGTATTCAACAATATATTTAATTAATATTTGGATATTTAATTTCATTTAAAGCATTTATCTATGATTAAATTATTAATTTATTATCATCGACTCCTAAAATTAAAGTTTAATTTATTTTATTAAGGTGTATTGATAAATATGTATGTATATTGAAATAGGCTTTATTTTACAGAATCTTCTAAATTGAATGTATTTTGGGTTAAATACTAATCTCTGTGTCTGCAGAATCATTATTTGTATCTTAACTTTAACATTTAATAGTAAGTATCTATGTTCATGGGCGTAGCCAGGATTTTGTTCAGGGGGGGGCAAATTTTTTTTTTGAAACCGATTGATCGGCGTGTTTTGCCTAGTATTGAAAAAATTAACATTTTCATTATTTATTATATCTCTAGATAGGTGCGCAAAAAGTAACAATGAAAAGTCATTATTTTTTTCATTTCTTCTTTTATTTTCGACACATTTTTTTCAATCAATTAAGTTTATATGTATGTGCATATCTTTTTGAATACAAAATCCTCTACAAAAATGTACTCTACGTTGCTATTTTGGTGTTTTTTTTTATTTAATGTAAAAAATCGATCTAATTTGAATTGATAATATACTTAAAAAAAACTTTACAATAAAAAAAACAATGATATTTAAATTTTCGAATCTAAAAATGTCAATATTTAGCCAATGAACTGATTAATTTGTTACTCTTACTTCACGAGCTAGGGGGAGGGGCAAGCGTCCCCCCTTGCCCATGCTTTTGTGGGTAGTTATTTTAACACAAAACACAGTTTTCACTGTTGCCAATACTGCGACCTTTGCCTTTAGGTGTTTTTATTTTATTTTTAATTTTCCCTGATATTTTAGTTTACATGTAAAAATAAAAGATTGTGATTAAAAAAAACATTGATATTTTATTTTCTGGATCCAAAATATAAATTTACGTTCAAAAATTCAATGGACATCATAGAAGTCTAGAAATATCCCTGTTTGGACAATAATACTGATTTACTTATTACTTTTTGTCCACAAGCTAGGGGGGGGCAAGCGCCCCCCCCTGCCCCACCCTGGCTACGCCCATGTCTATGTTATGTTTAGTTCATTAGTCCGTTTCTTTGAGGTCATTTTTTAGTTACTTACCATACTATTTTGATATTTATTTAACTTTTTGTTTACAGAATGGGTCATCTAGAGACACCGTGGTGAATCAAATAGAAATTTGTACACCAGTAATGGCTGTTCTAGGTACATAATTTAATGTTAATTTAGTTTATTAAGACATTTTTATTTTATACTTTTAAATTCTTAAAATATTTTTTATTTTAGGTGATACATTTACGGAACCAATGTTATATTTTATTACATGTGAAAAAGAAATAATATACGAAGCCACCAATATTATTGACTTAATATGTATGCATTTTGTAAGTTTTTTTTATATTCAATTTAAAATATCCTAAAGATTGTGAGTGTACATTAGAATTAATTCAACGATGTATTTTTAAAATAAATCCCGAAAACGGAACCGAAACATTAAAAACATCCAGAAGTAAAACCAATTCAATTTTAATGAAAGTTCTTAGTTTAATTAAAGTTAAATAAAAATAATTAAAATCATTTTATTTAAAATTTATATTTATATTTTTGTATTAAGAGGGAACACCACTACAAATGCCTGAGAAAAGGTCTGTTTTCTTGAATTACGTATTTAATTTTTCAAAAATGAGGATTTTTTACATACTGTATCTTTGTCAATTTTTAATATTTTGATTTGAAAATTTTTGAAGATATTTTTCAATGCATATACATAAGTATATTACAATAAAATTTTTTTTTTATAGATCACATTGGCGTTCCCACCTAATTAATAGGATATATTTTTTAATAATTAAATGAAAAATAAATATAAGATATTTTACATTAGTACTGTACCTATTCTGATTCAAGATCTACTAGGTAATTTAATTAATTTTTTGTTTGTTTAAAAATCATAGATACTCATTCAGTATTATTTATATTGTTTTTGAATTAATTAATTTAGTAGAAAATAATAATAAATATTTAAATTCTACTTGTGTTAACTTTTGAAATTTATTATTATTATTTTTGTTTATAAATCATACTTATTAAATGTTATTTATATTGTTTTTGACTTAACTAATTTACAAGAAAATAATAAAAAAATAAAATTAAATGTTCTAAATTCAAATTCTAGTTGTTAATTTATAAAAAAAATTTATTATTTTTGTTTATAAATCATACTTATTCAATGTTATTTATATTGTTTTTGACTTAATTTTTTTATTATTTTCTTGTAAATTAATTAATATACAATAATATTCTAAATTCAAATTCTACTTGTTAAATTTTTAAATTTATTATTATTATTATTTTTGTTTACAAATCATACTTATTCAATGTTATTTATATTGTTTTTGAATTAAGTAATTTACAAGAAAATAAAAAAATTAATATTAAATATTCTAAATTCAAATTCTACTTGTTAAATTTTTAAATTTATTATTATTATTATTTTTGTTTATAAATCATACTTATTCAATGTTATTTATTTTGTTTTTGACTTAATTAATTTACAAGAAAATAATAAAAAATTAATATTAAATGTTCTAAATTCAAATTCAACTTGTTAATTTTTTAAATTTATTATTATTATTTTTGTTTATAAATCATACTTATTTAATGTTATTTATATTGTTTTTGACTTAATTTTTTTATTATTTTCTTGGAAATTAATTAATATTAAATAATAATATTCTAAATTCAAATTCTACTTGTTAATTTTTTAAATTTATTATTATTCTTTTTGTTTATAAATCATACTTATTCAATGTTATTTATATTGTTTTTTAATTAAGTAATTTACAAGAAAATAAAAAAATTAATATTAAATATTCTACATTCAAATTCTACTTGCTAACTTTTTAAATGTATTATTATTCTTTTTGTTTTATAAATCATACTTATTCAATGTTATTTATATTGTTTTTGACCTAATTTTTTTATTATTTTCTTGTAAATTAATTAATATTAAATAATCATATTCTAAATTCGTATTCTACTCGTTAATTTATTATTATTATTTTTGTTTATAAATCATACTTATATGAGGTAATTATTTTAACTGTTTGTGGAATAAAATTTTTAATCAAAAATAATTCTTTTTTATTTACTTAAAAATATAAATCATTGTTATTGTGTGTAAAATTCAGAAAAAAATTTGTATTTGTATAATAAATTAAATTTTGTAAAATTGTTTGTATTGTAAAAAAACTATGTTCTTATGATATATATACTTGATAATATTAATTCATACATATTTTATATTATCAAGTGTCAAGTATATATCATAAGAAAATAGTTTTATACAATATGAACAATTTTATAAAATTAAAATTTTTATACAAATACAGAAATTTTACTGAATTTTACACACAATAACTGTAAAAATATTCATATAAATTATGTAATTTTACATAAAAAATACGTAATCCGAGTGCACCATTCACGTACTTTATATGTATGTTTACATACACATCTTGTAATTTTACATAAAAAGTATGTTGTATCCGAGTGTCCCCCATTCCGTCTTTTCTATGTATGTTTACATACTTTTTATGTAATGAAAGTATCCCAGTTACATAATAAATATGTATATTTACATACACATCTTGTAATAAATTTGTAATTTATTTTACATTCATTGTATGTAAAACCGTTTACATAAATTATATGTAACAGATTATTACATACTTACGTTTGTAAAAATATATTACAATGCTTTGCATGTATACTTACATACAAACACTTGGTCCAAAAGTTGCCAAGTGTTTGTATGTAAAAATTTTTTACCGTGTAGGTATAATAAATATTGTGAGTAAAATTTCAAATACATAGTTACAGAGCAAGAAATAATATAATTTACTATTTACTTTTTTTCCTAAATGCGTCAATCAGAAACAAAAACAACGAGTATTAAAAAAGAATCGTGAAAATTAGTATTTTATTATTTAATAATTATTTTTTAGTATAAAAGTCATTCTGGTGGACTCATACATCTATAATATAACACATCAGATATATGAACCTAAAAAATATATCAAAATCAAAACAAAATAACATTGATTAGAAACGGAAGATTTCATTTGATGGATTCCATCTGAAAACAAATGAATATTCAGCCCGAGAACTAAACATTGCGTGGAAAAGTTCTGATCAAACACATCACCACCATCTTGTCTCAATTGCTCTCGAGGCTACGTTTCCATTTCATTAGACGCATTGGGCATCTGTTCGGAAATTGTTTATTCATTTATTGTCTTCTATTTGTGGGCGACTTCATTGTTGTTCTTTGGAGCGTTAAAAAGCTTTGCAGTCAATTCAAGACCTGTCCTCAACTGCTTACATGATAGGTACACACTGATATAGTGTTCACAATTATTTAGGTACCTAATTTTCCTCTCTTTTCTTATGTTCTATTTAATTAGTAGGACTATTTTTTTTTTACTTTTAATTGATAAACATATTTGGTTTATTTTATAAATACTTTAAAACACTAACGCCTGGTATTAACAACCAATTTAATGCTCCTTTAGTAGATTTGGCGTATAATATATTAAAATCAAATTTAGGTTCTGTACATTATAAAAATTTAGTCCAGAAAATTAGAAACCACTTTAATTAAATGTATAATATGTATTATACAATAATACTATGCTTGGTTCTGTTGATAATATGATACAAAATTTAAATTCAGGTTTAAGCTAAATGTCAGTTAAAGGAGCTTTTAGTTAAACATGGAAATACTGGGCGTAAATGATTGAAAATTCAGAAAAAAGGTATGCGATACTTCAAATATTAATTAAAACATCAAACAAGGTTAGAGGTATCTATTAGCAAATTAGTTTAGTCAAGAAGTTTTCTCTAACGAGAAATGCAAGTAAACTAAATTACCACTCTAACCTCTGACAGCGTTGGTCGTAAAGTAAGTGCTCGAGACATACATACCTATAGATAAAGATAGTAACGATTCATATAAATCGAATTTTTATAAATTATTATACATGGTTTACAACAAATTAATGTTTAAATTATAATAAAGAAAGGAATAACATAAAATTGAATATTCAACAAATAAAAAAATATTAATTATCAGTAATACATAAACAAATAAAAGCTTTTTAATGTCAGAAATAAAACTAACTATTTTATGTATTATAAATATTAGTTTTCTAATGTTTTAATATCAAAAACATAATACACATTCGCAGAATAACTAATTTTAAAATTTGAATTTAGTTTCCAAGGCAACATGAATAAGTGATGTATTAATTAGTATTTAAAATTCAAATTTTGAGGGTAGTTTTTACCCCTTCAATAGCTATTAAGCACGTACAAGAAAACAAATGTCCATTAGGTTTAATTAAACTACAAATGTACCAAGTTCTATCAAAATTAGTGAGATAATACGCACAACTTTACTTTTTAGACCAAAATCAATAGTTCTGGAATATTCACTGAGACAAACATTTTCCCCAAAAATAATTCAAATCGGTGCATTTTTACAGTAGTTATCGTGAACGAATGAAAATTCTACATCCGGATACACAGACACACGCATAGTCGGCATGTGGAAATCAACTTTTCTTTACGTTTTGAAGGTAGTACAATCAGAATCTGCTTTTATCTCTGACACGATTTTTCGACGGTATTACAATATTTCCATTTCTTTCAGAACAAGGAAGTAAAAACAAATTGATTTAATTTAAAGAAAAGAATTTAATAATCAATTAAAAAAATAAAATTTTGAATAAACTACCTACTTAAAACTGGGCATGGGTTATGAATATGAACATACATATATATTAGTGCAGAAATTTTCAAATGTTCAAATTTCAATAGCAATTATTTATCGATAATAATCTACATAAATTTAATCCCTGATTTGAACGTAAAACAGAGATGGAATTCGATAAACAGTTGTTAAATGTATAGCTCTCCTGAGAGTTTGTAACAATTTTGTGGGCACTTTTCTATAACCGCTTGGGGTTTGAAAACACCGCCAGAATAATCATGGGTATAATAACGTTATTTACACAATTGATTGCTTTGATTTTTAAATACATTCGGAGATGTACAAATCTCTGATTAGATTCCATTATACAGTTAATTTTGATTTTTTTATAAAGAAACGCTTTAGTGAATAAGGGCATTAAATAAAATTATTATACTTCACGGATTTAAATAAATACGAATTTTAGATTTTATCTCTATTAAATATATACCTCAGATAGGGCTATACAGACTCGTTCTGTTCTTTTGGTTGCTTATTATGCTTCTATGTATAAGAGTTGTCAGGATGCCATTCAGATCGGAAATTGACGAGAGTAACCCAGTGAGACACGAATACAATAAAAGTGAAAAACGGCTATCGCAAAACAAAATAAATTATTTCATATGTGCTACTGGCCGGTGTAGATAGAACAAGGGGTCGGTTCCATAATTTATTTTATATGTTCTATTTGCCGGTGAAGAGAGAACATTACTTTGTTTACACAGCTAGAAGCAAGGGAAACAACTAGGAGAGTTGAACAGACGTTAGCCTTACTAAAGAAATTATCCTCATAAATGTGAATTTAGTGAAATAAACTATAGATAAGGACTTTTAAACAATCACCCAGTTCGTTCTGTGTCCTAAACAAACAAACTAGTTGTAGGTACATTAAACAAACGAATGCCATTAATTTAATGTAATTATAATTACCGTGCGTAAAGAAGACACATTTTGTTATTCCTGATATTAAAGAACAACAACTGCAATGTCGAAATTAAATTACAAATAAAGAACCTTAGAAACGTTTATAAACAGCGCCCAGCGAGGAAAACAACGAGCAATAATTCATCCGCCCTTCACCTTTACCTTACTTCACCTAATTAGACGTAAAAGTATAGCTGTTTGTACACTTTCCAGTCACACTTTCTGTCACCGCGAATACGCTACACAAAGCGAATGAAGCAAAACACTTTCTGTAGAGTAAACAACTTAAGTTTGTTTTCGGTACATTTGTCTCTAGGCAGTTATAAGGAAGGAATATACCAGTGAAACTGTGTGTGTGAGAACAAAGAGGAGGTACTTTCGATATTTGTCACAAACTGTAGCTATACAGATAATGAATAACCCTGTTTTTAAATAATTTCAAGAAATGTTTTTATAGATGTCAGATACCGAGGTTTTCTTTACATAACTTACATAACGTTATATTTCAAAAACGATAGTTATCCAAAGTTTATCTTAAATTGTTTATTAACTATTGATTTGATCAATTGATTGTTATTTTCATTTGATGCAAATATTATAATATTTGGCATTTATTAAATAAACAAAAGACCATTGGTATTAAAAAGAATTTTGTCTACACCAAAACTCAGTTGTCTGCAAGGTATCATAATGAATTTTAATACAAAGTTGTATGATATTAATTAATGATTTAGCGCGGTTTAAAAGCAGGAGTGATTAGTGTATAGTGTACACCATAAAAGGATAGCAGTTTTAAATTATTATAAAGTTGTTACACTGCTCTAAAATCTAAACCAAATTCATTACAATTTGATACCTTGCATAAAGCGTTTAGTTAGGTTTTGGTATATGTATATCAAATTATTTTCAATATAAAATAAATTAATTGTTTGGAAGTTTTATAAATTTATAAAAGTTGTTCTCGTTTATAATACAATTTTTGATACATATTAATATATCAATGAATTAAAATATGTAATTAAATAAGTGAACTTGGAAATTAATTAATATATGGAGTGTTGAATAGAAAAGTCTATCGTGAAACACTATTACCTAATTTTGATTTTTTATTTAAGGGTACAAAAATGATATTTAATCATTTTTTTCATAATTAAATTAAACTACAATTTATGTCACTACCGAAATATAATATAAAACTGCGTTTGAACGAATTTTCAACTCAAAATATTTTCTTAAAGACTGCCACTGTAAATAAACACTCATTAGCTTACTTTTCCCCTATATTAATGTTAACACTTTAAGGCATAATGGGCTATTCAGTTAATAAAATGTACTTCATATTAATAACACGGTACACGTACAACACGTATTTGTTGCAGTTTTGTTAATTAAATACGTAAATATGCGCTGTTTTCTTCTCTATGTTTTTTTCATTTTGTGTGCTTTGATAAGTTCAAGAAAGCTGTTGCATTTCGAGTGCAGTGATGTATAAATTAAATTATATTGGGTACAATTGTGAAAGCACACGTACTTTTGAAATGGGTTGGCTACATTACAAGTCACTAGAGGTTATGTTGCACAGAGTAGAGCGTTGTTAAATTAGTACAAATTTTTGTTATGTAACTTGTATTGTTGAACATTTGTTATTAAGAAAAATAAATGCTTGTACTTTGTTTATTAATGTTTTGTATGATGTACAATTATTGTTAAAGTTTGCTCATTACAGTTACAAAATAGCATGGCTTGGTCATAAAATGCACACCCCTTAAACTTTTAAAAATATATTAATTAATCAACTTTTTCAATTAGTTATAATAGTGAATATGTCAAACATAATAAATAAATGACATAACATCACTTAATAATGAAATTTTTTACATTAATCCGTCACCAAAGAATTAATAAATACAAAAACTGAAAAAAGTATTCCACAAATAATAAATAATACTTACATTTGTCATAATACGTTAATTGTACACTTATAATTTTTCAAAATTAAAAATATTCAAATTCAACAAACGAAACTATCACTTTTGTAGATATATCTGATATACATAAATATGCTCCACATTTTTTAATGCAAACATACTAAATTTTATCTTGATTAAAAATGTAACGTAATAAAACGGAACTCAAGATAAACATTCAATCATTGCAATTTGCAAAAAGGTCATACCTATGAATAAAACAGCATATTTTTATGTCAGATGCAGCTTGCAGCCATAGATAAATAAATACTGGTTGCAGCTTCTATGGCGCTTCTTGTTTTGTTTTTTTGTAAGTATCAGAATACCTTAATATTTCACAATCAATTTTTTCAGAAATATTGTTTTGCTTTTAAGTAAACTGAAAATGTTCTTACTTCTAGTTATCCGATTTGGAGTTTTAATAGGGTTATTTTCTGATAAAAGATGAAGTTAATACAAAAGGATTTCTGTTAATTTATTACGTTTTGCGACCTGTAGCGCGTTGCTGTCATTTAAAAATTTCAATTTGACGACAAATTGAACTTTATTTATATTTTTATACTTTCAGAAAATGTAAATTTTAAGTGGGTTATTAAAGAAATTTAATATATAATGCTAATTTAATCAATGTACATACGCAAAAAAAATTAAGACGAGAATGTGTAATATGAAAAAGATTTTTTAATTAATTGTGAAAAAAATTGACTTCAAAGAAGCAAGTTCTACCACAGCCCACGGAACACAAACTCTGACAATTTAAAGAAATTTCTTTCAAGCTAAAATAGAATTCAATCTATCTCTTAACAAGTGACATTTAATACGGATTGCCATTAATGTTCATTAAAATATTTAATAAAACATGGTCCGAAATTTTAATTTACTAGACACAAACGGGTTAAATTTAATGAAAATTGAATATAAAATTATATTTTCAAGTAAATTTCGTCGTTATAAAATCCTCACGACGACTAACAACAGTATCTTATTAAAACAGGCATGTTTCTTTAATGATCTCATTTTCGGTAGCATGTACATTGTGAATAAACATTTCTAAGAACGGAAAACGGAAACTAACGTATATCGTACTAGATAAATTTGAGTAGGTTTAGTATTCTTTTTACTTTAACCGTAGAATAACGTTGCTTGCGAAACAAAGACAAACATTTGAGAATAAACAATATGTGTACAAGTATAGATCACGGCTATACAAATATATCACGACATTTTCTATCTAGGAGTAAAATATGCGAACATATCAAAGATTTTGTTTTATTTTTGTATGCTTTGTATAATATTAAAAATGTTGAATGGGTTTGGTTCTGTTTTATACTATTTTGTATTATGTTACGATTTAAATATTTAATAATTGACATATAATATTAATTTAAGTGTATGTATGTATGGCGTAGCGCTTGAATCTTGCAACGGTTGAAATACAATAGTATTTTGTTTTTAAAATTTTGAAAAACTAAAAAATTTCAGAAATATTACGAAAATATTTATTATAGTAATTTGGATTATGTATGCATCTCAGTTGCGGTTATACAAAATGGAGCTGATTGAACTCAATTTCAAAACTATTATTTTACCAATGAAAAACTATTTTACATTTCAGTAGCTTAATTTTGAGTGCAACAATGATTAAAAATCATTTATAGATTAGTTATTTAAAAAATAATTAGTAAGTTCTAATTTTACTCGAAATTTTTAATAACAAATATAGCGTCTATATTGAACATTTGTTTTTACACCGTTTAGTGAAGTTTTTAATTTATTCATATCATATTTTATCGATTTTCTGTTACTTAGTGTTGATTTTTACAAAACAAATGTATTTACATAAAATGTAGACAAATATGCGAGATAAAAAAATAAACACAATCTAACTGAATTATTAATGTTATTTTAATTATTATATGTGTGCTCTTAACTAATAATTTTATTAACATTAAAAATGAGATTTAAAAACAATACACGCATATTTGTATATGGTATTGTTTATCTTGTTTTGCTATCTCGAGCTTATGAAAAACGAAGTATAAATATGAAATTTTATTAAAGTACACCATGTAACTGAAAATACGTTTACGTATGCAATGTTTTCATTCCTACATGATCAATAAATATTTGTATACAAGACATAAGGCTTGATATAAAACTGATATTTATCATTTGTATAGAAGCTTTAACATGTCCATTTTATATTTGTTTAAAATTGAATCGTATTTTGTAATTAAGTAATTTTAATAGATCTTCCCGAGTTACTCGAATTAGTTTTATAATTTTGTTTACAATATCTGGATTGTTCATACTTAATTAAAACAATTATGCTTCCTCGCAATATCGAAGATACGAGAAGTTTTGTGATCGTTTTAAAATGAGACAAAACAATTGTTCTCCGATTTCAAAATTTTAACTTGATCTTTTCGTTTCAGGTCAAAACACTTTTCGTTCCGTAATTGTCTGTTTGTCCCCTGAATCCTTGTCACACGCATTTATCATGAACCACTGACCCGATATTAATATAACTTGATCGGATTGTTGGGTCTGACTTGAGGATGGCCCCATTTCAAAATCGTGTTTACGGGGGAGGGGTGACATCCCAAAATATTTATTTTTTAAAGATATCTCAAGAACGACACGTTTTATAGAATCTTTTTTGTAGAGCATTCAATTTCTTATAATATAAGTCTTGTTTTTTTTTAATTGATATTTACTTTGACATATTAAATGTCATTTTGACGTTTTAAATGTCATTAGGTGCGTCTTAAGAAAAATTTCTAACTAGTATTTTTTAGTAAAATTGTATAAAAAATAAACGGCAAGCAATTTATCTCAACATATTTTCGGTTTTTATTTAAATTGTTCAATAATTAACTACCTTTGGTGAATACAGCACGAGGAAACACTGTGCATTTACTTTGTAGATGTTAATGAGTTATATTATGCATAATATGTAGATATCAATGTTTAACTTATAATTTATGGTTAAATATACTTCCCTTTTCTCAGTTTCAATACATTCAAAGTTGCCTGAAATATTTTTACTTTATATCGAAAAATAAATATACCTATACGCACAGTATGTGTATAAACCATACATAACTTATTCACATAGCCTATATTATATTTACCGCTACACACAAATCACCATCCCGGAGTTCCGTTCCGGGTCTCGCATCCTCGCCACCGTTTAGCACCCCCTCCCCTCTCTAGTGCTCTACTTTTAATCTTGAAACCAGTGACGGATCGTGAGGTGAAAATTTAAAAACTTTTGTGAGTATTAAGAAAAGAATTGAATCTGTTATAAAAAATATGCTATCCAAATTATTGAATATATCAGTGGCTTAACCCTTTAGATGCGAAAGTCTATTGTATTTTTCCCTTCAACGCGATAATCGACTATAATTCACGTTTCGTTGTACGTGGACGTTTGTTTTAGAAAAAAAATGATTTTAGAAAAAATGTCAGTAAAATATTTAGTAAAATCCTTCAACCCTCTCTTTGTTTATTCATTTTTGTATGTTAATTTTAAATTTTAATATTTGTAAAATACATACACAAGTAAATATATTTTAAATGTTTGAAGCAACCCATATTTGTTAAAAATAAGCTCCAATTAGTAATTTCTCGTCGGGTTTTATTTTTGAAGCCCGCCCCTGGCGTTTGTTGCGACCAATAACAGCACAGTCTAACACCAGAGATATTCCAGTTTGTTTTATACGTGTAAACGCTGATGGTACTGTTATTATGGGCACTACATTCTCACTAACAGTTAATTTTATTGTATTTGAACCCTATTTATACTCTTTGTTATAATAATAGCCAACAAAAGTCGTTTCTGGTTCCTTTTATAGTGTCCCTATTTTTAGCACCTTTTAGGTTTTGCTACTATAAGACGAAATGGATGAAAACTGTTATAGAAAGACCTTACTTAATAGTTTTCTAGTTAGTATAGTAATTGAATGGAGTCATTGGCTATTATTATCAAATGAGAATTTTATTTTTAATGTTATTTTTATTCTTTTATTTGTTTATTTTACTTTGAATTTTTATTAATTTAAAATAATGCTCATATAGAAACCGTCTTGGAATTTTTTGACAAGGAAAGATAAAGGACATATAACCATATCGCTCTACAAAAAATGGCTCCACGAGTCATTGGCGTATCATTATAAAATTAATTATTAATAAATGTTTAATATTGTCTTTAAAAATATTTCAGATTAACAGAGAATCGTCTATTTGGAACTATCATCTCTTATATATTCTAAATTCAATTGTAATTTAAAGCATATTTGCATATTATAAATTTTCAACTGACGCTTCTGGGATAATATGCATGGAAATGACGATTTTGACATTTAAGAAAAGATTGTTGCCATAAAATTTTGGTAACAGTTTCATATACGGACTCAAGGTAGTCTCAGTAGCTCGGCGCGAGAGAGGGAAATACGTCATCTGTGATGCCCAAATATGGAGAGGGGGAATGACAAATGTAGCCTTGTAACTGGACGTGAGAAGGGGAAAACACGTCATCTGGGGTGCCCAAGCTGATTAGTTAAAAACTACTTAGGCAACCTGTGCATTTACTAACCTTGATATGGACTAGCATTGATTGTTATGTACTTGTACTGTGCCTTTCTTATTCTAAGACTAATACTGGGCATTACTATAGAAACTACAGACAGTATAAAAAATATTTGAATACCTTTCCGAAATTTATTTTTTATTTATTCACAATAAAAAATAAACAAATATCTTATACTCAGGAACCTAGACATAATAAATTCAAAAACAATTAATTACAAAGTAAATCATAAATAATTCATGAATATTTTCACTAAAACAGTTAATAGTGAAACGTTATTTACCCTAATTTGTTTCAATGGAAAATAAAACATGTAAAAAAAATTGTGATATTATCTCTCACGAATAATTTTAACTACAAAACAGTTTAAAAAGTTCAAAACAGTGCAAAAACTTTTTCTCCATTTGCTTGGTAATATTGAAGTCAAGTAGTAGCTGTTAAATACTTTCAAATTGTTAACCCAATTACATTTAATTCTGTACCCATAAAACGAATTACCACCATAAACAAAATTATTGTACTGAAAACTTTTCAGTACCGTTTACTGAATTTGAATATTATTATTTGCTATGTTTTGAAACAATATTGTATATTTGATTTTTGTTTTATTTAATTTATTAAATACAATCGCAAAATAGGAATTAAATCATTCTGAAAATTGAATTTTATCTGAAAATCTTAAACGGTGTATTCCAAGTTGATTAAGGCATACAAAATTAAATATGGGGAGAATTAGAAGTGTTATATGGTCAAATTAAAAAATGCGTCATTTTGAAATAAATTGAAGACTTTTTTTCATTACTACCTAAATCCATAATTTTACGCTTTTTACTATTCTTTTTTTTTTTGCGCCCCTCCCTCCCTTTACTTGGCGGACTCGGAGCATTGCTCCGGCTGCCCCGGTGGTAGTTACGGCCCTGGTATTAGACAGAATTAATTATCTTATTAACAGTTCAAAAAATATAATATGATCTAAATTTAGTATAAAATATTCATATAAACAATGAAAAAAATGTGACATACTGATAATTAAATAACTTCAATATCAAATAATTTAATTAATCTCTCTAATATCAATTTAATTAATTCTAAATATCAAAATATAAGTTAATCTAATTATTTTCTCATACACTGGGCAGATTTTATGTGGTAATTTTCAGAAATTTTCAGCTCTTCCAATTCCAAATCAGTACGATATATCCGTCCTTATTCTGTCCCATTCCATCACTCTTACATTTTATTATCTCGTGTCTTCACCCCTTTTTGTGGTGCTCATTCTACACGCGTATACTCTTTTAGAGGCAGATCCGTATTTTATTATCAAATTCAACTTCCTTAATATCATAATAAAAACATATTAAAATTTTAATTAATCGTAAAATTGTGATTAGTATGGAAGTACAGGACGAATATTACTATGCTTGAATTTTAGGATTACATACATTTTGTAAGGTTTGACTTTTTATAGTCGTCTGTAGATGAAATGTTTTTGACTTTTCACAATGAATAGCGTTTTATTTTTAAAGAGAATTTAATTATGTATGTCACATTCAAAAAAATTATTATTAGATTAAACTTTAAAAAATAATATATGGGATTAGGTTAGAGCAGAGGTTCCTCCTTGTTAGAGAATCTTAAGGCGATTTTCAAAATTTAATTACCTACTTTTTTTAACAATATCACTCCCTTACTTGTTTTAAAATATTAAATTAAAATTATTATTCGATTATAGAATTCTTACAAAATTATAATATTAAAAGACGAGTACCTTATCTAATGGAATTTACTTTGGGAAACGTTGGGCTAGAGCAAGGGTATTTGAATACGTTCGTGCGGTTCTGAAGAAATAAAATTGAATGTTAAAAAAATGTATTTTTTATAATAAAAATATTTAAAAACTTATAAATCATTAGACCATATAGTTTTTGAATTCAAAACTAGTTTTAAATTATATACAATGTATGGCCTGCAAAATTTTTTATCGTTGTGGGGGCCAGATTTGACTTTTCTGTTAAAAAAGTTTGTCAATCACCGGACTAAAAAGTTAAATAATTTATTTATGAATGATATTTACCTATAAATGTTTTTTAATATACTTACATATATAGAATAAACATGTATAAAAATATCACAGTGTTATAAATACCATTAAATTATGTAAATATGTAATCCCCTTCTTCCCAATATAAACTTTAAATAATTCATAAACTGTATGATATGTGGCATTAAAACATATTACATTTAATACCTTATTTGCACTAAAGATACTTAACAAGTTAAAGCGCTTTATCAAATAACTATTTAAATTATACTGTCGTTAAACGAAACAGTAGTGAGGAAGTAGCAAATAACAGACTACTGAATTTGTTGAATATTCGTATTCATGTTTAGTTGATGGCATAATGTTGGATATTAAAACTATATTATTAGGTACTATATTACCTATTAAGAAGAAGAATCGTTTATAAATAAACTTGTTATAAATTTGCAAATTAATAAAATGAGGTGTTAATTGTTTTTGTAAACTCAAAATATTATTTAAAACATCTGCCAAGTAAATGCAAAGTGCTCCCTCGTGCCAAATTCACCAATTAAAAAAAAACATGGAACGAAAAGTGTTTGTCTTGACGTGAAATGGAAAGATCAATTTAAAATTTTGAAATCGGAGAACAAATTTTTTGTTTCATTCTAAAACGATCACAAAGCTTCTCGTATCTTTGATATTGCGAGGAATCAAAAATAATATGTACTTATTTATTTTATTATCAGATAAATAAATATTAAACATATTAAAAAAGTAATGGAAATGAATATTTACAAAATGCATAATTTTCCATTAGCAATTCAAAATAAAGTTATTCTAATTTAATTTATGAATAATTCATAATTTCATATGAATACGGCCCTGATATTAAATCAATCTTAATATTACATTTAAATTAAATTAACAATGACAAGTGATAATGACATTTTGAATATTTAATAATAATATTAATGGCATTACTACAACTTTTGTATAAACGTTTATACTGACTGGGATCCTAGAAATTTTTTTATCATTTTCTCCACCTCAAAGTTAAGCTTGCTAACATTAATCCATGAATAAATAACCGTCAAATATGATAATGAATAAATTTACACAAAAAATTAATGGACTATATTAAAAAACACAGCCCTCGATGGAAAATTATAGCATTTTAATTGGAAGGTTACATCTTCTACTGAAGTTATCGCCACAGAAACTTTTGCTTAATCAGATATCTTTTCAGAAGCGGTCATATTGATTATATAATTAATGGGCACTAATTTAGAAAATGGAGCTGAAAGTTACATTTAACGATATAAAATATATTTATTAATTTTTCAATAGCGTTTTTTTATCTATAAAAACTACAAAAAATAACTATTTCACCGTTTTGAGTGGCGAATTTTTAAATTGTCAAACAAGTAATGTTTTACTTTCACGCCATATCGAAGATATGAGAAGTTTTTATCCAGTCTATATAATAATATATGATATTTTCAAAAACTAATTTTAGTTTGATCAATCAATTGCTCCCAAATTGTTTCGGTATACTCTTCACTTACATATTCGAAATTATTAACTTTGCTTCCTCGTCAGATCAAAGATACGAGAAGCCTTGCGATCGTTTTTTAAAGAGAATTTTTTTTCCACGTGGCCGTTTGCCGCCCCTTCTGAACTGATACCCCAGACGGTCGTTTAACATTTTGTTTAAAACCGACATTACTGTTATACATTAACAAAATAAGCAACACATTTTAATAAATATAATAAATATAAAAACAAACATCAATCATTCTTTTTTCCAAAGCTTAGTTGACTTGAATTTAATATTGCACTGACGCCTCGAACAACAAACATATTTTAGTTTTTCATGGCAATTGTGATTTTTATTCAATAATGAATAAAATACGTTGTATCTTTGTTAGGAGTTGTTTTATAATGTGTTATTATAATTGCTTCCTCGTCATATCGAAGATACGAAAAAATCAATTAAACGTAAATCTTCTCGAAAATAAAAATAAATACATTGAACTATAAAATATCTTTTTAAGATTTTAAATAACAAAATTAACTAATATTTTTATTATCATTAGCATCAATTACAAATATTATATCATGTAATTGTACGTATTCTATTCAAACATGAATAATAAAAAAACTAACAAAAACGTTGTTTTCTGTTAAAATTTTAACAAAATTAAAGTGCAGATATTCATACACATAATTGCAATCATGTCTGTAACAACAGTCTTAATTTAATAAAAGTAGGCATACTTTAAAAATCTTTCTATAAAACATGTATAAGTCAAAAGCAGCAAAATTGTATCGTCCTTATAAGACCCAAAAGAACAGTAACAGTAGAATTCTTTCCTCATAACCTATTCGTCGCACATTAGGGCCTCGGTATGGACGGTTGACTACTTGTCGGGCTGGCAGGAGGTTACCTCCCCCTCCCATCAAAGAAGACTCCGGGGACATCGTTGTAACATTCGCGCGGGATTTGAATGCTAACCCTTGTCTACGGCAGCCATCTTCGCTCGCAAGAACACGATAAGAATAAAAAGTTATATGAAACTTTACATATTTTTATTTTAAACTTTGTAATATCCATATTTCGGTTCCCTTAATGTGAAACGTACATATGTATGTATATGCGTGTTTTTAGATAATGATATTGTACCTTTTTTTGTTAAGGTGTATGAAATTTTCTACTGAATTTCATTGAGTTTTATCACTTTTTTATTTATATTTAAATAAAGTAATGTAATAAAAGTAGTTCTTGGAATGTGGGATGTAATTTTATTTGTTTTATGAATCTACACCGCGACAATTATATTCTGATACAAATGCAAACGTTAAAATATTAAATTTATATGAAAGTTTCAGTTAAGTTTTTATTCAATTCTTAAATTAAAATTATGTATTGAAAATTTATAATAAGTGTTTGGGAATAACTCCTCCTTTAACTTTGATAACTAGCTTCAATCTTTTTTCAAAGTCATTGCAAGCGGCACGCACTGTTTCCATTGGCATTTTGTCCCAAATTTTAATAATAATATTCTTAAATTACTGCAAATTTGAGAATTTGTAATCTGGGAGCTTAGACAACATATATGACCATATAAAAAATCGGAAGATTGCAATCAAAAAATCAACCAATTTATCCTTACACCATGCTTGAATATATAATGTTTGCTGTATGGGAGAGGGCTCCATCTTGTTGAAATCAATAATAATCATCTCCAAAAAAAATTTTTGCATTTAGCATGAAATTTTTCTTCAATAGTTCCTCCAAATAGTATTTTGCATAAATTGTATACCTTTTTCAATTAAAATTATGGGTAATTTGTCTCTTAGGCTGATGGCGCCCCAAACCATGACCCACGCAGAATTTTAGAAACTTGGAATGTGTCTTCTAGCAGACCAAACTCTGTCATACTGGGAGTTGTGGGATTGCTCCAGAACAAATTTCTCATCAGAAAATATAAATTCATAACCAGCGTTCCAAGCCAATTTTTAAATATTGTTTTTCGATATACTGTCATGAATGGGTTGCTAAAATAACGGTACATCGTCGATAAAGAGTTGTACTAGAACTGTCACAGTGTATATTAAACGTTAATGAAATATTTTGTACTAAAAAATCACTTGAAAAGTCTCAAATAAAACGTTAATGTGGAATTTTTCTAATGTTACCATTTATAAAATATAGTAATAATATTTCTATCGGAAAAAAAATTATTTGTAGTCAATTATAAATATACAAAACTTTTATGGAAATTTCTCGTCGCATATATTGAATACTATGTATTACAGTATGGTGTATGTTAACAAATTAATAAATAAAGGTACAGTTTTTTTTAAATACATTACATACTTGTATATTTTTTTATATTATAACAAAAAGTATTAAATAAATATTATAAGAACTTTAATTTCAGTACATCTTTATTTCCTTCTGTATAAATGAGAAACCTTTTCTTCATATAACTTTTTGAATATTTTTTTTCTTGAAGTAAACTAACTATGAACTTTTTTTACTTAGTTCTTCAAGTTAGATGAGATATTTTATTTATAAATATACATATTATGCTTTTACTTACTAACTTTTTATATACCTATCTACTTTATCTCTTATATGTATAAATATATGTATACAATTTTAAATAAAACAACTTGTTAAAACATATAAGTTGTTTTATTTATTATTTTTAACGTCACTACTTAATGTATTATATATAATTTTATATATATAGTAGAATAAAAAGAATAAAGAATAAAGAATAAATAATTCAACTATTTTTTTTAAAATCGTTAATAATTCCATTGTCCACGCGAGCGAAGTACGGCTAGTTTTTAATAAATACAAAATGAAATAAAATAATACATTCCGGACATATCTTTTTAATTAAGCCAAGTATACATAATATAAAAAAATACGTAGAACACAAATCAAAACATTTAAAATAAAAGCACTTAAATACCTCGAAATGAGATATAATTACATCGTAAACATTTTTTAAAATCATCGTAATATCGCATAAGAAACACGACCGACGTTTGTTATTTACTGTTTATTTATTTCCGGAACGTTTGAATGCAGCGAGTTCTTATATTAACATACCAATAAAAAACAACTTAAATATTACCCGAAACATCAAAATATAATCCAACCAAAAGTCACGTCTCCCGCCACCATCACTCTGTCGTCCGGTCGCGTAAACTCATTACTGACTTCAAGGCATAAACTGTTCAGTAACTTCATTATGTTTACCATACAGTTAAATTTATATAGTAGACGTGTCATATAGATTATTTGATTTTTAGATCGAGTATGGGAACTCGCTGTGATCTACATATATTAAATTTTAATCTATGATAGATTTATGTCTGGTATTTTCTCTATAACAAAAGATAAGCTAACGCTATCAGCGAGGTGCCAAATCGTTATGAATTTTCTCGGGATATTAAACCAGTAAGTGTACAGGGTGTCCCACGGAAAGGTATTGAAACTATTCAGCTGTCATTTTCAAATAAATGCAGTTATCGAAAAAAAAATTGCGTTGAAAAGAGGAGAGTCTAAAATTTGTATTCTGGTTTTATGGTAGAAACAAATACGTGCGTGTCAAAATGAATAATCTGACTTACTCTCGAAAAGGGCTTCTTTTTGAGAGTACCTCTGTTCGTTAGTGCGAGAAACACTTTTCCGATTTACGTGTTTTTTATTTTATTTTTTTTAATTTAGATATGTTCTTTGCCTAGGTTTTAGTATATTTTTGTTACGTTAGGTAACATATAGAATAAGCAGTCACGATCTAGTCGAAAAAAAGCTTGTCGTCAGGGTGCTCTTTTGCAATACGCTGCCTAAACCGTTAAATATTGAACAATATAATGTAGTAAAGAATTGTGTAAATAAAAAGATTTAAAATAATTCAACTATATTTTTTTTAAATCCTAAATAATAATTCCGTAATCCACGCTAGCGAAGTCGCGGGCACAAGTTATTAATATAAAAGAAGAAAAGCAACCATGGATTGAGATTAGATATTATAACGACATTTATAAAGTTGGGTTTAGTAATGAAAAAAATATGAAAATAACATAAAATTTTAATCTATTTTCACAAATATTTTCATGTTTGTAACTTTTATTAATGCAAAGAAGGCATTTTTAAGTAAATTTTTAAAAGTATTGGAATAATTTAGAAGTGATTTTATAAAGAAATGTATTTTTACTGTTCATATTAAAATTTTAAGTTAACACTAACACATCAAAAACTATAGGAATATTCAGAACTTTTTACGTTTTATTTATATAAAATATATCTAAATTTCAATTTTTTTTAATTCTTAAACTGTCATGATTTTGTTGTTTTTCTTCTGCCATTATTAGACCTCATTTCGCAAATTTTCAGCCAATTTTTTACGTAATTTAATATTATAATAATGAAATGATATTACATTATAATGTCGTTATGTCTTCTTTCAACCAAAAAAGCAGCTATCTCCCTCTCGTCTAATAAAAAACATTATCTTATATACTGAAATACAAGAATTGGTATTTATTTATAATTTTCATTCTGATCTTATAAATATGTAAAAGCTAAATTAGGGCAAAATTTATCCACTTTAGCACAATTTTAGAAATGCAAATATAGAAAAAATAAACCATCTTTACTCAAATAACTTGTAGGTTTGCTTCCAAGTTGAAAATGTAAAAAAATAAACAAATATACATATATTACTAATTTAACACACATTATATAAATTTACATAACAGTCCCTGTTTGTATCAGACGAAAACAAAAAAGTCAAACCCTTTATGTGGCAAGAGTTTACACATCCCGGTTATAAGATGGCATGCAACAGACAAAGAGAGAAGATGAGCGCAAATAACATATTCTCGTTATATCTTGTTCACATTTCTATTCAGCCCTCGAACGCAGTTATACTGTGCGAATTTCTGTGGAATGCATATTACACTCGGAAATTGAAGACTACGAATGAATATTCATTTTAAACGCAGAGTTCTCTTCTGCTTTTAACGTCGCAATAGTCGTGGGATGGAGAGCCGCCTTGATCTAAAAATGTAATGATATTTCTTTTACTGATGGAATGTTATATTAACATATAAAAATACATTGGTTTGTTCGTGAACGAAAACAAGTGTATTATAACCCTTTACACAAGGCGTGGGCTAAAGCCGACTCGCGGGCAACACAAGGTGATATTTTTATTATCATCAACTAAAACTTAAAATTAAGAAAATCTTTAACATGAATACTTATGTATTATCTAACAATGTTATTTGATATTTGTAACTAATTTTAAGGGTTGATTACATACGAGGTGATCCATTTTTAGTGTCCATCCCTTTTATCGAAAAACATTTCAGATGAAAGTTGCATGGTTTGGAGGACTCAATTTTTTAAATGGAAATCCATATTTTTAATTCAGATTCTTATACTCCATGAAAAAATAAGTAAGTTTTGCCTGAAATATATATTTTTTATCATCTAACAAAATTAGTGTGTTGCCAGGTTGCATTAAAACATATATTACAATCAAAACTTATTTATTTTTTCATGTAGTACAAGAATCTGCATTGAAAATATTAAGTTAACCTTCAAATGACCTTGAAATCACCAACAAAAGAAAAATTAACTACAGTACATCGATGTCCCCTTCCAAACAGTGCAACTTTGAAATGTTTTTTGATAGAACCTCGCCATAAAAAGTTAAAAGTGGAGTCACACATACAGTATGACCCCCCATTTGGCCACCTCTGCATTACACGATAGACTTTCTTTCTAATATCTCTGTAGAATAGATATGAATTGGCAAGAAAATAAGGATGTACATTATAATAACTATAACAACGGGGTGCCACAGATACGTCAAAATGTGTGCAAATAAATTTTATGTTAAAAAGTTTACATTCAACTAAAATAATCCTAGATATTAGATATTTAAAGGATGTTTAGATTTCAGCACAAAATAAGTTTGATAACCACCGTTCTGATATGAATTTACAATTTTAGTCTTGTTTTTAATCTGTTTTGATTTGGCCTATCCAGAAGAAGACTACTATTTCCCCCCTCTCTCCCATTTTCCAAATGACGAATGGGACGATATGTGGTTTTAACATAGAATGTTTTCTAACAATACCTACACAAATTACATTTAGTAGTTTATTTCACAGCGTAGGCACAGCAGAATTCTGACTATTCAAAATTCCTTTTATATCTCATATTTCCTTTAAAAAATATCTTTCCTATAATTTTAAACATTCAAAGTATCCACAATATCATAAATAATTCATTCTTATGTGTTTAAAATTTATATTTATATTATGATACAAAAGAAAAATTGATTCAATATGTATCCACACCATCACAAAGAAACTTTTACTTTCTCGATAATGAATTTAAATGCATGATGCGCCTCAACTTTAGATCTTCTCACTTTTACATTTATTATTGTTTTACTTCTTTAATCTCTTTCTCCCTAACTTACTGACACATAATTCCATTTACATTTTACTTTTGACTTGGTTTAAATAGGTCCTTCGGGAAAATCTGTGAAAATTATATCTGATAATAAAATTCGTTTTGGTATATTTGTTTAATATAAAGGTAAAGAAAACGTGCACATTTTTTATAATTTTTTACGTATTTGATATTTATATTTGTACTTGATTTCCATATAAATTTTTAAAACATACATAACACAAAAATGAGATTTTGATATTAATATATTGCTTAAGTGATTTTAAGTCTCTAATATTTTTTTACTATTTTACGAGTTAAAAAAAAACTTGTGCCAAGTTCGTAACTACTAAATCTACAAAAACTTGGAAAGCATAAAAAAAAATCTAACGACCAAATAAATAAATTTATTCGGTCATTAGATTTTTTGATGTATTGTAAAATATTATTAAAATTGATTTTAAATTAATTTATTTGTTCGATTATTTTTTGATGTTTTACAAATTCCAATAGTTAAAGGCTTACTTAGTTAAGTTAATGTGATCTGAGATTATAAAAGTTAATTTTTATAATTTTACGTTTGCAATCTCATTAAAATTATATAAAATAATATATGTTGCCATTATAAAAGGAGTTTGATGCCATAGTAACGTAACTAATAGCACCTTTCATAGAAACATTTTTTAAATAGTGAATATTTTAGAAATATAAGCAATATCCATATTTTTACTCACCTGTATATTGCTAAGATCACATTTAAATAATTTCTCTAAAAACTTTTACAAAAACATTGTTAAATAATTAATATTTTAGAAAATATAAGCAATATTCTATATTTTTTACTTATCCTGTATTGGCCAGTTCACATTTAAATATCTTCTAGAAAACAAACGAATAAACAAAATAAACAAAATGAACGTAGGAAACAATAAACAACTATATTTTGAAATTAATATACCGAGTCTTTAATTTGCTTTCACCAAAGGGTAAAATTTATTATTGCAAAAATATTTATAGCAAGCGCTATGCATATTCAGTACATTAAACCTGTCAAAACTATTTAATCGGGACGCAAAATATACGGCGGCCTATGCGAATAAAACAAAGCAATTAAAACTTTTTATACGTAGCACATTCTTCGGCACTTGAAGACAAAATGACACAGGCTGAGAGGACCATATTGCCAGGCATAGTTGACGCAACTATTTACAAAGTTTTACCGGCCTAAAATTTACCACGAGATTTTGTTTTGAAGGTATTGTTATTGATTTATGTTGGTATGCACGTATGCTTGTTTGTTTTTGTAAGAAACCATATTGAGTAGCGACAATGATATACTGATTTATATTCAATTGACTTATAGGGGAATCCGCGATAATTGCTAGAAAAAGTACATTTTTTCTTAATTTTTTTTAACTATAAAAATAATTTTAAATCGTATTATTTCGTATAAATTATCAAGTTTTGACTTTTTATTTTAGCACCCTCCCCTTCGAAAAAGTGTTTTTTTATCTGCTTGCAACACCAATAACTTCATCTACACTGATTTTAAATAGCTATAAAAAATCTTTTACAAAGCGCATATGTGTTTTAAAATTTTATTTTTCTTCATAATAATATTTTTTTAAACGTTATAAGATTTAATTAACGTAACGTTTTTGCATTAATGTAGCTATATCTTTGTAAATTTTAAGAATATATTTATAAAATGTGGTCATATTCTCAAAACTGTAATTAAAAAAAAATCAACAACAAACAATAGTTTTTTATAAAATTATACGCTTAAAAAATGTGTAATTTATTATAAAAATTTAAAGATCCAGGTAGTTATTTACTGTCAGTCGAGATAATCAGTATTTTATAAATTAAGTTTATAATATCGCCAGAGTTTTATACACAAGTACCCTAATAACTCTAAACAGCGTCAAATATTACTTTTAAATTGCACTTTATAAACTTATAGCGACTTGTAATTAACTCAAACTATATAAATAAAAATAAATGTCATCAAAAACTTAAACTCAAACTAATATACTTCAGGATATAAACTTTCAAAAGCAATGAAGTAAGTTAAAAAACACGAGAAGTACACGCTGCATTTGACCAGAAACTCAATTTAATCAAAAACTCCTCTCAATAGATATAGGAAAAATATAGTTTAAGTTAACATTTTTATTTTGTTGTTCCGACAAATATCGATGTTCATGGCTCATCTCGTCTAGTATTATCTCAGCTCTGCTGATTTCAATCGATTCAATATTTCTGTTCGCATGTTAAATTACCAGTACTTCTCAAACTTTAAAAAACTTTGTAAATTTTTCATATTTTTTATGAATAATATTAAATTGTCTTATTTAATATATCTTTAAAATAATATAAGTAAGGATAAATATTTCGTACACAGTCAATTTTAAAATTAGTTATTTGATATTATTATTTAAAGTATTCTAAAGCAATGTGAATAAGAGAAAATTTGTGTCGAACCTCGCAAAATTTTCAATTTATTCGTTTATTTTATTTTAAATTGTACTTGTGATCATCAAATAATACAAACTTTACAGATTTAAAATTCTTCAAACTTTAGCAATGTTAAGAATCAATTTAAAAGTGCAGTTAGTGATAGTTTGAATACTATCGAAAAGGTCGGTATCTTCGTTAAAAAGTTGCAACTTATATTGTTATATATTATTACAAGCTTCTAATCTATTGTTGTATTGTTTGAGAACGACTGGCACATAAAATGTTTTTGTCTATTGTTTGTCTCGACCAGTCTCGTCTCACCTCGATCCGATTTCGATACTTTAGCTCGCGCATGTTCGACCATTTTATAGAAGACGCATCCCTTGGGAAATTCATGTTGTTTGAGCCAAGGTGAATTAGAAATAAAAACTTTTCAAGCTGACAGCTAAAAGCAATTCTGATAACTGAATTGGCGATGATAGTACAACATTTATCGGGTTTTTTGTGTGAAAATATACAATAATAATAATGTTTTCATTTGCCATATATGGTATATATTTACATTTTAATTTATTCACATAAGTTAAACTAAATGCTCCTTTAACTAACCAAGCTTAATACATTTAATTAAATGGATTTTTAATTTTCTGCGCTATGTTTTTACAACACATATTATGTACATTTTTCATTGAGAACCTAAATACTGATTTAAATCATGTTTGTTATATACAAAATTTAGTTTAAAGGAGCATTTAGCGCTAAAGGAGCTTTAAATTCGTTGATAATACCAGGCTTAAATATATATAATTTACACCCGTGTTAAATTAATTAATTTACATAAATAAATATATACATGTAATGAAAAAAATGTTGTTTAGAATTAATTAGATTTGTTTGAAACCTTATATTCAAAATAAATGTTTTAATTTAATCTCTTTTTAAAATTTCACAATACACCAAATTCTCTAAACGTCATAAATTATTCAATGCATTCAAGCTTTTAATGAAATGGCCTAAGAGATGGTGGGACAAAAAAAATGGAAAGGCGAACTTTTACAGTATAATTTTCTTTTAAATTTCAATAAATATTATAACTGTTTGATCATTGAAGCGAATATAAATTACCTTTACAGCATTTATGCCGTTTGTAAAGATCGTAGCTTATAGCTACAAGGTGTATATTAAAATATATTAAAAATATTTTTCAATGTTCATTTTCACATATTTCAACGCAAGTGGTATTAATTTTATGTCTTATTAAAAGTTTGCGTTTATAGTTATTTAAAAAAAATTCGCTCTATTATATTTAATATTTTTGTTAAAGAAAATTGAACAACTGAAAATAAAAAAGAAATTCATTATAATTTGGAAATATTAGGCTTCTGATGAGAATTTCTTGTTGTGAGTGAGTGACATTATTTTATTATCGTTTATAAAAAAGGTATACATATTTAGTTTAATGTCCAGTATTATAAAGAAATAACTAATAACTAACAAGAATTTTTAATGGGGTATCAAACCTATATGACAGTTCTCTTGAAGTTTCAGAAGTATTTGACAAGTTTTACGCATGAGCGGTACGTAAACACCAACGGTATTAAAACAGTGATGAAAATTATTTTGTACTTGTATTATTATAAGTGGAAGTATCACTGATATAAATTCCAAAATAAATCTAAAATTAATACCCCGTTGAAAGTGCTTATTTGCTAACAAATATTTCTTAGTTTGCATTTATAATACCAGACATAAGTCAATCAATGATATTTCAGATACATAAAAATATTTGTGTTCTATTTTATGTAATCTGTATTGATCTAATTTGAAATGTAATTATCGAATTTGGCCACAAACACTAAAGCCTTGAAATATTTTACAATTATATATTCATTCATAATCCGTATAGAATTTATGAATTATAAAAACTTCATTTGGTGTTTATGACCAAACCTGAGACTTAATTTCAAACAAATAAATTTTGATCAAAATTCAAATAAAACAAATAGTTATTTGAAAATAAATTAAAATTATCCATATAGCTTAGTTAAATTCTACAACCTAGTAATTTATTATAGGTTTGAAAATATTTTCAGCTTGCTGTTTAAAAATTTATAAATATTTTACATCTCTGTCATATACATCAACATCCATATACTGTACTAAAATCTATACAAATAATTCCTTTTAGAAATATCCAATCCCATGATTTCAGGGGAATTATATGCGGGCATGAAACAAATGCTTTTAACATTGGAAACAAGATATACATTCTAATGGTTAAGGTAAATATAGAGAAAACGAATTAAGACTGGATCTTCAATTTACGCAGATGCATACCTACATTCATTAGAAACAAGTTGAACGAATATATCAATTATTTTCTTGATCAAATATTGACAGAAACGTCTTTCATAGCCCATATACCACGGAGATGTGCTGGTAACATGCGTCTAACAAATCAACCTATTTAGAAAGCTTTTACGCGCGCAGATATTCGGGGCGTTTTCTTTTTATGTGGCTGTTTTCTCTGTTAACACGTTCACTACCTCTCTCTCTCTCTCTATCACCTTTCTCTCCGATACCCAAATCTTTCAGTTGTTAGTGGTTTTAGCGTTCCTTTTTCAGGTGTTATTGAAAAATATAGAATGCGACATATTTTATGAAACATGCTAGCGTTTTGTAATATTTTGTATTATGTAAATTGTAACGCACTTTATTTTATATGCCTTTAATATGAATACAGATATTTTTTAGTATTTATTATTTATTTATATTATTTTATTTCTGATTCAATGTCCAATGTGAAACTTTTGTGGTGTTTTTAGTAATAATATTTATAATAAAATAAAATTAGATCTACGTATATTTACAAAAGGTTAATACTTTTCCCTATTTTGACATTCGTTTTATTAGAATTACCATGCAAGATACTCGTGGAGAGTTAATTTCTACATGCGGATAAAATCAATAAAAGAATCCTGCTTCATTTGGCCAGAAAGAAAAAGGCACTAATGGAATGGACGACAAGCTCGTATCTCAGTGATCGTTTCCAACCCTTCGAAAACGGTGGAAAATTTACACTCACACTAACACAGTGGCAAAAAGATAAAGCTCTACCATTAATAGATTAATTAGTTCCTTAAGAGAGTTGTCAATAACCTAATCATTATTAATCTATTCTTGACTTCTGTACAATATACACATAAACTGCGTGGTCTATACATTTTAAATTTAAACGTTTCGTTACACATTATAGTGGACACACCTAATTCTTTATCTGTATCTAGATTATTTTTATTTTTGTGATTTCTGGAATTTATAAAAAATCAATAACTGTAGTTTTTTATTAGTCTCTTATTACTTTGCATTGTTGAAATTAATATTAATAATAGTTTTAATAACACTATGGATGACATTCAGATATAAACTTAAATGCGTGTGCAATGCATAAATATACCCAAAACGCCGGCTATTATTCTTCAGACACAGACGGCCAAATTGAAATATGTACGTACGTAAGCTGCCAAGTTAACTGGTTTGGATGTGCACTTATATTTTATTCATCTATTTCCACAGCACCATATGGATTTGCTAATGTTTCCAAATAGAAAAAACATTTGTTTTCATTTTCACAGACATTGTGAATAGCTGAAAACAACAAAATGAAGGTCATAACGCTTTTAGTGTTTAGCACTATTTATTCTAATATTTACAAAACGTTACACCATATAACAATTTAAAATCACATAAAAAATATCAACTGTCACAATCTAAATTAAAATCCCTAATTGTTTTTTAAATAAAATTTTCACTTCACAGCTAACTATTAAAATTTATATCACAATATACGCGATCGCTACATAACCCCCCTGCTGAGATGATGACTTAGGGGTCTATGAGTCCGCGAAACGTACGCGTCGGCCGGACTTCTTCGCCTTCTGGGGCGATGATGTAGTAGTGATGCGTGTCGTCGAAGATACTGTGCAAAGCTCTACGGGCTTCAACGCAGTGATTTTGTGACCCGACTCCATCACGTCATCGCCAAGATCCGACCGCAGCCAGCATCTCGACATACTAAGCAAAATACGTTCATATTTAAAGACCTTACCACGGCGCAACACGTATTTCTCCGCGACGACACTATCCGAGGCGCTATTTATTCTAATATTTACAAAACTTTACACCATATAACAATTTAAAATCACATAAAAAATATCAACTGTCACAATCTAAATTAAAATCCCTAATTGTTTTTTAAATAAAATTTTCACTTCACAGCTAACTATTAAAATTTATATCACAATATACGCGATCGCTACACGCTTAATTTCTTTTTATTTATTTTACAGTTGTAAAAGCAGAATTATATTAAGTTTATTTTTTATATTTTATATTATAACAAAATAATATATAATTGCTTAAATAAGGAACCTTTTATGATTTAATGGTTTCTGGTTTTAGTTCAACAATGTGTAAATAAACTATATGGGTTAGAGAAAATTTTTTTAGTAGGTTCACATTCGAAATAAATCCCTAAATTGTGTTGTTTTTATTTTATGTACTTATTTTATAATTATTAAAAAAAGTTCCAATACAGTTTAATATGAGATCTGTTTGGTTTATGCATTCTCGAAATTGTTTTTAAAAGATTAGGATAAGAGAAATATTACAAATGATAATTATATAAATATCACAAAATGTTAATTAAACAAATTACATTTTTTTGTACCATGTTTTTTTTAAAACTTATCTTAACAAAAGATATTCTTTGCACTCATTAATCTCTTTTAAGACTTGATTTGCATAAAACAATAAAAAAGGTATAATTCAGATTCACTTTCAAGTTCACAAAAATGTTTTAATTCGGTTTAAAGTTTTAACAATGAATTTGAACAAATAGTAAAATAGTAAAACTATCAATGGAATGAAAGAATTTATAGTATAAAGAACACTATAAAAAAGAAGGGTCGTATGTTCATATATTTATTTCAATATAAATCGAGACGCTTTTTTGCGGTATACAATTTTTCACACAAATAGAAGTAGCTTTTCGCCATCAATAAAATAAATGCACAGTTATGTATCAAATTAATGTATTTTCTTCCTACCCATTAACAGATAATATCATTTGTAATATATAGCTGGTGTCATAAAAAAACTTTTTTCTGCCCGTAAGAATAAATCAAAGATTCTTTTTTTGTATTTAAATAGACAAGAAATCTTGTAATAATAATTTGAGTTTTTATATATTATGCATTATTTGATGATTTATTTCTATCAGATATGATTCTGTTTACTATGTAGGTACCTTTTCATCATCCAATGATGGCACTAAATGTAACAAACAGGTATGAGGCTTTAAATGTTAACATTTATTATCATAATTTATAAAAACGTCGGTGCATATGTATGTGTTCTCATCAGACATAAACCACTGGACATATCGAAGCCATATTTACACTATATGTTATGTTCATTTGATGCTTCGATAAGTTATAGATTTTTTTGGTTGGTGTTGAGATATTTTGAAAAAATGTATTTTTCTCCATTTGATTTGTTTGTTTCTGATATTATCAAGCCTCAATTATTAGAAGTATCGAAGCCAAATTCACACCATATGTTTGTTTGGTACATCGTTAGGTTTGGTGGCGCTGGGGTCGAGATATTTATGAAAATGTGTATTTATGGTCTGATTTTTAAATAAATTATTTTTGGGCAGAACAACGTTTGTCGAGTCAGTTAAAACAAAAATTACAACATCTTGAGGCTTCCGCGGTGATCTTGATATGGATTTTGGATTCTGGGTGTGAGCCGCATCGATTAGGTCGTGTTATCGACCGATAACACGACCTAATCGACACGGTAATTACAATCCTCCATACGTGACAGGGGGTGAAATATTAACTCCCGTGCGAAGCTGGGATGGGTCCGTTAGTTCATTATACTTATAAAAAATTTATAAAAATAAATAAAATCATTATATGATTTGAAACAAATCGACAGGTTTCATTGACAACCCTATTTTCTTAAATAATAACATTTTCAGAACTACTAAAACTAAAAATACCACATGAAAGTCGCCATAGAAATAAACAGATATTAAATTTAAAAATAATTAAATTCGTTGAATCTGTGCAGGCTTTAGAGTTAATATTTTAGATAACTATTAGAAGAAGTGGCTTAAATTTATAGTTGTACAAAAAAATGTTATATACATTATGAATTAAAAGATAATCTTAGGATTAAAGTTAATTAATTGCAAAGCAGACTTCTTCCCATTGTCATACCCAAACAAATCTAGTTACAGAATTTGGCGTAAACAAAAAAAATTAGATGTTTTTTATATGTACTGCCGATTTCCCAGGAGCAATGACGACAATACACGCGGTCTGTTCACACACATACACACCCACACACACTCATACACACACGCCACAAAACAAAGACACAACGCAAAAGCTGTTACTCAAACAAAACCAAGAACAAGCCACGCAAACGATTCTATTTGCTTTATCCATGTGCCACGTCTCCCCCTCCCCCCATTTTCCCCTCTGTCTGTGACACACACAATAGTGTTCCCGCACGACTTAGAATTATATATTTTATTCCTCTTTGTTTTGGTAACTTTGAGAGAATTAAAAACAGAATTATTGGATTAGTTGAAATTTTATCTACAAACGTGAATTGGAATTTTCAATCTATCAGATTAACGTCAAAAACGAACAGTAATAGAAATGTATTTGTGTTTTTGTAAAGTAAAAATCATATACGAGTCATCAAAGAGAGACAGCAATAAACAAAGGGTTTTTTGATTAAATCATAATATAAGTTATATTATCTTAAATTATATTAACATATAATATAATAAATATGAGCTTTATGAAACGGCTATGCGTAAAGTATATAGTTACAATTTTTTTTATAATCGTACATACTCCTGCGTGTGTTAATTTTTATTAAATCAGAAAGCTTCTATGTATATGTTTATTATAAATAATAAAGTAAATATTCTCCAAAGTTGGTAAATATATTTACACAATATATTTGTAATTTATTGGATTGAAAATCGATATTTATTAAAAAATATCAGATTTTAAATGTAATTTATACACATTTAGTAAAGCAGTAAGTACGTAATTTTAATAATTCTAAAATATGTGACCTTTATAAAATTTATATATTTTTTTATAAATTTTTTCGGCCTTTAAAAAAAATACATTTATTTTGTAAAAACGACGTATTTATTATATTTTCTCGCTTTATACATTAGTCTTTATTAAATTTGCACAGTTATCAATCAAATCCTACCTTTTATTTAGAGTTATATTTCATAACAATTATATATAAACATTTTCTATATAATTATTGTGAGTATACATATATACTACAGTTCTACAAGAACCTATGTATATAAGTAATTAATCATTTTGATTGAATAGGTCACATTTCTGGGAAATGTGCCGTTTGAATAAACTTATTCAAATAAATATATATTATAAATAGAATCCGGGTTGATGAAATATCATCAAAGGTCTTTTATTATATGTAGATTTGGTTGTTGCAAAACATGGCTATGTAAGTTTCTGGACAAAAAAAGAAAATTATAACTTTGAAGTTAAACTGTATTTGCTTTGAACATATTGAAAACTAGGGAGCCTGCCTGCCTCTGGGTGCAAAACATTTCAACCCCAAATTTTTTCTTGTATGAAGTTTATAAGAACTATTTAAAAATATTTTTTTCAAGTCTCCTTTTTATATTTTTTTATTAGAAAATATCAGTTATAAATTTTCAATTGATCAGTTATTATGAAACTTACAGCTTATTATAAATTATTAAGCTTTCAGTCGAAAAAGTCCCATAAAAATCAGGTCAGTAGCGTCAAGTTCGACCAGACAAAATTTAAAAAAATGTTGGGAATAATACTATCCGTAATATTAGAGATCTGGCACAAAACTAAATAAAGAAATAAAACTAGAAACTTAAATTGGAAACAGAGTGATTTACAACTAGTGTAAAAATAATTAACAGTAAATCGAGGATGTAATTTTAAGCAAAAAACCTTATGTGAACCTATGTCTGGAAATTCTTCGTGAGGGAGCTACAGTCTTTTACCCAAAATTAGTATTTATTTAATATCTAGAGAAGCCATCAAGCTACAGTTATGAAATTTGATACAGGGATTGGTATTAATAAGTGTTATCGATTTCCAGTATCAAATAATAATAATTTAGACCAGGGGTATATGGGGCCAGTAGTCTCGCCGATTTTTATCAAGTATTTTTTTGGTTCTTGAATTTTTTCCTGAGCTGAGTGCTTGTAGAAGATTATATGATACAAAATACACAAAAATATAGTTTATTTGTCATAAAATCAACCGTTTTCGATAAATATCGAAAAAAATAAAGTACTGCACAATTTTACTTAATACAGATGCTTCAAATTACACAAAATAAGTAAAATTCTTCAGTACTTAAAATTAAGTGTAAAAATTATTATTAGTTTAAAAAAATTAATTTTTTTTACACTAGTTGCAAATCACCCTGTATATAAATATGTTATAATATTCACCCCCAATGTCACATTTACCTAACAAAGCTAATTTCATACATCCCCGATATTTGTAACAACATTTCAACCGCACACACGCAGCCCTAAATTCCTCCAATTAATTTCAAGTTATAATATGAAACTATTGTTTAGACAATCTTAAATCTGACAATATCCAAGCTGCAGGACACCAAAGTTGTATGTATCAAAACCCGGCATCAGAAACAAGACGGTACGCGACATGGGCAGACAAGTTATCCGACTCTACCGATTTACCACTTATTACCCGCTTAGGAGAAACTTATCTCTGAAGGATGTCACACAGCTCTGCTTGCGCTATGTTTTATTTACCAAAGTTAGATGTCGTCTAATGTCCTTGCTCAAGTTTTGGGTCATGATTTTGACAATATTGTATTGTATACAAATTGTGTTTATTTCTACGTATTGTACCGATTTATATCATGTTTGGTTAAGGTTTTTTATATTAATATGTTATTTTTTTCAATTATTCTATGAATATACATAATTGAAATAAAATTATAAAAGAAAAGATAGGCACTATTATTATCTTTAAGAGTATCATGGGCCCAAAGGCCCTCGCTACCCCCTTCCTTTTTAAAAAAACAAATTAAAACTCATAAACTAACAAAGAAGTAAATTGAATAGTTAATATCTCAGCTTGGCGCGATCCTACAGACTCAATTTTTTTTTAAATGTAGCTTACACTATTATCTTTAAGAGCATCACGGGCCCAAAGACCCTCGCGACTTCCTTTTTGTGTTATGTGTCATATAAACTTATATTAGTGCGCAACTCATTAAAAAAATAAAGAAATAAGAAATACTATAGATAAAAATCGACTGGCCCGCTGGCCCCATACAGCCCTGATCTAAACTATTATTAGTTGATACTGAAAATAGATAACATTTAATAATACTAAACCGGTCATCAAATTTCATAACTGCATCACAATAGGTTCTTAAGATATTAAATAAAAACTAATTTTTTAAAAATCTTCGGAGAGCTATGTAGCTTCTTTATGAAAAAATTTCGGACACATGTTAATATAAAGTTTTCTTGTTTAAAATATTTTTCTGAATAGTTTGGCACGAAAATACTGAATCAACTGTATTGTAGGTTGCTTTTCATATACTTTTATTATAGTCAACTACACAGGCAGAAGGCATACATTTATTGGGGGGGCTCACACTCTATCACAAAAACAGTAAACCTTGCTCTTATAGCGGCCATAACTGGTGCCAGTACTATTCAAAATTATATAAAAGTTAAAAACTACTGGTTAAAAGCATCCCAACTGACACGAGCGTTAACATTTTATTCTCCCCAAAATACAAATGTACACCATCGATTAACTCAACCCTTTCTGTCAGCGGGTAAAGAATCAACAGTTTAAACCATCAGAATTGTTAACTGTGGTTGATCTTGTGTATGTGTGTGTATATATGTGCGGAACGTGGTGGGAGGGGGTAGAAAAAAGCGCGCGTTGTGGAATCCGGTTGCGTTAATGTGCCCTCGGCGCGGACTAGACGTGCAATGCAATGGTCCATATTACAGAGACAAATCACTAACGTTTATATATTACATACAATGTAGATGATCAACATGTAGGCGTAAATCTGGTTGGTATAATGGGATTTTCTTATAATTAAACTGATGTGGCCGACATATAACTTTTTTATATACTGAAACGATTATTTTGAAAACAACTCGCTGATCAGTACTAGAATGATCGAAGATGAACTGAAGTTCCTATTCATACTATCAGGGCCGTAACTAGAAGCTCGGGGGCCCCCAGAATATGCAAAAAAAAATTGAAGACATTTTTTATCATAGCTAACAAAAAGCTAAACAAAAAATAAATAAAAGAGGTCATTCAATTCAAAATTAGTACTAGTTGAAGACCTTTTTTTTGCTCCTAACAATTTTTCCTATTTACTTACTCCAATTTTTACGCTGCGGGGCCCCCCCTAACGTCGGGGGCCCAGGGGCACTACCCCGGTGATAGTTACGGCCCTGTATACTATGGGTACAATTTATACCAGGTTCGATCACTCCAGTAAAATATTCTTTGATACTATACTGTATCGGAGCGTGATTGGACCGAGACCTGACCGATAACTATAGTGTGAATGATTTAATTGTTTATTGTTTATTTATATTTCATTGGAGCGATACCGGACCGAGACCGGCTCGATAGTCTGGATCGACCCTAATACTGTATCGGAACGTGATTGGACCTATAGTATGAATAATTTCATTGTTGATTGTTTATTTATATTTGATTGGAGCGAGACCGGTTCGATAGTCTGGATCGACCCTTAGGCTGCATTAAAAATTACAAAAGAAACAAACAGTATTTCAAATACTAATTTGTATATATTATGTTGTAGGATTTCCATATGATTAATAAAATTTACATTTCATTGTCATACACTTTTTATGTTTCAATAAATAATTCATTCTATAGAAAATACGACTATATAACAAATTTATTTATGATTATAAAAAATAATTAAATATTCCGATATTCTCCGAAACCAAATTATCAGTGGAAAATCTCATTATAAAATTTTATACAAAGTCGCTGTTTCCATTTGATTAAAATTAACACATGAAAGGGTAAATTTCAATAATGAATAAATATTTTGGATATTTAACTTCAATCCTTAAACTTCCACTAATAAAAGTTGTTTTAAAAAATAAATATTTTAAACATAAAGTAATTTTTATATTCTATCTATATAGATATAGATATACCACGCTTTTTGGGTAATAAAAATAATCTATTTTAATGATTTTTAAAAATCTTGCCTTTCTGCTTATTACTAAACTAATTTTGATAGAGCTTTGACTGTTAGAAAATCTTAGAATTAGTTTTGGCTAATCATTGATTCAATTCAGGCCTGTATTAAGGAAAATTGATAATTATTAGTTTGTCATAAAATTATATGTATAAAACTAAAAGAACTTCTTGATGTTTACAGTTTTTCTTCGGTAAATGTCGATTTTAACGTATTTAACTATAACCAACAGTAAAAAAAAGACAGTAACGAAAATAAACAAACTTAAAATAAGATTGTGGAAATGTTGAAGAAACTCTTCCTTATTACCATTTAGATAATGCAAATTACGAAACGTAATGTAAATGAAAAACACGTAAATATTGCTACCTAAGCCGGTTTAAAAATTCAAAGAAGTTTGCATGTGAAAATATCAAGTTGGGCGCCTCACTAAATGGAAAAGTTAGCGGGCGTCTTTTATCATGTGTTTTCCATCCACCCGTTAAACATCAGAAGTGTGTTAATGCGAAGTTTTTCTACTTCCTGATGGAACTTTAAAAGTAATTTCATTTTAAATACGTCGGCTCGAATTTTAATTAGTTGTATGTAGAAAATGTTTTCTCGTAATAATTATTTTTTAAATAAGAAAAACGTTCAAGTGTAATAAAGTAAGTCACCAACGTTGTACGTATTAACTAACTACGTTTAAAAACCGGTTGTTATGTAGGTTATGTAATTTATTATTAATTAATTGAGAGAAACTGATATAAAAAGGTTCTTATGTAGGGTTGACACAGTTTAATAATAACAATAACTGAATTACCCTGAAAATTTATATTATATATACATTTGAAATGGGTCATAATGTTCTATGATAACTTCCAAATCTTTTACGTCAGTCATCTCGAATCTCCGACTGACCTTCTAATATTTGTTTCTCCTTTTTTGGAACGTTATTCGTTCTACATATTCGAACTATGCATATGTTGTTTTGTTTGTGTATAATCCACATTTGTGTATTTGTTAACCTGTATAGTTTGTTTAATCTGGATATTTGGAATTATTATATATTTTACCCAATTCTCGCTTATTTTCCACACTCTTGATCCATATGTTGCAATGGGCTTTATTATGCCATTATATATTCTCCTTTTACTATTTTTAGATACCGACTAGTCCCAGAGGATAGAGTTGAGTAGTGATATTGCCTTTCTGACTTGTTGATTTCTCTGTTGGATAAATTTTAAAATTAAATATACCTACAAAAAGTTTACATTTTAAAATTTATATATGAAACGCAAATGGAAGAAAAAGAAGTCATAAATATAAGTCAGAAAGTATTATTCAATATTATAATTCTTTATATGAAATGGCATGTCATAAATGTATGAATTTTTGATGTAAATGTGACAAAATCTTTTTTGTTCGTCAACTTTAAAACGCGTAAAGTGCTTTCTAGTTCCATTTAGTTATTATCTCATCTATAAATGTAAAATGTCAGAGAACGAGAGATAAAGTAATACATTTTTGTATTTACACCTGCATTTGTATATATTCATACATTATTGTATATGTATCTATAGGTTTATATGTATGTTGCTACATATAAATATAAACCACTAGCGATACAATAAGGTAAAACGAAATGACATGTAAATATGAATATAGATGTATTGTATAATTTAACTTAAACAAAACGTGTATCTGAATCACAAGCGTTTTGTATCTTTTTTTATTATAAAATATTGTTTCTTATATCACAAAAATAAGAAATATTATTACTAAAAATACATTGATCAGACATTATGAATAAAGCATAAAACGTTTTTTTTTTTATATTTGCGTATCTGTCTGTTTAAAAACAGTTCGTTGCGATGGATATTTAACCCAAAATAAGAATATTTTACTAGGATGCCGGACGTGTATCTACGTTTGAGAGTTTTTTGTGCTTCGTCACTGTAAATGTAATGTTCGGATACTTTTTATATGGATGGATACTGTACAACTCATTTTTTATATTAAACTATCTTCCAACTAACCCAATTAAATTCACAATTTCTCTACAACAGACATGGTACAAAACGATGATTTACATTTTATTTTACATATGAAAACTTTTAAATAAAAACCATAGTATATTTTCATATATATGTATGTATGTTTGGGAATGGTTTTACTGAAAATGTATTTTTAAATTTAATAGTGGAGTCATATTAGAGAATTTTTTTGGAAGGCAATTTTTTTAACCTTTTCGAAAAAAACGGTATATTTTACAGTTTCACATTTTTTTAAATATCTACATTTTTTATTAACGGGGTTGTAGAACTTAAAAATTCATTGTATTCGTTATGAATTTCCCTACAAAACTAAATAGTTAAAAATCCTATAAATTTGTTAAATAACCTTAAAAAAATAAAAATCAAAACAATGAACATTTTATTTTATTTTTTGTATTACTTGACCAATAGTAAATGGATTATATGATTATAAATAAGTGTGCCAAATTTCAAATAAAAATATTAGTAACAACGACTAAAAAACGCATTTAAAAATCAAAATTGACTAGTTGATAACCTGTGGGCAAAACATGATTCTTTTTTTGTATTGTAGATTTTTTTATGCGATGGTACCAAAGAAAATTCTACAAATATTTTAAAAACTTAATTTTTTGCGTTTTTGTGTTTGAATTTTTTTTCCAAAATTGCTATATTTTGCTCAATATTATTGATTTTTGCAAATAAAATATTTATTATTATTTGTTATTTGTTTTATTTTTTACTTACTTCCAAAATAAACGCAGAAAAAAATTGAAATATTGTATACGTTAAAATCAATAATATCGAGCGAAAAATTGTAATTTTTAAAAAAATAATTCAAATAACAACCATACAAAACACATTTATTTTTATGGTAATTTTTCCAGGTGGCCTTGTTATTTTGAAAGCTGTTTTTGTTTTGGTACAACGCCCGCTTATATAAAACCTTTGGTTGAAAAGTTACACAAATTAAGTTTTGTGCATAACTTAGTTGTGAAAATGGTCCGTGGAGAAAAGTTTTGTACGATGTTTACGAGCCTCATTCATATGTTTTATCTACGGATGAGTCTTTTAAATAATATGACGTCATCGTGTAACTCTTAAACTTAACATTTATGTTATTCCTAGTTGAGTTTAAATGCTCGCATTTTGTTTTATGTAAAGTACTTCAGTAGCCAAACCAACCACAAGAAATAATCAACCGATAAATAATTTTATATTTCAACCTCCATTATCAAAATTATTTTTATGGGGACATTTAAAAATTTAAGGTTTGGTACAAATAGAATATTAGCTAATTAAAGTACAAAACGATGTTCAGTTATATTATTTACAATTTAAATTTCTATGAAAATAAATTAGGTAAATCAAAAAACAAGGAAACCAACCATAAAAATAAACCTCTGAAAATAACATATTCATATCTTTTTTCCTTACTTTACTTGCTTATTTTACAAATAGATATTGTAATTAGATTTACTTCAGTAATTACAAAAAATATACTTAAATATATTTACCTCACGTATTTTTAATTTATGCATTTAATAAAAAACATAATTTACCTCTATATGTAAATTTTACCTACCAAGTTCTTCGTTATTTCTGTTAGAATAAATTCAAAAAGGAATATTTATTTTAATGAAATAACTATAGTGATAGACAACTTTTTATGAGGGCTCGGCGCGGGTGGCATCATTAGAATGGTGTAGTTTGTTTATGTACTCTGAAAAAAATCTGTAAATAATGCGATTTAAAATATTAATTAATCGAAATACACTACATTTTTCTTATAGGTACATTGAAAAGCAAGAAATAAACGATTAACTTGCATAACTATCTTTTTTTTAAAAGTTAATATTTCATTCAACGAGTATTATTTGATAGTAATCATAAGAAACTCGAGATTTTAATTAATAGAATTTTACGTTTTGAAGATCTTTAAAACCACGTACGACTAAATCGATAAAAAGTATGAAATTTTTAAATCTGTTGTAGATATGTACACACTGTAGATGTGCATCTCGTATTTTTGAAGAATATAATCCGAGAATGGTTAAATAACGATACAAAATTTGACATAAATTGACATTTACCATTTAACTTTTGTAAAAAAAATTTTTTTTACATTCATGTTTAAATAAAGAGAAGTATAGACCCAGAATACGATCTATCTATTTTTTGCGAAGATTTGATTTTCCTCACTTCTGGCAATCGTTTTTAAATTTGTGTTCCTAAAAATTTAAGAATAAAAAAGAGCTTTAAAAGTGCATTTATTGTTCTATTTTAAAAACTTTTTTGTAAAGTGTGTACTATTAGTTATATAAACTATAAACTAGCAGGGCATTAAAAATTATGCGCAAGGAATGTTTTTTTATAGATATCTATATAACGAGCCGGTTGTTCAATATTTGGCAGCACACCCCTGCATACACATATATACTTACATCTACGCAATCGCTAATGGCGTGTTGCTCTAACATCGTAATAGGGGCATACGTTTGCAGGCGTTCAAAAGCTTCGTGTATATTCCTTTATTGTTCGAACTAAATCGAGTGTAAAGTTTGCTCTGCTTGTCAAATTGTTCATGTCGATGATGGATGGTATGCTTATACACTCTCACCTGTACAATGCGCCGGTATTGTAAGACAACTGCCGATAGTTTCTTTCATAACAGGATTTATTTAAGTTTCAAACTTTAAAGACTTGATATCGCAATACTTATAGGTACAAGCGTTTGTCTGCGATTTCGCTCAAGTTTATTTTAAAATAGGCTCGATTAGTTGTTTTAAACATGTAGGCATCCTAACTACAACAGATTATTTCAAACTTAATTATTTATAGGGTTTTAAGCTTTATAACAATGAAAGTCCCATCAAAATCGGACCACGCAAACAGACAGATACCCACAATGTGCCCAAAATACAAACACGATTAGTTTTTATTATAATAATCCTGACACGCATTTAGATATTATAGACACAAATATTTACCATCTTCTAAATTAAATTATGTAATATCCAGTATATCTAGGTATATCATTAGATTAAAAATTCCAACACGTATTTACACTTACCATTAAAACATTGTGCCCCAACCTTTATACTTTGAATCATCTAAGATTCATTAGAATTCAAGTGAATTTGTTAATGATATTAAAGTCGTTCTTCTGAATTCTCAGCCACAGCCTGCTTCGTCACTTCGTATCGCTTGAATCCACCAGAGCACGACAGTAATGCACATTATCTTTAATATGAGTTTAATAGTTTGCAAAGCGTATGTTTATTTAACAATAACAAGTTCCCAAATCCTTCTGCGATCCACTTACAGTTCTAAACTGTTGCGATTTCAGAACCAGTGTTGCCATCTGTAGGTTATGTGAAACTTATGTTAAAAATTAAAATAAATATTGCGAGGCATTTAATATGCAAATAGTCAAATCTAAGACAATCCATTCGATAGTTTTTAATTGTATTTAATACCTTAAAATTATTTTTACTATATTGTTTTTTTTAAATGAATATTTTAAATTTCGATTTTTTGTGATTTTAAGTAGGAAATTGAATGCTCTATAAAAAAGAATCTATACAATTTTCACGTAACATGTGTTTGAAAAAATAAATATATTGGAATGTCACCCCTCCTCCATACATGCGAATTAAATGATTTTGAAATGGGACTGTCCTCAAGCCAGACCCAACCATCCAATCAAGTTTCATTAATATCAGTTCAGTGGTTCATGAGTTATGCGTGTGACAAGGATTCAGGGGACAGACATACACAGACATACAGACAGATGTACGGACATATAGACAGACACGGAACGAAAAGTTTTTGTCTTGACCTGAAACAGAAAGATCAATTTAAAATTTTGAAATCGGAGAAGATTTTTTTTCTCATCCTAAAATGATCACAAAGCTTCTCGTATCTTCGATATTGCGAGGAAGTAAAACATTTACGTAGCATCAATAACATACTAAACTCCTCATTAAAATCAACCTCTACTTATTATGTTATTAAATACATATTTATTTACAAAATTATTTGTTGGCTACACCGGACATGGCATTCTACGCAAAACATAACAGATAACTATCTGTAACTAGGACTGTTTTATAGTGTTTAGTCATCAAAATATCGTTACCCGTGCATGTTAAATGTACAGATAAATTATACATAATCATATTATACAGTACCCTAAAGGGTCTAGCATTATGAGTATATAAATGCGTACATGTGGTTAAATATTACGTATGCGAGTGTACAAATACAGAGTTTCAGACGTTTTATTCTTCATTAACCCAGTAGTAGGCCTGCTCTATTACATTGTATGTTTCAAAATAAACGCCACAAATATTTATATATAATTAAATTCGAGACAGGTTAGTATATAGACTTTTTAGGGCAGGGCTGGCCAACTTGCGGCCCGCGACGCTCTTATGTGCGGCCCGCGGCCACACATGTGCAAATTATATTTTTACAATGTTTATTTTAAGTATCAGGTGTTTCAGAATGACTGAGGTTGGTTTTAATTTCCCGTTGTTTTCTTTAAAATACTATTATATTTATGTGACTTAACTAATCATTTTAGATGTTTTATAATATAATACGAAATTAGAATTTGAAGTATTTTTGTGAATAAATAAACCCATTATTTATTAGTATTTTAAATACTTTTAAATACCATACAGATGTATTTTGTTGTTGGTTAATTTTTTTCTTTAAATTTACTATGATTGAACACTTGTTTGTTTTTCCCCTCGGATCGAATGAGACCCTTTATCTGTGGCAGTGCGAAAAAAGCATAATAAAAATTATAAAAAACAATAGATTTTTAAAAATATCATTTCTGTTTTTGGGTCATAGGTATAAAATTTATATAGACAGAAGGACGGACAGAGAAAAACTATAAGGGTTCCTAATTTTCTACGGAACCCTAAAAATGAATACGATATCGACGAAAAAGTCGAATGCGAATATTGTCACAGTAGTGCGTTGACTATGCGGAATTCCAAATGACGTAATCAGTACGAAACGGGCGGATCGCAATTTTTGCTTCTCGTGGAATCCTGGTCGGTATAACAGATGTCCGGTCTGTAAACAGTATAAAGAATACTATAACACGATTCGTACGACGCAGGCGATGCGTCCATTGCTTTTAAATGAACGCTTAACTTTAATTGAAAAACGACATGGAAAAAATTGTAAGTTATTTTTTACTAAAATTCTGGAAAAAACTACTATGCTGTATAAAACTTGAGGACAATATGGAGTAATTAAGATAATATTCTAAATTTTACAATACTACATATATTACACTTTGACAATTTACATACTTCCAAACAATGCGCATTAAAAATTTTCCCCATAATACTGATCTACCCCTCAGTTACCTAACTTGCATAGTAAGCAATGTTTATTATAGAGGTGTACCGAAATTCCGGCCAGAACTCACGATGTAGATTTAAAGTGAATATTTTAACGTCACTACCATTACCTATATTATTATTATTTTTATATTATTATTGACACTATAAATGTAATTACATTCGATCGAAAAGAACGTATGCTATACAAATAGTTTTATGAAGCTGTAAAAATTGCAGAATATGTAGAAAACACAATTTTTATAATTTAATGTATTTTCTTAGAGAAATACCATATAGAACAATGTTATAATAATTTAAAATAATAATCTATGTATTTATATTTGAAATATAATAGTAGTGACGTAAGATGTGAATTCCGGCACACCTCTAGTTTATTATACAATTTTTTTCATGTATATGAACTAAACTCTAGTTTGTAATAGTAAATGTATAAAATATTTCGATGGTTTTATTTTTTCATATTATGATATACATGCATAAATACGTATGATTTCTTAGGTGAACGATTTAAAAAATTGGTGTGAACTTATTTTGTTACCAAAAAGGGTACAAATATTTTGTTAATTTGTTATGATTTAACCAGGGCCGTCTTTAATCTATTGGAGACCCTGGGCACATTAGGATAATGGGGCCCCTATGATCTTGATAGAGCACTATTTTGTAAGGATAGACAAATAAAAGTAGATAAGCATAAATTAATAGAAGCGTCCATGGAAGCAGGGGAAGCAGTGCTTCCCTTACTTTATGGGTAAATTAATACAAATCTGTGTTTTCAGTTAATAAATAATTTTAAAATATTATTAGAATATTCATCTTTATGCGCAACTCAAACATTTTAACCAAAAATAGCATTTAATATTAATTTACACGCTCAACTATAAAACTATGATACCTCTACGTCTTATTTTCTTGTATTTTAGTCGATATTTGTATGACGAGTTGAAGTTCACTGTAGGAAATTTCACTAAAAAATTTCGAATTTTTGATTTCGTTAAAAGTATGTTTATTGTATAGAAAATGACGCGAAAAGTTGAATGCTTCAAACCGCAGGTCTATATCTTAAACCGTTCTCGAGATATAGCCTCTCAAAGTTTCAATTTTTTCAAAATTTTGAAGAAAAATGGCCCTAACTTTTGAACGCGTGGTCGGAATTGATTTTAGTTGACGGATTTGGAATCAGCATATCAAAATCTATATAATGACATGTATAATACCTTAAAACTCGAAAAAAAAAAATTCGCGAAAAATCGAAAAAATTCAAAGGGGTATACCTTAAAAAATGTCGATTTTTGGCAAAAAATTTTTTGTCGGATTTTAAAGTATTATACATGTCATTATATAGATTTTGACACGCTGATTTCAAATCCGTCAACTAAAATCAATTCCGACCACGCGTTCAAAAGTTATTCCATTTTTTCTCCAAAAATTTGAAAAATCTAAAACTTTGAGAGGCTATATCTCGAGAACGGTTTGAGATACAGACCTGCGGTTTGAAACAAACAACTTTTCACGTCATTTTCTATACAATAAACATACTTTTAACGAAATGAACTTCAACTTGTCATACAAATATCGATTTAAATACAAGAAAATAAGACGTAGACTCATTTAGTTACTATATAAATATAAAAGAATTTATTTAAAAAATTAATTTAATTTTGAAATAAATATGTTTTTCGGTAATAAATATCGGTTATCGTTTGGTGATATGGGGGCCCCTATCGATCGCGGGGCCCTGGGCACGTGCCCAGAGTGCCCAGTGGGAAAGAGGGGCCTGGATCTAACAATGTTTTTATAAATATTAAAAATAAATATAATGATTGTAGTAACTCAGACATAGTGCGTGGTTGTTCTAGGGTTAAGACAGATGCTTAAAATTAAACGATTATGAGACCTGTTTCGTGTGCTTAGATACCCGCAATATCTAAATTATGATAGAACTATTAATGTTATGGGCCTATTTGTTAACAAGTTAACTGTCCACTTAAGGTATTCAATATACATGTGTTGTGTGTAAGGGTGCAACTATGAACGAACTAATAATAAATCTGAAAACTGTAGAAAGCTCATAGAACGACATTAAAGTTTTATATTCTCGCATCATGCAAATTAGAATCATATTTTACTTTTTATATTTTATTTACTTAAAAATTAGATATTTACAATCACCAAATAAACCTTCAATAACCCTGTCTCAAGATTCAGCGGATTTTTTTAAATAATTTAGTTGCATTCTGAAAGAAGCGTACTTGATTTACTATTATCGTCACTGATTATTTCTCAATTTACTGTTCAAATTTGGCACGACAGTGCTGAATCAGCCTGTATATTAAGGATGTGTATAATTAACAATTAGTATATTTGCATCAAATATGTATATCCATTATCCATTCAATCATATTCGTACGCCCCCCCCTTCACCCCTCATGTCAGATACTCAAACACACAGGCACCTCCACATACACCACATCTGTCACATTTCGTTCAAACTCAAATAAATTCGATACCCGTATTTTTAGCACGGCGACTCTCACTCCTCGATTCCCTGCACCCGGCCCATATTTGTAAGGATAAAACATCTATTCATGCTACGTAACTGCTAGTTTTACGACAGTTTTATATTTGTCAAAATGACGGAATTTCGTATGCAATGTCTACTGATGGCGCAAAACATCAACTCGAAAGTTTGCGTGGGACCAATAAACTTATCCTGTAGGAACAGATGCGTCAAAGTTCGTGAGGAACAAGGAATATACAGGGCAGATAAAGTAGAGGAACATAACATTATGTAGCTTACGTGCTGAATATAGAGAGATAATATAGATACGTGTGTATGTACATGACTCGGGAAATGTTATTATGATTTATATTGATGCTAACATGTTGTTTATTTAAAAATAACGATGAAAGTACAGTTGCTCGATTAGATGAACTAATATGGCTGTAACATGGTTTCTACTTACCTCATTCTTCGTCTTGTATACTTTTGATATGATGGAAAATATTAAGTAGGTACCTTTTTCATTAAGTTTTTATGAAAGATAAACTTCTTTAGAGAGACTAGTGAATTTGAATGACCTAGACAGATTTTACAATCGACAGATTTTAAATATGAAACGCTGAGGAGAGTGGGCATATGCGTAAGTAGATGTATAAGAGAAAGATAGATGATTGGCGCATGCACGTCGGTTATGCGTGGGATAGAGATAAGTAAATGTATAAGAGAAATAAGGATGAATGCGTAGTTTACGTTGGTATCAAGCTATGTGTTTTGTATACGGTTTTTGTGTTAAAATAATACGTTTGATTATTAATTTAATAATGGTTTTCTATATTTAAAAATAAGTAAAAGAAGTTTCACTTCAACGGTGCGCTTTTGTGGGTGAGGCACACACCACTTTTTTTTAAATTATATATTTCAAAAGGTATTTTTCCTGGTAAGAGAACCAAAACATAAATTATAAATAATAATATTTTTCACAATTGACAAAAATTCGTTTCGGGTTTGAAAATTGTATTTGTTCGTTTACCGTTTTGTCTAGAGTAGTAACTGCCAAACTGTGTGCCGTGAAAGATTAAAAATATAGGTTTATATTAAATACAATATATTATTTTATTATAATAAGAATTTATGTATTTTTGTTTATACTATTAAAATGTATTTCAATTTTGTTGCAATTTTTATTTTGTGTGTCGCGAAATAAATCCTCCCCACCTAGTGTATCGTAAGATAAAAAAAGTTTGGCAGACACTGGTCTAGAGGGTTCACAGACAGACACACAAAAATCATCAAGAGAATAATAATTGTGAATTTCAGTGATGTGGTTGAGACGATTTTCTCTATACGAATTTATTATCTTTTTTAAATGTATTAATCCAAAATTATATTTAAACACTGTTAGTTACAAAACATCACATTTTTAATTTGTCAGATAAAATAAAATAATTAAAGAAAACAACATTGAATACAAAAACAACATAATATTACAATAGAATACTATTTATAATGGTATAGAGCTGCTGGAGTCTAGACATTCCCGGTTGTTCTGTGAACGTAAATTGCCCGACTGGTACATACATATTAACATTTAACACTGTCAGTATGGGGTAAAAACTAATTGGATAAACAATATACATATACGAATGATCATTTCCAAGAAAATATTTTCCGAGAAAATTAATTTTAATTCTATACGTTCAAGGTTTTATTAGATTTTCAATTAAAATTCTTTATAAATTTTCATATTACTTAATTGATATAAAAATATATATTATATTTCAATGATTTTTTGTTAGATATTAATTTAAATTTGCTTATGTATCAAAATAAAATATTAATTACACGTAGGAAAATATTGATAAAAATAATGAATATATTAATATCATAAAAAATGATAACAACTGTATTAGCGTTTCCTCCCGGAAATTCTCCATTGGGAATTCCTGAGAGGAAACTCTAGTGAAAAGTTTAATCAATGATACTTAATATATTAATTTAATTAATTCAAAAATGTATATATTGAATAACAATTATAAGTCGCATATTTTCTTATTATTATAAACAGGTAAATCTAGGCGATGCAACTAAAAATCTTCAACGATCACGTTTCAGTTATTTTAGAAAATTTATAAATTAGTAAATAATGTGAATTATAAATACTTTTTTTGATTGATTTTTTTAAATCTTAAAAATCCACATAAATCAACCAAGTGTATAAAAATATCGGTATAGAGAACCATACATGATTTCCATGTTCTTTAATATCTTTTTAAATAATTTTCAATATATGAAAAATTTCAATGGGATTTGTCAGAAATAAATTTTGAGAGTGGTTTTCACCCCTTCAATACCTGTTTCGGCACGTACAAAAAAATAAATATCCTTAAGGTTCAATTGAACATCAAAATTAAATGTACTAATCAAAATTAGTGAAATAATACTCGCAACGTTCACCTTTTAGACGATAATAGTTACAAAATTTCGAATATTTCCAAAACCACTAATCCGATTAGCACCAAAACCAATAGATCTGGAGTACTTACTAAGCCAAACATTCTGCCCAAAAATAATTCAAATCGGTGTATTCTTATAGTTGTTATCGTGAATGAAATAAAATTCTACATCCAAACACACAGTCTTTATGCGGAAATTAACTTTACGTTTTGAAGGTAGTATAATCTGAATTTGCTCTTATCTCGAATACGACTTTTCGACAGTATTACAATACTTCCATTTCTTGTAAAAAATGGAAGTTAAATATTGGGAAAACCGAATTTTATTGGAATCAGAAGGCAAGAGAACATTTTATTGATATTTATTTAAAAAATTGATAATTAACTCCCTTCACTCGAAAGATATTTTTTTATATGATAAGTATCTTAAAGTAGTAGTTCTTTGACTTAACTAATAAAGAACACGTAATACAAAATCTGTAAGACTATTTATTTGTCTCGAGTACTGGACAATTAAAAATCCACATAAACGAACACAAACATAAAAGGTAAATGTTGTTGTCACTCAACTTGTTTACCACGTGCTCTATTTTTTGTAAAACGGATTTTTCCGTGGCTGCCGAACACAAACGCGTCGCTTTATGAATGCTAAGTTTCTAGAAATGCGTTTGATGTGGCGAGCATAATAAAACTGGTGCGATATTTTCACATTAAAAAATAATAAGTATGTGTGTTGGTTTTTTGTAGATAAAGCTTTGAGGAATTTTGCTTGCGGGGAAAATCTACTATATATAACGAAGTGCCCTGACTGACTGATAATCATTTTTTTGACCATTTCCACTCATCGGAGAAACTTGAAATTTGGTATATACATTCCTTGGGGGTAAAAAATAACAACTAGTGGGCCTTTTTTGAAAAAGTTTATAAATGGGGTAACAAGGGGCACCCAATTTTTCAAAAAAAAAGTTAGAATTTTTTTATTATTTTTTTTATATTCCTTGGGCGATATAATGTAAGGTTCAAATTTCAGATTTAAAAAAAAAGAAAAAAAAAGGAAAAAAAAAGTTTTGATGTAAAAAAGTATCAAAACGAAAACCGATATTAGATTTTTTTAATTTTTTTCAAATACTTTGGTTAATTGACAACCATAAACCCGTGTCTGATTTTTGAAAAAGATATGTTAAAGAGGAGAAAATAAACAAAATACGTTTACATATAATGCGCTTTAAGCATTTACTAAATTAATTGCAAATGTAACTATGGATACATTATATTTTATTGATTATTTTAAAAAAATTTAAATGTCAGTGGCCATTTAAAATTTTGAAGTGAACAATAAAATATAACAAAAAAGAAATATAAAGAACATAACGAATGAAAAAATATGCACAACTCTAATGTAATATATAATTAAAATTTTCATAAATAAATTTGACAAAAAAATTGAAGACAAACAATTACAGCATTCGGACACAATTCGACCAACATTCGGCGATAGATATGTGTTCCCGGTACAAATAAAAATTAAGTATATAATGACATTTTTTTAATCTTAAGTCATTGAATTATCAATATTTTTACTTTCATAGGTATAGGTATTTTATTATATTTATTTGTAATCATAAATATCAGAAGAATTTATATAATTTCAAATTAACATTGTAATTTTAAATGATATTATTTTAATTGTTGTTTGAAACTGTATATCTGTCATCTTTACCCAATGTACTAACCTAAAATGTACATTTACAAAATTAAAACAAGATGTTGATTTATTGCAAATTGTTACGAAAGCTTCATTCAATTGACAAGACCTATATTTGATTGTAATTAATTAATTAATTGTACAAAGGGTGTACGAGTATCTACAAGAGCTAATAATGTATTTATATAGACACATTGATGAATTTTTGAAAGACACGAGCAGAAAAACCAAAAATGAAATTATTTTTAATATTCATAAAATGTTCAAATCATGTAAGTACATGATGTAATACAATACATGTACCAGAAGTCATAAAATAATTTTTTGTCGTTGTCATATCAGAAACAAATGTCATAATATGTATTTAGTATGCAATATATTTTCATACGACAAGAGTTGAAAACGCATCGTAAACAAATATACAGGTAATCCTCGACTTATAATTGTCTTTGTCTCTTTCTTACATGCACATATTACATAAATGAAACAAACAGTTCCGGGAATTTCCCAAAAATGTAATTTATTATTATTTATGTAGATATTTTTGGGAACCCGCAACTGTTTGTTATGTATAGAAAATGCGATTCGCTTCACATCAAGGAAAACGTCCAAAGCAAAAATATGTACATATTGTACGTGTTAACTTACAACTTATTCTATTTACGATCGATGTTTAGAAACCTATCTCGGTTGTAAGTCGATATATAACGTATGTCTTATCAGTTTAAGCGTAAAAAATATCAAAGTTAATATTCAATGTTTTTAAATGCTGCGAGAAGTTCAAACATGCTTGACTGATTTAAATTTACTTTTTTCCTTATTTTATATATTACTTACAAAATAACCAAGACGTTCCATTAAAATTTCAGGATTTGTGAAGTGTTCTGTCGTAGGAAAAGTTTAGGAAGCACTGTTCTACATCATACTTCAATATCAACCAAATTGAGTTATTGAGGGTAAAAAATATATTGAAAAAACCTCATAGATAAACCATATTTAGTTTGTACAATAAAGTTTTAACAGGTACGATTTTTCTAAAATATCTTAAAATTAATAAAATTAAAATTGATAAAAACCCAGCTCTAATGAATAAATAAGAAAGCACTCCATCACAGCACTATATTATTCCGTCACGGGAAAGTACCTACCATATAGGCCAGTCAGGATCCACTCAGGGCTAGCTACGTCACTGGTTACGATACTATATTATTGTTGGTTACGATATTTCATAAAACAGATATCGGTGCTTAGAATACATTGTCTGGAGGAATACGATAAAAGTTTTAACAGATTTTTTAGCGGAAAAGAGAATTTTGTCGCTTATATATGAGATTTTTAGAATCGATAACTCAATTTCGCAAAAAGTGTATCTTACGATACTTTGCCTTGGAGGGGACGATATAGAAATAATTTAACCAGGTATGTTATAATTTAGGTATATAAAAACATAGTACCTAGCCATGGAATACGGAATTTTATAATTTACGGTTTCAATATTTTATTTTATTAATTTAGGTTACTATGATTATGTCTCTTTAAAATATTTTGTCGAACAATTAAATGATTTTTGACACATATTAACAATTAAATATTTTGAAATGCCTATATTGATTGAAAATTTAAATATGAAGAAACATTTCACATCTATGAAAGGTAAAATATCGAAATTAATTATTAGGTTTGGTGTAAATTTTTCGAAACACAATTTTTCGAATCACAATTTTTCAAATCAAAATTCTTCGAATGAACAATTTTTCGAAAAATTTAAGTTTTATTGTTCAAATTTTAATTAGTTAATAAAATATTAAGTAAAGTAATATTTGGACATTTTACGATATCCATACTAATATTATAAATGCGAAAGTGTGTTTGTCTGTCTGTTTTCTGTTTGTTACCTTTTCACGGCTAAACCGCTTTACCGATTTTGATGAAATTTGGCAGTGAGATAGCTTGCATCCCGAGGACGGACATAGGCTATTTCGTATTTTAAAAATTCAACCCCTAAGAAATTGCAAGGGGGTAGAAATTTTTTAATTTTTTTTAGTAATTATTATTTTACCCCCCGATACATATGAAGGGTTGTAAGTGGTTTTATTCGATCCGGCGGGAAAAATACCACGGGGGCGTAGGTTTTAGGGGGCAAAACAACCCTCTATCTCGCATAGGAGCCGAGATATTTACGATTTTGTATAATGAAAGAAAACTAAAAATAAGAAAAATTTAATATTTTACCCCCTGTCACATATGAAGAGTTGTAATTGATTACATTCGATCTGGCGGGCAAAAATACTACGGAAGAGGGATTATTAGGGGGACAAAACAACCCCTTATCTTACATAGGAGTCGCGACTTATATTATAAATGCGAAAGTGTATCTCTCAGTCTGTCTATTTGTTACCTGTTCACGACTAAACTGCTTTACCGATTTTGATGAAATTTGGCAGTGAGATGGCTTACATCCCAAGGACGGATTAAGGCTATTTCATATCTCGAAAATTCAACCCCTAAGGAATTGCAAGGGGGAGGAAAATTTTAAATTTTTTTTAGTAATTAATATTTTACCCGTTACATATGAAGGGTTGTAAGTGGTTTTATTCGATCCAGCGGGAAAAATACCACGGGGGTGGGGGTTTTAGGGCGGAAAAACCCCTCTATCTCGCATAGGAGCCGACACATTTACGATTTTGTATAATTAAAGAAAACTAAAAATAAGATAAATTTAATATTTTACCCCCTGTCACATATGAAGGGTTTCGAAATCCACGCGAGCGAAGTCGCGGGTAGCAGCTAGTTATATATATAATTTTAAAATTATCTACAAATTTAAATGTGACTCATATAAAAATACTAGATAAACTGCTCAGGGATGATTGAGAATTAATAATATTTAAGAATTTCAATTTCTAATTACATAGTTAAATTAGTTAACAAAAAAAACCTAAATAGGCGATCTTGAAGGTTTTTGGCTCCATTATGTTAGGTTTTCGAAGTGTTTTAACCTGAAATTACCAAAAACGATTTTGATCATATTTACGAAATTATTTCGAAAGAGATAAATTTTCTTATATTTTTGTTCGCGGAACAAATAGTACCGACTTTTAAAAAATATTCTGAGGTAAAATGAACTGTATAAATTAAAAAAATTAATAAAATCAATTTAAATTCAGTATCATCGTATTTTATTTATTTAATGAATACCAAAAAGAAAATTCTTTACATTTTTTATTATATTTAACGTCATTGTTTAACACCATGAAAACATATCTCGATTGTCCACGTTCAAAATCTTTTCAGAAAAATGCCCAGCGTGATAAAATCTGCATACAATCGTTTACTTTTTCTGGGGACATTATCTTTATAATAAAAAATATTTATTTATTATTTACGTACCAATTTACAATCAATAACTGTGAATAAAGTGAATGTTTAATAAGACAATAATAAAAAAAATAACGTTCGAAAAATAAAAAAAAATTTAACGAGCTAAAACATAAACATAATTAATAAACTGTGACATATTTTTCATTAACCGTACGATGAAAAAGCGCGATAATAATTTTCGTAACCCCCTGATTTAAATTACCTAAACAAAGGTTTCATCAACATTTAAAAACACACCATTTTAATTGATGCTGTAATTAATTAGAATTTTGAACTGGATTTAATTGCCAGTATTTCAATCATATTTCAATCACCTTCAATTTACTCATTTATGAATAATATAAACTATAGGTATATAAGCCTTAATAAATATACTTTTTTATAATTGGTCTTTATTGTAATTCCCCAATATCCTTTATAGGAAATACTTAAAACTTAGTGTCTTGGATTCTTGTTTAATTAAATGTACTAAATTAGAAATATTTGTTTACTGTCATTACTGAATCGTAATATATACATATACAGTTAACAGTAAAACTACATAATTTGATGATAATTGGCCAATGAGTGTCAAAATGGTGGACATTTAAACTAATTATTAATTTAATGTAATTTATTTATTAATTATTATATTATCATGGCATCTGTTTTACATTGTTTCAAATTTTATAATTCTTTATTTTATAACTTTTGTGTCGTAGTACGTTATTAGTCATTAGCAAGTGTCAATCACTGGGTGCCTATAACTCATTACTGGAAAAATAACAAACAAAATAAAAGGCAATAATTTAAAAAACAACCTATATTTGCGGACTTTAGTAATTAAATTGATTTAATAAAGAGGTACTTGTTTTATTAGTAACATGAATTAATGAGAATTACAAAAAAAGAAGCACATCAATCCCTAAAAACAGTATACTTTGCTCTTGAAGCATCCAAGACTGATGCCAGTAACTTATATTACATAATAAAATGTCTAATATAGACAATATATTCAGGATACTTAATTATGTATTATCAAACATTACAGGAAGAAGTTATAACTTGCACCAAGAAGTCAAATGTTATAGTATTTAAGATCACAAATTTATTCAACAACCAGTTTTTACTTTCTTCTTATAAAAGTTATAACTCGCGCCAACTATCTCTTAATTTATTTTCGAAGACACATATCTCAGAGCTATGTGGATAATAGAATTGTAATTATCACAGCCACACAAAAAAGGTAGAGAACTTTTTCAGAGACCATTGTAGTTTTGTGTATTTTGAGGTGCTGAATCAGAATGTGGGGCCAAACTAGCACATTATTTGATTAATTTTGAAAATAACCCCGAAAAATCAAATTAAGTCTGCCAACTACTGTCTGGAATATGAATGTCTATCTATGATCTATGACTTCAAAGCTCTGAGATATTTGAGTTCATTGGTTAAAATAACACATCCTATACATATCATCGTCAATGAAAATATACTAACAATATCTTCTTTAGGCAATTTAAACAAAAACAAAATTAGACGACGCCTTTATACGAGTACATACTATTTGTTGGTAATTAAGATTTTAATATTATGTACATTTTACAAATTACATATCCCATATCCATCTTATTATACAATATTACATATATTATTAACAATATTATATATCCGTTAATTGTCTGACAAACAAAGCGAGTACACAACACCTTGCAATAGAGTGCCAAGTAAATTCTGAAGTGTCTTACCGTAAGCATTAATTGTTTACCTGATCTCGCATATGCAAACATTATTATAATGTTATGTATACCCACATCTCGAAGACCTAGTTAGTAAATTTATAGCGCACAATGACATATTGAAATATTAAGTTATAAATAAGCTTTTGTAAGTACATGGGATCAACTTTATTATTGTTATTTTGTTGAAACGTATATTAAATATAATACGAGTATATTTATGCTAGGTATACAGGGTGCCTGACTTTTCATTGTCTACCTTATATCTGCTAAAATATTGGACATACAAAAAAAAGTTTAATTAGAAACATGTCAAATAAAAGTTGATCTACAAAATGGTGCACGTATTGCTTCCTCGAAATATCGAAGATACGAGAAGCTATGTGATCGTTTCAGATTGAGACAAAAAAATGTTCTCCGATTTCAAAATTTTAAATTGATTTATCCGTTTCACGTCAAGGCAAACACTTTTCGTTCCGTGTCTGTCTGTCTGTCCGTCCGTGTGTCTGTTCGTCCGTATGTCCGTCTGTCCCCTGAATCCTTATCACACGCATAACTCATGAATCACTGAACCGATATTATTGAAACTTGGTCGGATGGTTGGGTCTGGCTTGTGGACGGTCCCATTTCAAAATCATCAAAATCGTGTGTAAGGGGGAAGGGTGACACCCCAAAATATTTCTTTTTTCAAGATATCTCAAGAACGACACATGTTACGTGAAAATTTTATAGAATATTTTTAAAATTATCAAACTATTATTATAAAGTGATGTGAGCAATATAATTTTTTGTAGCATTTATGTGCCTATTCTTTTTGAGAAAATGTAAATAAATAGTATCAATGAGAATAAAGACTTTTAAATCATTATGTATAATATATGTTTGTATTGTAATACTAAAATTTAAACTATTTAGGATCGATCTGAAACTATGTAGACCAATAAATTACCTTGTTAGAGAATAGTTCAAGTTTGTAAATTATAATCATAGTTAAAATTAACCTACAAGATACTAATTTTGAAATATTTGATCTCGTATATTTAAAAAAATAATGTTTAAAATAATACCCAAAGTAAAATCATTTTCTATCGAAAATTTTGCAAAACAAACTTCAAATTTTCCATATATAAAAATAAAATCCACTAACATAAATCCAACAAACATAGTAATGATATATATTTGAAATTTAAAAGTTGACAGTATGTTAAATGAATTCTAAAGGTAATTCAACCAACTAAAAATATATATATAGATGACTAACAGAAAAACCAAATCACTTGACTACTGTGGGTTTCGTAAATGTCACCTGCTCTGATAATTTCAGAGCAACATTCTTTCTTTCCATTATCCTATTTGAAATTTAAAAGTTGACAGTATGTTAAATGAATTCTAAAGGTAATTCAACCAACTAAAAATATATATATAGATGACTAACAGAAAAACCAAATCACTTGACTACTGTGGGTTTCGTAAATGTCACCTGCTCTGATAATTTCAGAGCAACATTCTTTCTTTCCATTATCCTATTTGAAATTTAAAAGTTGACAGTATGTTAAATGAATTCTAAAGGTAATTCAACCAACTAAATATATATATAGATGACTAACAGAAAAAAACCAAATCACTTGACTACTGTGGGTTTTGTAAATGTCACCTGCTCTGATAATTTCAGAGCAACATTCTTTCTTTCCATTATCCTCGGATAGGGATCGTTAATACTAACTGTATGTTGTCAAATTAATGCTAATAATAATTATTAAAATACTATAAATTGTATATATAGGACATTTTATATATTATATCTATGTATTAATTACATATTTTTTTCTTGTTTCAGGTATGAATTTAATGATTGCTGTATTATTGGTGAGTTAATATTTTGTTGAGTGTACCATTGTAAAAAAAAGACTTTAATTCATATAATAAAAAAGTTCAAGTAATACATTACACTAAAGTTATTTTTTATGTACATTCATATAACTCTCCGGGAAAAAATAGATTAGATCTATGTATATCAAATTAGATTTAAATTTCTCAAAATTTTGATCTTTGTCGATTAGAATAGATCTACTATACGTAGATCAAAAATTTCATTCGGCCATCTTTGGTTTTTAGATCTATGTACATTTGTATAGATCTACATAGTTGATTTAAGAAGATTTATGTAAATCTACGTAGATCTGTCCAAAAATGTAGATCTACAGAGATTTCTTCAGATTTTTCTATTTTTTCTCGAGTATATCTAATAAAGTCTAAGTAGATCTTAGACTTCCGTAGATCTATTCCGAAATTAGGATCTACGTAGATCTAATCTATTTTTCTCGGTTTTGTAAATCGGTGTCAAATAATATTTTACCATATTTCATTCAAAATAGTATTCCTATTTTATTTTATGCTTGTTCTCTAAAAGCTTTTCGTTTTATGTTAAACTTGATATAAAATTAATTAATGAAAGTGACGTATATTTGTGTTTTTGTTTAAAATGATGTAATTATATAAGGTCGGCGCTAGAAAAAGACAACTGATGATGTTTGTCTTAATATTTCGATTTTGACCTTTACGGTGGTAGACGACTTCTGAAGCCCATAGTACATTACTGTACATATATGCAGTATGTATGTATAAGTATATAGTTAATGTGTGTATTCAAGTAAAATAGTTAGTATCGATGTAAAGGAAAGGGGAGGAATGTAAAATTCACAATAAAACTTTACCACGTTTAAACTTTGTTAAACAAACTTGCTGCAAAATCTCATTATGTATTTACTTACTGCTTTTTAGGTCAATTATAAATAAATTATTCAGGTTATTTATATATATAACGAAATTATGCATTATTTATAATTAGTTGAACCCATTAAGAATTGCATGATATTAAATTTTATTGTATATTGTTTAGAAACAAAAACGACCTGGTAACCATAAGACTTTTTTGTAAAATATAATGAAGGAATGAATACCTGGAAAATGTTTTTTTATATTGGAAAATTAGATAGAGTATAAATTATAGATAATAATTTATAAAACCTTCATTATTTTATTCCTTCAAGGAATTAAAATTTCATAATTGTAAGTTTCGCCATTTTCACTGTAGAGCTTTCACAGACCGACAGACATAGAAATAATTGAGGCAAGTCATACCTACGTAATCAGGAACCTTCGAAACATATAATTCCGTTGAAATATGGAGTTTTAAGATTAGGTACTGTATACTTCATTATACAGAATATTTTACATAAAAAAAGTAAAAATATTTATATAAATAACATTATCTATCGTACCAACATTGCAAACGAGTCAATTATAATTTGAGCGGCAATTTTTTAATTAAACATTTTTTGTAGGATCCTATTTTATACCTCCAGACTACAAAAAATTAATACAAATTATAACGACTCAACAAAAGAAACTAATTTATGGTTGAAAGGGACCGAGGAAAAACAAATATTAATATTTCTTGTTTACTAACAATTATATACATACATATACTATATATATACATACATGCAGTGAACACTTTTTGTTCACCGTTGTTAAACTGTAGCAGTTAGAAGTACCGGTTTTAATTCTTGATTAGTTTTTTGTAGCACAAAGTACAAGGATAATTGTATTTTTTGTCGATATTGAAACGCATAAACTAATTACATAAATAAACTTCAGTAATAAATAACGGTGTACTGAAATACATTGGTATTCAATACTAACTAACAACAATTATTTACAAAATTAATTGGTATACTAATGAAATGTCGAAATCCGAAATAATTACATTGTGTACATGAAGTAGAAATATTTTAACCGGTAATATAATTGCAAATTTGTTTTCTGTTTTAATGATACTAGTACTGTTTATTTACTTAATGGAATGGATTTTTTAAATTGGGTTTAATGAAAAATTAAATTATTGATTTAATATAAAATTAACAAATTACAGTACTTACTTTAATTATAAATCTTGAAATTATAATTATTTCTGTAAGCTATAATTTTTTTCTCAGTTTGTTGATTATTGTTTATCTTAATTAACCAAAGAAATACTGATACGACCCTGAATAATTCATAGTCGTAAAAATATCTTTAAATGCATTTTGATGTAAGATCTTTACGTATACACGACCCTACGCAGGTACCGACTTCAACACATGCTCTGACGTCACTCGCTGTGCCGGACAGTGGTTTGCATACAGAAGGGTGTCTGTTTGCTGTAAACACCCCCTGACGCACCCGCCAAGAATCGTGCCAAATATCGATTTGTGGTCCCAATGGTGACAATATCCAAAAATTGTACCATATCGTGGGAATACGCTCCACTCAGACTGATGCAACACTACTGCCCACACCCCGTGCGCTCCTGAGTTATCGTGTAAAATTTGTTTAAAAGCTGGACGAAAATCGTAAACAATTCAGTACACCAGGACTCCTTACTCGCCGACGATCAACCCACGGATGCCGCCAGCCCGATTCGCACACGGACGCCCACGACGCCGACGCATCCGCCGTCGCATACGTCTGAGTGACGTCACCTCCCTCGTGACCCCACCACACGACGCCCCGCCGTCACTATCTCGCTGAGGCTTCCACGGTCACCCGTATCTTGGACGCGCATCATCCCTCCAAACTGAAGATGCAGACAACTTTTAACTACCAGATACTAATATACAATATACTCGTTATATAAATTGTATTGTATACACTATTATTATTTCAAATAAAATACAATAAAACACCATTATCTGTCTCTCTCTCACTCAACAACAACACAACTCCCGATTGCGTATCAATACATTTAACAACAAACGAAACATTTATAAATGAAATAAACACAAACAGAATTAGAAAGTGTAATTCGCAACAAATTTAAAGCAGATTAAAACAATAATATTTATATTAAAATGTTAGCAGAATACATTTCGCTTTCACGCATCTACATTTTCGTTTTTATTTTAATGGATAGAAATTCTATTGCGACACATCTGCTTTTATTTACCTCTATATTTCATGATTTTCTTTGTTCTTGGTAGCAATGTGGGGATTAAATTGAGTTAGAAATACTTTTGTCGACCATGTACTTTAATAAATTTGATGAAGACATTTGCAGCAAATTTTATATATCTATATTTAATTAAGTATGGGTATATAGTTCCATTTTAAAGGAATTAGTTTTAGGTTAATTATACGAGTCTGTAACTTTTTATATAATTAGATTATGTTGCTAATAGGGGAGAGTTGGGTAATCACGAACGCAGGGTAATCGCGAATTCGGTAGTTTCAGTATGTTAGAAGAGAGAAATTTGTAATTCATAAGAATTCAATCCTTATTTTAAAAACTAGGTTTAGAAGTGATAAATAATTAAACAACTATAACATAGCTAAATACATATAAGTAATCATACAAAAACACCTGTATAAATAGAATCAAAACAATTTTAATTTAAAAAAGTATTATTCATAGAAATGGAATTTGGTATAGGTATTTTAAATACCCAAAAAAAGTATAAACAACAAAATCTCTTCGTATCTACGGCTTATCAAAAAACACGTCTTTTTTATTATTCATAAATGTAGGATTTAAAAAATAATCTATTTAAATATATTCAAAGCTAATAATGCTTTATTTTACCTTATAATAACATTTTCGAATAATTTTTATAAAATTTATAAATTACAAATATTATTCAGAAATTTAATCTTTAGAAAAAAAATGCCAGGTGAAAATATAAAATAATTTTTTTTGAACTAACTTCTCGAGAACTATAAAATGATGCTTTTTCTTGACAATAGATTTATCTGATATAAATTCAAAATTAAAAACAAATGAACATTAAGGATCATGTCCAGATCTTTAATAAACGACTTTCATGAACATATCTGTTAACGTTAGACCGCATAAAGTTGCGTGGACCCGGTTTCATAGAATAAACTATACAGGTTGTGAACTTCTGAAGCGTATTATTTTATGTTTAACTTATGATTGATAACATCACCGGTGAGAATAGTACCGCATATGCTTTATTAGAATTCGTGAGATGTTTTATCGTCTATTTACAACCACTGTCTCGTCAGTAAACGTCATGAAATATGTGTGTTGAAAACTGTTTATTTATGTCTACTCGGGGAAAATTGTTTTTAATTAAATTAACATATTAATGCTATCTTGTTTTGTTTTCATGCAATATAATATTAATATAATATAACTATATTTCTCATTTACATATATATGTATAATATAAATATTAAGGTGTTTTTTAAAATTATTTTTAATTTTTATTTTTTAGGTCCTTTGGATCAAAAGTTAATTGTCCCAAAATTTCAGACTCATAGATCAAACCTGTGAACCGCGCAGACCGAATATTTTTCCTATACATGGGAAAAATTACTTTTTTACTTATGCGTGAACAGCTCGTTGAAAATTGGATTTATTTTAATTTATTACAGCAGCATATTATAGAGAATTTAATTTCTCATAAAAGAGATCCCAAGTTCTAGTTCATAGATCCAGTATTTTTAAAGATATGTTCGTTTAAATATTATCATAAAAAGTAAAATCCAATTTTTATGTTAATTCTATACAAAATATTGCTCTGAGAAATTAAAATAAAATTTTTTTCAACGAGCTATTCACGAGTAAGTAAAAAAGTAATTTTTCCCATGTTCAAATGGGAAAAGACACAGTTTGCGCTGTTCACAGGTTTGATCTACGATTCTGAAATTTTGAGACAATTAACTTTTGATCCGAAGCTAAAACATAAGCCAATGGGACCAAAAAAAAAAAAAAATAAAATAAAAAAACACCCTTATAAATATATCTAAAATTATCATCTAACTTGAAAATTTTACTTGAAACAAGCCGAATAAACCGAGTAATATTTGGCTAGTCAGTACGATTCTCTGTACAGAACGACGACGCCGAACATTTACCAAAACTTGTCGGTAAATCGTATTTGATCAAAGAAATAATTTCTTCGCTGTGTTCAGGTGGAAACGTGCATACGATATTTAAACGTAAATTCATTTAAAAAAATATGCTTGGGAAAACAGTTTAAGTTACCAAACTTTCTTTATATTTTTTTTATTTTTTAACTACTTGCTAAACGATTTGTCTAAATCTAATTTGCATACGTATTTTTCAAAATACGATACACACAAAAATGGTTTTCTTAGATTAAAAGAAAAAAAAGAATTTCTGGTAATACAGAAAAATTATTATTTTTATCGTTCTTAAAGATAAACGATAAAAGCTGGATTACAACTATTATTCTTATATTAAGGATAATATTGTTTTCATTATTTATATAACAAGACATTAATATTATTGTTTTTTTGCATAATATTTACTAAAATAATATGAATTAATACCAAATTACAAAATTAAGACTAAATTCTGTTTTATATGAAAGTGCCAATAATATTTATGTGAACCATAATAATATTTGATTAGATCATTAAGTATCACATTTTATAGAAAAATCACAGCCATTTTCTATAGATAGCGTTTTATTTATTATTTCAAATAGATAGATAGTGATGAATTTATTCCGTCAAAATGAATGACGCAAATCCTTTGTTACATTATTATTCTTTCGTTCAATGTTTCGCTTCAGAGATCAGTAAAATATATAAATTATTACCACAAAATGAAGCTCTACGCTTTTCTGGAATGAGTTTATTTTTGTATTTATATTATACCTGTTGCGGAATCAATAAATAAACTGTATCTGTATACAGGTTGTCCCAATTTCAAAAGACCAAACATTTTTTTTAGAAAACAGCTTTACTTGAGGATCTAAAGAAAAAGTGATTTAATAGCTTTTTTGCGTACTTTTAATGATATATATGAATATTTTTGTGGTGTTTAACAACCAATAGTAATCTATTACTTTTTAAACATCAATAAAAAGTTAATTTTATGCTAATATTTAATTAACTGTAATAATATAATTTATGAGTCCCCTAATATTGTTATTAAACTGTAGCAATGCTTGTATTTTTAATAAATTATTAATAAAACATCTTACTATTTCTAAAATTAGATACATTATTGAAGTTTCAACTTACTATGTACAATTTTTTTGTTTGTTTTTCTTTGAAACGAAATAGTACTAGACACTTATCTTTGACAACTTATTTATTTATAAAAATAAAGGATTAATCGCAAAAGAATACTTTCAGCAAAGATCACGTTTCGTTTAGAATTTTATGTAATAGAAAATTAAATTTTCTTTCAGAATATGTTTTTGAACATTGTTGCGAAGGTGATGTCAGAAATAAAATTAAGTGGTTAAAAGAAACCTTGTAGAATAATGCGATTATCAAAGAAAACCTTGTTTTTCTTCTAGGCCGCTTAGTTCTTTTTTATTTTATCTTGGTTGATTCTTTGTGTTTTTTTAAAAGACGAACATCAAGGATTAGCACGCCTATAAAAATTAATCTCGATAAAAATATTAAGTTAAATGTTCATCGTATATTTTAGCTATGACATAAGGAAATCTGTTTTATTTATTATTTTTTTAGAAAAATGTTTCTATTAACAATACTTTTTTTCGTAGAGTTAGAGTTTAACAATCATTAACACTAATTGGATTAAGAACTAAAAACAATTTATATTTAAAAAATCAGAAATGTAACTATAAAATATATCTTCATGAAGTTACACATATGTATATACGTGAGTACATATCAACATCGTTTCCTAAGTACATATAGACATAAAATTATGTAAAGTATTCTATATACCATCATCTCAATAGATATTACACCCACAAAGCACCAAGTAGATTATGTAAAACATTACAAACATACCATAAGTGGAACAAATTTTTCATTGCACCCTTATTCACGAGATTTGACAGTTTGTAAGCGGCCACATATTTTAGTTCTTTAAAAAAGAGCTATTTAGTTAGTAATAGAATTAACGTTTCTTTATGAAAATTTATTGCTGGTATACAATGATTTATCTTTATGGAATTTCGAAACTGATTTGCATTTTTATTGAATGCGTTTTTTGCTATATTTTTTTAAATAAAATTTTTTTAATTTATAAATGTATGTATTTGTTTTGAATTTTACTTTTATCATGTTAAACTGACTTCAAAAAAGGAGAAAGGTTCTCAATTCGTGTGTGTATTATTTATTTTTATAATATAACTCCGACAAACATGCTCCTATTTGGACGATTTGAAAGAGTATACTCCTGATTTAACTCCCATATATATTTTTTCAAAATCTGACCACGAACTTTTTAACCACAATAAAACAATACACTCGACACGTATTTCGACTTTCACAAGAAGTCCTCTTCAGGAACCTTACAGTTTTAGGAACTGAGGACTTCTTGTGAAGTCGAAACACGTGTCGAGTGGCATTGTTTTATTGTGGTTAAGATGTATATTTTTACTTTAAGTGAAACAAAATGTGTTTAAATTTTTAAATACATAAGTATTTAAACATTTTGTTATTTTATTCACTTAATGATTTTTATGATGACAGATAAATTCACATTGTCATAATATATCATGGATGTTTTATGCATGTATGATTACAAATGTTCCCAGACTAGAATTTAAGATTATGTCTGATTGTATTATCTGTTTTGCTTTGGTGTATTCTATACTAGAATTTATATATTTTTTGTATTATATGACCTTTAAATCTCCTCTGTTAGACTAAACGAATAAAAAATATATAATTGTTATTATTGAATTGTATAGCCCGATAATGTTGTCTCTATAAAAGTTTAATACATTTACTGTTTTATTAAATTTATGTTATTATATTTTCTTCCAAAACTATATCTTATTATAATTGGTTTAATATAAATTTTAACACCGTACACTTATCACCCTTTTATAAAAAGAAAAATCAGGACTATACAATACACTGTATAAACTTAAGGTTATTCGATCATTAGAGCAGTGTATTGATAAAAGTGTACAATTTTAATAAGTTATTTATAGATAGCTTATATTTTACTAATTTAAAAAATATACCTATATATTGGACGTATCGTTTTTGAGTAATTGGATATTGGATATTAAAAATAAAGTTTTAAATACATGGTAAATGAGAGACTACACCGGAAGTGCTCTGTTTATTGAAATTCTACACAAAAATTCTATACACAAATTATTCAAAATTTTTAAATACTATAAAAATTATAAATTAGAACCAGGTTTATTCGAAGTAATGAAAAACTAGAAATATAAGATGGCAGTTTTGTATTTCTAGTTGCATGTTTGTAAAGGTGAGTGAAAAAATTACCACTAAAAGTAATAGAGTGCGACTTACATGCAAACAATGTATGCAAGTGCTACAACTACAGTCGGCGAGGCCATAGTATATATTCAAGATATAGTCTATATGTACTGTGAGAAAGAGACAATGTGTTGGTAATATATAATATTATGTATATCCATTCGCTGTTACACAATCTATTGTATGAAATATACTGCGTTTGACAAATTATATTTTATTTTTTACTTTTAATTATTAACAAAGTAAAAATTTAAAAACTAAATATAATATAGTTATCGTTGTTTTGAATTTTAAATAGTTCATTGAATAAATTGTAATAAACAAAATTATATTATTGTGATAAACTCGTGCATATTACATTACGTTCTATGTATATTAAAAAGTTATTTTTATATCAAAATTATTATTAATTTATAAACATGATTCTCCGCTCCATCTTCGTGACATTATCAAATTACCAACAAAGAACAAAACTGGCAAATACAATGGACCGCCGACTCGTGCAATGATCGTATTTTATCAAGCTCATAGTTCTCTGCTTACATTTGTCTCCACCGTGACTCATTTGTCTTTTTTACATATTTCATATTATTATACCTCACATTTAATATATTATGTTTAAATATATGTTATTATCTACATCATTCCACATGAAAATAGTCAACAGTGGTTGTTAAATAAATTATAATATGTACGAATGAAGTGTTGACTTTTTTTATTTCTACATATGTTGGGACTCTGAATATTATGATAAATGTTGGTTTAAATCATTTAAAAGGTATGAATTTTTAAAATGATGAAAAATATAAATGTGTGACTAATTTTATTCTCTTCTGTACTCTTTCTGTTTGTTAATATATTTCATTGTACTTCAAATATAAAACAAGAGATAACATAAATAATATGTATGTATTAATTTGTCATATCAAATAATAATTAACTGAATAAGTTATTTAATAATTGATTTCATTTAAAAAGGTTTGTTCCAACATAGAAGGACTAACTTACTGTAAGAGAACTCAAACAAAATGTCAAACATGTTTTTATTCCTTGTTTTTTTTTTATGAAAGTTATGAATATTTTTATGACATTGGGCAGGGCCAGAACAGGATCAATTGTATTTTTTTTCAAACACATATCGCATATATTTTATTCCCAAATTATAAGATCTTAGTAATGTGTTGTTATTCAATTGATAACCATGTTAAAACATAACAAACGTTATTTAAAATAGCATTTTTCAGCTCTCTAAAAACTGGAGTTTTTCGAAGCTAAGCCGTCCTTCGCGTACTAAATTTACATAACAATAAATGAAATAAACTGCATGAAATAAAAGATGTTTACAAAAATAAAAAAAGTCAGATTGAAAGTAATCTAATAGTATTCTGTATGTTTGGGATAAAATACAAGAGAATGTTATGGTTTCGTACCGGTTCAAATAACAATAAAAAAGTGCCATTCGATGGTTTTTTGTATCAGTTTCCACATGAGAGACGAACGCTAAGGTATAAATATCGATATGAATGGTCTAAAGGTATTTGAAACTTGTTTATCTACATTTTGTAAACATAAAAATATCAACTTAACTTTATAGATATCCACTATTATTTTTATCAAACTAATTCGTTTACCACTGTGTCTTTTAACTCTGACTTAAGTCAACGTTTAATCACATATTTATAATGGATTTTTTTATTTGTAGCATTCAAAGATTTTCAAATAATCTAATCTAAATACATACTAGGCATAGTATGAGTAATAATAGAATATTTCATTATCTTTCTGACCCAAGTTTTATCATACATCGGTCAATAAAATATTCCCCTAACCCCAACAATTTATATTTTCAAAACTATTCAATTCACTCAACTGACATTAAATTGTTTAAAAGTGATCTGGAAGAGAAAGCATTAAATGTCAGCTTGCCGAATAGAATGTCGATGTATGATAATTTTTGAAACAGTTTTTTATATGTCTAACATTACATTTAAATAAAAATTCAAGATAAAATACTTTCTTCTTCCATCTCGCCAAACGGAATATTAAAAATGTATAGACATATTGATGTCACATTTTTTGTGTTGTATTTCACCCCGTGACATTGTCAATCCAGATAGACAATTTTAAAATAAAATTTTGTTGTAAAATGTTATTCTAACATTTTTAGAAAATAATATTTTCTTTTAAGAATTGACTAAGCCAAAGGGATCAATATCACTTTTCTTCATTAAGTACATTTATTTTAAAAAAAATTTTTTGTTTATAATATCATCAAAGTTATCATTAATTAATTCTTCTAATTCAGAATATCCAATATTTGAAGAACTCGGAATTTTTATGTATATCAACTTCTCAGAGAGCTTAAACAAAGCTCAATTATCAAACTTTTTTCCCTGTTTTTGATAATGTATATAAATATCTTTGAGGGGCTTAACTGTATTTTTCCGTATTATTGAATAACAAATACATGAAAATTTCTAAACAAAATTCAACACTTAATTTAAATACTTTGTTTGCCTAGATGTGCCTCTAATAAAAGCAAATATAAATGATAAGAGATCACATTTGCATTTATGTGATATTAAAGCGCCTGGGATCAGATACATAAACATATACCCTTTTTGTATTGTATTGCAAGATTGATGCTGGTGGCGCCACCTGATCCCATCTCACGTAATTAACGATTTTCACACTTTTACTAAAGGTAAATACACACTACTGTTAAGCGGCTGTTTTAATTTAAATGTTCAAATTTACTAGAGAATACATGATATCATATATTAATCAAGATTAATATATAATGATACATACTAATCGTTGTTATTATGTAAATTGACCATGCTTATTTTTGTTGCACAAACTTCACTAAATCCAAAGGTTAAAAAAAAGATCAACAGAATCAACTCTAAATGAACTTTAAATCATATTTGAACGTAAAATTAGCAAAAATCGGTATGTTTTCTTTAATTAAGAAAATATAAATATTAAAATGGAAACATTACTTAAACTATTGAGTTAGTGATAATTTATGTACAAAATCACTTCATTTTTAAATTTATAGACACATGTACTTTTATGACTTTTTTATACTAGGGTTCTATAGATCATTGTGAGGCCTATAAGTTTTTATAAAGGCTTAAAAAATTAATACACATCAGAGATTAAAATGATTGAGCCATTATTGTAAATCAAATTGATCATATTTTTTTAACTACAGGTAGTCCTCGAATTACGCGATTTTGACTTACGCGAATTCATACTAACGCGATTTGAAAAACAGTGTTTTTTCGTGACGCTTTGTATCCCTGCGGCCATTGTGCCAACCGAGATTGTTAAACACCTCACCCTTTCCTCATTTCCCCCTTGTCTATATGGTCAAAGTTTAGTTGGCACAACAGGGAATTTATATATTTTTTAAGGTTTTTAGTACTGAGTTGGTGCATTTTGTTTACAACTTTAAACATTTTTCTCTGCTGCGTTCACTTGTTTTACAAAACTGATTTGTTATATTTTTGGTTACAGTAAGTCCTCCATTTACACAATTTTTCGACTTACATGAAAATCTTTGGAATGGCCTTATCGTGTAAAACAAAAATACATTGCAGTATTATAATATAATTGTATATTATTAAAATCTACTAATATTACATAAAATTTTGTGTAGCTAGACATAAATCTATATAAAAAACTTCTATTAAGACTTTTATATCTAAAATCTTATATCTAGAAAAAAATAAGAAAGAATGAAGTTAATTATACTCATTTTTATATGTTATTTTGTGTAATCAAGATTCACCTTAATAAGGTCCTAGCTGAGGTAAACGTTTATCCCTATTCCTTCTCACCTCTTTCTATACCCAAAGATGCGTGATTCTTTCAGTTGAAAAGTTTCACAAATTCTCGCACAAACTCTTAATTTATATAACACAAATAATATTTTACTCAACATTCTTCGTTATAAATAAGAAAGACGTGTTATAATAATGAAGTTATGTTATTTTCTTAATGTTTATAATTTTTGTTTTATGCTCCTTTCTTGTAGACGATTATCCTTTATATCTTTTTTATTATTTTTATTATTCGTTTGCAGTTGTAATAAACATGATGTTTTAATCCAACTTATTTTGTTTTGTTTTTATATATGTAATTTTTCTCAAATGAATGCATTTTTTAATTAAATTGATAATGTAATGAAAAACAATATTGTTTTCTTCGTATTTTATTTAAATTCTATAATAATTAATACGACATAAATGTATCTGTTGTGTACTGCCATCTGTATTTAAAGTTATTAAATACTAATTTACCAAAAGTAAATAAATAATCAATATATGGCAGTAAAGTGCACTAAACTATTAAAATTATTAATTCATAATAATTATAATTATTATTCCTACATGATAAAATATAAACATTACAAGACAAGTGCTCTTCATGACTACAGTTCTGTGTTTTAAATAAATGTGTGTGTTAATACTAAATTTAAAAATATATAAATCACGAGTGAGAATACGCGGGCACGTGCTACGGGAACAACTTCCGTAAGTGCACCCCTTCTTTCTAATATACGACAGTATTTCTCTATACAAACATACACAATGCTTTCTCGTGCTAAATTCATCAAAGGTAGTCAATTGTTGAACACTTTAAATAAAAACCTAAAAAATGTTCAGGTAGCTTGCCTGGTATTGGTTAACCATTTAATTTTTATACAATTTTACTAAAAAATATTTGTTCAAAATTTTTCTTAAGCCGTGCTTGGTTATTTTTTCGTATATTTTAAATTTTTTGACAATTCCAATCTCAATTTATTTTATGCAAACGTCAAAATCACATTTAATACGAGTATGTCAAAGTAAATAGCAATTTAAAAATAATGACGAATTTTTAAAGCAAATTGAAATAAATCTTTGTAAGAGAATATTTTACAACAAACATTGTGGTAACCTACATATATTATAGGAAAATAAATATAATATATCTAAAATATAAAATAATAAAATTTTTACGTAACATGTGTCTTTCGTGAGATATTTTCTAAAAATAAATATTTTGGGGTGCCATCCCTCGCCCTTATACACGATTTTACGATCATTAATATTAGTTCAATAGTTCATAAATTATGCGTGTGACAGACAAACAGATATTGACCTGAAAAAGAGAGATCAAGTTAAAATTTTGAAATCGGGGAAGAACTTTTTTTAAACGATCACTAAACTTCTCGTATCTTCAATATGGCGCGGAAGCAATATTTCTAAACTGAACCAATTAGAAAAGCGTCCTACTTCACTTCTGTTCATTAAAAAAAAAATACTAAGTTTCTTGCTCGACTTTTCCCGCGTGTATTCTATAACTGCTTGAATACCTGCATCTCCACCACGCCGATATTTTTCTATAATACGCCGTACATATATATCATAAGAGTTACACGTCGAAACTAAACGAGAGTGCCTTAAATTTAAATGAGACGAGATCGAGTTGAAATTAAAAATATTTATCGTCTCGTTAGTTAATTTTAAAGATTATCAATAATTACTAAAAGATTATCAATAATTACTAAAATTATACTATTTAAATGAATATTACATAAAAATATTTATTATAAACAAAATTCACACTATATCTTTTCAACTTCAAATTGAGACTTATCAATTTCAAATTGGGAATAATCAATTTCAAAGTGAAGTTGATTGTTCCCAATTTGAAAATGTTTAGTCTCAATTTGAAATTGATTATTCCCAATATGAAATTGTTTAGTCTCAATTTGAAATTGATTATTCCCAATTTGAAATTGATTAGTCTCAATTTGAATTTGAAAAGGTATAGACCGAGATTTTTTTCTTCATATTCAAATTTGGTTACACAACATTAAACATTTCCAATGAACCCTAGTGCACGCCACTGATTAGAGCTCATCTATAATTAAACAGTTAAGGTGTTTCGTTGAGAGTTTTACGTCACCCTCTATATTTATTGTATATGACTGATAAACATAGCGAGGCTATAAAGACACCCCGCGGCATCTTAAAACGGCCCGGTAAGACGACGGAAAATCTGAGTCCTAGTTGCGTGTAGGCGGCCGTTATTGCCGTATCCGGAGCAAACAAGTTACGCGCTCGTGAATAAATCATACAAGACACTTGGTCAGTAGCGGACCAGCATGTATTCTTTTTAAGTAAATATAAATTTATTTACGTATGTATTATGTATATATTGCAGTATACTGATATACATGAACTAATGTCCGGTATTATTACTTAAAATTGCTGGCTTCCAAAACTTTTTGAATTAAATACCTAAAAATTTTCATTACGTTTATTGAAAGCATATTGACAGTAGGACGTACGTGTGGAAAGTAAAAACAACAATGTTAAAATATTGGTGGTGTATAAATATGTGTATGTATAAATTATTATCTTGTACGGTCAAAATCACCAACTGTGATTTAGAAAATTCAATACCTCGTTTAAATGCTTACAAGCTAGCAAATTTTCATCAACTTCTTTATAATATCGGACATAATTGCAAATAGAGTTCAGTCCCTCATCTCCGCGTGTTATTCGCAACACTACAAAAATAGACTTTGTTCCGCGCCTCCACCATATCACAAACAAGAATTAATTTACGGCGTATTTCAATATTAAACTAAAAATTATATTATTTTATGAGGTTTTTTTATGCTTCGTACATTAAAACGATCCATGATAAATGTACTATTTAAATCTGAAAACAATTCATCAAAAGATTAAATTAGAAAAAATGACGGAGTACGCTTTATTTCATGGAATTGTATTATAAATTGTAAATGACTTAAATAAATATTAATACTAATAAAAAGTAACGTGTGGAATCAATTATTGAAACTATTATATGAGAATACATAACAATCTTGAAAAAAATTCGAGTTATAAGCATTCAAAATTCTAGGTATTACAAAGTTTTAGTGAAAATGACGACTACACAGAAGACCATGTATACCGATTAGAATAAAAATTCTGCTAAGAATCTATAAAGCATTATTTGCCCAAAAAAAATGGTTTCTGTCCGACCGTGATTACTTCCAAATTGTTCAAGTTTAGGTAAACATTTAAAGCATACAATTTAAATTATAATTATCACAATTATATTCAAAACAATGCAAATATAGTAAAAGTTTTTGTTATGAATATTTGTCTTACCTATAACTTGAACAATTTTAAATTAATCACGGTTAGGTATAAACCATTGTTTATGGCATTAAATGCTTTATAACAGTGCATTTTATACACCTTTTAAAAATAAGAATTACAGATACAAGTATTTGGTAGTATTATTATTAATTGGCATTAAAATACATAATATTTTAGTCAGTAATAACATATTTATGCCTTCTATAGATTGTGCGCTCTATTATTAAATGTAACCTTGAAATTCATAGACAACTTGATAATAATCACCTTGTGAAAAATTGTATAATATACAAAATCAGATTTTCTTTATGTACGGTACATTAAAAGTTATTTTTGAAAGTTATACATAATTGATACTGTAAATTTCTACAGGCCGTCACTGTAGCAGTTGGATTTAAAACTGCCGACTTTTGTGCGTCTGCCGCGGGCTGTTTGCACATGAGTGTCGACTCAACAAGGCGATATCGAGCGCTATATAAAAAATCTTGCTTTATACGTTTAATTATTATGTATTTTTAAAAGATACTCAAAAGAAATAAAAAACTTTTTAATAACATTTTTAGTAAAATTATTTAAACTTATGTCAAAAGTGTGTTGTGAATATAATTTTTATACTCGACAAGTTTTAAAATTTTTGTCGTTACTCAAAATAAAAAACTCAATTCACTTTAAAATATCATTCAATGAAATTTTCTGTAATATTAAAATTAATACAGTAAGGTACATTTACGAGTATGTACATAATTTTTAATTACAATTAAAATACAATTTTATAATAAATACAAAAAAAGGTACGACAATTTTCGACGTTCACTTATTAATATATAGATCTCTCTAAACAACAATAGATAACACAAATATATTTTCCGTTTACCTTTAGAATAAGATAAGCGAAATTGTAATAACTATAATTCAAAATGAATAAATTAAAAATTGAAAACTTACTTCATTTTCTATTATTAAGCGTAAAAGCTATTATTTACAACAAAAATTTCCAAATAAAAATTGAACGCGAATTGATTTAGCATTCTCTACGTATGACAGAAACCCAAAACTATTTATTTTTGCCGCTTGATGGCGCTAGGAGTATTACTATGTTGTTGAACGATGCGAGGGGAAATATACAAACAGCGATAGGGTAAATCATGTGTATATGTTAACTTTATTAATTATTATCTGCCTTAACGGTAACATACACACATGACTTTTATGCACATCTATGAGCACAGTACCTTTCAAATGATATAAGTTTAATTTACCTCCTTTTATAATAAATACTAAAAAAAAGAAACGACAATTAATGCTGTTCACGTATTTTATATAGGTAAATGATTTTCATGATCAATTCTGTTTCATTTTATATTATTCATTCTTGTTGATTAACGAAAGTAAACCAAGGAAACGCGGTTTAAGATTAATTTTGAATTTTAAATATTATACCTAAAGTTCCAATGAATTTTACATATATTCGTACATTTAAATATGTGATTTAAGAATTATACTTTGGCACTTTTATTGGGAGTTATCGTCTCCTAATTTCACAAAAAAATCATTAAACGTTTCGAAAAAAACATTATTATTTTAATAAGTGGTTCAATTCAAAATAATATTATAAAATCTTTTTAATATGTAATCATAAATATTAGCGAATGAAAATTGAAAAAGTTTCGATAGCACTGGTTAATAATACTCCGTTCCATCAAAGAACTGACGTTTCTTTTGTATAATCAACCTAAGTTTCATTTGACAAAAAAATTCGTAGCATCTTTTCGTGTTATCACTTGGATCGTATTATTTTCTCATTTGTAACAAATGTTCCGTATCCTAAAACGAACATTTAAATTACACGAACCGAAAAAAAATATATTTCAGGTCTAATTTGACTGCTCGAAGAACTTTGTAATGTGTTGCTAATCTGAATACTTTGACTGTTATTTTTTTAATTTCTTTCTTGCATTCTTTTTCCCCCTTTTCTTTAAAAATGTATGACACGTAATTTTTTCATTATCAAGTAATAGATGAATTTTATACAAAAAAATGTTCCTGTCACTTGTAGCACTTTCAATATTGTACACTTAAAAAATACGAATGAAATGTTTTTTTAATTAATTTATTTGTTCATATCTTTCCGAGTTACAAACCCTAACTTTAGTTTTTCTTATGGACCACAAAGTTAGCTATAGTATATTTGAACGTATTTTTTACTCTTCTTTACACTTGCTAAATACATGCATGTGATATTAATAAAGTATTATATTACAAACATTTAAGTAAGCCATGAAAAACAAAAATTGTTAAACAAAAATCCCATTAACAACAATCAAAATAACAAATGAATATTTGAAAACAATAAACTATTGCAAAATAAATGTCTTTACTTTTTTTCGGTAGTAAGTATGACAAATGACATATCGTTGTAAAGTAGAGTAAAAAACACGTTCAAATATGCTATAGCCAACTTAGTGGCCCATAAAAAAAAACTAAAGTGACTCGGAAACTAAATATGATATAAAAACATCAATCAATTCTACTCAAAAAGTGCTTTAAGAAAATGCAAACAAAAATTACCTATCTATTTTGACAAAAAAGTTAGAGCTATTTAAAAAAAATTCAGATTTTTGGGTATACCGCCTAAACCACATAGAATTATCAATATTTTTGATGAAGTAATACTCACCCCTCCTTACAATTAATTCATCTCATTAAGTAAACGTAAGTACATACTAACATTGATTTTGCAGCCTAAAATATTAACTTTATGGAAAAAATGTACAAAAATTATCTTCAAATTATTAGTCATACGTTTTTTTAATGAACTGTTACTTTTTAATATCAGCCTACATTATAAAGATCTTGGCTTCTGGCTATATACTGCGTCGATTTGGTCGATCTATATTAATGGATGGGTAGCAAAAGACAAAACACATAGATTAATATTATTTTTTATTTATTTTGTGGAAATTGCCAAAAAGTATTTTTTTACGTATGTTAAGTATAGAGTTAAGTTATCGATTGCAACATAGATTTATCAAGACGATATTTATGATTGGAAAATCAAAATAAACAAGTTGAAGCCTACAAAATTATTATAGATACTTTCCAAATCATTGTAACCGCATGTGCGGTAATAATTTTTATTCAGAATGAAGTATAATCTTCCTATATTTCATGCAAAATGAAATCCAGCGACGGTTTTTGCCGTTCGAAGTAGAACTGAGCGGCCAAGTTGATTTATACAAACTCCGTGATGTTCTTTGCGATGACATAGACCTCTACAGTTGATCTCTCTGATACACACAATATATTATTTGGATTTACTTTTGACAACTCATGTTCGTTACTTTATTGTTATGTACACTATTTTTCCTACTTACGTAATAAAACATTGGATATTTTGAATTGAGAGTAATATGTTAGAATTGAAAGATAGTTTATTATGAAAATATAACAATTATTAAGTTTGTTTTTTATTTTAACATAATTTCCAAATATAGAATTACCAGAGTCAAAATATTTTGTAAAATAACACGTTGTCCCTTAGTAGTACCTGTGAGGCACGTACGTAGGCAGTTATTTTTCTATATTTTCTTGGGAACTTGAGAGAACAATATCTTTTTCCCTCTTGAGTTTATTAACAAAGACTACAAGCGTCTTTTAAAAGTTACATTGTCTAGCAATGAGAGATACGTTAGACAGCGTTGTATATAAATATTGTAAAATTCAAATTTGTAATGAAGGACCCCGAACATTTTTTATGGAAAATCGCTTTCGGTGAAAATCAAATTTTTTTTATAAAATGTAGTTTATGTGATGCTGATTAAAAGCTCTCTTAGGCACAACTTCGAAAAATTAGCCGTTTCAGCGATGAAAATTTGCTTAAATGAAAAATTGAAATTAAAGTTTTATTTTTTTAATGTTTTTAATGTTTTTTTCTGAGGTAAGTTGTAATTAATGATATTACAATGATGAAATATTAATTTGCATCAATATATATACATAATATCATAATTAGCATCAATTTGATCGTGTTATAGACCAACGTTTCGTCACACATTGTGTAGACATCAGGGCTCTTCTAAAAGTACATTGTAGAAGAGCCCTGAAGATGCCCACTATAATGTGTGACGAAACGTTGACACGACCATATTGACACAGCATACGCCCAAAAGCCAAGATCCATATCCAGATCACTGTGGAAATCACAAAACTATAATATCTTATTGTTTATGGTAATGTATTTAATATTGTAAACGATAAAAATAAATAGTGTTAATCGCTAAAACGAAATTGTTATATGCCCTGAAAAATGTTATTACTAATTTAAAGCGTTAAAAGAATAAAAACTTAAATAAAACATTAATTTCAATTTTTCTTCTTTAAAAATTGTTATCGTCGAAACGGCTAATTTTTCGAAGTTGTGTCTGAGAGATTTTGATCAGCATAAAGATATAAAAAAATTTACTATTTTCACCGAGATCCATTTCCCATAAAAAATGTGCGGGGTCCTTTATAAAAAAAATTCTATAATTTATACCCCACTCCCCTTACTTTCGATGACAAGTAAATTTCAACTAAAATAATCAGCACATATTATAAAAAAAGTTACATCCTTGAAAAAAGATCGTGTTTTCGTTGTATAGTATGTATTTTAGATATTAAAATTAATTTAAAAAATTATGAAAAAGGTGACATCAGAAAAATTCAAAGGAAATCTAATTCAAAGAAAAAGAGAATTAAGTTAAGTTATATTTGACGTATTAAACACATCAACAGCATGTTCATCGCTTTTGAAACTTGCAATTTACTTTGACGCGAAAGACAAGTTAAACAAGAACGAACGAGCTACATGTACAAGTAACGTTATAAAACAATCTACAACGACTTCAACGTTAAAAAAAATATATAAGAACAATGCGAAGAAGAAGAAGAAGAAGGGAAAAAAACATATACTTCATCATCATCACCGTATAGCATACAAGTTGATCCACTTGGGGAAAAGCATGAGCCGCCATAGGCGTGTCTCTTATTGCAACAGTCACGTTACATTCAAGAAGTAGTCAACAATCCTACTTTTGCACGCCACTGATGTTTGTGAAATATATAACATAACATACTATGTAGGTACTTGAAAAGGTGTGTATAAGGCATAAAGAATATGTATGTACGTGCACAAACTTTTTTTGGTACGTACGAGACTGTAAATTGTTATATAATTATAATAGCTATATGGAGTTAGAATATATAATTTGTAATTATTGTTTCGACGGGTAAGGTACTGGCACCAGTCTTGAACAATACCCCAGTGTTGAACATTTTAAAATTAAATGTATTGAATTAGAAATTATTGTTGATATTTGATTACTGCCATTACTGGATATAAATCTATATACATTTAACTGCCTTACAGGTGATTTGATAATAAGTTTATCATTTTGTTTTAAAAAAGGGGACAAATAATTATCAAGGTTTGACACACTATCAAAAAAGTGTATTTTCTTATGTAAATGCTGTCTTAAATTTTACGTTTGTGTAGTAGTATTAATCATTTTGTAATCATATGCAAATGTTTACTGGTTTTATCTTGTTCATTACTGGTGAAAAAATATACAAAATAAAAGGCTATAATTAAAAAAAATATATATTTTGGGATTTTGGTAATTAAATTAATTTAATACAGAGGTATTATTTTTTATTAGTAACATGAGTTTATGAGGATTACAAAAAAGTAGCCCATCAGTCCCAAAAAACAATATACTTTGCTCATAAAGTGTTCAAGACTGGTGCCATTTCCTTATATAGAAATCAAGTGTTTAAACAATTCAAACGACTTCGTTACCTACGGATTCAATACACGATTAGTGAAATATTTATTTATCATTTTGAATCCTGAATGGTTCAAATTGATAATATAAGTATTCCCTGATAATTCTTGAAAATATCAACTTATCAGAATACTCCTAGTAAAAATAAAATTATTTAGAAATAAATTTTATTTATTTGACAGTGTTGCAAAATAAAAACGTTACAAATGTCAAATGATAAAATATCTTTTTTTAATTACTTCTTTTGTAATATACTTATTTTATGTAATACTATGTAATAGTTATCACTAACAATATAAATATTTTCATGTTTTTGTGAAAACATAAATTGATGAAATTTAATATTTTGCAATCATTAAAAGTTTATTTTGTGACATATTTATTATAACTATAATTCTAGTTACTCTATTTACTCATATTTATTAATCAAATGAATTTACCCGTTCACTAGATATTAATAAATAATAAGTATACATACACAGAATTTAAATTATAATTTTATTTGAAATCATTACAGATAGTGTAATTGTTTTGTATTAAAACAATACTAGGTAATCAAATTTTAAATGGTAATCGGTAACCAAATATATAATTTCTACATATATTATTAAATTTATTGGCAATTCAACTATAATGTTTATTAGTGATTCAATTTTGATATGGTGATGTACTTCAGACAACAAATTTAGTTGCAATTATTTAAAGAGTATGCTAGAGAATGTATTAATTAATCAATTTTGATTTATTCGATAAGAAAAACAGGTATGGGTATTTTTTTACACATATATTAAAGTAATTTAAGCTTATCTTTAGGAAATCATAATGGCGGTTTTTATAAAAAAAATGAAGGCGGCGAGGAGATTAAGGTGAGATATTGGTGAAGTTGGAAGAATAAATTCTCCTAATAATTATTTGAATTATGATTTTTCTATACAAATTGCAAATTATCAGTGCATAGAAAAATGTCTTCAATCGAACACGTTACGATATTGTCTTCTGAGGAGCATCTAGGAAGTTAAAGATCTACATATTACGAAAAGAGCTGTTCTAGCTTGTTAAATTAAAACCCCTGGGAAGCCTGCAGATATTATTTTTACAAACTAAGATATTTGCAGTGTATAATAAAATTATAATTTTTTTTTTAATTATCCAGAATTATTTAAAAATGATTTTTCTGTTCATTCTTATAAAATCAGAAAAAGAAAATATTACAAAATTTAATCCGCTGTATTAATTAAAACTTTAAAGAGTCTTCTAAACAATATAATAAGATTACATAATAATTTATCAAAAAATATAAGATACTTCACAAGAAATTTTAAAATAATATCGTGTAGAAAAGAAATATTATTTTTTATAAGAATTTTTTGTAATAGAATAAAGTTTATAATTTTTTTACATACAAATGTTATATTATTATTTTTATATTGCTATGTTAAACAGTATCTCATTATTTATCAAAAAAAAATTTATTATTAATATTAAGGCACATAATTCGAGTAAAATTACAATGTATAATTTCTTTATAATTATGTTTATTATTACATTATTATGACGAGTAATTTAGGTAGAACAAACTTTAACAGTTGATTGAAAAAAATATTAAAAAAAAGTTTATATGAACATATATCCGGAAATTCGTCGTGATGGAGCTGCAGATATCCGAAGATATTGCTCAAAATTAGATTTTTTTCTAGTATTTTTTTGTTCTTGAATTTGTCCTGAATGTGATACTTTTATAAGATTGTATGATACAAGATACACAGAAATACACTTTGCTAATTTGTCATAGGATCAAGTGTTTACGAGAAATACGATATTAATGAAAGTATGATAGAATTTTACGTAATACGAATCTTTCAAATTACACGAAATAATGGGTTCTCAAGACATATAAAAACTAATTTTGTACAAAATCTTTTGAGGTCTTTATACATGTTCATTAAATAAGCTGTTTTGATATAAATATTTTTCTCAATCAACTTTATTCTGTCTGATATAACACACAGGATGTGTCAAAAAATAAACATTCTCTCTCGTTATGAAATAAGTTACTTTATGACCTAAAATAAATTCTCGCCGAAGGATTACCCTGTAGTTTTATTTTAAGAGGTGTCGCAAAAGGGAGTTCCGTTTCCCATTTAAATAACTTGGAGAAATGATTCTTTAATACTAAAGTTGGTAGGTATTACTGATTCATTATAACTATAACTAATTTTTTAGGGACATAATTTTGTAGAAGATAAAATTCTCTACAAAAGTTTCTTCAAAGTCAATTCAACGTATCAAAAGTTACATACATTCTAAGTGATTTATTTGTTAAAATGAACATCTAAAAGGTTCCCACTAACTAAACTATTGTTTTTATAAAAATAAGTTAAATGTTAATTTTATGGGAAATTTAATTCTCTATAAAAATAATCTAGAGAGGTATAAGTATACAATACATACAATGAGTTAAAATTTATAAGCGTTTTAAATATTTATTTATTTTTACATATTCTATAAATATCAATTAAATAACAATATATTATGTATAACCTTATTACAGAGCTATCGGGAAAAAAATAACCCAGCCGACAACTGGCATTATTAGAAAATAATTTATTCTTTCAAAATAACGTCCTTAAATTTATTTTAACCATTATCATGAATCAGTAATATGGGAAACGGAACCCCCCTTTTGCGGTACCTCTTAAAATTGAACTACAAGATAATCCTTCGGCAAGGATTTATTTTAACTCATAAACTAACTTATTTCGTAATGAGAGCGAAGAAAATAAAATTGCAGTTTTTGACACACCCTACTGCGCATATTATGAACTAAATAATATGTCTCTGAGATTGGTTTACACAATGATTTGTACAAATACACCTACACAGGCGCAAACATTTTACACAATATAATTAAACACGGACTACGCAAACCGATGTTACTTTGCCGCGGGATTAGTCCGTCCTTCCAAATCCTCTTCAACAATATCCGTAATCAAAACTCATTAAGTTGATGCAACGCGTAGGGTGAATTTCAATACACAGGTTACGGTAAGCCCTATTGTCCACGGCCAACCTCGCCTCGAGCAATCTCCGCAGCCGCAAAGTATTTGTTTTAAATCCTTGTGAGGTTTATGCTATTATGTGTTATTATTATTATTCACATACTGCTGTATGAAACGTTCAGATGCCGAAGCGATTCAATGTGCTTTTTGGGATTTGTAAAAAATACTGTGTATATAAGGTGTATGAACTTTTATGCTATGGAAACGTCTATAACTAACGTAATATAGCTCTATTGTCTACATCTTTTAAAAAAGAGAATGGGGGGTCATATTAAAATGATACGTAACATTCTTCAATACAAATTAAATTTATAATTAATGTTAGTAATTTAAACACATGTTTTTTTTATTCCTGGTGTACCTGCCTTTTACTATTCCCTACCAACTTATTATTGTTATATGATTATATGATAATACGTTACGCAGTATGTTCCATATGAAAATAGACTCGCATGCAGAAGTGGTCGACCAGTTTTCATTCAAATTCGCTTGTCACACTTAGTAGGCTTTTCCCATTTGATTATTATAATATTTAAATCATTTCTCCATGTACCAAACAAAGACAGATTTTTTTAAACTCATTAGCTAGATAAAGAAGTACTCTTCGTTTGTAGTACTTATAATTATATTTGTGCGATTAAATTATTATGTAATCTATTGAAAATTATATAAGTAAAATTTCTGGCAGTAAATATTTGATATTCCGAATTTTAGTATTTAAATATGTTAATCTTGATATAAAATTAATTAATTAAATGAACGTATATTTGTGTTTTTATTTAAAATGATGTAACTATATAAACTCCTCCCTAGAAAAAGGTAACCGATGATGTTTGTCTTAATGTTTTGGAATCTGTTGTAAGCAATTTTGACCATTAGCGTGACAGACGACTTCTAAAACCCATAGTACTTATTACATTTTCAAAGCAATTTTCGTAATTATTTCAACTATATTTGCACTCTGTTATAACAATGTATAGTATCAGTAAGCTGAGTTACTATTTACAGAAAATTTTATGTCTCTGAATCGAGAATTACCTTTATCTCAATGATATACGTACATATATCTATGTGACAGTCTGTGAACGCTCTCCAGCCAAATCAGAGACACTTGCAAACACGTTTTAAACTTAAAGTGCTTGTATACAATAAAATAAATGTAGATCTCCTATTTTTTTGAAGAGCTTCACTAAATACGTTTGTCAGAGGCAGTAACAGGATAATGGGAGTGGGGGGGGGGGGGGTAGAATACAATTTCAAAAGAATATCAAGTATATCTAAGGAATTATTTATATAAAAACATTCTTTTGATTAACATTTGTGCAGAAAATTAATTATATTTTCTGTCCTTCGTTCTAATTAAACAACTAATTAATTACAGTTTAATAATTGGCTACTAATACAAGGAATAGCTCCAATTTATGCGTGTAACTTTACCTTTTACAAATTGGTTAAACTATGTTAAAGCTACCAATGTACGAAATGTTAAAGCATCCGTATACAAGTTTTAAACTAATTTTATAGGAATGTAATATGCATCTATATATAACGTTACGGCTTAATTATAATCCTTTGAACATTGATATGTCTTTGGCTTTTTATGTGTATATAAAAAATAGAAAATAGAACTTAAGTACATAATTCTAAACGAGAAAAAAGCTTATTAACATTACATTGCAGCTACGAAGCTAAGTATGTACACAAATTTAGTTGAATACAAGTGTACCTACAATTATTTTTATCTACAATTGTACTCAAGTATAAGTAGGTACAAATATTCTGTAAAAAAATATTTAAATACAAATACATTGCCAAAAAAATACTTAAAAACAAAGGATAAGTTCATTTTTTAGTATTTAAATTTATGTAATTATATACAATTATAGGTAACTCAAGTTGAGTGTAAATCGAGTCGTTTTAGTATGTGCATACAGTTGTCCAATACAATGTGCGACGAAACGTTGGCCAAGATAACAAGCAAAATTAAGAAGCCAAAGTTCAAGTATCGTAACAAGATTTTTTTGGGGGGTGATTATTTTTTTGTAATTCTATTACATTGTATATAATTGTATTGATTTATTTATCTATCTTGATTATTTAGTTAAATTTGACAAATTCGGAGGAGAGGAGATATTTTAACCCCTAGCCAGTGCTGTTTCAATGTACCAAGATAAGAGTACTAACAATTATTTATCCATAAATCAAATCTTTAAAGAAAATCTGCACGGAGAAAAATATTTCATAATAATGACTCAATTTTTAAAGAAATATTACTATTTGATTCAGTATTCTTAAAACGCGAGACGATTTTATATTTCTTTCATATGAATACAGATTGTATCTATACTATTACTAGGCCATGTGTTACTAAAATTACAATATGAATAGTAATTTTTCCGTGCAGGATCGAAATCTATATTATTGGTATAGTTTTATTTGTTTTACCAATAAAAAATATACTATTAATAAAATTAATTCTACACAATCGTAGTATTTATTTTTTTAATGATATTTTATTTGTAAATGATATTAACGAATACAGTAAAAATTTCGTATTATAAAAATTACAATGGATATTACAAAAATTATTGAAATGACAGTAGGTACATGTTAAGACTGATAGTATTTTTAGATATAAAATTGAAATTTTTTATCAGCAACTGTAATTTTTAATAAAAAATCGACTCCATTATTCTCCATGTTGAGTAAATAATGGAACACTAAATATTCAACTTAGTAACTTAAAAATAATTTTAAAACAATAATGTTAAGGAAAATGAATAATTTATTAAAATTTCGAAATAATATTAGTCTCTTGAGCTTGACACTGGGAATTAAAAATATTAATTAAAACTAATTTTCTCTTGAAATACAAGTGGAAAAACAAAGCTTAAATAAAAAAATTAATGAAATCTTAGAGTTTTCTTCTCAGCCATTATTTTCTTTTTGTTCTAGCAAAAGTTTTATTTTAAAGTTGAAAAAAAAAACTATTGAAAATAAAACATAAAACTTCAAGTACCACTTTTGTCAGTTACTTTTGAAGACAGTCATGAGTTTGTTATATCGATACTTCAAATCTTAAACTTTTAGAACGTTTTTTCTGTCACTATTTAGCTTTTATGATTTATTTAATATTTATTTGAATGATTTTTTATCCAAGAAAAACTTTTTTGAACTTTTTGACGAATTCTTATTTGCTTATAACTTAAAAAAATAAATCACATTAAAAGATATGTTAAAAATTTAAAACTAAAATATAAAAAGGTCGATACTGAAAGGCAAATTTTAAACTATTTTTACGATCAAAAGATAATTATAACATGAGTAAAAAACGTTTTATTAACATTTAGAAAATGTATACTATATATTATACAGTATACAGTGAATTAGAATCCGACCCTCAACTTAAAAACACCTTTTTTACTTGCAAATACATATAACATACATATTAAACATAAAAAAATCATTATAAAATGTTATAAATGGAGTACATTCCCAATAATAAAACAACGCTGAACATCCACCTATTGAGTACGTTAGGTTGAAAAATACCGTATTAGTGGTGTTTAACGAACATGGGTATGGTATTATCGAAAATCGCCCTATTAGCGAAACGTTATAAGCGGAGTACCGTAAAACTAGATAATGTGGTATATCGGGAATTTCCTCTATGGAATTTTCGTCGGTTATTTAATTCCCGAATCCCGAGAAAATTAAAATCAATTCTCAAGAAATTCAATGTTTTAATATAATTTATTTATTTTAAAGTCAATATAAAATATTTATTTAAATTTTTCACTTCATTTAAGTATTTCATTTTCTTTAGGTACATATTCTTCAAAGGGAAGAATATGTACCTACATTAATTTTATCAAACTATCAAGCAATAGTGTACTTCCCAAATTCACTGTAGGATTTGTATTTTCATTACAATATTTATATTATTAAATTAATTAAACTAATAACAAAAAACACATTCGTACAGTCATTTTTATTGCATTGCATATAAGTGGACGAATTTGGAAGGGGGGAGGCTCAAAGGTCAGAAAAATAATAGATAAGAAATGATTTAACAAACCAGAATAAAGAATAAAACTTTTTTAGTGTAATATTTTACCTTCATATTTATTATAAACAATGTAATTTTAGAGTGCAGTTTTCATTATACAAATTATATATAATATATAATATTATAAAATATATAGTATACATATGTATATTTATATCTACATTTTTTTTATTTGCACAAAAACCCACATCTACAGGTAAGACAGTTGCAATAGGCTTTCATGATTTTTTTTATAAATCAGCTTTCATCAATGTGGTTTTGTGCTCTATGACTTTGATTGATTATTAAATTTTTTCACATATAATTTTTCAGGTAGATATATTTCATCATCAAAATTTTGCAGTAGAATCTCGATTGCCGACAGTAGAAAATTTTTTTAAAGTATCATTTAACTTACATATTATTTATGCTGAAATAAATAAAGACAATAGATATTCGTATCTAGAATGGAATTGTAGAAATACTTTTATAATAATTTATTCCTCAGTAGATTTTTCGATAAAAGAATTTTCAGATTGAAACTTGAGTTGCACGACTCTAACTTTAAAGATACTTCTTCAATAAGTAAATAATTGAATAGGAGTTTTGTAAAAGAATATCAAGTCATCTATTTGTAATTGAAATTCAATTTCAATTATATTATGTACATTACATTCAAAGAGTTGACGTGAATAATTATAAAATTTTAATATTACGTCGTTCATCTGGTGACATTAAAATCTTTAATGATTTTTTTTCACTTATTTGTAGATTTTATCAACTTTATTAGATGCTTATGTTGCAAAAAATATATATTTTAAATTAACTATCTAAACAGATAAACTATATTTCCAAAAATTAAACACACCTACAGACAATCATATATTATACAGATATTTTGTATAATTGAAATATTAATTATTAATATTACCATTATTACGTAAAACAATTTTCGCCAAACAAACGCTTCTGTGATATTTTATATAATCCTAGTCTTTTCCAGAAAATTTGATATTTTATTCTGAATTTGACTTCCGTTAATTGATGAAGTGTCTTTTGAAAAGCTCGGAGATAAAACGCGTAGGATTTCCTCACCGTAAGCAAATAAAATTGAAATAGAAAATTAAATTTTAACTTGATGTTTGTTGAAATTCAATTATGTCTTTTAAAATTATGAAATTACTTTACGGTACAATTTTTATTTTATTTTCTTATAATAAATATATACATCTTAACCACAATAAAACACTCGACACGTGTTTCAGAAACCTAATAGCTCCAGATTGGATAATATTTTATGTAACATAGTTTGAATTTTATTATTTTATAACCCTCTCTTTCATATTTTTAGTATTTTGGGCACGATTTTGAAACAAGAAATTATATAACACACATATTTTTATTAAACATATTTCCAGTTCATTTAAAATTTTATTAAAACTAAAATATTTACACGAGAGAACGTGCGAGAATATTTGCCTCGAAGAAGAAAAAACCCACAACCAATGCCGAAATAATTGCAGAAACAAGTATTTAATATCTTGTCCTTTAACGACACGCATTCCTGACGCGAGCAATATCAGCGGCAGCAGTGGAGCGAGTACGTGACTGTGTGCCACATGCGCGTATGTAATTACACAGGCGATTCATAATTTGCTTGATAAATTAAATATTCTAATGCATTGGTTCTTAACCTTTTCGAACTCACGGAACACTTTTGGTTGTGAAAAAAATCGTATACTGAATCATTAAGATCTTTAAACAAATAATAAAAATATGCACAACATATATTTTATTAAAAATTACAGCTAACGCATTGATTTCCAGTCAAATAAAAAAATATATACAATTATAAAAGCCTATTCAACATAATTCGTATGTCAGGTCTAATAATATCAATAATCCCAAGTCTTTCTCGTTTTTTAGTTTTAATGTTGAAAAGCCTTGTTGATACAAATATGATGTTGAAAACTGTAGCAAAATTGTCTGAAATGGGTACTCAGCTTGCAAAAAAATCCAAAATTATACAAAACCAGTTTGAAAAATTTCAATCAATCGTCGACAAACAAACTGTTCTTCTTCATGAAACGGAAATTCGTAATTCAACATAGGTATTAACTGCGGCAAATGGATTTCGAATCCAATCGTAATTTTCTGTATTTAGAGAAGGAAAATAATATACAATATTTTCTTTTAATAATGATATAATCATTTATTGTTCTGTGAAACGACTGAAATAAGATAAATACAGCTCTTTTAATGAATTGTAAGTGGTAGGGATGAAAATCGGGCTCGGTTGCGCTGCTTGTATATTGTTTTTATTATTTCGCGGAGCACTTGTAATATATTTACATCAAATATAAAGTACCATACTGTGGAATAATTTTCTGCTTCCTCCATAACAAGTGAAGAAATTTTAACACAATAGATTTTATTTTTATTTACTATAAAAAGTTATTGAAATTAATTCATTAAAATACACATTTTTTTCGGAGTTTATGAACCTTTAACTAAATTTCTTGACCACAATCATTAACAATAAAAGTAAATAAATTAAAAAAAACACTGTCTGTCACCAGATAGAGTGGATTTGTCCTGGGGTGATCAGAGCAGGTGATGTTTCTGAGACCCCGGAGTTATAGATTCGGCCCTCTGGTTTATACAATAGTAATATAAGTAGCTTATATATACTATTCGCTCTTATCGTTGTACAACAGGTACAGTAGGGGTGTACCGGAATTGGAATTTTCATTTCCGGCCGGTACCGGATTTTTTTCAAATAATTATATTTTTATTAATAATAATAATTAAATAATTACAATAATATTCTTATTCACTCTGCAAAATACAAAATATTTTTTCCCATTGATTGTCATAGCCTTTAATTAAACATTTTGAACTAAAATACATAAATATTATACAGTTCACGCGTCATTTTTCCTGATCTTTTGCTGAATAAATATGATCATCCTGATCATACTTTCGTATATGTGCAAGTTAAACAGTAGAGATACATTACGTGCCATTTGTTGCAGGGAACGCGGAGTCTCCGCCAGGTGGCGCTGGTGGCGCACTGCCGTGCATCCTTTACGTGCACGGGGAGAGCTACGAGTGGAACTCGGGCAATCCCTATGACGGCACGGTGTTAGCGTCGTACGGACACGTCATCGTTGTTACTATTAACTTCAGGCTGGGTGTTCTTGGTAAGTTAATTTTTGTTTTAAATGAATGAGGGTTAGGATTTTAATAGTATACTGGATCAAAACTAATGAGGCAAAAATATTAAAATAAGTATTATAAAGAATTTTGCTCTAGAGCAATAGCAGAGCAAACTCTATACAAATGTTTAAAATAAATTTAGGCCAATGAGAACTCAAGAAGGACTCGATTAATATGCTTAAAATATTTATTGCTAGAAGTGAAAATAAGTAAGGTACTGGTACCAGTTATGGTCGTAGTTATGGTAGTAATCAAATATCAACAAATATTTCTAATTCAGTACATTTAATTAAAAAATAGCCATTACTGGGGTCATATCCAAGACTGGTACCAGTACCTTATGTTAAAACAGCATAGATAGATTCACTTATTAATATAGATGCAGATTTATAATCTGTATGTAACAAAATGACAACAATCATACTTTGTTCACCAACGTAAGAATTTGAGACAAAAACGATCACTTTTTATTTTTATTATAATCTTAAGCCAAAATTTAAAAAAAACTACTATTGGTTCCCCAAATTATCACTTACTCCTCTTTGTCTTAAGTTGTTTGGCTTCTGGATGATACAATGCAAATTTTTATATATGAACATTGATTGTTAATTATTTGTCAACATGATGGTTGTATCAAACTTTGATATAAAACTATATTATTGATAAAATAATTAATCTTATAGAGTAGATTTTAAATCTAAAATTTTTCACGAATATGAGTATAATATAAATAATTAATAAAGAAACAATAAACCGCAAATACAAGCCTATCATAAAAATACAGTAAGTAGTTATAGATCAGTAAATATATCTATACAAATTTACTACAAAGGAACTCGCTCCAATTTAAAAATTATTTATCAAAAAATCGATAGTACGTGCTTCATAGTTGTTATGATAAATTTCAACTATATTGACGCAAACTTCTATGACATAAAATATGCACCGTACAATGTACATTGTTTTATACAATTTTATAAACAAAATGTATTTTACTTTTATTCTAACAACTATAGTTTGTTATTTTCAGATATAGAACTAGAACCTTTCAACAGTGAAAAACTATTATTTTTGTCTGTATTATTTTTTTTTATAAAGCTTAAGCTCTTTAGAGCGTCCAGTAACTCAACGGATAAAGAGTTTTAATACTGATTTTATTTTTTATTGTCATTTAAAACACACAGGACTGTACCAATGTATTATCAGTGGCGTAGCTACAAATTTAAGTCAACTATTGAAATGAAAATGTTTACATGTTTATTTTTATATCACAAATATTTCCCCAGTAATAAATAATGATTTCAACGTATTATTGTTAATATTTGATTTATAAATAACAATAAAATATAACAGGCCAGATTTGGCCGACATTTCCATATGCCCAGTGATTCTTTACCTTGGGTTCCGCGAAATTATGAAACAGAAAAACGACTGTCTATTTATTATTAAAATTATTTCATTAAGTAATATTTTGTTCATATTTGACTCAACTAACGAAATGTACCAGTCTTTATCAACAAAATAATGCGAATAAATTTACGGATATCTTTATTTCAATAGATTAAAAATACACAATAGCAGTTTTGGTTACCAAAACTTTATGTGTTTTCCACTAGCTAAGTAATTGGTCAAAAATGTACAGAAACTTGGTCCATTTCTACTGCAAGTTATAATTTTCACAATATTATTTAGAAATGTATTATTATTTTTAAAACTGTATCACCTTTATACATAAATCTATTGATTTTGGTGTTATGCAGTTTTTGTTATAGTTAAAGTCACTTTGAAAAGGTTACAAATCACTGCTCTATAGAGCAACATATATATATAACCTATAGCAACGCCATTGTTCTTGGTGATTATCCGCACTTTATAGTTTCGGATAATCGAGGGATCATAGAAAGTACTTTAACATTTCAATATATTGATTGAAGAACTTATCCACATGTACCTGTGATTCTTAAACATTGAAATTGTTGGTCTTTTTGGAATGATAATACTTTTACTACACAAATAAAAGTAAAATAATTAGAAATGAATTTTCGCAAACTTAATTCATTTAACGAATTTATTTTATAATATCGAACTTTTTAATAAAATATTAAAATAAATGAGTATTTTTACTGAACAAGCTGCCTACATGCGGTTTCATTTTGTAATTTATAAAATCTAGGATAAATCAGGATATTTTTTTACCTATATTAAGGTTAAATTTAGAAAAATCGCGATACACATCTATTTTTATTTAAAAAAAAATATTTTGCCTAAAATTCACTTTCATAATAAGTTTTTATAAACAGTTATGCAGATAAATTACTATAAACAAAAAATAACACCCTTCCCCTCTCCGAAAGGGCTGAATTTCGTATTTTTGCATACAACATAAAATAAAGACACCCCTACAATTTTACTTTTTAGTTCTAGGGTTTTGGGCCGGGTGTTGATGAGTCAGTCACTCAGGACTTTTTTTTTGTACATATGTAAATTACTTTCTTAATAAGTATTGTTACTAAAGTTGTTTCATTTGTGAGTGTAAAGAACTATTATTTTAAGAGAAAAAAAATGCCATTGATAGAAAAGTAACATTTTCTAAAACATTTACATAAATTGTTATATACATACAAATAAATGTTTGCAAACCACTGATCTTCACGTTCCGCTGCATGTACTCTATAATCAGGTCTGTGTAATTCTGATATTGTATGCATATTAAAATTAATCCTCTTTAATGTTTGCATTGCACTAAATATGGTACCAAGTAAAATGTCAAAGCCGTATAGCCTTGTTTATAATAAACACTATACCCACAAATGTGAGTTACTGATATTACTATGTTAATTGTGATATACAAATACGTTTGAGCCGTTCGAAAGTAAATAGTCGAGAAAATCAATAGACTTAATCATATAGGTATATCGGGAGAGGGGGGGGGGTATAAGATATCACTTGTTTGGCGACGTAGAACTCCGCAAATATGAATCAAATAAACTTAGAAATATTCTTAAATCTCTATATTAACCCTAGTTTAGGGTTTTTCGAGTCCGATTACTACACAATTATATATCTTTTATGTTATATTTGATAGAACAAGATTTATTATTTAAAAAAAATATTTTTATAAAATAAACAAACGAAATGATTTGACCTTTAGAATTCTACATATGTCGTTTCATATTTTCGAATAAATTATATATTTACCTACGGTATGTAGGTTTGGTATGTACCTTTATACTGTCAATTCTTTTAAATGTATTTTATTTATATCAAATATCGGTTTTGCATCAAATATTATTTAACTGGTCGGTTTTCAGACTATTATAACAAAAAAACATTTTCTCTATGTTATATTTTTGTAATATATTTGGTTCAAAGAAGTAACTATTTGGATTATGTTATCTTTATTCTACGTACGAATATGTATTTTAACATTTCTTTTATACAGGTATGCAGATTTTTCTCTTATACTAGTCTTTCTTTTTAAAAATCTATTCATATTTATAAAATTTTGTTAATATAAACTATACGTACAAAGGTATATACTTTTAATATTTGGAATCTATAAAATTTGCATAAACAAAGTTAATATTTGCATTTGCTTTTCAAAAATCAGTCAGTATTAAATTCATTAATCATTAGCATTTATCTTTCAATTAAATATTTGATGTCTGTATATGTACATCAATATTTTCAAATAATATTAATATTACTTATCTTAATTAAGCATTCGACATTCAATTCATTGTATTTGATTTATTTTAAATGAATCATTTATTACCAATGCGGGTATTTCATTGTGGTATATATTATGTCTAAATAATATGACCAATATAATTGATTAATAAAAAAAACTTCATTATAATTGTATATTTTAATTTGCTTTAATTTTAAAACTTTTATTATTATTTTTTTTGGAGAAGGGTGATATTTTATGTTATTATGTATATTATTATATACAACAATATTATTCTCTCGACAAGACTTTGACCACCTTAACAGAAGTATTGACAAGGTTACGTGAGAGTGTCTAAGGCTCATTAACTTACCAAGACGTCCAAGTACGTCAAGTACCTACACACTGTGTAGCTGACAGTAATGAACTTTATTGCCGTCTGTCTGTGCTGCATTACTTTATATTCAAAGCTTTCTCTGCTAGACACACTCTATAATTACTCCCATACTATCGTCAATCTTCTAATAAACGCTGTGCTATAGCTTCATATCATATATTTTATACATATGTATATGTATAATATACATACAGATATTTGTATAGTTTGTATCCTCTTTGATAACATAATGAAATGTACAAGCAATTGGTTTATACATACATCTTATAACAACTTCTATTGTTCTCTTATAATAAGAAGTAAAAATACAATGATAACTTTAGTACAGAGTGTTGATAATAATTAACAAAAAAAATGACAAATGCGAAGTAAACTTGTGTACAATCCCAGTTTTGCATTGTTATCTAATTCAAAAATTATAAAAATATTAAATCGATCCTCACTGTCCAAACTCTTACTGGAGTGACTTTACTTCAAACTAAACTTTTTGCTTTTTTCGCAGATTTTTTAAAACCATTATTATAATTTTTTATATTTTTGTCAAACCCTTTTATTGCATATGTTTAAACTTGCTGTTGGTATATATGACGATTTTTTTTTAATAAAAATATTTATAGGGGTATTTAGGTCAAAATTAGCTCATTTATTCAATATTTCATAAGTTTATTAGTGCAGCATAAATAAGCTTATTTAAAAAGTAACAATGACAGATTCAACTACTGTTTTGCCAAAAACTTTGTAGTTAAATCTGACATTTTTACTTTTTAGAAATTTTCAATGGCATTGATAAAGGACATACATGTCCGAAAAATAAGCTTATTTATGGTGCACCAATAATGAGTTAACTTTGACCTAAATACCTCTATAAATATTTTTATAAAATTTATAATATATGTATACTGTACACACATTCATACATATATTAGTATCATCTTTTGCAATTATTTTCACTCTCCCCTCTAACATAAAAAAAATTCGCATATGTATATTCTTTTTCCACTACAACATCACTTTGATTATTTTTCTACATACAATGCGAATAATGTGTCTATATATATGTGTATTTACGTATTATATACACTAGTGTGAGCAACAATCTATACATGCTTTGCCATGTATTTTAATAATCACTATTCCGTATATATGGTCGTCATCAGTGCTTAATTAGTATTCATGTTGTCAAATTAGTTTAATTAAATTGTCACGTCAATTGTGAAATGATGATTTCATGAGAATTGTTATTTAAGGAAATCGTCTGGTAATACAATATACCTACAAAGTGATTTAGGTCTATGTTAACAGTTGTTCGAGCAAGAGTTAATTTAAGCATAAAAGATTAAATTAACATGTGTTCGGGAATTATAGCATTTCAAAAACAATTTTGCTACTCGATTTTTAATTTAAATCAATAATTATTTAGGCTAGAGGAGTATGGGGACAGTTAACCATTTTAATATTTTTTATTTTGTTCTCTTAAGTGGGTTCTATATTATTATATGATAATAAGTATAAAATAAATTAATAATTGACTTCTCATAGAATTAATTGTTTATAAGATATATTGATATAAAGAATTTTACGGATATTCCAAATCATGTTTAATAAGTTTGTTGTCTTATGTTGTGGTTGAAAATAAGAAATATAGTTTCTGTTAATATTTCCCCTAAAATTCATCCTTTTTACAAAAATTAACAAACTATTTCATTCTGATTTTTTAAATGATATAATCATAAATAAGTAATTACCCAATTAAAATAATATAATAACCTCCATATACACCATCGGTGTAAATTATTATTTATATTTGAATCACTATGTATGATTAGTATTACTGCATTACAATAAAAATAAATAAATGATGTAGATGAATAAGCAATCAGCAAATTGAAAAATAAATACAAAAAAATGGAATTAATTTCAAATAAACCAGACACATGCGATCACAAATGATTTTTCAAATAGATATTAAAATATACATTCTAACATTTTTTCCATTCTTGTTTGTTTCATGATGAATTTTTAATCATTAAAAAATTGTATCTTTAAATCTAAACGGTGAAATACATTTGAATATTTTTTATCAAAATTGAAAGAATTTTATCCACACTGAGTTGATTTTTATTTGGAATATATGGAATAGATAAAAGCTAATTTAAATTATGGATCTCATGTTCTAAAAAAATCCAATCGAGAAGTAAATTTGAGTATTAATAATAGAAAATAATATTTAAAAATGTCTCTTTAATTGAATCGGTGAGAAGAAGAATAGTACAAGTCCAAATTCTGCCTTTTAATTTTTGTATAATACTACTTTTTGTTCAATTAAAGTGACTTTTCAGATAAAGTGCGAAGTTAAGAGGAAGAACAGTATTCGTCCAATGATTATATTATTATTTTTTACTCAAACAAAAATGTCCCGTGATTGCATTAACAGGTCCTTGGGGGCTGTGCGGAAACATCCGTAAAGTTAGCTGGTTTTCAAAGTTAATAAATTGTAACCTGAAAATTTTTTAAACCTAAAACTTGATTACCTCGAATTGTAAATTTTGGAGTAGTACTGTTCTTCTTCTCAGCGATTTAATTAATAAACGATATTATCAAAAACTGTTATACAAGTATTCTGTGGCTGACACGTACGATTTATCGAACCCTAGACAATATTTATTAAATAATAATCGTATATTTTTCAATTGTTATTCTTACAAATATAAATTAAAACTATTTATTTTAAAGCAAATTAACATCTAACTGTATCTTGAATCCCAAACAAACAAGAGCTGTTTATTATAGAACTTTACATAACAAAATTTCCCGACGGTGCGATTTCTAAAAACACAAACAAAGAGAACCTTTAAAGCAATTCGCTTATTTAAAAATTGAAAATAAATAAGAGTTAATTCGACGTGAAAAAAATGAACAATGGTCCGACGAGCATAACTGTGAGACCAGAATAATGTTCATTGCAATATTATGCGGTCTGGAAAAGTCAGATAACCCGAAACACCAACCGAAATCCCTAAACAGCAAAAACATTCAGCGTCGCTCATCCCACCCCTCCCCCTTTGCTCGCCGTTTGCCTAAATCAGGAGTGCCAAAATTATTTTCTTTGTAGACCACTAAATTTTTATGTTCTACCGATATTTTTACTGGCTCTTTTCTTAGAAAAAGGATGTCCAATATCTCTACTGGGTTTAAAGTTTCATACATATAAATAAAAAATGTAGTATTTATAAATAATTTTTATACAGAATACACTGCTTATTGTGTTCATTAGTTAATAGAATCAACCGCTTAATGTGTACAATTTTCTAATGAACGGAAGTAAACATTTATATTTCTTCGGTTTTAAAAAATGAGATTAAAGTTCAACTGTTCGTAAATTTTAATAACCTTAACTCGCTAACGTACAATATGTTTTTATCATTCCATTTAACATTGGACTTTATAGAAGTTGAACTATTTGACAGTTAAATCTATTAATAATAGTATACGTTGTACAATAAGGAAATTTTATTAAAATTTGTTCATTATGTATAGTTTGTTAAATTATTTTATTTTATAAATTTAACATGGATAGAACTGAAAGTTTTAAGAAAAAACATCTGCCAAGTAAATGCACAGTGCTTTTAACGTAACATGTGTCGTTCTTGAGATATCTTAAAAAACTAAATATTTTGGTATGTCACCCCTCCCTTTTACACACAATTTTAAAATCAGTCAGACACACAGACAGACAGATACAGAACGAAAAGTATTTGTCTTGACCTTTAAAATTTGTAAATCGGAGAACAATTTTTTTGTCTCATTCTAAAACGATCACAAAGCTTCTCGTATCTTCGATATTGCGAGTAAGCAAAATAAAATTAAAAGTAAATTTTATAAGTCAAATTTAAAAATGACCGCTAAGAATTGATTAATTGGAATGGATAATCGGTAATTTTTTGGATGGGGATAAATTGAAATAAACATTTTCGGATATAGAATCCTTGCTTATTTGATTAAAAAACTCGTGGGACATTACAATAAATAGCGCTTATAAAATTATATGGAATATTGTTAATCAACAGAATATCCATCAAATTTAATTAAAACTATTTTATGGATATTTTTTAAAGCTTGATTTCAGTCAGTTAATAAAACATAAATTATTATTTGACAGTGCATTATTTTATGGAGTTAACATGGCTTATTGTTAACAAAATTATTTATGAATGATAAAATAGTTTTAGAACTAAATTTCTCTTCCTGCTTATATTTTGGTTAGCCTTTGTGTCGTAACATCCGGCGGGTAGTGTATACCCTATTTAATCCTTTTTGTCTACTTTACTCAACTGTGACAATGTTTTGTGCAAACCTATTCTTCCGTCCTTATTTTCCGCTGAAGTGTACAATAATTTATCTCAGTTTTCAAACTATACGGTTAAAATGTTGTAGTTTTCGGGGAAACAGTAATAAAGATGAAGCTTGGAATTTTTTATTTATCGTTATTTTAAACTAGAATGTGCATGAGTGATAACATTCGTTATATTATAAAAAAAATTATAATAAATTTAAACGAATCAGATATCACACGTCCATATTATTAATAACAGTAACTAACTTTATTTCATTGATGATTCAACACTGTGAAACGAATCAAAGATAATAAATAATTAAATTCTATAAATAAGAAATAAATAGATATATTCAATAAAGAATCAAGTAAGAAATAAAAATAATGAATTTTAATTATTTTTTTTATTTTTATTTTTTTCTTTATTATTTTTTAAAGTTTCAGGTAAATGATAATTTTTTTTTAATTTTGTAATGTCAGTATACATATTTCTAATCGTTTTTGCAATATTAATTCTAAAATATATTTTCAGTTTTCAGATAATAAATTAAACTTTTTCTGTAATATCAAATCTTATAAATTTATATTCACATTAAGACCACTCAAATTCTACTCTAAATCCTCTTCATTGCAAATTGTCAAGACGTCAGCAAATATGTACAAAAGTCGTTCGAGCGCTACAGATATAGTTGTGGCGAAATCTTGTACTTAAACTTGTACAGTTTCAGGTCATTAAGTGTTTACATACTATAGCTTATATAATAAATCGGCTTACTTTCTTTATTCTAATTGATATCATTCTTTTTTCTTTGTATTCTTTTTTTATTTTATATACATATCCTTAATTGTTTGAAATTGTATATAAAAACCATCCCCCTTTTTTAATTAGTAGCTTTCTTCAAGTATGCCATCTTTGCAACAAATTTTAATAAAAGCTTTTTTGAGTACTGCAAAAACTAGGGATTAAGCAGATTTGTTTGTCAAGTTTTGATACTTTCTTTAAGCAGATTATTTCTTAAATAGTTTTTCTTAATCCAACAAAAACTAAATTGTACACTTCTTTAGATGAAAGTAACCCTTTCGTGAAATGAATTTTGTGTTTACAAAGTTACTTCATATTTTAATGATTTTATTTTACTTACAATTATTTAGATAATAACTATGATGCCTGATATTTGTAATATTTTTTATCTACGAAAGAAAAACACTGATATGAATGATAAATTGTAAAATTCGTTCGTTGAGTTGAAAAAAAACTGTATCTTTCATTTTTTCGTAATTGTAAATACGTCTTCAAAAGAGTTGAAATAGAAATCCATCTAAGTATATTCTTTTTTATACAATATTAAATCTTTCAAAAACTTAATACAATATATTTTTTTTCATAATTGTAAATACGTCTACAAAAAAGTTGAAATAGAAATCATTCTATCCTTTTTTATACAATATTAAATCTTTCAAAAAGGTAATACAACATATTTGTTTACACAAAAGAAATCAATACCGTACATGAATGTAAAACTTTTTGGGAAGAAATTTGCATATTACTATATTAAAATTGAACAACAATGTAAATTTTTAATGCTGAGGATAATAAAAGTATAGATTTCTTTCAATATCAAATATAATTTCATATTATTAAAAAATTGATTTACTTTTAATATTCAATTTTATCTTATTTCCTTATTTTACTTTCATGTTCCAAAAGAAATGGAAGTATTGTAATACCGTCGAAAAATCGTGTCCAAAATAAGAGCAGATTCTGATTGTACTACCTTCAAAACCTAAAGAAAAGTTAATTTACGAATGGCAGTTGTGTATGTGTCTGTCAAATTAGTTATTCTACGAATGTGTATTATGTTTTTGACATTAGGACATTAGAATACTAATATTTATAATACAAAAGTGAGTTTTATTTTTGACAAATCCCATTGAAAATTTTCATGTATTAAAAAATATTTAATAAGATATTAAAGAATATTATAGAAGTCATGTATGGTTCTCCATACCGATATTTTTGTTACAAATCGTATCTCTAAGCAAAAAAAAAATAAAAAATATAACATTTAAAAGACATAATTTTATTACAGGTCGCTGCCACTGAATAGATCGTATAAAATGAGTAGAAGAATCATTACTTACTCTTACCTTCTCTCACAAGTTATCAAATCCTGGTTATCATGCATGATGTAAAGTTTCTTAAGAGAACACGTTTCAATAATTTTCAATATCACTCATCTTAGTTGCACGTCGTACTTTAAATCCGTGTTAAAGTAGGAAATAAATCAAAAGATTTTCTCTTATTATTTAAATTTTAAACTTTTTCTGAGCAATAAACATATTTTTAAAATTTTAACGGCCTAATCGTGCATGACCTCAATCGAATTTCAACGATATAATATATGTACATAAATGACTAACTGCAGAAAAGGGCCATTTACACATTTTAAAAATTTCAAGAGGCAAAAAATTATAAAATACCTTAAATCATCAAATTGAATTGAAATTTTAGAAAATATAGTACGAACTAATGTTTTGGCTTTCTTTATGAAAATCGACTTTATTTATTTTAATAAAAATTCATTATTTAAATCCCTTGAATCTTTAAAGTAATGCAAAATAGTGAAATCTGTAGTAAATGTCTAATAATACAAGGGTTAACAAAAGATATTTCTTTACTAAAAAATAAATATTAAAATTTATAATATTAATAAATTATATCTACATTCTAAATAACAAAAATTATACTATCAAATAACAATATTTGTCAAAATTTTAGGTACGAAATACATATATCTACCTTTATTAATGTAAAATTGCAAAGTTATTTTAGGACCAGCAAGATTAGAATACATAAAAAGTAAATCGTATCTTTCAGAAGGTTTAATCCTTTAATAAAATTTGATTTTATTTTATAAAAACGGTAAGTTTATGGTCCTTTTAGTCACAATATAACCAAAGGAAAGTAAAAACTTATCATGAAATGTATAACTTCCTCATCTTGTTCAAATATGCTATATTTTAAAAATATTAGGTCTAGAGTATGTGACCTTCTAAATCCATAATTTAAAAGTTAACAACGATTACAAATTAGACATTTAATAGTAGTTTTAAATTGGATTGATTTTACAATACTAATACATATTATTTAGATTACCAGTTATGATAAAAACAAAATATAAGAAATATTTATAACAGTGATGATGCTCTAAATCAGCGTTTCTCAACCTTTTAGTATTTGCGACCCAATTTTCAATCATAATTCTCATCGCCCCCGCCTCCTTCATACAATAATTTTTATAAACCTTCTTTCGAAAAACTTTGTTCTGCAAAACAGGCCCAAGGGAGTCACTAATAATTATTAATCTTGTTTTTAATTTAATATTGATAAGTTAATTATTAAATACATTGTGCAGTACTGATACAATCTTATTTACAAGTATATTATATATCAGTGTAAATGTAAACGTGTATTTTATTTTTTATTATGTCAGAATGTATTTTATTGCATTTCTTTCAGTAAATTAAAATTTTTTTTAATAATATTTGTCTCATTTTTTCTCGATATTCTCGCGCTCCCCACAGGTTGAGAATCGCTGCTCTAAATTACTCTATTTCACATATTCATACTTTACGTAACATATTCTTCATTCTTAGTATAAAAATATCACTTAAAAGCGTTGAAAAATGATACAACTTCAGCAGAGCATGCAAATATCTTTATAGTAATAATTGATACATTACAACGACTTCTCAAGATAGATGCTACATTTTAATAAATTAATAAGATGGATCACATTGCGAAGATATCGAGCAATTTTTCAACCTAACAAGTTGATGTATTAAAATAATGTAACGATATCATTCTTAGGAAGATGCTCCGAGGAGGGCCATGAGTTATGATATAATATCTGTCGTAAGAAAAAGCCAAGTTTTAACGGCATGCTTGAGAAATGTTAGTTGTGGTTTTCCGCAAAGCACGTGTATGTACGTGTGTGCTAGAGGTACATATATATGTAGGTATGCATGTTTGTTTTTTTTACTAGTTAAAACAAAATAATATTATTGTTAAAAAATAATTAATTTTATTAGAAATTTCATTAGAAATTTTAATATAAAAACAGTGGACCTGTCCCGACTTCGCATAGGAGTTAATTTAATTAATTAATTAATTATATTGTTGTTTTAGCTGATCCAGCAAACGTTGTTCTGTCCAAAAATAATTTGTTTAAAAATCATATATATTTTCGTAAATATCTCGATTCGCCAACTATAGCGGGTCCATTTTTTATAAAAAATATTTCTTTCCACGTACATAACTAATATGTATTCTGAATATGAGGCAAATCAGACCATAAATACCTATAAACAAGGAAAGACACATTGTTACCATATCGCTCCACGAGTCATTGGCGTATCATTCAGATTTTAAAATAAATATCAATTGTTTTGAATTATAAAATTAATTAATAATAAATGTTTTATATTGTCTTTAAAAGTATTTCAGTGATAACTGATTAACAGAGAAACTTCTATTGGGAATTATCATCTCTCGTACATACGAAATTCAATTGTAATTTAAGGCATATTTGCATATTATAAATTTTCAACTGAGGCCTTTGGGATAATATGCATGGTAATGGTGAAACTGACATTTAAGAAAAGATGGCGGCCGTATAATTTTGGTAGCAGTTTCATATACGGACTAGCATTGGTTATTATGTATCCATATAGTCTTTCTATCTAAGATAAATACACAAATACACAATACACCAAATGAACATATGGTGTAAATATGGCTTCGATACGTCCAGTGGTTTAGGACTGATGAGATCAAATATATACGCACCAACCAATTATTCAATTTTTGTAAATATAGCAACTAAGCATCAATATGTGTATTGTGTACATTTTTTGTTAATATATGTAAACACTTGTAGGTGCAATAAAAAATTGCAGCATAACGATATTTACGTTCAATACATAACAAATAGAGAATTTCTCCCTCATTTATCATCCCCTCCCCTCCCTCTCAACGCAAACAACTTCTATTTTTTTAACTATAATGGAAGTTCTGAGAAACATTTCAATAAACTAGAAATATAGATGTTTATTTAAACTTGAGTTTTCTATACACAAAAGCAATAAGGTTGTATTATTGAATAGGTTTGTGGGAACACATTTTGATTTATTGCAATGGTATGTTTTTACAAAGTGGGAGTTATTTGGACCCTTGGAAAATATATGTGATGCATTGCTACTTAATAAATAATAAATGCGATAACTCAAAAAAAAACAAGTTACATTGAAAAATAAATAAATACGAGAAAAACGTTGTATATATGGGACATCATGATTTGGTTATAATTTCAAAATTAGGGTTATGTAACAGGTTGTTTTAGATATTTCGAAGATTTTAATAATATTAAAACTTTAACATATTTGAATTCCTTGAAATATCAGCTTTCATTTGATACCCCACCCAGCGGAATTGAATAAAAATTGTATTTGATATCCCTTTTGCCCCTAAAAAACGCCAAAAACTTATTAACGATTCAGTAGTTACAAAGCTGTGACACATTGTTTCAAAGAAACTTGTTTTGATTCTACCCGATCATCTCGTCTCTAAATACTAATCAAATCAGAGTTATTACACATTACATTGGTGAAAATCACTTATTTAAAACGAAAATATGTATATAATAAATAAAATTAAAAATAAACACATATGCGCAACACCCTAATAATGTATTGCAAACAAATAAAAATATGAAATCTGTGTGTACTTGGTATACTAAAGTTTTGCCCCATAATGTTCCTTTTCCGATTTCGATACGGAACGCTAAAACGTTCAACTTAACTTATCATATATCTTCAAGAGAAATGGTATTATAAGTTGATATCACATATACAAACAAATATTCATATAAGTTTAATATTTCTTGAGCAACGTTACACTCCAAAACTTGAATAGGTCTCTTAGCTATTCATTGATACTTTAGAAGCACCTTTATTCAAACTGTTTTAAAAGGTTTTCATGAAAGGAGTGTAAATAGGCACACCCTTTTATTTTAAAGAAGAGACCCCATGTTTTCAATCTCGTATGAAATAAAAAACTACTTTTTTATCTTAAAGAAATATTGTGGTTAACCAATGGCAGGCAATTTATTTGAACACTTCATCAGTTTTCATTTAAATTGTTCAATAATTAACTACCTTTAGTAAATTTAACACGAGGAAGCACTATGCATTTACTTGGCAGATGTTTTTTTTTTTAATTAAAATAGTGATTTCTTAACATAAATGAATGTTTCTACTCATTCACAAATCTCAAAAAATGATTTACACATGTTTCAATAGCAATGCTATAATAAAAATGTTATATTTGTTTCTACGTAATATTATATTCAATTTTCATATTTCTACACAATTCAGAAATAGCACACCAAAAATAAATATTTTCCACGTTTTTAATTCGATAAAAAACTGATTACAATTTATATTTTCTTTTATTTACTCTTTATATTGAAACCGCAATTTATTTATTATCAGAATTTTTCTTTTTTCAACAAAACAATATACTTATAACATCGATAACTTTTGCATTTTACAATGAAATATTTATTGTTACGATTTTTTAATCTGTACGATTTTTGTATTGGGTTTTGTTTCTAAAGGAGATCAATATTTAATTATTTTTTTGCTTGTATTCAATGTTTTTCATTTTAACGTCAGAATATGAATTTGTTTTTGTAATGAAATTATTTATAGATGCATAATAAATTGAGATTCGTATCGCTAAAATAAAACATTCAATTCCGGTCGATTTTACGTATCATACAGTTCAAAAATTCCATATATTCTTTTTGAATTAATAATTGAAACCTTTCAGGTACAGTAAGCTTAATTTTTATATTTTACATAATAATATTGCTTTTAAAACATATTAAACATTACTTAAACCATAATAAGCAAGAGGAAAACAAAAAATTAAATATTATGGTCAATAACGGTTCTGTGAAAGCGGAGTTGTAACTACAGCAACAAGATTATAAAGTTTGTAATAATTGGGATGTCACGTGTTAATTTGTACTATTGAGTTATTAACACATACACACATACACACACAGACAAATCCGAGAGAACGGGTAGACAAATAACATGAGGATTTCATTCAACCGGGAAAACTGGGTTCTAATTAAATTTCGTTTGTATAATATATTCTCAGCGACAATTGCGCTGTAGCTGTGAAGTTGGCCCCGCCACGAATACGGCCCCTTTGTTGTTGGTGTCCGATGACTGATTTGTGAGCGGATGTCACACTAGGGGTGCTAACTTTAGATAGAATCGTTTTAAATCGGTGTTGATATTTATTTTTTTACCAAACCAAAAAATATATATATGTAGATACATAGTTTAAAATGTAACTTTAAAATGGTTTAGAAAATAATTACAAATACTACAATCTACAGCAGTATTTCGCAAAATCACAGTCATTCTTTTTAGATATTGATTTTACCGACGTACCCCATTGTTACTAAAATATTTTATTTCTTATTGTAAGTTAGAATACTTATCTTGAAAAAGAAATGGTATATTATGTTGAATTTAATAATTTTGTCAAAAGATTCGATCGCTTACCTATTTAATTCCTTTCACGTACAACCAGGAGTACTTGTACAAGACTGAAAATTTTTTTAACCCTTTCGGTACAAGTTTGTTTTACAAACATATGTGAATAAGTTAATTTCTCGTCATATATCGTCTAAGTATAACAATATATGTAATATGTACGTACGCTCCTCGTAACAAATGGGTAAATTGTTGATTCTAAAGTTCAATTTATATTTATAGGTCTGCGCTACTTTAACATTTATATGATATCACTAAAACGAATGTTATATATATTTTATTTCTGATTTTCACTTAGAAAAACTTCTGAATCTAAACTTCAAATGTTTCTTTTCCACATTTGATTTTAATAAACAGCTCGATTCATCTCAATTGACTGGCTTAATATAAACTAAGCATTTAGATATATTTTTCCATCCCTAGCTGTGCCACTCTTCTTTATGTTTGTGTTACAGAGGAGCTATATAATGGATTTTTTATGTCGTGAATATAAATTTGTTTAATGACTCCTTCGATGTTTGTTTTTTTCTCTCACTATCTCTGTCTAATTTGAATTCGTGCGCGGTTTTAAATTTGATTTTAATATGAACGGAAATTAAATATTTTTAAATGATTTTATATCTTCCAATTTGTGTATATATCTCGAATTTTACAGAATTCATAAAAGCAGGAACGCAAAATATGTATAAAAAAATGGTATTAATTTAAATTAAAAATAATTACCGGAATTTTATTTGATATACAGTTGAGCGAAAATTATCATGATATAAATAGTCACAAAACTGCTTTTTGGGTTATTTTAAATTAAGATGATACGAAAATGTAAAATAATCATTTGTTTGATCTAGAAAATTTTGTTTAAAATTAATTTATAATGTCGCATTGTAAATTACAATATTTTTAAATTATTATTTATCTCAAAACTTAAAAATGAGTTAAAATACTCTCAGAATGATTCCACTGTCACATTAAACGCGACAAAGCAAATGCATTTACTAAAAACACATTAGACAGTTAATTCTTCACCACAATGTGCGTGTCCGCCATCAGAGGACTATGCACACCAACTTGATATGGGTATAACACAATCACAGAGAAATTTGTCGAATCGTTGTGAAGGTGTTGCCAGACATACCGGAACCGTTTTCATCTTTTGTAAATATTCAGACAGAGGTGGCTCCAGAGGCCTAAGACAAAAGTAATGATGAAATCAGTGCTTCTTAAAGTAGTGGGCCGTGGTCTTCCCACAAAGGGGCCGCGAAAAGCTGCAAATATAACAAATAAATATATTATTGTTAAATACTTGATATATTATAAATTGTACAGCAGTGGCGAACCGTCCATGGAAGCAGGGGAAGCAGTGCTTATGGGTAAATTAATACAAATATGTGTTTTCAGTTAATAAATAATTTAAAAATAATATAAGAATATTCATCTTTATGCGCAACTCAAACATCTTAACCAAAAATAGCATTTAGTATTAATTTACACACTCAATAATAAAACTATAATACCTCTACGTCTTATTTTCTTGTATTTTAGTCGATATTTGTATGAAGAGTTGAAGTTCACTGCAGGAAATTTCACTAAAAAATTTTGAATTTTTGATTTCGTTAAAAGTATGTTTATTGTATAGAAAATGACGTGAAAAGTTGAAATTTTCAAACCGCAGGTCTGTATCTTAAACCGTTCTCGAGATATAGCCTCTCAAAGTTTTAGTTTTTTCAAAATTTTGAAGAAAAATGTCCCTAACTTTTGAATGCGTGGTCGGAATTGATTTTAATTGACGGATTTGGAATCAGCGTGTCAAAATCTATATAATGACATGTATAATACCTTAAAACTCGAGAAAAAAAAATTTGGCGAAAAATCGAAAAAATTCAAAGGGGTATACCTTAAAAAAATGTCGATTTTTGACCAAAATTTTTTTGTCGGATTTTAAAGTATTATACATGTCATTATATCGATTTTGACACGCTGATTCCAAATCCGTCAACTAAAATCAATTCCGACCACGCGTTCAAAAGTTATAGCCTTTTTTCTCCAAAAATTTAAAAAAACTAAAACTTTGAGAGGCTATATCTCAACAACGGTTTGAGATACAGACCTGCGGTTTGAAACAAACAACTTTTCACGTCATTTTCTATACAATAAACATACTTTTAACGAAATCAAAAATTCTAAATTTTTTAGTGATATTTCCTGCAGTGAACTTCAACTCGTCATACAAATATCGACTAAAATACAAGAGAATAAGACGTAGAATCATTTAGTTACTATATAAATATATAAGAATTTATTTTAAAAAGTAAAAGCTCGAACTTAAAGTGTTTCATAACTAGTTTGTTTTGTTAATAGGAAAAAAATATCTTATCATCGAAGCAAGCAATATTTAGGTTTTGAAGAATAATTCAATTTAATGATCATTTATTTTCCTCGTGAATGCTAGATTTTGACGGAATGTGCAGGTATTTTATAAACACCATTTAATACAAATTTGAACAAAAATCTGCGTACGCACCACGTACACGCATTACTCATTATTATAAATTATTTCACCCCTATCTATAATGTTAATTGCTCCATCATATACATTTTATAGACGATATTAGCAAACTTAATTCATTAATAATGACAAAATTCATTACTGTAATTTATATTTACTCATATTGTATGTGTCTAAATACAATATATAGTATGTACATGTCAGTTATAATATTTATAAATGTTTACATCATATACAGTATAACACCGGGTAAATGCACTATTTATTAATTTTTTTAATTTCGTGATTAATTTATAATAATAAGATACAAATATTGTATCATAAAATATTACACAGCTGCACAAAAAAAAGTGTGGAGGAAAAAAAGCGACCTATATAGCGATATTCGAGTATAGTCGAAATCAAAATTTTTGAAATGTTCTGCTTACCAGTTTATTTTTTTATTTGAGCTTAAGTTTTGGGTTTAGTTAACTTGTAAAAATTCAACCTAAACCCAAAATTCAAGCTCAAATAAAAAAAACTGGTGAGCAGACAATTCTAAAAATTTTGATTTCGACTATGCTCGACCAATACTACAATGCTATATAGGTTGCTTTTTTAGCTCCGCACTTTTTTTGTGTAGATGTGTTATTAATTAATAAATATCTTTGATTCAAAATATTTTAAATAATAAGACATTTATATATTTGATATAATTATCTTCTTTTATAAATTTAACATTTATAGGATGATTAAATACATATAATTTCAAGTAATTAATTAAAAGCACTTCAAAAGGGCTTCATTATTAAACGCATGTACATTAAAAAATGTTCATGAACAGAAAATATCAACTGGAACTTAATTAATAACTCTAATTAATTTATAAAAACACTTCTGTGTTCTGTTATTTCTTTTAATTTATAAATGAATACGTTTTAAACAAAGAAGTAAAGTACGAAACTGATATATTTTAAACAATGCCCGAATTATTTTACAATTATATCTACACTTATCAAAATTCAATAAACCTTTTTCCTCGATAAATTCTTGTACTACTTATTTTTCGATAAATTACATAGTTCTACAAAAAAAAATCCTTTTAGTGCTGTGTTCTCAATATCTTTTTTTGAAATAATTTTGACCCGCTGAATCCGAAAACGACCATGGTTTTGGTCAATGAGCTTTTGGATTCGAGATATTGCGAAAAAAACCACCTTCGCAAATATGTAAAAATTAAAAAAATCGTTTCTCAATTCAACGTTCACTTTTTAAACGACAATAGTTACAAACTTTTGAATATTTCCAACACCCCTTATCCGGTTAGCACCAAAATCAATAGGTCTAGAATACCCACTGAAACAAACATTTTGCCCAAAAATAATTCAAATCGGTGCATTTTTACAGTAGTTATCGTGAAAGAAAGAAAATTTTACATCCAGACACATACACAGCCGCCATGCCCAGAATACGCTTGTATGAAGACTCGATTTTCAAATCAGAGTCCATGCTCTATATCTATGATATCAAGTACCTATTTATGAACTTCAAAAATTAAATTAAATACAGAGCTACCGACTTAAATTACAAACACAATTTGTAATCTTTTGAAATTTAAATTAATGATATTCAACTATCTAATTTTTCGATATATCATTTTTAAAATAAATTCTGTAAATTCATTTATGTGGTATATTTGAAACAAAGTTTAATCCAACACATACATTTAACTTGAAAAGTAATCCAACATCAAAGAACTTAACCGGCTTTATAAAGTCATCATGTTATATACAATGTAAATATTTAATTCTATAATTCAAATTTTAATGTTATCCACTTGAATAGGTTTTTAAACCCAAATATATATATTGTAATGTAACTGAATGCTAACATCTCAAATAACTTGATTAAACTTCTGACGGCGTAAGAAGAAGACGAAACGTCTCTAGTGTCGCCCTCTCTTGTGGAAACATCGTAACAACCCTTCACGTGACCTCGTTCAACCCTTATATACACCCAAGTGGAAAACGCTGACGTTACATCTGTCTCTTGAAATATATTCAATATCTCAGAAAAATCTTAATCCCCACATTTTTATGTCGTTTGCACTGATATTAATATTGCTACCCTTTATATGCGCATACGTACTTATTTCTTTTATGTTTTGAATATTTGTATGGTCTGGAATATCGCTCGTTTAAATCCTGGTACTGAATATTTTATTATTTTACTTTACACAGTGAGAATTTTAAAACCACTGTACATATATTTTATTCCTTGATTCATTCTTAGTTCTGGGATATTAATCTTTGCTAGGGCTACACAAGAGACGAGTCAGGTCAGTCTCAGTTTTTGAAACTAAAGTCTCGGTTTTGTATACCTATCGTTTGTTTGTTCCAAGTTAACTTAATTTTTTTTTTAATAAATAGATTTTAAACGTGCATTATTATATTACATTTTTTTAGCATCCAACTTACTAAGTACATTAAACTTGTATTATATTAACATTAAATAAATTATAACAATTGATATGCATAATTAATATTACATCATAAAAATTGAATTATAGTTAATTACCATATTAAAGATTTTCCTTGAGTAAAATATTATATGCATTATCAATCACTTGATAAAGAAACGAACAAAATATAATCTGTGTTAATATGGACGCCTATTTCTTGTAAAGGAAATGAATTAACTGAATCATACGGCCACATTTCAGAGCTTCTATCAGTCACGTAATTAAGGAAGAAAAAGGATAAATACATTAAATCCGACAGAATTTCCTTTTTTTACTTTACATTTTATCCTTCTTTAGAACTCATTATAATGCAAACTATCTTTTGATAGAGGAGGATAAAAATACTATGGTTTGTATAATACCAATATAATATTTTTATAAAAATTATATACTACGACTCTGCAACAATTAATTACAATTTTAATTACATTTCATTTGAATTAAGTTTCTTTAATTTATTAAAATCAGAAACACAAATAGGGCTTGCAAATGGCATCTTGTTTTTATCAAGAATAAATTATAGTTCATATGATATATTTATATTTTTCGGATAATGGCACAGTAATTAATAACCGTGTATTGCTTCCCCGCAATATGAAGATATGAGAAGTTTTGTGATCTTTTCAGAATGAGACAAAAAAATTGTTCTCCGATTTCAAATTTTTAAATTGATCTTTCTGTCTGTCTGTGTGTATGTGCGTCTGTGCCCTAAATCCTTGTCACACGCAAAACTCATTAACCGCTAAACCGACATTTATGAAACTTAGTTGGATGGTTGGATCTGTTTTTATTTAAATTGCACGAGGAAGCACTATGCATTTACTTGACAGATGTTTTTAAAATTAATTTTATATTTTTATTATAAAAAAGTAAACATTTAACTTATATATGTATAATCTACTTATATATTTCCAGTTTTACTTAATTAAAACATATTCTCCCTATCATTTTAGACCGACCGAAATTTGATACGCAACCCAAATCCTTGGTAAGCTAGTAAACCTTTAAGAGCTTAGGTGAATCGACCAATTTCTTGAACTATTTAATGTTGATTCCTTTGGTCGGTAACAAGCTACTTACAACAACTGGACACGTACGAAATCAAGAGCCTATTTTAACAGTAAGATCAAAGAAGTGTATTAGTTTAATTAGTATTACTATCATCGTACTGATCATAAAAGTGTATTTAATTTTATGTAAAAATTATGTTTCTCTACTTTAAATACCATTGAAGGAAAGTAAGTAATATTTTTTGTTACATAGATAATTAAACGTTTATCCTAACAAGAATGTCATGCACAACAAAAAGATAATATTATATTGATGAAAAAAATCATAAAGCCAATGAGAACTAATGGTTTAACAGCTTAGAAGAATATTTACCCCAAACAAATTTCAAAATTTTCTCGAAAACGGCTTTACTTAAGTATGAAACAATGATAATTTTTTCATTGGTTTTATCCTACTAACAATGAATTTAATAATATTATTGGAGCTAGTTTTATGCTCATGTTCTAATACATAAATTTTTCATCGAGCTAATAAAATCAGATGTATTATATTTCCATGTTAACTAACTTTTACAGTTAAGTCTTAAAAAAATTATACCTTAAAAATAACAAACGTTACCTCCCAACGGAACTTTAATTATCATTTATTAATTTGAGCTTTATTTTAGTTTATATAATAGCATTAATGTACATATATCGTATTCTATAACTTCTGTTTAATTGTATAATATTATATATTTTTTCATGTACTATGTATTTTTATACATAGACTTTATACATTTATGTATTTTAAACAGTATTATTAAAATGTAATAAAAAACTGAAGTAAAAGTTTTAATATTTCTCGAGTAGTGTCGATATAATATTTCATAACTGGTAAAACTATATAAAGTTTGTGTATTGATGCAGGAAGTTTTTAATCATAATTTTATTGTCATAGATTCATTTTAGTACCTGACAAGATGGTGACTGACTGATATGATGCATAAAACTGCATTTCAGCATCATATGTCTTGGAGCTGAAACATGAACCTGACGCGTACCGTACTATCTAATTGATGCTCCTGAAGTGAAATAAAGCACTTCTTGTATGCAGTGGCGTATAAAATATAATACGATGGAGTGAATTATTTAGTTCTTGGTTGTATAAGAGATATTTTCTATAATAACTTTCACAGTTTATATTCTATGCTTATAGTAAATATTTCAATAATTCTACAGAATAAGATTAAAATTAATATTAAACAAGCCGTGGGTTCGATCCTTGAGGTCCACACAACCAATTTTCTAACATGGTTTGACTATAAATACTTGAATACTGATTATTTATCGTTTCCATTTTTTTAATATGTATATATAAAATTTTTTAATGGGTTTTGTCAGAAATATAATTCACCTTTGTATTCTAATATCCTCATGTCAATAATATATTAGACATTTTTAGAATAACTAATCTGACAATTCAAAATTCAAAATTTTGAGGATGGATTTCACCTTTTCAATAGCTGGTTTAGACACGTATAAAAAATACTGAAATATGTGTTTCATTATTTGTATTGCTGAATATTTATTCATGCTAAGTTTCAAGTAAATCTGACCAAAAAATATTTATACCCACAGAAACTTTTACCCTCGTAAGGGTTGTATTTTGAAAAATCTTTTCTTTCAGATCATTTTCACGTCAAGACGCTTCGATTGGCCCTCTAACATTTAACATTTTTTAATTGCGAGATATTGTGCACTTAAAAAATGTTACATACGTACATATACACACACAAACATACATATTTCTGAAAATAGTGTAAATATGAATGTACATTTAACTTATTAGGAAGTAAATTAAAATTTAATAAAGAAAATTACAAAATATTAATTTTTGGAAAAATAGACATAGATAAATAAATAAATCTTACGCCACTGCAGCTACTGTATACGCACTTATATTATAGTTTCATTACTCATCTACTCTTAGAATGTGACAGATCTGTTACGTTAACACGATATTGGTCCATAGTTTTTATTACTATAGTATATACGATAAAGTATCAATTATTTTATGAATTGTTGCCACTATTTCGTCCGTCGTGTTTCTAATCTTTGGAGCAATTAAATAATGTTATATATAAAACTAACTTTTTCTTATAAAGGATTCCCAGAAGAATAAAACGATCGTGAAACAAAAATAAATAAATTGTTCTTTGTTCATATAAAAATATAGACGTTATTAATAGCAATATAGGTACCTATTCTGATAATATTTATGTATGTATTGACTTTAAATTTATTTTGAACATAAATTAGTATTTAGACACTTCCATTATTAATTAAAAATTAAATATTTCAATTCAATAGATCTATTTTTATTGAGTATTATCTCAAATGTGTATGTATAAAGAACTAATATGTCTATGACGTGAATACAAATGGAAATACCTCTGGGAAATTATCTTTGTAGAAATAATGTATGTAGGTATATCTAACGAAACTCTTGATATATTTTCTGTCTTCCCATTGTATTTTTATCATAATAAAAGAAAATAGTATTTGAAATACATAATGTCTCGAAGAATAATTACTATTCCTATTGTATACAATACATCAAACTATTTACATCTAAAAAATATACAGAATTTAGAATATAACTACTGAACAAATGAAAATAAATGATTGTACCATGCGAAGATGATTTTTTTATGGACCACTATATTGTATTTTATAATTTGGTGATTTGTTAATATTTTTCAATTCAATTAAATTCTTTTCCCCAATCCTAAAATAATTATTTAAATTAATTTTCAAAAAAAAATTCGTTTGGAGTTCCCCCTTAAATGACAACTCATTTCTACTTCTCAAACTAATTATATATACCTATAGAAGTATTGATTTTATATTGGTACAAACTTCAATACAGGAAAATATTAATTTAATTATACATTTTATTGTAATATAAATAATAATAATGATTTTCCAAATACACATTTTTAATTCAATTAATTCACAATTTCAAATTTTCTTCATATAAAAAGCACACATAGCTACAAATGAAGATCAAATTAAACGTGATTAAAAACTAATAAATGTTAAAATCAATGATGAAACGGAAAGTAAATTTTACAACAGTAGCGCCGTTAATTTTATATAGAAAATAATTAAATTTTCACAAATGAAGCATGTTCTGAATAAAATTGATATAATGAAACTACTGATACAGTTGTCCTATGTACAATCAGTTTGCACATTAACATTGCAAGCCGACGCACATAAAATATTTTATGTACGGTTATAAAGTTTCTGTAGCGTCATGAAAAACACGCCCGACCGAATTGAATACAGCTTTCAACTCAATCTGAAAGGTTTTTTTGATTTTCGACAGCAATAAAAAATTATTTTGTCAGTTGTATTAAATTTTAAAAGTTTTGTTTATTGCTGACGAATATTTTATGTATCTATATTAGATTGTTTTCAATTTAAAAATTTTGTCGTAGATTCATATTTATTGCTATATTTTGTATACAGGATGATACAACGAGTGTAAAAAAATAATTGTAGATCGAGATTCAATTTAAATTTGAGTAAAATATAAGAACACTTATTTTGTCACTTTGTATTATTTAAAAAATAAACTGCCCTGATACAAATGAAATTACTTAAGTTATTAACATTTTCTTACATAACATTAATTGTTGTTTAAAGAATATCGATTATTTCCTAAAACAAAATTTGGGAGGAAAAATGAACGAAACATAAATTATAGGTATAAGCATTTTCTATAACTTTAATCTAGAACATTTTTTTCTATTGTGCACCGTTTCAAAAATAATTCGAAAAATTCAAAAATTATCATCCATTTCCGGTTTAGTGATGGTTTTCAAAAATCACAAAAATTCAGAATTGTAAGTCTCACCGTTTTATATGTAGAGCGTTCACAGACACACATCATACGTCATTGAGATAATGGTCGTACGTGATTCAGGGACCCTCAAAACGTGTAATTTCGTTAAAATCTCGAGTTTGAATTTTTTCATGATCACTATAGTTTATTATACAGTACCTACATTTCATGTACCTATGTATAAAAAAGTAAAAAAGTACTATGTCATCGCAAACGCTTTAGATTTTAAACATTTTACTCACTTGTACTATAGATAATAGTTAATTTTAAAATGTGTTCTATTTTGTTTAAAAAACAATAATAAAAACACCGTTTTTTTGTAGTAGTATGTTATCTAGAGTATTTTACATCAGCCACTCAATAGAACAAATCTCTGGATTCCAATATTCTCCGGAGCGAGTTTTATGAAATATTGAATTTTTATCTTTATCCATGAAATACTGAAGGATCGCCCATCCCATCTCATATTTTGTGAAATAGAAATGTAAACAGTTTCTGTTGATCCATTAGTTCACTTTTCTTTTGCATTAAAATAACTGATATAGTAATATTTATTTATTTATAATGTGTGCTCGTATGTGATTCCAAAAATGACTACGAAAATCATTATTATTTATTCACATATATAGAAAATGTCTGCCATGGAAGACACGGGACTTTCTTACACGTAATACTGACAGTGAACAATTCACGTGATTCTTATTTTATTAAAACATATTTATGATAAACTAATAAAAGACAGAATAAAATGAATGGTACATAAATGATAGATAATAATATTAAATACAATGTTTACTACTGTCGATTTTTGAATTTTCGAATTATTTTTGAAAATAATAAAAAAATGGTTTAGTTAAAAACTGTCGAGTATGTTATTATTTATAATTTACTCCCCATATATATTTCTCACACATTTATGATTTAACCACAAAGAATTTTTGTTAAATAATTAATTAGAATCGCCCACACTGTTCACTCTCAATAATACGTATAAGAAAGTCCCTTTACACTCATGGCAGATATTTTTCTTCTTTCTATTATTCGTATTTGAGTTACAGCAACAGACATCAAGGCAAAATAGTCAGAATGGATTCAGGGAAGGTCAAAATGGAAATTCTATCAAAAACCGATTTTACAATACTTACTTATACTACATAATGTATGTATATTTCATATACATGGTTATAAGAAAGTAAAATTGCTGCACATAATAATTATACATATATATTCAACGTTTTGTTGAACATTATAATATAGCATTTATAGCAATGTCCGGTATTATAAAGAATTTGCTTGAAATCAAATGCTAAGTTAACGTTATCTGCAAGATATTAAATTTAAATGACAACCCCCTGACAGTTATAATGAATGGTATAATTTATATGAATGACATTGACGCTTACGCGTTAGGTGGAAAAAAACAAGGCAGTGGTGACAAGTGTACCTTATAATATTTACACCATTATACATTTATTACCACTGCTCTAGAATCCCGAGAAAATTCATAAAGATTTTATCTATTTTAAATTTTGAAATTTGAACATTTAATCGATAACAAATTAATTGTATTATATGTAATAGGTATATCGCATTTTTATCTATATATATAAAACGATCTATTCCGTTCTATTCTGTAAAATAAAAATCAAAAGACAAATCATAATGTCAAAATCCGAGAATAATTTAAAATCAAAACACGACTCTCATTACGATATTCATGCAATATTACAAACAGATTCATTAAAATAATATCCACGATAACTAAATTTGTCAATTTGTATGTAGATACATCTTGGTAGAAATGGCCCTCAGTAATAACGTGGGAATTAATGTATTCAGTTAACTTGTTAAGCCCTGTAGATTCGAATGAATTTATTAGAAGTTAGTGAAGCGTGTAAGACCTATGAGATACTGGTATCAGATCTAGTAAAGCCTACCAACAAGATTCATTGGTTTCAATAACTGTTACATTTAATTAGTAGAATCTTTACGCACTTCAATTGTTTGTATCTGACTCAAAACTACCAATTTATGTTGAAAACAAACATTTAGAAAGATTTTGTTAGATAATTAATTAATTATAATAATAACAAAAAAAAATATTCAGCCAAAATAAAATAAAATATAAGATTTGAATATCTTTTATCTTTATACTTCAAACATTAATTATAAATACTTCAAATCAAAATTAACAGACAACAATTGATGTATTTTCATTAACTCCATAGAAGATAATTATGTATATTGTTTTATAGAAGAAAACGATTTACATTGGGAACTTAATTATAATTCCTTTGTGCAAGTTTATATACATGCCAGTGAACAAAGACTTGATAAGTTTTGTCAATAGAATCAAGAGTGCTTACAGTTTTAATCAAATTTATTGAATTCGACGGATTTGCAAACTAGTAGATCAACTCTGTGAAGCATGTCATCAGACTGAAAATCCGAGAAAATTGTAGTGCAATTGCATTAAAGCTATTTATATGTTTCAACTAAGTACACATGAATGAACTTATGCATAAACATTGAATTTGAGAGCGTATATAAAGGAATTAGTAAATTGTTTATATATCTCTAAACACTGGCAATATTTAAAAAAAAAATTATCTATTGTATAAGTTTTAGTAAATTTAAAAGACATAAGATACTGGCACCAGTATTGAATCCTTTAAGAACAAGGTATACTATACTGTTTTTTGGGGTTGATGGGCTTCTTTTTTGTAATCTCATGAACTGATGTTACTAATAAAACAAGTACCTCTTTATTAAATCAATTTAATTACCAAAGTCCGTAAAATTTTAATTATTCCCTTCTATTTTGATAATCTTTTTTCTCCAGAAATGGTCTAAGTAAAACCAGTAATGGGCACCCAGTTAAGGACACTTGCTTATGATTAGAAAATTATAAGTACTACGGTACAAAAATTATAAAATAAAGAATCGTAACATTTGAAACAATGTAAAACAGATGTTATAATAATATAACTATTAATAAATAGATTACACTAATAATAATTAGTAAAAATATCCACCATTTTGACACCCATTAGCCGATTGTCATCAAATTAAGCTGTTTTACAGTTAAGTGTCTATTGATTATGATTCAGTGATGGCAGTAAACAAAAATCAACAAATATTTCTAATTTAGTACATTAAATTAAATAAGAATCCAAGACTGGTGCCAGTACCTTATATCTAAAAAAAGTTTTATTATGTCAAATTTGTAATATGTTATAAGACAATTTTACTCATTCCATCAAAAAATTTTAATATATGTTTCACGTGGTCAACTGAAACCAGGTCAGGTAAAGGTAACTGTTCGTGTAAAATGAGCCTAAAAGCTTTCAGTTTGAGCTACAGAAACGGTAAACAACAGTTTTCCCAAAAACCGTTCATTTATTATGAACATAATCGGCTTTGCGCAAGTTATTGGATTTCGCTCAAAGATTTATACAGGCTTGTTGAATCCCACAATTGCTATTTTGGTTTAATTTCCAAACAATGGTATAATCGAACAACATACTGACGTCGTCATTATTACCATCATGCATATAGATATTCAAATGTTTACATAAATCAGTATCAAGAGAATTATATCTAAGGAATTATTTAATATGTTAGATTAACAGTTGTTTTAAGTGTGGAGTTTCATATCACCCATTGGACGTCTTCGGTTTTCATTCATGCCAGCAGTTCTATATCTGTTTATATCCACGTACTATAAGCTTCAAAGTGCCTTGCTTATCTCTCTATCTCTATAGCATTAGAAAATAAATCAATAATACTTAATCCTTGCAACTTGTACATAAACAAGATGTCCCAGATCGACTGAATTAGTTTAAAACCACAAGATTCCCCATTGAATAAGCTTAAAAAAAAGATTGAGTATACTTTTTTCATAGGGCTTGTACTTGGTGAGATAATTGAGGTTTTTAAGAGGTCATTTAAACTGAACTTTTTGTAGCTCATTAAATGATGAATCTAGTGGTGATAAAAGTTATTCCAGTCCATCTTGGACACCCTGAGTTGAATTCTATCTAATATCGATACTAGCTATACCTTCTACAATAATGATACCTAAACCAAATTGAAACCATTAAGAAGAACGAATTTATGAAAGATAGCAACCTCGAAAGCATATAATTGAAAATCATTATTTTTTGTAACCACTTTAAATTTTCTCAATCCAGACCATACATCATTCGATATTTAACGATCTTCCACTCTCCATCTTGTCAAATATAAAAAATAATAAAAAGAACATACATCTGGTAAACTGACAGATAAAATAAGACGGTGATGGTAAATATTTAACGAGAAAATCAGTCGATGTATCCAGACACCAGTAAATCGTTCGGCTCATGGTGTGAATTATTCACAGCTCACTAAGCGTGTTTTGTAAATGTCATACAACAACAGTGTTTCATCGCTTAATTATTAACAAGCTTTTACTGAACTTCGAATCTAACAGGTGTTCAATCGTTTGTTCTCGCAGAAATAACGTACATTGTTAAACGGATGTTGCTACGTTTTTAGAATTAACAAAACAGTTCGACCGTAACTCTAATTTTTTTATTTGATTAGCAACTGCTCCAAGTAATAGGATGCTTTAGTAATATAAACGAATGAAATGATCTATTTATAACAGTTCACTTACTTATTGGTGAAAGCTGTCTTCTTTAACACATTAAAATTATTATTCAGTATTAAATTGGCCAATACTCGTTTTTTTACATATTTTCTTCATTAAATGAGATACTGGCACAAGTCTTGGACTTGAATATGATCCCAGTAATGGCTATTTTTTAATTAAATGTATTGAATTAGAAATATTTGATGTTATTTATTACTACCATTTCTGAATATTAATCTATATACATTTAACTGTCTTACAGCGTGATTTGATAACAATCGGCCAATAAGTGCCAAAATGGTGGATATTAATAATAATTATTAGTATAATTTATTTATTACTTATTATATTATCATAGAAACTGCCTAACATTGTTTCAAATTTGACGATTTTTCTTTTATATCTTTTGTGTCGTAGAACTTATCATTTTGTATTCATTAGCAAGTGCTTTGACTGCTGCAGACTTAGAAGTATTTTTAATTTCGCGCCGTTCGAAGATATTGCAATGTTGACGCACTGCATCAGTTTTTTTTAAATGATTTTTAATCACATTGGAACGACTTTTTTGTTAATGATTTATAAATATCTTATTTACACTTGGTGCCATGCAAATTGTGAGTCGACGGAAATATATTTAAAAATCTTACAATCTTTCAAAAATATTGTCTCATTTACGTCCGTGTATAAGAAATTTTTTTTGAAAATTAATTCCTCAATACGATGTGGACAATCAATCTCAAATTTTGGCAGTGAATTTTTATCTTTCACTCCTGAAAATTTCAGATTTATGGTAATATTTTCAAAAGTACTCCCTATAGTCCAAGAAGTGAGCGACAAAAATTAAAACTACTTTATAAAGGCTGATTTTTTTGATATTACGTCACATTTGTGGTGTAGAGATACAGCCTGCCGTCAGTCAACTAGTTTCGTTAGCGTTTGGCGCAGGGGCGGCTTTATTTTTGTAAAAATGTTGCAACTACTTTATAAAATCTGAAAATTTATTTGTAAGCAGTATACTAAGAAGAACCCCTTTTATCATAATCAGCCTTCAAAATCTTGCAACCGGGCGCATCAGCAGCGCGTTAGACTCGTTAAATTAAACGCGCTCAGATTTTATAAAGTAGTTGCAACATTTTTTACAAAAATAAAGCCGCCCCTGCGCCAAATGCTAACAAAACTAGCTGACTGACGGCAGGCTGTATCTCTACACCACAAATGTGACGTAATATCAAAAAAATCAGCCTTTATAAAGTAGTTGCAATTTTTGTCGCTCACCTCCCCGACTATTACATGCGTTTTACATCCAGAAGACATGATTCATAAGATCACTAAAAGTTTTAATACAGTCTAAATGCAATGATATTGTATACGATGTGGTTTTAATTTACTATGTATATAACTAAATTTGGTTATTTTACCGTATAATATAATTCCTTTATATTAAGTGTACAAACGAAGATAAAAATACATTTATATGATTCCGTTGACAGGTTTTCTAAAGACCGGAGCTAAGGGTAGTGCGCAAGGGAACTTTGGACTGATGGATTTGGTGGCGGGACTGCATTGGCTACGCGAGAACTTACCCGTGTTCGGAGGAGACCCCGAAAGGATCACCCTCATGGGTCATGGGACCGGCGCAGCTCTCGCCAACTTCATAGCTGTCTCTCCTGTCGCCAAAGGTTAGTAAAACGTCACACACTTCGCAACTTACTTCCCGCACGTACTCTCTTGAGCGGTTTAAAGTCGATACCTCACTGGTTTTTTACTTTCGATTGTTTGCTTTTGATTTACAAATATGTTAGATAATTGTATTATCTAAAAGATTAATTCTATCCCTTTTTAGGGTTCCGTGTTTATTTATGAAAGCAGGTTGCTTTAGTTTTTTTAAAGTGTAACGAAACTTATGAGGCTATTGGTGAAACGAATTTATGAAATAAACGAGACAACCGTTTAAAAATTAAACAAAATTTTAATATTAACACTGAAAAAATAATTATAAAGTACGAACTCAAAGATTTTAATATCGAGCACAATTTTAGTCAGTTTCATTCCTTCTCAAGTATTCTGCTAAAGAAACTTTAAAGCTATAAAAACTTGATAATGTAAACGTAATTAGGGTTTACATTAAAGTAGGTACTTGATCTTATTTGTATACGCAGTAATTATTAAAGTTCTAATCAAGACAGAAAACACATTTAAATTGATCTGTTTTAATAAGCCGATTTGTGTTTACATAGTCTGGGTACCTTCAACAACATTAAAGGTGTTCATTAACTTCAATAAGATCTGTAGGTATACGTATCTTAACAAATTCAATTACTAGAGATTTGTAGATTTTACTTAACATGTGTTATAATATGTGTGGGCGTATTCATAATTGAAAAGTCAATGGTTCTTGATTCAGCAACTTTCTACATTAATACAAATATCTATGTTATTTAAAATTTCAATAATTCCTTAATTCAAGTACTTCGTTTAATTATATTGCTTTTTAGATAAATAGAGTAACCCGGTCAAAAATAAAAACCTCTAAAAACCTGTTTAATGTAATCTAGAGGTAAAAAAACATTTTTCGTACTCCGACACCAAAATATCAAATTTAAAAAAGGTACTTTTCAAACGCGACCAATTGCGCATGACGTCATAATTCAGAATTGAAATGTCAGTCAATGCTTAAATATACAAGTGTCAACGATAAACATGGAAAACGCACGAAAAATAATAAGTTTTGTTGTAATAATTCAACTTACAAAACTCCTGAAAAAAGATTTATAACTGTGCCAGAAGGAAACTAAGAAAAAAATTAAAAGTAAGGTTATTCTATATAGTTGGCATAGTTGCAATATGTACAATAATAATATACTTATAACATACTTATAACTCACGCGTTGAAGCTTTGTATACAAACAACATTGACAGCTGGACAGAATATGAATTGTGACGTCACAAACGCTTTAATCAATTACACCGCGTTTTAAATGCGAGCTGATATTTACGACTTTTAATATTGAATAATTTAAAATTGAGCAATAAAAAAACAATTTGTTCAATTTTATTATTATTTTTTTAATCCAATCTTTGCAATTAAGTAAAAAAAGTTTATCAAAAATTTCTGAATTACTTTTATATTTACATAGGTTATCAGAAGCCAAAATAATCACTTTAGAAAATCGTTGTTTCATGATAAATTTTAAATTTACATTTTCTTTTTCTAAAAAATACTCTAATGTACAATTAATCATGTTTATCTTATATCTACTAAAATTAATAAATCGACAAATAGAACAAGAAGTCATATCGTCATCTCATCCCCTTCTATATGAATTGATTTGGCCTTCTGGTTCGACACGTCAATTAATTTTATTTTTAATTTATTATACAATTAACAAAAATATGATATCAAATTAACCATGATGAAGATTATAAAATTTGTGATAAACTATTCAGATTTTAATTTATATATTTTTGATTAAAAGTAAGATTTCTGACATGACTATAATTGTGCTAATATATATTTAATTAAATACAAAACAGTTCAACTTAAGTTCCTATATAATTTACATTTAACTAAAGTACACTGTATAAATAATAAATGGTCTGAGATAGCAGAATTTCAGAAGAAAAAAAGATTTATCACTACAACCAAGTATTTGTTTGTCGAGTTAGTTATTTGGCCTTCAATTATTTTTTTTATTTCTGTAAATTTCCTTTGGTATAATTGGAACGTTTTAATTGATATGGACCCTTTTACAGTATTCAATTTCATGAACCATTAAAGACGATTCGATTAAATTGTTAACAAACTGAATAACGTAAACATCCTTTTGATTGAATTCATTACGTCGACTATTTGAATAGATTCGATTTAATTTAATTTACAAGTCACAAATATGTACATATTATAAGACTAATTAAATTTTATAAAATATTGATGTTATATTAGCATATTTATGATTCCAAAACCTGAAAATATAATTAAATTGAATATATATTAAAAATTAAACCAGACTACGGCATTAGAGGAAAAACACACTTCAAAAAAACACTTTTTTTATTTGACTACAAAAAGTTTATAGCTACTTAGAAACAAAGAAATTACTTATTACCTCATATTAAAGTATACTATGCCATTGAATTGTAACATTTGTGTTTACTATGATAATAAATAAAAAAGTCATATTTTTCTAAAAGTTAGTCTTGAAATAACCGTACTCGCTGGCTCATTGAAAAATTTTAAAATCACAAGCTTACTCTAATTATTACGCTTCTTCGCTAACGTCTACACTTATACTCAAATTTATTAATTGATCTTAATTTCGAGGAGCATAATTAATTGAATATTAAGCTATACTCTTATGTTACTGTTCAACCTTTTATTAGGTTAATATGAACTAATTTTAAGCTTTTTACTCAGAAAAAAACAGATAGATAAATTTTTTTAAAGTATCAAATTTGATTATGTTACTGTAAATAGACACACATACTCAAAATTTCATAAATAATATACAGACAAAGGAAAATAATTTTTCTCGTTATTAAAGTTGGCAACTTCTATATAATTATACAAATAAAACTACCAATTAGTAAAAGCGAAAGTATTTAGACAAAACATCATCTTTATCTTAATCAAAAGCACTCAAAACATTTTTCACTACAAAACTGAGTGTCCATGTTGTTATCTTAATAGATCGTCTTTTGTACGTCACTGACAGAACACTGCGCATGCGCGACGTTATCTGGGAACAAGCAGATAATTATTCTATTAATTACCCTACCCGCAGGTGAAACGCTATAATCGTACCGGAAGTAAGATTCAAGAGAAGGATGCTGAGACGGAACGATTGTACCAGGGGTTTGCAAACTCATTTAACAGATTTTTGTGGGATTCAGTTGCTATAGCAACTAATTCCTTATGTTGATTGTTTATTGTTATAGATAATTGCAATAAATTCAAAACATAAACTACAATGTTTTATTTTCTTTCTGCCAAATATCTACTGACACGTAGAAATAATTAGATTTTAGTTGTTAAATGGACACGTGTAAATAATTTAACTGCGGCTCTTCTCTCTTCATGGAGCAGTTTAATGAAACTAAGGTCGTTAGAGATGATTTACTTTAATGAATTATTAAAATGGTAATTTTATCGTTTGAGATCGTCTATTTAAATCAACATAGATACAAATAATGTGTGGCATAATAAGTTATCTAATTTGTGTTGCATTTAACGTTTGTCCCAATAAAAAACCACACGTTCTGAAAATTGAAAAAACATAAATAATAATCAGTTATATTATACTCGTATAAAAGTTAAGATTTAAAAATAAATAACAACCAACAAATTATGCCCTCCTACGTAACACTGGAAAATTGAAGCTGTTTTTATGGCATTTTCTTATTTCTGCTTAAATGTTGGTTTAAAGCTGGTTCAGAATTTTAGACTGAAAAGTGTACTCACATTTTTTTTCACTTAGCCCATTAAATGGAGTGTCAAGATAGATCTCCTAAAATGTGATATGATCTTTTAGTTTTAACCCTTCAGTCACAATTTATTTGCTTTTAAATGTCGCTATCAAAGCGTCCCCCTCCTCTAATTTCTAAACTATTAATTGATTGTAAAACTCGTTCGTTACATTTTAAAAATAATCGAGATACGGTGGATTTTGAAAGAATTTTTGGCATTCTTTCATATTATATATATTCGATCATATTACAGTTAAATGAGTTTTTCTCAAAACTGACATTACGATATGAATGAATGCTAAAAATTCTTTCAAAATCCACTATTTTTTTATTATTTTTTAAAATGGATCGAGTTTTGGAACTCACCTCCTCAATTATATTCGCATAAAAATGTATTTATGGACAGAACTAAATTCATTGCTATTTTCTAGTAAAACAATTTAAGAAATATAAAAAAATAATGATAAATAAACATTTAAGAGTATTGCACTAAAAATAATTACATTATAATAGAAATGTTCTTGCAAAAGAATTTAAGTACTACTGGATTACACTACATTTTCCAGACACTTCCAAGTCGGGGTCATTGTCAGGACCGGCTCTAACTAAAGCGCGATGTCAAACCTCTGTCTTTTGTTAGAATTTATCACCCAAGATACAAAACACATTATCTAATTTATGTACCATGTCAGTGACGTACGGCAACAATAGAAAATAAATTGAGAATTTAAAACTAATTGACGATGTATTTAAAGTTTTATACACATATTGTTTGCTTTAATAATATATCTATAGATATATTCTACTTTAATAATTTTGAAAACAAAACATTGTGTTTTAAATTTAAAGTGACGGTACTGACAAAAAATATTATGAATATTAATTGTATGGATCTTGGCTTCTGGATGTAAGTTGCACTTTTAGAAGAGCCCTGAAGATGTTCACTGCAATGTGTGACGAAACGTTGGTCGATAACATGACCAAACCGACGCGGCTTACACCCAGACGCCAAGATCCATATCAAAATAACTGCGAAAGCCTCAAGACTTGAATATTAATTGTATTTATATAGCATGGAATTAGATTGAAATTTTCACTATTTTGATTTTAAAACAAAAAGATAAAAATATCATAATTTGGTTTGTTCCGGCTTAGCACAAATATTGCTCGACCGATTTTGATGGAATTTTTACTGTAAGAAATACTAAGACCCCATAATAATTAGGGCTATATGATAAAATAGATAATGTTGTGATGTATAAAAAAAAGCGTCTACTTAAGTAGGCATTTTCTAATTTTGAATTTAACGCAGGAGAAGTCACGAGGAATTCCGTACAGTTGCGTACTAGTTTCTAAAAACTATTTTATTATGTGAAACCAAAAAAATAGCGAGGACATTTATTTTGTATTGTAAAATCACGTATCTTTTACAAAAATCGTCATATTTGGGTACATTTTCAAACACACTTCATCATACTCATGAAGTTATATGAAACTAATATAACACAGGAAATAATACATAACCGACAAACATGTTTAGTGAATTAAATTGTGCTCGATTTATGAAAATCTGTGACTATTATATTCTATACATGAATTGTATACTTTGACGATACATCATACAGCGCATATATATGTAGCTCTTTGAAAATCGTTCATTCGTAAAATATTTGTAGTTGGTCGTACTCATTGTGAAATTAAATAAATTAAAGTTTTGTTATAACAAACTAATAACATATATGAAACGGACATTTGAAATTGAAGTTTATTAATGAAATTACAAACATTATAAAAAAAATCAACTACGTTATACATATCCTCTAATTAATTGAGTTTTTAAAACTTAATCGCTTTTTACCACAAAAAGTCATTTTTGTCTGTTCCATGCCACTATTTGCATTGAAAAAGCCAGTGAGTGTAAACAAAATTTGAACTAGTATTTGTATAATTACTAAGTACTTAATTCTAAAATTTTGTTTGATCAAATCTAATTGTTTTTTTAATTACAATTATTGCGAAATAAATTCCGCAGTCCTTTAACATGAACTTATTTATTGCATTTAAGACTAACTTCATCTACACAAACATAAGATTTGAAAAGTAATTTATTATTAATGTTTGACTCAATTATATACAATATTACACAAATCATCAAAAATACAATAAGTGTAATATTTCAATTTTGGAATGTTTTTCAAAAAACATTTTTTTTTAGTTTTTTACGACAAAAAGGCCATAGTTATGGTGTAGTCTATGGAGTCTAATTTTATCAACAATTAAATTTTAATTCATTCGTTCGAATAGTTTCAACGAAGCAGACATTGTCCGTTTCATTACAAGGGTTTCAACATTTACAAATATAAGTGTTCACATTTAGGATGTTTTAGATCATTTTACAATTTTATAAACTTCATTTTGACATTTGATAAATTCGAATTTAAGATTTAACTTAAAGCATTAAGATATCAGCTATAAATTCTTACTAAAGCTCCATGAATGAATAAAAAAATATGTGTATTTATGGTACAGTATTACATAATAAAACAACTGTATAGCTTACATAAGAATATCACATTTCTCTGAACAAAGGTAAAAAAAACTAACTTTGAATAACTAATAAGCCGCCTCTGTGAGACTGTTTTCAATTACCAGCGAAAAAGAAAGAGATTAGGATTTTTATTTTTAAACACGCTTTAAATTACCTTGAAATGGTATGAAAAATAATCTACGTTTTGTAGTTATTCTGCAGCTTTTATCTGAATAAGGTTCATTTGCTTGTATTTAATTTTAAATCCCAGAGAAATTCTGCAACTAATTACAGTACTTCAAATGTTTAATTAACATTTATTATTTTCATCATTTATGATAAGTTTTTAGTTTAAGTCATTGTAATTAAACGATGTTTACAAATTAAAAATATATAATTACTGAACCATTTATAAACATGGCAACTAGTTTTATTTTCATGATATTATTTATACATCCATTCCGAATGTTCTTCTTTAACAGTACATTTAAGGTCCTCATACACTTTCAGTGTTAACCTTAACGTTTAAACGTCAGTTATATTCGTGCAGCTGTACCATTTTATTCTAACTGCCCTTTTCTCACCTCAATCTCGGTTTTAGTTAGTAATGAAAACCAAAGAACAAAGCACAGAACTAGCAAAATTGAACTACCCACATACTCAGTTTTCACGAAACTAGTGTGACGTCACGCGGGTTTACCCGGGTGATATCAAGCCCAATTAGATTTCACTTGTTCCAGTCTGTATACTCGGCTTCGTCCAAGATACAATCAGATTTAACTGCAAAGATGAAGTAAACAAATAAATAAATAAAATGTTTATTATTTTGAATCCTAGTCATATCGAAAATATGAGAAGCTTTGTAATCGTTTTTATCCGATTTCAAAATTTTTCCTTGATCTTTCCATTAAAAAAAAACCAGACCTTTTTCACAAGAACGGCAAAAGGTATCAAGTTGAAATTAATATCAAATACTTTGATACTGACACACTGACTCACTGACTGATCATCAAAACCTATGTCCTATAGAGTACTTCCCGTTGACCTAGAATCTTAAAATTTGGCTCGAAGGAAAGTTTCATAGCAAAAATAAAAAAAAAAAACCGAAAATCGTTAATTTCTATTTCTATGTAGAATCATTTTCTACGTGACAAACTTAATTTTGCGGTTTTTTTTCATACAGCGTCTATGTAAAGAAACCTATACACAAAGACGTCTTGAGAATCGGGTATATTACCTTCATAACTACTGTCAATAATTATGTTTTATATTATAACGGTATGGAACCTTCAGGGCACTAGTCCTATTCGCATTTGTCCATCTTTTTATGTTATTAGAAAATACCATTCGTAAATTATATATTATATATTATTATAATATGTTGATTTTTAATACATTTTATTAGAAAATAGCAAATGTAAATTTTTCTTAATACAGGCCTTCCTTATATTAATTATTATATAGCCTAAACTAGTTATAGGATTTCCGGTTATCGAACAAGGATAGTTGCTTTAAAATCGGTCTAGTAGTTTTCGTGTCAAGAGAAAATATATATATATATATATACCAAAATAGGTTAGAGACACAAAAATTAAAACATATTTTAATTGTACTATACAGGTAAAACTTACAGATTGTATAATAACAATGAATATAAAATATTCAGTTTTGTTTACATATATACAATGAATGTAAAATATAAATTGAATATACGTACTCAAATTCTCACATTGAATAAAATACGATATTTGGTAACGTATAACTGTGCCGTTTGATTTTAGATTAGATTGACAAGTGTATATTAGAAACGTCTATCTCCGTATAACTGATATTGAGTTTAATCATATGAAATGTTGACAGCAACACTCCTACTCGTGTAAGATTGAACCTTGGATGTCAAACAAGCTCGCTAGAAATTATCATACGTCTTTCGGAAATAATATCGAACTCATTTTTCAAACAAAGTTGATTTAGCGTCAGGAATATTTTCTGTAATTTGTAAAAAGTCAAAACTGTCAGTCTCTAGTTTGATCTATTCGTTCCTGGAATGTATTTCAAAAATGATTAATACTTTTTTGGGGTATTGTAAAATCGAGTTTTTTTTGTAGTAAAGCTATTATAATGCTGTAATAGAAATTATATGTATGTGAAGAAAAAATATTTGATCCTTTAAATTAATCAATATTGTTTTATTTGTTTACTATAAATTATGTTTATTCTTATTTATATTTTATACAGAATAAATGACCTAAAAGTACATATATGAATTTTCCAACCTTATTCAACTTGAAAATAATAATGAATTCTGGACTTCCATGTAGATAAAGTACAAATTCAATTAGAAAATGTATTATGTACGACGTACGAAATAATTTTTTTTTACATATCATATTATGACAACTTCATCTCTAGTCGCGAAACTGAGGGTTAATCTAGATTAAAAAGGGAACTCGATTCCTGCCGCTCCAATCTCCGGTGGTGAAACTCGAGGTTATTCTATTACACTATCATTTTAGGTAAAAAGAGGGACCTAGTTTCCTGTAAGGCATATACGACAAAACTGTCAACATTTGTATAGGTACATATGCAAATACTAAGAAATATGTTATTTTTTTAATTCATTTAACATATTTACCATCATGGGCTGGATATTATAGATAATACTGATAAATTTATTATAATTACCAATATTGTTGGCGATTATACATAATATCCGATAATTATGAATAATTACCCATTTATTCTTCTTCTTCTTCTATGTGTTTTTTGTCAACTGGATGCCCATTTATCATATTGACTGTAATATATTTACCAACCGGAAATCAGTGTTTTTATTATATTATTATCCTGAATTTAAGTGTAATTTTCAAATATTTGACGCAGTTTTATAGGTTTCTTTTTTCGTTATTGATGGTTATTGAATTTACTATCATCCCGTAGATATATAATTTTTAACTTAACCAAATATAAACATCAATTTATTATAAAAAATATTTTTAACATTATTGATATACCCCATAAAAACATAGATTTTATTATACCATTTAGTAAACATGTTCTCAAACGAAAATAATCGGCGAGTTGTTTTTCCGCTTTGTGTTATTTACGCCTTTTACAGCTCCAGCTCTGCCCAACCATATTAAAATTATACACAAAACAAGCTGTTGCCAAGATATATGCAAATATGTACACTACATATGTCATACAATACTACATACGTATATGCATTATACGTGTGTTACAAATGGCGTAAAAAAACTTGTATACATAAATATTCGTATGCGTATATGTTCTACATATTTTTTCTCAATGCACTCTACTCAAAATGATTGAAATAATATTAACCCTCCAGTACTGGCGCACGATCTCTCAGGCTTTGGGAGTTTTATTATTATTATAACTTTATGTAGAAGGGGGGGGGGTACAACGTAACAAATTAGATATCTTCCTATAATTAGGCTTAGTGTATGCTGATAATTTGTAGCTGTCGTTTGTGTCACATATTGTGTTAAAAATTAATAATTTGGCTCATTAGGCTCGGTATTATTATAAAAAATTGTTCTCAATTTGAATACTTAGAGTATGCTCAGATTCTGTGTTAATTGTTTCGACAAATATATTTTCAATCTTATTTGATATTGATATTTTATTTTGTTTTGATGTTTTATTTTATTTGATATTTTATTTTGTCAATTAGTGAACAAAATTTATAATAAATAACAGTTTGTTTTTCTTGCATATTATATATATATATTTTATTACAAGACTTTATAATTGAATTGGTGAGAAGAAGAAAAGTACAAGTACAAATTCTGCCTTTTTTGTTTTTTTTTTACATGAATCGGTTCAATAAATGTAGATCTAAATATTGAATGTAAGGGCAGTATTATTATACCAGCCTTCTTTCATTAGTTCCAAGCATGTTTTAAATTTAAGAAAGTGGAAGAACAGAACCTGTCCAGCATTAGTTCTGTTTTTACACTCAGCCACTAGGAGAAGCTTGGGTCTGCCAAACCAGTAGATTTTTTTTTAATATCAAAAACGACACATGTTAATGGAAAATTTAGAGTCTGTTTTAAGATCATTAAAAAGGTTATTGCAGCTTTTGTAGTAAAATACGCATACATGTAATTATGCAGAATTAAGAAATAAATTGGAAAATTATTCTAAATTGAGATAAATTAAATTAAATGTAAGTAAATTAAAATGTATAGGCATGTTTAAATTAAATTTATAACTACTCAAATATCTAAAATACTCATAATATATGCATAGCTACTGTGTAAAATATTTTATTACATGAATAATTTAAATAAATGAGTATAAACGTGTAGGATTTCCACTATGTTTTCCATTTCGCCACATAATTAAACATAAATAAAAAGTAACTGGCCGTGCATATGGTACATGCTTATATGTGTATGCTAATACGCACAGCTAATATATTACTGTCGGATTACTTCATGGCATTTGCTGGGATAAAATCTCCCGGATAAAGTGCAGACATATGATAAAAAGTTGATAATTAAAAAATTCAATGCACCTGTTGAAATTATACTATTACTTGTTGGAAATGTTCATAGATATTTTAAAGATAAATTAAAATATAATTTTTTAATAATTATATCTATTTTTATTTGACGATCTTTTTGGTAACATTTTTTTTGCTCAGAAACATTTCGATGCGAATTTTGTAATGTTTGTAACATTATTTATATAATTAGTTATAGTTCTTGCCCTTAAGGTCATTCTGTAGGGAGACAAATAAATGATAATCTAAGAGTGTAAGGTCAGATGAATAGAATAGATGGAGTAAAATATCCCAGCTAAATAGCAACATTTTTAAAATAATTCTTAATAAACAATAATAAACGAATAGTATATGCAAATTTTGTTTTAAACAATGCTTTAATGCTATTAATTTCAACCCATCTCTTAAAAATTCCTAATAACATTTCTGAATAAAATATAAGTAGTTATATAACGAAACATTGGACGATGGTTTACCAAAAAGACGCAGAAATCCTAAACATTATTTAATACAAAGCAGTTTGATTGTACGTAGCTATAAATAGATTATATAATAAGAAAACTGGAAATGAGTAAAACATCATAAACAATAATTAAATATGACAGTTTAAATTGGTTATATGTTTTTACAAAAGCTAACATGAAATCTTAAGGCCTCTATTTGAAAAGAAACAAACTTGTATAATTTATCTTCAAATAATGGTTAATTTATTTTCATTATGGATATATTTAATATCCTGCTTTTTATCTAAAGTAATAATTTATTAGGTAAGATTTTAATATGAAACATTAAGGTAACATCCGACATAACATTCAAAATAAAAGCGTAATTGATTTCTAAGCTTTTTTGATTGAATTACATAATATTTATTTCTGAGATTCACAGAAATATATTTGTAGTAAATTTAAATTTAGAAAATTGTGTAAAAGCTTTTTATAACTTATATTGATTAACCTAAATTTCTGGGTGTAAGCTGCGTCTTCTTAAAGTACAACGAAGTAAACTAAACTTAAATTAATGTTCGATATAATTTATTCAACCCTTCTTATACCATCTTTCCAAATTCTAATTTACAATTGCAACAAATCATAGTACAAAGAAATAAGAAATTGACTTGTGTCTGACACTGCAACCTGTGCGTCAATGTAAATTACAAACTCACAGAAAATGGCGGTGTCAAAGTGAATAATGCATAGACGGCGTAACGCTTGTTAACGCCAACGAAGATATAGATCTTTTAGTTCACTTTCGACAAAAAGAAGTGTTAAAGTAAAAGTAAAATATATCACTGATTTATTCAACAGTTTTTAAGATCACAGTTCACGATTTTTAATTATTTTTTTATCCAATTTTAATCGAGATTAGAGTAAAATCCAAATTTTAATTCAAAACAAACGCTAATTTATATATTGTTAGCTCATTTCGAAATAGTAATTATTTATTATAATAATAAAATATATATGTACATTGAACTTTGACGACTGATTTAATTATAAATAAACCATAATATTCACGATCTAAAAAAATATTCAATTTTAAAATAAGCTTGTAGTCTTTTTTTTTTTAAATTCCTTCATTCGCTTAAAATACATATTTATTATAAATAGATTTGTAACAGCCAGCTATATACCTTGTAGGTAATGCCTGCCGAGAAAGCAGGTATTATAACATATATCCTAACCGAGCATCGGAATACCCTGTTACTTACATGGGAGGTGTAGGATTAAGAAAGAAATAGATCCTATTGAATTACACCTGTGATTCTATGATTCTCATGAATGTCGCCTGCCCTGATTACCCTAGGGTGACTTCTCATTCCATCAGGTAATCCTCATCTGGAAGAACGTTTCGTCTTTGGATTTTAACTGACTGTATTTTTAAATTAAGACCACAATACAAATAACAAAAAAATATTCCAACTACAAAATTACAGTGGATCTATATAATATAACTAGATATATATATAATATATTATTATATAATATATTATATATAATAGAACTTCAAATATTAAAATAATAGTTATAATCCCATAAAAGGAGGCAGTAAATATATATAACTTAAATATAATTAAGATGTTTGATAGATTTATATTGTAGCTAGCTTCAATTGCTACACTGTTGCTAACTTCACCACTAATTACATATGTAGAAAGTTTAACTGTATAACGTGTAACCCTGCATCTGTGTACAACTTCCAACATGTGTGTATTAATTAACTAGAAACTCTTTAATTATCGAGTCACGAGTTATTAGTATAATACTAGTAACAAAGATTTAATCCCGAAATTGAGAAATAATTAATTATACTTATTTAAAGGGGTATGCGGGTAAATATATATTTTAAATTGATGATAGTAATTAACATTTCCATTTGATGAAAACGTTGTTTTGGTACTGTTCTCAATATATTCGTACATATTTGAAAATTGGAATAATAGTTCCAACTTTCGGAGTAATCAGCCTTGAGGCCAGTGTCCTTTTTTCACATTGTTAGCGCCCATTCCCCGAATCATAGGAAGTGTAATATTTGAAAATAAAAAAGCATAATTTTTGTACTGTAGAAATGCGAGCATAAAAAGTTAAATTCTTTTAAATGTTCCGTATATTAGTTTCTAACAACCGTTAGAATTTTTTTTATCCTCACAATCCTTTAATACTTTTGTTATGAAATTTTTTAATTAAAGGCAAAAATTAATGTGATAATTTTATTATTTCAGAATTATTGCATCGAGTGATTCTTCTAAGTGGATCAGGACTGAGTCCTTGGGCTCTACAACGCGAACCACTAGCACTGAAACGGCTCGTGGCGGTCCAAACCGAATGCAACGTCGATCCATTTGATGAAGACCTCGCACCATGTCTTCGCTCGAAACCACTTCAGCAGCTAATGTCAATCCACGTGGACTCACCTCGATTTCTTCCTGGTTTTGCACCGTTCATCGACGGAACTGTGTTACTCAACCCTTCAATGTCATCGAGTTCATCACAATCATCGGGATCTTCAAGTTCATCTTCAAGTGGATCGAATACTGTCGCGACTTCTGCGGGATTCGAACTCGCGGATTTTCCCGATAGAGACTTATTGTTCGGTTTGACATCGACCGAGTCGTACTTAGACTTTAGTGCACAAGATTTAGAGTTTGGGTTTAACGAAACGCGTAGGGATAGGATTCTAAGGACGTATGTGAGAAACTCTTATTATTACCACTTGAATGAAATATTCTCGACGCTAAAGAACGAATACACGGACTGGGAAAGGCCTATGCAGAACCCGTTAAGTGTGCGTGATGCGGCGTTAGAAGTGCTTAGTGATGGACATACCGCAGCTCCGCTTATAAGGGTAGGATACCTTCACGCGTTACGCGGTGGCAAGACGTTCTTTCTTCATTTTACCCATCAGTCTTCCGAAAGAGACTTTCCACAGGTAATTAATATTTATTTGAACATCAGTTCTCTTGACAGTTTGTTTATCTATGGTTTTATTTTTATAATATGTAGTTTCCAGTAGAATTTATTTTAGGATCACCCTAACATTTTTTTAAACTTATCTATGATTTAAGAGATTATTTCTTTAAGGGGCTATTCTACTTCTACGGGTCAATAAAATTCACTTTTCTCATATTTTTTTCGAAAACTACTGCATGTAACCAAAAAAATGGACTGTACCGTTGGATATGATTTCTGTAGGTAAATTCTGTTGAAAGAAGAAATTAATTTTTCTGACCCGAAGAAGTAGAATAGCCCCTTAATATTTATAAAATAAATAATAAAATAGGGTTGGATAGGAATTTTATATTTTATTTATTTAAATTAAAAAAACTTATTTCAAGATTTTTTTTCATTTTATTCACAATTATATTGAAACCAAAATTTTTCATTTAAATTAAAAAAATACTTTTTTTTAATTAAACGATTTTCTGTATAACCCTGGATATATTTTGATTTCTCAAAATACTAATTTGCTCACGTATGTGCTTTGTTTCAAAAGCTTTGCAATCTATACATATATGCATATGTCAAGCTTATCTGTCATCTTAATAAGTTTCAGAGGTTTAATTTATAAACTTTGAATACACCAAAACTAATTTATTCAGTTAACTTAGTTAAAATTACGATTTGTCGTGTTGCTTGTATTCGAACCTTCGTTTGTAAATAGTTTCAATGTTTGTCTTTCTTGCCTTTAAGAGGTTAGACTTACAGCTTTCAGCAAACAATACGTTCCTATCGTGGCTGCTCAACAAATACTAAAGCGAAAATTACTGAAAATGTAATTTTAATTATATGTCTATTGAAGTAGAAAATAAATACAATTCGATTTTTAAGGATTCGTAGATCTACGAACCTAGTCTTATCCATTCATTACAACAAATGTCTTGTAAACTATAAATTTAAATATAGGTGTAAACGTTTTTTTTTTTCAGGGAAGAAACGCTGTAGTTTTCAATTTATTTATAATTATTTTCAAATGGGACAATCCCTATATTCTATCTCGGTAAAAACTGGCACAAAAAATCTTAAATTTTCATAGTAGCAGAGCTGTGATAATACTGTCAACATCAAATACTTAGGTCAATAATACCATTTGAAATTTTGGAGAAATTAAGAAAAACATTTGTTAGAGTAAAATAGCGATATATGATATCTTCGTATTCAGTAGATCTCTACGGAACGCTAAATTATTTTTTATTCTACATATTACAATGATATATAAGTGACAGTTGCGAGCATATGTGTTCACTTACGATTGGGCGTGCTAGAGAGGCTTTTCGAGGAGTAGATAAAAATAAAAATTCAGTTAGGAGAGTATTGCGCCTCAACCGATCAACAGCAATATTAAAATGTGTACTGAAGGGAATTGTATTGTGTATAATTCAAACGTTTTATTATTGTTAAATCTGTCTCTCAAAGAAATAATTCCTAATAAAAGACTATATGAAATACACCAAGAAATCTTTGTACTTGGCAGATTCATACAGATAGACGAATACATCTATACGTACACATTGTGCTCTGAGAACCCCTTATATTTATGAACGACATTTCACTCGAACGCTTGTTCCAGCCATTCATTCCGCACGTTCGAGATCGCTCTGCACAAATAACTCTTTGTTGTCACAATGTCACAACTACTGAACTAGAATTATGTTTGCATCCAATGCATCGGCATCTTGTCAGTAACATCAGTTTGCGCTGTTTGATTATGTGGATAAAATCGAAGAATTACATTGTTTATTTTTCATTTCTATACTTTACTTTTGAAATATTTAATGCAAAATAACGTCATAGCAATGTATAAATCTAAAGACTCTGTTGATGTATTGTAAATGTTTTATGCCCGGTGTTATAAAAAATTGCACGCAAATTTGCTTCCTGCTAACGCTATCTACTGGGAGTTAAATTGTTGTAAAATTGCTCGATATTTTAAACTAGTGGTAATAAATGTATAATAATGTAAATACTATGCATTTTTTGTGGTACACTTGGCAGCACTTATTTTAAGTCGCTATTTTCTACTTAATACGTATGCGTCAAACATATGTACGATTCCATTGGCTACATCTGTAAGTGTTTGCAGATAGCGTTAGATGGGAGCTAATTTAAATTTGCACTCAAGCAATTAGACAGTATAATCCATATTGAATGTTTTTAGAATTTTTGTCTCTCTGTTTATTTATTTGTTCCGAAAACTACTTGACAGATTTTTATGGAATTTTTATTGTTTGAAAGCCAAAAACCCTAGAATTAATTTTGGTTACTGATTATTGATTTACGACAGACCCGATTTAAGGAAGTTCATAATTTATATTTTCTAATAAAAATATGTATTAATTGAAAAGAAAAATCGAAGGAAATTATGGCATTTTTTTATTGATACTTAATAACTTTTATATTTACTCTATTACTACTTATATGAATTTTTACTAATCAAAGCTCACAAAAATCAATGTGTCTGTTTGGGTTTCTAATTTTAGAAAACAAAAAACGTCACACAACATTCGTTTAAAACTTAATTAATTAGTTAATTTATTTTCCACTATCCAGTTACAGTACTACCTTATTTTATTTAGTTAAGCTCTGTTCAATCAAAAATAAACAAAAATTCGTCTGTAGCCTACAAAGTAATAACAGAACATTATATAAAAAAATATCAGAACTTATACTTATAGTATTGTAGAATTACTTATAGTATTACTACAAGAAAATGTATTTCAAATTAAATTTCAAGTGATGAAGAAATTTTCTAACGTTTACAATTGAATTGGCTTATTGGAATATGATTATTTTTCAATTATATTCTACCAAGAAGCAATTTATTTTCTTTTATAAAAATAATAATCTAAGGTATGTATGTATGTATTATGTATGTATGGACATTAATTTTATCCAACCAACTATATATAGTATCTACATTAAGGTTGTCTGAACTTTTACAAAATAAATGCATGTGAATAAATTATCTTACTTTGCCTTCTAACTGTAAAACCCAAAGAAGAATTCTACTTCTTTATCAATTGAACTCCGTAGGATTTCCAATCAACAAACAAAAAGACATCCTTTCAATATAGTTAAAAAATAAATGTATAAAAAGAATACAAAAAAGTTTACGTAATTGTGAATTTATTCTTCAGTCCCGTTCGTTTTACTTACATTTATCATAATTTGAAACTTGGCGTTGAAGTTTTTCTCATAGTTATTTTTCTTGTTTTTATTTATTTTATTTAGTTATTTTATTTATGGCTTGCTGTATAACGTATCGGTTTTTTATACCCACAGAGCGGTCTGTTAATTTGATTTATTTAAAATAATATTTTCTAGAGTTTTGCGTAAAATTTTATCAATTCAGAACTTCATACTTTAATTTGTAAAATAGTAATTCACATATTACAATGAAGAATTAGGGTCGATCCAGACTATTGAGCCAGTCTCGGTCCGAGCTTGCTCCAATCAAATCTTATGATATTTACATTAACGAGCTGATCTCGGCCCAGACTCGGTCCTGTCTCAGTCCAATCAAATCTTATGGTATTCACATTATCACGCAAATTTAGATTACACTTTACTCAGACGAACTGAAGTTCCTATTCACACTATGGGTTCAATATATGCCCTAAAGTGTGAATGATTTCACTATTTATTGTTTATTTATATTTGATTGGAGCAAGACCGGACCGAAACCGGCTCGATAGTCTGAATCGACCCTTAATGGAGTTGGACAAATACTGCTCTTCGTTAAGTCAAGTGCGACTCCCATTAATTTTACGCCAAATTTGTAAAATTTGACCAAAGATTATCGTTAGATGTTATTTATTATACTTTTTATTAATAAATATATTTTTATTATATTTGAATTTTAATACCTACTAAAATTTTAAAATAATTATTTTCTTTTTCATAATTAAAATATGCATTTACATTCAATAAAAAAAAATGATTTGTGTATCTACGTGTGGCTCTTTATAAAATATAAAAAACAGGATTTCGGCTCTCTTTTGCCACCCCTGTTATATAATAGTATTCTATAAATATTTTTTAAATAAAAAAAACTCCAAACTAATTCCAAAACATGCAAGAACATAATTTAAGCAGTACAAAAATTTTATACAAATAATACTTATTTCATGTATATTTTTTTAAGTTTTTCTGCATTCTTTCGAAAATAAGAAAATAGGATGAATTCAATATTAAAGAAAAATCATATTTTAAATTAAGATTAAACCTGCCTGATAAGACCTGCTGAAATTTAATATCGATTCTTCACATCGGTTTTGAATTACATTTTCCAATGACTCAATTATTTTTTATTACTCTTCAGAGACTATTACACAAACCTTCAATATTCCAACAATGTTTTGCAAGGACTTCAATTTTGGCATTAATTTTTATCGGTGCTGATTCCTCATGCTGATTTGTATTTAGAAAAATGTCGATATTTGTTTAAGTAATCGACTTTTTACTTTCTTATTTACTTTGAAGAAGTAATCGAGTAAACTTTGAAATGAATGCAAATTGTAATACCGATGCTATGTAGTTACTTTTATTGCTTATGTTAAAATATTTAAAGATATTATATTGGCTTTTTCGTTATCTGCTCAATTTTTCTTGTACTAAATTTTTATTTATTTGAGTTTCTTTAAAAATGTGTTATTTTTTATTTGTAATGATTTGCAAACATTTAATTTTTAGTATATACACGGAAAAAATATACTGTAAGAATTACAGTTTTCCTGTCTATCCCGAATAGTAAGCAAAAACATATAATATTCTACTCTCTGAAGTAAAAATATAATTTTAAACTGTAACTAATATAATACTCAATATAAATTGATGGTTAAACTGCAAACATTACAGCCTAAAATTATATTATTACAGTTTCAGACAGTAAAATATGTTTTCGCTCACTATCCGCGATAGACAGGAAAAACTGTAATAATTTTTACAGTATATTTTTTCTGTGTAACAATTTTTTGTCTAAAAATGTAAGTCTTATTGCGTATGTATATGAGATCATCACGCCTAAACTACTGGACGTATCTAAGCCATATTCACACAATATGTTCGTTTGGGGCTCCGATAAGTTTATCTTTTTTTTGGACCTGATAGGTGGCGCTGGAGTCGATTTATTTACGAAAATGTGTATTTATGGTTTTAAACAAATTATTTTTGGGCTAACAACGTTTACCGAGTCAGCTAAAAGAACAATTACAACCCTCCATACGTGACAGGGGGTAAAATATTTACTCCCGTGCGAAGCCGGAATTCAATTTTCATACAGTATTAATCAAAAATGAAAGATATTGTTTCAATAATATCAAAATTTCATGTGTATATAGTCATGAAAATAAATGACTGCCTAAAAATTTAAATAAAAAATCCAAAACATATAAATCTCACTACAATACAGTTTATGTCTGTAACCATTAATAAAACAAAATTTGATAGAAGGGGTGCACACTTTAGTCAAATTGAATGAAGTAAATCTGTTAGGTAAAAGCGACCTATGCCGTTGAGAACGATCTCCTCAATGTAGCCATTCCGCGTTGATGAATAATAAATGTTGAGAAACGGAACTCCGAGTGACATTTGTTGTGATGTGATTAGACGCGTTGTACAAACACCTTACGTTTTGCTATCGTGTGGAATGTAACTTTAACTATAATGCTTTCAGGTGGAATTTGTAGATAATTGCTTTATACTAACATTGTTTGATAACAAGATGACAGAAATGGACTTCTAACTGTTGAAGATTAGAAATTAAAATCAAAACTATGTGATTTTTTATCTTAAAAAATGCGATAACTATGTATTTGACTATTTCATCACTTTTAGGGGGGGGGGGGGGGGGGTAAAAAAATTATTTTCAATAAAAATTTGTGTGATCATAATTAAGAGTAGTTGAAAAGTTTTCAATTTTACTGAAAATTTTCACTCGCCTGTGAAAATTTTCAAACCAAATAAAAAAACAAATGAAGATGTTTTTTTTGGTTGGAAATTGATTATGATTGTTGCTAACCTATTAATTTTTATTTTTTGATTTTCATACAAATTCTAAAACGGGACCTGGTGTTTCCTAGGAGTTTGAAAATATAATTTTACACGATTTTCTCACGTATTTTATTCCGCCTTTCGTTAATAGATAGGTTAGATTTAGGTACCTATATAATTTGTGGGTATTTTGTGTAAATTTCACGAAATCAGAAAAAAACAATTCGTGGTGAACCATTGGGTGGGCATGTTGGATGAGCATGTTGGGTGGACATGTTGAATATTTTAGGTCACTATGGTTTTGTAGATATTAACCCGGGAAACACCGGGTTCAATGCGCTAGTTTTGTAAATAAAAAAAGTGATTATTTTTTACAGTACAATTTTACTTTTTACGTGTATGTATTTAGTTCATTACAATACATAACGATTTTATCGAAGAAGATTTTATTATTACAGTATTTATACTAAAATTGTATTTATTACACATCATAATGCTCAGTTCAAATTTTAAATATAATGGATAAAAATGGAAATCATTTGGGAGATAATTAGTTGAAAACATCAAAAATTCTGATAACAACCAATTACATGTTAGCCTGAGCAATTAATTTAATTAATGAATCCAGTTGGATTTATTTAATTAACGAATTCTCCTATATTTTATTTATAATTCCATTGTCAGCATGTCGAAGCGTACAAACCAATACTGATCGTGTTTGTTCCAGCGTGCTGGGAGCGTTCGCGGGGAAGACGTGCCCTACGTACTGGGACTACCGCTAGTGGCGGGACAGCCCTTCTTCCCGCATAACTACAGCCATGCTGACACTGCAGTCGCAAGAGTTCTCATACAGTACCTAGCCAACTTCGCTCGTAAAGGGTAAGTTACGATATCTTTTTTATATCATGCAGTCTAAAATACACTAAATTCTTTATTTGTCCCTGGACCCGAATGGTCCTTTTAGACAGCTATAATATGTTTTACAATCATATCAAATGCAAATCTGCTGACCATAAATTTGTAAAAGGTTTAATAGGAATCATCAGAATCTTAAAATACATAATTATAAAATATTATTATAAAAAAGGTCAAATTCAAAATAATGATCAAAACTTTGTTAAAAATAGTCAAAATATATATATTATAAAGAATTTGCTTGAGAGCAAATGCAAATTAGTTTCCAGCTAACGCTATCTGCTAGGTGTTATGAAATTGCTCGATATTTTAAAGCAGTCGTAATAAATTCTATACATTTTATGAGGTACACTTGGCAGCACTTATTTTAGGTCGCTGATTGTACTTATCGCACAAGCGTCAAGGTTATGATATATACGATTTCATTCGCTACATCTGTCTGTGAGTGTGTTGTCATTTATATTTAATGCCTAGCAGATAGCGTTAGCTGGAAGCTAATTTGCATTTGCACTCAAGCAAATTCTTTATAATACTGCGCATGAAGCTTATAATCTTTTTTTTTAAAGTTGATAAATAATAATAATAAATCGAAATTATTTTCCAAGCACTACATTTTTTTATCATCAAAAAAATGTACAGATATCTACTCCGTTGTAATTTAAAGCTTTAAATTTAGTTTAAATGTTTTTTTGATTCTTTATTCTACGATTTTTTTCGCAAATTTATTCAAGTTTAAAGCGAAATGCGGTTTTATTGAATACAAAAAATAAACGACATTAGTGTCTACCAAAGGGAATTTTTATTGAAAAACATTTTTTATTTACAAACGGTAAAACGATAGGGTAAGTATATATTCCAAAGTTCTTCAAAAAGGATTTTAGTGTTTTTTATGTATTTTAAAACATCTATTTAATTTCTATCCAATTTCTGGACCTAACTCACTATATATATCTATAAACATCTACCAATCACTTTTAAAGCTTGATAAATGCAACCAAGCAAACGATTCTATGATTTATTTTTCATTTCGAAAAAGAGTTTTAATTTAAAATGAAAAAAAAACATTACAATTTTCAAAGTGCATGCTTCAGCATGAATGATCGTTCTGCAATTATATATAACGGAGATAGAATGGTTTTAATTTTGCTTATTTATAAAAAATCTCATTAATGTTTAGATTAGTGTACAATCTAAAAAAAATTAACATAAAACGAAAGCTTCATAATAAATTATTTTCCATAAATTTGTACACAAGAAATTATAAACACCAAATTATGACAAATAAATGGTTAAAATTATGCGTTCCTTGTTTTAGAACCAATGTTACTTTTTTTTACTTCCTCAACTTCTGAATCCACCATTTTAGCTGTCAAATAACATTAGTATTAAAATATATTCTGTATGCACTTGAATATTTTTTCATACATTTTAAACCACCCTGTTTTTTCTAAGTTAATCAATCAATGGGATATGTAAGTATACATAAATGCAGTATCTCCATTTGCTTTATTCAAAATTTTGTTTGTGTAATAGATTTGAATATATTTATATTAAGTCCAGTCATTTGCTACATTGTATTCATGAACTCAATTTACACAAAGCGATTTTCAGCTCTTGTTCCAAAATTTTATTATAGAAGTTTCATAAAATGTCAACCAATGTCTCTGTTAGGAATTTAGATGGATTTTTGAAGGTACTTGACTTGAGTGCTACTGAAAATTATTATATATTCATTAATTCAATTCTATTCTTATCTGAATTTAAATTACTGGCAGTGGTAATGTTGAGACTGAAGGTTCATTTTATTACATTGCATATAATAATATTCATTGTTTGGCAATTCCACGTTATTTTAAACAGTCGCAAAAATTGAATAGTACATTTTTTTTAAATTAAGGAATTAAAACTTTGGAATCAAAAATAATTTATTTTATTTGGAAATGAAATATATTATTTATCAATAAGTATTTTTGATACTTTATTGAAATAAATCCAATATTTTGCAAAAAAAAACTTGTTTATAGTTCTTAAAGCAATTTTAAACGTCAAATTTTAAAATTATTCCACAAAATATGTTAGGTACTTATTTTCTTTCGCCATCTTAAAAAATAATTGTTATAGTGTCACTCCACTAACGATGGTTTTGAATTTTTGAGTTTTCGATTTTTTATTAAAAAATATTCAAACATTTTTTACACTTTTTTACCAATTTTAAGCGAATTCCAGTCATAATATTTTGCCTCCTACAATTTTTTTGAAAATTCAATTGCACTAATTTTTTAACTGTTTAAAATAGCGTAGAAACTCTATTTCTTTCTTCTTATAAAAAGTAAGAATACTTATTTACATAATTAATTCAAATAAAAATGTAATATAACATAAACAAAATTACGTCACTAAACTGAAATTTGATAAATCTTCAGATTCACCAAGCCAAATATGTATGTGGTAGGCGCTTTGTATATATAAATGTGTATGTGTGTAATATGTATATATACATACATATATGAAAGCGTTTATTTGCATCTACAGGAAACAGTAGAAATGGTAATAATATAATTTAATACTTTACATAGATTAATTCATTATAGCAAAATCAATATTCAGGCTACAATGTTTACATAGCACCTGTTATTATATGATATTGATATATGTGTAGAATTTAATCAACAATTGTTCATATCAAATATGTATCAGATCAACAAGATGTATTATTTATTGTAAAAATTATTTGTTGTACTATGTATTTATTACCCCATTATTTGGACACTGTTAAAGTCGTGGTTGCGCGTTGTACTTTTTACTTTTTTATACTTAAAGTACATGACATTTTATGAAATTTACTGTATAATAAAATTAAGTGATTATAAAAAAATTCCAACTCGAGATTTCAACGGAATTACAAGTTTTTGAAGGTCCCTGAATCACGTACGACTATTATCTCTATGACATCTGTGTGTGTGTCTGTGAATGCTCTATAGCCAAAACGGTGAGACTTACAAACATGACATTTTAAACTTAAGGTTGTTGTATAATGTTGATGTGTACTTCCTATTTTAACCATCACTAAACCAGAAACGGTTATACAGAATATTATTATCTATAAGAAAATTATCTTAAATTAATTTAAAAAAATGTGTATAATAAAAATTATAGAGAACGTTATTTTCTATAATTTATGTCCTATTCTTTTTTTGTATCTAATGTGGACTAATCAAAAAATGATAATTTAAGTTTTTATTTAAAAATAATTTTAATAATACGAATAATCAAGTTATCTATGAAAATAAAATCATTTATTATTACATTATCTTAAACGTGTTGAACTGTTAAAATATCAAATAAATACGAAACTTTTGACAAAACAACATTTTTTCAAAGAGAAAAATTATCATACCTATTTATTATAAAAACGTTTGAAATAAAATCACAAAATATAATTAAAATATATCTCAAACATTAACAAAAACAACAATTAATCTAATGTAGTTTATATTCAATTTCTGAGCAGAAAGTGTTAACTTATGTCATTTTTTCTGTATCATAATGTATAAAAAAAAGTCTTGTGTCGACCAGGGCAGTTTATTTTTAAAGGTGTGAACATAGCATTCACAAACTTGCATCGATTTTATTTTCTAAGCACCTCATCATTCACTTATTCTATTTCCGATATAAACACCAAAAAACTCACCTACGCATTTAAGAGACAACTCGTAAAAACAGTGATTTATAATACTAGATATACAGTCAGTCCATAAAAGCTTCCCAGTTCAAACCTTGTTGACATGCGCATAGCACGATCACTCTAAATGCGCATACATAATTTATTACGTAATCTGGACGTTGTAGAAACAGACAACAAAATGTACAAAAGCGGGATATCATAACAATGATGTATAAAAATAAAGTTGGCAAATTTTACATGATTAGGAGATTTCCTCTTTTATTATTTTTCTCTTGATCTATATGTTAAACTTGCTAATTTTGATTTCTGTACTTAATTAGTGAAGTACGCAGGTTTTATTAAACCAAAAAAATCGTTCAATAATATATGTATTACCTTATTTTCCAATAGATTAAAAAACATTTTACAAGACATCCAAACAATCGATGTCGACATCCCAGTATGTAAACTGACTGTTTGAAGGAACTAAATAAATATTATTCTATATTTAACCCAGAAATGGTTGGTCCCTGCCTTATGACATTAGTGATGGTGATAAGTCTGTCAGTTCCAAATACATTTTGCTTCCTCGCAATATTGAAGATACGAGAAGCTTTGTGATTGTTTTAGAACAAAACTGAGTTTGTCCCCTGAATCCTTGTCACACACATAATTCATGAACCACTAACAGATATTAATGAAACTTGGTTGAGGATTGGGTCTGGCTTGAGGACGGTCCCATTTCAAAATAATCAAAATCGGGTGTAATTGGGAGGGGTGATATCTCAAAATATTTATTTTGTCAAGATATCTCAAGAACGACACATGTTATGTGAAAATGTTATAGAGTCTTTTTTGTAGAGCATTCAATGTCCTATAATATAGGTCTACAACGTTTGTTGTAAAATATTCCCTTACAAAGATTTATCTCAATTAGCTTTAAAAATCGTGTTTTTGTTTTTTTTTAAGTTGATATTTACTTAGATTAGATTAAAAATGTCAAAAATTAAAAATATTCGAAAAAATAATCAGATTTCTAACTAATATTTTTAGTAAAATTATATAAAAAATAAATGGCTAACCAATTCCAGGAATTTTATCTGAACACTATCGGTTTTTATTTATATTGTTAATTAATTAACTACCTTTGGTGAATTTAACACGAGGAAGTACTTTGCATTGACTCGGCAGATGTTTTTTAAGTGACAATTTAAAACTTTTGAAATCGGTAAAAATACCAGCTAATCAAGGTATAATTTCCAAACGATGCGTTCTTTTTCAATTAATTTTTTCAGTAAATGAATCAAATTGTGGAAAAAGACTCAAACGACTTAAGCAAGTCAGTGAAACAAACCTTATACGTTATTGTATTGAATTATTTTTGCAATTCAACTAAATGAATCACTGAACGGTTCAGTAAGAACGATTTTTTTACCGAATTAATTCAAATAATATTTAATTTATTTGTTAATAATTTTTAAATTCTATAATTTTCAATATAATGTGTAACAGATATAAAACTTTTATCTCACTATGATCATAAATTTTATAATTACATATAAATAGTTATTTGTGTACCTAGTATAGTAAAATGTCACATTTTTACACGAGACCATCAATCACTCGACCGAGAAAAACACATTATACACACGAAGTGCACACACTATATTATATTATATAGTATACTTTGCGCCGCCACCATAAAGTAGTACCACAAACACATATATAAAATGTATATTTATATGTACATATGTATATATACAATCCATTTGTATTATAGTACAATGTTCTATGGGTTTCAGAAGTCGTCTGCCACTGTAAAGGTCAAAATCGCTTACAACAGATTAGAAAATATTAAGACAAATAACGTCGGTTATCTTTTTCTAGGGTTGAGCGTATATAAAATTTTTAATAAAAATACAAATATACGTCCATTTTATTAGTTATTTTATATAATTTAATTTAATTATTTTAATCGCACAAATATATATAAGTACTATAAACTAAGAGTACTTCTTTATATAGCAAATGAGTTTCAAAATACCTGTGTTTGTTTGGTACATGGAGAAATGATTTAAATATTATAATAATCAAATAGGAGGAGCCTACTAAGTTTGAATTTTAAAATTCTATGAAAACTGGACGACCACTTCTAGATTTCACTGTACATCCTAACTACTATAATATCATGGTTTTTAAATATATTATGATTAACAACAATGTTGACAGATATTTTATATCAAAAGTTAAACATGTTAATATTTTAATTAAATATACCTAAATATTTGATATAATTAATTGTAAATATAAAATTAACTTATTCTGCTGTCAGAAGTTGTTTGAAAATATGTTCAGAAAAATTAACTTTTAAATAAATTAATTATACATGTATATTTAATTAATTCGCATATATATTTTTTTTTTCAAAATGTAAATATTACGATATTAAAAAAATTAAGTTTAAAAATATATATATTTATATTTTTCATTTGTGTGAAAAAAATTCATTATTATCAAATGTCGCATCTGAATTAATATGTTTTTACTTATATTATTATTAGCAATAAAATGTGTTTGTTTTTTTTTTTAAATATGTAGGAAAATAAAATGTTAATCAACTTTCTGTATTTCCTTGGTTTCAAAATTATAAACAGATATTAGTTTCTAGTTGGTCCTAACAACTAGTAGAATAATGTTGGTACAAATGAGTAACTAATTAATCGACAAAATCTGTACACATAAATAATTTAATTCCAATAATATATATAACTGTAGTTTGACCTATTTCGCAACAATTGTTTGCACGTCACGTATGTAGGAAATGTATTTGGGCGTTAATTTAATAGGAACTATTAATACAATACCTAAACAATTGTTGTGTTTTGTTTAGGAAACATGAATACACATGTTTGTACGTACATTATACAATTGTTGTACATGCATAAATTAATATCGATATTCATACATTTGCATTAAGCAAACATGTGTTGCTTGGATTTTTCTACGAATTTTACTGGATAAATTCAAAGTTAAAATACACAATGAAGTAGAAATACCATAGATTTTACGTGATTTTTGTTTTAAAAAAATGGCTAAGTGCGTGTTGGGCACGCACATGATACAGTTTCGTAGTCATTCTCATTAGGATTTATAAAAAATTATTATTCTAAAATGTTTCATTAACTACTTTTGCTATAATTTTCATTAAAAGTATTTTACTAATTAAAAACTACTTTCTAAATTTTTTTCATATTTTTCCTAGGGTTTCTAGTTTTCTACGGAACCCTAAAAAATGTCCAATGCATGTTCGACACGCACATGATAGGGTTCGTAGTCATTCTTCCTAGTATTCTCTTCAACTAACAATCGTTACTTATTAATACGTATCAAGAGCTTTTTTATGTTGACGAAATATGTAATCTCCATAAAAGTGTACGTGTTTATGTGATTAATTAAAAGCTACATTATGAATTTTTTTCAGATTTTTTGTATCGATAATTTAGAAATTAGAGGGAGGCGGGGTGCTCTTTGAAAGGTAAATATATCGTAACTGAAGGGTTAAAATCAAAAATTCTATAACATTTTCACTCAATGGGATAACTAAAAATTTCATCTTAATAGGTATATAATTTATATAGACAGACAGACAGGTGAAGAGAGTAAAACTATAAGGGTTCCTAGTTTTCTAAGGAACCCTAAAAAGGTAAATCGATATTTGAAGTTCTTAGTTCACAACTTCTCAACTTAATAAACTTTGTACGAATTCTCATATTTAATAAAACTTTATTTATTTATTTATAATTAATTAAATTCAAATATATGATAATTTAAATTTAAATTGTATTCTAATACAGTCATCAACGACCCTAGAATCATGTTGAAGTATTTGTCTTGTTAAAATTTAAGTCAGTTTTAAATAAGCCACATCCGTGTATGTATGCCTGTATATTTACAGTATAGAAAACAAGTAATAAAAGATTCCGATTTCTTATTTTCTCTTTGAAGAAAAATTCATTTCGCCGAATACTCGCTAGCAGTAAGAGATTGAATAACATTACACACACACACAACTTCGAAAGAAATATATTATGTTTAAAATCAATTTGCTTAAAATCAAGAAACCAGCATTCCTCTATCTCTCTCTACAAAAATATCTCTTACTTAATACACATCTTTCATTAATAAATCCACCAACATACATAAATAACGAGCAGACAAATTGAAATCGGAGGAAAGATAAATAAACAAATAGAAATATTTCTACCATACGTTGTACATAAGATTTCCGCACGTCCTAACAAATGATCGATCCCACAGGCGAACTAGTTACATCGACAAAATCATGTCCTCTCTTTAACACAGTGGTTCTCCAAAGTTATACTATCGACCTTTAGAAATTAAAATGTCGAAGGAACAATCTCATAAAAAGATTTTTTATAAACTTAATCAAACCGAGATAATTAAGTAAATAGTTATACAAACTTTAAAAATAACGCGTGTTTTTTAAAAGAAGCAAAATAATCAGGGATAATTGTCGTTATAGCTCTGTAATTTAGAAATTTCATGAGATATTCAATATAAATTACAGCCTAAAATTATATTATTGTAGTTTCAGACAGTAAAATAATATAAGTTTTCGTTTACTATCCGAAATAGACAGGATAAAACTGTATTTTTTACAGTAAATTTTTTTCCGTGTACCAAATCTTTTTTGTATTCTTTATAATACATGTCTGTTTATTTCCATGTTCTCCTATATATTGTACATACATATATGTATGCTAAGGTAATAAATACCTATTACCAGAGCATATTATCAATTTAAGCAGCAACATTAGTAAAGTAATAGTAAAAATAAAAGACATGGTAAAGCAAAGTAATTAAGTCGTTTTGATATGTTATTTTAATACTGCGCATTACAACTAATTTCGCTACTTAAATTGACATAATTATTAGTATCAACTGTAAAAAGCTTCAGAATTTTCTGATGAATTTTTACTAAAAAAAATCCGACGTATGTATGTGTTCTAATAAATAAAATGATTATTTCTTGAATAAAAAAAAATATTCCTTCAAAAACATTAATTATCTCTACAAATCACCATCGAAAACACACACGCTTTTCATGAAAAAAAAAATATATAACATCGTCTCTGAACGAACGATCAGTCCAATTTGCCAACAGTAAAAAGGAAACAATAATGATTTCAGAGACCCTAACAGCGGCGCGTCACCGCCTCCCAGCCTGTCAGCAGGGAGTAACAGCTTGGGGATGGGGGTTCAGCAGCAGCAGAAGCTGTCGTCTTCATCATCGGACGAAACTGGTGAAGGCCCCCAGACGGTGCCTTTCTGGGATACGTACGATACCATTAATCAATTGTACCTGGCACTAGGTAAGTTTTATGCGTTATTTTTGTGTTGCAGTCTGGATGAAATATGCATGTCAAAGTTCTTGGGAAGATGGGAATAAAAAAGCGGGAGGCTTTAATATAGTATGTAATAAAATGAAATAATGTTTCGTACATATAGGTATATTTGCATCAGTGTAATTTAGTTTTTAACTAAAGTATTAGTAATATGTCAGGTCAGTGGCGTAGCTACCATGAAGCAATTGGAGTTAAGTTTAAGTTAAACTTAAGAGGTGTTTTTATGTTGCAGCTTATTCATAATTTATATACTTTTAAACTTATTCAATGAGATACGAAATGTCCGAATACATAGATAGCTATTCAAGCTGTCAATCAAAATAAACATAACAATTAACGAAAGATCAACTAATTAACCATAAAGAAAGATAATGTATAGTTGCCAAATACTGTCCCCTTTTTTAAAATCCTATATATTTTTCTTATTTGTATATACATATATCAAAAATTAAATAAAAGTATTATCAACGATTCATACCTTTATTTGAAATTGTTATCAAACTTACCAATCAGTTTGGCTAAGCAAGTCATATTTCTAAAATAATATTTGGGCTCCAAATATCGTTCTCGGGTTATGTACATTATCACATAATCATTGTATCATTATCATCACAAAACAATAAAAACTACATATTATGAAAAATATACTTCTGATCAAAATTTTTCAATTGAAAAATCAATTCTCAAGGCAGCAGAGCCCCGAATTTTCCACGTTTCTGATGGTTCTACGATTGACACTGGTCTCAAGTCTACTTGAAAATAAAACAAATTTATTGAAAAAAATAATAAAAAGTGTTACAAACGATTTTACAAACGATTTTAAAGTAGATTTGAGCCGTCGCCTTTAAAAATGGCCGTGAAATATTAATTATTTTTTTAGTTCCAGAAACTGATTTTTAATGATTCGGAGATAGACAAGGGGGCAAAATTAGGATCGGAAACAAAATTTAGCGACTAAATCTTATTAAAAATATCGAATCACATCTATGACGATACGATTTTAACGCGAAAATGTATGAGTGAATTGAAAACACATCAAAACGCCTTTTTATTCTAAACATGAAACAAAATGTTTACGTTTTATCTGGGGGAAATGTAGATGTGTAGCATAGATAAGGGTGTTTTCTGTAAACTTTGCTCCAGGGCGCTGGATAAGTAGCAACTGTGTAAAATATAGGACACAGATATATTGTGTTATCTAAATTGTATCTACTAATAATAAACCAACTTTTTTTTCTACATACGTAACAAAATACTTAATATAGTTGTTATTTTTAATTTAATAAATAAATAAATGAATAAAATTATTTATTTAAGCACTACGGGACTTTTTATTTGAGATTATATGTTACATATAATCACGCTATCAAAAAAAAAAAAAACAGCTGATTATATTATTATTATATTAAATGAGTACCGTAAATTCATGAAAATATAAAACAAAAAATAATTTTCTGTACATACAATTAAATAACTAAAATTACATATTAAAAACAAAATGGTGTGGGGTTTGTCTGCCCCCATTCTACCATCCAAGGATTAATGGTTAAACTACACGCATGTTAACAACAAAAAGAAACACCGCATACAGTGGGTATTGTTGTTTTTATATTCCAAGAGCCTACTATAATCGCGTTGTCACATCAGAGAGAAGATGTTTCACCGGTACGCCGCCATTAATCAACTGTACCTGGCGTCTAGGTAAAGCTGCTCTATGCACCCGCATAAACTCTCATCAGCATATTTAAGTGGCGCGCGGAACGATAAATATTCATTTGTAGCGTTCAGTTTAGTGTGAAACCAGAGCGGGCGATGATTTACCGAGCCCCTCTCCTCTGCACAATAGCCGCCTTTGCAGAAAAAGGATCTCACAAACAGATTATTAAATGCCATGAAAATATTATATTAGTTTGGCCATTTCCTACAAAACTCTCACATGAAAACGTAGCGTTATCTTATTTATTACTATTTTATTAGTTTATTTTAAATTTGTCTGTTGGTCTAAACTTTATAATAATATGTATATAGTAATACTTGTGATTTAAATAACTTGGTAACAACAATTGAATTTGCTGACCATCTACCATTTTCTATTTCCGTCATTTGAAAGAAGGGTGTTAAGAAGTTTGCCCGCCGATATTTGCCCAGTTTCCGCCATTTGGATGTGTCATATTGAATTTTTCATCCGCTATAACTAGATTGATAAAACTATTGCCAAAAATTAATACACGGTATATAATAATTTAAAAGTAAATACTGTTTATTCTAAAATCTCAGATAAAACCCAGACAGTTATTATTTAACATAAAACTAAATAAAGTAATTTAGTAGGTATAATAAATAATTAAAATAATATACATACATACGTATATTTGACATTTACCCAACCTACAAAATTCCTAAAATGGAAAAATTCACAACAGCCATAAAAAAATTTCAGTGCGGAAATAAATTAAAGAGATGTCAGCAACAGATGGTTTAAATATTTAAAATGACATTACATTTAGATTAATGAAGGGACGCCTATGTGTTCATGTGGCAATGATCATTAGCTCTTTTCGCATAATTACCATTGTATTTATTTTTAATTTCCCAAATACAGGTATGAAAATATTTACGTGTATTATTGCTCTAATGTTGTTTTGAAAGCTGTTTTCAATTTTAATGGGAATCTCATGCAAAGTTGAATTATTATTCATACATGAATCATTCAGAAGTCAAAATTACTATCTACACAATAATATAGCAATCGAATATTTCCTAATATACAGGATGAAAAAAAAGATCGAACCCCTGAAATCGAGTTGTAAAAGTACGGTATTATAAATTATTTGCTCGAGAGCAAAAGCTGAGGTATTAAATATAAATAACAACCCACTAATTCTATTGAATGCTATAGTATATATGAATGACCTTAACGCATGCGCGTTAAGTAGAAATCGGCGATTCAAATGCAGTGGTGACAAGTGTACTTCACAAAATGCATAGCATTTATAATACATTTTACATTTATTACCACTGGTTTAAAATCCCGAGCAAATAACGATTTGACACCTCGCAGAAAGCGTTAGCTTCTGCACTAGAGAAAATTATTTACTGTACAAAACATGATATGATGTAACTTTGGGATGATCTTTAAAGGTTTCGTCAATCGCCAAGGTTAATTATTTTTTTTTAAATAGAAATCTATAGGAATATTATGCCCGATATTATAAAGAATTTGCTTGAGTGCAAATGCAAAATAGCTTCCAGCTAACGCTATCTGCTAGGTGTCAAATTGTTATGAAATTGCATTTTATGAGGTACATTTTGCAGCACTTTTTTTAAGTCGCTGATTATACTATAATCTTGGGATAAAAAGAAGACATTTTTATTCTGAAATAATTTTTCGTTCACTTTTAACATTTAACAAAATAAATGTAGATTTTTTTGCTTTCAAAAAAAATTCCCCGGAAACTATCAACGTGAAAGAAAAGTATAAAACACGAAAAATGTACGTTTTTTTATCTAATAAAACTTTTTTGACTCAAATAAATAACTCACGGGCGTATTTCACTAATTAAAAGTTAAAAATAAAGTAAGTAATTTTGGTTTCTGAACGGTTTTTCATTTTAACTATTAACGCTATAATTCTGTTAGTTGTAGATAGTGTATATATAGTACATAGTACATATGTACATAAAACAAATACTTCTTCGAATCTGAGTGTTGATTAGAGTGTTTGATTTTCTTTCTCCTACTTTTATTTGACCAAACTACTCTAGAGTGGGGTCATCCTCTTGTAATTTATATTCATTTATCTTACTGAACACTAGACATAGATTGATTTGTGTTTTGGGTCCCTTTTACCCATCCGCTCTTCTAATCTACAATTCTTGTTACGGGTTCTTGATAAGGGACTGATTCAATGTTTGATTATAATGATTTTATTTACGTAAGATGTAAGTTTGTAGATGGATTATTCTTTTGGGTATTGTATCACATTCTAATCGGGATTGTAACACATTTACTACATTGTGACTATCGCAAATAACTCGAAAAGTACAGAGAACAGAAATTGCATTGAATCAAGACAATCCTTGTTTCATATACACATATATCGAAAATAATATTTTCTAACCTAAAAAAATATATTCCATCAAGATTTAATAAAAAAAAAATTTAATTAAAATTGAGTAATAATAATTTATTATTCTCTAAAAATTATCGTTATAACTTTTATTTGATAATTGTCTATATATAATTTTTATAATTAAAAAAAAATTATATTTATGGCAAAAATGATTTGGAACTGCTGCTATCCACGGATAAATCAAATTTTATAAAACCTATGTAGACATAGTAGTATATTAAAAAGTTAATTGAAAAATGTCCAATTTAAAATATATTGTTTCATTTTCTAAAAGATTTTCGCAAAATAAATAAATCTATATATATACGAGTATATGTGTATGTATGTGTATTTATCTTCAAGGAAGTCATATGGATGGAGAGAGATAACACATATAACAAAGTTTCAGGACATGAGATCGATCCAGCTTTTTCTAAAGATATATAGCGTAGCGAACAAAAACCATAATATGTCATGTGTAGGAAAAAGTGTTTTAGATACTGTATGAAAAATTTCGAGTCTTTGTTAGATCTTTCAGATTTAAATAAGCACAATATATAAACTGTTAGACCACATTTATAATAAAAAATAAACGGTGCGCATACCTTCTACACGTACGTAGAAATTATGTCACAGATAAACGTTTTCGACAGCTTTTTTTATAACATAATTTGTACTGTAATAAATGTATTACCTACAACATAATTGATAGTATGTTACACGGTAACATTAATATTCTTTGTCATTTTAACTTCATCAAGTATTTTTTCATATATATATATCTACAGGGTCTTAAATTTAACTGTTATAAATAGAGATCGATGTTATTTCAAATAGTAGTTAATATTTTCTCTCTTATTAATATTTCAGAAAATTTGTAAATAAATGTTTTCATGAACATTTTTAACTTGTTCCAAATTTACCGTCAATATGGATTTTTATTATCGGTTTAGTAACTTTCTGCACAAAAATACCAATTAATTAAAAATCTTCTCAATATTACCAATTTTCATTATTATTACAAATAACATTCATGTTCGTAACTTCTTAGATTTGCATTGATACAAATATATAGTTATTATTTACATCTCATTACTGTCAAAAATAATATTTTCAATACAAATAGGTTAAAAAACGTGAAGATAGAAAATGACAAAGTTCAAATTTGTTTTACCTCTATAACATGAAACGGTAAGAATGTAAATAACGAAAAAGGTATTCCTAATACCTTTCCTGAATTCTTCCAAAGTTCTTGCGTGTGTACAATCACATTTTCATTCTTAAGAAAACTGAGGGCATATCCTACACACTTCACATACACACATACGCCCACACACATGTGTAGATATGTCACTTACATAAGATATGACAAACAAAAAGAAACAGGGACTGGCTTAAAAAATACCTTTAAGAATTATAATATATTCTATCAAAATTCATAGGTCAATCAAATTAGATTTTAAAATTAAAAAAATATAGGTAGTAGATAAAATTCACAGAAATCAATAGCTATGAGATGGTGGGCCTCTACTATAAAATGATCCAATTATACTACTTGGTGTGGGCATAAATGTAAATGAAAATTTTGTTGTCTTTTGTTTTTTGTTATATAATGAATACGTCAAAATCTGCATTTTTTTGTAAGTAACCAAAATTATTTAATATTTTCATTGTTAATTTTACAGATTTTTTACGCAAATGAAAATTCATCCATTTTTCTCATTCAATTATTTTTCAATCAAATAAATATGTATAATGTATATATTATATAGAAAACAAACACATTTTGTCATAGATAGTAATAACATTTCTAATAGAGAACATAATTTTGTATAAAAAACATACAGGTGATTTACAACTAGTGTAAAAATTTTACAGTTTTGGAAGTATATAATTTATACTAACTTTTTATCTTATTTGTAGAACAAGAATATAAGCTTATTTTGTGTAATTTGAAGCATCCGTATCAAGTAAAAATCTGCAATACTTTCTTTTTATTGATATTTCTAGAAAATGGTTAGTTATGTTATCAGTTTCCAATTTATTATCTTAACAAGATTAAATTATTTTTAAAAATCTTATAAAAATTATAATGTGGTAATTATTGAGTAGAAAAAGATGGTATGAATTATTCAAACGCTAATTCCTTCTTTCTGCTGTATTTAAAACAGAAAAGAAAATATTTTCTATTCCTTTAAGCCGGGCCTATAGAGAGCGACAACTTGAAAATTTCATTCTTGAATTTGTGTAACAAATAAAACGAGTAGAGATGAAATTATGTAACTGTTTTCTTTGCGTATGTTATAAAAAATGTGTACCTAACGAACTGTTTTTAAGTGGAACACAAACAAATTCTGTTTTCGTGTGGCTACTTTATTGATTTTTGTTAGAGATGGACTTATTAGCTATATAACTTTTGTTTATTCTAATTGAATAACTAATCAACTTGGCATATAAGTACTATTATTTCTACCCGCTAATCTAAAATTGATACTTAGAAACGAAGAAAAATTAACTTTAGTGATTAGAAAATAAAAATGTATAATATACCTAAAATCTATAATTTATGTAAAAAAGAAATTTGATTAAAATTATTGAATACTCTTGAATTAGTTTAGTTTGTTGAATTAGAGAAAATTACGGATAATTTGAAATTGTTTTATTTTTATAAAAATATATAAAAATCATACCTAGTTATGATAAACAAATTATATTGGTCAGCCAAGTAAAATTTACTATAAATATTTTTTTTATGAAAAGGATTATATATAATAATTAGGTTAGGTACGTATTGAGAAGAACGTATAATTAATATATTATAATATAACGCAAAAAAAAATTTATCTCCATAAAAATAAGTAGATAAAGCTGCAGTGATATTCTAGAATAGATATAAAAATTATTTAGTGCATTGTCTGCAGTATACTTTCCTCAAAATAGTTCACTAAAATTTTAAAGATTAAATTTAAAATTTAAAATGTGATTTTTGACTTTGTAAAGTTTACAAAGGTTATGTAGATCAGTCCGTGAGAGATTTTAGGAAAAATATTGTTTTACGGGATCAAGGAAGGATCTGTAAATATACGGAAAAGATTACAGTTCTGGGTTGACACGGGTAAAGAAATAAGTTTTAAATATTACATTATTTATGTCGTAAAACAGCTTTACAATTTTTTAATGTAGGTAATGTGTGATTGTATAATATTTTAGTTAATGATAAAACTAAGCTTTTATAAACTTTACATAAAACACTATAGACGAGTTTTTAATAATATAACTGAATTTAAAAGTTAAACATTTAATTATTAATAACTGTCAAAAATTGAAATCGAAATAAAAAACTTGAAAAAAGCAACATATTTTCTAAAATTTGTTAATAATTAAAAAAATATATAACAGAAAATTTTAAGCTAATGGTAAATTTGGAGCAACCTATTTACAAGAAAATATGTACTCGTATTTCAATTTTTTCAGTAGGTATCTGAAATAATATAGACTACCCTATTTTTCCAAGTAATTCAACAATTTATTGATAAATACATAGAATATCAGAAAATAATTTTTAATAAATGTATCACTATAATTTTTTTTATTTACCGAAATCCACAAATTAGAACCACTGGTACAGACTCTAAGATCTGTGACAGTTGAATATCTCTTAAATTATCATTGTTGTTTCCAACTGCACAATTATGCAAATACTTTTACATTTTTTTAAATTCGCCTCGGTGTATTATACATAGCTTCATTTAATTTATCATCATAATTACAAGTATAAGAAACAAAGCACGGACATCCTAGAGTTAATAAATTACCCTTTTTGTCCCACAGAACTCAATGTTCGTATTATGCAACTCTATGCAGTAAAGATGATGAACATTCATGAATAGCAAGAGTTGGGAGCTATGCTTTTTAAAATGCTTTGTCTATGAAGTATCTACACTCTACACATGTAGATACAAAAATATAGTATCTTTCATGTATATTATTATATATAGATATTTTTATGACGTTCTTAAAAATAATTAACAAAACGTATATAACAAAACGTTTACATATAAATCAGGGACTTAAACCGGAATTTATTTGTGGTTCGTTAAAAACCGTTATTTTTTCAGGGTTCGGGTTCAAGTTTGTAAATGGAAGAAAATTATTTTGTTCGAAAAAAAAAATTCCTTGAATCGTCAATTTTTATTTGATACACAATCGTCGGGATTCATTTTTTTTTAATGGTAACCCATCTGCCCCCTCAGATCTATTATTGTTTCACTGTACTATAATCATGCCAAATCTTGGATTTTTAACGGTTTAGTAGCTAGAAGGATATAACAAACATACACGTAAGTGTCGATTCCATAATAAAACACTGAAAACAGTTAATAAATAATTTTTAACGTAGTAACAAATGAGCGATTTATAAGTAAAATCAAGCACTTAGCACTTTATTTTGTCGATTTTCTAAACTACAAGTATTTCGCATTTCGATTCATTGACTTCATTTGACTTCTGATATCCAAAAAGAAAAAGAAAGTAATTTCAAAGCATATTTTGTTTTGAAATTAGGTTCTGGAACTGATTACAGCTTTAAATTGCGATAATAAGTAGCAAGTGTTACAAAACACTCGCCAGATTAAAACAGCATCATCCATATGTACCAAGTAAGTCATCCCTTGTAACAGATCGCGGACTAACAAGAAAACTTTCAGTACAAAACTTGAACATAATGTTTTGTTGTGAAAGCCAGTACTACATAGAAACTAAAAACAGAGAGCATGCACCACCAAGCTTCACAAATAATTAAGTTTTGTGTCTTTATATCTCTGTGTTTTCTTAACCTGGAATGAAGTCAGCCCTCATTACTGAAAACAAAAACTTTCATAAATCAAAAGTGGGTTGTGTGTTTTCTCTTTTTGTGAAATTAATTATAATTCTAAATACCCAGAGCATTATATTTTAATAATCATTGTTTTGTGTGCATATTTTTCATTATATTATGCCATTTCTGTCGTTCAAAAGTCAAATCCAATTAAATGAAATATACGAAAATTTAAATGAACTTTAGGGGGAAATAAATGAAACAATATTTTAGTATTATTTCTACAATCAAATACTGAAAATTATAGTTCAGGCTGTCTATGCTAAAAAGTACCTAAAATAAGAATTTTTGATACATTTTGCTACTTACAAGATTTTTTACAAATATTGTTTTGAATAATAGCCTAAGTTTACTCTGATAATGGTTCAATTGCAAAATTCTTCAGATTTTCTAATTTTTGTTAAATAGCGGTCTAAATAGGTATAATACAAAAAAAAATTTTAAATAAAAGTTGGTCGCTATAAAATTCTCTACAACCTACATTTTGAAGAAAAAAATAAAATAAATTATTTATCCGATACACTTTAAAAAATGGCTGAAAACACTTTTTAACGTTTTTTATGTTGATACTCCTGGAAAATAAACATTCTGTAGTGACTTGATATCTTCAATTGTTTTTGTTTTATTAAATTGTTAATAAAGAAGCTAATAATAATTAATTAAACTAATTTAGTTAATCAGCATTAGAGACACAAATGAAACTAATGTGTTAAAAAAATAATTAAAATTAAATAAATTTATTTTATTTTCTAAAAAGTTTTTCTTTAATCAAATATACCAAATTACAGTTCAACAATGTGTTTATTGTTGTAGGAAACAAAGCAGAGATGCGCAGTCACTACCGTGGCCACAAGATGTCTCTGTGGTTGAACCTGATCCCGCAGTTACACCGGCCAGGCGATGCAGATGACCTCTCTATGCGCCACCACCATTTCCTAGAGGAGGGCGCGCAGTTCTATGACGGTAACTACAAGTTTATCTCGTTTATTCATATCTAGTGTTTCTCTTAACAATTCTCTCAGGAAAAAAAAGTCTTTGTAACAGTATACTATTTTTCTTTATTAATTTTAAAATCGATCTTTTCTATTTAAATATATGGTACTGGCACCAGCTATGGCTGCTACAAGAGCAAGGTTTACTGTTTTTGTGATTAACGGGCTTCTTCTTTGTAATTCTCATGAACTTATGTTACTAATAAAACAAGTAACTTTTTATTTAATCAATTTAATTACCAAAGTCCGCAAATATAGTTTGTTTTTTATATTATAGTCATTTATTTTGTTAATGTTTTTTCTTCACTAATGGATAAAGTAAAACCAGTAATGAGCACGCAGTGATGGACACTTGCTAATGATTACAAAATGATAAATACTACGACACAAAAGATATAAAAGAAAGAATCGTCAAATTTGAAACAATGTAAAGCAGTTGCTATGATAATATAATAATTAATAAATAAATTATACTAATAATTAGTTTAAATGTTCATTATTTTGACACCTATTAGCCGATTGTCATAAAATCACGATGTAAGACAGTTAAATGTAAATAGATTAATATTCAGAAATGGTAGTAATCAAATATCAACAAATATTTCTAATTCAATACATTTAATTTAAAAACAGCCATTACTGGGGTCATATTCAAGACTGGCGCAGTACTTTATATTTCAGGACATGTAACGAATATATTAATACATAATAAAAACCATTTGATTTAAAAAAAACTTGATTTATACAACTGAATTAAACAAATATAAATATAATTTTATTGTTATAAGTACACATGTACTGTATTAACTTTGAAAAGGGAGATATTTGAAATAAAATCTTGAAAAAATCACTTCTAAATTTATGAAATTTAGCATATTTAATAACTAAATAAACATTTTTTGGAATTCCTGAGTAGTACTATTTTCAATTCACTATTTCTGATTGAAAATTCTCAGGAAATTGTAAACACTATTTGTACCTTTAATTACTTCTAGCGTGCTTTGTAAAGGAAATGTGTTTGATAACTGTTTGCATCTGGTTACACATTTTGTATGCTCGTTGCTACAGATAGAATAGAAAATGTGTTTTTAACGTCACGAAAATATCTCGCTTCGTATTTACCTAATGACCGATAATAATTAATAGAATGTTTTCAAAATAAATTAAACTCGGTTATTTTGTGTCAGAGAGAAGTAATTTCATATAAGCACATTAAGAAAAACCCGATGACATATAATAAAATAATTTAAGGCACGTATGTATTATTTGTTTTCAGTTCAACTTTTATTACGAAGTAAGTTCAATTATTTGTTCATCAAAGTTGGGTTCTTTTTTGCTATACAACGAACAGCAGTATTCCATTTCAAACTTTTCCCTTTACATATGTTATTTTTCCTTTTTTTTGTTGGTAAACAATATTCATCGACAATGGATAATATTCTAAAAACTTTTTTTCTTCAATTTTTACAACATTTTTACGAGTATCGTATTATTTAAAAAAAATTACTAGTATATATTTCAATCATTGGTATAACTTCTTTTTAAAAACACTTCAAAGAATCAAGAACATGTAAAAAAAAATATTTCCCACCGAAAAAGTATCTTAAAAGTGTGGAAAAGTTGATTGTATTTGATTTAATTAAATATTTTGTTCACATTTATATTTTTTCAATACTTATTTTGTGAAGTCGCAATTATTTGAATACAACTAATAATAATTCAATTTTATCTACAAACTATTATTTAAGGGGGGGGTAAGGTTTTAAAATGCATTTTTTTTTTTAATTTTTTTCTGAATGTACAACATGTCGAGAGTATTGTGTCAAAATTTCAAGTAAATCGGAATAAAACTAACGAAGATACAGCGTTTCAAGCGACCGACCCTCATGCTTGATTTTTATACGGACAAACTGCACGTACAAGTAAAGAGGGTAGAACCCAACTTAGGCAAAAGCAAAAAGATGCATTGGACATCCTGAATGACAGTGTTTCACTGTACGAAGCTGGCATTGATGATTCTGTGTAATTATAAAAAAATATACCCTTTTATTGATGCTTAATTTTGGATGTTCGAGTATAATAAACTTTAAATCGATTTTCTCGCAAATGTCATTTTTGAAGTTCGTGAACATTATAACTCAAAATCTACTTGACCGATCCTTTTGAAATTTTAAACACTATTTCTACACATAAATCAACAGGTAATCACGGAGAGTTTTTTTTTTTACCATTTTTTTCCATTTTATAATAACAAATTCACCGAAATTTTTAGCGAAAATCACGTTTTTCACTTTCAAATGCTGCCAAAAATAATTAAATCAAAAAAAACAAAAAAACTCTCTGTGACTACCTAGGGAAACAAATCACCTTTCAAGCACATTTCGATTTTTTTGTTTTACATGATCCGGTAACGAGTTATGGTGTTCACCGCATAACAACTTTTTTTTCGAGGCGCCTCCAGAGATTTGCTGTCATGGACTTATTTTTTGATATTTTTAATTGAAAATTTTTCCAAAGATACTTTAGATGTCATACTATAACGTGTATATGAAATAAATAAACCAACATTATTCATATCTTCAAAAAAAATCATGAAAATATGCCTTTTTTTCGCCTTTAAAACCTTACCCCCCCTTAAAGACTAGATAATTCAGTCAACATAAAAAATAACGACATCTATGTATATTGAATAAAATATTTCAAAATGTTTCAAAAGTATTGTACACATGTTACCAATATTTATTAAGCAATATTGCCGCATCTAAACTAGGGTTGTTTTGTTACAGAATATTGGCTGACAGGATTATAAACCTACCCTACATATCTCACTCCCTTTACACTGATTCTATACAAACAATACATATACAGTGAAGTCTAGATTAAGAACCGAACACCAAAATTGTGTTTGAATAGAATTCTAAAGATCTATTGTTGTTAACTCTTTCAAGAACATCGCATATCGTAAAGGTATTTTATATAGTCCACACAACAAAAATGTGAAATACTAAAATAAATTTATAAAAGAATATCTAGAAAACATATAAATGATTTTCAAAACCTAAAAGGACCATGTTTAAAGTAAAAATGTAAAAAAAACACGCCTATATTAGGCAGTTAATTTTTATACAACAAGACATTTTTTTTTGTATAATCTTGATATTGTAAGTGAATAAAAAGTTTTCTATTTGGTGACTTAGTACATCCTCTTATTAAAAACTATATTTTTATATAAAATATGCGAATCTTTCAATCTATCCCGCTTCGACGAGGCACTTATTTAGTTCGCGCGTTATTAATAATATTTTACCGTATATAACTTATTTAAAGTTATTTTCTTAACTATACGACCAAATTTGATGATGTAAATGTCTACATTAAGTACTTATGACGATAAAATCATTTATTTCTATAAGGATTAATGTTTTGCAGGTCATAAGTCCACGTAAACAGAATCCAAACATTTTAAATTTTCTTTGTAACATAAAAGCTGTCATTGTTGCTTAAATATAAAAGTTAGGTATAATTTTGAGACTTCTTTGAAGTGTTTTATAATTCAGAGTTTTAGAGTACTATGTTACCATAAAGAGAAGTTTTTTATCCACCTATAAAATATAGAAAATTGACATATACTTAAATTATATAGAGTTATACTAGTTTGAAATTTACTGATTCACAGTTTGTTAGAAAGGCACAAAACATCAAAATAAATACATCAAAGCTTTTACTTTACAGTTAGACAAAAGACACCAAAGCTACTCTGTTATTAAAGATAGCCCCTTCATTTAGATACCAGAAAACCGTTTCTGTAATTATTAAGTGAGCTCAACGTGGCTGCATCTTTTTAAGATTTTTTTCTTATCACTTTAATTAACTTCCTTTTATAAGCAGTTTGCATTAACTCCCCTTTGATTAATTACTTTTTTCTCAATCTATTAATTTTCTGTTGTAATTATAATGGATTTTTTATCATTATGTTAAAATAATTTTGTTTTTATAATATATGTTAAATTTTTCTTTGACTATCATTTTTAAATAAATCAGCAATGTGGTTATATTTTTTATATCAAATACATTTTTTGTAGATTGTCTAATTTTGGTACATTTATATAAATCTTTACTCTCAAATCTTACTATACACATATCTAAAATAAATACATACACAATATTTTGTACGGATAATTTATTTTAAAACATAGTTTTTGTAAACGCATCTATAATATTTCCTTCAGTAAAGATGTTATTAAGTTTATCAATGAAACTGGAGTTCACGTATCAATAACTCGTTTGAAAATATGATTTGTTTATTTGTTTGGCGAAAAACAAAAGGTTCATTCCTGAAAGAAAATTTGAATGAATCACTGTAGACGACGGAGTAATTAAATTTAATGAACTAAAATAACACGCCTCTTTTTGTTACAAAATATTTACAATACTTATTTAGAAAATTGTTTGTTTCAATCTACTTTATCGTTTAAATAAATCATTTTATGCGCATTAAATACAATAGTATATATTATTGAAATGTATCCAATTATTTATTATATCAATACATTTATGTTTATAAAATATTTAGTATATTAAGCTAAGCTATTTATAGGCAGGCAGATTTTTCTCAAATTGTATAATTCATGTAACTACCAATTAATTTAAAAAAATCATAAAATACAAATAATTTATACATATATATATTGTAAGTTTATACATATACATACGTACATACATTCATACATGCATTATGGTATATTCCGATATTCTAATTTAATTAAAACAGGGCGATATTAATTTCGAACCTATGTTTACATTTAACGTTAGTTTACATTTAATCACCCCTCTCTGATTTTATTGTTCTAAAACGCTTATTAATATCGGATACTATATATATCTAATATAGTATGACAACATTAATGTATTACCAAATTTGATATTAATGTACCTAAAAATAATATTAATTAAAATGTATCTTAGGAAAATATAGCAGTTGATCACAGTAAGTAATTGAATAATTTATATTTCGCAGGTTCGGTGAGACCTCAATCAATGCAGAGACCATCAAATTTGGCGCACGTGATCTCAGCCCCACCCCCGCCACCATCGTCAACAAAGGCACCAGTATTCAGCACAAGCACGCAGCCAACGCCGAAATCTGATACAGCTTTACAAGCTACAACAACGGAATGCCCGCCGAATGTCACGACTCTGGCACCAAAAGGCTCGTCAAACAACAACCTGCTGAGGAAACTGGCAAGCAGTCACTACCAGAGTTACACCACGGCTCTGACAGTCACCATCGCAGTTGGCTGCTTCTTACTCTTGTTGAATATCTTGATATTCGCTGGGATCTATCATCAGCGGGATCGTTCTAAAAACAGGTTCGGCAATAAGAAAAAGAAAGAAGACTTAGCCGAAGCCGGTAGCTGTAGCAGCTCTTCAGGCGAAGCATATGAGAGTAAGGTGATACATTATGACGTGAGAGCAGTTAATTATGACTCGTGTAAAAGTTCGAGTTTCGGACAGAGTAGCTACGACTGTAAATCAGGCAGTAATTTCATGGGCGAGTACAGTGACTCGCAAAGCAATTATCAATACGAGAAACGAAGTCTGGTGGATAATTTAGGAGGTATAGTAGAGTTACAAGAGTTCAAATCATCGCCACCTTCGGGCGTGAAGAGGAACGAGTCGGGTCAGCCGATTAGCCCGCCCACGTACGGCAACAACTCATCGAATGTCGGACAGACGGACGAGGAGACTATGACCAGTCCGAGTATACCGGAACCCCCGCCCCCGCCTAAAGCCACTGCGGCTATCAATCAGGCGGGGGGCGGAATTCTCAGACCGCACGGCGGAGGACCCATCACGCCGGGAACTATGAAGAAAAGAGTTCAGATACAAGAGATCTCTGTTTAAATATATATATTTAAATAAAAAATGTTGGAATTGAATATTTTAAAACTATATAAAAACATGTTTTGTGATCGACACAATTGACTGGTTTGACCAGGTTTAGAGAATTTATATCAAGTGACTGACGTACCTATAGATCATATTTGTAGGTATAATTATTAAGTTTTATATTTTATGGTGCCACAGAATTGACTGCCTCCTATAAACTGAATCATATCTCAATTATCATCGAACTGTAAAAAGTTTATTCGAAAAAAAGTTCAAGATATTGTTCTCTTAATACATACTTATATGATTTTTATCAAAATATATTACACTTAGAATTTTAAACACTCTGAACTGAATCACACGTATTTTTATTAAATTGCTGAATTGAAACTAAGAAAAATAATAATATACATTTCATTGTCATTCAAACTTTTACAGATCTTTTGTCGTATTATTTGAACGCGTCGATATACATTTATACGTTCTATTTTCAGCAATTTATTTCAAAGCGAAAGAATCTGTTCATACAAACGAACATTACACTTTTATGTATAAAAAGACATTCAATGATACATCATACTGATTCAGTAGACTCTTGGTTATATACGGTACCCAATTAACATGTAAATCAGCTACATAAATAGTGCATTTTACAACAAAACCGAATAATCCGGGTTCTACTGTTTATAGATTACAATTAATGTGCCTTTTTGTAATCAGCGTGTTTTATGCATCCAATTATTAATTACTACTTTATACAAAGAGGACAATATCATGGATTTATTTGTTACTTGTTTCCTGATAACACTCTGGATGTGCATAAATCAGACCAGTGGTGGCTCGTGAATAAATCAATTGTGATTTTTTCTAGGTGTAAAATTAAAAATAATTTTAATTTTTGTTGTAAAAATATTCAAGATTATATTTATGTTAAAATGATATTTTCTTATAAAAAAACGTTATCATGTATTAACTACAATATAGACAGATATTAAAATTTATAAAAATAATTTACTATTAAATATAACTAAACCAAAAACAACACGTTAATTAAATTAGTTAATTTATAAATTCTATCGATCGTATATAATTTGTTGTATATACATATTAATAAATTTGATTTGTAAAACAAATAATTATAAATAAATGTTATCAAACTCCTTACAAACGACCCGCCACTGACTCGAACATTTTAACAATGGAAGTTGAAAAACTGGATAAATTGAACCTCGTAATAAAAACAACTAAAAAGTACCTAAATATAATTCGTGTGCATTTTCACTCAACCTATTTCAAAACCAATATGATTGTTTCATAGTTTTAAAGGATTAAAACCGGAAACTGAAATAGTTAAAATTGAATTTTTAACAAATGATTTTGAAATTCTAGTTTTTGTTGATATTTTATTACAATAAATAAATCTGGAGTAAAAAGTGTATATATTACTGCTCAAAAAAAGGAAGAAATTGTAAATACAATTTTTTTTTCAAATAAATAAATATGTCGTTTTACATTTGTAAATATATGTATTAAACTTATGATTTAAACATTTATTTTTTAATTTTAATTTTGCAAAAATTAAGACTTTTGAAGTAAGTCTTACAATTTCGATGTATTTACTTCAAGACCAACGTTTTGTAGCTTATCGGTATTTCAAAAATCATGGAAAATGTTTACACAATTTTTGAGATTATAAAAATTTCAATAAAAAAAATATTAGATATGCAGTTATTTTCAATTTTTATAATAAAATCAAATGATCATAGAGGAGATGCAATTTATCCAATTTTTCCATATAAAAATATTGTTATAGACATAGATATACCAGATTGCTGTATGTCCATCCTATAATATAATAAATATGTAACTATTAACATACGTACAAGATAATCCTACTTCTGTCGAACTGGTATTGGATATAAATTTATATTCGTATTGACAAAATGGCATTTAAGCCAAAACATCCATTATCGATGTCATCACCCATTCGTTTAAATAAATACGTTACAATTATTACACATGTTTGTTTGTGTTATGTTGACAAATAACTAGATTTAACCTAGGTATTGACAAATAAAAGGTAAGTAGTAACTTATTCATTCTTGTTATTTCTTCAAGTGCCAGATATGTTAAAGATATCAATGTTTTGTAATACCTATCAATTATTAAAATATTATATTTTATTATTAACCCACGATTTTTTACACATATAAAAACATTTTAAGGTTTATTTAAAGAGGAAAGCCACTGTTACTGGTCAAAAAATGGTTAATGTTTGGGAATTTTTTTCACCGATATAACTAATTATTTTAGGATCGGGTAGAAGACATTTTATTAATTATATATTCAACTTATGCAACACCAATTTTTATTGAAAAATGTTAAAAATTAACGAGCCTCGATGTGACAACCAAAAAATTTTTTTTATCCATTGTCCCATCGAAATTTTGGGATGGAATATCAGAAAATTTATTTATTTTTTCACCTTTTTAATTCAAGCGGTCTTAAAAAATAGTAACTATCAAAATTTCAAAAAACGATCACACACAGACTTAGCCATTGCAATTACAAAAATTTAGAAAAAAAATTCTACTCTCACTTAATTGACTCTAATTTAGACAATTTTCAAAATTTTAACAATTAAAAAAAAATATTTTTGAATATATATACACTTCAAAAAAATGCAGCAAAAATCGACTTTTTCCGTCACAATGGCTTTCTTCCTTTTATATATATTTAGATCAATATAAAGTTAACAAAATCTTTTTAAAACTAAACTATCAACTTGGAAAGTAATTTTTTAACTTTTGTTATTAACTAAATAAAAACCATTATTTTTTTGTACTTTTTCTGTTCTCATGTTGTTGGTTACCAAGTAAAAAAAAATTAAAGTTAGAAAATCTCTTATAATTTGTTCATTGTCTTATAAAATTTATATCATAAAAAAAATCTCAATGAAAATTATTTATTTTCTCACGAAGAACACGATTCTAAAAAAAACGTAGATCACATCTATATCACATTCAGATTTCACCACAAATAATTTTGATAGTGCCATCTGATGTTCCTCTATAAACACTTCAACTTTTATTTGAAACATTTTTACCTATGACTTCAAAGTTCTGAGTTTGAGTGGTTTGTTTAAAATGATCCACCATAAATATATATGCTCTCAAAATAATTGAAGATGCTAGATGTAACCTAGTTGAACAATTTATCAATATTTAAATTTTATATTTTATGAATGCATATATTTTATTAACACATGAGAAAATTTTCCAAGGAAAATACACACATGTAAATACAGTTGCATAGTAAAATAGAAGCGATACGTACATAGAATGTATAATGCTGCTTTTGCATATACATACTCGTATGTATAAACAAATATATTCATAAATAAGTACTTTATTTGATGTTTCATACTATTTTATGACTTTTAGGTTGAAGTTATCGAACAACTAAGGTCAAAAGCCTGAGAAGAAAAATTTGAATTGGAAAATATTTTTAATAATGAACAGAATATTACCTGAAAATTTTATTAAAAATCGTCAAAATACCTGTTTACTTACTTTTTTATTTTGCAAAAAAATGTTAAGATTTTAATTTTGTTAATATTAATTTAGATATAGAATAAGTTTAACAGGTACAGATCCAAAAAATACGACAGCTCAAGAACGTTTGAATATTTGCAATTTAAAAGTTTTTTTTTAATTCATAGTAACTATAAAAAATAATAATTGTACAATCATAATCTTTAAAGTTTTCTCATTACATTTTATTGTTTATTGTGTAACTACTATATCCAGAAAATACAACCACTAAAGGGTTGAGTATGCAAATCCAACCTAAGAAATTTGCAACGAACTTTGTACAACTACAATCAATATTTATCACGACTTCTTATTTTAGGAAACAGCCAGCCTACGTTAGAAACTTTATCAGCAATGTCACCAGACACACGAACGCACACACAAACATACAAATACACACACACCTCCATGAGATAGTTAATCTCAATTGGCCGCATAAATCTCTAGTTTAATTGAGAATGTCACTTTGGGTGAAGCAATATCCATAATGAGCATTCCAAGCGGTCTGGAAGGTACTTGCAATGACCATAATCGCACTGCCTTATCGTCTGTTAAGATATATATCGATTATTGAGGTTAGAATCGGTTTTAAAATGCCTACAATTAAGCGATTGATTTTTGTTTAACTCTTTGGGATGCAGAATAATACTGTTTTAACGCTATTTTTTATACACTTACTAAGGTACTGGTACCAATATTGGATATGACTTATTTTTTTAATTAAAAATACTGAATTAGAAATATTTATTGATATTTGATTACTGAATATTAATCTATATACATTTAGCTGTCTTACAGCGTGATTTGATGATAATCGGCCAATAGGTGTCAAAATGGTGGGCATTTAAACTAAGGCTATAATTTAAAAAACAAACTATATTTACGGACTTTGATAATTAAATTGATTTAATAAAGAGTTACTTGTTTTATTAGTAACATGTGTTCATATATAAATAATTTTTATTATAATAAAGAAGCCCGTCAATCTCAAAAACAGTAAACCTTGCTCTTATAGCGGCCATAGCTGGTGCCAATACCTTATTTAATTTCTGTGCGTTCTTTAGCCTTGGAAAAATTCTTTAACAAATTACATAATATGATATATACTGCTTAATAGATATGGTACATGAGAATCCTTCAATAGAAAAGTTAAAAATCATTAGAATGGGTAATTTTGTAATTTGCTCTGTTTAACACTAAACAAGTGTTTATAGTTACATAAGATCCTGCCAGATTCATCCCAAAATGTAATTTACAATAATTTAATAATAAATATCTACATAATGATGTGTGTATTAAAAATGGTTTAACCAAAAATTATTTACTTCATAATCAGATTTTGAGCTTATAAAACCCAGTGGATATTATGTGTAATACGTATACCTATGGATATTTTATATACATATGTATGATATTAGTACAAATGATAGTTTCAATATTTGTGCAACTAAAACAATAACATGATGGTATTAATAAACAGTATATTATTTAATAATTAAATTACCATTAATATTCAAAATAAAAATATGTAACATTTGGTTACATCTAGTAAATGTTATTTAATAATTAAATAATTAGTTTTATTTATGATATTTTTCAAAATCTATATACTTACAATATACATATAATAACCGAGCCGAAACCCAGGATCTAGAAAAGTGTAATTTCAGGAGTATTTTTTTTTCTGACGTAAGCATCTACTGAGAAAGGATTTTTGGAAATTCGACCTACGGAGTTTGTATGGTAAAACATATTTTTTGGTCTGATTAACTTGAAGCATAAAATAAATACTCTACAATACAAATAATAAAACATTTATTTCAGCATTTCCCAAAATACAAACACCGAATGGTTGCAAAAGAATGTAAAAAATTTTTAAACTTTGGTAAGTATATTTATTTACCTACATAACTGTTTATAATATTAAGGTAAATTCAGATAAAATAATATTCAAAAAAATAAAAAATTCGACATTCAACCCCTAATCGCGTTGAATCAGTCGCATCAACAACATATTATTATGTATATGTCATTCGTATACTTCACGAAGCAAATACTTATGAGATATAAAACATTCCTAGAAAATCGATTGGTACATAAATAAAGTAGGCCATGTATCTATATATTGAGCAATTTATTTTGTTTTCTGAAAAATATATAGCATCGATAATCATTTGAAGTGGTTAGTTTCAAATATTTACTAATCTACCTTGGAGTTTTTTACAAAAATATAGATATTGAATGTTGCCACCTTCACATTTGATCAAATATGATTTTTAAGTAATAAATAATTGGTTAAAATAACACGAGTATATGATCGTAATCAAATAAAAAAATAATTAAAAGTTATAAAATTAAAGCAAATTTAATTATACAATTATTTTATTTTATTTTAATAAAATTAATGAAAAATTATATTATACAATAATAACGAAAGCAAATATTACTGCGCAAAACATAATTTTAATGCTCAAAACGAAAAATGTTATTGCTCAAAAAAAATTATTTTAATGTCACATTTTATGTTTAGCAGAATGCTCAGAATTCAAAATTTTATTGCTCAAAGTATATAAAATATTGCGCGCTTAAATACTACTCATTGTAAAATTGTCAAATAATAGAGATAATTTATTTAGCCAATTACAATTAAGTTGTTAAAGAATCGAATGATAAAGAAATGCAAATTTTTAAATTTCTATCAACGAAATAATTATGATGATTAGTCAAATGATCAAATATTCCATGAGCAAAAATGTTTTAACCACGTGATTATTTTTGGTGTATGCATAACTGAAATCATACAAAACGATATTTATTTGTATTTGCGTTATTAGTAATGTTATAATTTTGTAAATAGAATAAAAAAACATTCTTTTGAAAATTTCATTAACACCAAAACCAAGAAAACATATTTTTGTTTACTGAATTAGTTATATTAACGTTTGACCGATCTTAACCCTTACGAATGCAAATATTTTTTTATATCTGCCAATACGTAGTACCTACCTACATATAATTTCTTCACTCGGCGTCAAACTAACCTTTTTATTTTGACCTCTCTCATGAAATACATTAACTCTTTTATTAGTAGAGATCGTTTTATGAGTTTCGTATTAAAAATACTCCAAATTTCAACTAAGTTCATATTTTAAGGACCCTTGATCCGATACTTTTATCTTTATGGTGTCTGTCGATCTGTCTTTCAACACTATGTGAAATACAATTATAATAGATGTGCACATATATTATTGGAAAACATCACAAAACCGGAAACGGATGTTGACTCTCGTAAATATATGTAGTTTTTTTTTAAAGGGTGCACAGAAAATATTATTAAAATGTTTGTAATAAAATGTAATTTCTCTAAATATATAGAGAATTATTATAATCAAAAAAAAGTTATAATCATTTTTTCAGTATAACGATATATTAATTTTAGTATATTATCTAAAAATTCCTCATATATGATACCTTTTTACACTATACATTTACACATATGTATGCATATATATCGTACATATATGTACATTATTATATTTAATAATAATAATTAAAGCATTCTTCCTAATTGACAAAAAACAATGTTTCATAATCGAAACAAAGGGTCATATCAAATACGATTATGTGCTTTGCAAATTATCAAACCTAAATTTCTTTGTAAGACAGTGTTAATATTACAAACAAATAATTTTTATTAACACATTTTTCACTCGAATATATTTGTCTACATGTGATTCATTTTATTACGTCCTTTGTAATAAATACATTATGTTATATTGTTGTTTTGTGCATTGCAAATTATGATTTTATGTACATTCTTAACTGCCTTAATATATGATACATAAGACATATTTATGTATGTTCAATCATTTTTGATAATAATAATAAAACAACATGCTAGGTATGACTTCTTCAATCATATGTATTTTCAATGGTGGAACTAAAGAGGAGTTAGGAGGTCATTTTAACATCCTGATTATGAAATAAGTTCTGAAATTAAATATATCGCTACTTTTTGTGGAAAATCTTGCTGATACAAAATCTTAGGTCTGTCAAAAGCATTTATACAAATGTTTGTTTGTTTTAATAAATTTAAACAAAGAATTTAAAACAATATCCTTATTTAAATTTGTGAATTTGTTTGCTTCTTAGTTAACACTTATCTCAGAAAATACTAAACCGATTTTGACGAAATTTTCACCAATTTACAAAAAACATAGGATATGTAACAATAAGAGTGAGATAAATCTCTATATATAAATATGAATGTTCGTTTGTATGAGACTTATAGACTCGGGAATTACTGAACCGATTTCAATGCGGTTTTCACCAATAGTTAAATCATTTTTCTGTGCAGTATCGTGGCGATTAATATTTTATGAAAAAGTTAAAATATCGAAATTGATTATGATTGTTGCTAACTTATTTATTTTTATTTTATTTTTTATTTTCATATAAATTCTAAGACGGAACCTAGTGTTTCCTGGTAATTTGAAAATATAATTTTACACGATTTTGTCAGTAACTACTGAACAGATTTTATTCTGCTTTTCACTAATGGATAGGTCAAGTTTAGGTATATAATTTGTGGATATTTTGTGTAAATTAGTTGGAGAACCGTATGTTGTGTCACTATGATTTTGTGGACATTAACCTGGGTAACACCGAGTCCAATGCGCTAGTAGTAAATAAAAATGTAACGAAAGCCAGAGAAAATATTCATTCAGAATTGTCAAAAAAATATTATTTTATTTTTTCGCCTCCTTCCGGGCAATTTTAATAATCCTTAAACCTAGTAATGACATTTCGACATCCATCACCCTAGATATGACAGCTAGTATTATTATAATCTCATAAAAAGATATGTACCTCAACTATACTTTATACAAGCCATTTTACAGCTAGAAAACTAATAAACAACTGATAATAAAGAGATTGATTATGAACAGTACAAGTAGCTGATATAAAATATTTTACGTAGGTAAATAAAATTAAATACATATATAGATATGATGATTGTCTCCAGATTTAACTAACTAGGATAACAAATGATAGAAATCACATTGTATGACAATGTCATTGTAAACAAACCAAGGATTTAGGTCAATAGTATTGCATGTTAACTATTTTGTTAATATCTCAATTTACAGTGGCACTTGACATTACATTGGATTCATCCGTATACAACGTTTATATGCAACTATAATGCAGAATGCATCAGATGCATACATGCATTGTGCATGTTTGAAACCAGTGCCGGGTTTTGAAAAAAAAACTGTTCGAGGTAGACAGTTTTTGATACGTTACATTTACATATTTTCACATTAAATTGAAACTCTTAATTTTTAGTTACAATTAGTAGTAAAAGTCAATGGTACTCATATCACCCAATTGTCGAATACTTTGTGTACCTGCACACAAAATATAAAAATAAGAAAATGTTATTTTAAGGTCATAAACCTAACTTAACATGAGAGTTTTGATATTTTTTTAGAATTTTCGTCTGTCTGACTGTTTGTTTGTTCTGAGTAAACTCAAAAACTATACTGAACCGATTTTGATGGGGCTAATTTGCACACACGCTGATTAAGAAAGTTTACAGAGGTTCATGGGTAATTTTCCGTTAAATGTTTGTTTCTTGTTGCATAAAATCTTTTCATCGAAGCATGGGGGCCCCGAACGAGGAGGGTATTTTTTTACGAAATCGCGGATAAAAAAAATTTTTGAGTCACTTAATTTGTTTCAACACGGAGAAAAATTTTCCAAAAACAAAAACCTTAAAAATTAGATATATAATTAATTGTTTAATGGATTTTTTTAATGGGAATCATGTATTCTACTAAAATAAAATACTGCTTTTAATCCCCTACTGGCGCCATTTTTGAGTTAAAAAAAATGGCAAAATTCTACTGATTGAGATTTACATTTTGATACCCCACACGTCTTGGTATACAATTTTTTTTTATAGCAAAAAAAATTTTTTAAAAAAGTCAAATTCTACAAGTTTGGTTATACATTTTGACGTGCCATATGCCTTGGTATAAAAAAAATATTTTTTTACATAGCTTTAGCTCATTAACGCCCACCTGAAAAATTATTTTTTGAATAAAGTACATCTTTTACTAGAGGGTATTATTTTACATGTTCAGTAAAAATTTCAAGTTTCTAGCTTATATAGTTTACGAGATATTTTGCTTTGATTGAAAAGGACGGACGGACGACAAAGTAAGATTAATAGGGTTTCTTCAGAACCCTAAAAAAGGATCAGACTATAAGAGTTCATTAACCGTATCGACCAAAGTATTTATCTTTTTTGATCTATAAAAATTCGTTGTTAATTTACATATATTACACTTATCAACAATGTTATTTTATCAGAACAATAACAATTGTATTTAATTAATTATTATCAAAATAATAATAGATACCATTAATTTTAACCTATTATTTGCATTACGACTAAAATATAACTAAATATTATCGTAACCTATATTCATTTTTTTAATATTTTATCAATTAAATTAATCGATAAAAACATTATTTCGAGTGGAATATATTTATTCTTTATTACCTAGCAATTAAGTAAAACAATACATGTATCTCTAACTGGATATATTCTGAAATATGTAGATCAAACCCAAAAATATAGTACTGATTGTTAATTATCTTTAGATATTCATATAACTATAGCATGCTTTAGAGTTTAGAGAACTTATTTTGTATTATGTACATATTATAATACATACTTATATAAATCACAATAGGTATGTCTGATGGATAAAAAAACATCTCATGTTTGTCGACTTACTAATCTGAAATTATAAATTACAGAAACTATATATGAAATTGTTTAGTTACACAGTTGAAGCATTTTATCAACTAAACGAAAACTTCGATTTAATTTTGAATAAATTTATATAAATGATCATCATTTTTCAGATATATTTAAATAAATAAAAATGTACACTGAAAATATTGGAGCTTATCACCCAAAAAATGACCTAATGGTCCATAAAATGTATTCTTTTTTTTCAAATATCTCCAAAAATTTTATAAACAAATTAAAGATCATCAAATTCTACACAACCTAAAACCCGCCGGGATGTTTTTGTGTAAATTTTCATGATCTTTAATTTGTCTGCAGAATTTTTTTACGTATTTATAAAACTTATTGCAAAATCACAGTTTTTAGAACTATTAGGCCCTTTTGGGAGATAAGCTGCCCTCTTTTCAGTATAAACTTCTATTTTATTTTAATGTACACTAATAAACCTATTTAATTCCAAAAAATCGTATGAATTGTTTTGAATTTTTTTATCTTTTTGTATTTGTAAAAAATCTATTTCAAACCGTATCACAATGTCATATGACAGTAATCATATATTTATTTTATACATTTCATGTATCTCCAATAATATCAATAATTATTTGTGTAAACAGACTAGCTCTACCTGCAAATGAGGTCAATATTGTGACCAATGTAACAATACTATTGTGTTTTTAGTAATTTACACCTAAATAATTATATATGGTGATTATTTACTCTAGGAAAATATCAATCATATGTCGGTCAATCTGAATGATTACTTTGAAAATATTATTGAATATTATATTTAAAATTTTTTTAATATTTATTAATTACCAATTTTTTTACTGTTTTATTGTGATATACTTGAATGATAGAAATAGACCAGGTCGATAAATAAAGTCTCTTGTTTGACGATATAGTAATCTGGCACTATAAATAAAAAAAATAAAAACAAATTATAACTTCATAAAAAAATTATAACTTCCGTTACATAATTTAATTATGTATTAATATTATTATAATAATATTAATATATTAGTTACAATTCGTTAAGTAAAATATATACCTAGTATATAAAACATTGCTACATATCTCCCAGAGCAAGTGAATTAATTTAATATGTCAATGTTAATATTGCTGTTATTTGAAACCATGAGATTATAAGATTGGCTTTCCAAACTTTATTCTTTTTAAATTAAATATAAAACATTAGTTTACAAAAAATTCGGGCAAGACATACACGAGTATATGCCATAAGGGTTCCGAAGTACGTAATACGTGGACTGTTTGGAGCCACTTACAGGCACCATTTTTGAGTTAGAAAAAAAAACATAGACATAACCTACCAATTGATATGTACATTTCGACACCCCACATTCCTAGATATGATGGACGGACGGACGACACAGTGAGATTAAGAGGGTTTCTTCTGAACCCTAAAAACAATGCTTTTACTACACTGTAAAGGTTTACTGTAAATTTGAATATTTACAGAAATAGAAGAAATTAATTATAACTGTATTAAATGATTCGTCAAAATGATTCAAAGATTAAGACTACTTAACAATAATTTTTAGATCATTCAGGCAGGATTGTATTTCATGTTGACTTTCTTGATATATCTCAAAATAAAATATTCTTATGTATAAAGAGCTGCGTAACAAAACCGAATTAATCCATTTTAAGCCGTAATGATTTTTTTTTCGATTCGATTCGGCATTTACAACCATCACGGATCAAATATTGCTAAAACCTCTTTAAAAACATGTCGCGGAACAAAAGCTAACAAATCCACTATAAAAAGATTTTAAAAAGTTTTAATTTGCAAAAATGAATTTATCCGGTTTGTTTGTTTATATTAAATTATGTACATACTTCCAAGAATCTATTCTACCTATAATCTGTTGTCAGTAAATAATAAATGGAAACACTGTAAGTAAATCACTATATTGCAAATTACCACCTCTGCTTCTATTGTTCCTATACAGAAAACTTACTATTAAGTTTGATGTAAACATGGATTCTAGACAGTTTACACTTGTAGGTAGGTACATACTGATTTTAAAGTCATTTACTATATTGATATAATATTTCGACGGTATCATTCAAATGCAAATCGAATAACTACACAAAAATATTTATTATAAAGAAACCTTATAATACATATATCGACCTATTAGCTCTTTATGTACAATGTAAATATTTAAACTATTCATCGTTTCATAGGAAATATAACCCATTTTGATAGTTTTTTTTATTATTTTTTGGGACAAATACAATCAATACGATTTTGATGGAACTTTCAATTTAGCCTAAAAGCTTCTTTAAGGCTATACTAGTTATGATGTTTATATAATTAAATTGTAAAATTGGCTAGTTAAAAGTCAATCACGATTTTAAGAAAATATATATAATTAATATTTTCTAATAAAATTACGTATTAATGTAAAAAATTTAAAAGAATAAGCATTGCACTTATGATATAATTAAAACATCATCTTTGTTACTGTGTTGAGTGAAGTTATGCCTATTTTTAGAGCAGTTAGTCGCGCGGTTACTTCTCCAATAAATTATACTTTATTTTAACTCTCAACAATGCTAGTATAATTAAATAAATGAATGTACATTTATCATAAAATAAATATTCTGCACAACTCAAAAATAATTGATACAGGAAATTGAATATGGATGATACTTTAATCGATAATACATTTATATTGTTCAAAGGTTTTAACAAATACACACTTACTTGTTTATAAAAATACAAATATACGTATACATTTTTGAATGTAACTACGTATTTATGACATTATCTTTGAATTAATTAGATTCTATCAATTTTAGAATACTTGACTACGTATATTAAATATTATCTGTTCTTGATTTAAATTACCTATATAAGTATATAAATCAAGACACATCCTTTAAGTTTAGACTTTTTTTGGGTGGATCAGTGCAGTTATTACTTATTACTAAAGATGGTTATTAGTTACCAGAAAAATGAAAGAAAAAGAAGTCGTATTAGAACGTCTTCATATGACAGGTATAGATAACATGTTATATTTTAAAATTTTTATCTAGTTTTGATTAAAAGTAGATATCTTTAAAATTTTTCTAGACAAGATAAATTAGTTTTTGTCTATACATTATTTTTAGTTTTGATTAATAAATTTTCTATACAATGAAAAATTTAATCTATCTGTGTTAAACAAAAAATTGTTGTCAGTTCCATAACCTACATTACAAATTGGATAGTAATTCTTAGATAAAATACTTATAATTAGTTTACATTAATATTCAGATCGTAAAAAAGCCTAACAAAATAATTATATAAGAAAGTCCTTTTTGCAATTTAATCTCTAAAAAAATGTTCATTTTTGTTACTTAGGTATTAAAAATTAAAAATATTTTTTTATCATATTATTATTGTATGTTCGTATCAATATAGCATACTTCAATATCTAAAAAAAACACTCACTACTACAAGTGTTGGTAGATATACTAGCGATTTCAAAAGCGTAATTACATATTTACTATAGGTACTTATTATGAATACACTCAAAGACGGAATAATAGCAACTCTTTATTTATTAATGTATGTAAAAGAACTTAATCATTAATAAAATATGTCAAGCATTTCCATAACATTAAAATAACAACCAAACGATTAAAAAATATTTATTTAAGGAAAGATATAGGACTCATTACACGTTACCTAACATAGAAGCCAATGTTCTTCGCAAAAATGTGCTTCGTAAAGTCTGCAACATATCTTTCGTATCTTAAAATAAATATCAATGTTTTACATAATATATTGTTTTTAAAAATATTTCAGTGAAAATGTATCAAGAGATCAAATTTAATTATAATTTTTAAGTATATTATATCTACATATTGTACATTTTCAACCAACGTCTATGGGAAAATTTTGACATTAAAGGGAAAATGCCGACCATGAAGTTTTAGTAACAGTTTCGTAAAATAAACTAGGTGGCCTTAATAATACATACATGAACTTTCCTGATCTAAGGGTATCTACTATTATAACATTATTTAATATTTTTATCGAAAATTAAAATAAATAAATTGACCTTTATTAATACATACTTACATAATATATAAATTTTCATGCCGATTAGGTACATAGAAGAAAACAATATAATAACATAATGACATTGTCATAAAAAATAATTAGGCATCTCCTATATATTCTTTTACTAAACAATAATAAATTATGCATATTATTATGTGTTTAAATGATTGGTATTTTCTATTTTATGCTAAAGAATATTACCTTATTAACTATTTTGTATAAATTTATTTAAATTTATAATTGCTCTATTGTGTTTTAATATATAATATATTTTTATGATTATATTTCGTAATAATAACAAGTATGCCGCGTTAGATCCTTTTGAATTAATATGATATTTAAAGGAGATAGGATTGTGGCTGTTAAAAGTCAAAATATCAGAGCTAATAATATTAATAATTTAATATTTAAATAACTTTAAATTATTTTTTTTACTTAAATTCAATAATCTGTATAGATACTGCATTTACCTAAGATGTTAAATACAGTAAAATCATTTTTAACTTATTTACTTACAGTAGTTCATAATTTTTCATTGTACTTAACAACAATTCACCTGTAAAATAAATAAATCTATTTCTTTACCTTTATATAATTCTTATATATGTTTTAATAAGATTTTTTTAATTCGATAGTTCAATTAGAACATACTGGTATAACAATTTAGAGCAATTAAAACAACCCACCGATGAACATCGCGGAATTTCATGTATGTACTAAACATACGATGTTTGTAACCACGTAGCGTCGATGCGGTTAAACTTACTAGGGTAGTTATAACAAACTTTCTTATAGAAAATATAAATTTGTACAAAATCATCTTGTCTACTCGTAACTCGAGTAGTTTTCACGAAAAAAAGAATAATTGCCCAATTTTTGTTGACAATGATTCCCATTAAAAACTTCCACAGCAATGGCAGTTATAAACAGAGTACCTTTATCTCTTACCTATCGATTTTGATTTGTTTAAAAAAATATATTTTAAAATATTAATATTAAAATCGACATACTAAATTAGCCCCTATACTACAAATATTAGTGATTTTGATTCACATACACTGCCCCTACATCTGCTAAAAAAAACCTAATGTCCGGTATTATAAAGGAGCTAGCAAAATTTGCTAGCTAGCAAGCACTTTCAAATGGAGTATTAATTCTGTACTAATATCTATAGATTAGCTATGGAATTTAGAGTAGTGACACTTCAACTAATGTCCGGTATCATAAAGGACCTAACAAATTTGTTAGCTAACAAACGCTTTCAACTGAGATATCAAACTTATATGACAGTTCTTTTGGAGTTTGTTGATGACTTTGACAAGTTTCGCGCACGCGTTGTAGGTAAATACAAACGGTATTAAAACAGTGGTGATGTTATGAAAATTATTTTGTACGGTCAAAGATGCCAACTGTGTTACAATTAGTTGAAGTGGCACTGCTCTAAATTCCATAACTAATCCATAGATACTAGTACAGAATTAATACCCCATTTGAATGTAATTGCTAGCTAACAAATTTTGTTAGGTCTTTTATAATACCGGGCATAATTGTAACACAGTTGGCATCTTTCACCGTACAAAATAATTTTCATAATATCACCACTGTTTTAATACCATTGGTATTTACCTACAACGCGTGCGCGAAACTTGTCAAAGTCTTCAACAAACTCCAAAAGAACTGTCATATAAGTTTGATATCTCATTTGAAAGTGCTTGCTAGCTCCTTTATAATATCGGACATAAGACATTTTTTTAACGACGACCAAAAAAATGCTTTTTGACTCGCCGCGCTGGGGTTCCAGGCCTAAGTTCTTTCAGCCTCCTCTTTATGTACTTATAGGGCTATACATTATTAAACAATTCATCAGAAAGATTAGAAATTTTAAAAATAAAAACTTGGCAAATTACACAACGCTGTAAAGCCACCGCGTCAAAGTCAGATCGTGTGAAATATGTAAAAAGTGACAATTTAGATTTAAATTAAAATAATTATTTAAATAATTTTATTTAAAATAAATAAAATAACAAAAAGGGTCTTCATTTATATGTCAGGGTTTACAAAAACTCAAATCTGGTCACCTTATCTCCAAAATATTTGCGGCCAGTATACAGACTTCGCGATCATACTATATACGGTTATATTTTCACGTATAAGAGGTCCGCACTAATCCCAAAGCCCGTATAGTTTGTTATCAGTGTTAAAAGCGATTGTTTTAAACGTCACTAACGTTAACACTTTCAGTCAGTTATGGACATGTTTTTCTTGTACATGTGTCAGTGACAACTGTGTATGTGTGAAATAATTTATCTCAACACCGTTTTTGTAATTGTTGTTATGGTGTGAACTGGTATGCAAAGACATCTTTATCCAGTTTAATTAAAAATACGTGAGTAACTTATTGATTAACGTAGCCAATTGTTTTGTTTCATATATTTTTTATTGTTGACAAGGCGCGAAGTTTGTTTTTATTTTGCATTAATTATTGTGTATATAATTAATATTATTGTGTGTAGATTTTGTTTTAAATAATTTTTTAAACTGATGTGTGAAAATATAATAAAAAATACAATAATTTTTAATTGGGTATACAGTCTAATATTTTTATTTAACTAATGAATTTGTTATTTTTGTGTTTTTAATCCGTTAATTATAATAAAAGTAACTAATTATAATATAATTTTTTTTAAATTGGTACAGTTCAAATTTATTATTTTTTTAAAATCATGATAAGTATTTGTTATTTCGTAAGTCAGTGTTTCCCGAAGTGAAGTAAGTACTTCTCTGGTACGTATAATTACCTATACAAATTATGAATTGCTCTAATACCTAACAACACATTATAAAACAAATAACAAATATATAATGTATTTTATTCATTATTGAATAAAAATCACAGTTGCCATGAAAAACTAAAATAATATTTATTAACAATCACTCGAGTGCAATATTAAATTCAAATCAAGTAAGCTTTGGAAAAAAGAAAGTTTGATTCCTGAAATTTTTATATTTGAGAAGTTGAATTTCAAAACTCGTTCGTTCTATTTTGAAAAATAATCGAGATGCAGTGGATTATGAAAGAATTTTTGCCATTCTTTCATATTGTAATGTTAGTTTTTAGCAAAACTCGCTCAAGAGTTTTTCTTTTACAATATGAAAGAATGCCAAAAATTCTTTCAAAATCCTCTGCATCTCGATTATTTTTTTAAAATGGAACGAATGAGTTTCGGACCTCACCTTCTTATTTATTAAAATTCGTTGTATAGTACACCTAATTCTGTTTTTACACGGTAGATACGTTCCAGAAAAAACCGTGTAAAAAAAAACCGTGTAAAAAAAGACATGAAGTACATAAATTTTGTTTGGTCGCCAGATGGCGTTTATTTAAGCTACGATTTGTTTTTATACTTGTTCTTTAAAATTTAAATCAAATGGCTTTTTATAATCGTGCTAAATCGAATCAAATCGTGTAAAAACGGAAATTTTTTTTTTTTTCTAGACCGTGTTAAATCAAAACCGTGTAAAAAAAGACCGTGTAAAAACAGAATTGGGTGTATTTAAATTTTATAATAATTATAATATCAATAAAAATAAATAGGTACTATTATTTATTATTTGTACAGAATAAAAACTACATATTTTTAAAATAAAGTTCAAATTTATTATTTTCATGATTAGTATTTGATATTTCGTAAGTATATACTATTATACTAATTATGGGTGAAATATTTCACCCGCATAATTATACAAATTATTAGTTACTCTAAAACCTTCTCCATCACCCCATTTATTTTTGTCAAATGTGGAGCACTGTTAATTAAATAGCAATGCCAAAAACAAAATTATTTTAATAGTAATTACAATGATACTATAATATAAATTAGTTAGAAATTTTTAATTATCAAAATAATAATTAATATTTCAGTTTAATGTTTAGGGACCATTCAATTAATATGAATTTTTCAGTGCATAATTGAAAATATGTCATGCTCTTGCAAATATTTAATCAACATTGTTATACAATTCAATTTTGAAAATAATTTATATTAATTGGTTTTAATAATAAAATATTATATCTAATAGTTACTGTTTAAAAGAAATGAATACATATTTACAGTGTATAAAATATATTTTTTAAATTATCGATATCAAGAACCACGTGGCTTCATGTTCCAATTAATATTGACATTTATTTTTATAATTAATTAGTCTGCCTCTAAAAGATGTATAGGAACTCTTTATAAAAAAGATAACAGGGAATTTATAAATCACCTTCCAATCGATAAGCAATGTACATACATTATTAAAATTTTTAAAGACGAAGAGTCAACTTATTTCTGATAAAATATTAACCCATATTAATTTACCGCTACGCAAACGCATACATTGACAGTTATTTCTTTTATAAATTATAAAAAAAATACATTTCTCTACCAGCGTTTCTTCGCACACAGTGAAGGATTTAGGTATTTTTTAATTCTTCGTTGTAATCAAAACGAAAGTTAAAATAGTTAGTTTTTTATACCAAAAAGCCAATTCTTATGTACATATTTAGTGCATAAATTAACGATATTCACTAAAATATTTAGAAATAACGTGTTTGAGGTAAGATGATTCATCGTTGCTTGAATACAGTCTGAAATTATTTTTAAAAATCAAAAACTACAAATAGTCTAAGGCCGATATTACACTATCAAATAAATATGATCAAATTTCTTTGATCAAAGAAAGAAGACAATGCAATGTTTCTATGATCACAGGTACCGACAGTCTTCTATATTTGATCATATTTTTAGACGAAAAAATATTTAAATTTTTGAAAAAAAAATACTGTCTTACTTACTTTATGATAAAATATTTATTTTATCATAAAATTGTGAATGTTAGTGTCAAATAATAAAACAATAAAAAAAAGGGTCGATAGTTATCATTTTCCAATTCAATGTTTTATGATAATTATGATTTGGATTAAACTAAAATTTAATCTAAATCAAGTAGTTTATTGTAATGCAATGTTTGAAGATAAAACAGATATAGGTAGCATTCTTTTGATATGTTTACTTATCTTAAATATAAAGAGGTATTTAATTTTGATAAAATTTTCATTTATAAAAGTATTAAAATACCTTAGATACTATTTATTAATTATGTACCTACATATAAAGCCTACAGACTTTTACATATTTTGTATTGATTTAAATGTTAAATCTTTAAAAAAATTTGTAATTGAAAGTATAGGTACCGCGACACCGAAATAGTAAGATAGTCTGTATATAGGCTCTATATGTAGGTATATTCTATTTAAATATATATATCTCGTAGCATCAAAATTTTGATAACAATTGTATGTTTTGTATGTTGATTTGCCTATTTGTTAAGTGATTTATGACAGACCCGTAATAAGGAAAATATACAATTGATATTAATAAGATAGATAACCAAAGGTAGTGATATTGATACAATTGAACAAAAAATGTATATTGAATTATAACAAACAACAGACAACAACTATGGTTATTTACTTATCATTTGGTATTTGATATATTGGATTATTAGGTCAAAAAAACGCAGGCGAAGCCACAAGAAATTAAAATATAGGAGGCAGCGAATAAAACAGTAACCTAAGATATATGTATATTAATTTAAATAAACGATTTCACATTCAATGAAATGACTAATCACTCATTCATTTGAATCATAACATACGTTGCCTAGTTCTCCGTCGGAAAAAAAATAAAAAAATGCAGTTTTATATTTCTTATACATATATTTTACAAATTTTTATCAATTTCAAAAAAAAATTTCATATCATTGTAAAATACCATTATTATTATCATTTTATAATATGGTTTATTATATTTTTATGTGGTAATATTTATTCTACCTACATACTTACCTTTACAAATTTCCTATACAAAGTTATTACGAATGCATATTTCAATATTAATATACAATGACAATTTTTAATTTAATATAAATCACATGTATGTCATAAATATAGTTTTTTTTTATTAATAAACCTTCACTTATTTTACATTAATAAAGTTATTTTTAAATTAATTATATTTTTTCATTTTTATAATAGATATAATATAAAATCAACTTCAAAATATTGGCTTTACATTATTATAATTTATTTATTTTAAACTTTCACGCTGTTCCTTAAAAATAAAAAATAAAATAAATGCTATTTAACATTAAAATAGTAAAATATGTTAAGATTTTTATTAAAAAGAATTAGTTCAGCTAATATATATCATATATAAGTACCTTTTTATCTCCATTATTTTGCCTTCAATCAATTATATTTACATTACTAATTAATACGTCTATCATACTCTTTGTAACGTTCAAGTCATTGGCGTTCATAATAACAAAATAAAGACAATATAATAATATAATAATAAACATATATTAATTATCAAAAATAGACTGGTAAACATATCACCCTTTTGCATTGAGCAGTCGGGTAAATAAGGATAAACGAATATTTTGCACGCTCAATTCTTTGTAGTAAATATAAATTAATTCTCATTCGTAGTGAATGATACCGTATATGATTCGTCAATCCATATAATATGTATTTTATTAGATATAAATTATTATGTTCAATATTCATTAACACGTAGATACATACATAAATACATATAGTGGGTATTCCACGCTACTTCAAATTACTGAAAAATTATGTATTTAGTTCAGAAAATTTTAGATGGAAATGAATCATTAAAAAATACAAAAAATTGGATTTCGCCAAAATTTATTTTATATATTATTATTTCGTTATTATTCTTTGAAACCTATAAAATGAATGTTATTTAATTTTATTTAACTATCTTATAGCGTGTTTGGACCAAAAAAAAAACCAGCAGTATGATGTTTTTTCGACAAAATAACAACAAAATCTATATAATAATATAACTCAAATTTTAGAGTACATTTGAACTTATAAAGTAAATCGACATAAATTTTTGGATATTAAACCGTCTCTTTAAAAAAACCATTGATAATTATCTTTTATCTTGTTTGCATATTAAGTCGACCGACTTATGTATCATTAAATATAAAATATCAATATGATTATTTATAATTTAAACCTCTTACTTAAGAAAATTATGTAGAAGCTCAACCGTCATTATTGATAATACAATAATCTCTAAAAATAAATGCGTATGTATACATGTTTTACCTACGATAATACATACATATATTATAACAATTGTATTTATCCATTACTGAAAAACAAACAAGAACTTCAAATATTTTCCATTTCATTAATGTGATTGGTGATAAAATATTAGATACTTTGATAATAAAAGAATTAGACCGTAATACGTATGTACATATAAGTATTATTTTTTTCTAAAATTTTAAGTGGAGTTTTAATTAATACCTACGCAATTGGTTCGATAAGATTTAACAAAATTTCAACTGCTACATTAAAAGATTTTATATACAATATTATCTATGTAATTCAGGTATTACTTTATCAATTTTGTTAAAAACACAATGTTGCTGTTTTGTCTTTCTGGTCTAAACAAGGTATAAGATGTAACACTGTTTTCAAAAGATTTTTGTAAATAAGATCCCAAAATTTAATTTTTCCCTTAACGCACCACTAGTCAGTATCTTGAAAAAGATATTCATTCTTTTGTTCTCTTCATTCAACGGTAATGCAATATTTTTTTCGCCACATATTGAAAAAAAATGTATGGTGCGACTGAATAACCCCCCCCCCCCCCCTCCTGGTTACGCCAGTGTATATGTATTTATAAATCTCTATGCCTGAAAAGTTTTCTTTAATATGAATTTGTAAACTCAAAAACTACTAAACCGATTTGTATACAACTTTCGCTATCATAATGTTTAAGACCCTAGAATTATTTTAGGGCTAGGTATCATCACATTGCTCTATGAAAGGGCTGAGAACCGAATTAAGTGAGATTTTCATTACCAAATGCTAGTGCAAAGTGAAAAATGACCTTAAGAAGAAAAAACATTTCATATTACTATTATTATTATTATTATTATTATAATCAGAACTGATTAGTACTGTGTGTAATACAAGTACTTATATATAATTGTATAATCTATGTAAACAGCAGAACATGTGTCTTCTACTTCAATTATTTTTGTAATAAATTATCAACAAATCAAACAAGTACGCGACAGGGTTTTTACTTGGATTTATAGCATTCACAGCAGATGTAGCTTACAATTAGATTTACTACTTTGATCTATTTCCGATACAGATACTTATTATATACATATATATCTAATTTAATACAGTCTTTTTATAAAGCATATTACTATCTTAGGACTTGTTTGATACATTTCACTTTCTAGAATTTGAAATATATGTGCATTTTATAATTTTATATCATTCTATTGTAGCTATATCAATTGCTTTATGGTAAAGTATACAAAATTTTTAAATGGGGTATAGGTATATTTTTTTGTTTTAATAATTTGAGAAAGAATATAATATACCTATACCTATCTACCGTTCATCATAAATATTCAAGTATATATTTCTATTAAACAGTAATTTGTGTTAAAATTGTATGTAATTTAAATTTAACTCTATATTAGTTAACTGAAATCGATATTATAAAAGAATTTCCTCGAGAGCAAAATTTGCTTCATACTAATGCTATGTCCTAGGTATTAAATATAAATGACAACCACTCACAGATGTAGCGAATGAAATCATATATTTGATGACCTTGTTGCATGCGTGTTAAATAGAAATCAGTGACTTAAAATAAGTGCTAGCAAGTGTTCCTCATATTGTATATTATTATACATTTATTACCACTGCTCTAGAATTCAGAGCAAATTCATAACGATTTGACACCTCGTAGATAGCGTTAGCCAGAAACTAATTAGTTTTATTCTCGAGCAATTTTTTTATAATACCAGGCAAGCACTCTAGTATCCCGTACCCTATAGTTTTTCCATTTATTTACAAACAAAGATGATGCTAAGAAACCAAAAATTACAAATTTTCAAATATAAGCAATGTTGAGAATCGCTATGTCATATTTAAAAGTTCCTCTATTAGAAAACAAGTAGATACTAATTAAATAATATATGTATTATAGTTAAATTAGTTTTTTTAAGTATGCCGAGTGCTGATAATTTTCTTTTCATCTCGACATGAGTATATGCATTAAACATATTACCAATTTTTAAGATTTTTGGAAATTTAGATAAGAAACAAAATATTTTTACGATTTTTTTTAATTTGTTAAACGATGATTTTTTTAATAACAAAATGTTTGCATAATGAAATTTCTTGAATTATCAGCTTTCATTTGATACCCTTCTCACCGGGATTTAATTAAAAAAATAGTTACCTATTTGCTCCCTTCGAAAAACGCCAAAAAAATGTATATTAGATCTAATATCGGCCATTCATTTATTATAATTATGTCAGCTTTCTAGACTAAACAATTCAGTAGCTTTAAAAGGCTGATAGATAGACAAGCAGACAGTGTTGATTTCATACAAAAAAAGTCGAGAAAATATGTTTTTTATAAACTATACTTACCAAAAGTTCTTGTTAATAAATAATAAAAATATGTATTATTTTTTTTATTTTTAAAATCGTAAAAAAATTGAAATTAGTCTATATGTCTTCTGATTGGTTTATATTTAATTTAACATTAAAGCATAGATAATATTTTAATTTGCATTAAATTCGATACAAATATATTTTCTGCATTTTCAGATATTAAAATATATTGATACGAACAATCGTGTATAAACTGAAATAAAATACGGTTAAATTTGATATAATTATAATAATGCATACCTATTCAATAATATATATACCTGCATTATCTCGACCTGAATATTAAAAATTCCAAGGTCAGTTAAAGACGATAATTTAGTTATTTATTTTCAAAATAACTACACAAGTATTTGTCATACGTAAGAATTATTAGAAATATGTAATAATGTAAAAACAGTACATGAGTACATGATAAATACTAAGTTAGTGAATACTGTACGACATATATTTTTATCAATACTATTGTTAAAATATCAAATTAAAGCTGTTTGGATTTTCAGTTTTTTACCTAATAAAAATAAAAATTAGTGTGTTCACAGAGTAATTTTAAAAGTCGATTAAAATATTAAAAATTGTTTTTTTATACAACTAATTGCACTGTCAAACAATTTTTAATTAAGCCAGCATTACAGTTTGAGTTGTAAAATTACATATTTTTGTCGTACGGGAAAAGAAACAAAATATTCAGTATGCGTCACATTTTTCAAGAACGCATCCTCCGACACTAGTGGAATCTAGGTGAAAAAATATGTATAATTTTATACACATCATTCAGTAGTGTAACCAGAGGAGGCCTGCCCCTCCCATGTAAAATAGGTATATATAAACACTTTCTTTTACAATATCCCTCTTTCCTCTCATAGTCATTTTGATAACATTTTTGAAAAGTGAAAAGCAAAAAAAGCTATTGAAAATGATTGGTATTTTTTTAGAAATAAAGGACATTTTTTTTGTGCCACCCCCCCTAAAAAATCTGGTTACGCCTCTGAAATCATTTGAAATATTAAACCTTTCCCAAAAATATTCTTAACAAACTAATTTAATTTTAAAAGATTTGCCCCTTCCCCCATACAACGCTACGCTCATGTAATATCTATCAACAACATATCTTTACATTTAACAACTTTGTTATTGACAAATACATTACGGTACCTAAACTGCATCCCTACACAATTTATTATCTTATTTTAACGCATCTTTGAGCTCAAGGTGTGCAAGAATAGGCATATTTATATGGAAATCTCGGCAATAAATATATTTGCCCGATGCATTGCAAACTAGATAGCACTAACGGCACTAACAGCACTAATATAAATTCATCGTACAGTTTAACACAAAACTTCCGTCAGTGCAATCACATCGCCTTTTCCGGTGTTGTGTGGACACATTCGCTTTCATGTGCCCTTATGAATAAGTGATTTAGCCGATTGTGATTCATTTTAGTTTTGTGTACGGTCGGGGAGGGGTGGCTTATTGTTTTTGTGAAGTTTTTGTTCGTGTTTACAGTCAAATAAGATGAAATCTTGGAAAATGTAAGCTTTTGTAAAATAATTTTTAATATTTTTTTAATAATGTGGCAAATTAAGGATAATATTGTAACATATAGTAGTAGTTTTAATTAAAATGTTACACTAATTTTTAATAAATGTTTAATATGCGACTGTCCACCGGTTGGTGCGCAGTAATTAATTTTTTTGCATTCCCTCATATTTGACCAATAACACAGCTACACAAAAAAAAGTACGTAGCCAAAAATGCGACCTATATAGAATTGTAGTATTGGTCGAGCATAGTCGAAATACAAATTTTTGGAATTTTTTGCTTACCCGTTTTTTTTGAGCTTGAATTATTGTTTATCCAACTTGGAAAAATTCAACCTAAACCCAAAATTCAAGCTCGAATAAAAAAAACTGGTAAGCAGAAAATTTCAATAATTTGGATTTCGACTATGCTCGACCAATACTATAATGCTATATAGGTTGCTTTTTGGTATCCCCCCCCCCTTTTTGGAAAAATTCAACCCAAACCCAAAATACAAGCTCAAATTTAAAAAAACTGGTAAACAGAAAATTCTTTTCTCTGAAACTATTTGACGTAAAAATTTTAATTTAGCATAGAGAGTGTGGTGGTTCAATTACACTAGTCGACAAATTCCAAAAAGTTGTATAATTATAAACGTGAAGTGTAAAAAGTTGAATTTTGATTATGGGGGTTAATTTCAGGGGGTAAAATTCAAGGGTATTGTGTAGGGTGTCAAATGAAAGCTTTTTAAAGCAGGAATTCATCAATATATATGATATATTTTTTATACATATTTAAAACTTTTTCCAGAAAAACGCTTAAAAATTGCTGCCCCCTAAAGGATCACTCAGAAAAATCTGAAAAAAGTCATGAACATTGAGAATCAGATGTAGATTGAACGAAAATTATCAGGATTGAACAATTTTAGCGCAATCAATTGTTATAAACAATTTAATTGTTTATTTTCTTGCCGAACCATTAGTTTTAGAAAAAAGTTTTTCGACAGAAAATATTTCTTACGATATAAGAAACAACTTTTGTCCTTATACATTTTTCAATAATTTAAGTGGGGAGCTGATGACTGAACACTAATTGTGCAAGTATAGCTTGCACTTGACCGATTTTTTAAATTAAATTTACTTTAAATTAATGGTGAGTGTTTAACCATCTACAAAGTGGTGTAATTCTTAATTCTGAATATAAGGCGTATTTCATAATTTCCTACGTTTATTACTTCTATGACCGTTAAAAACTTACCTTTATCTAAAAATCTTAATAAGCGATATATATGGTTTTGTAATGAATTCATTTTTCGAAATTTCATAATCGGAAATAAAATATTTTTCTCTAGTTAATTCATTTCATTTTTATAATGTTGTATGAATTCTACGGCATTGTATTTTTATATTCTATTCTATTTACAGTTTCGCAATGTCAACAAGTGACAATGCAAGCGGAGACGAGCCAAGTATTCAGGTAATGCCTCCAACGCCACCCGGGCAGCTGCGGGTCAACACTGCTCCAGGAGGTGGCCACGATAACGCGGGGTTCGAGCAATCGCGACGGCGACTTAGTCTACAATCAGATCATACCGAAATTGGACCCGTACGAAAAAAAAGCATTCTACATAATAGCAATGAAAGTGTTACACATGGACATTTCGATGGTAAATCTAATTACATAGTGTTGTATTATAAAATAATACAACACAGTTATAGGCAGCCAAGAAAGTCTTAGATTTTGTTATGTAGTAACAAATTAAGTTATTGATTTTATCGGATTTACATACTTAAATTCAGAAACAATTTATAATAAAATATAAACGACTCACTTGTTTTAAAATTATTTGCAGATATTAATAGGCATATCAATGGAGACACGAGAATAAAAAAGACATCAGTCACGGATTCAATTTACTCAAAAGTATCCAAAATCACAAGATTTTCAGAAGTAGAAGAAAATGAGTAAGTGACTTTTCTAAACCATTAAAAACTAGATAACAAAAAACTTATTTTCTTCTTGCAGATCTTGGTGGTATACATGCTGCCTTAAATGTAGACAAAAAGAATCTTTACCTACATGGCAACCTCCAGGATGGCAAAAGTTCTGTCCACATCCATTTTGTCCATCGTACCGACAGTTTTCTCGCGTTATTGCTCTTATTCTTATTGGATTACTGGCATGGGGTGTTATTTATGCAATCGTGGGTCATATGGCAGCTCCTGGAGGCCAACTGTTCAGTATTGCCTTTCTTGCCATAGCCGCACACTTTGGCGGATGGCTCATCACTCTTACAACACTCCCAGCTCTTATTGGAATGTTATTTACGGGAATACTCATACAAAACTTAAACCTCGTTGATCTTGAAGGAGAATTCACCGAAGTTGTTTCACATTTAAGGTAATTAATATTTTATATTTCATTTTGAACCAATAATTAAAAAATATTTATTTTTACAGAAAAATAGCTCTTGTGATTATTTTAACAAGAGCTGGTTTGGATCTAGATCCATCAGCATTGCACCGACTGAAATTCACCGTGATGAAACTTGGACTTATTCCATGGGTAATAGAAGCAGTCGTTGTTGGTCTAATGGTTAAATTTCTGCTTGTCATGCCATGGGTGTGGAGTTTTCTCTTAAGTTCAGTTATAGCCGCTGTTTCTCCTGCGGTAGTTGTACCGTGTCTCTTCAGACTTCGTTCAAAAGGTTACGGTGTGACAAAAGGCATACCTACGCTAATAGTGGCTGTATCTGGAATCGATGATGCAGCATCAGTAGCCGCATTTGGTATCATAATCAGTGTCATGTTTTCTACGGACTCTCTAGCGTACCAGATACTCCTCGGTCCTTTATCAATAATAGGCGGTTTAGGTTTTGGTATAATATGGGGATGGTTTGCTCAATACGTCCCAGAGAAACATGATCCTTTTGTGGTGCCTTTAAGAGTCCTGATGCTTCTTGGAGGCGGGATGATATCCATATTTGGAAGCGAGCTTATAGGATTTGATGGTGCTGGACCATTAGGTTGCATAACTGCAGCGTTTGTCTCGTCAGTGTTTTGGTCTAGACAAGGCTGGGAGATCGATGAGAACCCAGTAGCAACAGCATTTGAAATATTTTGGATGATATTTGAACCTATTTTATTTGGACTCACTGGGGCTCAAATAAAAATCAATGGACTTGATACTCATGTTGTTTCGTATGGCATTGCTTGCTTAGGAGCTGGAATTATAATAAGAATTTTGTGTACAATCCTTCTAGGCATTGGATGTAAACTGAACTTGAAAGAAAAAATATTTGTTTCACTGGCATTAATGGCGAAAGCTTCTGTTCAGGTACATGTCTTATATTTTCAATTTATTTTATTTTATTTAATTAATGTAATTTTTACAGGCAGCTTTAGCTCCAGTAGCACTTCATCAAGTAATGACTGGAGGAACAGAAGAGGAAATAGTATATGGAAAATATGTGCTCATGTTATGTATTCTATCCATTATAATGACTGCTCCAACTGGTGCTATTTTGATAACACTGAGTGGGCCGCGTCTCTTGACCAAGACAAAAGCACCTCAACCAATTCCAGAAGGGTGGCGAAGAAGTCACAGGCCTTCGATTAGAGATATTAGTATTATTGACGAAGAGGAAGAATCACCAGAAAAAATAATTAATCATATTAATTAACGCAAAATTAATATTTATATGTATTTGTTAATTGTTTTATTGAACTTTTTACTTTTTGCTTTCAAGTAGTTTTTAAACCATTAAAATTAAAAGCTGCTTATTAAATTAAGTGTGGATATTTATTTAGAAATTAATAAATTGATTTCAATGAAATTCGTGTAATATATAATTTTAAGTCTTTATACATATGTATAAACAATTGTAATTTTTAAATCATAATAGAAGTATTTTAAATAGGTAATTATGTAGAAAAAATAATTAAATAATTTAAAACATACATATATTGTCTCCTATAAAGCAAGGTACTATGTATGTAATGTTATAAGCTACTTTGTCTTGTAGGGGGTGATATTTGTTTTTAACTTTAATTACTTTTAATATACCTATTACTATTCTGGGCACAATAAATATTTTGCTCATTTATTATTGTATATATGTATTTATTTATTATTATTACTATTATAAATATACCTAATAAATATTTTACAAATTTTCTCTTTTTTATTGACAATAAAAAGAAATATCAAAATGTCAGTTTTTTAGTGTTTTATTTCAAAAACAGTCAGTACAATAATTATACAAAGATTAACATTGATTTGTTTCAATAAAAACATATTTATATAATAAATTCATTGTGAGATTCATATGCATACAATATATAAAAAACTTTAATTTAATTCAATATTTCTGATGACTTTTAAATTTAGATATTTACTAAATATTTTTAAAATGTAATATTACATTCATAGTTTATGTATCTATAATAAAACGTTAATCACGTAATATCATACTGTTTGAAACAGCAGTAATTAATTAACACTATTTACAGTAAATTTTAGTAAGAAATTAAAATAGAAAAACAATTCCTATACAAGGTAATTTTGAAGCTCTTTGTGAAACAGTAACACAAGTACTAAAATATAATAAGAATTACTTTAATAATAAGGCACATGTCAATATTATAAAACTATAACAATATAAAAATTAAAATTATTCAAAATTAAATTTTCTGCAGAAGACAATATCTATTAAAATAATTCAAGTGACTAGTCGTATAAAATATTTAAAAAATATATAATTAAAGTCTTGTTACGTAGTTCTTTTCAGTCAATCACTATCTACAGTCTATCTAATAAGAGCATGATCGAGAAAACTTTAAAAACGAGCAGATAAAAAGTATCGTCACAAACAGAAAGACTCATTTATTATCCTACTTTCGCTAGGAAACGTTTTTAATTTGAGTACCACATAGGACCAAAAGCGGCTGCAAAAGACATGAAACAGTCAAAAACATTTATGAACTTGTTGATAAACAACAAACATTGTCTATAATCTGCTGTAAGACACAAAAAGTATTAATAGATCGTATAATTATTTTCTACAAATCCCCTACAATCACAGCAACAAGAACAAGGAAATTGAAGACAAAAGGTATTATTTTATCATGCGAGAGTATTATTACTCCATTTTGTGTACGAGCTTATAACCTCAAATACGGAAGAAAAATGAAAAACCGTTTCTCAGAAGAAATGTAATGAGATGTAATGTACTATAGACTAACTTAGTCTACCTTCATGAGTAGATTTCTCCTGCAGACCCAGTAAAGTTACATATATTTGGGCTGCTGGGTTTTAATTGAAAATATTCCTCTAAGAGATACGAGGCAATAATTGACAACAGCGGTGATTGGGCTACTTATTAATATAAAAGCACTGTAGTATTCATTGAGTAGTGGACATGTAGTTTTTTTATTTTTTTTAAATATAGTTTTAGAAAGGTATGTCAGTCACGCTCTTATTAGACCGACAGTAATTACGTAAAAACCTAATTATCAATATAAAAATGTACGAACATAATAAAATACACCATGGCAATGTGAAAGAGACTATAGACCGATCGTGTAATAGATTTCAGGTAGTACAGTTAATTGAAACATTAGTTTTAAATCCATTGAAAATTTTATGTTCAATATTAATATACTTTACCAGTGGTTCTTAAACTAGGGTCTGCTGAAATTTTGCCGGGGGTCCGTAAAATATGTTTGGCATAAATTAAAATACTTTTACATTTCTATTTACCAGTAATTATTTAGTGTCTAACGACCTTCTTTGTTTTTCTATCCAGGGGAGGGGATCCCTGAAAAAGAATTGTTCAAAAGGGGGTTCCTAGACCATATAAATTTAAGAACCACTGTACTATACAATCGGCATGTCTTTTCAGAGATAGTTCTTTAAGAAAATATTTTACATATGTTAAATGGATTATTTTTTCAATATCCAAATATAGAGAGACATTTATAAAAACATTTCATCTCTAATATTATATTTTTTGGCAGTATAGATGATTATTATAACTCTTCACGATTTGGTGAAGATTGAGAAATTAAAGAAGGCGGAATGAGAGACGAATCTTCTGTATCACTCACATACCCTCTTTCCCCTGTATAATGTGTAGGATACAACAACAATGGAATGGCCGAGAATGCTAACAAATCACGTTGAGGAAAATGACCTTTCCAAGCTGACCTATGAAAAGTAAAAAGTATATATTTTTATTCTTTAACTTAACAAGGTAACTGATGTTTCAAAATTTAAAAAGAGAAAAATCTTTAAAAGTCATTTATTAGATTTAGTAAAAAAAAGAATTATCTGCCTCAAAATTAATCTCATTAACAGAAAAGGTTCAAAAAATCAAAATACCTTGGATGTTGGTCAAATAGAATAGGTAAATATTCATCAACAGGTACCATATTTTCAAGTGGCCGAGCATTTAATAGTTTACGTGCACCTTGTCCACTCAAAATATATCCTAGTGTCCAATAGGAATAGCCAGCTCTTACTAGCCATCTAGAAACTCGCATTTCATCTGCTTCATGTAACCTTTTACGTCCCAAATATCTAAAAGCGAATGTGTTATTATTAATACTTTATTTTAAATCTGATTTTGATTTTATTTCAAATAATACATACACTAAATCCCAATCTGATAATTGTTTTACGTCATTCATTAAATGTTCTATTTTAAGTCGGAAAAATGGTTCAAAACGAATATCATCTTCAAGAACCATAACGGCATTATAACCATTATCTACAACCTATAGCAATTGATTAATATTAAAATACATCTATAATATTATATACTATTTGGATGCTCAAAATAAAACGTTTCAAATTTTTATTTAAAAAATTAAGCTGCTTACAGAACAAATTTTTAGGAGAAGTAATATCAAAATATTAGTTTTAGAGCAAAAAATTTAAAAATTAAATACAAAATAAAACATATTAGGATTTTCCCTTTCCAAATCGAGTAACTTTTGTCTGTTTATGCTTATTTTCCTAAATAAAAATTCGTAACATTTTATTTAGGACACCCGGTATAATACCTGTTTCCAAATCAAATAATGACTAAGAAAACATCCAATTTCTCCTAGTGTCATTGGTCTAAAATAAAATTAAAATAATTTAAATAATAACAAAATTTTACTTCCATATATTTTAATAATTTTTTAATTACCTTTTATGATATGGATCTGCATATTCAGGCATAAATTTAATGCCCCATTCCTTAAGTTTACTATCGTTTAGTGTTCTTAAAAAGAATACCATATAAACAATATATTAAACATTAGTTAGGTACATACTATTAATATTATAGACTTTACCATTTTAAGCTGTATAGTTAAATTTAAAAGTGTATGAGACAAAAATAAGCAAAAATACTCAGAGAAACATGTGCAATATCACACGAATTTTGTGTAGACTGTTCAGTTTATTTTATTTTGGTTTTTTGCTAATTTCTAGAATGAACAGCATTCAATTTGCATGTTTAAAACCGAGCTAAAAACTAAGAGTGTGTGGATGCCTTAAAAAGTTAATAATGTACCTTCCATCAACAGCATCAATTGTAGTTCCTTTTATTCCCAAAATGTCAAAACATTGGTCCATTCTTCTTCTACGTTCAGGTCTTCTTACTAAATTAATCATATAGATCTTATCAAAGCCCATTGTATCTTTCTGCGGTATGCTAACATATTTTTTAAAGAGATCTTTAAAATACAGTGGTTCTGTTGTCGATAAGACTTCAAGTTTTAAATTATCGAATTGTAAGAAATCATGTTCTAATTTATCACCCTGTTCTAAAGGGACCATTACATATCCATACAAGTTATCATTACAAACATATAAATGAATGTTAGATTTGTTTGCCGATATTGAAAATGTAATAATGTCATCTTTAGGACCATCGTAATTGACTATGTTATCTGGAACAAATGTTAGTTTATCTGAATCCGTTTTATGGAGATTGATGAGTACAGCTGAATGTATCATTGGTACAGAAAAACATCCAATTCTCTCTCTGTTTAATATTGGTTTATAATCATCAGTGCGATGGTAATAATATTCTTCTGTCATCCCACACCAGAAATTAGAATAAAGTCCATCAGACTTTAACATTGGTGCTACTGCAGTGTATTCAGTAGAAACTAATGATTTCAATGTATCAGGATTTGTAAGAAATACGTCACTATCGATGAGCTAAAAAAGATATAATTATAGAAAGACGATTAATAATACTGCAAATATATATTCAGAGATAAAATTTCAAAATAACATTGATTGTTTGGCAATTTAAACAAAATGATAACATAGTGTTCATCAAAGGTTTAATCAATAGTTATATAATAATAATTAAAACAGTTAATAACTTACAAAAATATAATCGGCCCAAAGATTCCGTGCATAATTCAAAGCTTGTTCTCTTAAACTAATAATGTGATTAAATCTAGACGAACTCCACACTGTAGGTTCCTTTTCATCATCAAATTTAAAAGGACTGGACTCATCTAACGTAGAATTAATTGAATGATATTTCTCTTGAACAGTATTAAGCCACAACTTTAAAATTTCTATTGATTTGTCTTCATTATGGTCACTTCTAATCCTATAAAAAATACAATAAAATGGTTTATTACAATATTTAAAAATAACAATAGCTGCATAAACAGCTGTGTATAATAATTGACATTTGAATGTTTAAAATATCATTGTTATTACAACAATGCATAATAAAATAACAGGTGTTTAAACAGGTAGGCGTGTTTTAACCATGTGACGTTTTATTAACACGTGTGTTTGAATTTGACAGCTGACATTACTTACCACAAAGATAACCTATTTTTTGGATAATCAAGATCTTCCAACAAACTTAAAAAATAAGGCAATGTATGAGCTTTGTTTCGTACCAAAATAGAAATCAAAACCGTAGGTTTTTTCGTATCAGAAGATTCTGTATATATGGAACTCGATATACACACAAATATGAATAATATTAACTTATCCATTGTTCAATCAGAAAAAAGAAACCGAAACTAATATTTATCAAATCGTTTATGCATGTTTTTCTCATAGTTAACACAGCATCACGAGATAAAAAGAACACAGATGCAGTTTACATACTACATTCCAAATAAATATTGGAGACTATCCATTCACTATCAACTAACATCAACACATGAAGACTAGTCAGTAATAGTCAAAATGTTGTTTAACTTTTAAAAATTTACATACTATTACAAAATTTTAATCTAATACAAATACATTAAATTAATTATGTTTTATCAATTAACATTCAATAGATTATTTTACTATAACGTTATTAGTTATTATAATAACCCTTAAAATTTACATGTTTAATTTTAGTCAGAATGTATGTACCGTATGTACAATTAAATAATTCAAAAATATTTATTAATGTATAATTATCGTTAAAAATTATAAAAATAAATAGTCCAAAAGTTAATAAGACAGTCAGTGACCTTCTATTTATCGTATTTTGCCATTTGATTAATGACAACTGTAGTATTTTTAAATCCAATTACTTTCTTATCATTAATGTTTATAAAACTGATAATGAATAAACATTGAATAACTATTGAGTACCACTGGCACATTGTTACGTAACTATGGTAAATCTGCAGATGTCAATGCATCTCGCTCAAGTATGTAATCCCATTGCACTTTACCCACAGGGCCGTAATGGAATTTTTATTATTCCAATCATATACGCATAATATTATATGATATGAATGCAATTAAAATATTGTCATTTTTGTTACTTCAATGCACTACTGAAGTAGGTTGCGTAGTTCATTATTATTTTAATAAATACTACACTAATATTCAAATTTTGAGTAGATTGAGTTTGTTACTGCTAAATAAATGAATTTATTTTCATACGCATCTGTGATATGCATACAACAATCAAACAGTGTAAATAATATTGTATGTTAAATATTTATAGAATACAACTCTGTATTGTTGAACTATTAATGTTTCAATTAATTGTCATATAAAATTTATTGGGTGCATATGTAATTGTATTTATAAGGACACTATTTAACCTGATATTATATTACTAATTTATTTACCATATTAGATAAAATTTAAATTGTGGATCTTATTTAATGTTAAAGTTTCATATTACCTTTTTAATTTGTATGTCCAATACTGTAAGCTTCAGAAGAAAAGAAAAAATAAAACTATTCATAAAATTAAAATTTTATTATAAATAAAATTTTCTTTATAATAACATCCGTATATCTATGTCTCAACATTTTGATTCAAAAAAGGAAATACAACAACTGAATTTTTAGCATTTTTATCACACCACCATCTACCGAAACGATGTTCTCTTCCAACAGCCGCGATTAACTTGTTTCCGTCAGATGTAAAACACAAGTTATTTACACATCCCACAATAGGTACTTCGAATTTAAGTTCTACTTTTCTATAGGCATCACATAACTTCCAGATTTTTATACAACCATTACTTGAACCTAAAAAAAAATTATAGAAAACTCATATAACTAAAACCATTCTTATAATATTTATTTATTTTTTTTTTTCAAAATAACACGATGGTATCAAATCAGTCAATATATTTTTGGTATTTAATACTAAATAAAATAGTATAAAACAAAAGGTTACCTGAAGCGATAACATCAGAATTCAATAATGCTGCTATTGCTGTTATCCAATATGGTTGTTTGTTTTCTTCATTTACCCCATGCGCTGCTTTTATTATACATAATGGTTTCTTTTTCATTGTTCCCCAAATACACAATTGCCTGAAAAATTATAAATTAAAAAAGTGTATCTAATATTTTTAAATAATCTAATAAGTAATTTAAATTTAAAATACAAAAATGTTGTATGTGATCTACAGGTAATTTGAATCTTAACTTAAATAAACTCAAGCATTGCCACTGAATATTGGTTGCCACAATATCACATAAAAATCATATGAACTTGATTTCCAGGCTGTTCTCTACATTGTTGTATTTTCTTTCCTTGATAGCCCGGAAACTAAGATTATATGGACAATGCGTACGAAAGCCTACAGAAGAAAAATTACATATAAACAACTGTAGACTGCCTACTGCAAATCTACTGGAAAATACTGAGTGATATTGTTTTTGTGTTCAGAAAGTATTTCACTAGTAAAGTATGAGAAAACCGACTAGTGTAATCAGTTGATATATTTAAGTTGAAGGCTTATAAATAATTATCCTCCACCAATATTTAATTCATATAATTACCCATCATCACCGCCAGAAACAAAATGATCTTCGTTAATAAGTTTCACACAATCTATACTTGTATTATGTCCGTTATATATTAACTGACTATCATCTGCAATTTTCCACACACGTAATGTACGATCATGACCACCAGAAGTAATAGCTCTCTCTCTTGATAATGCATCTATGCTTGTGATTCCGCTCTGATGACCGAACCTATAAATAAGTATTAATAATGCAAAAAATATAAAATTAAAGTTAATTTTGTATGGATCCCTTTTAGTGTCACCCTGATAAGTTTTGACCCAGCAAGAAAAATCTATTTGGGCTCCTGTGTTTGTGTCAAAACTAGATGGGTTCATGATATACATGTATTTGATGTATTTATATTTATTAAATTTTATATAACAAGGTAGAAAAACATCTCTGAGTTAAGTACAAAAACTAGAATCTTTATACTCACATTGTATCTATATACATCATTTCATCTACAGACCATACTTTGACAGAACGATCGAGACTAGCTGAATAAAGATGGCTTGAACCTTTACGAAAAACTAGACCTGTGACAGCCCCTTTATGTCGATCTAATGATTGATTATATTCCAAAGAGAGCTGATTTCTGATTATGATTTTATTTTCTTCTCCATATACCTATAAAAATGTCAGTCTATAAAATAAATACATTAAAATATATTAATTTGCAACTTACAACATATTTTCCATCATCGGACAATGCCAAGGAAAGAACAGGTGAGCTTTTCTTTTCTTTTCTTCGAAACGGTAATGATTTCACTTTTGAGTAATTATCTAAAGACCCTGAAAATGTATTTGGTTATAAAAATAATAAAATCTTCAATACAAATTTACTTACAAATAACAATCGATCCATCTTTACTACCAGAATATATATATTTATTATCAGATGTAATAGCAATACTTATAACTGAATCCCGATGTTCTTTACATCGAAGTACTTTTACATTATTTGTATCTAATCCTTTTAAGCTATCTGCTACAGTTCTATGAAGTCGGCCTATTTGTTCTAAATAGTCTTCTTTAAGACGCTGTTTTATGAGTTCTTCGCTATCAAAATCTTTATTTTCTGCACGTTCCTTTTCTATAAGAATGTCGAGTATCAAAATATTTATTTATAATAAATATAATAATAATGTTACACAAACCTGCCCTGCTTATTTCATCTAAATAAGTTTTAGCAAGTCGTAATCGTTTTTCCTGTGCTGTTTCATTTTCATCCTCGCTTTCTGAATGATCTTCAGCTTCTTTCTCAGACATACCTTCATCAGATTCAGAAGTAATGTCTCCATTTTTCAACGATTCTTTTTTCGATTTTTTGGGTTCTTCTGGGCGCTAATGAAGAATCAGAAAATGTATTGAAAAATTAATTTTGAATTATAACATTGAATAAACAGTTGAGTACCTTGCGCTTGTTGCGAGTTTGTGTATTTCGTTGAAAAAATGACATGGTATGTTTTTTTTTTAATAAATATTCAAAGAATGGTCATATAGTAAGTAACACTTACAAAAATATTTCAATTAAAAAACATGCACGAATTAACATAACCTATATTATTGACAGTTGTGTACACATGTGACATGCTGAACATGCGGTTAAGTTTTGCATTGCAGCCAATATAAAATTCGGGATTATTTTGTGTTCTGTTGGTAGTTGATGTCAATTTGTTAATTTTCGTTATACTTCATTGTATTAAATGTCTGAAATTAGAAAAATAACCTCAATTTTACTTTTTTGAATTAAAGAAATCCGATTATCATGTTTTATTTAATAGGATTAGGTCTTGGTGATTCTAAAGATATTACCGTGAAAGGTTTAGAAATTATTAAAAAATGCGAACGCGTTTACTTAGAATCATATACATCTATACTAACTGTTGGAAAGGAAGAATTAGTAAGTTCAAATTACCATGCTAATACTAATAATTCCTAATTATGTTATTAATATCCACAGGAAAAATTTTACGAACGTGAATTAATAATAGCTGATAGAGAAATGGTCGAACAAGATGCTGATAAAATTCTCGATAATGCTGATTCTATAAATGTTGCACTATTAGTTGTAGGGGATCCATTTGGGGCAACGACACATACTGATTTAGCATTAAGAGCAAAACAAAGGGGAATAAAAATACAAGTAGTCCATAATGCGTCAATTATGAATGCTATTGGTTGCTGTGGCCTTCAGTTATATAGTTTCGGAGAAACCATTTCAATTCCTTATTGGACTGAAACATGGCAACCTGAAAGTTTTCATGATAAAATAATTGAAAACTTAAAAAGAGGTTTACATACCTTGTGTTTGCTAGGTAGAATTCATAATATTTTAGAAATAAATACAATTAACGTAATGGTATCTTCTTTATAGATATTAAAGTAAAAGAACCAACATTTGAGAGTCTAATGAAAAAGAAAAAAGAGTATGAACCACCTAGATTTATGTCTGTAGCACAAGCATCAATACAATTATTAGAAATTATAAAAAGAAAAACAAATTATACAGCTTATAAAGGTTTGTTTCTTGAATAAACACTATATATTCTTATGGACCTATTGTTTTTTTTTCTTTCAGATTTAACAAGTACAAGTTTAGGTATCGGTGTGGTTCGAGTAGGTTCTGAAACACAAAATATCATAGTTGATACTTTGGAGCAGTTGAGTCAAGTTGATATGGGTCCACCACTTCATTCTCTTGTAATACCAGCTACGTCTAGCCTTCATCCTCTTGAAATAGAATATTTACAACAATTTGCAACATTAGATGTACAAGAAGTACATACAAAATTACGATTGATTGATTCGTCATCATCATGATGACTATTTGTTTTAAAATAAATATATATATTTTAAAGTCATTGTTTCTTTATTTATTTTATAAGTAAATTGATAATTTTTATATTATTGAAAAAAATTCATTATTACTGAAAAAATGGGTAGAATATAAATTTTGCTATTTTTAGATAAATACCTATACTGATTTAATTACACAAAATTTTTTTGTTTGGTATATTAATGGTATCTGCACTAATTTGAGAAATACTTTTCAATAAATAAATGGTAATTTAACAATATTTGAGCAGCTAGATATTCACTGCTTTGCTGTTTTGAGTGATAGCGTGGTTTTATGTGCCCGTTAACACTTCTGCGATTTAAAAAAATTCAAAAATGGAATCAAAAATAGACTTGGTGCACGTGGATCAAAACCAGCCATTTTGACAAAGGACAACAAAAAATTCCTGTTCCCACTAAAAATCAAAATATTTTTTTTTACAGTGAAATGCAGAAGTGGTCGTCCAGTTTTCATTGAAATTCGCTTATCACAAACTTAGTAGGCTCCTCCTATTTGATTATTATAATATTTAAATCATTTCTCCATGTACCAAACAAAGACATCTTTTGAAACTCATTTGCTAGATAAACAAGTACTATTTGTTTATAATAAGTAGATAATACTTACTCATATGGTATATTTATGTGATTAAATTATGAAAACTACTGAAAATTGTATAAGTAAATTTTATGGCAATAAATATTTGATATTCCGAATTTTAGTATGTTAAGCTTGGTATAAAATTAATTATTAATTAATGAAATGGACGTATAGTTGTGTTTTTATTTAAAATGATGTAACTATATAAGCTCCATCCTAGAAAAAGATAACCGATGATGTTTATCTTAATATTTTCGAATCAGTTGTAAGCAATTCTGATTTTTAGGGTGGCAGACGACTTCTGAAGCCTATAGTACATAGGTACATACCTAATTTTAAAACGCCAGTATCTTCAGCAATTATTTATTAAAAATATTTATACTTGCATACCATAGCAAATAAATATGAACAATTTATTTATAGACAATGCACATATTACATATTTAGATTTAAAACGTAATCATTATTGCTGTCTGAAATATACCAAGATCAAAGGTTTCAAAAGAAAATTGAGAAAAAATAAATAAATAAGGATCTAAGAAGTAAAATTAACTTTATTTTCATGAATTAACATAAAATAAAACGCACATGATGGTTGTTGAACTACGACCTCTAGATAACGATCATCTTTTCAAATATGTCGTTCTCTTTCCATTTTTTAAGTTTACATTATTATACTTATATCCAGAGCCGGCCTTATCAAGTCTGGCGCTCTGGGCGAGATTTATTTTTCCGCCCCCTGTCCTTCTAAAAAAATGTTCAAAAATCAGCGAAAATGTCAATTAAAATTGATAAATTAATAAACAATCTCAGCTTGGCGCGATTCTACAGACTCTAACTTTTTTTTAAATATAGCTTGAATCATTAATTTTAAGATAATCAAATGCCCTAAGACCGTCGAGACCCCCTTCCCCTATTATAAACAAATTAAAATTGATAAATTAACAAATAAGTTGAATATATTTTGTAGATCGTGTGCATGCACTTTTTTCATAAAAATTAATAATGTTTACAAGAATTTGAAGAAAATATTTAAGAAAAATAGATAGTTTGAAAAAATAAACATCAACCTTTAACCCGTTTTCTGGGTTGCTGAATAAGGATTTGTTAGTTAGCAGCTATCAAATACTTAATCGATTTTTCTTTTATATTTTTAAAAATTAACATAAATATATTTAGCAATATTTTTTGTTAACAGATCGACAAAAAATTTAAAGATTAAAAAAAAGTTGAACCAAAACAATCACTTATGCCTCATTGTGTGCCACCCCACTTGGCCGGGTGCCCCGTGCAGTCACCCTGATTCGACCCCCCCCCCCCCCCTAAAGCCGGCGCTGCTTATATCAATAATAATAAATTATAATTCAGCAAGTCTGTCCGTGCCAATGAACTAAAACGACCACACGAAATTGAAAAAATCAATATTAGGCCAATTTAAATGTTTTATAAGATATTTAAATTTATTTGAACATGAGTTTTTATTGATGACGACTTCAATTGTTAAATTGATTAATAATTTAGTGACGAAGATTTTATCCTTTTTTTAAATATGCTTAAAATAATGCCTTATTATTAAGGTCTGACAATTAAATCGCATTATAACGACGCGCGTTGCAACGCAGTGACGTATTGTACCAAATAGTGCGTTATGAAAATCGGGGGACAGGTAGAATGAATATTTGTAACCCCCATATTTTCGTCAAATACTTTTTTTATACTTAGGTATACTAAAATTTAAAAAAAATCATTTCACAATGCCTCAAGACCTTTGTTGTGCTCTGCAAGCAATTCTGAGTTCAAAACAAGGTTTTCAAACATAAATACAATTATTTATTTATTTCCTCAGTTTGGGGCACTCTGACAGTTCCCATATATATGTTGTTTTATCCCATCGCTTAAAACGCGGCAAGGTATGAGATAAGCCACATAAGAAGCCGTTAATAATTGGCTTATTTGATACCCTGTCGCATTTTAAGCAATAGGCTAAAGTAAAAGCAATAATGCATTTTTTTTCACCACACAATATTTGTAGGTAAATATATTTAATAACTCAATCAATTGACTCACAATCAATGAATAAAACCGATAAAAACCTTTATATTATGTATATATTATAATATCATAATAGCATCACTTAATCAAATGAGTCCCTGAACGAATCATTTTACTGAAATACATTTTTTTCCCACCTCTACAACATATATAGATGACCGCGTTATAACGTGCATTAAAACGCGGGCTTTATTTGACGTGGGTTGAATTTTTTGTTATATCTATTACTGAGTTGGAGCAACAACCTCCTGTTTGTAAAATTTCATCAATACAATAATAACATAAACAATGTGTTCACTAATGAAAATGATGTAGGTACATGTTGTCTTTTCTACTTTTGTTGACATTGCTTTAAAATCGTGTGTAGCATAATTAATCAAATTTAATGACCTTTGAGTTAAATGTACGTACATATTTATGTACAGGTAATATCTATATACATTGAGGTCAACGTTTGGTGATTAGAGTTTAATTTATCGAGCTATATTTTGTAAAACATGGTGCATGCGAACTGAATTTTCTTCGTTTGAATATTAGATCAATACTTTTCCTTATTTGCGGTATCCAACAGTTTTCCTCCACCATTCACGTTGGAGGTTTCTAAGAGTTAACTGGTCAAAGATTTTATATTTGTTGAAGCCAGATTTGTTTATTGTTACGGTAACTTAATTTCTATTAAATGGTAAGTTACAATAAATTTTATTTTTATTGATGAATCATAAATAAAATGGCTATTTTGTATTGTTTTAACAGATTACTCATATTTTTCAAAATAAACGTACATTGACATTTAACAAAATTGAATATAATTCAATTAATTTATTGTTTTTGTTTATATTTCACATATATATGTACATGAAAATGCATATTTATGTAATCATACGTAGTTTATGAACATTGTTGTTATATTGAATCTATTATAGTTATCAAAATGTTTGATGTCAAAATTTAGTTATTATTAATTAACAAGTATCTATGATAATAATTTATAGTTAATAAAATAAATAGGTACATAAAATATATATATTATGTTACTTGTAATTATTTCATATTAATAATTCATTAGTATTTCTTTTACAAAACCAGAGTAGCTTCCTTTTAATATATAGGAGCATATTATACATATATACCTATTATTCATTTTTATTAAAACATTTTTAATAAAATTAGAACATTTTTATGAAGAAGGTCAGAATATGTAAAATATATTTGTTTATTATATGTATTTTTTAATTAAAAAAAATAATATTTCTTTGCAATTTATTAAGAGTAACCATGAGGCCGTTAGCAAAGAAACCCGATCAGCCGGAGAGGCGTTCTATGGTTCCCACAGGTCTTCAGGAGCTCTTGGAAGGCCTGACTATCCAGGTGTTGAAAACTCAGCCGAAGAATCTCTACACGTTCGCCGCTGAACATTTCGAGCGATTGCTGCGAATGCGGGATGGAGATTTCGGTATGTTTACAAATTTCAATTTATGGGTTATTTTAAATATGTAGATAGTTCTTGTTTCAAAGGCAAATTAAAATAATGTACATTAGGGTGTGCAAAAATGTTTGTTCTCGTTACGAAATGCCTTAGTTTTTGACTTAAAATAAATCCTCGTCGAAGGATTACCCTGTAGAGGTGCCGCAAATAGGGGTCCCGTTTTCCATTTAAATAACATGGGGAAATGATTCTTTAGTCCTAGAATATGTATTACTGATTCATGATAACTGATAAATTTTTTGAGGACATCATTTTGTAGAAGATAAAATTTTCTACAAAAGTGTCTCCAAAGTCATGACCCTCAGTTCAACGTATCAAAAGTTACAAACATTCTAAGTGATTTATTTGTTAAAATGAACGTCAGACAGTCTCAACTAAACTATCGGTTTTATAAAAATAAATTAAACGTTAATTTTCAATGTTATTTAAATGGAAAACGGGACCCTCCTCTACGGCACCTATTAAAATTGAACTGCAGAGTAATCCTTCGACAAGAATTTATTTAAGGTTATAAACTAACTTATTTCGTAATGAGAGCAAAGAAAAAAAAATGGTTTTTTTGACATACCCTAATATAAAAATAAAAAATTAACTTAGAATAATGTAAATATCGAATATTTCGATTTATATTTTTTTAAATAAGTGTCGAGTAAGTCAAATTGTCTTATCTTATATCTATAGATTTTAGTAATTCAGTTTCTACACAGACCAAATCTATAGACAACATAACACTATTGTGTACCCCGCAGGAAGATTTTTTTTAAGAGAGCAAGTAGATATCATGAATAGTTCAAACGAAAAAACTGGGTTAACAGACGTCCCGACTGGAGCAGGACTATTTAAATTATTTTGTAAATTTATCCTCTTTTTTACACAAATTTTACTTTTAATTGTTTATAAACAAAATAAAAACAAATAAACTAAGACTATCGATTATATTATGTAGCAGTAATAAAAGACAAATATTTAAAAAATATTTACTTTTGTTCATTCTAAAGCTAGTAAAAAAAACTAGACTAAAATAATTACATGTCTAATGTCGTTTTAAAGAATAATAAATATTCAACAGTAATATCAAAATAATTGTACGACTAAAATTCAAATAAAACATTGTAGTGAAAACCACATTGTGATTTCACACATCAACTTTTTTATGAAAAATATGTTGCAGTAATAAAAAAAATTCATTTACATATCGCGTGCCTAAAGAAAAGTGTTAGAAAAAACCTTTGATATGAAATGAATAATTTATTAAATGATATTAAAAAAAAACTAGGTATGCTTGATATTTATTAAGTTAAAGTTTATCAAAAATAAAATAGATACACATTAGATATTATTTGAATTTTAATATTTGTGTTCACAGTCAATCGATTTATGCTAATTTTTAAATGATTGAAATTATTTCTAATCTTTATATCATATTCGTACAAAAATGATATCATTAGCATATATAAAGCATTAATTTAATATAGAATATATTTTGAAATAAGTATTATATATTTATTTTACAATCCTTTTTATTTCATTATGAGATGTACTTAAATAAATTTAAATATTTCTGTTATTAGATTGCCTCCTCGTATCTTCTGACAATCGGTACAGAACGGCTGAAAGAGTTTACGAAATTACACCAACTACATCCGCTAGTTTAAAAAGCACAGGTGAAGTTGCCGCAGAAAAGAACATTCAATTGGTTAATCCAATTATACCACAATCAACTGAAAATGTTTCACCAGTGGGAAAGAAAACTCCAGAGAAAAATATTGATGATGACGGCAAAAAGTCTGCTGAAAAAGAACATGTAGATCTAAAGAATGAAAGCCCAGAAAAAGTTTCTACGCCAGATAAGCAGAAGAATATTGCAGAGAAAATTGTCAACAATGAAATTGAAGAATCTAAGAAAAGTATCGAGAAGGCTATGATGGGAATTGAAAATGAAATTGAAGGTAATGAAAACCCGAAGATTGCAGAAGTACAAAATAATGAAGGGGATGGGGAGTTGAAAAAGGATATTAAAGAAGATGAAGAGATTAAAGAGGTAAAAATGGATGTTAAAAGTGATTCTGTTAACGTTAAAGAAAGAGATGACAGTAAAGATATTGCAGATAATAAAGAAAATAAATCACCTGATTTGGGTACAAAGGAAGAAAACTCTGAAACAAAAGATGCGGATAAATCCGAAATTCATTTCAAGAAATCCGAAGAACTTGAAGATCCGATATTAAGTGCAGTTAAAAACTTGCAACAAGAACTCCTGATATCAAATAATAAAATTTATGACTTGAATTACAAGGAAGACGTAATACATATACCTTTACATGGAGAAAACGAGATGATCACACAAAAAATAATTGAATTTGTAAAGGAAGAGAACGGTAATATTATTCCAATCGATTCTAACATGAAACTGCAAATGATTTCTCAAAATAATATTGCAGAAAACGAGATAGCAATAAAAAATGAAATGGTAAGTGGAACGACTCAAGATATTAACAATAGTGAAGACATAAAAGAAATTATTAATCATAATGAATCAATTACAGAACAAGAAACATCAGGTATGCAATATCCTGTAAAGGAGAATGATACAACAGATAATAAATTACAAAATTTAGAAAAGGATATTAGTAATGCTAGTAATGTAGACGAAAAAATAGATGCTTTAAGTGGTGTAGATATAGAATCAAATATAGAGAGTAGTCATGTACAATCTATTAATACTAGTATAAACAATGAAAATAAAGTTACTGGAGGAACAGATGAAAATAAAGAAACTTGTATTGATGTAATTGTAACTGATGATGATACTGTTACTATCGAGAATGAAGAATTGAAAGAAGAAAATGTTTTAAGTTCTGTTAATGATGAGAACGTTAAATCTAAAGAAGATGTTAAGAATGATAATTTGCCAGATTTAAATAAAGAAGACATTGTTTTATGTAATGATAAATTAAATGAAAATAACACAAAATCAGAATTGGAAGTAGAACCAATAGAAGCACAAGTCGTAAATGAAGAAAAAGCTATTGAAAATAATGATGAAGAAAAAAATACAACAATAAAACCTTCAAATATTGAGAAAAGCGACAATGACATTGTAAGCGATGAAAATACCAATGCTGTTTTAAACCAAAGTGAAAATCAAACCACAAAAGAAGAAATTAAGTTCGTAGTTAATGATACTGAAAAAACAGAAGATATTATTATTATTGCTAATAAAAAAGAAACAGATGCAGAAGATAAAAATATATTAAAAGAAAAGAAAGAAGAAATTGAAAATATTATAACTAGTGAAAGTATTCCGGATTTAAAATCTGAAAATAATGAAAAAGAAATTCAACAAAGAAATAGTCCAGAAGAAAAAAACAATATTACTCAAAATAATGATAGTGAGGAAAATGTTCAAAATAAAGATGCCCACGTCAAGATAGAAGAAAGTGCTGAAGCAAAAGAGGATGAAACAATTTTAGAGCAAGGACATAATGGCAACAAAAGAGAAGAAAATGAGGTTGATATAAAGGAAGAAAAACTTAATACTGATGGAGAATCAGGAAATGGCAATAAAATCGAAGATAGTGATGAAACAAAAGAAAAGAGTAAGAATGAAGGAGATGATAAAAAAAATACTGAAACTAATTCTCACAATGATAAAACAGAAACGAACGGAGAAGAGAGCAAACAAGAAGAAAATGGCAAAGTTGATGGAGATGGTACAGCTCAATTACAAGGAATAGCCGTAGCACTCATTGGTGAAGAACTAAAGGAGAAAGAAGATACTGAAACTGTAGTTGCCGATAATGATAATAGTAATAATGATGAACCAGATAAAAAATCAACAGTTATCGATGAAACAAATGGTAAAGGAGAAGAACCAGAAAATGAAGAACATGTTATTCAAGATATCAATGCTTATTCTAAGAGAATGGAATGCGATGAATTAGAAGAAGACAGAAAGTCTACAGTTGCTGTAGAACAACACGATGAAGACAAACAACCAGAAAATGAAGACGGAAAATCACCAGAAAACGAAGAACATGTGATTAAAGATATTAATGCTTATTCCAAGAGAATGGAATGTGATGAATTAGAAGAAGACAGAAAGTCTGCAGTTACTGATGAACAAAAAGGTGAAGAAAAAGAATCAGCAAACGAAGGGATAGAACCAGAAAACAAAGAAGAAAAAGAACCAGAAAATGAAGAACATGTTATTCAAGATATCAACGCTTATTCCAAGAGAATGGAATGCGATGAATTAGAAGAAGACAGAAAGTCTACAGTTACTGATGAACAAAACGGTGAAGAAAAAGAGCCAGAAAACGAAGAAGGGATAGAACCAGAAAACAAAGAAGGAAAAAAATCAGAAAATGAAGATCATGTTATTCAAGATATCAACGCGTATTCCAAGAGAATGGAATGCGATGAATTAGAGGAAGATAGAAAATCTGCAGTTGCTGATGAACAAAACGGTGAAGAAAAAGAGCCAGAAAACGAAGGAGGGATAGAACCAGAAAACAAAGAAGGAAAAGAATCAGAAAATGAAGATCATGTTATTCAAGATATCAACGCTTATTCCAAGAGAATGGAATGCGATGAATTAGAAGAAGACAGAAAGCCAGTAGTTGTTAATGAAGAAGATAATAAAAAGGAAGATAATGACGATGATGATGTTATGCAAGAGAATGTAGAAGCAATTGGCAATGCATTGGAGAATGGGATGTCATCAACAGTTGAAGAATACACCACAGATAAAAATGATGAAGAAAAAAAAACAAGTAATGAAAATATGAAAATAATTGATGAAGTAACAGTTACGAATACCAATACAGATGTTAAAACTGAGGTTTTGCAAAAAGAAAACACTATAACTAAATCTGAAGACAATACTGATAGTAACAGAGAAGATGAAAAAAATATTGATAATCAATCAAATATAGTAGTATCTGAAATAGAAAATAATGAGAAGAAGAGTATCGAAAAAATTGAGAATACAATAGAAAATAAAGTTGCTGTTACAGATAGCGAAAAGATTGGATTTATAAAAACTGAAACACTTAATGAAGAAAATACAAGAGAAGCAAATGATTCTATTTCGAATATTACTCAAGCAAATATTACCGAAGACACGAAAGAAGGCAATGCAAAAGATAGTGATAAAAATAAAATTATAGAAGAAATCAAGAAAGAATCTGTACTTCTTGCGTCTAATTTAACTGACGATTTAAAAGAACAGGTACTAGAAAATTTTGATAAAGTAGATGAAATAAACAAACAAGGAAATACAGATAATGTTATGAATGAAGTAACTGAAGAAATTACAAAATCAGTATATAATAATTTAGGAAACGATCTAAGTAATAATGAAACTGATAAAAACACTACAGAACAATCATCCTTGGAAAATGTACAGATAAACCAAACTGACGAATGTGGTATTTTGGAAGACAATGTTAAGAAAAATGATGAAATAGATATAAAAAGAGAAAACAATGTTTTAGAAGTCGTTGAAGATAATAATAACAATACAGAAAATTCAACTGATAATGCAATAGTAAATGATAAAGAAATATGTGACAGTAAAATTAATGAAGACGAAAATAAAGCAAAAGATAATGTAGAAAATCTTATAGTTTCTGTCGATGAAGATTCATCTACTATTAATATGAAAGAAAATATAATAACAGACGACAAAAAATCTGATGATACCAATAGTATAGAAAATGAAATAAAAGGAATTGATTCTTCAAAACAATCTCCTGTTAATAAAGTAAAAGATACTGAAATAGCTACTTCTTCGGCTACTTCAGATGCAGAAAAAGTTGTCGAGCAAGAAAATAAAATTGGTGATTCTGAAAATGTTATTAACGATGAACATAATGCAAATAAAGAAGATAAAAAGAAAAGATTGCAAAGAGGTTTAACAATTACATTAAAAACTGATTCAGATTCAATAGATAGCAAAACAGATGAAACCGAAAAATGCGCGGAAAACACATCGGTAGTTAAAGAAATAGAAAAACTTGGTGTTTCAACATCGGAATCAATAGATGGTAGTTACGCTACCCAATTTGGAAAAGAGAGAAGAGATACCGTAAAAGAAAGTTTGATAAGTAATAACAAAATAAAAATTGAAGAAAGAATTGATGATTGTAGTCCTATTGAAGGATCTGAAGAAAAATCTGGCAGTATTAAAAATGACGAGATAAATATTTTGACTGATGAGTCGGAAACAGGTAATCAGTCTGAGGTAAAAGATAATATATCAAATGAAATAAAATCTTCTGATATAAAAGAAGAAGAAAAAGTTGAAACAAAATTAGAAAATCCAGATGTTGCTGAGTTAGGGATATCAGATAACAAGGTTGCTTTGGTATCTGCTAGAAGTGATGAAGATAGGTCGAATAAAAACAGTGTAGATGATAATCTTGCATATTTTAATAACAAAGTAAGAGGTAAAAGAAGTGTAGATGAAATTCACAATATGAAAAATAAACTAGTTATGAAAAGTGAAGATATAACATCTTTTATGGATGATCAAAAAAATAAAATGAGTAATATTGGTAGAAGCCATTCATTGAATGTAACAGAAAAAGAAAAAGATAGTTATAAGAAGGACACTCTTGTGAAAAATGTATCTGTAACTAATGAGGATTATGATGAAGATGAAAGAGATTTGTATATTCCTGATGAAAAAGATATTTTAGCTAGAATTAGTATTGGCAGTGTTTATAGGTCTCCGGCGAAGCGAGTTAATAAGATGGAACGACAGATAAACGTTAGATTAAGCAATGATGATGATAATTTAGATTCTTCTGTCGAGAAAATAAAGGCTGTTGGAGAAATTCAAGATATTGAAAATAACAATTCAATTGCGTTACAAGAAAACACTGATGAAAAAGTAATAACTGCTGATATTATTGATCAAAAAGAAAATAATGCTGCGATTGTTATTCAAACGATATGGAGAAAGTTTTACAAAGGCAAGAATGATAAAGAAAAATATGTAAGTAGTATTATAAAACATTAGATTTAATAAAAAAAATGTGCATTTATAATTATTTTCCAGAAAACATCTAATGAAAACGACGCGAAAAAATCTTGGTTAGAAGATGATGAAGCAGCAAGAATAATTCAACGTGAATATCGAAATTTTATGGCAAAGAAAAGTACCGTCAAAGGAAGTTCGTAATAGTTTTATGTTATCTGTCTATTGAATTCTGTAAATAATAGTAGATAGTTGATATCTGTTTAAAACGAACGTATTCTGTGAAATATATTTTAATTTTTCCTGCAGATATTGCATCTAGTAAAAATGAAATAGAAATTAAAACAGATACGAAAGTAGTTAAAGATGATATTAAAATAAAAGCAGCGCATAAAATTCAAGCGTTGTGGAGAAAATTTCTTCGAAAAAGAAAGGGCAGTTCAAAAAATATAGTAAGTATATTTGTAATTTATATAGTTAGGTCATATAATATAATATTTTGTTTATTTATTTATTCCATTTAATTGATTTCTGGATAGTTTATAATCCTAATTAAATATATTTATTTTTTAAGGAAAAGCAGAATAGTGAAACTACTAAACAAGAGAATGCTGCGAGGGTTATCCAAAAACAGTTCCGTAATTTTTTAGGCCGAAACGTCGATCCGCGGGACATACCCAAAGCTACTTCAACTTCTTCAGGTATGTATGATATATGCTAGTATTTTTAGCATGAACATACATTAAAATAAATATTTACTACATAAAAAACATTCGAAGCAAAACTCTGATTTATGGAAGAAATATTTTATAATGTTTATACAATAAGAAAATATGGAATAAATATAAAAATGATTCACTACATAAAATTGTATTATGTAAACAAAGGGAATACTTTTGAAGTTATGAATTCTAATTTACAGTACGTAAGTAATTTAAAATGTTCATGCACATTAATAACACGTTTGATTTTACTACACGAGATGAAAGAAATATTACCTTAAAAATAATCTACAGCACATATGTATATTAAGTAGTCGCAAAATATGTTTGATGTTAATTAAAAATAGTATATATCTTTGTTTATTTAATGATTTTATATTAGAAATTAGAATCACATTTGAATCATAATAATTACATATAAATACCGGCTGAATAAATAAAAATATTTCCTGTATGGCGGAATAGTATCTACTAATAATACGAATTATTATTCAAATTTCAAATCTTACCAACAATTAGTTTATTAGTTACAGTCCTTTATGTAAATTACATTGCTAGTAGCAAGTAAGCAAACTTATAGGTTGTTAATATTGCAATTTTTAAAGTCCGCAAAAGTTCAACCTACGGATTATTTAATTTGGAAGGAATTTAAAATGTTAGTATATATCTACTTTCAGAAATTATGACATTCATATTTTAATAATTATAAAGATTCTAAATAATAAATTAGAAGTCAGGTCGTTACAATGAGAATATAAATAAAATGGCCAAATGCGTGTTGGGCACGCACATGAAAGGGTTCCGTAGTCATTACGATTTTAAAAAAAATAGCTATTTCAAAAATGTTCATAAACTATTTTTGCTATAGTGCTTAAAAGCTACATTCTGGAATTTTTCCAGATTTTTTGAATTGATAGTTTAGAAATTAGAGAGGGGGGACGCTCTGATAATGACAATTAAAAGCAAATAATTCGTGACTGTAGGGTTAAAATCAAAACATTTTTTGTTGCATTTTAGGAGACCTATCCAAAGATATCTCAATGGGGTAAGTGAAAAAAAATGTGAGTTAACTTTACAGTCTATGGGAGGGGGGTCTAAAAATTTTTTGACAGTGTTCGTTACAATTTTCATTGTAAGTACTAATTAAAATCTACATTCTTTAAATTTTTTAGATTTTTTATATCGATAGTTTAGAAAATAGAGGGGGGTGGGACGCTCTGATAACGACTTTGAACGCAAATATATCGTAACTGAAGGGTTAAAATCAAAAAGTCATATACAATTTTTTGTTGCATTTTAGGAGACCTATCTAAAAACATTCAACTTAATGGAGTAAGTAAGAAAGTTTAATTTTTTTTATCTTATCATTTCTGTTTTTGGGTTATTAGCCTTCGTCCGGATACCAAATTTCATCTTAATCGGTATAAAATTTATATAGATAGACGGACGGACAGAGCGAAACTATAAAAGTTCATAGTTTTCTACGGAACCTAATAAAAGGACCAGATTCACACAAAAATTAATAAATAATAACGGTTATATTTTCTGTCTTAATAATAAATGTAAAATTTAAATAATTATCGGGTGTTTCGATGTTCTTTATTTGAAAGGCTGTAATTACTAAACGAGTGATTGTATAATATTTATACTGATTTGATTTTAACAAGTACAATTAGGCTATATTAGCAAAAAATAAGTACTATGTTATCAAATAGAAGATTTTTTTATCCATCCGTTATACGTACAGATAAAGTGTACATAAAACTATTATTTGCAGAACAAATAAATTTCCTTGAACTTTTATTTTGAACCATATAATGACTTATGGTTTTATTCTGAAATATTTAACACCCACATTAACATCACAATTTGTAGAATTACATACCTACATAATGTATTTACTTATAAATACATACAATCGATAGATATTAATTCTATTATCGTCATAAAATATTTGGATAGTTGAAGTAGTCCAGGGGCGTCAACTTTTGAAATGACAATTCGTATTAAAAGTACTTTTATAAAGTTGTGTGTTGTAACGTATGTACAGTGAAATGCAGAAGTGGTTGTCCAGTTTTCATTGAAATTTGCATATTACAAACTTATTGTTAGTACGCTTCTCCCATTTGATTATTATAATATTTAAATCATTTCTCCATGGAGGTATCAACAAAGACAGATATTTTGAAACTCATTTGCTATATAGGTAAAGAAGTACTCTTCGTTTATAATAAGTAGATACTCATACATATATATGTGCGATTAAATTATAATGAAATCTACTGAAAATTGTATAAGTTAGAAATAGATAACCGATGATGTTTGTCTTGAAATTTTTGAATTTGTTGTAAGTGATTCTGACTTTTACGGTGGCAGACGACTTATGAAGCCCTTAGTAATTAAGTACTAGTACAACTACTTAAAAAAGTACCTTTACTTTTGCTTTACGTAAATAATTGTTTTATGAAATGTTTTATATACATAAATCAAAATGAATAATTTCTAGTGCATTACAATGGAAAGAAAGAAAAGAACAATTAATTTTTGTCTCATATCAATTGATCTTAATTTCAAAAATTAAAACCACGTGTTTAAGGTGATCAGTATAATAATATATTATATATTTTAATTAAATTTATATTTGTAAGGCCTTAATTGGTATATTTATTATTTAGCATTCGAATATGAGATGTGACTTTTGACCTAAGCCAAGCACGTGTCTGGCTAATGCAGAAGCTGTGAGTCATCTCAAGGCTAAGGAGTTTCTAAATATACTATGCTTGATTGAAATAAAAAATCGAAACACCGCTTTAGCCTGGTTTTGTACTGTTAATTGTTTATCTATTTAAATATGTACTGAGAATTTATTTGTACAATAATTGTTTTGTTATTGCAAATTGGAAAACGGTGCGTAATCAGTGAAAAACTGTAATAAGTAAAAGTGCATTCATTTTATATGTCAATGAGATAAAATTCTAAGAATTATCTTCGAATTATTTTTAAAAAGAATTTATAAGTTAAAAAAAATTAAATCACAAAACTTTTTCGTCGGGTTAACAAACATACAAGATTTAAATTTATTCCATATTGCTGCATGTTTTCTAGATCATTCGGTTCGACCAACATTTTTCTAAAAAAATGTTTATATTTAAAAATAAAGATTCATCAAAATTGAGTTAGGGCACAATCGATCAAAACCAATACTTTATATGGTGACAAGTAAAAAAAAATGTTTGTCTTTTTTTTACTCCGACTTAATTCAAAAACTACTGAACCGATTTTAATAGATCTTTCAATATTATAAAGCATACAACCCTGACAATTTATTTACGGTAGGTTCGTAGGAAAATTGATAATTTATATTTTTTAATTAAAATGAAAAATCGAATGTAGTGTGATGTTGATGTAGTCAGTGGCGTAGCCAGGATTTTTTAGTGGGGGGAATTGATACAAACATATATTTTACATGTATATTTTATAGTATAACCATCTGTCCCTCACTGATTACAATATAGCAGGAAGGGATGGGGGTCAATTGGCATTATTATTTATAAAATAATGAAAACACATTTTATAATTTTTTTTCAAATTTCCATTATAATAGTATCTACCACCGAAACGTAGATAGCTAAGTTTCGGTACATAAATAGACATAGAATTAGTTCTGGTTCCAGTGCATACGTAATAGTTTTATTTTAAACAAACGTGGCCGGTATCTCCAGAATGTCTAAAGATTTGCGAATACATATCTATTTTCTGCACAACGTAAACATCCTGTTAGACGCGTTCTCTTACGTACACCAATATTATTATTAGCGCCCGTGCCGTCTAGATTTGACATTGTTTCTATTTATTTATAAACAAAACGTTTTGTATACGTATTTTGGCACGTAAAATTTTCATATTGTAGGGTATTATTGATTTTTGATTTATTTAGACGTTTGTGCAATTTAATATTGAGTTTTTAAAGCACACCCTTATGTTTCATGTGCGTGCACTGAGTGTTTGTATTAATTCATTAAAACGTTGAATATTTGATGAGAGTAAGAATTTACTACTTCCTAAATCAATATTTTTCCTTGATGCAATCATATTGTTCGAGTACATACTCATACATTACATAATCGATTAATATTTATATATTAATACTAGCTGTTCCCGCGGTTTCGCTCGCGTAGACTACGGAATTATTTTGAATTATTGTTTAGATTATTTTACTTCCATGTTCCGAAGTTGTTTATCTATTAATAAATTATTCACTCCACAAATTACGAACCAAAACTGAAAAAAATTGTCTTCGGCTGAGTTTCATTTAAATTTTACCTAGTAGTATTTTTGTAATTATACGGCATTTTTATTTTTACAGAAAAAGTTTTCCGTTTCTGTAGAAAACCTTTTTAATCGTTGCTTGAATCTACTCATTACATTAACCTTTTTTGTAACTTATTAAATGAAGAGTAAATTGAAGTAATCATTTTGTTAATTAATGTAAAGTAAAAAAATTAAATGAAAGTCAGCCGAGACAATTTTCTACGGCATTTTAGCTTTTGTATCATTAAATTGTCCAATAAGTAAAAAATAATAGTTCCGAGGAGAGAATACATTTGATGACCCCTTTTCGACGCTTATTTTTAAGTCATCCATTAATTATGAGGCTTACATATATGATGGGTTACATAGATCAAAAATAATCGCGGTTAATTGTTCGTTTTAAAACTATTATTAACGTTAATTTTTAATGTTAGTCACGATTATGGTGGATTCCATAAAATAAAAAAATAATTAGTATTTAGGTATATATTTATTATTTATGCAGATACATATTATTTTTGAACCAACTGTTATATCAATTTGATATGAGTAACTGTAATGAAAGTAGAGCCTCAACTTTTACTATCCTTAATAGTAAAAAAAAATATCTAAAATTTCATTGTCATCGCTATGCACCCCTTTACTTAATGAATAAAAAACAAACACATACATATCATTCATCTTAATACACATACTCTATGAATAAAAGAAACAAATCCACCAACACAAAAATAAAGAAACAATGTAAGCTATCAGACAAAAAACGTAACATACATATTATTGTTGGCTTTCTTACAACACAGGTGCTGTGACATTGACGTCAGCGATTGGCACGAGTCCTGAAGTATCGGCAGCAGTCGCCTCTGACGTCACAACTGAACGCGTCCTCGACGAAACAGAAACAAACAACAGTCGCTCTCCAAACTTCGGACCAATGAAACATTCAACACTGAAGAAAGCTCGTAGCATGCCTGAAGATAGTTTCAACGATGTTAGCGTTGCTGCAAACTCAGCAGCGACTAAGATCCAAGCCGGATTTAGAGGATACCAAGTAAGGAAAAAGATTAACCAGGGGAAGAAACAGAGTCCGATAAGTAAGAAGAAGATTATTTCTTCAGGAAAACAAGATAGTTCTGTACAAAGTAGACCAGGTTCGGCTCCTGATTTGGAATTGTTGGAAAAATCTGCAACTAAGATACAAGCGAATGTTAGAGGATTTTTGACGCGAAAGAAGACACAAAAGAATATGAGAAATGAATAAGTTTGAGAAGTATTCATGAAATTGGTTTTATCATTGAAATATTATCGTAGTTAAATTCAAACAAAACTGAAGGATAAAGTGCCACAATGTCTGCTCAAACTAAAGTGCCTAGAAGATTAGAGTGCAATTTGGATAGAAAAGGAAAGTACAATAACATCGCAGTATTGTTTTATATTTTATTTCATTTTAACAAATCTAAACGATTGGGGGAATGTTAAAAATATGTATATCAATTTTTAATCTGCAATGTTTATAGATTATAATAGTTGATGCATAAATTGCATATGAATTTAGACATTGAATAATGACACACACAAAATTAGTTGGAGGACAAAATTGTTATAAAAGTGGTGAATAATTTATTTTAATATTTGTATAAATTGTAATATTATCCACATTTTGCGAACCACTAATATAATAATTTTAACAAAACTATATTTATGTATAATTATAAATATATATTTATCACATTATCAATGAGTTTTTGTAACTTTTCGCGGGCACAGAATTCTTGCAATTTTAAACACTGTTTTGCAATTTAATTGGATTGAAAATAACATCACTTATTGTTGATTGTTTCCTTAAATCTGTTTAAAATAAACCAAAACCAAGTTGCCACATGCACTAGATATTATGTTTTATTTTAGTTATATTTGCCAAGCAGATGTTACTCAATTTTTACATAAATTATTTGAAATTATTCCAAAATCAACGTCACGAGAAAATACAGAATAGAATGTGTGAGATAAATATTTTAGTATGTATAATTTAAAGACACTACTTAAGTTATTGTATACTTTAGAATTTTATATTAATATTATTATATTTTCATAATTATTATTAGTTATTTCAATTTTATGTAGAAGATTTTTGTATTTATAATGATTATATTTGTATCACTATTTTGCATAAATATATAAAAAGGTTTATCAATGTTATTATTATTTTTAATTATAGAATTTTCCAATATTAATATTTTATAAGTGATAGTTAATTACATTTATTAGTTTACTCATTAATTTTTAATATATCTGAAATATAAAATCAAAAAATCCTTAGCAGCCCTAAATTGCACTTTTACTTTACCATTTCATGAAGATTATACATATAATGTGGTTTTTCAATTTTAATTAATATCATTTAACTTTTAATTATATTATTAAATAGGTCATTTACTTTGTTTGCTTATGACACAATAATAAAGAATTGTAACAATTAACTCAAAGTTCATGTTGATCAATAATAATTATTATGTATAACCAATTATACTTTTTAATGACTGAGATATGCTGTACCAGTGATTCTCAAACGGGATACCGTGAATTTTTAAAATTAATGAATCTTTACGTAAAAAAGTTAATTGTTTGCAGTAAAATTTTGAATTTATATATTTTAGTTCCTTATTCGATAAAAAAAATCTAGAAGTGTTTGAGAACTACTGCATTAGTCCAATAAAATCGATTTAAAAAATCTTGTCACTTATAAATAACCTAATTTCTAATGAAACTTTTATTATCGTGTATATATATGTATATTGTATATTCTAACATACTTGTATACAAACAATAAATAAGATTAATAACTATCATAATTTTAATATTGATTTACTGGTAAACAGTCATGGTCAATAAAAACATATTTACAGTCACATATAGACAGCGTGGACATACATTTTCAATGACAAATTATTTACAGCAATATGTGTATGTATTTTTTATTAGTATACTAATAAAGTAAATACATGATACAATCAATTATTTAAAATTATAATGTTTGAAAACATTCTGTCATATGTATGTATATTATATTTCAACACAAAATAAATATTATGTAAAGAGGTAAAAAGTCATAATAATACATTTTATAGATAATTAATAATGAAAAATATATACATAAACAATATACATATGCGTGCATAATATTTATTAGACATTGAAAATATTATGAGTGTTATACAAACTTAAAAATATAACATAAAATTTAAAATAGCTTCCCTTATTTCTTCTGACATGGCGAGGAAGCAATAAGTTTAAATACAACATGTGCGTAGGTAAGTACATACGTATGTAAGTACTTACTCACAATCAGATGTAGATACATACATATAAAAATTGAAACAGCATTCCTAAATATTAGTATGTAACTATATTTAATTGTAATTATTTTTTACCAATTTCCCAATATTCAATTGTCTTGAAATTTTGTATACTTATGTATTCTCGATGGCAATACAAGAATCAATCATTTTCAAAACTAATTTAGTAGGTATACAATTAAAGTTATGTTATTAGATATAAAATCATTACCATACTAATATTTCATAATATCATTTATGTCAAACTCATTTTTCAGAAAAGCGTTATTTTTTACTATACACAGAAATAACTGAATATATACATATGACCAATGTACTTTCTGTTATAAATTATATTCTTTTAAATTTTACTTCATAAATACTTAATACCAAATAGCTGCTGTTGGGATCGGTTATTTAACTTAATTTAAAATTTATTAATAAAATAAATAGTTTAGTGTATATCATATTTTTTGTTTGATAAAATATGGTAAACCTAATCTAATCTAAAATTTTCGTATTTGGTATATGGAATACATACTACTACTAAACGATGGCTAAGTCTATATAAATTTTAAATGATGTGGTCTAATGATTAATATTTTGGAATTTAAGTACCCAACATATAATATTTCTTCTTTATTTTAGTGTTTACAATTTTTTTATTAAATGTAAATATAAAATAAATATATTTTTCATGTTTGTTTGCGCCCTTGTAGATAAAAAAGGTTGCTAAAAACAATTAAATATCAATACTCATGAACATTGAAATGATATAGACGATTAAAATGAAGTAACATAAAAATAAAATACGCGACCTTTGTTTGTTTCAGCGCCATCAATAAAAGTTTGTATGTATAGTAAGTAATTTATATCAATTATAAAAATGTTACAAAAACACTATAGATAGATTTGTTTATTTCAATTAGAGTAGAACAAATATTCATATTGTTTGTATTATTATTATTATTATTATAACTATTAATGTACATAGAAATATTCAATCCATATTATGTATGCAAATGCAGGTGCAATAACACGGAAAAAAGGATTAGCCAAAGGAAATAAACGAATTTAGTTGGTGTGTTTTCGAAAATATTTGTTAATTATTAACAAGTTTAATAAATGTTATCAATTAGATATTTGGTAACAACACAATGATATAGCTCCAACGAGGGATTTATTAACAGTAACTAAATATCGTGTTTGCTATTAGCTACTATATATTGTTATAATAACTATGTATATAACCAAATCTCGTTATCTATTAATATTATTTTTTCCCAGTGTATAATTATATTTTTCTAATTTAAATTTACAAAACAAGTTTGTGAAACTGATTAAAATTGATTGATAGATATTTAAATAAATATTTAGTAATAAAACATCCAAATTTAATAATTATATTTTTATATTCAACACAAATATTTTCACATAAATTAATAAATACAAAATATATGTATACAGGGTTTTCTTGTCATATGCGGTCTAAAAATATTTGTTATAACTGGAGAAGTTGGGGTTTATTTGAGACAAAAAAGGAACCGCATATACAAAAATATTATACATTCTACATTTATATTTCTAAAACGAAATAATTAGTTAGTGAATTGAATAATTTATTTTATCAATAATCTATTCGGAGCATTCTACAACCACATCTATAAAACATCCTTGGCAACGGTTTGATACGCACGTTGTTCCTTCAACACATTGTCCTTTAAATTGTAAGAAGCCTCCACAGGATTCATTAGGTCCCTGGAAATATAATATTTATTTAAATAATTATTTTAAAAAAATTCATACATAGTGCATTCCAAGTTGATTAAATTGGTAAAATAGAATGAATTGAAAGTTTGTAGTAGAGCTGGGCGTGAGCCATGAATTTTCCGGGTCGCGTGACGTGAGCGTGAGCGATTTTCAAATATTGAATCGTGAGCGTATTTTTTTTATAAACTTATTTTATCTTTTTTTAATATCTAAATCAATAATGCATAAATATAATAACGTTTTAAAACAATTTTTTTAAATTAAAAAACGGTATAAAAATTAAATGTAATTTTAAGAAAGTATTGCCAACTTTACCTGAACACCCAAAAACTCTAGATTTAATAATGCATTGTTGCTTAATTTTTTTATTGATTTGTTATCTATTACTTGCACTAGAAATGCAGTTTAGAAAAAATAATACAAATATAAAATATTCATTCACGTAAAAAATGATAATTTTCATCATTTCAAAATTTTATTTATAACAATTATATTAAATCGTGTCAAGAGCGTGACCCGTCGTCCGTGAGTAAAAAAATAGGATTCGTGATCGTGCGTTATTATGAATTTTTTTTTCTGTAACCATAATTCTTTCTCTAGCTCGATCACAAAATCACAATGAAAATGAAAACTCCAGTGTACCTGCTTATAAATATTTTTTAAGTAAAATAAATTCTTACTTTAAAACACTCTCTCCTGCCACAAAAATTAATAGTATCTCCATAATAACAATCAGTTTCTGACTGATCACAATTTGTACAAGGCGGACATCTGTACATTGCTTTTGATTGAGATCTAAAATATAAGATATGAATACAAAATTAGTAAATAATATAATTATATTACTTAGTATTTAACTCACATTTGTACACAGTTGAGAATTAAAATAATAGACAAAACTTTTACTGGTGTATTAAACTTTTTCTTTGGCTGAATCATTTTTATGGGGAGTACCTATATTTTTAATTTAATTTTTAACGAATAATTTCAGACCTAATCACTTACGACTAGACTTGTTTACTGATTTAATTATATATATTAAGTATATTATTAATGACTGCAATGAAGTTATCTATAATTACATTTCTTGACACTTTTAAATCACAATAACCCGAGTAATTAATGAATAGTAGGCGTTGATAGTTTATATACATATATGCATGCTCCGAATTAATTGCAGTATGAAGTAAATAGTTTTCAGTGAATAAAAAAATAAATATTTTAAATAATTCATATGCATTCTCTCATGTTAGTACTATTTTAAGTTTTCGTTTGGAGTAGTGATAAAAATAAAACAAAAATAGTAATTAAGAATAACTCAAAGTTCGTGCAAAATGCTCTCATAAAAATAAATAATTGTTTCCTTTATTATTTTTTTGTTTAAGGTTTTGTAATTAAACAAAAGTACATTTTTAGCCAAAAAGTGATTTTATGACTAATTAGTACTAATTACATTTTTAGCATTTTCTCAGTTTGAATCATCATATAGAAACATGCTATTAAAATTAATTTAATCTTTGACTTCACGATTATTAGATTAATTTCAAGAAAACTAGTAAAAATTATTCCCAATATGCTAACGTAATAAGTAATAAATCAAATACTAATTACTATTTATTGTAATTAGTACAGAAAATCGTCTTTTTTGTCCTAGAAATATGGAAATTCTATTTCATTAAATCAAAGATTTAGTTAATATACTAAAAGGAAATAGGTTTTAATGATGATTCAAACTGAGAAAATGATACAAATTTAAAAAGTCATAAAATCATTTTTTGTGCAAAATACTTACCCATTTCCTCCATAACAAGATCTTAAACGAAAAAATATTAGAGGGAAAAAGTATTTATTTTTATAAGATACATTAGCCTACAAAAGATTGGGCGCGAATTTTGGGATAGTCTATCTACGTAAATATGTTTAAGGCTGACATTTAAGAGCCACAGTTTACATTCAATTGAAAAAATTGCGAAACACTAAAATAAATATTGTTTTATTTAAAGTAAGTCATTACATACATACATTTAAGTAATTTTCCGAATTACGGGTTTATTTAAAAAATATAAAGGACGATAAAATTAGGAGGTTCTTCCCCGAGAATTTTATTTTAAAAGGTTTTAAATATGCAAAAATTTGGTTTATTTGTAATTTTATATTTTATATATAATTATAGTTTTAATTAGTCTGTGAGGGCCCCTCAAATTGTATTATATTACTTTTTTATGTGACAAGTTCGAGAACCATTGTGCTAAGGTGTTAGTTCATGAAACTTTATTCTAAATAAAAATTAATCCATACATTAAAATGTATTATTTATCTGTTACATACATAAAATACAGTAAATCGTAAGCATACAGGAAGAAGATAACTGCTTTGAGGAAGTTGTTTAGTTCATCATCTCACCACTAGATGTCACTATGAAATTTTAATATGGAAATTATGGAATCTTTAATTAAAAAATGTTTACTAAGGTTGTAATGATCATTGCAATAATTATACCGTTTTTAATGTTATGTGCACACCAAATTAATAGATTATGTACATGAAAAAGGACGACGATGCTTTGAAAGTTTTTATAGATTTCGATTTAAGAAAATATGCTATGTTTTCATCATTTTTTATTGATAGTTACAAAATATATAATATAATCAGTGTATAATGCATTTAAAAATATATTATTATTATTTTGCCATTTAGTTAGACAATGTCTTGGAAGTAAACTTGATATATTTTTAAAATATATATAAATTATGCTATAATTTATTCCACTTGTTATGAAAAATCAAATTTAAATAGTTATTTATATTTTTAATACTGTTATTATAACATAACAAAAATAAATAAAACAATATTATAACAAAAACGTGTTAATATTTCTATCATTGTTTAACTTAACGCTCATTTAATTTAATGTCTTTATTTATTGCAATACGAAATAATATCTTGGACAAGTTCCAAACATTCCACACAATTCTCACAAAAGCGGGACTAGTGAGCTATGGAATGACTAACCTAGCCCACTTCGACCAATTAAATTACAGCAGTGTTTTCCCAACTGTTTATTCATATAAAGTGCAAATAAAAATATATTTATTTTAAAACAATTTGCAAAGTAATTAAGCACTTTTTTATTATTTGATTTAGTCAATGCACTTCTGTTAATTACTTATTTCCTTTTGTAGTTGATTTATCATTCTCAAATGGATTTCTTGTATATATTTTGTTTTTCTTAAAAAATGTCTGTTGTATTTATTATATATACGAGTATATTATTTGATTATATTTTTAAGGATTCTGTATAAACCCATATCTACAATATAATATACATACCTAATTGAAAAAGATGTTTACCTGTTTCATAAAATTCAAACAATCTCTCGATTTTTTATACGTATGCATTTCAATTTATCTCAATATTAATAATACGTTTTTTCATTTTGTATTTCACGATACGAATTCAGATATACTTTATAGAAGAAATGTAAAAAATAGGTCAAGAAAATAAAATATATTTTGAAATCAAAACAGAAAACTGTCTTATATAATAAAGTATATTTAATAAAAAAATGTTCTTACAAAATATTGGGTCGGTATTGTTTGCAATTTATTTCTGCAAATAAATTTTCAATATTTCAATATCTGAAAAATGTCCGATAAAATAGTTATAAAAAAAACAGAAGCAAGAGCATACGACCTACATTTAAAATACAAGGGTTAGATTAAGTACGTCGTTTTACAGGTACTACATTACTTCATATATATATTATGTATATAATCAATTTTGACAGATCTTTTAAAATTTTGTCTGTCTATCTATAACCGAATTGAAATTATTAATAATTAATTGAATTTATCTATACTAAGGTTCTTGATATTAGAATTTATAATGGTATTTCTTCTAATACAAGAGTTTAGTGGTCCTTTGTTGATTAAAGCAAATTTTTGCTGCGTTACAGTCATATCTAATTTATTTCTTGTATTGTATTCGTGTTGTAAGTAATTTAGTTCAAATAAATTAGGTTTTTTTAACAAAAATTACACTTTCCATAATGTACAAATCATAAACTGTATTTTAAGATTTTTTAATAATGATCGACATAACACAGTAGGTCTGACATTACACATAGCTCGTAAACATTTCTTTTGTATTAATAAGATATTTTTAACTGATAAAGATAATGCCATACCTTAGATGCGACTATTTAAGGGAATATAATAAATATTTAATAAAATTGTAAATGGGACTATTTTGCTAAGAATTCGTATGCCATAAACATATTTGCAAAATTTATTAATTACATATTTGACGTGATGTTTCCAGTTTAAATGGAGTTGAATAATAAGATTATGCACGTATAAAAAATTAATACATACATATGTTTTAATAAAAATGAAAAGGATTTTGATTTCGAAATACACACGAGTGAAACCGCGGGAAATTTATATTTTTTTAATAAAACGAATATTTTATTCAATCAAGACTATTTTTCAGAGAATTAAGTTGGAATAAATCAATGTTATAATCTGTATACAGGTATTTTTAAAACATTTGTTTGTCCCTGGAGTATATAATTCAAGTCGGCATTTAGAGAGAGAGTTACAATCAACAGTGGGATCAAACAATAACACCGATTTGTGTTCGGCATTGCCCAAGAAACACAGGATTCCAAACGATCTAATCCGCTCCGAAAATTTATGTTGTGGGATAACACTCCCCATTGACTAAGTCCTTTCAAATAATTATGTCGCTTATATGCACAGTACCGGCCAGCAAAGTATTAAACTATTTTATTGAAGCTTTAGAAATTGTATTTTTTTTGACACTATACTTAGTTTTCATTTTTTTAAGTTGCAAAATTAAAACTTAAGATGTTTGAACGAATTTTTAGATAAAATTGTATTATGTTTTTGTTTTGAATGTACTTGTGGGTAATAAGGCCTATCGAGTAATACGGCCTAAGAGTAAAAAAATAGGTTTAAAATTCCCACACGTACACATGAACCTGTACAAACATATATTAAGTGTAGATCAGTTCATTCCATTACATTGACCTCGCGGTTCCCCATGCCCTGCCACCAGTGAAGAAAATTCAAAGATTTTTGCAAATGATTGTATTTTTTATACTAATACATTAAACTAAAAAGTTGGTGTTTAAAAACGATCTAGGTTTATTATATTTCATTAAATTTATTATTCCTTTTTGTCATCCTATCATTTGGTATCACAGGAGAATGTGTCGATCTATCAGCAGAAGATGCAGATGTTATTATTACTGTTAAAACTATTTACAATGTTTAATTTGATCTCATTTTCCAGATATATAATGTAACTTACAATTAGATTAATTTTGAAGTTTTACCCTTAGGACTTATTATACTACCGTAATATAATAAAGCCTATTTATGTTAATTTAAAAAATGATTATTTTTGTTTTGGTTATTGATAGAATTTATCTTTTTTTGTTTTAGTTTATTTATAAGATTCAGAGAGATAGATTGATAGTAAATTTTCTTAATTACATCCAATGTTTTTCATTTTATTTTAACAAGCCTTATTACTCGCAAGTATCTTATGTATCTAATGAAATTGGTATTTTTTGAATTCATTATGTCAAATATTCGAAATCTAAACTAAAAATATACACATTTGTTATTTATTGTTTATAATATCTATAGAAAATATATTTCTCAAGAAATGATAAATATATATTTTTCTCGAGAAGAAACATTATATAGACTTATGTATGAAGACAAGCGAATTGTACAGTAACATTTTTAACAAATACTATACATCATAAACTGTTTGAAACTTCACAATCCTGTTTGGTTTTAAAGTTGAAACATATATCATAATAAATATTAGATTCAGTCTAGACGTTTTCCACGTAAAAATATTTAATAAATCGTTAACACTTTTTTATTGCCGTACGTCCTTCCGAAAAATGGAAAGTAAAATTCTGTTTATTGTCGACATAAAAAATCATATCTATGTATAAAACAGAACTCTTTTATGTTTAACGTTTATTTATATTTCATATAAAAGTTACATTTCAAATGATATATAGTCGGCTGCATTAAAAAATAAACTGGCAACTTTTAATGGTGCAAATGAGGTTTTGAAACAAAACACGATTCAATGTTTATTAATATTAATCAATTCGAGAAAACTGTATTGTTAAAAATTTTAATATTTTCTTATTATGTAGCCACTTTTTTTATTTGACTGTATAAATAAAAATATATGCTTAAAACATAAAGTAAGACAACATTATAAGTTTAGTTTTTAATTTATTAGGTGTTTATGTCCGATATAATACTACAGACTATTTAGCAAAAATTGGCTAGCTTGCAAGCACTTTCAAACGGGGTATCAAACATATATATCGGCGCGCGAAAATTATTTAGTTCATATTGGCGCTAATTACCTACGTAGAAGTGATGCAGGTCGGTTGGAACTGGTCGTCATTCAGAAGAGTCGGCAGTCAATCAGTTCAGTATGTGATTTTGTAATTGTAACCTAACGATTAATGTTGATAAAAAGACAATATTGTTGATTTGTGTTTGTTTTATTTATGAACGACGAAAGGAGAGCAGATTAGTGACAGTGCGCGAGACGTGGCGATGCCTCTATCTTATGTAATAATATTACACGCTCCGACATACACTACCGCTCATGGAAGTATGGACACTTGATTTTATTTAGTAAAATGTTGGTAAAAGCTGTATTTAAAAAAATATATGTACACAAATAACAAAAAATGTTTAAAATTATGTTTTCAATACACTTATAATATAGTCGGCATAATACTTTTCAAAATATAATATGACAAAATATGACAGTATTTATGACAGTTCTCTTGAAGTTTTGGACAAGTAGTTGTATGCGTAGTTAGATGATTTTTAATGGTTTTTACCGTTTTTACTCAAGGTTAGTAAATACACTTTAGTAAATATACATTACATACAGGGCCGTAACTAGGGGGCCCTCCTCCGCACTATATACAAAATATAAAAATTGAAAAACTTTTTTCCTCAATCTTGCAGACCCTAAATTTATTTATTTATTTTTTAAATGATACGTATTATAAAATAATGTTGCAAATAAAATTAAATATATTTACTGTAAAGGCAATAATTGATTATTACTAATTTTTATTTAAAAAACAACTATTTTGTGTATATTGAAAAGTATAAAAAAAAGTTCCGTGAATCAATGGCAGATGTTTTTATTTAACGTGTTTATAAATAATTCTATTATCTACCTCATACTAACTACGCCACTGACTGGTAAGTAAAAGTATATTTGATTTACTTCAGCGAAGTCAAGCAGAAGAAAAACTGGAATAAATTTTAATTTTTTACTCTAAGATCGAGTACTATCGGTTTGACATAGGTAAGTGAAAATCTGAGAAGCGATTTGTATCAGAGCTAGGGAGGTATTTAATGAGTCTGAGCTTGGAATCATTCGGGACTTGAGCCAACCGACTGCGGAAGTGTTTTGTGGTGGTTTATGGAACTTTACGGATTTAGTTAAGAAACGAAAAAATATATTCTGCTTCAGAATCGGGAAACTGTTGTTTACAAGTGTAACTTCTCCTTTTTAGGTTTGAATATAAATTTTATTGATTTTGTACTTACATTCAAAGTAACTATGTAGAATATTGTGTTTTGAAAGTATAAGCACTATATGATTATTATTTTTTAGCTTAGTCTCGTCTCAATCTGGACTCGAGAAAACTATTTTATCTTATAAAGAATAATATGTTACCGTTCCTTCTCACCGCTCAAGTTATAGAAGCTTTTATTATTCAAAATCATACATTATTTGAAAGTTTCAGTCAGGGCTTCGAACCGTTATTTTTTTCGTTTCGGTTTTCGTTCCGGTTCGAGTAAAAAAATATATTTCGGTTCGGTTCCGGTTTTCGTTCCGCAAAAAATAACGGTTTTTTCGGTTTAAGGTTCAGCTCCGAGTGATTAATTAAAACAAAAAAATTATTTGTATTAAAAAAAAATTTCTACCATAATTTAGAATATTTTATGGTACTTGTATGATAGTCCGAACGACATTGAAGTGGGAAATAAGATAATGTTAACGCGCGTATTTTAACATGTACTGAACCGTAAAAACAATATTTTTATTTCGGTTCTGTTCCGGTTTTCGTTCCGGCAAAAAATAACGGTTGTTCCGGTTTTCGGTTCAGTTCCGGTTCGAAGCCCTGGTTTCAGTTACCAAACCAATTAAATATATTTTTGTTTAATATTGATATGAATGGAACTTAATTAGTGAAATACAAAATAACTAAAAAAAACACTGAATAGTCTTCTTTATAAAAACAACGATTTTCTCGGTTTCTTTCAATTAAAAAATAATCTTGTTACGTTAAAAATGTGAAATCTAAATTAAAAACTTTATTCATGGGAGCATTTTGCATAAGGGTTATAGTATACATAATCGGGAGGAAGGTGACGTTTTCTAGTCGGGTTGGATGCGACAGATGTCAGCTGGATATGGTCCATCAAAGAGGATACGAACAGCTGCATCCTTAGTGATTAACGGAGATGATTTCATCTCCTTAGATTATGGCCCTTTACATTATACCACTATATTCTGTAATTGAGATTTGAGAACTTTATTAGTTTTATGAAATGTGGACTATATTTTTTTAATAAAATATTTTATAAATTATGTAATATTTTGTGAAGAAACATGTTTTTTTAAGAAAGCCGATTATACATTATTTTTTTTATTGGCAATGAATATAATTAGAAATTTGCCTCTCTAATAGCATATTTTTATTTTGGTTTATTTTTCTACCCCATAGATGCTAGTTTAAAATTGAATTGTGTTTATAACTGTCATATTAGCTTAACATATTTTTTAACGAAAATGTCGCAATTATATATTATTAATGTAGGCCAAAGATAGTTAAGCTTTTATCAATTTTAATATTTCAGTTAGTTTAGTTAGTGAATAATTGAAGGGAAATAAAAATTTATGTGCGTAATTATTAAGAATTTACTCTCAAGAAAAATCTAAGCTAACGCTATCTGCTAGGTATTAAATATAAATAACAGTCCATACCTACTGATAGTTCTAATCAATTGTATGGTTTATAATTATGACGACACATGCGCGTTAAGTAGAAATCGGTGAACTAAAAGCAGCGATGACAAGCGTAATTATAAAATGCATATATACACCATACTCTAAAAGCCCGAGCAAATGCATAACGATTTGCTAGAGCAAATTATTTTATAATACCCTACATTAGATAGGTCGTTGTTGTTGTTATGTAACTGCAAATGAAATCAACAAATCAAGATTCGACAAGTTCATATAGAGCAATACGGAAACATAAAAAACCACACAATTAATAACCAATTATGAACAAAGTATAAATCATAATAATTTCATTTCGTTTCGATATATTTGTGTTATTGACTAGAAATTTTTATTGGTTCTCAAATATATAAATCATTTTGATGTTGTTGTTCCCAGAACGATGTCTACCTGTTGTAATGTAGGTAGTGAAATCGTAAGCTTGAGCTAAGTTTTTGACATTCGAATGATCAAAGTTATCTGTAAATATTTGCTTTCCTCCAGCAGTAACTATTTCCTCTTTTATCTTTTGACAAGTTAGTTTCATAACTTATATATCGTTATAGTTATATTACGTAATACTTGGTTTGTGATCTGTAAACAATAAATGCGTTACTTATATACAAATCATATCTATATACATATAATAATAATACTATTTATTTAAAGTAAATCATATATAATGATATAGAACACGTCAACAACAAAATTAAATTCAAATAAAATACAATTATATTATATGTAACAAAAATTCACTTAATGAATATAAATTTTTCGAGATTAGATAATATTCAGAATTTTAATTCTTTCAGGAATAGTGTTATATATTCTGATAATAATATTGAATGTTCCTTGATTAATCACTTGTAAGCTGGCTTTAATAACTTTAAAGTCGTATTTATTTCGTGTATGATTCTTATGTGTTGGTAAATATTCTACAAATATTTCCGGACTGGATTTAAGAAAAACTCAATATAGAGTCAAAATGCCTAGTTTCTTGAATAGTTTACGACATGGTTCACGTGGACCAACGTTACAAATTAATCTTATACATCTCTTTTCTATTAAAAATATGTCCAATGCTGTGGATGATGCACCCCAAAAAATAAGGGCGTAAAATATATTAGAATAAATATAGTCAGAGTACATTGTCAATAAGATTTCCATTGGTACCTTATTTGACATTAATTGCATATAAGAGTATTTAGATATTTTGCAGGATAGTAAATCTACATATGGTTTCCAGTTTGTGAAATTTTACTGTATCTTTAAGTTTAACCGAAATTCGATTATAAATAAATAACCATATTGTCCAAATCTTATAAATCGTGTTTTTTCTAATTTTTAATTTAATTTTAAGCTATTGTTATCGAACCAGGATAGTCATTTTGAAATAGAGTGGTTAATATCAGAAAATAAAACTTGAGGGTTGTGGCTAGATAAAAGTATCGTTGTATCGTCTACAAAGAGAATCGTTTTATTATTTATGGCGTTAGGCAATCATTAATGTAAATTTTAAAAAATAATAGGCCCTAGTATTGATCTTTGAGGTGAATACTAGTAATAACAAATATGTTAATAATAATAATATAATATGTATAATATTTGAACTTGTTTTTGATTGCTCATTTCATTTGCATAATATAATATGTTAAAATGAGTAATATATCTCTCGATATATGTACGTCAATAATATTATGTTAGATTTATAGAACATGAGGATTATGATATGCGTAAACTATGTACCAGAGATGTACCTACCTATATTAAATTGATGTTATTGAAATTCTCCTAAACTAACGTACTGTGGACTTACTTTGTTCACAGAACATAAATATTTATATTATCTCCATATAGCGAATTGAATAGGGTTTCAAACAAATTCACGGAACTGTGCGACCTTTTAAAATTATTTAATGAAAATGGTGTATGTAAAAAATAAACAGGTTATGTATTATTGTTGCTAAAAATATCTTTATGTCATTAAAAACAATAGTAATAAAAAAATCAAAACAATATCAGTAAAGGCTAATTAAATGTTAATTATATGTAACGCACGAAAATAGTACAAAGAAATTTAATTGTAAACACATTTTCAAACTTTAAATCATATTAATAAAAAAATACGACTTAACTTTAATGGAATGAACAACACAATCTAAAATTAATAGTGGATAATAAAACTAAAAGTTTAAAAAAACTAAAGCCCAAGTACGCTAAAACATATTAACTAAAAAGTTATAAACAAGTTGTTTTCTTTAAAACTAATTTCATGTGTTCCTTTCGCACTTTTATGCGACGTTCGACTAGAGATACTCAAGACTCATCAACAACCGTATTTTTTTTATTTAAGTAATCAATATCATTAATAAATATACTTCATACTATTATATTATGTTCAATTTTAATTAATTTTGTTATACTTTCTAAAAATAATACATAAATGATTTTTTGTATAAATGAAAATGAAAACACTGCTGAAACTCTTACTATGAGTATCTCTATATACGACTTCGTCTGTTATGTAATACTTCTTCTTTTTAAAAACAACTATTCGTTTTTTAAACTTATATTTGTGTTTAATCTTTTATTAGTTATATTAAGATTTATTAACAAGCTACCTTGTTTGTTGTTATACATATTAACAGACAATCAAGTACATGAGGTAAAGGTACCAGTTATGGCCTCTATAAGAGCAAGTTTTCGGGGTTTTTTTAAATAAATGAGCTTGTTTTTTGTAATTCTCATGAACTCATGCTACTAATAAGTTTTCCCTGCCTTGGTACCTTTTCTTCATTGTATTTACGTCTTGATGAAATCTTTCACCACTAAAATCACCAATATTGTCTGAAAATCAGTCTAAATGTAATTTAAGCAACCTCTTCGTGATAAACTCATATTTCTGCAAACGAATAAAAAGATTTATCAATATGATATTTGCTCGAATGAATGTAATATCGTTACGCGTGCACGCGCGTAAGTACTTACCAGTACACGACATTCCTTCACAGCTAAACAATAAACAAGCGGATGTTGTATCTCACGCGCAAACGTGTGATAACATGTCGTTACAAGCTTGCGAGCGTTCATTTAGCATTATACCAAAATTACGACGGTAAAACCAAAAATCTAGTATACAATACCTAAAAAAAAAACTAGAGCCTATTTTAGTAAAACTTATTACTATCAATTTTGAAAACAGTCATTGGAATATTTTAAAATCATTGAGATATTAATAAAAAAAATTAGAATATAGAAGTACTTACATATGTAGGTATTAGGGTGGGGTGAAATTTTTTTATTCGAATCAAGCGCAAAATTTGCATTTGTACACATATATCTTTAAAACACCTACCAAAGGATTTTGTAATAGGATACCATTTTGATGTTCCTAAATAACAATAGTTTAAATTAAAGAAAAGTGTCTTTAAAATAATATGTAACAACTTAAAAGTTAAACTATTGCGCATTTAAATATATTTCCCCGTTACCGAGATATAATACCCAAAATTTATGTTTTTTTCTAATAAAGACAGTCATTTAGGAACCTCAGGATGATATCCTATTACAAAATCCTTTGGTAGGTGTTTTAAAGATATACAAATTCAAATTTTGCGCGTATAGCTCTTTGAAGATTCGAAAAAAAAATTTCGCTTCACCCTAATAGGTATATGTATATAACTAGATGATTTTTCATCTAAACAGTACAGTTTAAATGTAAGAATACCGCACAAGGTGGGCATACTAATCCCGCTATTATTCAGTGTTTTTATAAACGACTTGTCAGAATTTATAAACGAAAAATTAATAATGTACGCAGACGATATGACGCAACGTTATGGTTTTAATTGACGTAACATCAATGCATGAAGCAGAAACCAAAACAAACAATATAATTAATAAGTTCTCTAAATGGTGTGACATTAATAAACTGGTTATAAATTTGAGAAAATTTACATATTTTAGCATTTCAAAATTATGGATAAAATAAATATCCAAACATTAAATTTATATTTAAGAACGAATATAAGATAGTGGCACCAGTCTTGACAAAGACTTCAGTAATGGCAAATTTTTAATTAAATATACTAAATTAGATATTGTAGCGATATGCACAAATAATATAATTTGTAAGCGATGGCAACTATGTAGTATTGCGTAATCCCTTTAGTTATAAGTTTCTGTTGATTCATATTTTCAAAAAGGGACATTACGTAATTCAGGCAGAGAGACAACCGATAGATTGAGAAGCCTTCAGTCGTTATCACATTGTCTTGAAGATAAGATTTATAAATTTTAAAAAGTGCTCAAAGTTAAATCTAAACTGTTTTTGATTATTTCTGCCTTTTAACGCTGCAATTCACGTTAAGGTATACAGGCCCTGTGATAGTGAGATAGATTTAGGTTAATTATTTATGTGTAATATGTAAGTGCTAGTGAAAAATTTTGTTATTGTGTAATTAGTAAGTTAATGTTTAGTGTAGTTAATGTAAAACGCTCAATGTAAGTGAAATTTGATAGACGAATTCTTATTTATAAATATATTGTTATAACTATTATGCTTATATACATAGATATATCCAACATAATTTCGTCGTTGTACATGCAAAACCTTCTTTTTATATTCAACCAAGTTTTTTTAATATCGGTTCAGTGGTTCATGAGTTGTACATGTGACCAGAATTCGGGGGACAGAACACAGACAGACGCGGGACGAAAAGTATTTGTCTTGACCTGAAACGGAAAGATCAATTTAAAATTTTGGAATCGGAGAATATTTTTTTTTGTCTCATTTTAAAATGATATTGCGAGGAAGCAAAATAATATTCTAAGTTAATTTTGTTAATTGAAAAATATTAGGGTCAGTTGGTTCTCTGTATAATATTTGTGCCCCCCCCCCCCCCAAATGTGTGGAAGCCGAAAGATAATGTCATTGCAAAAACACTGAAACAAACAAAACTGTCAAAAATACACACATATAAAAACATCTAGCTATTGAGATCATTAATAAGGTCTCGCCGACACTTCTTGTACATGTCGCGCGGTAGACTCTGATACCTGCATAGCTCCGGAGTGCAGGCCTGGCCACGCCGCCAACACACAGCTCCCGAGCTACATAGACAGAGACTGACACTGTGACGACCGTTTCTCTCACTCTCGCATACACACAGAGCTACAGCGTCGTGGCGTTCACGGGACCAGTCGCGCCGCGATATCCACGGACGACGTGTATAAACGTATTTTAATCCAGCTCCGCGATATTCCACAAGCGTGGCGATCGGGAAAACCGGTGCTTTAAGAATATTTTTTGTTTTATTTATTTTTTTATTTTTTTTTTGGTTTTTATGACTTTATTGTTTTCGTCGGTGGTATGATGTGTAAAAATGTACATTATTCAAATAATGATATGGGATTTAAACCCAAGAAATTAAAGTTATTAAACTTTCTGCACTTTTAAGTGCAGATGAAATAAATGTTAAATAAAAATATCATAGTGTATCGATAAATAATTATTTCAAATAGCAGTGAATATGTAAAGCAAAAATTAAGTTATTATCAAATAAATTTAAACATTATTTTATTCATCATTGATTTACCAGTGAATAAGGTAAATTATATATATTTAATTTAAATAAACTATTTAAATAAATATTCGTAATTGGATTTAAATAATAAATACGTGGAAAACATTATATTTTATTATTTTCTAATAAATATTAAAATACTGTTAAATTACATATTATGGTACATTTAAAACATACATTTGATATTGGTTATATTATAATATTATGTTATTATATAATCAATATAATTAACATTCAATTCAATACCTATCTAATATTATAAACTGAATATGCACATATGTAGGTATGTATATTTGTACAGTATGAGTCAGAATTCCAAAGACACATTTATTCATAGAAAACATTGATAACGATATATTAAACTATTCATTATTCTACAGGAGAATCTGACCCTTCTTTAACAAATTAAAATAATTAATGCCTCTTTAAAACGAATACTAAAATAGTTTTATTGAAAAGAACACCGTATACAAATATTGGGTCAATTACGAATATTCATGATTCATCAGTGGAAATGGTTACACTGTTTGAATCAAACAGATAAATTTATTGACTCTATTTTCTATCTAAAATTATATATCAAATCAATGTTATACTTATAGAAAACAAAAAATTACATTTTATTTATTTAATTTGCTAATTAATTAAAAACAACATATTTACCTTATAACAATTTATAAAATTTGTTTAGTACCTAGTTATGTTATGTTACATATGTAGAACATTAATTATGATACAGCGGTCAACTTTGTATGTAATATATTATACATATTTAATTTGACTAGCGTTTTAACTTTATTATATCTTTTTGTGGTTTCCATAGAGCTGTATAACATATTCCCTATCAACCTATCTCAACATACGTTGGCGTCATGACCTATCCAATTTAATGAGACCTAACTTAGCTGGGCTTAACCTAACCTTACCCAATCTAATCTAATCTTCTTTAATTGAATTGAAAAGCTGGGTCTAACTTAATAAATTTTATTGGTAACACATAAGCTCTTCAGTTTCCAAAACGATCAAGTCCAGATATATTGATTTACTAATTTTGGTACCACAGCAAAAAATTATTAATTATTTATTGTATTGAAATTTTCTTTGTTTCTCATAAATGGGTATAATAAGACATTAAATATATTTGTAAAGTGGACTTAACTCGATTTAGTTTTAAAACTATTATTTTATATAAAACAAAATTAAAGTGTGTATAGATTTCTACGAAAACTAACTAATTGTTTTTATTATAATTGATTTTGTTTTCATGAAATGTTTTGAAATATCCCATTTATTTTAATGGACTTTGTATGTTGTACGTTTGTATTGTTTGAATGTGATTTTCCAGAAATTTCGTATTTAATTATATTGTATATTTAAAATTGATAATTAGTAATGAAAATTAAATTATAATATTGAGTTTATGTCATTTACATGTAATTGTTATACAAATATATATGTATTATATTAACAATAAAAAATTGAAATACAAAAAGTATTGTAAAATTCAATGGTTATAACATAATAATTGACATTTTAATGATATCTGAATAAAACAAATCCCAAGAAATCACATTGCTGCAGTTATTTGTTATAATCTAACACAATCGAAATATATTTTTATATTAAAGTTTTTTGATCATTGTTGTTGTTTTTGAGTTACAGCGTCTACATACCGACAGACAGACACACAGACAGCATGATAAAAATAGTCAGATTTTATTCAGAGAAGGTAAAAAACGGGTTAACAATATTTACTTATATAGGGTGGACCAACTGTTGGTTCCCTCCCCCCCTTAAAAAAAATGAGAATTCAAACGAGACCGAGATTATTCAAATACTGACGAGTCGAAATAAACCTAAATTTACAAACAAACAAACTTACAGTTCAAATACATAATCAGTATTTTGAATAACACGCACATCAAAAATGAAACCAACAAATGGCCGACCTTTTACTATGTATATAATGTATATTACATTATTACATACATATGGTATAGTAGAAAACTAGATATAGGATTTGGAAGGTACAATCCACTTTATTCATAAAAAGGTTGGAAACCTCTGCTGTATAATGCAGCCATTATACGTAAATAATTAAGATAATGTCTTTAGATTAACTTCTGTATTATAAATTCATTACAAATTTGAATTTTATCTTGAAGTTATAAAATATAACACATGTTAATGTTTTGTTTTTATAGTATGTAATTACTAAAAGCAATAAACTGTAGTTCAAGTTTTTTAACAGTCACAGTTAAAATAATGTTGAATGTATACAAAACTAATTAAATTTGTTGGTTTCTGTGAGAGAGCATAGACAATAAGAAATACGTTCACCATTGCACGTTCTGACAGAAAAAAAATTAACTCAATTTCAGACTCGAACAATAGTTCGTACAGTAACTGCCATTTATTATTAACTCTCATCATGATGTAGACATCTTTTTTAATCGAATTCTATGTGTTCAAAATTTTGAGTAGATATTTGTCAAATTTAAAAAATAGAACTTGTTATTTGAATGTAAGTCGTAAATATTTTGTTGTATTTTCAACTTAAGGCTTCATCATTCATTCATCAAAATACACATACATCTTAAGTCATACATTTTACATGAGACATAATATAAAATCAATATCAGGTACATAGAATATTAAGACATATTTCCTTTTTATTGAAACCGATTAGAAATTTTCTCTCCTTTCGTTACACTTTCAACAATCAATTAATATACGTTATATCAAATAAACCTTCACATTTATCTCAGGTTTTGACACAGTTTAAAGGATAAATCTAGATTAGGGTTTATATAAACGCTTTTAAATATCGCGAAAAGGATTTCCAAAGGTAACAATAAGAACAATAATTTATAACCTTTGTATAGAAAACGGTGCTATTGTACATTCATACATTTGCATATAAATTTTCGTATTTCAGTTATTCAATTTGTCATTTTTTTTTTTACAAAAGTACCCATATATTAATTTGTGTCTATTGTGATGATCATGGAGGTGTACTTAGACTTTTAAATATAAGCTGTATCTTTAGATGTAATCAAAAATTAAATTTGAAGAATAGTGAAAATATAAAATGATGAAACGCAGAATCAGGAGACAAAAAAAGAATATCAAGCCCATTATCCTTTTGTAGTAAGTATGTTAAAGACTAAAGATCATACAGTGTTGCATTAAATAATCAATAAATGGTATTTTCGCTATAAAATTTATTAGACGAGTCAAATTAGATAGATTTTTGATCTGAAATAAAAAAGAAAATCGGTCAAGACATACACGGGTGTATGCCATAAGGTATTATCGAAGTATGTACTACGTGGATGGTTTGGAGCTACTTACAGGTGCATTTTTGAGTTAGAAAACAAATATAAAAATAGTGTCATATTCTACTAGTTGAGATCTACATTTCGACACCCCACATGCCTAGATATGAAAATAAAAATAAAAAATTCTATGACATCCTTCCCTATTATTCAAAAATTTAAAATGAAATTGTTGACTTTAGTATTTGTCGTTGGTAGTCCCAAAAATACAAAATTGTCTACAAAAAAGTACACTGGTCATATCCATTGATGAAACTATTAAAACTAAAAAGACACGAATTGCACACAAAAGCCCAGACACATCTAGTAAACACATTATTTTCAATCATATTCATTTAAAAATAATTCTCATGAGATGAAAACCCATTATTGAATTATAAAAAAATGGATATAAAAGTGAAATGAAATTATCTATACACATATTTTTCGACGCAAACTTGTCAACAGCGTGAAAGCAGTGCTGCGATGTTTTACGTAGGGAGGGGTTGAGGAGAAAAATGAGGAAAGTGGTAGAGGAAGGGAATGGAAGCGAGTACTGAAATTTCCAGCGAAAATGTGTTTTGCTTGATGTTTCAGCTTTTCATAAATAATTAAAATTTAGATAATGTAATGACATTACGCCAGTGGGTCAGATAACGCGTATTGCTACAATAATAATTAATATCTGTGAATATATGCGTCCTATATAAATGGTACAAATATATATGACTATATATGTACGTATGTTGTATAAGTTAATTAGTTTTTTTTGTCAATATTAAGATTGAGTCTAGTATTTTTTATGAAACGGGAAAAAAATTTTGTAATGAATACAAAAGAAATACATATAATTTCGGAAAGTACATTATTTTATGATTATATGAATTAAATATATTTTAAATCATTCACAGCGTGTCTTGTTTATAACTTATACAATAGTTTTAGTAGTGTTATTTTTAATTTTTTTTTATTAAATATTGAATTTATTCATATTTTGTTTGATTCTTGTAATTTTAAAAATAACACGACTATTTTTGGAAATTTTAGTAGTTAATTGAATTAAAATGTCGAATCGAAAAATATAATGGATATTAATTATTTGAATTATACAAAATATACTACATTCATTAATTATAAATGATATTTGACGTAAGAAAAACTGAAATATTTCAAATTAAATGGCAAAATAATCAATCGTAATTACAGAATTTTGTTTCACAACAAACAAAGAATATGTGGTCACATTTCATTTTATTATAAATGACTGATATTTTTCCAATAAAAAAAAATTCAGATAAAAACAACCCTAGCCATATTTATACAATTTACATTTTTATGCGGCACTAAATAAGATTTATGGGGATTAATATGTTCTTGAAGTATGATCATAATTTAAAGTATACGTGTATTTTAAAATGATATTTTTATTCAATTTTCTAAATTAAATTTCGATCGTACCATACCTTTCTTTTATGTATTTGGTTGTTAAACTGTCCAAAATAAAATAATTGAACATAAATTCAGGTTTTAGGTTTTCTACCATTTAAAACATGTGTTTATAATTTTAATACGATTGAACACTTACCTAATATTAAATTAACGTTAATCCCATAGGGGAAAAACCATCATGAAAACAATGTTAAACAATCAAAACATAAAAACAAAAAACATTCAAGATACAAAATATAAAAAATGTTTCACAAATCAATCATAAGTAAACACGTAGTATTACTTGAAAGTGATATATTCGTGGATGGGGACGTGAATAGCGATATCTCAACAACAGAACCGATCACGTCAAAAAGACAAGCGTGACGAACAGACAACTTCAAATCAAAAAGAGATAGAAAAACACGTACAATGCGTCGTGAAACACGTGACATCGCCACAAACGTCGACATGGCCCCGTTGGGGAACAGCTTGAGTCGAAATGGCAGCAGAAGAAAGCTCCGTAGAGCTCTGAGCGACACGCAATGTCCAGAACTGGTGAGTTCCAGCGAGGAGTTGCTTCTCAAGAGCGTCCACGAGAACCTGTGCCATGCACCTGACTTAACAACGGACGTAGATGACATGCTATTGTCCGCGCACGTTCACGCTACGCCTATTGAGGACCCCTGGTACGACTCGGACACTAGATCTTCTGCAATGTGTAATTGTACTATCAGAGGGGCTTACGGCAGTGAAAGGAGTTTGGATAGAAGACATATGAGACGTGTACAACAGCCCCCATTTCATTCCGGACGTGATTTTAAGGTTTGTTTTATTTATGATACTTTAAATATTCATTTTAACGGGTTACATCTAATGTATTAATTAATTTTTGACATTTTTTTATTAGCTTAAATGATGTATAAACATATTAAAAATTATATTCAAATTGAATTATAAGCAAAAAAACTTTTTTTTAATTTTTAGAGCTCACTTTCCAAAGAAACTAGATGGCGAAAGTAGTGAAAAATGAGTGATAATGAGTATATAGTATTGTAAATGGGCACCGTAATTCGGTTTCAAGCTAAAACAGAAGTAATATAAGCAACCGAAAACCGTCAAACCAGCATAGTATAGAAAAAAGTCGGAACTAACGTCGACGTTTGCATGTAGTAACACAGTTTTCAAATTTTAAACTCATTTTTATCGAAACCACGTTTTAAAAAAATGCCGAAAACTTATCTTGGTCATTTTCCATCCAATGAACTTGAAAATTTAACTGTAACTTCTTAGATAGTTTCTACATCGAAGTACAGACGATTTCTACAATTGGTTAACAATTACGGTTTTTATAAACAATTTAAGGTCGTTTTTTTCGCTAAAAACCCAATTTTTTGTTGAAAGTGATACACAATTTGCAAAAATCAATGGGAAAACTCATATAAATAACGATAATTTTTTTTTTGTTCTGGATGTTGATCCATGGAAGTTCTGCTTTCCGCAGTGGAGTACATAATAAAAAAGATACGCTCACAAAGGAAGGGTTAGGTACCCGGATTTTTTAAATTTGTTATACTTATATCACGTGAAGATCTTCACTGTACTTTAACTTGGCGCAGCAGTAGCGCGCACTATTCAGCCATTCTCGAGAAAATCAAATTCAATTTTTTTTCATAATATACCGTAACGTTAAAATAAACGGTTATGAATTTTTATTTCGAAAAATAAGTTGCTTACAAAAAAAAATTTCAAACAAAAGTTTGGAGGGATAATGACATGATATTTTTTTATTTGTGAGTGTTTTAAATTTTATTAGATTATGTACTTTTGACTTCAACATATATTATTACTAATGTGTAGTACCACTTGTATATATGTATGATGAAAATAATACCTACATAGCTTTGATAGTTTTAATTAATTGGTTATTTTTTAAATCAAAGTTATTCAATGGATCACATTTTATTTACCCACCTGTAATTTTAATTGCAGTGTAAAATTTTAAAATTTCAAATATGCTCTTGATTATAAATTACCAATTATGATATTGACATTATTTAACAGATAAAACAATCACACAATTGCAATAAATTCAGCTACAGTAACGTGTTTTGAATTGAAACATATAATTATTGTATAGCTACCAAATAATGAATTACTCACATTATTGGTTGGAATATGTTTTTATGTGTAATTTATTCAGTACTCGTTTTGTAATATGAAATATAAATGTACGGTGTATGTTTGTTTATTTACGGAAATTAGGGTAGTATTGATGTAGGGATAGATTTTTGATTTGCCGAATTAGTAAGTATGAAATTGTTTAATACATAAATAGACAAAGCTGCGCAACAATGATTATTGTACTACCTTTCTTAATAAAACGTAAATATACTGTAGGTATATAAGCTAGTACAGTAACAAAAAAATTAGTAGCTAAAACATTTTATAATTCAAACAGTTTTTTAATTTGATATTAATATATATATATAAAATATTGCCAAATAAACGCACAGCGCTTCATCGTGCTTATCGAAACATTTTAATAAATACCAATAAACTACTTGTACCATTGGTTACCTTTTTATGTTTATACAATTTTATTGGAAAATAGCTAATTTTAATTTTTTCATAATTTCAAACAAAAATCACGCGTATTCAAACAATTGAAGCTAGAATTTTAGGAAACAAGATTATGTACAAGGAGATATATACATATACGAAAGAGTATATTTTACTACAAAAGTTGTAATGACCTTTCATAGAAAAAAATGAAATCTTTAAAAAAAGCTTTTGTAAAATTTTCACGAAAGACGCGTTACTCTTGAGATATTTAAAAAAAATACAATTTCAAGATACCACCCCATTTCCTCCACACGATTTTGATGTTATTTTTATGGAACCAGACCCAAACAAACAAAACTAAGGATTCATGAGACAGACACGGAAAAAAGTCTTTCTCTAGACCTGAAATGAGGTGATCAACTGGAAATATCTAAATAGGTATTTGAATACATTTTTTTACAACGTCGATTTTAAACAGTTCAAATATTTTTAAATGTAGGGGATCAAAGCTTGTGTATAGATAATAAAAATTGCAAAATGAGAAACTTATAAGCTATAGGACTTATATCAGTTGTAGTGTAGTACAGGTTTCATTCAATCGGAATCGCTACTATCAGTGCTTTCAGCTGCAACGGTAATGTCATCCAAGAAGCTTGCTGGCGAAGGGAGAGTCGTAAAATGCTTTCCGTAACCTAGGTACCACAAAACAGTAAAGACGTGAGCACAAAAACCCTCTGTATGGAGACCATTCTTGCACTGGTAGCAATAACCTGCAATCTTATTCACATCATTATTATTTCTATCTAATAGTATATAAAAATATATATCTGTTCAGCTTTTCAGCGGCGTGCTACAAAAAAGTGTCCATTAACATTTTTATCAGTAATTCATAGCCTATATTTCATTTGTGTACAACATTAAAAAATATATAGATAACAATTAAATCCATTTGAAATAATTAAAAATCTTAAATAATTAATCTTACTGATCAAATAATTTTCGAATAGAAAAACTAATTAATTACTGTTTATACGAATACTGTATAAAAACGATAATTGCCCGAATATTTGCATAGATACAGAACAAATAAATTATTGGGACAAAAAACACTCCACTTCATGTGTACCAATCTCAGATAACTCGATTTAGAATTTAAATGTGAGTTAATGGAAAAATCTAAATGAATGTAAAACTTTTTTCCATTTTTTATATGTTGTATAAAGTTGATGATTTTTCGTGTCTTACTTGAAGTTTTATTTTCATTTTGGGTGTCATTTTATGTGTTTTGTAACTAATTACTTTTTTAATTAAGGCTTTATGGCGGTGGACATTTTGATCTTTTAGGTATTCTAATTATAAAGTAAAAACATACATTTACGAACTTGGACTCAAAGGTATAAAAAAGTTTTGGTTCAATTTAATTGAATGAAACATATATTTTTATAAAAAGTGTATTGTCCTGAGTACCTATTTTGGAAAGTGCTTTTTTTAGTATCTAGAAAAGACAATATGTGCGGAATCCTTTAAAAAGATTTCAAAAATTTGATATAAATAATAGAATAATGAGTCGTTATACATTACATAATATTCTTGTTTAAAATATCTCAAGTCTAGCATATTGATAGTTATTTTACTCACTTTCAGCGCCACACCTACAGCTGCGAACAAAACTGGCGAATCTTACAAAAGATTGAGAAGAAAGCACTGATGTCAATGCAAAAACAACAACAGCACAGATCTGAAACTAGCGGCAGTAGAGGAAATCTACAATACCTTACATCGGGCGAGGAACATATTCTAGATGACACCTGCGTCTTTCCCGGCACATCTAAGAGATTAGGTAGCATCAGGCACATTAAACAAGAATATCAATCGCCTGCGGGTACGACGTACAGACGGGCAGGGACAATTGTGGGCGAGGCGGATCTCTTGGAGGATGAAATAGCGTTTGATATATCCGGCGGCCAGTTTGCTGAATGCCAGTGCGCCTTCCCGTATGAGTCCGATAGCTTTCGCTCGCTACAGGTCAGTGCATTTTAACAGTAATTTCATCAGGTGTCTATCTAGTGTGCTTTTGATGAGACCACTTCAGACAGACTTTTCTGTTTGTATTATTTAGATTACAAAGAGTATTTTAAAGGTCAAGTTTACAAGGTTTATACATTTTACATATTATCTACTATCTTAATTGTTCATTTACAATATGTGGCGTATAGAATCAAAACTTATCATATCCATGTTTGACAAAAATTGAGATTTTTTTTTACTGATTTTATTGTATAAAATAGCAGATTGGACACCTTTTGAAAATTTAGACTGAAAATCAAATTTTGCAGAAAAATTACTTCATGGTTGCTAAGGAATAAAACCAGTTGTCTATAGTCTGTTTCATTTAAGATTGCTGTGGTGGGCGGGGATTAGACGGTACGATTCACATAGGCACTATTATCGCACTAGGCTAGCCCACAGAATAAAGATAGTAAAGAGCAATACTTCACATTAAAAAACTAGCAATCGTTTTTACATATTCTATGGGTATTGGGTATATCATCTCAAGGTTAGTAAATACACAGGTTGCCTCAACAGCTTTTGACCAATCAGCTTGGGCACCCCAGATGACGTATTACCCTCTCTCGCACTGAGCTACTGAGACTACCTTGTCTTTACATACTTTGATATCATCTGACGTTTAGAGCTAATAATATAGATAATATAATACATATCTTTAGAATAACTAATTTGACAATTTTAATTTAATTGCATTTGTTTCCAAGGCAACTTGATGTTGTTGGGTCAGTGAAAATTGTGTTATTGTGAATCTGCCTGGCGTTTTGCCCAATCAGAAGCGCGTATTATAATATTTCCTATGTTAGCTACTGCTGCAATCATAAATGAAACAGACTATAAGTGTTCATTATCAAAAGTTGTCCAACTATATTAATGAACCATTTATTTTCAAAAATTATAAGTAATTATTTTTGATCTTTTGTAAAACAATTTCAGTTGATATAAGTATTATGTTTTGCTATAAATATGTCAAACTTTTCCATTCAAATATTAAAAGAAATTCATAAATATCTCAAAATGGTTTAGAGTTGACATGGCAATGTTTTTATATACCTCATATATTCTATATTTTTCGATTGTATATAGACTTTCGCAGTTATAATTCAATTTGACATTTAATTTCAAGTAATGTTTAGACAAAAGATACAACAGTAACACGGTGGTTTTTTTGTTGGCAAAATAGCAACAAAACTTATAAATATTTAAATACGAATTGTTTTAAAAACATCGTGTTGCTGTTTTGTCTTTTTGGTGTTAACATGACATAAGAAGATTACGAGATGTTGGTTGGAAAACCATAAATAATTAGAATTAAAAGTAGAACACGGGATAAAACAACCAAAAGTTATAGTAGATATGTATGTATCTACTATAACAAATGCTTATTTATTAAAGACAGTCATGCAAAATGTAAAATCATCAGAAACTGTTACATATATATTTAATCTAATTGGATTATACGAGTATTATGAAATAATATAATCTTTTGATGTACAACGCGGTTACATTATTGATGCGGGTGTGCAACTTGCAACCTATCTAAAATTTGCTACTCTTGCAGGTTGATAATAGTACATAAATGACATTTTTTCTTCACACATTATCCAGATTTACAACTGGTATGGTATAATTAAATTACGGCGTGTTTAAAAATATATACATATATATTGTCTAAATTCCAAAATTTATAGAAGATAAAAGTAACTACATGCTTTCGATTCATCGAATAACAATTAAATACAAACTCAGAAATATACCTTTTAGAAGGAATAATATTTGAGAAAGATGTCTTGATCCTAACAATATTAATAATTTTATTTATTGTATTTTTTAACCTGAAGATGATTCGATGAATCGAAAGCTTTCATTCACTTTTATCTTAATATATTATAAAAATCGTTGGTGCGTATGTATAAAAAAAATATTTTTACGAAAAATGGACCCGGTAGGTGGTGCTGGAGTCGAGATATTTTTGAAAATGTGCATATATGGTTTGAATTTGAAACAAATTATTTTTGGGCAGAACAACGTTTGCTGGGTTAGCTAAAAAAACAATTACAACCTTCTATAATTTTGATAGGGAGTGAAATATTAACTCCCGTGCGAAGCCGGGACAGGTTCGCTAGTCTTCAATACATTTTTACATTTAGACAATTTTGTTATAATTTATTATATTTAACGTCACTACTATTATATTTTTATTCATATTATCTATATGGTTTTCTATGATACTAAAAATTTGTTACACTATTAACCGCACATAACAGTGTAACAAATTATGGACAGGCTGCAAATATGACTCCCGCATCTGTGACAAAATCTATTTTACATATTGTTACATTTTTTTTGTTAAATCTCATTAGTTATTAATCTTTTAATTATACACAAACTGATATAAAATAAAATAAAAAATTTTGTAACGGCATTTCAATTATCACAAAAAGATTATTAAAAACGGCACTTGTCTATTATATCCCCGGCGGTTTGAAAAAACTAAAATCACTAGAAACATAAAATAACGAGTTCAAAAAATAGGCAAGTGTTGTGTAGGTGTTGTTGATTAGCGCCAATGTGAGTTAAGCCTGTACTATTAGTTTAAATATTCATATTTATATCTAGGTAGATATTACATTTTTCATTATTTTTGGATGATAACTTATAACTGTCCTTTGTTAAGACAATCTATTGGGGCGAAATCGAGTTGATTACTTTTGGGTTTTTAGTTTTCGTTAGGTTAAAAACATGAATTCAATCACCGCCGCAACAAACTGTTTTTAAATAATTCTATCAAATAAAATAAACTATTTTCTGAATAACTTTATATGTAATTATTGACAATTCTAACAGCGACCACCCATATTCTCCGTATCAACCAAAAGTACAATAAAGATTATAGATATTACATTATAAAATACATTAATATGATTTATGTATATTATAAAAACACAAAACAAATAAATCTTCGCCTTTCCATACTATTTAAAAATATTGAAATTAATAGTACACACTTTACTCACATTGGCGCTACACGACACTTTTCTCAAACTGCCGGGGATATAATAGAACTGTTACACTAAATTACTAGTCATCAAATAAAAATCAAAAATTAAATTTATTTGTTTTGTTAACCGAACTTCTCATATACCATATAAAAAGTAAACAAACCCGATCCATTTACGTCGGTTTAAATCTAACACAACCTGCTCTCACCTGTAGCGATCTGTTTTTGTAATAAACACAGCAGCGAGTTGAACGATAGTGAAAGTAATTGATAATGTAAACCAATCTGAGCAGCACTGAGGCGTCTGCATCGCGGTGATCAATGGCGTGTCAGCGCACTGCTTTTCGTATGACCTACACACATCGGCCGGGATATCGATTCAATAGCGTCGAACTGTATACAGTGGTAGAATATACTTCTTATTTACTTATTTTAATCGAGTATAATCTTCAGGTACATATTGACAAACTTAGTTTTTGGATCATGGCTTCTGAGTCTAAGCCGCATCGTGCACTTTTAAAAGAGCCCTGAAGATGTCCATTGCAATGTGTGATGAAACGTTAATCGATAACACGACCAAATCGTCACGGCTTAGATCCAGAAGACAAGATTCATATAAAGATCACCGCGGAAGCCTCAAAACTTGTAAAACTTAGTTTTTCTTAGGTAAATATTTCTTAATAAATTTTACCTGAGGAAGTGGAAGAGCTAACAATTAAGAATTTACTGCAGATAGAAAATTAATAAATGAAATCTTACAATCATTTTTTAGGGTTCCGTAGAAAATAGGAACCCTTATAGTTTCGCTCTGTCCATCCATCCGTCTATATAAATTTTATACCGATTATTAAGATGAAATTAAGTACACAGACGTGGATTGATAACCCAAAAACAGAAATTATAAGATTTTTGAAAAAAATCTTTTTTTGGACGCCCTTTTAGACTGAAAAGTATATTTAAAAAAATCACTTAATCCATTAAGTGGGGTATCTTTAGATAGATCTTCTGAAAAACAACAAAAAATTGTATATGGCCATTTGATTTTAACCCTTCAATTTGATTTCCAATGTGGTTATCAGAGCGCCCCTCCCCTTCTAATTTCTATCGATGCAAAAAATTTAAAAAAATATCCAGAGTAGCTTTTAATTAGTACTTTCAATGAAAACTATAACGAACACTGTAGCAAGAATAGTTTATGAAACATTTTGAAATAACTCTTTTTTATAATCGTAATGACTACGGAACCCTATCATGTGCGTGCCCGACACGCACTTAGTGGTTTTATTTTTTTATTAATGCACAATACGTGAATTAGAGTAATAAAATTTTTAAATTTCCAGAAACTAAATCTAATACATTTCTTAAATTCTTTCAAAAATGCAGTTTTCGGAGCCACATCTGGTGCGTGAAGTTGCATGGAGGAACTTTTTTTTGCTGGAGCCGTAATTTGTGTTTTTATAAGAATTTGGTGTGAGTCAACGTTTAATCTCAAAACAATTAAAACTAATTCATTTAGAAGATTACCGCGGAAACTATAGCTTGTGGAATTTTAGATAACCACTTTGGAGGTGGATCTGGAGCCAACTGAAAATGACGTGAAATTTTAAAATTTCCTCTTATTTCCTCATACACATGCTGCCCTTGTCAGTACCTCTCGCTCATGTTTGCCAGTATCAAATGTATTCATTAATATTTCCCTCTTTTGTTTTACTTTCACAATGTCCGAAGTCAATTTTACAAATTGTTTTAAAAGTGGCAGTTTTGTAGTGAGCTATTTATTTCCAATTTTGTAAATTGGGTGATATGTGAGCTATAACGTTTGTACATTTAGGAAAAGGGTAGATGGAATTTTTTAAAGTGTAAAGTCTGTTCTGAAATGATTCGAAATAATACATTTTAAAATTAGATACAAATTGAATTTATTTTTTAAATTTAATTTGTATGCTTTTTATTTTCTGATAGAAGGATACATCTTTTTTATGTTTCGTTACATATTATATTAGTTACATATTTTTGTTTTTCAATAAAACCAAGGACAGCGATCATTGTTTATTTCTTTGATATAATATGAATCTTTGTATTAAAAAAAATGTATTTTTGTTGACCGAAATAATACTACTGGAAAAACGGAGATACTGAGGTTTCTTAGTCACTTGAACTAAAAATATACATCTTACCCACAATAAACAATGTCACTCGACACATGTTTCGACTTCACAAGAAGTCCTCATCAGGAGCCTAACAGTTCCAGACTGAGAACAAGTCTGGAACTGTTAGTTTAAGTGACCAGAATAATGATACAAATATGATATATTCAGAAAGTATCGAAAACATTTTTATACATTTTCAAGAGGAATGACGAAAATTGTTTGATTATAAATAAATACGTAAAAACCCTATTACTTTTACAAAATTTAAAAACAGTTTTTTATATGTAATATTTTTTATCTGTGAATTGATTTATTTTTATATGGGTAAGTACAAACTGACTTTTTAATTGCTTTTATTTAAGTAATGAAATATTAAATATTTACTATTAATACAGTCCAAAAATATTTACTCAATTTTCACACAGAACTAGAAATACACACCTTGAGAGAAGATATTAATCAATTTTCCAATTATACACTAGTAATTAAACGCATATATCTACGTCAGATAATACAAAACATCTGTTATTAAAGGCGGGTTTGTATTTGCAGGCAGATGTGTGATTCTATTTTTCAAATTGTGATCTGAAATTGTTTTACATATTTTGCCACGGTTTTATTTTTATTTATTAACATTCACAGTTTAAATGTTAATTTTGTCGAAAATGGTTCAAATTTGATGATTAACCGTCTTCAAGCCAGACCCAACCATCCGACCAAGTTTCAATAATATCGGTTCAGTGACAAGGATTCAGGGGACAGACACACGGATGGACGGACGGACAGACAGACAGATACGGAACAAAAAGTGTTTGTCTTGACGTGAAACAGAAAGATCAATTTAAAATTTTGAAATCGGAGAACATTTTTTTGTCTCGATCTAAAACGATCACAAAGCTTCTCGTATCTTTGATAGACCAAATGATACATATAATTATCTATTTAGTTCTTGATATTCATTATCTTTATATATCAACAACGTTTCACTACATGTTACAATATATACTTTCTTTAAGAACATGAAAGTTAAACAAATAAAGAAACATTTACCGCTACCTGAAGTGTGTGACTTAACCCTTACAGACCTAAACATACGCATAAATGGACTATTTAATCGTTACATTCAAACCGAGATTGGCAATATAGGTTTTAATGTACTATGTACTTAACAAAACGAGCGACAATATTGCTCATCTTGTCGTGTACATATGTTTATCAGCGTTATCTATCTCCGTCTGAATTGATAACATCTCAATAGTTGATATAGGGACAGAACCCTTTTCGTCTAACGGAAATTGAGTTACGCGTTACATTGTTCTGTTTATTTGGCTATTAAAGGGTTTAGATAACGGTTGAGTTTCGTTTATTTCAAGAAAAACATTATTTTTACGTTTTTAATTATAAATTAGTATCTCTAGTATGTTCTCTAGCTTTGGGTCAATTTTTATTTTCAATTAGAAAAACTAAAAATTTATAAATTTTTATCAAATCTAATAAAAACATTTTTTTCTGAAAAAAGGATCAAAACAATGATTTTATGTTTTAATATATTTACAACCATTTTACGATAATTTCATAATATTGTTTTTTAGAAACAATTAGATCTTTTAATTTCAATTTTAAAAATAGATTGAACTTCATGTTGATTTTCATGTTTCATGTAATAATAAATAAAATAAAACGGCCAAGTGCGTGTTGGACACGCACATGATAGGGTTCCGTAGTTAACGATTTATAAAAAGAGTTATTTCAAAATTTTTCATAAACTATTTTTCTACAGTATTCGTTATAATTTTTGTTAAAAGTACTATTTAAAAGCTACATTCTGGAATTTTTTCAGATTTTTTGATTTGATAGTTTAGAAATTAGAAAGAAGAGACGCTCTGATAACGACATTTAAAAGCAAATATATCGTGACTGAAGGGTTAAAATCAAAAGTTCATATAACATTTTTGTTGCATTTTAGGAGACCTATCAATGGATGAAGTGAAAAAAAAGATTTTAATTATAGTTTTCTACGGTACCCTAAAAAATGAGAATTTTTGAATTATCTTAAAGATATTAAGATAGACATGCGTTTTTCATTACCTTCTAAACTTTAAAAGGTAAATAGGTATACACACTTTAAAATCTGAAGTGTATATACCCAACTATTTTCAATCATTATTTAATAACCAACCATTGATACGCACAAGAAATAACTACGAATTGTACTGTAATAGAAGAAGAAGTTTTTCTCGTTAGAATTTCTTACAAAACTCAAAACAAACACTTGATCTATTTCTTTTATGATTCAAAATGAATAAAAATACTTATAGAAACAATATTGAGAACTTGTTATTGACTTACCTATATTCAACCGCATCGTCGGAAGGAATATATTAACTTGACGAGATTATCTGGGGTTGCGATTCAGGTCGCTACGTTAAATAAATACAATAAACAGGCAAAATCCGTACATATCTGTTTTGCCTGTATAATGTAAATATTTTATACTTTTTGTATTTACATACATGTATGTAACTATCATGTATGTAAATGTCTATCCTAGGACATACTGCAGTATGTCCTAGGATAGACGTAACAAGACGTGTAATGAACAATTTTTTTTTTTAATTTTAGAATGACATTTGGGGATCAAGTCCTGCTTGATGTAAAACTAAGGTATATCAATAATTTAATCAGTCTATTCGGTCCTCTATAGGATGTTTTATAAACAAAATTGTAAAAATAACCAAGTACAAATCACCTCTATTTTTCAAAATATGAAAAAAATCCATAAAAAAAGTTTTTTTAGAATGCAATTTGTGTAGTTCTAAAATTCAAATATGTAATCCAAAAAGAGCTGCACAAACAAACTAGAATTGGACACTAAAATAACCCTTGGTAGTAATGTTAATATATAGGTACGGATAGTTATTACTTAACCGAACTTATTTATGCCGTGTTAAGACCGAAAAAACAAAACAGCAACATCGTGTCTTTTTGACAAAAGTGCAACAAACCCTATACATTTTTAATACGAAGTTTTTTAAAATACCGTGTTGCTGTTTTTTGTAGTTTTTTTTGGGTCTAAACACGGTATTACAAAGTTTTATACCATTAGTAACTATCATACTTTATGTTTAGAGTAGTTAGTTATGCGGGCAGTCACCGAATCGCAAATAGACACAAGCGACGCCGCGGTTAAAGCCTATATATTTAATGTTAAAGATTTCATAAAGTATGTAGAAAAAAACTATATATTTCTTTGTATAAACATGTGTATAACATGGTCTGAGATTTCGGCTACATTATAAATAGCAAATGGAAAAGTTATAGTGAAGTTTCTATCTAAAAAACTTTATTTGTATAATAAACATGAACTGAAACTTAAATAGCGTACAGTAAAGTAGGAAGGAATTAAAGAAAAGTTAATTTGATATACTTGAAGATACTTCTTCGCTAAAAGGATTCAAATTCCTTATGCATTATACATACATTGCATTAAAAAGAAAACTAATGTTCATTATTTTCTTAATTCCATTTCAAATTACTTTATTATTCATGACTATTATCAAGAAAACTTTATGATTATTGAATGTACATAATTTTTGAGGCATATTTTCTTAATTGCGTAGAAAAATTTTTTGTTTTGAAAATTAATATAACTTGATTTTCTACGAATTCACATTTATTTTAAATTCAAATTTTTGCCAACTTTAGGATAACTTATTCGCACATGAAAAAAAATTTGTATAAATTCTGAATAATTTCTATTATTTACTACATCATGTAAAAGTTTTATATATACATCATGATTTAAAAACTTGTTTCTGCCTCTGCAATAAACGAAATTAAAATATAACGATATATTTCAATTTATAACAAATTGCATGTGTGCCCTAATATAAATAGTGTTAATGTAATTCCTATTTACAATATGTAGACAAAAGGAATGCAAATTATTTGTAATGTAAAAATGATTTATTTCGGTGAAGGGTGCTTTAGGGATTGAACAATTGAAACGTTTCAATTCATTACATTACATTTATACGGATATTGATTGTGATACATTTGAACGATCGTAATAAAAATTAACTATCAATTTTTGTAATTTAGTAATGGAAATGTTTGTTTATTGACCAATATAGATAACTGAATTTTTGTGCTAATTGTACGAAACTAATTTTAATCTGACAACTCGATTGATACAATCAGTAGAGATATCAAAGCCTTCTGTAACATAATTTAAAAAAATTAAAATGTGTAGGTACAAAAAAAAATTTCTAGTTGATAAATTAAAATAATTTTATTTGGTGGCATTATGAGTTTATGAATATGGGAGGCTATATTTTAACCCAAGAATCTTAAAAATAGCTTCACAATTACAGTTTTTAAAGAAAGACCCCTGAACTCCTCACGTATTTTATATTTTTCATCATCTTTCTAATAGATCTTTCAATTAGGAAAAATAGACGATCTAAATAGCTGTATATTATATAATTTATAATGTGCTTTTTGCTAACCAAAATGAAAAAATGTTCCCCACCCCTGATATTCATTTTAACGAATATATGTATTAATTATGAATTTACATATGATCTGTATGTATATATCATGTTTTTGTATTTGGAAAGGTGATGTGATAAATTATTTTCGAAAAAAAACATTTTCGAGCTTTTCAATAATTTTCACATAAATCAATTTTAATTTTGAGTGCAAGAAAGTCTTCGATTAGGTATGATTCATCTCGTAAAAAAATAAAGTAAATATTATAAAGCACATAACTACCTATCTAAAAAAATACCTTTAATTGAATACCTTCATTTCCTCTATTATAAAACACAAACGTCATTTATCTCAAACCAAAAGAACACATATATTAAAACATTTTTTTTCAAAAACAATTACACGAACTTGATTTATTTCAACTCCAAGCCACTCATATAACATTCATGTCAAAACAAATCCAATCTAAACCTTAAATTCTTCTTTCTGTTCTTTGTGTGCACCGTTCAAACAGAACACCGCATTTGGAAAATAAATCAACCCGAATACTTGACCCAAAAACAATTCAATAAAACTTATATATGTAAACTTGAAATCACTATTACGTTTACCTATATATTGTGAAACAAAATAACATAAATATGCTACAATTTACATACATACAGTGGTCGACTGTCTCCGAGAATCTTGAAGAAGAACGTTATATTTCATATTATTAGAATTATTTCATCAAATACTAAAAATTGTATTATTATTATATGAACAATTCTTATTATTTGAAATTTTTTTTTCTAAATAGCTCTTTAAAAAATATATATTAATAATACTAAAAATATCAATGCGTCTTTACTTCTGAGTAAATGTTATGTCTTCGTCTAATAAATCATTTATAGTGAACCAAATTATTAATGTTTGACTCATAAAATAATACTGTGGGTACTTAAACTCGCGTTCTCTACTCTGTCACTGTAGATATTAAATTAAAATAATATTTTTTATAACATAGCAACAAAGCTAGAAGCGATAAAAAGGAATGATATAATTTTTTCTGACAATATAATTTATAAAAGCTTAAAAAACATATCATTCTATAGAGTATTATTATTTCTACCCCATACAATTCTAAATATGCTACAATACTAAAACAATTTTAGAGAAAAAATTAAATTAAATAGTAATGGTACAGCATTTTTATGTTAGGAGTAAAAATAATTTTCATCTGCTTCGAAGGGTCTGGCATTTTTTGATCACAGGAATATTTTTTGTGTAGTTTAGCAAAATCAATTGTATTTTTTTTCAAATAGCAATCTACTACTTTTTACATATTATCAAAAATAAGGCATTTATTATTTAATTAAACATCTCCGATTTGAACAACTTGAATTAAACTTTATTAGAACAGTAATGAGCCTTAAAACAAAAAACGATTTTTATTTCAGGTTTTAATATTATTACGTTTTAGAAAGAAATGGTGGTCGAAGCTAGGTCAACCTGTAAAAGAATAAAAATTACTTTGAATTACTCTCATTTCATTTTTATTTACAGTAGAACTCCCCTAAACGTATACACTTAGGACTGACAACCTCTCTAAAAGTATATTTTCTTTCTAACTTCACATACTTGATAAAACTCATTCTTCATCAAATTAAACTATACGGTTGTTTGAAATTTATTTATATTTGGTTTGTATTATTAATATAGTGTTACATTTTCATTTAAAAAGAATTAAACTTATCTGACAATTATAATCATTGTTGCAAAGTTTAAACATAACTTGAAACAATATACAATTAGGGAGGTAAATTTTATACGGTTAAGTTGTATTATGCCGTGTTTAGACCAAAGAGAGAAAACAGAAATACGGTGTTTTTTTGTTTATTTTTACTTTCTAATACCCGTGTATATGAAATATACATACCTATAGTATATGTTTTGTAAAGCCGTTTTTTTTTTGAAATCCGAATTTTGATGGAATTATTCGTTTTGACCTTCCGTTATTCTATTCTGACTATTTTCTCCATGATGTCTGTGTGTCGGTCTCAAATACGACAAATCGTAGAAGGGTGAAATTTTATATTTAAGGTTAATTTTTGTCTGAGGTCGATTTTTGAATTTTTCGAATTACTTTGAAACAGTGCAAATTAGAGAAAAATGATGAAGTTAAAAATTGTAGGTAATATTATTAATTATAATTTATGTTCTATTCATTTTTTTGAAGATACAATTTTTTTTTATTATATTTCAAATGTTCAATACAAAGAAGAAATATTTGCCATGAGTGTCATCGGACATTCTTATACGTATTACAGAGATTGTAATACTGACGATGAGAGTGAACAGTGTGGGTGATTCTAATAAATTATTTAAAAAAATATTTCTGGCTGAATCATAAATGCTGGAAAAAAATGTACGAAAATTTAAAAATTGACAAGAGTAAATATCCGTTTCCGGCTTAGTAATTACGTTCAAAAAAATTCATTTGATAAATGTAAAGAACATTATTATCTTTAATTTATGCCCCACTCATTTTATTCTATCTTTTATTAGTTCATGAGAAATATGTTTTAATAAAATAAAAATAAATAGTATTACGTTTAAGAAGTCCCGTAACAAACCCTATACAGTTTTAAATACGAAGTGTTATTAAAACACCGTGTTTCTATTTTATCTTTTTGGTCTAAACACGGCAATATATACATTTTTTTAAATCAACTAAATTCCAGTATCGATATTTCTTCAGCGCAAAAGAGACGTCACTGTACCTGCGGTATTTTCTGACATTCACTGATTTTTGATACGATGTCAGTTGCAGTGAGCTGCATTGTTCTTTATTCTGACACGCATATCAAGAACAGTGAAACGATATAAATAGCTTGTCATATTTATAATACATATTTTCCACTCGTATTGTTCGACCCAGAACGAATACATAAACAGAAATTAATAAATACAGAACGTATATTTCATTTTAACTTTCTTCGGAATTGAATTCAAGTTGGTTTAATTTATTGGAATACAATATGGAAATATTAATCTAGTTTTGATATGAAATAGTATATTGCTCTTAAATAAATGTGTATAAATATAACACATATGTTACGAGTGTGAACTTATTTCATGAATTTCAATTGTGAATATTAATGAACTATTTTAAATTATTCGAACTTTCGCCATATATAAACCACAGCGTATTAGTAAAAACATAAACGTGTTTCAATAGTTATGCTTTCCTCATTAGAATCAATACCGAAATTCAATACTGTTCAGTTATCATACAGTATTAATTGTGGTGAGGTTGGGAAAACTATTGAAACCCTACATACAATATATTACTCTGTGGTTTGGTGAAATTTAGTGTTTACATAGTTTGTAATAAAAATTAAATTTTTGGAACTTATTGTATTAAAAAGTATTAAGAAAAATAATATTATTTTGCAATCATAAATAATATACAGAGTGAATTGAAGAATAATTCTGTTTAGTTAAATTAAAAAATATTAAAACAAATTGTTGTATTTTTCAAACTAGTTTACAGCTTTTTTATTTTACTTGCAATGAATTTAAAAAATATTTGCTCTTTTAGATCAATACTAATGTTGAAACACCGATTTAATGATTTTTGTCATAAGATAAAGTAGGTCAAGTGTTTACAGTGCTAAAAGAAATTAAGGAACGAATTAAACAAAAATTAACGACCTATGATAACAAATGTAACTGTCAAAATTATAATTGTAAAGTAAAAATATTTATGAAACCGGTATTTTTTTATGTAAGCTGAAGGGCTGGTAATTTTAAAAACATTCATCCAACCGATAAATAAAATAATACTCCAAGTAATTAGATCAAAATAACATTTTTTGGTTTTCTACAATTTTTCTCTAAAGTTGATGATTTTTGAGGAAAAAATTCTTGAAAGTTCAGAATCTCGAATTAAGTTTAGGTTGTTCAGAATGGTTTCCAATGAAAGATTCGTGTTTTTTTACTTAAAATAAAATTACTAAATAAAAACTATAGGTTCATATTTTTTTTAAATGAGATAAAAATATGCAATTGCCCCACCCTGTATATGTACATTAATGGTTGTAATGATTCTGAAAACATACATTGTTAATATTTGTTAATTAAGATTTTATACTCAGAATGTAAAATTTATGAGGGTATGTAATTTTGATAAATAGAGATCTTAAAATACAGTCATGAAAGTGTTAATATATTATGTACAATAGAAAAAGTAATAATAATAGCTAAGAGAACGTTATCTTTTACAGTAGCAATCTAACTGGCTAGCAGTTCGTTTTATCTTTGTTGTATTGTACACAAAATGTAATGGCTGTTTTTCCGAGTCAACAAAACTGAATGAAAAGCAAAATGAGAATGAGAGAGAGGCACAGTGTCGTGTTTATGTCCATTACATTCTAAAACCCTGTGGCGATTTTCTAACTGTACATATACACGTATTTAAAATTTATCGGTAGTGCTATTTTATATTTACTGTTATTTTATAAGGAAATGTGAGATTCTAGAGGATCGTTTCCTAAAATAAAATTTTATATTAACCATCTATATGGTAATATCAATTGTAGTTGTGACGGTTAAAAAATATTCCAAACACATACAGAAATTTTTTTATAATTATTAAGATAATTTATTTTATCTGAGGTAATGCATTATAATTTTTATTATCTACTTTATAATGCAGTATATTTCACTAAAAAGAACTAAACCATTTAAATTTAAATCTGTTATAATTTATAAGACCAATAAAAAATGAAAAAATATTGGATGAATTTTTTTCTTTATAGTCTCTAACGGTGCGTTCACAATTTATATTTCGATTATATGAACCATTCAACAACCATCACGAATAACTATTGTAACTGACCGTAGTTTTTTTAGACCACTTATAAAATTTAAATTAACTATTGATTATTAAAATTAAATAGTTTAATATTTGGACACTATTTTTCAGTAATGTATGAACGCGTAAAAAAATAGTTTTATGGTTTTTGTAATAATTAGTATTTAATAATTTGGCGCAGAGCTTTTTGCAGAAAGTGTTTATGTTAAATAATAATTTAATAAAATTTTAATAGCCATGAGTAATTTTGCAAACTAAACGCATCAGCGATTTTAGGAATTTGCGCAATTTCTGTCAAATTTCATTCCAAATTGTATATTAAAAATAAATTATGTGTAAACTATCAATGTAAGTCTAGTTCAAATATAAAATTGTTATTTAGAAATATACTTTTTATACATTAGTTTAAATATGCGTTTCGGTACCCTAAGGTCTGTTCCAACCTTCCAATTAAAAGAAAATTGAACCTATCAATTAGGATAGTTAGCAAAAACGTTACAGTACCTACTAAAATAATAAAAAATGAAATTAGAATCAAAATGAAAATTATGTCAATAATATATAAGTAACCTATTTGAAACTCAACAATGCAATATTGTTTTCCATAATAAAAATACAATTTCTTAAAGCTCTAAAATATACGAGTATATGTATTATCTAAAAAGATAATTTTAAGAAATGTGCCTGCTAAAGTTTCCCCTACAATAAAAATAGTCCCTTATAGAATTATATGATTAAGTAGTACTCTGATGCAAAGTTTTGAAAAAGAAACAGTGCAATAAAGAGGCATGAAACGCGGGGGTTATAGTAGTGAAATTGAAAATTGCTGTTTAATTTCTCCAACGCGGAAGGCTTACAGTTTATAAGCGAGAAGTGAGGCAAATGCGGCGTTACGCTTTAGTATAAATCCTCCCCAGACAACTTTATGACTTTTAAAATAAAATTTGGAACACTGTTGCCGTCTTCGAGAAATGCCTTACCTTGAAAACTATTTCAAATTTAACGTTTTATGGTATGAATAAGATTATATAATGAAATATCGAACGGGAAATTTATCCTTTACCCTAAATTTTCTTCCGACTTGACATTTTCCTAAAGTTTAAAAAATTCTTAAAGTTTATTCATAGCCAACGTTTTGTCTATTGGTACAGTAGTAATAGTCTAAATAAAATTTTATAAAAATATTTTTCAAATTAAAGAAAAACGTTGGATCAAAAATCAAACGTTCAACACATGATTTTTTTATAAATTCAATAAAATATTATCTATATATTCTAACATTTACTTGAGACATGATAAAAAAATTTCAGCGTCGAAAATTACCCTAAAAAGGTGTTCAGATGCTTGTACATATAACTACCTATGTAATGGTATCGTTGAAAATTGATCTTTTTTTAATTTACTTTTACTGTTATTAAATGAGCATGTTATGTTGATTAAAATAGACCAATTCATAATCTAAATCATGATTTGATGTATGTATGTACACACATGTGTACATACATACACCCTACACACATATATTGCTAGTAAAACATTTTAACACTGAACCCATTATATTAATCTTTACGTTATATTTTATGTACAATGCAAACATATTAGTGATGCAAAAACATATTACTATATTCCACAGTGCTGTAGGTGAAGATTTACAAATTTCACGCTGCCTATAAACATTTTAAAACATAATCTTCTTTGTTTACGTATAAATTTTTGTTTCTGCATTAGCTCCTGTCATTAAAGATCACTTTGACTATCATTCAAAAGTTTTAAAGTTAATTTAAGTATTTATTGAAAATTTTAAATAAAGTTTGTAACTTGAAAATAAAATGATTGAGTTTTAAAAGGTTAAAATGGATGCTTCCAGAGTAATTTTACACTTAGAGTAAAGTCGGTATATATTTTTAGAACAGGAGGGTAATATGGACACCTCTTTTTGCTGCTTTATTTTAAATTTTATAACGACAAAATTAATATATATTTAAGCTTACATCTTTGACTAACTACGTCAGTTGACATGCCAGTAATGGTAGTAATCAAAAATCAACAAATATTTCTAATTCAGTACAAATAATTTAAATATGTTCAACACTGGGGTATCGTTCAAGACTGGTGCCGGTACCTTATATAAAAATAGTATTTTCTCTGAAAAGGAATTATAATACAACTTATTTATGATTCTAGTTTTTGAAATTTACAGAAGGGGGGAGGGTTCTATGACATAATATTAATAACTAAGAGGAAAACTCCCCCTGGCTCTATTACTCTCGCGTTGGATCACTGAAGGTCCATATGGAATTACAATATCGAATAAGTAAATTGAAAACAAATAAACAACTATTAATTAAACTAATTATAAACTTACACCACTCCTAGTATATTATTACTCCCAATGTTGATAAAATCGATATATTTATGTTCTGTCGGCATAATTCCCCACATTAATTAATGTGTCACTGTTATTTTATACAGTGTTGTTTACTAAAGAAGAGTAAATTACAGTAAATACAACACATTTGTGGTTTATCAATATACATATACACGAGTGTACGTATGGGTCATAGGTTAACATGAATTATTTTACATTAATTGAAAAACAAATTTATACCTACGAAGCAGTAATGGGCAACCCCCGAAAGCTGTCCAACACCGTCCTGCTAATTTACCCTGCTTGCGTTAGAACTAAATATAATACGTTGATAATTGGGGTTTTCTTTTAATTTACCTGCACTTTAAAATACTTACAATTTAAATTTTCGCAATACTATTTTATGATACAAAAAAATATTAAATTCAAATTTATACAGGGTGGTCCGGTATGGGATATATATATTTTAAGAGCTGATTCCCTAGCTCATTGTCAGTAAAAAATTGTACAGGAAGGGGGGGGGGGTCTATCTTCAACACCCTCTGCGCTACAGGGTGTTTAAAAACTTCTTTCAGTGTACTACTTACAAACAAAGATTATCACATAACTTCCAAAGAGTCAGTTTTAAAGGTAATTAACTAATACGTATATTTTTCAGTATTGCCGTTATTGCTGGCCAGGGAATCAGTTCCTAAAATATCTGTATCTCAAACCAGGTCAGCCTGTATATTATAATATTATGTAATATAATAAAAAATGGAAATATTTCAAACGCTTTATCTTCAATGACATAAAGACGGAATTTTCAAAGGTATGTTACAATAAAGTAAGGATAAAAAAGATTATCCAACCCTGCTATAAATAATACTAGATTTAAAATTATCAAAAAATGCACTGTACCAATTTTTTACTTTAAATTTGAATGTTTTCCATTGTAATCGTCGATGAAAAAATTGTAAAAGCTACAAAATTTTTTAAAAAATCCTTATCATTTATTTTATATATTATAAAACGCAATGTCTCTATGTCTGTCTGTCTGTCCATTAGTGCGCTTATCACTCGAGAACCACTTATCCGATTTACAATTTACAGTGACGATAATAGTAAATCAAGTCGGAAAACGTTTGTCGCCAGCGCGCTTTTTTGCAATACGCTGCCTCAACCATTGAATATTGAACAATATAATGAAGTAAAGAACTGTGTAGAATAAAAAGATCTAAAATAATTCAACTATATTTTTTATAAACATTAATTCAGTAGTCTACGCGAGCGAAGCCGCGGGCACAATTAATCTATGTATATATACAAAAATATATTTTATTTAAACACAAATATAAACCATATAAATATGTCTTAACAATATAAACAGTTTACATCGACATAATTTTGACACACGAAACCTTAAAATTGTTAGGAAAGGTTCGATCCTTATGGTGTATTTATGTAAGTGTTGAAAGGGTAATAGAATCATTAATCTTAATTATCATAGAAATTTCCAACAACTGTACAGCTTTGGAGTTAATAACAAAAACAAAAACGAGCTTCCTTGACTGTCAGGCGTAATGAAACAGCGCCAAATATCTATTTACATTGTTAAACTGTATTGATTGTAGTTTAAAGCAATTACTTGTATATAAATTTTGTCTCCTTTTCTTTACCTCCAATAATTTATCAGTGTCGATTTTGTTTTATTAATTACCAAATAATATTCAACTACTTCATTTACATATTTAAACATTTAGTTTTATGTTACTCTGATTAATTAAATACAAAAAAATATTGAGTCAAATTAATTAAATTTTAAAATAAAATCCTACCTTATTTGTTTGGAATTTGATTCATAAGTAAATATGTAATATTTAAAATAAAATTTTTGATTTCTCTATTATATGCACAGGCGTTTTAGATATTTTTAAACAGTCCAAGAATTTCATGTTATCTTTATAGTCTAAAAGAACATGCATTTTCTTTTTATTGATGTCAAAGTTTTCATTCGTGGCGCGCCAGGCAGCATTTGCTGCCTCTGCAGTTCCAATGATACGCCCCTGAAGTGATAAATGAATATTTTTGTATAAGAAAACTTCGTTGTTTTGACCTAGGGGTTTCGTACGTAAAATAACTTCAAAATAATGGCAGAAATCGTTCTTTCAAAGATATAAAAATTCTGAAATTACTTCCTTCCTTTTTATTTCATATCATAACAGAAAAATTTTAACTCGTTTTTCTCAAAACATAAAAACTTCAAATCACGGGAAAAATAACATGTCTGATTTTTTTATGATTTGATGTTTTTAATCAAGAAAATATATCAATAATTACCGTTACATAAGTAAATATAAAATTCATGCCAACGTTCGCTATAAAATTTAATAGTTATCTTTACGACCAATGTACTACCTACGTAACTTACATTTTTTATTACGAAGTGTTTGTCTAGGTAAAACTCTTGTTCGATAGAATTGTTCTCAAACAGGTCATGTATGTAAGCATTCTGCAAGCATTATCGATTATAATGTCAACAAAACACATGAAGCTATTAGGTTAATGCGTTCTTGCATTGCAGAAGATGCTGCAGACTTGGTACAACATGCAAACAGTTTTTTGTACTCATTTTTGGTTTAATCTAACCAATTATTTAAACGTCATGATATAACAGACGTATGAAATATATACTCAGCATGCATACGAGACTACCGAGCGGTGTAATTTTTGTTTCTTATTAATTATAACAACAGTGGGTGTAGTTAGGTACATATATAAACATACCGCAGATGCGGATTATTAGAAGGATAAGAAACACTTTAAAGAACAAGGTATATATTTTTAAGTTTTTATATAATACTGACTGTAGCTTCTATTTTTGTTGTTTATTATTAAATACATTACATATTTAAACGGTTTGCATACATTTATTATGGACGTAAAAATGATTTTATTAATGAGTTACATAGAACCTCATTACTGTCCGTATAGTTACTGTCCAACCCCTAAATTATTATTGTTTAAGGGGTTACATCTACATATATAATCATCACTCCGGAAAATTATACTTTTTTAGGATTTTTTTTAGTATAATAAAAAAGCAATCAAATAAAAGGAGGGTTTATTGTACATGTCTTAAAATAGGTATACAAAAAATTGTTTTTAATGAAATGAAAAACAAAATAGCGACTTTAGTGTTGCTTCATTGAGTGCATCTTTTTTGTTACGTGCTCCAGTGCGAAAAACAGAACTTCCATGGATCAACATCTAGAACAAAAAAAAAAAAGTTTTCCCAAATAGGTACACACGTTTATTAAAAAATATCGATTTTTGCAAATTTTACATCACTTTGAACAAAAAATCGCGTTTTTGACGAAAAAAATGGCCTTAAATCGTAATTATTAACCAATCGTAAAAATCGTGTGTGCATCGATGGGAAAGTTCATGAAAATAACGAGTTTCTTTTTTTCTAGACGTTGATACATGGAAGTTATGTTTTCCGTACTGGAGCACGTATATTTTAAGACATGTACAATAAACCTTCCCATTTGATTGCTTTTTCATAATTCTAAAAAAAATCCTAAAAATAGTCTCATTTTCCAAAGTGATAATTAGATATAACTCCTTAATATAAATATATAAATATATTAATTCTAGAATATTAGTAAAATAATACCTATATAAAGTGAAGCATCATTTACGATATCCTTGTTTTATCAATGAAAAAATAGTTTAAATAATATTGAAAAAAGTTATCTCAGAATTTAAATTTCAGTACTATTTTGTTAGATATGTGATACTCTATATATTTTTTAAATTACAGGTTCGCTGCTGGTATACATTAAATACATACATTTTTCTCAATTGTACTAAAAAAACATCTGCCAAGTAAATACACAGTGCTTCCTTGTGCTAAATTCACCAAAGGAAGTTAATTATTGAACAATTTAAATAAAAACCGATAAAGAGTTCCGATACGTTGCCTGACATAGGTTAACCATTTAATTTTTATACATTTCCTTCTGTAGGCTCATTTTCCGGAATGACGATTAGATGCACTTAATTGTTTACCACTTTATCTTGATTTTTTGTCGACTAATTTTAGTCGAGCTCGCGCCTGCGTATTCTTTGCTCTTGATATAGAAGTGACAGTGTGTAATCTGCATAATAACCACACAATAATAAAAACTGCTGTCATAGCACACGTGTCTCATTTTTATATTATGTAAATGAGCACATAAATATTCGTTTGCACTCTATGTGCGTGAGGTGAAAAAATTCGGAGTGGGAAAAATACAAGAAGACAGTACATAGATGTATAGTATAGATAATAATGAGGTTCTACTGTACCACAGGTCCAGTTTAAAGCCAGACTCTTCAACATGAGAAATATCAAAACATACTCCCCCACTCTTTTAATAATTTAATAATATTTTACGAAAATTAAATCGATTGTGAATTAAAAAAATATATTGTGAGAAACTCCATATAGGTATACAGAAACTACAGAAATATAATGAATTAATTCACAATTTCGGAACAGTTATACTGTATTATAAATCAAATAAAGTTGAACATACTAACGTTGTAACTTCATATGAAACTTTTTTAAATATATATGAATTGACATTGTTATGAGAGAATAAATTATTAATATGAAAACTTTAGTTTTCCGCCATAACTTTATCAATTATATAAGTATGTGAACACACACATACAATATAAATGTGTCTATAACTAACATAAATTTACTATGTTCAAATATTTGTGTTTCATCAACAAAAATCATAACGTCAAAACTTTCTGATCAGGCACGGCAAGAAAAAATATTACCTTACCTTTGCTATTCGCAAATTTTTCGCGTTTTTTATTTATTTTATTTTACATGAAACTTCAGCAGAATATTTTATTACAACGAGGTAATATTTTTGCTGAAATACTTATATTATAATGTTATGTTTTTTGAGTCAGTTTAAGGTACGTATTCGACCTCTTCAAATATGATTTATTTTTAGATGAATATTTACAAAATTATGTATATTCTGAACAATAAAAATTGACTCTAATTATTATTTTTTGTTTAAAAGTTATAGCATGTATTAAAAGCCCCAAAGTATGTATTTAATTAACAGATATTAACATAAAATTAATATTGTAAATATTATAAGATTTATTATTTTAGAAGGTGTATAACGTTTGCTGTAAGAAATAAGAGATAATACAAGCGTTAATAAAAAAGTTACGAAAAGTTTATGAAATACGGTTATGATCCATGAAATTTCAGATAATTTCAAAAAGCTATAAAGTAAAAAGAATTTAATGACACTAAACAATTGTAATATATACGTTTTGTGGAACTTCAGTAATTCCTTAAAAAACTTTGTAAAAAATATTCTTGACATAAAAATGAGGAGGTTGGTAAGGACGTTAAATTCTTAATGTAGATAAAACGTTAAGACAGTGTTAATTTTTATAAAATCTTTGTCGGTAGACCCAAGGCCCCCATTCTCACCCCTCGTTACAGCAAAGTGTTTAAGCAGCGAAGATAAATTAAACCCATCATTTTTCACTTTTATCTGTGCATTAATTCTGTAGTAGCATTGTTTAAAAAAATCAAGGAAAATTAATACTGTCTCCTCCTTTTTTGCAACTCCTGAAGCTGTAATGGAATGAATTTAACTTGTATAATTATTATTACATTTGTTTTTGTATCATTATAATTCATTTATCGTTGTCTTTTTCTTATTATTTACGTTGAGATAAAATGTCTAGAAATACAGGTGTTGTATTCTTTTAATTATAACTTAGCGTTCATGAAATGTACCTTTAGCTCGTGCATTGTTTTTAATTATACATACAGCAATTAAAATGTAGGGCCATTATAATTTAATATATACATACATATAAATAAATACTCCACATCAAAAAAATATTACATACGACACACAAATAAATATCTACTAATTGTAAGCTGTATTTATTAAAATAAAAAACTTAATATTTTTGTTAAATTTTCTTTCTTTCTTTCATAAAAAAGGTTCTCAAGAAATAAAGACTTAGGTAGCAAATAATGAATGAAATAATTCATGTAAAATATTTACAATTCATTTTTTTTTTTTTAAGAAATAATGTATTTTGGAAGTTGTAAAATTTGAAAAAAAAAAGTTCAACAGATTATGTATCTTATATACCTACCTATAATATATTATGATTAATATAACCTTATTGAATCAAATTCAACCAGCAGATTTATCCCCCCCTCTTCCCCATACAATGCTAAATGTTTGAAATACGTTACTCAAACACATAACTAATTGATTAACACTTAACTTTAGAATTAACTTCGAGTTAATTTAACGTACTTTCCATCTTGACGATCTTATACGTTGAGAACTACTATTATCAATTTCTATGATGTCAAACAACAGTGCCCTTTCTCCACGGCACGCTTTGACTGACAGATTTGTTAATGAACACATAATTGGATCGCCTGGAACTTGGTATAACAAGTTTAATTTAGACTTCGCTTGTTTATACCAGCAGTAAATAACATTTTTTACCCGACAATATTCGGTACATATATAATAACCACCAAACTTTTTTCATGTAAATAAAAAGTCTTAGCGAAGAAATAGAAAATTGTTAATAAAAACCATGAAAATTAAGGCGGCTTACTAAATAGGGGAGATATTTTTTTAAATACAATTATTGCAAAATAAATTCCGCAGTCCTTTAATATGAGCCTGAGCTTATTTATTGCATTTAAGACATTTTAACCAGTCAACATTACTATTTAAATAAACGTTCGTTTTAACGCACCAACATCTGTCCGACTCAATGCGTAAGTAACCTTTAAAATTGTTTGACAAACTTCATCTACACAGAAATAAATTTTAAACGTACATTAATGGTACGTTTTTAATTTTATGAAAATTATTATTTATTCAGACTGGCAAACTTATCTACGATCCACCGGTTGCGCACCGCTGATCTAAAACTCACCTCAAATACGTATAATGTGCTTTACACTTATTTAACTCCTTATTTGTTATTTGAGGTTTGTTGCCTCCGAGCCAATTTTCCCACAAAGGTATATAATAAACAGAAATAATTGAAACCGTTTGCACTCAAAGTGTGAACGAGAACATGTGCTATGTGCACACGCCGTAATGTTCAAGATGGTGAGGAATTTTAATTTAGAATAAACAGAATATTGTTTCATAGTTTAAATAGGACAGGTCTGCATGTTTGACATTTTTGTTTAAACTATTTTGTACTTACAGATGTTATTTATGCGGGTAACCCATATTATCTTAAAGACGGTATTTTTACTAGTTGATTTAATAGGTACACAGTTGTATGACTATTTTGAATTACATATTCATAATATTTTAAATGAAATTGTCGATCGAATGCATTAAACTGTAGTAAAATATATCTATATATATGTATATACAAAATCTCAAGGTTCTACGATAAGTGGAAATTATCAAAAAAATGATTATCAATCAATCAATGAAGGCATTTGGCTATATACATATACATACATATATTAAATGAATGTTCGTTTGTATTAGGTTTATAGACTCGGGAACTACTGAACCAATTTCACGAATAGTTAGATAATTATTCTGAGCAAATTCGTGGATATTAATTATTTATGAAAACCTAAGAGTTAATATCAAAAGACTAAAAGAATCTTTATCAAGTCGTATTTTGTTTCCATGATGTCACAGCATACAACTATCATTTGAGTTAGGTACTCGTACTATGATCGTGTTTCTTTTAAATAATTTGTCGAACAATTGAATGATTTTTGACACATGTTAATAATTAAAATTGAAATATAAAGAAACATTTCACTTCCAAGAAAGGTAAAATATCGAAATTGATTGAAGACGGGACCTGGTGTTTCCTGTAAGTTTGAAAATATAATTATTTATATATCAACTGCAAACTTTTGGCCGCGAACCGCATTCTAGAGTCTTAGGTCGATCCAGACTTTATATCGAGCCGGTCTCACTCTAATCAAATATAAATATACAATAAACAATGAAATCATTCACACAATAGGTATCGCTCAGGTCTCTGTCCAATCACGCTCTGTTACAGTATTACTATACTGAATATTTCACTGGAGCGAGTCCGAACCGAGTATCAAGAGGTTTAAAAATATTTTTGACTAAAAAAAATATGTGTATTCTCTTTAATTATGATTACATTTAAATCTATATTCGCAAAAAAGCATTCATTAATATCCAACCCCATAAATCAATGAAAGTAATAACAATTACAGATTCCAAACAAATCACGATACGCACATAAAATTATCAAAACACCGATCATACGGCACACGACTGACAAGGTAATTATGACGCTATAAATATGATTGACATGTGTGTGTTATACGTACGGTTAATCCGGTGGACATCAAGCTGCAACGCACAAATCAATAATACATACGTACTGTTGCAGTAACCTTACACGCAGCAGCCGAAATGTTTGGACGGATTTAGGGCTGTCAAATATGTAAATTAATACTGTTGAGTTGTTTTCTGATTCTTGTTTTATTATTTTATTGTAATACTATCGGAAAATCGTGTCCGAGATAACGGCAGATTCTGAAACGTAAAGAAAGTTGTTTTCCACATGGCAGCTGTGCGTGTGTCGGTATGTCTGTCTGTTTGCGTGTTTGGATGTGGATTTTTATTTCGTTAGAGGTGAATTTTGTAAAAATATACTGATCTGAATTATTTTTTTGCAAAATGTTTGTCTCGGTGAGGATTTCAGGCCTATTGAATTTTGATGAGACTTTTAGTTTAAAAAACGTCCATAAACCACGTAGAATTTTTTAACCCCTGTAACGCCATGTAAACAATAGCCTTTGATCCCACCCCTTACCTAATGTTATGTTACGCAGTACCATATAATTACATTATAAATATGTTTTAAATTGAAGTAAGTAAAGAGCAAATCGTTCAAAAATGTTTTGTTTTTATTGGTATGAAAAATTTTACGTTATATTTCAATGTAATTCCCCTTCCTTATATATGTAACACTATGTAGACAACAGAGCTATAGTTCCATCTATAAACGTTCCTCCATTCGATTCTGTTTTATATTAGATGTTTGTAATCATTACATAGCAGCTACACTCAAAAAAAAGTGCGGAGCCAAAAAAAAAAAACGATTTATTTTTTTTATTTGAGCTTGGATTTTGGGTTTAGGTTGAATTTTTCCAAGTTGACTAAACCGAAAATATAAGCTCAAATAAAAAAAAACTGGTAAGCAGAAAATAAAAAAAAAATGAATTTTGACTATGCTCGACCAATACTACAATGCTATATAGGTCGCTTTTTTGATATCGCACACATTTTTTTGGAAAAATTCAACCTAAATCCAGAATTCAAGCTCAAATAAAAAAAAATTGGTAAGTAGAAAATTCTAAATATTTGGATTTCGACTATCCTCGACCAATAGGTACTACAATGCTATATAGGTTGCTTTTTGGTTCTGCACTTTTTTTGTGTAGCTGTGTTTTTAATATTTATATTAGGTATTAACGTATTCATTCATAAACACTAAAAATTAGTGCGTTACTTCTAAAACAAGATCTAAATTATAATATTTTAAAAATAATTATAATATTAATTTATAATACCAAACTTCTTAAAAATGAATAATTATAACGTAATGTGTAACTTAAAAAATACCTGCAAGATTCCCACATACATAAATGTAATAATCAAAAACATATACCTATATGTATGTAATTAATATCAACAAAATTATCTATTTAAGTTAGCATCAAATCGATATTCCTATTAAATCCATCTGCATAAACCGTAGTCAACCCTAATCGAGTCTCGTTCAACCCTAGATATATCTATCCTTATACCGCCAGCTCTTGAGATGCAAACGAAGGATAATAATTCTTTTTTATTTGCGCATAGTGTTTGTGTATGGGCACACATGCACAGTAAGAGCATGGTTGGTTACACCACGGTATTGTGCAGTACAATGTGATGTTATGTTCTAAAAGAAAAAGGCTTTTCATGTGTGGCAGTCTTTGTGGACAATCTAGAAGTGAACGTATATGGTCACGTGAAAACTAAATGTGAATATGAGGTTGTTTTTGAATATAGTTGGACTGTTTTTATTTTTTATACATACATGAAATGCAGATACTGTTTGATAAAGTATAGTTTCTATAAAAAAATTCCAACCATTATCTTAATCGTCTGTGTATGTCTGTCTGTCTGTAAATGCTTTACAGCCAAAACGACGAATCTTAGAAACAGGACATTTTAAAAATAAATAGATTTTTATTCTTATTCCTTCATTTCAATAATATCAAAAATGTTGGTCGTAATAAATTAATACTTAATAACTAGAGGCTCTGCATACGAATGCTTCTCATCCCAACCATATACTTATGATACTTTTTCAGAAACAGAATTATTAATAATTTAACAAGTACTCCTTTTCGCATTTACACATGTAGGAAATTACAAAGAAGCCACGGATTGTCCAGGTTTGCGCCAATGCTAGCCAACACTGGGCCGATACAAATGATAACTTCGTTCAAAACTCGGCTAAGGCTTGTCGACCAAAGCTAGCGCAGAGTTGGCTCAATCTTGGATAAAGAATAGATGACCCGAAGCTCGGTATCTGATGGTTGGCCTAGACTGGGACCAATATCAAAAAAAGCAACACTAGCAACCTAATATTGGGTCAAGCATGGGCCCACCGTCAAGGCTGGCATTTCCTGCAAGGGTAATCGTACGCTACAATATGACAGCTATCATAATTATAATAGAAATTATAGAAAATTTCTATGTATCCAACTAAAGGAACAGCGACAATTAATAAACAATAAAAAAAAATACAAATGAAAATTTCAATTGTTGATTATGTTTAGTTCTGAAGCTAATTTTATGCGATTATGATACACAATTTATAGTGAATAATGAATAATCAAACGAATGATAATTTTTTTTCTTTTTAAAAATATTAAGTTAAATCAGTTTATTCCAATTGTATGAAAATTCGATCGAATTTATTTATTCATGATGATAAAAAATTAACTCCTTTTTATACAAATTTTTACAACCACTACTGTAACACGCTATAATTTTAAAACACAAATAAAATATGTATATTCCTCACCCGTATTCATATCGATCGAAGAAACAATTTTTTTCACACCTATAAATAATTGAGACGAATCCCACGGGAGAAATGATGGAGGAACTCGTTTCCCTACATCCGAATGAAACACATCCAATAATTCTTTGATTCAAACACATGTCATTCACTATTTATACGAATCTGTTTAAACCTCTTGTACTAAACATACGGATCACTGACGTTTGCTTTTACCAATCGATCACAGAGAATTTCATAGTAACAATTACGAATTTAAAAAACAACAAAAAAGTTTGAATGAATGAAAATTCATTTTTAATTTTTAATTAATATCAATTAAAACCTTCTTTAGTGCTAAATGTTCCTTTAACCAAAATTTTGTATACTATAAACGTGATTTAAATCAATATTTAAGATCTCAATGAAAAATGTACATAATATACGTTGTAAAACATAGCACAAAAAATTAAAAATCCATTTAATTAAATCTACCTATTATGCTTGATTTTGTTAATAATATGACAGTTAGCTAAAGGAGCATTTAGTTAAACTTGATAATACCGGGCGTAAGTGTTTAAACTATAAAATGAGACTGTATACAGGCTGTCCCATAAACATTCCTACAATCTTTCAGGAGTTGTCGAGTACATTTGAAATATATATACACTATTATACACACGCAACATCATGTACAATGTATATTTTCAATCTGCATTATCTTAATGAAAATAAAATCTGTTTTTAGATCATTTAATGTACGAAAAAATGCGGAATTAATTATTTTAAATAATAAAAATTGACAAATTAAAAAATTTTGCACCACCATTTGCCGCATCTGTCACACATTAAGGTACCATACTACTATAATGATAATGTCTAGTAATAAAATTTAATAATAATTATCTAAGAGATTAAACCCCAGAATATCTACATGTACTGAAGTTTACTTATATTATTGAGGGATGCAAGCGTTTCCTTTTAATAAATTATTTTTATTTTTTTACCTCCCTAAAATTATTATGATATAAATTTCCTCATGACTCAAATCTTCATTTATTCTATCGTGTTTAAGGTTTCTCTTATAAATAAAGGTTAGATAAAAATACATTTTTCATGTCAGTACAGTCACCTTTCTTTGGTTAAAGGTCTAGAGACCTAACATACAACACCGTGAGTGTTGATTCTATCCTTCTATCCGGACCACGGATGTCTTTTTTAAAGCTAAATATTTGCAGTTTGGTCCGTGGACTGTGTCGAAAAGATAAATCGAAAAGGTGGAGTGTGTATATATATTTCACAAGTGGTTTTATCACATTTCCCAAATGTTTTTTCTACTACGTTTTTCTCCAAAAACATGGTCTGAGTTAATTTAATTTATATAAACTACTTGTCTCACGAAAGTGACTTCTTTTCTGTTGACAGTTAAAGTGCAGTGTGTTGATTTGTTTAGATATCAATTTTGAATTTTATACCTTTATTAGTTACATTTTTAACAGTTCAGAAATTTAGAATTATTTTTTTTATGGAAACTGCATCTTGTTAATGATATAATTTTGTTTAAATATTACTCTTTGTGCTTTAAAATAATATAATTATCATATTTGAAAAGAAAAAAAAAATCTAAATATTACTAGAAACTTTTATTTATAGTATTCAACATTTTTAGATTAGAGTTGTGAAACCTTTTTTAGATTACATCTTATTTACCCAGTCTCCTGCGGGCGCCCATACCATTAAAGCGTTAATTTAGCAACAGGATTACATTTATTATTATTTGAAAGTTTTAAATAAATAACGATCAAATTACATTAATAGGTAGGTTTAAAACGACATCATATTCCATATGAAGTTGTATTGTTGTATAATATATCTACACGTGAAATTCACTGTATAATAAATTATTGTATAGTAATCATAAAAAATAAACTCGGGATTTATACGAAACACATGTTTTGAATGTACATATATAACTATCTGTCGGTCTGTGAACGTTCTGAAACCAAAACGTGAAATTTTAAATTTAACTAGTGCATTGGACCCGGTGTTACCCGAAGTTATAAATTTAATCTGTAATAAACCTATTAAACCTATTAAACATTGTTATCAGTATCACGCTAACTATTTACACAGCGCACGGGAAGATATTTCCGATTTTATTAAATTTACACAAAATACCCACAAATTTACATTAAATTGGCAGCGTTTAGTCATGTATTTTTTTAAATTTTTCGAATTAGAAGAAAAAAGCTTATAGAGAATATTTTTTTTTTCGTATAACGAAGCGAGTTCAAGATATTCGTTCCTGTATAAGAATGTATATATAATGTTATTATATAAATATTACCTAGGTACTACCCTTGTTTTGAAATAGTTCCATATTTGAAAAAGGAAATTTCATTATATTTAAGTAATAATTAAACATTTTTATTTGTAAAAACAGTAAATAAAGGGTTTAAATATAGTTTCAGAGTTACTTTTATTATTATTTGGAAGGTAATTTTAATGTTATTCCATGTTAATGTGTCGAATATACCCAACCGACATGATTATACTTTCTATTCACATGTTTTTGGTGTATTTGATCCATTATTATTTTTTATGGAGATTTACGACAGCGAGTGCACTTTTGTAAACATCAATTTTCTGTAAATTTTTTATCAACCTGCTTTGATGAATAAATGACAATCAAATGGTTTTGATGGGTTGGTTTGAAACTTTACCGCGCATATAAACTTTTTATTAATGCAGTTATAACCCAAAAAAATGCAAATGTGACGGAACAGACAAAGAGAGAGAGGGTATTTTATTCAGTATTATATTCAAAAGAGTTCAAACAATTTTACAATCATATCATACACAATAAAGTAATTCATTCTTGCCTTGTTTGTTTTACATACATGCGTAACACATCCAGAAGGAATACATGTATGGTTTACATATCAACATAAATAACATTCTGTTTTATTTTTCGCAGAAATCTCAAAATCAGTGGTGGATCTGAAAAGTTTATTTATTATAACTAGTATGTCTACAAAAAGGTACTATTTAAATGTCTGATGTCTGCAGTGGCGTATTTACAATGGGGCCATGGGGGCCATGGCCTAGAGCGGAAGGCTGACAGGGGCGGCAGATTCTTTAGTTTCTTTTAGTTTAATACAGAATATTAAAAAAAAATAGGGAGACAAAAAATTAATAGGGTGACTAAAAAAAGGTCTCCAGTTTTTATAGTTCATATAGTAATTCTGACTTCTATCAAAAATAAATTATATTTTCCCTTGGTAGAGGGGCGGAAATTTTTTTTGCCCAAGACGGCACTTAACGTAAATATGCCACTGGATGTCTGCTATTATAAAGAATTTTCTCTCGATTAAAAGCTAAGCGTACACTATCTGTGGGGTATTAAATATAAATAATAACCCACTGACAGTGCTTATGAATGGTTTGGTTTATATTTTATACCGGGTGTTTTTTAGACTTTCCAGCGAGTTATTTCCAAAATAACGAATTTTCAAAAAAAAAGTTTCAGACAAAAGTTTCATGGTTTCGAGGGGGCTAAATATTGACATTATAATGTGACCTTAGAAAGATCACTTTGATGGGTTTTCAGCTCAACTTTTCTTTTTCAAATTTAAACCTATATTTTTTGTTACAGTTTCGTTATTTTTAGAGATAAATTAAGTAACTTTTGTTTGAAACATTTTTTCTGAAAATGTCAATTTTTTATGATAAGGAGAAAACCAAAGAAAAATTTCTGGATTTTCCATAATTTTTTACTCGAAAATTACTAATTTTTAAAAATAATCGCAAGAGGTAAGAGCACATTATACGAGTATAATACAGTCTACAGTAACAGTAATTACGATAAAAATAAAACAAATTTTCTAATAATAGGCTTACAAGAATTTATTTAAACCAAGTCAAATTCAATAGTATAAGTCAATCATGTATAACTCTTAAAATGCGTATTTTTTATGATGTTTACCAACCTTTTTCTGGCCGGGTCGAGAAAGTCGGTACTACCGAGCTATTAATTCAATATATATATATTTTTATATAGCAGAGAAAACATACAAATAATAAAATAGAGTAATATATTTTTATAAATAACTTTCAAGATGAAAACTTTCAAAATAACAATAATGTACTTTTATAATTGTTACATTCGATCAGCAATAAAGAACTGATATTTTTTTTGTTATTCAGGTTTTTGTCATGAAAATACCTTCCACACACATACCCACATATGCGAACGTGTGTACTCACATTCTATAAGTATTATATAGTTTTCGGTAAACATTGATTTTATTACTAGCGCAAAGTAGAGAAAACATTTCAGTGGCGTAACTTATTTTCTTTTTAAGTTTACTTTTCTATTTTATATGTTAATCAGAAGTTCGATTGTTATTTTTGTAAATGACATGAGTGGTTGATTGAATTTTCTCCATACAAAAAATTGTCGACGTGATATTTAAAAATTTCTTATTACTCAATGCATGATAATAATCTGAATATAATATGAATAAAATTATTTTTATCTGGGATTCTAATATTTTATAAGTTCATATACATTTCAAATTTTAAAGGTTTCTGCCCCGAAATCGACTTCGAATATATTTTTTTAATTTATACGAAGCTTACGACGCTTTTTCTGAAAAATATATAATTACTTGAGCTGTGATTTAATTACGAGTGAATTAAAAAATTAATAAAGATGGGCGATTCATAAAATAATAATCTATTAATCGGATAATTTTTTTATATAATTTAATAATTTGTGAACTACTTACTTTTATTGTTAGTTCCATCAGATATCAAGCAATTTGTAAATTATAAAAAACATGGTAAAACAGAAAATCGAAATAGTTACATAAAACTAAAAATCATAAACACTTTCCATTGGGGAACGTAAATTAAAAAGATAGTATATTTGATGTTATTTAAGTGGTGAGAGGCCTTTAAACTTCGAAAAACCAACCTAGACTACATAAATTCATTGCTTTTAACTTGCAATTTCAATAAAATAACACTATTAATATTTTTTTGATAATGAGAATATTAATTTAAAAATTACGAAGTACAGTTTCCATCAAAATATTTTCTTTAATAAATTTATAAAATATTTCATTTGTATGTATGAATTGTATGAAGAAGAAACCATTGTGCACTGGTCTGATTAAAAAAGTTCTTTACATGGTGGAAAGATTAGACCTTAGGGAATAACATAGTCTATGTTTAACCACGCTATCACAAAAGCGTGGGCCAATAAATCGTACATCAAAATCATGTATGGTACTTATGTAGGGTTCAATTTGTTGTAGATAAAAGTCCGACAGCATATATCAATCTTTAATACCCGGTATTATAAAGAATTTGTTTGAGTGCAAATGCAAATTAGCTCCCAGCTGACGCTATTTCCTAGGTATTAAATATAAATGACAACCACTGACAGATGTAACCAATGAAATCGTACATATAATGACTTTTAAGTAGAAATCAGCGACATAAAATAAATGCTGCCAAGTGTACCTCATAAAATTCATAGCATTTACATTATTATACATTTATTACCACTGCATTAAAATATCGAGCAATTTCATAACAATTTGATTCCTGGCAGATAGCGTTAGCTGGAAGCAAATTTTCGTGCAAATTCTTTATAATACCGGGCATAATAGATACATAATTCGCTAGACAAGTTTACATATTTTTGATGGGAATAACGTCTAGTGTTTCACACCAGCCAGATACTGAAAGGGTATTTAAGAAACTTGATGTAACGTTTTCAGGGTGATCTAAAACCATTAAATAACTAAAAGTCCGACTGGGATGATTTTAGTATCATTCTAACCGGCGTATTAGTCTGTACCCATTAAACACTGCGCCATTCCTGCGAAAATGCGGTACAGGTGATGGGAGGATAAACGCGCAGCGATCATTTTGCGCGCTAGTGTAAATTTACAATCAGTATAACTCGACATTCAGAGCAGCTCACGCTGGTTTAGGTCTCGATTAAATCTACAAGGTGCAAGTACAATTCAAAACATTTAACCAATTTTAGTGAGTGAAAAACTTCATATAATAATAACATTTTTTTAAATCATAATGTTGGCAAAAACATGCATAAAAGCTAGTATGAAATATAAAAGACGCACAGCATTGGAAAGAGCGTCTCAGCAGTTATTGGAAAATATACCATTCCAGTAGCTGAAAGGGTCAGGAGGTACAGAGCAAGCCAAAATTCAAAACTCAGTGGCTTGATCAACGAATGCACAAACACATCATAAGTCTGAGTTTTATCTAACCTCACTGCCACAAAAGACACGACCTTGGATTTGGAACATATTCACGCCAATCCTTCGACTGTGCATCCTGGCACAGTCACACCCATTTTTTTAAATACTTATATTATCAAGTTTTCTTATAAATATTAATAATACAGTCCAAGCTACATAAAAATGGTTTTTAGATCTAAATAGTCATTTTGATGTGCAAAACATCAATATAGGTAATATAGTAGCCTCCATAGGCGCCGACTCCGGAAGGTTTGGGGGCGGTTATTTACACGTTCTTGTATGTGTTCATTTTGGCGAGGGTACTTTGTAGACACAGTGACAGATAGGACTTCATACTGCTTATGATTAAAATTGTTTAATTGTCCTTAACAAACAAAAATGTATAAATACACCAGTAATAGAAGCGACGTACATGCAGTAGGGGTCTATTTCCTTATAAAACGTGTTCATATTATGATTACATAACAATGAAGTAAGATAATGGGGGGGTCAACAATGCCCCTATAAATCTAAAACTTTATGAAAACAGTGATTATTTTAATGGAAATTAAACAGGAGGTGAATTGTGAACTTTTTACAACAGCTTAAACTTTCTCTTGTCCCCATTTTGTGTGAAATTATAGAGGTATAGTTAGATACAAACATTTTCATTTATATTCTAATGTCATATATACATGCATTAAATTAAACTTAAACTTTTGACACTTCCTTATAAATGTAGTTAGACATAAAGGGTTGCTCTGAGGATACAAGAGGTCTGTTGTATGTATATATATTATTAATTTACCACTTAAGTTTCGACTAATTAATTTCTTTAAGTTGTACGCATAGAAATAAAAAAATAATTTTTGTATTGATTGTAATTTATATTAACACTTCATTTTTTGTAGAAAAAAATCTTCCAAAATTAAAATTAATTAAGTATTAAAATACTGACTTAACTCACATAAAAAAATACTTGATTGTATGTTATAGTAACATGTACTATACTTTTTACAACATTTTATAATTAATTATTAATAATGTCAAATACCCTATTCTTCACAAATCAAATTAAACCTGAATCTTAAAATAAGTTTATTGAAATTTTATTTAGGTTGCATTTATTTATTTCAATCTAAATAAGTAAACATCAACTCACAGTAAAATGATTTTCTAATATAGGAAATGGTGTGGTACAAAAAAACGCCATTTATAAAAGGGATGGAGTAAATGGAGGAGTCATTAAGCAATTCAGAGCTTCAAATTTTCGCTACACTAAACAACGGTATTGCTGTTTTTGATTATATTCAGAAAAAATTCTCATAAGTTATCCAGTTAAACCGAGATTATTTTGGTTTGCTTTCGTGTAATATTAAGATTATTTGGCTTTGATGTAAAAATACTTAACCCACCAAGACGAGTGTAAAATTGTATAAAGTTCAAGCGCGTGTTATTTATTTTGTAGTTATTTTTATAAAAACTTTTAAAAATATTTTGATAAAAACATTTATATTTTTGATTAATAATTCTCTATATGTAGATTTTAGTATACAGGGTGCAGAATTTAAGTTTAAAATATAATAAAACCTATACAATACAATATGTATCACATTTATTTTGTAAAAAAGCAAAAGTTCTTTATAATAATTAATAATTTACAGAAAATACCATAAGTACCTACCTTGGATTACGATTGAATATTTATAAAATTTACTAGTGAACTCGTCTCGGCTTCGCACGGAGGTTAATATTTAACCCCCTGTTACGTATGGAGGGTTGCAATTGTTGTTTTAGCTGACCTGGCAAACGCTGTTCTGCCCAAAAATAATTTGTTTAAAAATCTGACCACAAATACATATTTTTGTAAATATCTGGACTCTAGCTCCACCTACCGGGTCCAAAAAAAAAAAAGATAAACCTAACGGAATACCAAACGAACATATGGTGTGAATATGGCTTCGATACGTCCAATGGTTTAGGTCAGATGTGAACACATATATAATACAAACCAACGTTTTTATATATTAAGATACAAAATAATTGATTGTATGCCATTTTTTGTTATTTATTATTATTCGGAAAAAAACTTCTCTTGGTTATTATGATCAAACCCGAGGACGAAATTTCAAACTGTTAGTTTTAAATTAAGTTTAAAATTCACAAGAAAAAAATGCAATTACAAGTTTGCTGTAATATGAATAGGAAAGAAAATATTTGTATAGGTATAAACTGAACAATTGAAAACTTATTTAAATATAAAAAATGTGAATATACAAAGAAAATAATACAGGTAGATACGATAAGGTATTTTTTATATTTACTTTGGAAACTTGAAAAACTTTTTTGAAGAGAGTTAAAGCTAATATTATGAGTTATGGACTGTAATTTCGTTATTAAATGAATTTGTCATTCATGTTATAGCACGATACATTATGGAGGTATTCTAAGTAAATTGAAAAAATCAATTTTGGAGTGCACAAAACCTTATACCCGAATTCCCAAAATTAAAAAAAAATAGAACCTTTTAAAATCCTCATCGAAACGTAAAGCGATACGAAAAAAATTAAACGCGTTTATTTTTCAAAACTTAATTTTTATTTTGTAAATAGTCAATTTTTTGTCCAAAATTGTTTTCTTTACTTATGTGTAGGTACTGATAATCTGTATTAATTATATGTATATTTTCTCTCTCAAAACTGTTGAAATTATGGCAGCTATTTCGAAATGATTCAATGGTAATTTTAATTATTTGAAGAATTTTGCATACTTTGGAAAAATATAAATGGAATTGTATAAAAAAATACCCCTAGTTAACATCTACACCATAAATAATAACGATATATAGAATGCATTATACTTTATATAATAAAATACATTCAAAAATATTTTTATAAAAATTAAATAACACCTTCACAAGATACAAAATAGCCCACATTAAAATAAAATAAAAATCTGAACACATAAAATGTGAGTGGCCACATTGACAAAAATGAGTGAAACTAAATACAAGAGGTCGCTTGTTTAGATGATTTACTGGGACCTATCATCTCTTGCGCAGGTTTGGCGCACATTAACCGCATCCAGCCGGAGTGAGTGTCCGTTCCAAGCTCTAATGCTATAACACTGGCTGAAATATACGACGTGCGCCGAATACGAACCCGCGCTACAGCCACTACTCGATATATTAGATTATTTTACTTTATGCCGCAGTGTTATTTTATGATCGGAATAATTTACAAGTAATATGTACAGTAGAACTTGTCCATTACGTATCATTCAGTTGTCAGGAATTTATGTAAATACTAGCGGACCTGCCCGCGGCTTCGCCCGCGTTGTATAATATTTTTATGTTGGTAGCACAAATAATATTTAAAGACGGGATGAAATATTAAATTTTTCTTTTTTTTTAATTCATTACATATACAAAATCGTAAATACCTCGGCTTCTATGCGAGATAGGGGGTTGTTTTTCCACTTAAATACCCCCTCTCCCAAAGTATTTTTTTCCGCCAGATCGAATGAATAATAAATTATTTATTATTTTTTTGTTTTTTATTCAATATACAAAATCGTAAATATCTCGGCTTCTATGCGAGTTAAGGGGTTAACAACGCTACATACGTGACGAGATGAAATATTAAATTATTATTTATTTTTATTCATTATTTATACTGTTCTATACAAAATCGTAAATATCTCGGATCTTAGTTAAAAATTGCAGAAACCCACCCTCTGTCGACTCCCACCATTAGGGGTTGAATGTCGAAATTTATATTTTTATTGAAGACTATTTTGCCTGAATTCACCTTTATAACTTAAGCAGCTATGCAGATATACATATCAAAAATCCACCCTCGTCCCCCTCTTATGCTATTAGGGATTGAATGCCGAAAATTTTATTTTAATTGAATATTATTTTGTCCGAATTTACCCTAATATCATAAACAGTTATGTAGATAAATATATCAAAATTTAAAAAAGTTAACACCCATCCCCGCGATCCCTTAGGGGTTGAATTTTCGAAAATGCTATTTGTTTTTTAGATTATTTATGCCAAGTTTCATTCTAAACAAAACAAAAATTTTCATACAAACTTTTCCATTATTGTCGAGTATTTATTTTAAGTTTCAAGTCCGAAAAAAAATGTTTTCCCATACAAACTTTTACACCCCCTTTTACTTCCCTAGGAGCTGAATTTCTAAAAATCCTTTATTAGTGGATGGTTACATCATAAAAGGAAGACATCCTTGAATTTTCACGTTTTTAGAACCAGGAGTTTGGGTTGTACGTTGATGAGTAAGTGATTAAGGACAAACTCTTTTATACTCGTATATTATACATGTATAGATTTATCTCCAATTCATGAATATATTTTTCAAGAGGCAATAAAAATTTAATAATATTTCTTGATATTTTTCAATTGTACTGTCAATAATCTTTAAGAAGCATTAGCACAAAACATTATCAATATAATCGAGTTTGTAATTACATAAAAAATATAAAATTTCAATAAAGTTTTCAAAACGATCAACTTACTACAAACAGAAAAAACAATAAATAATATTTTTATAAATAAAAATGAAAACAAAACAATCTGTGTCAAATATCATGACCTCTATATGTTATTATCAATTATTTTCAACCATTCCTGAAACGAAAAAGATATCCATAACACAAAGCAAACAGTTCGCTGGCCGATGTAAAGTGTCATATTAATAATAATACTCCGTCTCCCTCGCACATTCACATGTTCACGCATACACGTAAATGACAAATACATGGTGTAATGTTAACATTTTAGGGCGGTTACTTAAAACTAACGGATAGTTTTTACACCATTGCATACCATAGCACAGCTTTTTATTATTTGTTCCCTCTTATTATGAAAATATTATTATTTTATTAATAGAAGTATGTTTCTATAACTCACATACATGGTGTAATGTTAACATTTTAGGGCGGTTACTTAAAATTAACGGCTAGTTTAACTAAACTAACAAGGTGACATTTTTTATACTCTTACATTCATAAATTTTGATATTTCATTGTTTAGTAAAATTATTAACTTTCTACTGTAACAAACTTTAAAATCAAGGAAGACAAATGGAAACAGAAGTATGTCATAATATTATTTTAATAAAATTTTATTTGATGTACAAAGCCAGTTGTTTTTTACTTAATAATAAAGAGTAAAATAAATAAAATCATTGTTATTTATCTGTTTTATTATAGGAATTTAAAAAATATTAACTACTATAATGCTTTACTCGCCCCAAATTATTCTCACTTACCCTATATTGTAAATATCCAACATCATAAATACCCCCTCGAAACTGTGAATAAGGCTGAGACTATACAAAACATGAATCGATCATTTATCAATTTAAAAATATTTATAAACTAATTATTATTTTTTCACCCATCACTTCACACGTTATGATGTTTTGGTTCTCACTGATCCTACAAACGAAATAAAAACTTCAATATTTAATGTTTTCAAATAAAAACAATACCACAATCACAATCCAAAAAGGGTCAATAATCTCTATATCTTTCTTTTATATTATGTTATTTAATTCAGTATAATAAATGTCTTTACAACAACGGTCACGAAAGAGTTAAATTTATCTTTCTCTCTCTTTTATTAAACCTTCTAAGAATGTGTAAATATTTAATATGGCCGTCATATAAGGGTTAATAATCTCTCTCTCTTTCTCTTACACAACAAATACACGGCACAGTTGTATTATTGAGAAAATATCAAGTGCAGAACGGAAACCCTTGTAGAGTAATTTGACATCGCAATATGACCGGAAGGGGTTGTTTTAGGGGAGGGGGCGTGTTCCTCTAAACGTAGGGTCATTACAACAGATCACATAACTCAAAAGGGACGGATAAACTCGGGCTTCAGATAAAGATGGTTGTTGCGGTCCAAGTGCGATAAATTTCTGTTTATGCATAACATTATTATAATGTACCTAAACTGCTATTGGAGATACATAATTAAAAACTTAAGGTACCTATAATGTGTCATCATTTGTGGTTTAGGTGAGATTAGAAGATTTTAATAACTAATAAATTTTTAAGATAATATAATAATATATGTAGATATGTAAATTTAATAATTTTTAGGAGCAGGTTTTTGGCTATTTTTTAATATTTCTGGTGTTATGAAATAATTTAATTGGTTTATAATAAAAAAAACTCAATAAGATTTTAGTGCTACCATCTGTCAAAAAATTGAAAAATCTTTGGGAACACATACAAACAGTTTTACAAAAATAAAAGTTTTACAAAAACTTTTTCAGTGAATATTCTGTACTATAAAAGTTTTATTTTAGAGGGGTATCAACTTAAAACACGTTAAACTTTATTTATTATTACAGCTTAAATAAAGTGTATTTTCAGCCATTTTTTCCAGTGTAGCGGATAAACAAATCATTTTTTTTTATTTCTATCAAAATGGAGTTTGTATGGAATTTTATAACGAATAACATTTATTTGAAACTTTTTTTTTGTATAATAATTGTTTAGGCCGCTATTTAGCATAAATTTAGAAAATCTGAAGATTTTGCAATTGAACCATAGTTTTCCCATGACTCGGACAACCAAAATCGAAGTAAACTTAGAATATTATTCTAAATCACATTTGTAACAAATCCTGTAAATAGTAATTCTGTTCCTTTTTCAACCTCCACAGCCTGGACTAATATGTTTTTTGGTTTCTCTAGATTCTAAATTAATTGAAATTAAATGATAACATAGTTGAGTTCAAAACCATTTTATACATAATATGCAATATATTCTTTTTGGGCTCAAATTGAAACCATAAAATAGTTATTGAAAAAAACAAAACCTTATTGAATTGATTTGAAAATAAAGTTTCATACAAGACTATGAAGAATATTTCCAGACACAATGTACAAACACGAATATGTAAAAAGATTGTAAAACGGAGATTTGGGCCCTTCGATGGAAATTTTTAAGGAAATGTACATTTCGCTATGTTCTAAGTACTGTACATTGTGTACATAGTCGGTATTCTATACACGCACAAAAAAGTTTATTTAAAGTAAGACAAAATATTGTCTTCGAAGTATGTTGTACATATAAAACTGTAAAATTCTAATTATACATTATATATATTTGTTAGGGACGTTTAAATACATATCTACTTTTGAAATATTTTATGAATTTTGCTTTGATTGTAATCTTTGAAATTTTACACAAATTTTAAATATGTATATCTTTGTTGTAAATATTTTACGGCATTGCAATATCTCTTATGTTCTTATTAACATGAAATATGCCGTCAAATAAATATTAAATATTTGAACTGAATGTAACATATGGTGTCGATACGGACACATACATATATTATTTTTGTTCAGGAAGATAGGAGAAACTCAGTAGCGGATGAATAAAAAATGAACGAAACCACATTTATCGAGAGACGCAATGTTTTGTTATACATTGAATAAATTAGTAATGAAAAATATTTTTAGTAAACGTAAATTATACACACTGTACGATTATGTATACCGAGTGGAAAAGTAAAAATATCTCCTGGGTGTTCACTGGGGGTGGGGGAAAATAGGGCACTTAACTTAAACAACAGTAATACAAGATAACATAACTAAAGTTGTAACCTAAAGTTTTCTAACATTTACTTCTATGTAGTTAACTTCCCAACTGAAAATTATTGTAATCGGTCCGAAAATCAAAATCAAAAATTTCAACATAATTGTATGTTTTAAGGTCACTATAGTATATTTACATTATTTTCAGAAAGATGTATGTGTGTGTGTACGTACGTACGTACGTATGTGCGTGTCATTTTTTACGTTCACGAAATCTCGTATATAAAAAATGCTATTGGCTTCGTTGGGGTGCCAATCGAAGCGACGTGATTATGATCTGAAAGAAAGGATTTTTCGAAATTCAACTCCTAAAGGGGTAAAAAGGAGTGTAAGGTTTTTTTTTGATCGGATTTACTTGAAAAATGTATTTCAGTATTTTTTTTGTTATACAGCCATAGAAGGGGTGAAAGGCGAAAACCACCCTCAAAATTTGAATTTTAAATATTAATAAAGAAGTCTACAATTCATGTTGCCTTAGAAACAAATGCAATTAAATTTAAATTGTCAGATTAGTTATTATAAAAACAAATGATATTAGAAAACTAAACAATTCCATTAAAATTTTTTATATACATATTAAAAAAATATTCACATAAACTATGTATATGGAAACAATAAATAAAAATCAGTATTCAAGTATTTATAATCATACCGTGTTGGGAAGTTGATTGTGTGAACCTAGAGGCTTGTTTATTTTATGTTTTGGCATTATTTGTATGAATTAATGTAACATAACATTTCAATATGACCCCCCCCCCCCTCAAAAAACTCTCATGTAACGCTATGTAGATAGAGGTATACCCTCCTCCCCCTAAAAGATTTACATCGTTTATATACGTTCTTCTATGTATGCACATAGTACATATATAAAAACTAAATATTAAATAGCTATATCTATACCTACATATATAAACAGCAAAAAATCACCAGCTTACTAATAAATATATTATTATTATTATTATTTATTATAGTAGTATCTTGCATAGAGATTAGTAGTACCTATTTTATAACAAAAACATATTTTCATGACATATTTCCATATAAAATTTAACGTCCGCCGCTGGTAAAATCCCAAATTTTTCCTGCATGAATTTCAGTGCACTGACAAACGGAAAATTGGCGTTCGTTTTTATTATTGACTGTTATTTGCCCACGCTATGCGATTCGCATAGCAAATGCTTACCAGACCCACCGTGCTCTCCCCCCCTCTCTACATATTCCATGTATTGGTGATATTACGTATGTATTAGGGTAACCGACCTTTTTGATTAAATCAAAACGTTTCACTTTCTCTCGTAATTTGTCAAATTTAAGGGTAGTTTATACGGATGAAAAATTATTTGAAAATATAAATACTTTTATACGATACCATTAAAAATATATCTGATAATTATGCGTGCTGCGTTCATATGTATTTTTGTAATTTTTTTATATATTTTTTTATAATTTACCGAGTGGATAAAAAACGTCTCCTATTTTGTGATATAGAACTCTGTAACTATAAATTACACAAACTTCATATTAGTCTTAAAATAGTTGGTACATTGACTAGTTTTACGTATTAAATCATTTATAAATACATATAATAAAAACAACGGTATTATGAATAATAAATATAAATATTTCAATTTTGACAATTTAAAATAAAAATTAGTTTTTATTTTAATTTATTAGTAATACGTACTTTTATTTGTTCTGTTACTGTAAACAACTACCTTCTATTGTTTAAACTTTGTATTTTTATTTTACTTGGCGTTTCAACCAGTATTTATGATGTTGACGTCAAATGCCAAAAAGTGTGATGAGGGATAAAATCTAAAAATACAAAGATTTAACAATTTAACAACCGCGAAAGGATACGTTCAAAAACTAGGTTCTTTATTTCAAGGCAGAAATTTTTAGAAGCCAAACGTCGCGTTGTAAATATTAGTATTGATAAAAAATAAGTAGGTTTGATAAAGCAACTTCATTCCAAACACAAGAATCGAGTAGATTAAGGTTTAATAGATCGATAAATAGTTCTTTCGATTTAGTGGAAACAATATCATCATTGACCTAGTAGTTTATCTCACTTGTTTTTCTATCGTTGTTTTCTACGTAATTTACTAAAAAAGGATTGTAACCACTGAATTTTTATACTTAAAACAATTGCTTCCTCGCAATATCGAAGATACGATAATCTTTGTGACCGTTTTAGAATGCGATTAAAAATTGTTCTCTGATTTCAAAATTTTAAATTGATCTTTCCATTTCAGATCAAGACAAACACTTTGCGTTCCGTGTCTGTCTGTGTGTGTGTGTGTGTTTGTCCCTTGAATCCTTGTCACACGCACTGAACCGATATTAATGAAACTTGGTAAGATGGTTGGATCTAGCTTGAAGACGGTCCTATTTCAATATCGTGTGTAAAGGGGAGGAATGAAACCCCATTTGAATGTGTTTGCTGGCTAGAAAATTTTGCTAGCTCGTTTATAATACCGCACATTACACTGTTTTATATTTTTCTTTCTACTTGCAATTTTTCAACCACACAAATTAGCTTTTACAACTACAGTTTTCATTTTTGGAACTGCAGAAACAAGCTATAACTACACACTAAAATAACCCCTGAAAGTAGAAATAGAATTGATTAAACATACGACATCAAAGTTAATTTATTTGTCAATATTAAAAGAAATTATTTTGATGCTTCTTGTCAATTTCGTTATTTTTTCATCTCAATAGTACAATATAAAAGTAAGCATGCAATTCGTAAATAATATATTCAAAATTAAGTTCCAGTAAATTTTTCATTACAATTATATGATCTATAAAAATAGTTTTCCAGTACAATACCGCAGTTAGAAATATGATAGAGCTTTTAGTCGGAAAATATTTCAAGTGTAGTTCCTGAACTGAAATGTTCATTGTACAAGTGATGTGCATTGCACCTAACAGGTTTTGAAATATAGTTCATGCATTTTTACATTACTATGTAAAGTTTTATACTTACAATTGTATGAAATGGCAGTTAAATAATGTATGGATGTATACATATCTACAGCGTGTTGTATATATGGGTAAATTATTTATTTTATATCAATTAACAAAATGTTGTTTGCTGGAAATGGAAATTAAGCGCTAACGGCAAGAATTAAATTTGCACTTCCCTTTTGTGCACTGTTCAAATTGAAAATTATACAAAGGTGTGATTAAAATGAATGTTATTTATTTGTTTGATTTAATTACACAAACATATACAGGATGTCCTGTAAACATGCCGACAAACTTTCAGGAATTAAAACAATCGGGTTTTGTCAATAAACTAATGTCCACAAATGAGTGTTTTAGTAGTAGTGTTGTAAAAGAAATGAATTTTGCCTTTTGGTTGAAATTTCTTGTGGAAATGATAGTTTTAAATGTGCTGATCAAAAGTTGTAAAGGAACATCCAAACATTTTATGTTTAATACATGATTTTAGGTTTATATTTATTTTTATTTTTATCTCCTAGGGTCATCTCTTAGAAAAAATTATAAAGAATAAAAAGTGCTTCGAATTAGTTAATGAATTCAAAAAAAAATTATAGAACCTTTTGTGACATTTTTTAGTTTTTTGGTGGGACATTTTTTTTTAAATTAACAAATATTATAAAAAAATATTAAAAATATTTCTCTTCATTGCTTGGCTAGTTCTAAGCTTTTCATCTTTTGCAAAAATTTCAAAAAATTTATCCTTTAGGAGATAAACAAAAACATAGAATGTTTAGATGCCCTTTGGAGTAGAAATAATGGATTTTCGTAGGTTGTATTCATTATAACTTTTGATCAACATACTTTGAACTATCAAGTTACAAAAAATTTCAACCAAAATTCAAAATCCATTGTTTTTGTGGGGGATCCTTTCTTTTACTCTACAGCTAAAACGGATCGTTTGCGGACAAAAAGCGATTGTTTTGATGTCCGTGACAACACCTGAAAGTTTGTCGGTATGTTTGCGGGACAACCTGTATACTATACATATTCCATAATTGTATCTAATTTGATATTTAATGAGTTAAAATTATAGAACAAATTGTACGTTTAAAGAGAAAAATGATTCAGTTGTATTATTAGTGCTTAAAATAACATAATTTATACTGACTCGTTATAAAGCGATCAACAAAATTATCTCATTTTACAAGCTAATTTTATGAAAATGCAAAGAATTTAACCATACGTTTTTTGGAATTTTTAGTGAGAGAACCCCTTCCATGAAAAGCTCTGAACACTGAACAGTCATGTTTTGCTGATGTGTTAAAAATTGATGGCGCTTTCATATTTGTTCATATGGGAACATTTTAAGATACTGCTGCTCTACATTAAAAAATATTCAACTGAATAATTCATTAGTACAGATGGTTTTTGAACTATCTAAATATCGGTCGAAATGTCTTTTAAGAATATAAAATATATTAAGGGGTAATTACCCACCACTGGTAAATTTAAAAATAATACTGCAATAAAGTTTATGATTTTCAGTAACAAACGAATTTAAAACGATAACAGTTTTATAATAAAAGACACAAAGAGATAAAAGAAACGAATTATTTTGTTTTAGAAGCCTTTGTTTGTGATGTCTCCGATTTTCTGGTTTATTTCCGTTGCTGGAAACAATAACTAAAACGGAAATAGGCTGACCTTTTTAATTTAATATAACAGGAATTCGTAAGAAAATGTTAATAGAGTTTTCTGCACAGTCATGTTGAGTAAGAATATTTATAAAATAGTTTAATATTTAGATTATATTTTATATTTATACTTTAGTAGTCAGTTTATGTATACTTATATATTTTTTATTAAACCCTTATGCCCCCGCACATTTACACATATACTATTAAATTGTATTTATAATAAGTCACTTACAGAAGTGGTTTTTATAACGATTGTAGAAGTTATGGCCACTATAAGAGCAAGGTTTACTGTTTTTGTGATTGACGGTTTTTTTTTTGTAATTCTCATGAACTCATATTACTAATAAAATAAGTAACTCTGTATTTAATCAATTTAATTACAAAAGTTCGCAAATATAGTTTGTTTTTTAAATTAATTAATAATTTATTTCTCCAGTAATGGATAAAGTAAAACCAGTAATGAGCAAGCAGTGATGAACACTTGCTAATGATTACAAAATGATAAGCACTACGACACAAAAGGTATAAAAGAAAGAATCGTCTTTTGTAACAATGTAAAGCAGTTGATATGATAATATAATAATTAATTAATAAATTATACCAATAATTAGTTTAAATGTCCACCATTTTGACACCTATCGGTCGATTGTCTTCAAATCACGCTGTGAAACAATTAAATGTATATAGATTAATATTCAGAATTGGTAGTAATCAAATAACAACAAATATTTCTAATTCAGTACATTTAATCAAAAAATAGCCAAGACTGGTGTCAGTACCTTATGCTCTCCTGATAATATTCTAACAAATTCGTGAGTAATTTGTTTTGTAATTTGACTGGTCTAATATTTGTACTGAGGCATCAAGACATAAGATTATACATATATAGAGAGAGTTAGTAGTTAGTAAATATTTAAACAATATTCAAATTTACATTTATCAGAAATAAACAAAAGTAAGTCGAGAAAACAGACCATAATCTTTCCGCAAATAGTTTTATTTTCATTGCAGAATCTCCAGCAGCAGTCTCTATTCATAAAGTTTTTCTTCCCCTTTGTACAATTGACATTGGTTTGAACTAAAGCCTAACATTGATTTGTCGTTGTTGAACTGTACACATTCGAGTCATCGGATAATGATCCTTCTGTAGTTTTATCCAAGATTTATCGCTTCATGAACTAAGCACAAAAGAATGTTTTATTGGAGATACTAGTGCTTTATAACTGCGAACTAAGCATTTTGGAAAAACTCGGTATAATTAAGATGGCTGACAAAAAATAAATCCGAACTATCTCACCTTGAGGTGAGATGACATTACAAGAAAAAAACTGCCATTAAAAAGTCCGCATTAATTTCATCTGTGATAATAAATTAACGGGTAAATGGATTGAATGAAACTAATCATAATTTTTGGCTTCTTAGTATAAGCTGAATCTTCTTAGTAACTTATTTACCTAATGTTTCTTTATACTTTACATTTTTTACATACATATATATAATGTAATAATATGACACGTGGAATTGTTTTATTGTAGTTGAAGTGGATATATTTAATGGGAAACCTTTATAACATATTTATGGAAACATTTTCAAGTGACATGTTCATATCAAGTTTAAATTTTGTATATAGTTAGAGTAGGTCAAGGTAAGTAAGAAAAAAAATATCTTACAATTAGCTGCGGTAAAACGGTTTAAAGGGGTGAAATACCCATATGGTAATGTACAAAATAATCATATATTTCAAATAACTCTGCAACTAATGAAAATTTTTTAAAAATCTATAGGATAAAATTTTCATGATTTTTTATACTCTTTAGAATGGTAACAGTCAAAATTCGAAAAAGTGAAACCGTTAACCCTCACCTATATGTAAAATATCCGAAATGTAAATATCCTTCTAAATTGGGCCCTTTTCAACTATAGGCAATACGTGTCTTATCGCTAACGTAATAAAAAAAATTAAATATATATTTTTCGAAATATGATAATGTGGCGATGAAAGGGTTAATTTTTTTTGTGAAATATGTCATATATGTTAATTACTATTATATACTACAATTAAATTTAGTTAATATAAAAAAAATCTTAAATAAATAATGGGGTGGGTGGGACGTGGGGGTGAACGGTTTCACTTTTTCGGATTTAAACTGTTGCCATTCGATAGAGTATAAAAAATGAAATTTTTTTACTATAGATTTTTAAAACTTTCCATTAGTTTCAAAGTTTTAAAAAGTATATATTTATTTTACAAAAAAATCACTGCACTTAAAATGAATCGAAATATAATTAATCTAGAACGCACGTTGCACTTTTTTTTAAGAAAGATATTCTTCTCACAAGTCGTTATTAATGTTTGCAGTTAGCTGCAGACATTTCTTTCGTGTTCCTTTGAAATGCAGACAAATTTCTTAACATAACAGTATCTTATTGCAACCTATCGAAGAAAGACATCGGAAATCTTTGTTTTCGCTCTAATAAATCTGTTGAAATTTCTGTTTCGTTAATTTATTTTCCTGAAAAAGTTCAATACAAAAGAATAACTTCGTTCGTTATAAAAGAAAGTACACACAAATCCTCATAATTTATTTGCTGTTCACTTTTTTATACCTATGTACGGTACGATTACCTTAACGTGTCTTATAATTAATGACTAACACGTACAATGTTTTTCTATTACTTTTTGTATTCTGTATTCTTACTAACCAAACAAATACCGTTTGCTGATTTTAATGCATTTTCAGAATGCCTTGAAAGTAATTATGTATAAATATGTAGTTACTCATAGATGTCGAAAGTTTTGTTATAATTCAGAAGAGATTAATTTATCAAAAGTTAATTAATTGTTTCTAACGTGATATGTATAGTTAATTATTTTAGGCATACTTTATTTATGCAAAATGAAAACTAATAATTAAAACATTTCATTTTGATGTTTTTAATGTACCGAAATCAGAAAAGGGAAACTATCTGATTGTATGTCTGTCACAGCTTTCTTGTTACTGAATCATTTAACCTATAGAAAGCTGATATTTATCATAATTACTATTATAATATAAATATAAAATTATACATTTTTAGCGTTTTGAAAGAGGTAAAATGGGTCAATAAAGCATTTTTTATTTAATATTGGTGAATGTGATATCAATGGAAATCTGATAATTTAAATATGCAAACGTTCATAATTCGTTTAACAAATTTAAAAAAAATTTAAAGATATTTTATCTCTCACCCATATATAGAGAAAAATCTAAAAAAACATATGTATAATGATGCCGAGATTACACGAAAATTATCAGCAATCATCTCTTACGAATTAAAAAAAATTGTATTAAAGATACTCAAATAAAATCTGATTTTCTAATAAATAAAGTGATTTGTAATTTTGCTAATTGTAAGGTTTGAAATCTGTAAAGTTTGTGTTATCTAATATCATAACTTATGTTTACAAGTGCAATTTTAAATAAAACAAAAAACTATACGGTACTAATACGACACTAATACACGACGCTCGACTCGCACTTGACAATTTTTTTTAGAAAACATAACTTCTTTAGGTAAACATACTATACATTTATATCAGCTATTCATAAAAAAATATTTTTTTCAATTTTATACAATACAATATGCTTCAATTGAATCCAATAGAATTATCGTTTGCACAATATTCAATTACTTTTTAGATGATTACATTCAAATTTAATTTTAGTAATTTGATACGCAATTGTACAAATACAAACGGTATTGCAATTATTTTTTTGGTAGACAATACAATATGTTCCTTTCTCAAAAGTTACAGTTCAATAATTATGGTATGGTTATGTATAAATATAGTTAGTAGATATATGTGTCTTTCTATATCAATGAATCAATTATATGAAATGATATATTTTCAGCATTGTATTACTGAAAACAAAATTGGTTTTCCTTCTGATGTAATTAGGATGAAATAAATCGAAATACTGTCTGCTATTTTGATGTTGGCAAAAAATATTTTAGTTATCTTGGCACATTTAATATACAGGGTGTTAAAACAAGTGTAGAAAATTATAAGGACATATAATACTGACTGAAATGAATAAAAAAGTCTAATCAAGCAAACGAACTTACGAAAAAAATGGTGATAAACAAATCCCTATAATACCTAACTTGACGGAGTTGGAAATTACTTACATCTTTGGAAAGGTTGGTTTGCAAACACATTTTAGTTAGTACTATAAAACTCCTTTTTTAACACTGTATAAATTAATAAGGTTACATTTAATTAAGTATCATAGTAAATGTACAATCGCAGGATTTAATTTTAATAGGAAACGTATCAAGATGTTTTTGCTTTTGTTAACATTTGATACTGAAAGATCTTCTAGGTAATTTATAATTATAAATAAATGGGAATTGATAATTATGAATTTTATGCTAATTATCAATGGATATTTTATAATTAAATCTAAGAAATTTCAAGTAAATAACCAACACATGAATGCAAAAAGTAGGTGGCTAATGAAAGACTTTGGAAAGATGAAAGAAAAGATATAAAGAATGAGACTTGCGAAGTGGAAGTCGAAGGCATTGAAATAATTATCAGTTGTTGATTCGGCAAAAACTCTTCACAAGTCAAAGATAAAGAAGAACTTCTGGCGAATGATTCTACAATTATCAAACATTATTAGGGGTAATTACTTATATAATACCCTGATTGAATTTGTCTGAACACAGCTTGTTTTATGTCATAAACAAAACATTAATTTATTTGAAACTGTGTGACTTAAATAAATTTTATTGAAATTCTTATAAATTACTTATCGGTAAATAGATCAATATTCCATAACTTTTATTATTTATTTTATTAAAACTGATTCAAAAAAAATATACAGAGTGATTTACAACGATTGTGTTTGCAAGCTAAACATCTTTTTATCTTTGTTTCATCTAAAGTATTTGTTAAACACATAATGTACCGAAAAACATCTGCCAAGTAAATGCACAGTGCTTTCTCGTATTAAATTCACAAAAGGTAGTTAATTATTGAACAATTTAATTAAAATCCGATAAAGTGTTCAGATAAATTACCTAGCATTGGTTAACCATTTAATTTTTACACAATTTTACTAAAAATATTAGTTTTAAATTTTTCTTAAGGCGCACCTAATTATTTTTTCGTATATTTTTAATTTTTTGACATTTTCCTTAAATGTCAAAATGATATTTAAAATGTCAAAGTAAATATCAATTTAAAAAAAACAAAATTTGTCGCCACTCCCCCTTACGCACGATTTTGATGATTTTAAAATTAGACTGTCCTCAAGCCAGATCTAAACATCCAACCAAGTTTCATTTATATCGGTTCAGTGGTTCACGAGTTATACCTGTGCAGGGATTCAAGGAACAGACACACAGACAGACAGATAGAGAGATACGGATTGAAAAGTGTTTGTCTTGACGTAAAACGGAAAGATCAATTTAAAATTTTGAAATCGGAGAACAATTTTTTTTCATTTAAAAACGATCATAAAGCTTCTCGTATCTTCGATATTTCGAAGAAGCAAAAATTTACGAGAATAAAAAATTACTATACTATTTGTACACGTCTGTAAATATTTTCAGCTGTCATACATTTATTACCAATAATCCTAAATATGTAATAATCACCATTATATATTTTTCTCCCCCCCAAAACAATGTTATTATTAATCACAAATGGCGTAATTCAATTGCGAAATGCGTTGATTCTACATGAGTGAATTCTGACATAATAATGGTCGGGCGTATCAGATAACGAGTAGTCTGATTATTGACATAAACAATAAGTAGAACTAGAGACCGGCTATCATCAATAAACAACCGGAACCAAACTGGCATTTAATTGCTCAGTGACCGCGCGCTGTTAGATTAAATAACACTACAGAATTGTGTTCTTTATGTACAGCATGGTCACAAACAACAATTGAATTATTCAGAAGTCGTAAGCTGCTAAATCCATCATTTTTGAAGTATTTGATATTTGTAAATTTTTTGTCTAGGTCAAACGGTTTAATAACTAGAAAGCTGTAACAGACAGACAGATCCCCACAATAAAATAAAAACACTATACAAAAATTCAGACATGAATAAAACAACTCTTTGTCTATCTGCTTTTAGTCTATGTTTCTATTTATTATTATTATGTGTGACTTTCATGAATTGGGGGAGTTAAACTAAATAATTTGCTAAGTGCAAATATTTATAATTTGGAAATGTTTAAAAGTTACATTTTTACAGAATGTTTAAACACATAACTGAGATAGCAGGCTGTGATAAGTACCGTCACTGTAGTTGACATTTGGTACATTTTCACAGCACACTCTGTACAATGCGGTTTGTCCGGTGAGTCCCGCAATCAAGGCAGTTTTCCAGAGCAATCACATGTAGTAGGTATATAAATTAACTCAGCACATTTAGCGACCCACGTGAAGTTATCTGATTGCCAGTCCTGGCCGGGGTAATTATTTCCAACCACCGAGACCGGTTCTCCCTGGAAAACCTTAAGAAAAGGTGTTTTTTATTGGTCGACAACAGGCGCTTTCTCGCTTATCAACTATGTTCGTCTGTTTCAATAATTCACCCATTTTACTTTCTCTGTCTCTTTCTACATTTTATAAGACTTCTTGAATTCAAACCGACGCTGAATTGTAAGTTATTACACATTTTCGCTACGTTCACTTTCTTCGGATCTATGTTTTAATTTAAACTAATCCATCTTTTTATTTCCGTGCCAATTTCTTTATGAGTGTTATGAAATTAAATCGATTTGAATATTTTTTTTCATTCCTAAATTTTTATGTGACAAAAAACTTTAATAAAACATGATTATATAAATATTTAAAATATTACTATTTTTCCAAAGATATTGGTAAAATTATTTTAAATTGACAATTGAAAAATATATGCATGAAAAATGTTTTTTAAATTATTAATTAGTAACTACATCAAGGTTACATCGATTTAAATCATTTAAATCAAAGTGTTTATTAATAAAATTTAAGTGATTTTAATTCTTTATATGGATCCAATGTATAGAAAATAAATTTAATATTTATTAAAAACTATAAGAAATTTCATTTTTTTGCAAATATTATTTTTAATTAGTTACTTAATTTTTTTTTGCTTTGATACGAAAACAAATAGTAAAATCTCATGTTTTTCGTAATATAAACTACTTTCTTATTTCAATTTAACTTTTATTTCATAGTACAAATATATTATTTTTATTATTTATCATATTTTTCATTAACAGACAAAATAATTAATTTCAGTACTTATTTAGATCTATTGCATAGCTAAATAAAACTAGTATCCTGATTATAGTATCTACAATTTAAATATCAGCTAATAAATAAAGACACAAGTGATACAACCCCTCTTTATTCCACCATTTCATAAAAGTGCCGTTTATTAATGTAAATTGCTTCACATTAGAGCCTTCGTCTTATGGCGCGCAGTTTAAATTAAACCAAAGCGTGCACGGTGTATTTTGTTATGAGCAAAATCTATGTAATGGCTTATTAACTTCAGCTTAGTCGGTGCACGTGGACCAAATTACATTGGTTTATATTTTCGTTGTGAGAATTAATTATATTTACATAGGAACAACCCAAAATTTACATCTTATTTCAATGTACATATTTTATTAAAATTCAAATTTATTAATATCAGTCTCTTTGTGAACGATTTATTTGGTTCTTGATGTCGTATATCAGATGTTTTAAAACAGAAAACTGGAGAGTGATATTTAAATTTAAATTCAGTTACAAATACAAGAATAATATGTTAAAAGATTTTTCGGTAATTATTACATTATCTTCAGTCAAAACTACCATCTTAGCAAATGCAAATTGAAAATCGATGTGATTTTAAATAAACGTGAGATACAAGAATATTTTTTCTATGAGATATTGAATCGTGGAGTGTATGTTTTATTTCATTTTAATAAAATAAATCTCTTCTTACTAGAATCTTTGTAAAATTTGTATTCTTGTTTACGTGAATTTCAGAATCGAGAAATACCTATGCGACTAGCTGCTATAAAAACGTACACGGTGAAAAATGGAGTCGATTTTTTAATAAAAGTTACAGTTGCTCATTAAAAATTTCAATTTTGTATCAAGAAATATTATCAGTTTTAATATGTACTGACAATTCAGTTACTTTTACAATCTCCATTGTAATTTTTATAATATGCAATTTTTACTATATTTCTAATTAATATCATTTCCATGATTTATTCAACGAATTATTCTTAAGTTGAATTATTTGTTAAGTGCTATACAAATTATTTCATTTCAATAGGCATGATGCCTAATTTAAAAAAAAACTATTTTATGATGATTTTACGTGTCTCCTATTTCCAAAAAAATACTTATTTCTGCAGAAAATAAAGGTTTAATCACAAAAATTAACTATTTTACTTATTTTGAATTTGACGCTCGCAGGTGTCATGACGCATTTTTGACGTCACGCTTATGTAAAGACTCCTTGTCAACAATAAGAAATCCTTAGTCCGTCGCTAACGTTTCTCGGTTTTAGTTTTGGTAACACAGAACTGAACAAATTGGTAATTTAAAACTGACATTTATTGAACGTAATTATTAAATTTAACAAATAAAATACTTGAAGTACTTACTTCAACCATATTTGAAAAATTTATACTTGTACTTCAAGTACCTCTACTGAGTACTTGTGATAGCACTGATGTGTTGATTTTACTTGTTACATGCTAATTTTAAAGAAAATTATCATGTTCTAATAAAATAACAATTATTAATAAGCAATCGAAATTTCAAGATTTTTTTAAAGAATAAATGCTACAGAAATATTAATTCAACAAAACCAATTCATCTGTACATTTCATACTACTTTAAAAATACTCAGAACTTCACAAATAATTTCGTATCATAAAAAATTATATTCGGTTACTGAAAACTTGAGTGTCCTCACTTTACACATCTCTAAAAAAAACTGCTGAAACTGGAGTACTTGATCTCCCGGTATTTTCCCATGCACAAAAGAGGCCGGAAACACAAAAGCGCAAACACACTGATGGGGCGTCCGTCTTTCACATTACATCCACCTCCCCAAGCCCCGCCGTGTTTACCACCCGTTGGTCTTCCCTCCCGGTCCCGGTACCGGGGCTATCGATGATGGAATGAGACGTATACTTCCGTTAAAAAAAAAACTCCCGATAATATAAAGTGAGTTGTCACTTTACACTTCGACAAGGCGAGAAAAATATTTCAGTGACGTAGTTAATTAAATCTTGCAAGGAAAAATGTTGGTTATTTATTAAAATCGATGCTGAATATTTTAAATTGCATTTTCATGAGAATATTTCATTATGTCGTTGCATAGTTTTTTTTTTAGTCCAATCAAATTTGATTTTTAAATGGAATTAATATTCACCTCGATGATTTTAGTGCCTATGGCTAATGATTAGAGCTGGGCGCAGGCCGTGAATTTTTCGGGTGACGTGAGCGTGAGCGATTTTCAAATCTTGAATCGTGAGCGTGTGTGATCGTGAATCAAATTAAAACAATGTTTGGAAGCGAATTTTGACATTAAAAAATACAGTATAAAAAATAAATGTCATTTTTAGAAGCATTCAGTATTGCCAACTCTATCGTAACACTAAAAAAAGATTGAAAAATTCATTGTAGCTATATTTTCTTATTGTTTTGTTTGCTATTACATTTACTATAAATGCAGTTTAGAAGAAATAATATGAATATAAAATATACACATAATATTTTTCAAGTAAAAAACATTAATTTTCATCATTTCAAAATTTAATTTACAACAATTAGAAAAATATAAACTTTTAAACCATACTAAAATATGTATTAAAACATTAATTTTCATTAGTTCTTTACCTATGTTATTCAAAAATATAGGTACTTCTGAATAAAAAAAAGACTAGGTCCTTATATGTAAAAAAAACGAGGAAAAACTCAAAGATACTAAAAAAGATCCACTGTAAAATGCAACGAGAACAGATTCTTAAGAAAAATACGTATTTACCTACTCTACTTACAACTTCAAACGAAAATCGAACTTTTAAATGGCTTAAAATAAACATAAACTTTTAAAGCTCACGTTCAATCAATATACAATAATAATTAAATTCCGTTTAAAAGCAGAATTATCATTACTTCTAAGAAAATATTTTATTGAAAAATTTTATTGGATTTTCATTTAATGGATATCTATTGGATTTTATATTTTTTACAAGTCAAACAATCTGTAAAATACAAAAGTAAATATACACAACTTTCACCATTTACGTGTAATTGCTACGACTGAGCGAAATTTCGGCAATAATTTAATTTTAATGTACGTATATTTAATATTCCTCGAACATAAGATTCTTTATTTAGTTTAATGTATTTTTGACTCGACGTGAAAAGAATTGTAAACACTTATTTATATGTTTTTTCAAGGGCTGTTAAATTATTATTGGATGAATGTAATATCTTCAAACATAAATTAATAAGTACTTTAAAAAAAGTAAACAAAATTATCGCAGGGGACCGATCTTTGTTAGTATTAGACTTAAATAATTTGTAAAGGGTAAAAGCATATAATGACGTTATCAAGAAAATATTTGAATGCCAAATATTTTGAAAAAAATATATTTTTTAAATAATGCATTATGTATATTAATAATGAATTTAAATAAATATTATACTTTTCCTTACTATACAATTCATTAAAAATATACAGAGTATTCTATAAAATCATGTTTTTCAAAATATCTTTGAAGTTTGACATTCAATCGTTTTATTTATCCTAGAAGAAATATTGAAACTTTACCCAATTAACTGAGAATTTTTATGGACAAAAATAAAAAATTAATAATTAAACAATAATAATCAATTTCGATATTTTAATTTTCTTGAAAGTGAAATGTTTCTTTATATTTCAATTTTCAATCAATATATTTCAAAATATTTAATTATTTGAAAGAGACGTGATCATATAAAAAAATTAAAAATTGAAACTGTAAATTATAGAATTATTTATTCCATGGCTACTATGTTTTCGTGATGTTTTTATATATAAATTAAAGTTATATGCTGTGACATTATGGAAACAAAACACTACTTGATAAAGATTTTTTTAGACTTTTGATGTTAAATCTTAGTTTTCATAAAATATTAATAACCGCGAACATGCACAGAAATATGATCTAACTATTGGTGGAAACCGCATTAAAATCGGTTCAGTAATTCCTGAGTCTATAAGCCTCATACAAACGAACATTTATTTTTATATTATATAGAAATGTAATAAGTTACAAAAGTTCTGCTGAAAATATAGATATTTCTTTATAAAATATAATATCTGTAAATATTCTCAGTTATTAAATAAAAATTATACCCCACTAAAATCTGAGCATCCCTCGTACAAGCAGGCTAATGTATATACTTTAGGAGGCGTTCCTAGGTCATTATGCATACACAAAACTGAAATTAAGGAGTGTTTTAGTATTAAATTTACATAACAATCTCTACATGTAGCACTTTTATACTCCTTTTTTCTTCTCTTAGAAAACATTCGAATTTATTTTCAGAATATATGAAAGTGTTTATTACTTTTATTCAAGCGTTAAATTGTGTGTTTAATTGCTTTAATTAGGTAAGTATCTTATTTTAACGAGCTTTTAGACTTGAATGTTTTAAGCTAGAGATGAACGGTTCTGTTAAAATTCAAATTTATAATATTTTAATTGACATATAATAGTCAGCTAAGTGTGTGTGTGTGTGGTGTAACGCATGAAGTTTGCAACGGATGAGTTTTAAAATACAATAGTATTTTGTTTTTATATTTTTTGACGTTTGAAATGGATGTGGTTAAAACTGAAACTGAATTTTATTAATTGAAATTTTTAAAACATTAAAAAATTTCAGAAATATACGAAAAGAATAATTAGGTCTAGGACCGTATCAAACATATTTAGAATTTTTATTAAATAATTAAATTGAATAAATAAAAATAAAAAACGTTGATATTTGTTATATCTTGCAAAAAATGGCGCGATTCGGGGTTGAGACGCAAAGCGCCCAAGGGCGTAACCCCTAGTTAAAAAATAAACAAATAGTTGCCGAGATACAAACTCATAACATTTTGGAAAAACGAGAATATTTTATGAAATAAATACTCCGAAAGTTTCAGTATAAATTTTCGTTTATAACTTGCCGTCTTTAATCACATTTTGTTCTTCGTATTTTATGAGGATAATAATATAGCAAACAATAACTTCAAAAAGTTTCGATTGATCTACAGAAGTTATGTATACTTATATAACATAATATTTTCTTTATGAAATCTATTTTATTATAATATAACGTTTCCAGTAATTACTAGAAGAAATTTGCTTCAATTTCATTGTTTTTATGAATATAAATATGTTTTTACATATTTATATAGCCGACATAAAGAATGTTTATTTTATCATAATTAAAAAAAATCATATACCTATTTAGGAAATTTATAAACTAAAAAAGCTTAATTCTTATATCTTTCCTTAATCATCTAACCAAGCACATTTCCTGAATTTGTAGATTTTCCAAGCGAAAAATTAGAAGGTTCTATACAATATACATTTATTTTATTATTTTATTAATGATAATTTCGACCAGGGGTTCTGATTTTAAGGAACCGTAAGATGTCTAGTTTTATATTTTGAAGTTTAACAATTGGAAATCCCTGCTAATCCTTTAGTGGAAGCACCATATTTCATTACATTGATAATTTTTTTATAAAAATAAAAGAAATTATCTTTTAAATATAAAATATAAATGTATTAATGTCATATAATACTAGTATGACACAAGTGGTAACGTCAAGTCTTTTTCCGCAATATTTTCATAATAAATAAAAATCACAATAAACTAACCTTAATGAAAAAAACACCTTCTATACTTAATTTTTTGAAAATTTATTGGTTATTTATTGGTGCCACCACTACAGGGTTAATAAATCACTGTAAGAGCCCATACATACTACAGACTTTTAGTCGGCCGATAGTTCGATCAGTTAGAAAATTATCATGGAGATATATCTATGGAAGTAGGCACACCTACCGATTAAAAATCAGCCAATTAAATAATCAAAAGGGCTGACCGATTTCCATTTGATTAAAAAGTCAAGCAACTATTGACCGACTGGCAATCAGTATGGCATGCTATGTGTGTGCATTAGGGTCGATCCAGAATACAATCAAATAATTCACATTATAGGTATCGCTCAAGTCTCGGTCCAATCACGCTCCGATACAATATGAGAGTCGATCCAGATTATCGAACCGGTCTCGGTACAATCCATGTCAGGTTCGATCACACTCCAGTAAAATATTCTTTGCACTATCGGAGCGAGATTGGGCCGAGACCTGACGGATACCTATAGTGTGAATATTTAATTAGAACGAGAACGGATTGAGACCGGCTCGATAGTTTCCTGAAGTTTTTATTATTTATCAACTTCAAAATTAACTTGAAACTATAAGAAGAAAAGAAAGTTCTGGAGATAGCACCAATTGATTAGTTTCTAGCGAACAGACCATGATTGTTTTATTTTTATAGAATCGTTTTTTTAAGTCAATCTGCATAGATCTCTATTTCGTATATACATATATAAGTCTTATATCACCCGTGACACTTCTTAACAAATGAACACTGTCGTTCAGTATTACTACACCCACCCATCTGCTATGCAGAATTTATTACTTTCTAAACACACAGAAACCCTCCTTGCAAAACTTTGCGTATAATTTGTAGTTCGAGACACGCGTTAAGACTTTTTAATTCATTTTTTTTCTGCATCGTTCATGTTTTGTTTTACAATATGCACAGTGGCAGTTTGTAGATAAATGCGTGAGGTCGATAATTTGAATATGATTTAATCACGTTAAATCTTTGAAAAAAAAACTGAACAAATCAAGATATAAAGTATATTCGTAAATATCATTTACATGATTTATTCAACTAATTATTTTAAAGTTGAATTGTTTGTTAAGTGTGTGTGTGAGAGAGATGTGGCCATACTGTCCAATGCTAAATAAAGATGGGTAAACTTTTCTCAAGAAATGTTTTTTTTATATACAATATGTACGTTTAATTTTTACGATGCAGCATAGTAAAATTAATTATGTTATCATTAATATGGAAAAATTACAAAATTGTCGTTCGTTTTAATATTTCTTTAAAAAATGAGTGATTGGTATGAAATATTTTTCTCCGTGTATATGTATATATAAATAATATTAACAATACATTGTATACATTCGAATGATGTGTGATAATGTGTTAATAATAAGTTATATATGTATACAATATACATATGCATAAATAATATTACGATTATGTTAATTAAAAATGTTCGATTTTATAAAGAATTGCTCAATAATTTTTTCTTGTTTTCTACCAACTCCTTCACAAATCAAGTATTCTAGCATCATATGGTGACTTGGTATTTGGGTCGGTGTTCACATTGTCGTAGTTGAAATTCATAATAACTTTTGAAGAAGAATCTAACATGAGAAAAAAAATAATAAGTCAAAAACTTTTTCGGTAATGTGTACACCAGCTTGGAAAGAAAAAAACATTGGCATTATGTGGAATTATTTATTTTTGCTTCTTATAGTCATCTATATATTTAAATTTTGTGACATATATATTGCCTTGACCACGTACCGTAAAGTAAACAAGTCAGCCATCATTCGAAAGGTCTTGACTTGAAGTTGTGTATTTTTCAAAGTTCCAGGTTGCTACTCTTCCAGTTCAGAAGTTATCAATTTGTTTGTATTTTATTAATTAATAATGTACTTTTTCAAATTGTTAGTAATTTAATTAATTACATGATTTGATTTTAAACAAGTATATTTATTTTTAATTTCACTTTAATAAAAGATTAATCTTCCTCCATTTTAAAAAGAAACGACATAATTGTTAATTAAGAAACCAAAATAATTTTGTTAATTTTTTGTACTTAAAAAAATGTTATAGAAATATTTCAATTTCTATCATTTGTTCCCCTCTTACTGTACTGCCACTGCTTGAACATACTGTACAAAAATATACTCTAAAGAGATTGCAAGTAGCTGTATTAACTTCGTTTATAAATCTTAAATGATGAAGTGATCGCAATTTAATGCTTCTTTATATTTTAATTTATGATCGGTTTTATTTTTTTTAATTTTCAGCCAAGGTTTTTTTATAAATGAAATTTTTAGGTCAACCGTAAATGGTTTTGGCGTTTTTAAATTTAATATTAATTTATATTGATATATGTGTAATATTGTGCATACTGTAGCGTTTTTTTAATTATGATATTCTACTTTTAAAATTAATTGAACCTTGAGAAATGATATAATCATCGCCGATGGAAAAACTGCTTTTCTATACATGAGTCGTTCAGAAATTAAATTTCACATTAAATATATAATTTATAATCTGTGTACTTCCTTATTTAAAAAAATCTGCCGAAAAAATCAGCTTAACAATACTTTCTTATACTTTAAAAAAATAAACACATATATTTCATATATATGACCGTATAAGAAAATAAAAATTTTAGATCTCATATTTAACTCAATTATTATATAGTAGCTAATATTATACTAGCACTTTGCCTACGGCTTCGCCTGCGTTATATAAACTTCTAAACTATAAATTATAGGTATACGGTACGTAATGTAAAGGAGATTCGTTGTTATAAATTTGTCTAGGCTACTATTTAATTTATTTTCATAAATCTTTTCAGGTAGTTATAATAATATTCACTACTGAAACTTGGTTAAAATATAGCTGCACAATATTAAAACATATTTTGATTGCTAAAAAACTTATTTGATAGCGTGATAATGTATTACATGGACATTTATTTATTTATCAATAAAAATAGCATTAAAATCGGTTTAGTAGTTTTCATGATTATCCCGAAGAGATAAAAATTAAAATTATTTGTTCTTTAAACAGCACAGTAACTTGTTCAGTATGTTATTGAATGTTCTAATAAGAACAAAATGTATTTTATTTCTAAAATAAAATTTATACTTACCAATCATACAAGCAATAAATACAAAGACATAAACCACAACTATGTAAACCAACATTGGTCATTACCTATAAACGGAATTCTCATACCATTTATCAGAATTGTGCCACTAACAATGTTACGAACTAGAACAATGCAATAAGCGGCTGCCAGGTGATACAATGCAATAAGGCCGATCATAAAATCAATTTCAAAGTCAGTGATAATAAACGTAAATGATATATTCGCTACATTTGTTGTATTGTAATTAAATGACTACTGCAATTATACAGGGTGTTAAAAAACATGTATTCTAGTCCTCAAACGAAACAATCCATAAATATCGGTAATTTAAAAGTAAGAGAACTTGATAAAGCAGTTTTAATGAACAAAATTTAAATGATAATACACCTATCCTATAAAATGAGCAAATTTGTCTGTTATTTTCAGGTTCTTCTTCAAGTTATATTATAATAACATCTCTATGATAATAATAATGAATATAGATTTAAAAAAGAAAAATATTTTCAACTTCTATTTTCAAATATAATATAATACATTTTTATTCTACGTCACTGGACATTAGAAGTAGAGCAACAAACAAACATCAGCGAATGTTGGTTATTTAAGAAAGATGAACTTGCCTATTCCATCATTTTTACTCTAATGGAACATCTGGATATTGGCAGAAATTAAAAGTGGTAGATTTGTGAAAATATAATATGTTTAATTAAAGTTGATATTGTAAGAACTTGATTGATTCTCGTCTTCCAATTCCAAAAGACATCTTAATAAATCACCCAAAGGAATTGATATTCAAATGTATTTATAAAGATCTGCAGTCTGAATTGTATTCGTACGAGATATAGAAAAAGTTTTAAAGGGAATTCCCAATATTGTGAAATGTTACATGTAATTTTAAAGTATAAAAATATTGTTTTAAGATAAAACTTTTAAGCTATTTAAAGCATTCATTTTCAATATTGTGAAAAACTATTTTTAGAGCCAATGAATTAAAATATTGTATTTATATCCCACACAAAATAATAAATTAAGCGTGTAGAAAATAGATGCAACTATTTATAAAACAATTTTCATTCTTATTAAGGTTTTATAAAAACAAATTAAGGATCTCAAACTACTTAAGGAGAAAGTAAGTCATTGGACTAAATAATCTTAATTATTATCTATCTCAATGATTCTAAAAGTCGCAAAGATTTAAATTTGAATTTATTGGTTGGAATAATCTCTAATTTAGTATATTTAATTTAGATTAAATTAAAAATAATTTAAACGTTCTGGAGTGCCGTAAAGTATTTCTTTATTATGATTCAAAATCAAAAAAGTGTTGATAGCTAAAGATCAAATTAATAGTCCCAATTAATTAGTAGTAATTAATCATATTTCAAAAAGTTTTATAAGTAGAACTAAATATGTTTCAAACAGCAAGAATTAAAACCGACCAAGATATAATAAATACTAATCTCGGACAAAATAACTTAGTTTATTATCATTAACTACCCGAAAGTAATAATTTTCCAGCATGAAAATGAATTAGTAAACATCGTAACTGGGTACATGAGTATGGTGCCGTTTTTAATTCAGTGATTTATTAGTGCAACGAAACTCGCCGACCGATAATCAGTGGTTGCCAAACTGTAAAACGACGATCCGTAGAGTAAGGTAGTTTTTACTTTCAAGATGGAATTTCAATGTAATTTTATGTAGTAGGTATACGTTTATATAAAATTAAAATGCGGAAGAAAGCTAAAAATAAATTGCAGAGTTACACCAGTGCTTTTAAAACAATCAGAAGTATATTATATACAGAGTGGCCAGTTATATTATTTGTGTGAAAATTCAAATGTATTGAAAATATTATTGGAAATTTATGTGAAAATTATAACGATTGACTAAATAATTTTGGATTATTTATTAGCTACATATAGTCAGTGATCTGCCACCTATCGGATAAAACTTGAACTCTTCTAAAGTTCCCAAACAGTGATTTAAAATGTTTCAATATAATGTAAAAATGATATAAATAAGTAATTAAAATTATTAAAATGCAATCAAGAATAAAAGAAAAACTAAAACGTTGTGCTGTACCAAATTGTGACAATAATTTATCCAATAAAACATTAAGTTTTCATCTGTTACCAAAAAATGCAGTTGTAAAATAAATATGGGTGAAAAATTAAAATTTAACTTCCATTAATTATAAAAATATTAATGTTTACTGTTCACACTTTACTCCCAATAACTTTTTTAATAGTAGGTACATTTACATTGAACGGTAAATAATATAAATAATATAAATCTGACCATAGCGAATTGAAAATCAAGAATTTACGAAAACGTTTATAGAAGGAAACAGCTTTTTTGCAAACACATTGACCCTCCTTTTTTAGCTTTGGGCTCCACTTTTACCTCGGGCCTTAGGCAGTGGTCTAAAGTGCTTACTGTGTAACGCGTCACTGATAAAATGTAAATTCTATAAGATGAAGAAAACTTACAGCCTCCGTATTTGTAAAACAAAAGTTGAATGAAGTACAGTATTGTGCAAATTATGGAAATGTTCAAATATTTCCAGGATAAGGAGATAACTGTTTTAGATTGACCCGGGAATTCACCCGATCTGAATCCTATTGTGAATTTACAGGCCATTTGCAAAGCTAGACTGTGCAAAATCGACTGCACTACAAAAACAAAGATGATAGAAGCGGACATTCAGATTTGGTATCGGGATGAGAGGATCTCTGAAAACTGTCAAAAACTAGTGGAGTCCATGCCAAAGGCCAAAACAGGTAAAATCAGTTATTGAAGCTAAAGGGGGACATATTTCCTATTCATTTGCGTAATGGTAGTTGTATAATTTTTTTTAAATATTATTTTACAAGCAATAAACGATTTTACCATAATAACTAATTTCAATTTTTGCCAAAGTCAGAATTAAATTATTTTTTTTACAAAATCTACAAATATAAGAAAAGCACATATGTACAATAAAAAGTTTAAGTACCGCGGTATTCGCGTGTCTCTATGCGAAATCTGGTCTCCAAATTTTCATCTCCATCCCCTGAGGACACATAATATTGCACAGGATCCAACCGAAAGCTTCTAATTGCCATGAGGCGCATTTACCTACCTAGTGTGTAGGTCCTACACTCACCAAACTTTGCACTTAATTAAAATTTATGTTTTGTTTATTATAACCGTTCAAAATCAAATCTACCGTACCGCTGTATATTATTATTTAGATATAACTTTTATTTTTACGACTCGATTTCATATGCATTTAAATTATCTCTTGAATATTATATGTGTGTTTGTTAGCTTACTATTTTACGTTAACTATTTGTTTATTTTCAAGTTTGGTTAAATTATTTATGTTTGGTTAAATACACGTAAATTGTTTTCTTAACTTTTGCTACCTCACAATATGATCGTTTTCTACCGTATGAATGACATTCCAGTCAGTTATTAACAAAGGTCTGCAGTTTTACAACATTATTAAAGTGAGTTAAATCCATATAACAATTCAATTATTTTCTAAAATCCTAAACTCTGTAATTCACGGAAAGGAAGAAAGAAAGCTCTATAGTAGCGATCTCGATAATCTGATATTAAAATTAATTTTGCTTCCTCTCCATATCGAAGATACGAGAATCTTTGTGATGTTTTTTAAATGAGAAAAAAAATTGTCCCAATTTCAAAATTTTATCTTGATATTTCCGTTTCAGGTCAAGACAAAAACTTTTAGTTTCGTGTCTGTCTGTCTGTCTGTATGTGTGTGTATGTGTATCTGTCCCCTGAATCCTTGTCACACGCATAACTCATGAACCACTAAACCGATTATGAGGACGATCCTATTTTAAAATTATTAAAATCGTGTGTAAGGAGGAGGGGTGACACCCTAAAATATATATTTTTTAAGATATCTCAAGAAAGACACATGTTACGTGAACATTTTATAGAATCTTTTTTGTAGAGCATTCAATTTTCTGCAATATAGGTCACCACAACGTTTGTTATAAAATATTCCCTTTATCACAATTTTCTTTAAAAAATCGTCATTTTTTTTACAACCGCTATATACTTTCACATCTAATTGAATGCTATTTTGACATTTTAGTCCAGTAATTTTAGATTTCAACTGCGAAAAAAAATAATTGTTAGCTGAATTTTTGTATACACCTTCGTTACGGTGTTTTAAATAAAGTGTAAAATGTCCCCAACGATATCGTGCCGGCGTTGCGAGATATTGAAGGTCTAATGTCACGAAAAACGGTTATTCGCGAATATCTCGCTTCCTGTGGCTCGGATGTCTATCGGGGTTACTATATAAATAGTATATTATTAAATTCTTAAGAAAAAAGGTTCTCTCCATTTTATTTAAACAACCGTTTTCGTATTAGAACGCGGAGAAAGTATGGCAATACATTCGCATTCGGTATAACATACTCTATGACATTTGATTATTTACATAACAGAAAAACTTAGATTTAGATTGAAATTGTTAAAATTATTTGATAATTATCTCTCGTTGATGGAAACACTGTGCATTCACTTGGCAGATTTTTAAAAATAATTGTTATAATAAAATATAATTATTCTTATCACCTGGTTGTTATTAAACAGAATCAAACTGAAATAATTAAATTTAGATTACAAAAACCTTACAAACAAGAAAAATAGGAATAGGTACATAAAAGAAGAAAATTCAATAAGAAAAAGGTATGGGAATTATTAATAAATGGAATAAGAAAACGAAAATCAACATCAAACAGAATAATCATATCACGCTGAAGCTCTCCAAAGCGCAAAGTGCTGGTACACATAGTACACATATGTATATACTTACGTATAAGTATAAGTTATAATCCGTAGCGGCAAAGGTGGATTAACGTATGTTTTCTTAAATAACCGATCTGCGGTGTTCTCTAATCCGGAAGGACAACAAACTGTGAGAAGTAAAGTTTACTGTAGACTATAAAACGTAATGGGATACTCAAAGCGATATGATAGCGAGGCGATAATGACAAAATAAACAACAAACAGATATAAATTACTGTGTTTGCAATGCGTTCTCTCCGTTGCGTGATTCGATTCGTAGCTGACTTTAAAACTGTGCCAAGATTTATTCCGTTGTAAAAAATTGTTTAATTCCAATACGAATGAATGCCTTAAATTGATAAATGTTTGCTACTACCATTTTAAGTAAATCAGAAACAATTCTAAGAGTATTTATTGCATTTTACACAGTGTCGCCGTCGCCAAATTTAAAATAATGTAAAGCAGTTGCTAATAGTTAATTTAATGTCCACCATTTTGACACCTATTGGCCAAATCACGCTGTAAGACAGTTAAATGTATACACATAGATTAATATTCAGAAATGGTAGTAATAAAATATCAACAAATATTTCTAATTCAGTACATTTAATTAAAAAATAGCCATTATTGGGGTCATATCTAAGACTGGTGCCAGTACCTTATAATATATTTAATTATCATTTTTCACCATGTTAATTAATAAAAGGAAATAAAATAACTTTTTTTACAAACGATATTCGATAAATTCGAACAAACTAATTTTGTTCTTCGGGCCTCAAAATTTCCTTGCCTTAAATCACGATGAATAAGTAGAACGTGCGAAAATTGTTCTGTTCCTCGTACGAAATCAAATAACTACCTAACTATATTTATCTAATCAATAGTTGCATTGACATTATAATTAAATAATATTAGAATATTGTTAGAGATTGTTAAGAGGGTGGCATTGTATAATAATAATTGAGTTTGCTGCGTTCTTACGTGCGCCACTTTTCACAAAATTACAAACCTTGTTCTTAATTCGATCCATTGTGTTAATGCCACAAAATAAATTCAATTAATAAATCCAATCTTTGTTAATTTGATTTAAACGCTTGAGTTGTCTTTATTTAACAACTGGCAGAGTTGTGTGGAATATGTTACTGCTAGAAAAAATATACCGGGTGGATCAAGAACGTCTTATTATTAATTTTTGTATTATTTTCATCCTATTGTATTTTTTATTAAAACTACAAACATTATAAAAAAATCAACAACGGTTTCTCTAATTTTATTGTTTATTTATGGATCTTGGCTTCTGGGTGTAAGCTGCGTCGGTTTGGTCGTGTTATCGGCTAACGTTTCGTCACACATTGCAGTGGACATCTTCAGGGCTCTTCTAAAAGTGACGAAACGTTGGCCGATATCACGACCAAACCGACGCGGCTTACACCCAGAAGCCAAGATCCATATCAAGATCACCGCGGAAGCCTAAAGACTTCTATTGTTTATTTAATTAGAATTATTGCAAAATAAGTACCGTAGACCTTTAACAACATTACTATTTTTTAATAAACGTCCGTTTCAATTAGAAAATTTCACCTTTGGAATCTTTTTCGAAAAACAATATTTTTAGTTTTTTTACAACACTTGTATTGTCAATACAAACATTACAAATTCATAGTTTCGATCGCACAGATATTGTCCGTTTCATAAACTGTCCGTTTTCATCTCCTCTACACATTTAACCAACTATACCCCTTATTGAAAGGGCACAAACCTTATGGAAAATAATTCACATAATACGTACCTTTGTATAATTTGAACATATAAAATAATATACGTATGTTATAAATCACAGCCTATATTTCATTACCATATAAATTAGAGGGCATAATTCTTTTATATTTGTTTTACTGGCAGCCTACAAAATTGTGTTTTCCGTGAATTAAATACATTAATATATTATTCTAGGGCTGATCAAATATTCTATCGCATTAATACGAAAACCGGTCGGTGATATGAAGTTTAATTGTAATATAACTTTTTAATGAATATACACGAGAATATTTATATAGGGATTCTCTGAAAGGATATTCGTTAAAAATTTTCTCTATAGTTACTCATTCTGTCGGAGATTTATAAATTAACCCTTTGGACGCATAAATCGACTAAAATCGATTGTATTTTTTTCCCTTGCGCGAGAAAATCGACTATAGTACATGATTTTTTTCTTTTTATTGTATGCAAAATTGACATCATGAAAAGAAAATGTAAATTAAAAAATAGATCATAGTATTTCTTGTATTGTCTTCTAATAACAAATTAAGTATCGGGTAGAAAAATGTATTAACAATTTGTATAGCACTTAACAAATAATTAAAATTAAGAATAATTAATTAAATAAAAATCGACTCCATTTTTCTCCGTGTAAACAATAACACTTTTTAGAGGTTAATAGTTATCTCCGACCACTGTTTAAATATGTAGTAACTCTTAACCGTGCCGATGGGAGACTTTTGAATAACGAAATTCATTTGTGTTAAAAAAACATTACTTTGTTTCAATCATTATTTTTATTTAAAAACTATCCCATTGCGATGAATACGATGTATTCTCATGATGCAAAAACTATTTGTGTGGATATCAATTAGGTTTCTCACGAACCTTTTTTTAAATATTTACATATATTTTAAATATTTACATAATATACATATAGGTAATACATATACTTTAAAGATTTACATAAAATGATGATGTATATTCGTTATAAACTTCTTGTTATCGTTTTGTTCGTTTACCACCCATTTTTAACCTTTTTAGGCATTCATTCACACAAAACAAATTCAAATTTTCACCAGTGAACACATTAATTAACATCTCTAATGTTTTTGTAACATTTACATCATTATCGTTAAAAAAAATGCATACCAAGTATTTCCTCAAATAAATAAAATTCAATTTTATTTTTCGTTAAAGTAGAAACGAATAGAAAAATTTATCAAAAAATTAATAAGAAAGAATCGTCAAATTTGAAACAATCTAATTGATTAATAATCAATTAATAAATAAATTATACTAATAATAAGTTAAATCACGCTGTAAGACAGTTAAATGTATATATGTACATTAGGGTGCTTTTTTTTTGCGACAATTTTTTTTTTCACTCCCACCTCAAAATTTTCTTGGAAATACCTCAAAAAAAATTCCCTGAAAATTTGAGCCCTTAATATTAATATTAAGTACTCGCTTTCAGCGTTTAAAGATTTCCCATTGAAAATACACGTAAACTTGAACTTTTTTTTTTTTACTTTTTATAGCTCAGAGGCATTTTATCCTATTTGAACGTTTGAAAAACCAAATTACGCAGAATTAAATGTTCTATAAAAGTATTTATTGCAACGAAACTGTAACTTACAAGGGTGAGACAGTACAGGTGATTAAAGTCAAATTTTTCATGAATTTCTTGTTTTTTCATTGTTATTTCATAAATGGCTGAAAATACAGAAAAAGTTTAAATAAAAAAGTTGTAGCAAATTCAATTTTCTTCAAAAAAAATCCTGAGCATCAAATCTTTATTATTGATATTTTTCAAGATAATAAGCTTTTTGTTTTTTATGATTTACGATTTTCATGAATTCGCGACTCTAATTATTAAAAACAATTTTTTTTTTAAGTTATTATCTACTTTTTCAAAGTCAAGAAGAAAAGAAGAGGTAAATAACCTCAAATAGATGTTCTTTATGTTCATGAAAATCGTAAATCATAAAAAACAAAAAGCTTATTATCTTGAAAAATATCAATAATAGAGATTTGATGCTCAGGATCTTTTTTGAAGAAAATTGAATTTGCTACAACTTTGTTATTTAAACTTTTTCTGTATTTTCAGCCATTTATGAAATAACAATGAAAAAACAAGAAATTCATGAAAAATTTGACTTTAATCACCTGTACTGTCTCACCCTTGTAAGTTACAGTTTCGTTGCAATAAATACTTTTATAGAACATTTAATTCTGCGTAATTTGGTTTTTCAAACGTTCAAATAGGATAAAATGCCTCTGAGTTATAAAAAGTAAAAAAAAAAAAGTTCAAGTTTACGTATATTTTCAATGGGAAATCTTTAAACGCTGAAAGCGAGTACTTAATATTAATATTAATGGCTCAAATTTTCAGGGAATTTTTTTTGAGGTATTTCCATGAAAATTTTGAGGTGGGAGTAAAAAAAAAAAATTGTCGCAAAAAAAAAAGCACCCTAATGTACATTAATATTCAGAAATGGTAGTAATCAAATATTTCTAATTCAGTACATTTAATTAAAGAATAGCCATTACTGGGGTCATATTCAAGATTGGTATCAGTACCTTATGTATTTCTATATAAATAAGAGTTCATATACTATACTTTAGCTAAATCTTTGATAAAATAAATAACAAACTATGAATAAATATCGGCACGTACAGATAACGTCACCGTTGAAAATTCATATTCAAAGATCCACAATGAATAAATCTTGAGTACCACTGCAGTAGATCGGGACCCGTATGTGTACATATGACATTTTATGCTCTATAGATTAGGACATAAAGTATATAATAATATACAAGCTGAAGCTCGTGGTAGTAGCATGTGAGCTTTATGGCTTTCTAAGCGGTTAGCGTCTTTTAAAGAAAATTATTATATATGAAGGGCGTGTATAATATAACTGTAATCTGCTACCAATTGAAAATGTTAGTATATCACTGGTGAAATCATAAAGAAACAAACTAATATATTCAGATAAATACTTCATGTACTCGTAGATGAAATAGATCTCATAACCTAACCTAGTTATGTAATTTTTATATACATATATGTATAATAAGTTTCAAGATTTAATTAAATACAATATTTATGGTTAAATATATATGTATCAATAAATTCGTTGAATTTGTAGATTAAAATAAATTATCTGACAAAAGAAAAAATATTGTTTTTAATATCCGGATTTCTTTCAAAGCGCACGTAGCACAGTCATGAAGAGATGAATATATACAATAAATATTTAAAACGTTTTTTTTTTTTAAATTTTCAACCGGGATTACTGAATTGATGTTTCTTAATTTTTTTTTCTATTATGTTATAATTACGGTTGCATATTTAAGCTCTCTATTAAAACAGTTAGAGCCAATCCACACTATCGTGCCGGTCCTGGTCCGGTTTCGCTCCAGTCACATATTCAGTATAGTAAATACTGTATTGCCTTCATTGTTTATTGTTTATTTATATTTGATTGGAGCGAGACCGGGCAGGGACCGGCACGATAGTGTGGATCGACCCTTAATGTTCAGATTAAACATGTATGTTTTTTTATACCGGACACGGAGTAGGTAGTCACTTTTTTTTTTAATATAATAAAAGTAGGTACCATAATAATTAAAAATGTAATAATTACATTGCCAACTTAGTTCAATAATAACGCACGCCAATGGTATATATAAATATACATTTATAAAATAAATGTCTGTATTAGTGTATATTAATGTAGCTCTTTAAGCAGTTATCCAACCAAGAATATTCTACACGATAACACGGCTTGAATGTGCACGTCGCATATGCGTACTAAAGATATAGCAAAACAGCCAAGGGTAGATCCTATTGTAATTGAAGACTTCGTTATCATCTTGTTATTTTCTTAGAATATCCCCTTCTTTCCATTTTGTACAAGCTCTTAAATTTAACAGAGTGCTCCATTTTGTGAGGTTAATTGAGAAAGTAAATGAAAAAACGGGCGACGTCTTGCTGAGATTTTGTATATATTATCGTTCCTATGTCTTTTTATATATTTTTATATTAAATATGATATAAATTTTATTTAGTAAATTCATGTTTATACATATTTTTATATCTACTTCGTTTGTAATTATGTGAATAAAATTGTAAATTTTAGAGTTTAAATGTGAATTCTTTATATCTTTATTTTAAAACAATGGATTAATAGAAATATATTCTATCCATTGAATTATTATGTTTTCTCAGCTTCAGGGTATTTTGAAAACAATACACATAATTTATAACAAAAAATCTTAAATATATAATTATAATATAATATATTATGTATATATTAAAAATATAAGTAGCAACATTTAACCACAAATAAATAAAACGGAATTATTTTTGTCTCTATATAAAATAAATTTAAAAATAATTTGTTTGCTAAAACTAATTGATAGCAGCGTAAGAGCCTGCTCCTATATAGTATGTCAAAACAAAAAGAAAAGTTAATTCTTTTTCCACAGTGCCATTTAATTCTGTAAGTAAACAATATACATATATACATATTACATATATATGTACAAAATGTACTACATATCGTTGTATTTTTCTTCCTTACAAAACAGATTTGGTGATATATTTTAAAAATAATTTGACGAAAAAATAAAATTTTAGTATTTATATGTGTATACATAGTTTGTTAAACGCCAGTAATTATCAAAAAATTTAAGAAAAATAATTAATTTTTGAAAATTGTGAGAAAATTGGACGTGATGAGCAAAAATGAATATGAATGTTAAATTTAAAATAGAATAGTTGCTTCAAAACAACAAAATAAATGTTGGCCTGTGATAATTAATCATTAAATAATGTATTAAAATTACATGTGAATAATGGTTCCTAAATATGTTTTTGATGTTATTTTATACATATAATACATGTACCTACATACAATAAAAATAAAATGTATATATACTAAATGTATATGTGCACATATGTACATATACGCATATATTTACAACTGTACATGTTGTACATTTCCTCATATATCACTGGTATTGTAAGCCTGGAAAGATTTTAGCTTTCCAGCATTGACTTTTGAAAACATACATAATTTATCTTCTGTGATATTTTATACCCGTACTTTTGTAAATATTTATACTGCTTCAGTACTTAAAAAGAAATACAATTAAATTCTAATGTTGCTTCTGATCCTTTTTGCATATTTATTTAATTTACCAGAGATGTGTTATAAGATATTAATATTACCTACATACAAATGTTACATTTTTTTGCTTTTATATACATAAATATACTTATTAATGCACCTTTTGAATTAGTTTATTCAAAATGTATATCTATCGAATGACGTACGAGTAATATTGAGAATAAAATATGAAAAATACTAATGAATAATTAATTATTTACAGCAGCGCGTTATACAGTAGATACTAGCCTAGGGCTCTGGGATGATGGGGGGGGGGGAGCTAGCCAAAAAGAAATAAGTGAAGACGTTCTTTTTGGTCTAGCTTTTTATTAAATACTTTCACAGCCACACAAAAAAAATGTGAGGTACCAAAAAAGCGACCTATATAGCATTGTAGTATTGGTCGAGCATAGTAGAAATCCAAATTTTTGGAATTTTCTGCTTACCTCTGTTTTTTATTTGAGCTTGAATTTCTAGAAGGTTCGTTTATGAATAAAATTTTGGCGTAAAAATCGTCAAAAACCGCCATTCACGAGAAAAATTTTGATCGTGTTGTAACATTATAATTTTATTGTTTATAACATTTGCGAAAAAAAAATTTTCGCGACTGAAACTCGGAAAAATCTTTTTTAACATAAAAGCTATAACAAAATCCAATTTACAGTTTAAAAAGATTTTAGATGTTTAGTAGCCAACTTGGAAAAATTCAACCTAAACTCAAAATTCACACTCAAACAAAAAAAACTGGTAAGCACAAAATTATTTCGACTATGCTCAACCAATACAACAATGCTGTGTAGGTCACTTTTTTGGTACCTTACACTTTTTTCTGTGGCTGTGTTTTTGATGACGAAGCCCTTTTTTTAATATTTTGAAAATTTCATTTTTTTCATAATTATTTTTGAAAGGAGCCTCCAAATATCACTAATTTAAATATATTATAACACATCAAATGATCTTTAACAAAAGTTTAAAATAAATACATATAAAATAAAATACAAAATATAATAATATTTACACCATCACGAAGTATCGGGTAAACATGTCTTTTCATAATATTACTCCCTCCCTCATCTGTATAAAAAAGCGGTGTATTGTTATGCATTGTATTTTATGTGGACGATCGAAAATTGATAAACGTTTTAGAAACATTTGTCATATTTGAAAATTCTGATGACGTTTTGACATCGTCACGTCAATGCAATTGATAGATGCCTGCTTTAATAGCGACATATACTAAAAATTTGTTATGCTTCGGATTATTATCTGATGAAAAATATATGAATAGTTTATTAAGGCGGAAAATTATCTAATGTTGTGACTGTGAGCGTATGTTGATTTTGTCGTCAAAAATTCGTGAATGAATTTACTAGCGGTTTTTATATAATTACAATGTCTGAATTTAATTCATACATTTAATTTTATAGTATTTAGTTCTATTATACTATCTACTAGAGAACTAGTGACAATTTTTTTTTTGTAACAGTTTCATCTCGGTCTTGTATCACCAATCACATTTACTTAAACCGAGAATTGTCTCGATGTACAGCTCTATTAAAAATAAGAAAACATCTTTAATCACCTATCTCATCTTTCGTATTTTGAACCCAATTTTTCTTTTTGTGTCAACAGGGAATTTCTTAATGACCTAAATAACGAAAGCTTTCATGACTTTCTACACTAATGGGAATTAGTATTAATAACTAATTATTTGTGGGCCATATCTATATATATGAGTATTTCCAGTAGTTTTTTAAAAAACAGGGCACACGTATGTCATCGATTTTGCTCCCAATTTTTTTTCTCAAAGTACATATCAAAAAAACATGTGTCCCAAAATCTTTTCCCCCCGCCCCTTTTTTGGCCGAATTACGATTTTTTAAACTTTTGAAATCAAGCGAAATTAGACTTTTTTCGATAGTACCTTATTTTTCAAAATGTCCCTTATTATACATGTTGTAGGGCTCATTTTCTTCATTTTTTATTGATCTTTCATTTGAAATCGATTTCAGAGCCGAATATTCAATTTTGGCTGAATGCGGCACCAAAACATTAAGTTTGATTTTTTTGTAAAAATAGTCGATTTTGAAACTGCCGCGAAATATTTTGGTTTCAACCAAAATACTTCCGGTATAGGTCATTTTATTCTATTTTTTATGTAGTTTCCAAATATTTATAGATTTTTTAATTTAGTCAAAAACTTTTGAAGTTACACTTGTTTTAAGATGTCTTATTTTTTGCACCGTCCACAGGGTTAATCTATGAGTCTGAAATTTTGGGACAATTAACTTTTAATCCAAAGGTAAAACATAGACCAATAGGACCGAAAAAATAAACCTAATGTATATATGTGTATAAAGTGAACCGACATAGAAATCAATATAGATATTTAGCTCTGTAAGATATGTATAAAAGAAAAGTAATCGTGAATAGTTGAGATTACTTGAGATGTTTATCCTCTTGGTTGAATGTGAATACAGTTTTTAAACAGTAAGTAGCGCAAATCTATGCAGAACAGTGATCAAAGTTTTAGTTCTGTCAATTTTATATTTTAGATTTCTTTGTTTTTTTTGTTCTTGTACCTATCAATAAATACAATTCTTTGTTTTTTGTTCTTGTACCTATCAATAAATACAAGTTATTTTAGCTTATTTCCGCATTTGAAACCATAAATGAAATAGACGTATTTTAAAATATTATCTTGTAACATTTTGAATTTATTCGAATAGAAAATTGTTCGTTCATCTGTATTTATAAAACCAGAATTTCTTTCTGTATATTTTAAATGAAATATGCAGATATACAATGTTGAAAATATCGAATAATAAATATTATTTATTTTAATTTTATACATATGTATAATTTATATGTATATTACATTAGAAGTGAGTGTGGGCCGTGAATTTTTCTAGTCACGTCGAGTCAAAATTTTAATTATTTCGTGATCGTGAATGTATTTAGAACAATTTAAAAACGTGAGTAAAAAAAATATTTTAACTTTTTTTAATTTCGGTACTCTGTTATTTATATTAAAAATATAGTCTAAAATATGAATTTCACTTTTATCAAAAAACAAATAATTTTATATAAGTTCAAAGAAGAAATACCTACTTTACATGAACAGTGTTACTAATTATATAAAAATCAAAATCCCTCTGCCTGCAAACCAAAAACCTCAATATTTAATAACGTACTGTTAAAAAATTAATTATTTTCATTATTTCAATATTTATTTTATAACGTTATATATTAAATTATAAATTACTATTCGTGAGAGTAGCTTTAATCATAGATATGTATATACAAATTACTAATTACTTAATTAACTACAAAGGGGCTACGGTTGGTCCAGACTTGCGCCAATGCTAGCCAACACTAGGTCAAGATACTAATGATAACTTCGTTCAAGACTCAGCCAAGGCTGTCGTACCAAGGGTGGCCCAGAGTTGGCCCAATCTTGGGTAAAGAATAGGTGACCGAAGCTCGGTATCTGAAGGTTGGCTTAGACTGGGACCAACATCGAAAAAACTACACTAGAATTTTCTACATGGATTAATATATACCAGGAAAAAAATTACGTGTAAAATATTTAAAAAAAACATACAAAAATTTGATAGTAATATTTAATCAAAACAAGATATTTAGGAGTTTTATACAAAAGATAACAGCATTAAAGAAACTCGATTTATCCCCTTTGCGAATTAAGGAATTTATTTATAGAAGTGTTACACTATAACGAATATAATTCTCACTTCAAAAATAAAATAAAACAATTTAATCTTCATATATTCAGAAATATGTCAAAATTGAATACACTATTTAAGTTTATCTTATCTGAGAAACGGAATGTTATTGTACATACAATATTGTACGTTTTATGTGTGTTATTTCACAGTGAATGCTATCTCTATCAGTTTTACCGTTAAAACAATTCTATAGCTTGTATAGTATATGTAAGTTTTCATGTTACCAAGTGTATGTAGAAAAGAAAGATCTAAGACCTGCACACTGAGACGATATAAACTTAAATTTTGACGAGATGAGACCGAGGCAATGCCACTTGAAATAATACGAAACGAGACTGTTAAATTTTTACGAGACGATATTAACTTTAAATGTAAAACTCGTTGAGAGACTCACCGAGATTCTGGGTTTTAAGGTATTTGTAATAATTAATATTTAATCATTTCAGATAATGTCAAATATTTTGCATCTGTAACAATTCGGTATAAATCTTTCTTCTTCTTCTTCATTACGTAGAATGTCTGCTGGATGTTACCTTTATATAAATCTTTATAATTAGTCCAGTCGCTAGACAATTTCGTATAAGGATGGCGCTAGAAAAAAATGACGGAGTACGTTTTTTTCGAGAAATTGGTAGATTTTATTATATTATATTTATATTACTTTTCTAGAGGCTCACAAAGCTGTCGATAATCACTTATTTTAAAAAAACTCGAGAACAAATATTAAAGATGATTAAATTCTGAATAAAATGGTCTTTTTAAAAATTAATAGTTGTTAAAATAGAGCACGCGAAAAAATCACACACGTCGATTTTGGAAATTACTGAGCTATCGAACTAATCAGATGGACATTATTTGTCAAAAAACAAAAATAAAAATAAAAAAAAACTTGAGGGTTTTTCGAAATTTACCACTTAACTCGGAGGTGCACAGGAAAAAAATTGACTTGGGCAAAGACAATCCATGTTTTACATAATATAACGAAAACAACATAGTTGGATTAAGAGTATATTTTTATGTTAAGAAAATATTGTTTTCGTTATATATAAAACACAAAACGTTTTGACATGGTCGTTATACTTAATTTTCCATATCTGCCATTAATAAAATAATATTGACAATTAAAAATATTCTATAAGTAAAAATATAAAATTTGATTTTACTGCCTTTTTACAGAGATTTGAGCTTCTAAAATTCATGTCTTCTGTGCTCCATGGTAGAATATCAGCTCAGAGAGAAACAGAGAGAGATAGACAGAGAGATTATGCTCAAGGCAGATCCACCACGTCGTAAAATAAATCATATGGATTTGAAATAAAAAATATGTCCCCTTGCGTATATATGTGTCATTCCTCCGGTACTGTTCCGGTCAATCTTTCATCCGGGAAGCGGTGGGTATATTCATAGACTAGGCCAGATTTATCATAATATATCTGTGACTTTCACTTGCTCGCTTTCTATGGTATTTTTCTATGCTAAAACTGTGGGTCTATCTTGTAACAGTATTTTGTAATATATAGGGTATATATAGACAGTGTTTTATGAAGAAATTATTTTAAACGAGACAGAATGAGTGACGATTATAGGCCTTAATCGTCACTTATTCTATCTCATTTAAAATAATTTCATCATAAAACACCAGATGGCTTTTAATTTACAAATATGCTAAATTTGTTTGCTTTGATTTTTTTTTAAATATGTAAAATAAACATTTTTTAGAATACAAAGATATTTTCAACTATTTACTAGAAAGAAAATCTTACATAATCCAACTATCAAAATTGATGAAAAATCGCATTTTTTTACTTTAGTTCATAGAGCGCATTGGAATATCTTAAAGATTTCACATATTATGTAATGTATGATTACATAAGCCGTAACATACCTAAAAATGATTGATGTACTGCAATGCGCACAAGGGGCTGATATAGACCTTTATCGCCACCTCGTTTGAAAAATAGATAACAAATAAAGTTTTAAATACAATATAATTTAATTTATTTATTATAAAATTTTATTGATTTTCAAACTGTTAATGTAAAAAGGCATCTACAAATTAGAAAATATATATATATAAATATTTCTTCTTCTACAATTTCTTCAATTACTGATTGGGATTTTACTGATGGTAAATTTTGTTTTGTTTATAAAATTCTCATTATTTTGTATGTATACATATTCTTAATAATTTTAGTTTTTATGTACCTACTTTCGTGTTTGCTTATAGAACAAAGATTGTTTTATTGTATCTGGTTTCTGACAGTTTTGTTTGATTGATTTCTGATCAAAATCTGACGAAAGAAGTTAGAGGTAATGACATTTCTTTCAAATAATAAATCATCAAAGTAAATACTTTAGGTGGTTGATACAGATTTGATTTAGTTCGAAACTTAATTTATATCAAAATCAACAAAGATTATTAAATGAATCCACTTTTTATGTTATATGTACATATATATTTATAATAAGCGTCTTGACATTATTTTAGAGTAGAATTGGAATAAATAAGGTACTGGCACCAGTTATGGCCGCTATAAGAGCAATATATAAGGGCTTCTATACTAATAAAACAAATAACTTTTTATTTCATCAATTTAATTACCTAAGTCCGCAAATATAGCTTGTTTTTTAAATAAAACCTTTTATTTTGTTTATGTTTTTTCTCCAGAAATGGATAAAGTAAAACCAGTAATGGTCACGAAGTGATGGACACTTGCTAATGATTACAAAATGATAAGTACTACGACACAAAAGATATAAAAGAAAGAATCGTCAAATTTGAAACAATGTTTTTATTATACTAATGTTAAATTATATTAATAATTAGATAGTTTAAATGTCTACCATTTTGACACCTATTGGCCGATTGTCATCAAATCTATAAATGTATATCGATTAATATTCAGAAATGGTAGTAATCAAATAGTAACAAAATATTTCTAATTCACTACATTTAATTAAAAAATAGCCATTACTGTGGTCATATCCATGACTGTTGCCAGTACTTTATATAATTTTAACTGCATGTTTTATTGAACTATCATCCACTAAATTTAATTACAACACAAAATTTGCAAATTTAAAAAATATAATAAAATAAGATTAATTAATTTTGTATCCTAGGGTTATTTTTTTGTTTATGGTCATTCATATATGTAGACTTTATTTTGTTAATGGTCTCAGTAATTTATTGTCAGCAGCTATAATTCTCGTTTTTATAGTCCTATTAATGTCCAAGAATTTGATTTGTACTTTAAATGAGTTTTATGTTTGAAGATTCTGTTAAATTTATTAAATCAAAGTTCATATAAAATATAATACAGTGCACTCTCCACCGTTTGAATGTATATTGTTGAGTTTGCGAATTACAAAGCCAACTTGACTGGACTATGTTTTTTACGCATTTTTGAGCGTTGAAAACAAATTTGGCAATAATAAAAATCGCTATTGTCAAAAAATTTGTAAAAAAATAAAAAATGTATATTAATTTGAAAGCCTCTAGCAAAAAAATTGGTATTCAGTTTTCAGTGCCCAAAAATACATAGGAAAAATATATTCATGTTAAGAGTACACGTGTAATATAATATAAAGTATATTTAATTCCACCTGTTGAATAAATATTGCACAAAATATCAAATAAATGCACATCCAAGTTACAGATTTATAATAATATTTTATTTGGCACAAAAATCATCCCAAATATAATTTATTACAACACAAAGTTTCCTTAACTTCTGAAGCAACAGATACTATTATATAATTATATCTTCTATTGAATCATTCTTTGTGAAAGAATGATTTATCTCGCTCTATAAAATTTCTGCCACTTACATCTAAGAAAAAAAATTTGTATAAAAAAACTGCATAGGGTTTCTGAAATTTTGTAATTAATTCTGTTGAACTAACTAAATCTGTTACTTGTTTTGGAAAAAATCTTCGCGTAAGAAAATGGTATGGGGCAAATTTCAAGTTTATGTTTTCGCGCAGAGAAAAAAACACAATTCTTTTTTCCGCATTACGTTTCGACATTTGTAGGTAACCTGCTGCGAGGAGGAGTCTGGAACAAGAAAAGGGGACAAAGACGTTGTAATTTGTCATCCTTACACACGGAGGAATTCTATCTGAAATGAATGTAGGAATATTCTTTTTACCAGCAAAAAACTCAAAGTTTTTTTCTTTTCGTTTTCAATTTATTTCAGCGATTTTGCAAAGCGAACTATTTTTGTTTTATAATGAATAGGGAAATTTTATGAATAAAGGTTGTTTTGTAGATATTTAATTATAGTTACTTAATTTTAATTTTATAAGTTGAACGAAATTTACAATTATACAAAATTTAAACATGCTTTTAAATTAATGCTTCATCACATTTTACAAAATACTTTCTTAAGATTGTGTTACGCTTTCTATAAAAATAATAATAATAGAAAATGTTATCGAAAAGAGAAATACAATATTCACTTCACAACGAATTTAAAAGACACATTTCATTTTATATCCCTTCATATATAGAATCAATATTCTTTATTTATATTATTCCATCTCTAAAGAAAATTTAAAACAATATACATCACTTATAATAAAAGGGTAAAGTAGATTCAGTTTTTCTGTATTGATCTCCGTTTTAGAGATGTCCTCTCACACACCCTTTCGATCAAAAATCTGCACAGTAAGTGATAAGAAAAAGCTGAATAATAAAGTAGTGAATAGGACATGAATTTTACCCAGAAGTCCAATTTGCACATTTTACAACCACCATCTTTGAGTCAGAGCCAACTATATGTGTTTATTCTGAAGTATAATAAAAATGCGGTAGTAAAAAAAAATCAACCCTAGTTTTTAGCCGATGTTTACCAAGAATGTACGAACAAAATGTAAATAAATGTAAATTATATTTTGATGATAAGGTTTTTAATAAAATGTTTCATTATTCATGTCACATACATTTATTAAATACTGAACAAGATATATTTTATAATATTAAGAAACGGCGATATCTTCTTATAAAACTTACTGTCAGTTTTATAAATATTTTTACTATATTTATGGTAGGTACTACAGAAGAATTTTAAGGGGTGTATTACTTTTCAAAAATTAGAACTATTTTTACATACCAATATATTATAATACGTATACCGTCGAGGTCATTGAATAAAAAATTAAGTTTTCAATAAATATACATTTTATTGTTATAATTGATACTATAAATCCATACATTGTTGGTTTAAGAGAAGGGGTGGGCTAATACCAGCTTGGTTGCATTTTTAATACATAGATACATAATTGTCTAACGAAAATTTAACAAAAATGAACTTGTATTGTATAATTTGATAGGACCCATTGTTACCCGGTAATTTAAAAATATAAATATTCACTGCTCAGCTGTTTTTAGTGATAGCGTGATGATATATATCCTATAGCATTTCTGGAATTTTAAGGAACACGTTGATGCAGGTTTCATTAAAATCGGTCAAACACAGACAAACTTTCTCTCTTTATATTAATTAGTATAGATTGTATGGAGTAAATATAGATAAATAACAAATGCAGGAAAAACTATAAATAAAAAAAAACTTGCTTGGTTTCCTTTATTTATATAAAGCTCAACGTCTCTCTGTCTGTCTGTCCGTTCGTTAGTGCGCTTATAACTCGATAACCACTTATCCGATTTACGTGTTTTTTTAATTCATCGATATCTTTTCTTACCAAGTTATAGGATATATTTTGTTACATTAGGTAACATAAGGAATAAGCAGTGACAATAATAGTAAATCAAGTCGGGAAAAAGTTTGCCACCAGCACGCTCTTTTTGCAATACGTGGACTTATGTCCTACAAAACATTAATCCTTATCAAAATAAATTATTTCATCGTCATAAGTACTTAATGTAGATATAATTTGCCCTTTACAGCATCCAATTTGGTCTTTTAGTTTAGGAAATAACCTTAAATAAGTTATAGACGGTAAAATATTATTAATAACGCGCGAGCTGAAGAACAAGTGCCGTCAATTGTTCATTTTGTTTTCAATAATTAACTTTTAAATTTAAACACAACAAAAATTATTTGTACTTTTTCTTCTGATTAGTTTTTGTTAGGTAGTTTAGGTTTTGATTAGTTTTTATTACAATAATAACTAATCGTGTTTGTAATTAATTCAACTATATTTTTCAAAAATCCTAAACAAAAATGCCGTAGTCGACGCGAGCGAAGCCGCGGGCACAGCTAGTTTGGTTATAAAGCTATACTAAAGCAGAAAGAATTCGTAGTAACCTCAATAGCATTTACTTATTATCTACTAGTTTTCATTTATTAAAAACGGGTATTTTTAATTAATAAACACAAGTAACATTTTTCAATTTCTTTATTAACATCACTCATAATGTGTACTTAAAGTGATAATTTATAGGACCTATAACTTTCATAAATCAGCTTATTTGATCATTAATGAAATTACAAAAGCATATATGTACATGTATACATAGGAACATATGATTACTATACAACTACAGAAACGAGAAATTAAATAGATACATGTCTACGAAACTACACAAGTACTAGAACAATATATGTAATCATTCCTGCTACAGGAGAGTGCCAGTAATTTTAGGTAGCAGTCATAAAACATGGCTCGAGTTCAAAAGCGTGATTAGAGCTCAAAGACAGATGGCAGCACAGCCATTTCCTTAGCTCAACTTTAAACTTATTCACCGGATAGTAAAATATGCTACCGCTTTCTGAACTAACACTGTTTTCTTTTTAAATTAATTTAATTATATAATTTTGTAAAGCTATGTGAACGTAGTGGAAAAGCTAAATTAAATTTCATATTTGAAATATTTTAGATTTATGATGTTTGTTTGTGCCCCTTTTATTATCTTTGTACATAAAATTTGTAGATGACACTTTCAAATTTATGTAACACGGTCAGATTATCTTAAAAGTAGATGCACCAACAATATATCAATTTATTTCTTTCAATACCAAGAGTTTTAATATGAAAACTTTATATAACATTCTTGATACTGATACATTTTTCGGTATCAAGTAAAAATGTACAATACATTTTGTATATTCAAACTTCCACATAATATACAGTATACAGGATGGGTCATTTTATTCAACCCATTCAAATATCTCAGAGCTTTCAGACAAAAGTTGTTCGGATATTGAGAGAACAGAAACTGCTGACCATGAAATGTTCTTAAAAATATTCTTATTCTTTTTTTAACATAAATCGGTAATTTTTTATTGGTATTTTATTCTTTGAAATAAACCTGTCATTTAAATCATTTTTATTCAACCTCAATTTTCGATGAAATTAACCAATATCTACACTCGAATATCCCAGAGCTTTGAAGTAATAGAAGTTAATGTCGAAATGAACTTAAGGACTTACTTACTTATCCGATTTACATGTTTTTTTTAATTCATAGATATGTTCTCTGGCCAGGTTATAGGCTATATTTTGTTACGTTAGGTAACATAAGGAATAAGCAGTGACGATAATAGTAAATCAAGTCGGAAAAATGTTTGCCGTCAGCGCACTCTTTTGCTATATGCTGTGTAAACCGTTAAAAATTGAACAAAATAATGTAGAAAAAAATTGTGAAGAGTCAAAAGATCTAAAATAAAGTCCGCGATACTATATATCTAACTTTTATATCTAAGCCACAATATAATATAATAATAAGTATAAGATATTGGTCACAAAAGAAACAAGTGACATGTTAATCTAGAAATCAAAATATGCATTAATGTAAAATTAAAAAATATATCACTGATCCTAATTCAAAATCCATTTACAACCCCTAACAAACATGAATATCAGTGTTTGATATGCACTACCCCTTTAATTAAAATTTATCAATAGTTAGTTATTACAAATTCATCACTTTACCCCATCAATGATTTAAATTGTAAATTTGATGAATTTAGTTTGGTAACCTCAGATTTGAGGGACCGTATTACAGAAGATGACATTAGCGAAGGTCTTCATATAGTTATTTTAATCCTAGACGAATCATGTGGAATAATAATCTAGTGGAATATTATTCTGACGTATTATACATATTTGAACATGATTACTTTCATGGAATAATAATAACAGGTATATATTATACCTAAAGCAATAGTTTTTTCAAATTACTTTCATTAAAAATGAGCGTAAAAATCAGCACAATATTTAAAACTCAGTTTCTAAGAAAATGCTATTTAATTTCTTAATAAAATATATTTAAACATATGTTACGTGTCATATTTCGGTATATTTCAAGCAAAATCCATTGTAGATACGAAAAAATATGGTGTAGGTATACTAAAGTTCGTTTTAATTATTGTAAATCCAAATGCCTTTTTAATATGAATCTGATGAAACATAAATACAATGTTTTTTAATCATTGTTTTATTAACACTTATGGAATCAAATCTGTCTGTCACAGACTTCTAGCTACAAATGGATCAATAATAAAACGTTTCTAAATTTTGAGTTTCTGGCACTTTTTGAGGCGGCAAATGGGTTACAAAAGTAGGGTATATCAAATGAAAACTGACAAATCAAGGTATTTAAATAATATTTTGTTAACCTAAGAGTCGATCCAGACTATCGAGCCGGTATCGGTTCGGTCTCACTCCAATCAAATCTTATGATATTCACATTAACGAGCCGGTCTCGCGCCGATCTCGCTCCAATCAAATCTTATGATATTTTCATTAACAAGCTGATCTCGGTCCGGTCTCACTCCAATCGAATCTTATAGTATTTACATTATCGCACATGTTTAGATCACGCTTTACTCAGTGATCAGTACTAGAATGATCTAAGACGAACTGAAGTTCCTAGTCACACTATGTATGAATTGTATCCAACTAGGTTCGATCACGGTCCAGTAAAATATTCTTCGATACTACACTGTATCCAAGCGTGATTGGACCGAGATCTGACCGATACCTATAGTATGAATGATCTTATTGTTTATTTATTTTTGATTGAAGCGAGATCGGACCGAGACTGACCCGAAAGCCGATCGATAGTGTGGATCAAACATATGGGTATAATCCATGCCTGGTTCGATCACACTCCAGTAAAATATTATTTGTATCAGAGCGAGATTGGACTGAGACCTGACCAATACCTATATGTAGTGTGAATGATTTCATTGTTTATTGTTTATTTATATTATATTTGATCGGAGCGAGACCAGTTAGACAGTCTAGATCGACCCTAATACACGAAACTCAACTCACACTTGACATTTTTTTCTGGTGTATATTATATAATATAGTCTACTTATATACATAATGACATCTTGGACATAGGTAATATCAAATCATAGATAATATGTAAAAACTGAAAGGTATTTCAATCTAGTTCCGTGTCCGGTTTTAGCATTCGCAAGGCTTCTTCCTCCGAACGCTTGGTGTTTTATGGTCCAAGTACACATAAAATAACAATGACGCTGTAAAAGCCTTTGTGTTCTGCACTGCTAACCAATAACGCTTCAGAAAAACCGTTTGTATCATCAAAGGGTAAAAAATTTGTTGTTTGGCCAAACACCACGTACATTTTTCAATAGATTTCAATAAAACCTGTCTAATATATATAGTGTATATTATATTTGTTGGGACTCTTTGATCTGCTATTGGTTCATTACAAGAATATTCAATGATATGGATTTTACCTACATACAGATTCAGTGTCATGTTTTAAATTTGTTTTTAATATAAAGAACGGTAAACTTTATTGAGTGGGATTTCAAGGATGGGTGTTTCTTTTCAATACAATGATAAAGGAAATATCTGGGTTTAACTTTGTCAATGAAAAGATTTTATAAATAACTTATTATTCACAAAACATGTATCAGTTTATTTGAATTTATTACCAGTGTCGCCATGATAATATATTGTTAGGGGTATTGAAAGGGATGTTATACCGGGAGTCCCCAGGATGGGGATATCAGTAAATATACTGCCGTGTTTACACCGAAAAACCATAACAGCAACATCGTGTATTTTTGACAAAAATGCAATAAACCCTATACATTTTTAAATACGATGTGTTTTAAAACACCGTGTTACTTTTTTGTTTTTTTATTTATTTTTTTTTTTTTAAACACGTAATAAGAGATACAGATTTGGTTAAAAGAGATGCATTATTTGTAAGATAGGAGTTAGCATTAATATATAATATATAATTCCACGTTGTTTAGGCGATACATCAAAAAATCCAAAAATTCCGTGGTCATGAAACACAAAAATAGCAATAATAAAATATGAACACCTTGAAATAATAAACTATTACAAAAAATGATGTAATTTTTTTTTTCGAAAATAAGTACATATTACAAATATGAAATAGCGCACTTTGTGCCCCGTATGAAAAACTAATGTTAAGACTTGTAATTCGAAAACGAATTTTTTTAAATCTTTTTAATTCAATAACTGAAAATTTTAAATTTGTATAAATTCAGACAATGACAGGATGATTATCCTAGAAAAAATCTCTCACGCCAATTTTTTCATTGTATAGCATATATTAAAAATGTTATTAACTTTACAAAAATTATTAATTAGTGTATAAAATTAAAACTGTGGAAAATTTCAACATGTTTTACTAATAAATATGTATGAGGAAAAAAATAAGAAATCCGAAATAAAATTATGTATGCTACTAGCGAAGTTATGTATATTAATTTATCGCTTGTGTTTTTAATTTTATGTAAAAAATATTGCAGAACAATCATTCATTAATATTCATGTCTTAATGAACTATTTGAATGTAATTCTAAATTCTCAATTCATTTAATACTGAAAATAGTTATAATTATATAAGTTAACAGTATTTTTATCATTTTATATGAAACAAACTGGGTCAATAGTCAATTCATATGAAGTGGTCCAGCATTGATTGCTGGATCTTTCTAAAAAAAAAGTTTTGTGTAATTACCCTAACATTTTGTTGTTCAAAATGACCATTATTTTAATTTTATTGTTTTTTGTTTTCGCGTGACGACCATATTTGTTATAAAGGTCGCAGCATTCTTTGCACTAAAAGGGTTAAGCTTCTATCCAACCTTTTAACATCTGACTAAAAGTAAATTATTCAGAAAAACGGACTAGAAGATTACTTCTAGATATTTTTACCTAAATGTAATCCTAAATTCCCTTAATTCTTAGCTCTTTTTTTAAGTCCAATTTTCAAAAGGATGTTTTTGCTAGAAGGGAAAAAGTTAACAAGTCAAATTATTTTTTACAAAAAGGTGTGTACTAGCTGTGTTCACACACCAAACTCAGAAACTTGCTCCCGTCTTTTTAAATTAATAAGTTTGAAATTCGAAAAAATGATATTTTTCACAGCAAAATAACTTTGGTGGGAGACCAGATAAAAATCTGAAATGTTAGCCCATAATATGATATTGCAAGCATAATATTCAATAGGAGTTCATATGTTAATACAGGGTCTCATCTTTAATATATAATATATTTTTTACTATTAAAATCAAGGTACATATATATAAAGACAAGGTATTCTCAATAGCTCCTTGACCAATCAGCGTTGGCGCGAAACTGGCGCACCCGGGGGATATATTCAAATGTATAATAGAATATCAATTATAAAAAAATTCTTTATTTATTCTTGTTTTCGTATTTTTTTATATTTTAACAACACACACAAATATACAAATTCGACATTGCAAAATCATAAAAAAGCTGTCACAAATAATTTGGTCTATTCGGGAAGCGTCATTTTTATCATTCTTAAGTTGGCAATGCGTACTGTGATTCTGACAGCTTTTTATGATTTTGCAATGTCGAATTTGTATTTCTTTGATTGTATGTGCTGTTAAAATATCAAAAATATGAAAACAAGAATAAATAAAAGAATTTTGTGTAATTGATATTCTATTATACATTTATAACATTTAAATATATCCCCCAAGTGACATCCATTTCCGCGCGGTCACTGATTGGTCAATGATCAAATGAGACTACCTTGTCTTTATATACCTTATATTAAAATAGAAGAATGATTAAATAATGTTTTTAGCGTTGGATGAGAAATCAAAACAATTTAAATTACGAATATCTAATTTAAAAAAAAACTAATTAGAATATTGAAATATGTAGGTATAACAAAAACATAAAATAAAACATATATATAACACGATGAAAGAAATAAGAGTAAAAGGCATATCAAGTAATATGTACAAAACCACACAAATATTTATTTTATACATTAGATCGTTGAAAATACCTTTGAAGCAAATTGAACATTCATTCCGTCAAAAGAACTTTGTGTTATTCAAAACATGTTCTTCAATAATATAAAATATACGCCTCAATAGAATACAGGCATCGACAAAATGTGAAAATGAGTTTTGCAAGGTTTTTTATGTTATTTATTATATTTAACGTGAACATGTAATATTTGTATTAAATGTATTAATCTAATTCGTAAAATTTTACAAACCCTTACGTTGGAAAGACGGGAAATGGGTTCAAATTGATACCTAAATAAATTTTAAAACTAAATTACTTTTGCATATATTATTAAATCAACAAAAAAATACAATTAAAAAATTGGACCTTTATACGTATTTAAACTACCAAAAATCCTAATTTTTGCATTATTATGGGAATTAAGTAATGCATTATGAAATGTATGTGCGAAAAATTATATTAGGTTAATTTGAGTCATTATGTTGTACGCGGTAATTTTATGAAATTTTCCATTACCTTTCTAACAATTAGTGTTTCCTGTGATATCTAGACAATTTCCGCTCGAATGTTCGCTTTCCACTGCTGTAAATTCTGTGGCTTCTTATTTTTGCACATAATGTAAAAATCCAGTTAATACTCTTATATACAGAGACGTTTTAAACACTGATTATTCGAAACTTCAACCCTTTTAAATACTATAAAAATTATAAAACACATACATTCACGTGTAGTTTCATATATTCAAAGTAATGAAAAACTATAAATACAACACTACCATGACAGCATGTTTGTAAACAATAATAGAGTACGACTTCCAGGCAAACAACGTGTGTGAGTGCAACAACTAGAGTCGGCGAGGCCATAGAATATATTCTATATTCTACGATCCCAAAATTATATCTAATTTTTTACTTTTAATTATTAACAATGTAAAATTTCCATTTAATGTAAATGTGTTCTGCATACAAATTAAAAACAAAATTTTTCGAAATCAAATTTTTTTTATAAAAAAAAAACGGATAGTTCACAACTAAAGGGGTGCTAGACCAATAACCAAAAGGGACTTTCGCCGCAACCTGTACAAACTGTTGATATATTATTCTAAAAACTAAAGATTTAAGAGCTTAATCCAAATATCGTTGTTAAAAAATACAGTTATTTAAACAGAAATAGACAAAACAAGTAGACATTTTAGTATCTACACAAACACAGTTGAACATGCATATAGTTACAAAAAACAAAGTCTCATTATCAAGCTCACATATTTGCATACAACGGGTTAATCTTCCACATTTAACAGAGAAGGAAGAAAAAACAAAGTTAAAGTTTGTTTGATAACTTGTAGCAAACGACTCCCTTCTCACGCCCGTCTAGATTATACATATGCATAGATATTAGCTAGGAAAATTATCATGGTTTTGTGATATTTGTTGCCTCGACAATCAAGTCAACGGCTCGGAAAGTCGGATGTTTGTAGTGTCATTCCTTACAACAAAAACGATTTCCTCTTTTTGCTGTTTTTTGCTTGATATGTTATATGAGCCGTTATCCGGAGAGTGTATAAAAAATGATTGTTTCGAAGTTAGTGAAGCATATTATTAACGAAAATCAATATTTTATTGTTCAATTTTTTTGTCTTGTATATTTTTAACCGCGTAACTGTTTACTATATTTCTTGATGCAGTAAATTTTGTTGTTGTTTATTTAGAGAGAGGAGGAGGGGTCGAAAGTAAAAAAAACTATAATTGGAATTGGAAAAACAAAATAAAGTTTATCAGTCAATACGTTAGCAATTTCATTTTCTGTTTAAAAAAATATACTTTTTTTTGGAAACATCAAATTTTAATTAACGCCTCAGGAGTTAACTCTATTAATTCATACCGAACTTCAATACAAATAAAAAAGTATGTTATTTCTTTTCAGGATTATAATGCTTCATGTATGTTTATTTCATAGTAGCAATTTTTTTCAATATTTTGTGTATTTAAATGTATTAAAATATATGTACTGAAAAATAAAAATAAATTGATTTACAAAGTAATCTTCTGACTAAAAATTCTAAAATTATATAAGGTACTGGCACCAGTTATGGCCGCTATTAGAGCAAGGTTTACTGTTTTTGTGATTGACGGGATTCTTTTTTATAATTCTCATTGACTCATGTTACTAATAAAACAAGTAACTCTTTTCAATTTAATTACCATAATCCGCAAATATAGTTTGTTTTTTTAAATTATAACATTTTGTTTTGTTAATGTTTTTTCTCCAGTAATGAATAAAGTAAAACCAGTAATGAACACACATTATTATTATATATTATATATTATATATTAATATAATATTATTTTAAATATATAAGAATTAAAAAACGTGACTGATGTTATAATATCACATGTAGTTAAATATTAAATTATACATGATTACTGTTACTGAGAACATTGAAATCACCTGTATATGTATGTATTGTAACGTATGACTCAATAAATTCTAAACGTTCACGGTAGAGACGTGCGAAGTCTATTAATAAGCAAAGACTCTTTAATTATTCCATTCTACAAGCCCCATTGTACTTTATAAGCGGCCATTATTCTAAGGTCAGCGCCTCAACGTGTACACAAACAATTTACTTTATTTTTACCAGCGTCAATTTACAAAATCAAGTTTTTTTTTCTTTTCGCACCTTAAGTTCGAACCGATAAACAGCGGCGGATCTTATAAAAAACGTATTTATTAAAATGATACATGTGCTTTGATATTCCAAGCCGTTGTAACATGCAAAGAAACGTTAATCATGAACATTTGAATAGTAATAATCATGGGCGTATCCAGGATTTTGTTCAGGGGGGAGAATTTTTTTGTTAAAAACATGTTCCAACCTGTTCAAGCGCACAAACATAAGTGTAATGTGTTTATAAGACAGAGACTCCATGTGTATTGTACCTTGCATTATTTTCAAAATAGTTGCAACGAAAGAACTAAAATAGAAATTAAAAAAAGTTAACTTTTTGTGTATTTTTATTTATTTATTTATGTATAATCAATGACTGCTTTCTTTATATTCTTATTTTAATTATATAGATTGTATATCAAAAGAATTTTAATCAGCTTATACTTTGAGAGCATCCATCAAATACGTACGGTTATAAGGGGGCCTCCGTAAAATCTTACAAATAATTACGTGAGGGGAGAAGGGGGTCAAAATCATTAGGGGTGTAAGATTTTTTTCTAATTAATTATTTTAAAAATATGTCATTTAAAACCAACCTGTGTAATTGCTTTTTCTTGTGATTCCAAACTTATGATGCATCTTATTTTGACAGACAATTTAATTAATTGGAAGATATGGACTATTAGATATTATAGTATGTATAGGTATAATATGTATCTACATAAATAAAGCTTCATTTTTTTTCAACTGTACGCTACTGTGTAAGAACAACACAAGATATTGGTATTCAATGCACACGTTAGAATTACCACTTTCAGCAAAAAAACATCTGGAGTATTCACACCAACTTACCACTTAAAATTTTTAAAGCAAAACCTTTTCCCTAAGGGTATTCGTGTAGCTGATGCTGTAAGAGATCGTGGTTAGATTTACTTTTAACTTGTGTTCTGTTTCTTATTTGTTGTGCAGGAATCGAATAAAATGAAAAAATTAAATATTTTATTCTTGTTTTATTACTGGGGATATTAATTTAATGAAATATAAAGTAATCATGCCCACCCGACATCCTCACCGAACATGCTCACCCAACATGTTTTTATATAAATGAAAATTGTATACTGTCACATTATGGAAACAAAACACGACTTGATAAAGATTTTTTTAGTCTTTTGATGTTAAATCTTAGATTTTTATAAAATATTAATAGCAACGATACTGCTCAGAAAAATTATCTAATTATTGGTGAAAACCGCATTGAAATCGGTTAAGTAATTCCCGAATCTATAAGCCTTTATACAAATGAACATTCATTTTTATATATTAGAAGATGTAAAATACTTACAGATATTGTAAGTGACTATTGCTTGGAACGAGATTCGGGTCGATGCGGATAATGATATGGATTTGACGTTTTAGAGCTTCACGCTGAGATGAGAACGGATTAAAATTTTACGAGACCAAGATGAAATCAACTTTATTCAAAAGTTTCGTTGACAGTTTCGGTTTTAAGGAATTGCAATTATTAATATTTCAACATGTTTCTAGATTAATTCATAACTGACAGATACAATAATAACTCTTATTTATAATATGTTTAAAGTAAAAGAATGGTTTATTGTATAAAATTGTGATTTTTATATTAAAACTAAGAATTTGCACGAGACGCTTCGATACGAGACAAGTCAGTTAAAAATTCGCGATGCCATTTCGTTCGTCTCATTAGTAAAATCAAAAAATAGTTTACCACTGTATTTGTAGTTTAGAAACAAACGTTAGATATTTTCTTCTGAATGCTTTTTGTAGAAGACGCAGAGAAAATGAATAGTATTTAATAATGACAAAATTTAAAAAAAAAAAATTCAATGTGAAATGAAAAGTGGCATCTACTTCCCATCCCCTCCATCTTATGAGTACGCCATTTTCCATGCATCTAAATTATAATCAAAATTGTATACCAAACTCCATGTTTTATTATTTAGAAAAGATGTCAACACATATTTACGTACTGAACAAATCTAATTAAGGTACTGGTACCAGTCTTGGATATTACCCCAGTAATGGCTATTTTTTAGTTAAATGTACTGAATTAGAAATATTTGTTGATATTTGATTACTACCGTTTCTGAATATTAATCTGTATACATTTAACTGTCTGACAGCGTGATTTGATGACAATCGGGGTGTCAAAATGGTGGACATTTAAACTAATTTATTAATTATTATATTATCATAGCAACTGCTTTACATTGTTTCAAATTTGACGATTCTTTCTTTTATATCGTTTGTATCGTAGTACTTATCATTTTGTAATTATAAGCAAGTGTCCATCACTGCCTGCTCATTACTAGTTTTAAACATAAACAAAATTAAGAGCTATAATTAAAAAAAAAAAACTATATTTGCGGACTTTGGTAACTAAATTGATAAAATAAAGAGTTACTTGTTACATATACAATACAACTTCATGAGAATTACAAAAAAGAAGCCAGTCAAACATAAAAACAGTAAACTTTGCTATTGTTGCGGCCATAATTGGTGCTACTACCTTATATTATTAATAAATTTAAAAAAAACATCAATTTTTTATAGCGCACGTATCTTAACATCTGAATATACATATCAATCGTTTGTTTACATTTGAAAAAATATATGAGACCAAAACTAGATTAGCACACTTATTAAACTCACGTGAAATAATTAATTATAATTAAATTATTCGCTCCGGTGGAAATGCGTACCCGGTAGGTAAGGCAGATCGCATTCGAGCCGGCACGTTCATAGATCCTGCACCACTTTCACTCGCTCTGATGTACCTATCGTACTCATTAATTCCGTCGGTGATATCGGGCATTGTTACACATACCCCCCATATATACGTCGGTGTATATATGTGCATAGTGTGTGAACACAGTGGCGTCAGATGGTGTAAAGTTGTATGTGTGGGGGAAAAAGTCCCTTATTGAAAATACTTGATAGATTCTAGTAAATAATGTACAGAATCATGCATTATTTAAAAAAAATATTTAAATACAACAATTTCTATTACCAAGATCTTTCAGTTTCTGATACATGTTCCTAAAAAAAAGTCCAACTATATATATTTCTCCTTGTTGATGAAAACAGAAACAAGAATTGCACTTTGTTACATTTGAAACATCAAAGAGAAAGGAACAAATAGAAACATTATGTAAAAGCATGTTGCTCCTGTGAATATTGTTTGTTCCTGCAACAATGCGAATCTATAACAAACAGAAACAAAATTAAAATGTTTTTTTTGTGTTTTCGTAAATTGTATACTTGTTGAGATACGATCCTTTAATTTGGAAACCAAGAGCAACATTTTCTTAAATGTTCCTCTTTATTACTTCAGTAGATCTGCATCTTATGGATCGGAAATCAACCCGATTTTTTAGAACCTCTAAATACAGAAGAGGCATGATGCCTAATTTAAAAAACTATTCTATAATGATCTTACGTGTATCCTATTTCCAAAAAAAAAAATACTTATTTCTGCAGAAAATAAATTTGACGCCAAAACGCTCTCAGGTGTCATGGCGCATTTGGGACGTCACGCCAATGTAAACACTCCTTGTCAACAATAATAAATCCTTGTTCCAGCGCTAACGTTTCTCGGTTTTAGTTTTAGTAACACAAAACTGAGCAAATTGATAATTTAAAACCATAAAATAATTTATAAACAATGCAGATATTAATAAAACAAAATGATGTTTACTTAGACGTGACGTCATTCACTCTGATTGTCTTCCATCTAACATGGCGGTTTGCTGTATTTTGTGTTTTTATTTTAACAAAAATTATATTAGTCTCGCTTTTAATATAAAAATAAATATATTTTTTAGAATCTTTTTAACCTATTTCATTATTTAAAATCATAATTTCAGTGATACTATGTTACTGGCATCAAGCTTATTGTATTTAATATTTTAATATATCAATTTTTAATTTTTTTATATATCTTTTGATTAAAAAGCACATTTTTCTATGTCGCTGTATAATAAAAATTTGAAATAATTTTGAAAATAATTAAAAAAAAATTTAATTTCGAAAAATCAGAAATGTCGAGAAAATATTAACGCTTATAACATACATACATTAAACTACACTTACAAAAAGTATTTTTGTTTGTACTAGAGTAAAAAAATGGTACTTTTACATATAAAAACATTTTTATATTATCTAAAAAACAAAGAAATCTAATAAAGTAAATATGTATAACTTTATTGTTCCACATAAGAGTCACGCACGTGTGTGTGTGTGTGTGTGTTCGTGTGTGTGTTTGAGTGATCCGCGACCCGGTAGCAGTCAATCCTCTGTTTTATTGACAAGGGTGACAAAGCCGTCACCAGTAGCTCTCTCTGTACGTCTGGTATAATTTTCATCTAAATCAGGGCTGAACACTACTGAACAATTGACAGTATAATCTAATCATGGTTTGCTTGTTCAAACTTTGTCTAATCGCAAAATAAAACATTCTCTCTCTGATTGTGTGAGTTCGTGATAACAAATTCCATTAATATTCTACTTTCTAAATTATAAATGACGGGTGACAGAACGACTCAACATTTTGATTTAATTTATTATTAATGTTAATACACATGACTAAAATATTCAGTATAATAAACAATTTTGTGATTTTCATACAAACATATTATTTATTAATTATCTTTTTTCCATACAAATATAAATTATAAACTGTTACCTTAATTGATCAAAATGTGTCATATTGAATTAGAAACAAAATATTTTATTCTACTAAATACGTTAAATAAAATTCATTTATCTTGTTTCGAATATAATAACTTTTAAAATAATAAAATAAATAAATATTTACGTGACTTAGCACATACTCCAATAATTTTTGCAATTTAATTTATTATATAATAATAAACGTAGTATAATATCAAACAGTACCCATTTACTTTTCATTAAAATATAACACAATTATGTAATTGAGTATCCCGCTCGAAGGACCAAAAAACTTGAGATTATCCTATTCGTAGAATCCAACTATATGTATTTTATTCCTCTTCTTATAAAAACTAGTTCATAAATTAAAAAAAGTTCTTTATTATTTCGATAATCCAGATTTATTCGATTAAATTACTGTTAATTCCTTGGATTTAACAAGTGCTAATCTAAAATACTGCCCGCCCCTGTTTCCTGACAAACACCTTAACGCAATTCTCATTCCTACATTAGCATTCTCACTTTTCCAGGCGGAGCACCAACAGCAGCAGCAGCCCCACTGTTTCCCCCCCGCTCCGGATGTGACGCGGCAGATGGGGTCCAGCGGGGGCGGCGGGTCTGTCCGTAAACCGGAAGTGACGTTCTACCGACCCCCAGCGCGAGCCGCGTGCAGCAACAGTTCCAGTTCCGGCTCAGGGTCGTCGAGTAAGTATCTATCTATCATACACGCAACAGTGCTTGTCAAAATGTTGTTGTATGCGGGTAGGAAGTGGATGTGATAAGAGGTTGTCAAAATGATTTGTGGTTTAGATTTATGGATTTAATGTATTTTAAATTAACTTAATTATGCCATTTTAACGTATCGTATTGAACATTGTTGTTTATTTGAAATCGTTTTTATTCATTACTGGAACAGCAATTACCGGTATTATTTGGGATTTTTTTATATATCGCTTTTTATGATTTATTCACGTTCTGTTTATTTTCTTGTAGTACATGTAGGTATATACTACAATGATGATGAACCAAAATTAAGAACATATATATATATATATAATATATATGCAATATAAAAATATGACGTCATTAACTCATACATAAATATAATAATCACAATCATGGGTGTACTCGGGGGGCAGGGGGGGGGGCGCTTAGAAGGGAACGATAAATACTTACATATTATAACAAAAAGTATAGGTTGATTTAAAAAAACAAGTCGATACGTAATAGCTGAATTGTGATAAAAAAAACTAGCAAACAAAGTTGTCAAAAACATTTTTCGTAAAGTTAATATTTCTGGCTATAATATCAATGTTCCTTACCTACATATATTCAACCTGTACAGTACATGTACAGAAGAAAGTACAGAAGTGGTCGTCCAGTTTTCATTCAAACTCGCTTATCACAAACTTAGTACATAGGTTCCTCCCATTTGATTATTATAATATTTAAATTATTTCAAATTTTGAAACTTACATACATATATGTTAGATAAAGAAGTACTCTTTGTTTATAGTACTCATATATAAGTGTCAAGTGTGTGATTAAATTATTGTGTAATCTACTGAAAATTGTATATGTAAATTTTGTGACAATAAATATTTGATATTCCGAATTTTAGTATTTGAATATGTTAAACTTGATATAATTATTTAAAATGATGTAACTATATAAACTCCGCCCTAGAAAAATATAATCGATGATGTTTGTCTTAATATTTTCGAATCTGTTTTAAACGATTCTGACCTTTACGGTGGCAGACGACTTCTAAAGCCCATAGTTACATAAAGTACAATAAAAATGGACAAACACGTTTAATGGTAATAATTAGATTTTATACAATTATGAACAAAAAGTATTTAATGTAACGAAGGAATTCATCTAATAGATCGACTTGATTAAAAAAAGTACTATACAATTTAAATGTTTTAGAACCACATATATGCAATAATAAAGCGTTATAATTGTGGGCTTAATTCATTTTTTGTAATAATTATTACTGAGACATGCGGAGCACAAGAATTAACCGACACAACAGGAAAAAAGCGCACGAAACAAAGGCTATCTCGGCATGACAAAGTAACGGTGCTGAAAAACTCGTTCCCCTTCCTGTTTTCCACCCTCCCAGCAACACCCTAATTAAGTTTTAAATGTTTGGGCACTCATCTTTTCGGGATCCCTACTTGTTTACATTTTCTGCGTAATTTAAATTGTTTGGAAGCATTGTTTGGTATTGTTAAATGTACGGACATGTTTTGGACGTTTATTATTGCTATTATTTGGTTATTTATTTGAAAAGGTTCGTCAATATAAACAGAAAGTATTTCGTTACAACAAAAAACGACTTTTTAAATATTCCGTTTATAACTGAAATTTTCACAAAACGTGTAATAAAAATGTACATTGGTAAAATATTATTAATGTACTAATCGTTTTAAAATCGCTTGTATAGGCAAAGCTGTGTTTGTACAATGGGCTTCAGAAGTCGTCTGCTACCGTAAAGGTCAGAATCGTTTAAAGTAGATTCCAAAATATTAAGACAAACATCATCGGTCATCCTTTTCTATAGCGGAACTTATATAGTCACATCATTTTAAATAAAAACACAAATATACACTGAGAAAAAAAAGTCATTGAATCAATGAATTTCATTTCATAGAATTTTGATTTTATTGTATTAATGATAAATTCATCAGAGCAATTGTGATTTCATACAGCAAAAGAAATATATTATTGCGTTAAAAAAATAATTTAATCCAATCTGATTTCTTTGAACCAATACATTTTTTAATCGATACAATGCCTAATTCTTTTAGTTAATAATCTCATATATTTCAATTCAGAATTCTCATTTCATTAAACACCCAACTCAACTATCTATAAAATAATTTTTCAGATCAATTACATTATATTTTAAACAAAAATCAAAATCATTATTTGAAGAAATCTAAAGTTATAAATTGTTAAACCAATGAAATATTTTATAAATCCAATGAAATGCATTTTTTTAAAGTAATAAAATACAAATTATACGATGAAATAATCCTTTCATTCATTTAAAATACTTAAAATTAGTTAGATTTTACATGTCTTTGAATATAATACAACTTTATTCATTCCAAAAAAATGATTGTTTTGATATAATAAAATGAAATAATAGAGTTTTAAAAATCACAATTTAATTCAATAATATATTTCGTTATATTATTATGTAATAGACAATTATTCAAACCAATGAAATGTTTCATAATTCCGATGAAATGTGTTTCTTAAAAAAAAAAAAAATATAAGATACAATAAAATATAGTATCCAAGTAATTTTACGGCACCAAGTAATTTCACGGCACCAAGTAATTTCACGGCACCAAGTAATTTCACGGCACCAAGTAATTTCGCGGCACCAAGTAATTTCACGGCACCAAGTAATTTCACGGCACCAAGTAATTTTACGGCACCAAGTAATTTCACGGCACCAAGTAATTTCACGGCACCAAGTAATTTCACGGCACCAAGTAATTTCACGGCACCAAGTAATTTCACGGCACCAGGTAATTTCACGGCACCAAGTAATTTCACAGCACCAAGTAATTTCACGGCACCAAGTAATTTTACGGCACCTAGTAATTTCACGGCACCAAGTAATTTCACGGCACCTAGTAATTTCACGGCACCAAGTAATTTCACGGCACCAAGTAATTTCACGGCACCAAGTAATTTTACAGCACCTAGTAATTTTACGGCACCAAGTAATTTCACGGCACCAAGTAATTTCACGGCACCAAGTAATTTCACGGCACCAAGTAATTTTACGGCACCAAGTAATTTCACGGCACCTAGTAATTTCACGGCACCAAGTAACTTCACGGCACCAAGTAATTTCACGGCACCAAGTAATTTCACGGCACCAAGTAATTTCACGGCACCAAGTAATTTCACGGCACCAAGTAATTTCACGGCACCAAGTAATTTCACGGCACCAAGTAATTTTACGGCACCAAGTAATTTCACGGCACCAAGTAATTTCACGGCACCAAGTAATTTCACGGCACCAAGTAATTTCACGGCACCAAGTAATTTTACGGCACCAAGTAATTTCACGGCACCAAGTAATTTCACGGCACCAAGTAATTTTACGGCACCAAGTAATTTCACGGCACCAAGTAATTTTAGGGCACCAAGTAATTTTACGGCACCTAGTAATTTTACGGCACCAAGTAATTTCACGGCACCAAGTAATTTCACGGCACCAAGTAATTTCACGGCACCAAGTAATTTCACGGCACCAAGTAATTTCACGGCACCAAGTAATTTCACGGCATCAAGTAATTTCACGGCACCAAGTAATTTCACAGCACCAAGTAATTTCACAGCACCAAGTAATTTCACGGCACCTAGTAATTTCACGGCACCAAGTAACTTCACGGCACCAAGTAATTTCACGGCACCAAGTAATTTCACGGCACCAAGTAATTTCACGGCACCAAGTAACTTCACGGCACCAAGTAATTTCACGGCACCAAGTAATTTCACGGCACCAAGTAATTTCACGGCACCAAGTAATTTCACGGCACCAAGTAATTTCACGGCACCAAGTAATTTTACGGCACCAAGTAATTTCACGGCACCAAGTAATTTCACGGCACCAAGTAATTTTAGGGCACCAAGTAATTTTACGGCACCAAGTAATTTTACGGCACCAAGTAATTTCACGGCACCAAGTAATTTTAGGGCACCAAGTAATTTTACGGCACCAAGTAATTTTACGGCACCAAGTAATTTCACGGCACCAAGTAATTTCACGGCACCAAGTAATTTCACGGCATCAAGTAATTTCACGGCACCAAGTAATTTCACGGCACCAAGTAATTTCACGGCACCAAGTAATTTCACGGCACCAAGTAATTTCACGGCACCAAGTAATTTCACGGCATCAAGTAATTTCACGGCACCAAGTAATTTCACGGCACCAAGTAATTTCACGGCACCAAGTAATTTCACGGCACCAAGTAATTTCACGGCACCAAGTAATTTTACGGCACCAAGTAATTTCACGGCACCAAGTAATTTCACGGCACCAAGTAATTTCACGGCACCAAGTAATTTTACGGCACCAAGTAATTTTACGGCACCAAGTAATTTTACGGCACCAAGTAATTTCACGGCACCAAGTAATTTCACGGCACCAAGTAATTTCACGGCACCAAGTAATTTCACGGCACCAAGTAATTTTACGGCACCAAGTAATTTCACGGCACCAAGTAATTTCACGGCACCTAGTAATTTCACGGCACCAAGTAATTTCACGGCACCAAGTAATTTTACGGCACCAAGTAATTTCACGGCACCAAGTAATTTCACGGCACCAAGTAATTTCACGGCATCAAGTAATTTCACGGCACCAAGTAATTTCACGGCACCAAGTAATTTCACGGCACCAAGTAATTTTACGGCACCAAGTAATTTCACGGCACCAAGTAATTTCACGGCACCAAGTAATTTCACGGCACCAAGTAATTTCACGGCACCAAGTAATTTCACGGCACCAAGAAATTTCACGGCACCAAGTAATTTTAGGGCACCAAGTAATTTTACGGCACCAAGTAATTTCACGGCACCAAGTAATTTCACGGCATCAAGTAATTTTAGGGCACCAAGTAATTTCACGGCACCAAGTAATTTCACGGCACCAAGTAATTTCACGGCACCAAGTAATTTTACGGCACCAAGTAATTTCACGGCACCAAGTAATTTCACGGCACCAAGTAATTTCACGGCACCAAGTAATTTCACGGCACCAAGTAATTTCACGGCACCAAGTAATTTCACGGCACCAAGTAATTTTACGGCACCAAGTAATTTCACGGCACCAAGTAATTTTACGGCACCAAGTAATTTCACGGCACCAAGTAATTTCACGGCACCAAGTAATTTTAGGGCACCAAGTAATTTTACGGCACCAAGTAATTTTACGGCACCAAGTAATTTCACGGCACCAAGTAATTTTAGGGCACCAAGTAATTTTACGGCATCAAGTAATTTTACGGCACCAAGTAATTTCACGGCACCAAGTAATTTCACGGCACCAAGTAATTTTACGGCACCAAGTAATTTTACGGCACCAAGTAATTTTAGGGCGCCAAGTAATTTTAGGGCAACAAGTATATATATCTATTCAAATTAAATAAACCAGTTCTTGAAATGCATTAACTATGCTCTTTAGCCAAAGAAATTATATTTTTAATGTCAATAAAGTATTATTTATTTGAAAGAAATACTTCTTAATTTACAAGAACCCCTATATTTATCCTATAACTCCTTTAATCCTCATAAAGAAATGTTTATTAGAGAAGATTATGTGAATAATGTGAGCCATTAAACATTTTATGAAATGAAAGAACTAAATCAATAAATGAATTATATAATTGTTTAAATCAAACAATTATTTTATAATTTTAATGAAATTTGACAGAACAATTAATACATAGTTATTTATTTTCATAAAATATTTTTTTTAATTTAAAGAATATTTCATTGAAAAATTAATCCGATTCATTTCATTCATATGTTGTTTATTTCAGTTGAACAAATATTTTATAATTTTAAAGAAATTTTACATACAAGTTATAACAGATATTTAATTTCATAAAATATTTTTTTCCATTTAAAAAATATTTCATTGAAAAAATCTGACTTATTTGATTCATAAATTGTTTGTTGCAGTTAAACAAATATTTTATAATTTTTAAGAAATTTGACATACAAGTTATAACATAGATATTAAGTTTCATAAAATATTTTTTTCCATTTAAAAAATATTTCATTGAAAAAAGAATCCGACTTATTTGATTCATAAATTGTTTATTGCAGTTGAACAAATATTTTATAATTTTTAAGAAATTTGACATACAAGTTATAACACAAATATTAGGTTTCATAAAATATTTTTTTCTATTTAAAAAATATTTTATTGAAAAAAGAATCCGACTTATTTGATTTATAAATTGTTTATTGCAGTTGAACAAATATTTTATAATTTTTAAGAAATTTGACATACAAGTTATAACACAAATATTAAGTTTCATAAAATATTTTTTTCGATTTAAAAAATATTTCATTGAAAAAATAATTCGAATTATTTGATTCATAAGTTGTATGTAATTATTAATTGAAATTATAAATTTGATATCCATTTGAAGAAAACTTTGTTCGATGTAATGAATTATTTATTGTATTAATAATTTCTTATTTAAATCAATTATCTTAAATCTTTCTTTTAAATAAACTATTTCATTAAGTTCATCAAATAATTTTATGGATGCTATTCGATGAAATTATTTAATTGACTGAAAGAAATATTCTTTGGCTACACGAAATATTTTTCTCAGTGTACGTCCATTTCAATAATTAATTTTATATCTTAAGTTTAACTATAAACGAAGAGTACTTCTTTATCTAGCAAATAAGTTTTAAATATCTGTCTTTGTTCGGTACATGGGGAAATGATTTAAATATTAAAATAATCAAATGGGAGGAGTCTACTAGGTTTGTGAAAAGCGAATTTGAATGAAAACTGGTCGACCACTTCTGCATGCGACTCTACTTAAGTAGAAGTATGTTTTTTTAATATATTGTTTTGCAATCTTCTTTTACTTATACTTAAATATATGTATATTTTTGTAGCGTAACTGTACTTTTACTTAAAAGTATAATTTGTGGCATGTAATTAACAATAAATATATATTTTTATACTTGTGTACTATGGATGTTGTCGGTATGTAATGTTTCGAAATTTGAAGTGCAAATTTCTTTCGTTTAATAAAATCATTAATAACTGTCTAAAAGCGACATTTGTTATTTCCAAAAGGCATTATTTAATCTACGAAAAATACAAAACGAACACGTCTCTATTTAAAACCAAATTACATCTCTGACATAATAGCCGCTATAAATTTAATTAAATTTGAATAATCTGTATTAAAATCCATTAATAAACATAAAAAATACGGTTTTATAATTATCAATAAACTCAGAATACGGTAAAAATTCTCCATACATGGCACGAATAGAAACCGCAGGCAGATAAATAAAAAAATACACGAGCTATAATTCAAATTTTCAGCTGGAAAATTTTCACTTTTAAGTTGTATATATGACGCTTTTCATATCTGGTTTTGACAATTAAAAATGTTTGAATATATGGCAGGGGTAGCGAATATTAAAAACGGTAAGATTATAGTATATTTTTAATTATTTTCTTATATATGCATACTTTAATAAATATTTAGAAAGTGATATAAGATTGTACAATTGAAAAATTGTTCATAAATGCATTAAAGGGATAATAAATTGAATTTTTGCATGGACTTTGAACCAATCAGATGCCAATAGATCCATTAATAGTTATTACATATTTTTTCATATATTTTAATATGTAAATACTTCATATCTTTATTTTTTAATAAATAATGTTATTTAATAATAATAACATTTCTAAAGCCATTTATGGTTATAATATACTTGCATTTTTAATCTGAATAATTCACTTTGATTTCGTTCATTCATTGCTATCTAGATTTACAAATTTTTGACAAGAATTAACGGTTCAGTTTATTCTTGTGCCGTGTTTAGACCAAAAAGACAAAACATCTGTTTTGTCTTGTCTCTTTAGTCTTAACACGATATTATAATCGATACTTTTCTAGTATATTATATCCCTAAATATACATATGTATTAGGTAGGTAAATTACGATGTTTAAAGTTTATAAACATTTTAAATTGCTCTTATTCTAATCACGATCAACTGAAATATGCCTTCAATAATTCATTTTGACCTTTTGAATTTGTATTCTATATCTTCCTAAATAAACTTTCTTTGAGTTTGTCAAATTTCATAAACATTCTATTTACACAGGACTTCCTTTCCCGGTTTCAAGTTTAGTTGAATGAAAAAAATACTTTATACATATTTGCATATAACATTATGTTGTAAATGCTTTTTATAATGCAAGCTACAAACAAAAATATTTCTTCGAAAATTAATTTTATTTTATAATACTATTTTCAATGATATTTTATGATGATTAATAAAATTGTAGAATAAAAATTTATCAGACGTAAGTAAAAGTAAACAAATAAATAAGGGTTTTATAAAAACAGCAATCATAAAATCGATAAAACAATAACATTAATAGCGTTAATATGATTGAAGAAAACAGACAAAAAATAAAATGACGCTTTCAAATACATAAATGTCATACTTTATATATTTGATAATTTTCCACTGTCTCGAAAAGAACATAAGGAAATACATTAACATAAAAGTACAATATTTTATCCGAAAATCCCAACTCTCATGGATATCTCCATTCATATTTAGATGTTAAAGTGTACACTATTGGTTATATTTTGTTTGTATTAATTTAACATCACCTTATTCTTACCTACGCATGCATTATTTATATATCTCTCTTTTGTTATTTCTATATTGCTTTCAATGTAAATCTCTGAATGTTTTATTTATGTGTTATGTTTTTGTGTGAAGATGGTCGATGATATAAAGGATTATATCGACCCAAAATATTAAAATAATGTAATATAAAAATAAATATATCATGTTAAATATATCATATCATCAGTTTGAGATATCATTGTAGACTCGCATACAGAAGTGGTCTTCCAGTTTTCATTCATATTCGATTATCACAAACTTTATAAATCTGTTGAAAGCGATTCTGGTCTTTACGGTGGCAGACGACTTCTGAAGGCGATAGTACATAAAATAAAATATGTATTCGTAAAAATATACAGTAGAGTCGAACTACGGTATATAAGGAAATCAATGTTATTTTAAATACAATGCAATTACCATGTCAAATATCTTATTAAAACAAACGTGTATATATATTTTTTTAATTTTGATCCAAAACTAACATTAGTTTTCAATTCTGTTTTTAAATTTAGTCATGAACATCTAAAGAAATTCTTACAAAAAGAAAATTGGACATCTTTAATTATTTATTGTTGACTTTTAATAATCTTTTTATGAATTATTAAATATCAAAATGGAATTAATGAAGTTGTAAAGAATTCAAAGCATTTTTTTTCGACATTATTGTACAATCTCACAATGGTACATAAGAAAAATGATGGGATTTAAGATACATTCAATTATTTTCTCTCCTGTTAACATTTCTACAATTTTTTTTTTGAAGTTTCGTATTTCAAAAATGTGTTTTTATAAATAATAATTAACAAATTACAGAAAATATCATTCCGTGGATTCTTTTACATTTTACAACTGCTGTAATAATTTTTATTCGCAATTCAAAGCATGCTGTTTTTGTAATTTGTTAATTACTTATAAGAACTTCTTTTGGTGATGTTTATGGCCAAAATCAAGGACGATATTTCAAACTGATAGTAATTTTAGAGCAAGTTTTAAATTTACAATGAAAAATATATTCACAAGTTTGCTACAGTATGATTAAAAAATAACGTCTTTGCATATATCTGAAATAATTAATTTTCTTATAAACAATAGTTAAATTCTATGCTCTTACCTACACGTAAATATTACAATACAATATAATTTCATTAATTTAATATTGATTAACAGACCATGAAATAATTCCCCCACTCCCTTCGATGTTAAAGTGAACAATAGGTAACCTATGTGTTAATAATGCATTAGTTGTTTATTTAATTAACACGTAACAATGATTGGATATACACATACATATATTGTAATATTTGCTATGTCATTATGCAGCCAGTCAAATAATTCTATATTTAAATGTTTGCAAACATATGCTATAATTATGTCACTTGGGGCTTCATTGCATTAAAATCGAACTAGTTAAAATCACTATATAGTAACATTCAAAAGCTAAATGCATGTACATATATGCATGAATCTGATGTACAACAAATTATGTATGTATAAAGGTTTAATTTAGTTAAACGATAATGTACATTTATCTATAAGATATATTTACATTAAGGGGTTACATTTAATCTCACTTCGGAAAATGAGACAATTTTAAGATTATTTTTTTTAATTTTTATAAAACAAAATGGTGACTTTAGCGTTGCTACATTTAGTGCATAATTTTTGTTATGTGCTCCACTGCGGAAAACAGAACTTCCATTGATCAATATCTAACGTGTTCACTACTGTTCAGTTAAGGTGATATAAATTATGAAATACATAATATGTGTACATGTACGTAAAATGTACTTATAGTTTATATATTATAGGTATATATTATTATATATACAATATACATATATACAAATGAAGAAAGTATTTTTCAATTTGTTGTTTTCTGAAAAGTTCTTCGCAATAATAGTAAAGTATTCTAATATCGATAAAATGTTAAGTTTTCCTCTTTACCTTTTTCATATTTAAGTACTCATTCTTCTATATAAAATTTATTATCGGAATTATTTATTGAATGATATAGATATTTTTACTTGTATTATTTTTTATTGGCAAAAGCGAAAACAAAGAAAAAGGGGAATTGTTTTAAAACTCTTTTTAATAAATTTTCAATCTAGATACATAGGTTTGATTGGAGAAATATGTTTCAATAAATAATAATAAATCATTCAATTGGGTAGTACCTACTTTTTTTTCAAATATGTATTTAACGAATACCGGAGATTTTTTTCTTGTCTATGGTATTAGGTTTCGAGATTAATAAAAATATTTTTATTTTCTTGCTAGGGTTAAGTACTTAGAGAAATCAATGTTATTTTATATAAATGTAATTTATACTTTTCTGTTAAGGCAATCTTGCCAAAGTTCACAAATTGTAAATTTGTATCAAGCTTAAAAAATGAATTTTCGAGACAAGTATAAGTATTTGCATTTTTCTGAAACAATATTGATTTCTCTATGTTTCGTAGTTAAATTCTACTTACTTACATATCTAAAATTAAAATAATGAATAAATGAAACATCTTGTTTTTTCATGTATATCTCTTTTTGCTAAAATTTGCTTGAAAGTATCTTGAGAAGTTGAAAACAGGGATAGAATGTGTTTGTATATAAAGTTAATCCTTCTTGCTTACTGAAATTTATTATACACCGTGTAATGGTCCAGTCTTAAACTCAAAAAGGTATGATGGCCGACAGCACCTTACAAATAAAATTATATATAAAAAAAATTACCATAAAAAAAAAATGTATGTGGGATTTTTTTTTTAAATAACAATGAGAAATCTGTTTAAACTGAATTTATTTTCTTCCAAATCTTAAATTTTAATACAAAAAAAAAACTTCAATACTAAATCCTAATTACCCTACTAAAAACCCAATACCAAAATAATAATAATGAACATAAAATTTTTTGTAAACTCTTAAAACTAAACTTATCTTTATACTGAAACCACTTTTCTTCCTTCCACTTTAATTTTATACTTGACTAATAACTCATATTAGTTATATTTTAAACACCTTTCTTCCTTTTAAACCACTTTATTTTATACTTGACTAAAAACTCATTTTATTTATATTTTAAACACCTTTCTTCCTTTTAAACCACTTTATTTTATACTTGACTAAAAACTCATATTATTTATATTCTTTTAATACCTTTCTTTTTTTTAAAACACTACTATATCTTTATACTAACTTGTTTATTTTTAAACTTCTAATTGTTAAATTTTTTATCTTTCTATATCTTTTTTTTCCAACACTGCCTAGTTCGGCAACCAAACTCCTTCTGCCTCTGCCCTCATTCCCACAGTCTCACTTGAATCTTCCCCTGTCCCCTCACTCACCTTTAGAACAATCTTTCAACAATTAAAATATCCTATCAAACAGCAGTTCCGAAACAAATTTCAATCAGTGGTTCTTAACTTAATATTATTTTTTAATACATACTGTAACTCACATCGTGACCTGTTACAGATGCCCTCCCTTAAAATAAAAAAAATTTGTATAACAAAAAAAAATTTTTTTTTCATTCTTACATACTAATCTTAATACTAAAACTACATCTTACAACTAATAACATTTTTCAACTTAATACTAACATATTTCAACTTAATACTAACATATTTCTATCTCTACTCATTTTCCCACTCATACACCTCTTTTAAATTTCATGATCTTCCATATTGTCATAATAAGGTTTCATGTTTGCTGCGTTAAATAATTCCTTAAAAAAAATATTTCTGACTTAAATTTTTTCTTTACATGCTTAAAACTTTTATTCTCATTACTTCCTCTTTTCAGTTTCTCTATCCGAAAACGTACATTTTTCTTTTTCTCTAACTTAAACTTATTTAATATTTCATTCGTCTTTATTAATAATTTTCTGTCCATTATCAAAATATCTTTCTTTTTTCTAGCTTTCCCTCTAAATTTCATCATCTTAAACTTTCTCGCCCTTCGTCGCAGCATTCGGTTCATTTCTTTGTCAATATTCAAGTTTTTTCTCCACATATTCTGAAATTCTAGTTTACTTTTGTAATTCCTATCGACTATTTCATTCATACTTCTGATATTTAATTTTACTCCATCAATTATCTCTGAGATTGTTTCTCTACCTTCATCAATATTCTCCTTCCAGTCATTCTCGCTATTTTCTTCCTTTTTCTCAAAATATTTCTCATCTAATAAAAATAATATGTCTAAATTTGATTCTTCGCCTTCTGAATCTTCAACTCCCTTGATTTCTTCAGTATTTTCCTTATTCTGATTCTCTTCTATGACTTTTAATTTTTCGACTAACATTGAATCTTTCCTTAGGACGCACTCGTCTTCTATCTTTACTGATTCTTTGATTATTTCTTTATTTAATAAGTATTTTCCTAAGACGCCCTCGTTTTGTACCTTTACTGATTCTTTCGTTACTTCTTTTTCTCTGAATAAATTTTCTAATCCTACATTTCCCTCAATCGCTTCTTCTCCCGTTTCCCTTAACCTTTTTCTTTCCCTTCGCGTATCATATTTTTCGGTATTTAATTTACTTTTTCCGGTAACTTCAAAATTTTGCTCATTTTTAATAAATTGATTTTCTACTGACTCCCTTTTTTTTTCTTTTTCCTTCGCATAATTCTCACATATCAACAATATTCTCTTCAAACCCTCCGCTCTCTTATTTTCTAAAACTTCGTCATTATGATCATTCTTCTTTTCATATAATAGATCTTCTTCTTTTAACAAACTATCTAAACCTGTACTCTCCTCGTTTTCTTCTATTATAGCTTCTTTTAACATAACAACTCCATTATCATTTATTTTCACCTTTAAATTTTCCTTCTTCAAATCCTCATCTTCTCTTTTAGTTAACCCGTTTCTCTCCACGCACATTACTCCGGGCTGTCGGTAATATGCGCCTCCTAGTTTTCCGACATATTCTGCCTTTCACTCCTTGTATTCCCATTTCTCTCTTCTCCCCTCTGTTCCATATTTCTATCGTAATTTCTTTCCTTATTTTCTTCTCTATTGCTATTAATATTTTCTCTATTCCCTTGGTTAATTGTATTGTCATTTCGGCCGTTATCCCCTCTACTGTAATTTCTTTCGTTGTTATTATATCTATTCCTATCATACCTGTTATTATTATCATATCGGTTTAGTTCATAGTTTCTATTATAGTTATTTTCATATTTTCGCGGGTATATTATTTCTGACTCGTCCAAAATGCTGTACACCTCAGCGACGTCATACCTCCCCACTGCTCTTAATAACGGCCAGATACATGGTTCAAAATGTTTTGTAATTATATTGATTATTGTTTCTTTTTTCATGGGTGGTTCGAGGTACTTCGCTTCATTATATAATTTAATAAAATACTCTTTCCTATCTAACCTCGAATATTTGTAGTTATTTGTATTATATAACTTTTTTAACACCTCCTGCTGCCTGTTTTCGGACCAGAAATTTTTCTTGAACCATTTTTTGAAATCGTCAAAATTTTCAATATCACAAGCCTTAAAAAGCTCGAGGTGTTCCCCCCATAGACTTTTCTCTATTATATCTAAAGTATCTCTCTCTTTCATAAACTGACCATTTGAATTTACATATTTTTCTAAACGCCTAATGAATTCTATTGGGTGTTCATTACGTTCCATTTTTGTGAAATCTTCTCCCCTACCCCTTGATAACCATCTATTCCCGTTCTCCCTTTCTTCTGAATCCTTTCCACTATCTAACATTTTTGTTTCATTTTTTGTCTCTATATCTTTTTTCAAAACTACTATTTCTGCCTCTTTACCATCCAATTCTCTACTTTTTTCCATATTGCTAATTTTATCATTTAATTGCTCTCTGAATTCTGTATTTGTCTTTTTTACCTCTTCCTTAAATTCTGTATTTGCTTTTTCTAACTCGCCTACTTTAAACATTAATTGTGTCATCATATTTTTCAATTCATCAAACCCATTTACCATTCTTTTAGGCGTTGATGTTTCAAATCCCGAACCATAGTCCGAACTTTCTGCCATTTCTACATTATTTTTTCCTTCCGCCATCATTCCATTCACACAACAAAATACTCAATATAACCTCTCTCTTACTCAACAAATTCAGTTCAAAAATCTCTATTATTATTTATCCCGGTTCGTTGAGCCCCCAATCTGTAATGGTCCAGTCTTAAACTCAAAAAGGTATGATGGCCGACAGCACCTTACAAATAAAATTATATATAAAAAAAATTACCATAAAAAAAAAATGTATGTGGGATTTTTTTTTTAAATAACAATGAGAAATCTGTTTAAACTGAATTTATTTTCTTCCAAATCTTAAATTTTAATACAAAAAAAAAACTTCAATACTAAATCCTAATTACCCTACTAAAAACCCAATACCAAAATAATAATAATGAACATAAAATTTTTTGTAAACTCTTAAAACTAAACTTATCTTTATACTGAAACCACTTTTCTTCCTTCCACTTTAATTTTATACTTGACTAATAACTCATATTAGTTATATTTTAAACACCTTTCTTCCTTTTAAACCACTTTATTTTATACTTGACTAAAAACTCATTTTATTTATATTTTAAACACCTTTCTTCCTTTTAAACCACTTTATTTTATACTTGACTAAAAACTCATATTATTTATATTCTTTTAATACCTTTCTTTTTTTTAAAACACTACTATATCTTTATACTAACTTGTTTATTTTTAAACTTCTAATTGTTAAATTTTTTATCTTTCTATATCTTTTTTTTCCAACACTGCCTAGTTCGGCAACCAAACTCCTTCTGCCTCTGCCCTCATTCCCACAGTCTCACTTGAATCTTCCCCTGTCCCCTCACTCACCTTTAGAACAATCTTTCAACAATTAAAATATCCTATCAAACAGCAGTTCCGAAACAAATTTCAATCAGTGGTTCTTAACTTAATATTATTTTTTAATACATACTGTAACTCACATCGTGACCTGTTACAACCGGTATAACTCTAAACATTTATGTTCTATGGGCCATACCAAACTTTAACGAGATTTAATAAAGTCTACCTTAACTGTATCCCGATCACTGTATCTCATATACAAGGTTTTATGTATTTTATGCCAGCATAAAAATTCTATTTACTTAACGTCAGCCAAGCTTTATATTGTTATATCCTAACATGTAGCTAAAATGTTTATTATTTTACGAAAGTTCGATACAAAATATATAAGTGGACCATTACCAGTTTGAAAATCAAAATCAGGCAAAGAGAAAAATTGTAATAATAAGTAAGGAAAATTGATTTTAAATTTTTTTGACTAATTAACATTTTTCATACAAAAATACAGTACCTAAAAAAATCATACTGAAAATTGGATTTTAATATTATAATTGACATAAGCGAAAAAATTAGAATTAATTACAAGTATCAAAGTTAAAATCCAATTTATAACATGATGTGTTGCCTTTTTTACTGTGAAAGAGAATAAATAAAATGCACAAGAGCCAATGACTTCATATCTCTAAAGTACGGCCTGAAATTAAAAAAATGTTGTTAGCCAAACAATTTTTGTTGTAAACGTTTTTTCGATTCGTTACTTTTTTATTCATTCTGTATGATATTTAGTATTTAAATTATTCACCCTTTACTTAAAAATTATTTGCTACACCCATGCATATCATAACCGCATACATATATTTTTTTTTTGCATTGAAGAAAAATAACTATTCAATGCGAAGCATATTCCAATTTATTTTTTTATCAATACTATACTCGTATATAGTTTTGTACGTAGTGATCTATTAAATTTCAATATACCCAATTCTGTTTTTGCACTGTAGATACGTGTAAAATCATGTAAAAAAATTGATTTATTTATTTCATTTAAAGGGAAAATTTAACAATAAAAAGAAGTAAATCTCGCCCAGGGCTCTGAACAGCACTGTACGCAAATAATAAATTTTAAAAAAAATGAATCCTGTAAAATCAAATCAATACGTGTTAAAAAAAACATCTGCCAAGTAAATGCACAGTGCTTCCTCGTGCTAAATTCACTAAAACCGATAGTGTTCAGATAAATTGCCTGGCATTGGTTAACCATTTAATTTTTATACAAATTTTACTAAAAAATCTTAGTTCGAATTTTTTCTTAAAACGCACCTGAATATTTTTTCATACATTTTTAATTTTTTGACAATTTCAATCTAAATCTAAATTTATGCAAATGTCAAAATGACATTTAAAACGTCAAAGTGACATTTAAAACGCCAAAGTGACATTTAAAACGTCAAAATGACACTTAATATATCCAATCAAATATCAATTTAGAAAAACAAAACACGAATTTTTAAAATTAATTTAGATAAATCTTTGTAAGGGAATATTTTACAACAAACGTAGTAGACCCATATTATAGGAAATTTAATTCTCTACAAAAAATATTCTATAAAATTTTCTCGTAACATGTGTCGTTCTTGAGATATCTTGAAAAAATAAATATTTTGGGGTGTCACCCCTCCCCCTTACACACGATTTTGATGATTTTGAAATGGGACCGTCCTCAAACCAAACCCAACCATCCGACCAAGTTTCAATAATATCGGTTCAGTGGTTCATGAGTTATGCGTGTGACAAGGATTCAGGGGACAGACGGACGGACGGACGGACACACGGACAGACAGACAGACACGGAACGAAAAGTGTTTGTCTTGACGTGAAACGGATAAATAAATTTAAAATTTTGAAATTGGAGAACTTTTTTTTTGTCTCAATCTGAAACGATCACATAGCTTCTCGTATCTTCGATATTGCGAGGAAGCAAAACTTTTTTATATTATATTAATTCAAACGAAATAATAAAATTTTATTCACAATAAAACACAGTAAAATTCAATAAAAAACATAAACAAGAATAAAATACACCATCCTTAGTTTACTGATCCATGTACATAAGTGAAAACCAAATAACATTGGTCTATATTTTGCATGATAATACGTCTAGACTGTATACATTTACTTTACGGGTATTTTCAGTCAGGTATTCTATTGTCTCAAAATGACATATGACTCCATTTATACTGCAAAAAGGTTTCCATTTCATCGAAAGTTTTTATGGAATTCTATTGGTGTCGAACACTTTTTGTCATTGAGAATTTCGCACGAGCACATTATTCTCAAAAACTTGTCACAATTGTGCCTTCTTTGTTGAAATACTCAGCTTTTAAAATTATACTTTTTGAATTTAAAGTAGGCATTATCGTAAAGTTTATAGCAGTTATGTGCTTACACATATCTTCAAAGATTGTATCTATTTTGGTGTAAAAAACATTTCAACTATACAACGTGTAAACTACGTATTTATAAATAGATATTTATACATAGATAATCATATTTAAACATAAAAAAAAACTTTTATACTTGTTTACTATGTATTTTGAAATTATTATGTTTAACAGCCGTTAACAAGGACGATATTTATGTATCAACTAGCATATTAAACCCGGTGTTACTCGGGGATATAAATTTAATCTGTAATATACCTATATTAAACATTCTTTTCACTTTTTGCTAACTATTTACGCAGCACATGCAAAGATACCTCTCCGATGATTGTTTTTTTTCCAGCTTCATTAAGTTTACACAAAATATCCACAAATTATGCACCTAAAAAAACCGGAATAAAATCCGTTCAGTAGTTACTGAGAAAATCGTGCACAGAAAAACAGACAGACGTGGTGGGGGACTTTATTTTATACTATGTATATAGAAAATAAATAAAATCAGCTTAATTGCGTAATCGTCACAAATTTATTTAAGAAAAAGTAATCGCAAGCTTTCGAAATCACAGATTCATCCTCAAACTAATATTGATGTTTCAAATTAAAAATTCAGAAATATACCTTTTAGAAAAGAAAAGAAAATTGAGACAGATGTCATAGTCTCAATATGTTGATGTAACTACCAGAATATTGGAAAAAAAATCATCAAACATTCCCGCTACAACAGCAAACCCAAAACTATTTATTTTTGCCGCTTGGTGGCGCTGGGAGTATTGCTATGCTGTTGAACGATGCAAGGGGAAATACAAAAACAGCGAGAGGGGAAACTATGTGTATATGTTAACATTATTTTACCAATTTAACGATAACATACACACATGATTTTTTTGGCACAGTACCTTTCAAATGATATATGTTTCATTCATCTCCTTTTATAATAAATAATAAATGTTCACTTATTAATATATAAATTTCAAGTAGATAAACTGCTATCTTTAAGAAAACATATTTTTATTCACCAAAACTCGAGCATTTTGTATATAGGTATATTTGCTTAAATCATTTCCAAATGACCCATTCTACCTTAGTTCAAAATATTTGTATCGCCGAACAATACACCCTGTACATATATGTAGTAATAGCTTATATATACCTATATTTGATTTTTAAGTGATTATTATTATGATTATTAGTTACCAATTTTTGGGAGTAACCTCAAGATATATTCACTAAAAATTATAATGAAGCGCTAAATTAATAAATGAATCACAGAAATCCTAGAAAAAAAGATAATAAAGAAAACCGTTACAAGCTTCAATAATATAAACAACCGTTTTTGTACAACGCAGGACTAATCGAGCTATCGTGGCGCCAATGGTGGATCGTGGGCATTGTTCTACTTCTTGCGGCGGCCGCGGGCGTTGGGGTCCCGTTAGCTCTGCGGGTCTCCGCCGGCGCATCCTGGGAGGAGCGGCTCGAGCTCGCTTCCAGATTCCTACAGGAGGCGCCTCTCATTGACGGCCACAACGACCTGCCATGGAACATCCGTAAGTTCGTGCATAACCGGTTGCGGGATTTCCGGTTTGGCGAGGATCTTCGGAATATCACACCGTGGTCTACCAGCGCGTGGTCGCATACGGACCTGCCGAGGTTAAAGCGGGGACATGTCGCAGCCCAGGTAAGTCCTGTTTTAGAATATTACTTTACCGATCGTTTACGATAGATATTTTGCATAAATGAATTCTTCATGAGTAACTTCCGACCTAAGCGCAATTTAACAAATTATGAATAGTTAAATGTACTGGTGAAGTGAGTACAAAAAAAGTTGAAACAACAAGATGATTTTGTCTGCCGTAACTACCTACTCGTCTCGTGACGGATATTGATGTCACCCGTCTGTCTTTGGTGGAATGTTATAGTCCTCATTACTTCGACCCTTTTGTAAATTTATTACCATACTTCTGAAACTTCGTGAGTGGCTTCTTTTTGACGAGTCTAACAACTTTTTTATTTGCGAAAATTCTTAAAAACGGGGAAAATTTTCAGGGCGGCAGACTGGAAAAACGGCCCAAGATATTTGTCGGACAAAATGACCAATGGATTGTAACTAAGATAATATGGTGAGAAAATCGAAAAAAAAATTGTTGGACAAAAATCACCTAATCTGCCACCTCCAACATGTCAAAATAACGAGATTATTATAGTTTATTTCCAGCTACTTACCTGAAATTTGTAGGGTTATTAAATAATTATTTTTACAATCCATTGGTTATTTTGTCCGATAAATATCTTGGGCCATTTTTCCAGTCCGCCGTCCGGAAAATTCCGCGGCTGCACGTTCGAAAATGCCCCGTTTTTAAGAATTTTCGCAAATAAAAAATTTGTTAGACTCGTCAAAAATAAGCCACTTACGAAGTATGGTAATAAATTTACAAAAGAGTCGAGGTACTGAGGACTATTAGAACGTGCTTAGACTGAGACGAGCAATAAGTCACGACGGATAAAATCCTCTATTTTATATCAAAATAAATACAGTTGATGAACACTCCTCATATTTAACAAAAGTGTAAGGTCTTAATTAACCATTCCTGATCCGTTAAGTTAATCGGGCGTTTTAATCCTTAATTAAAAATGTTTTGTGCAACAAAAAAACAAATATTTAACGGAGAATTTTCCATAATCCTCATTTACTCTTTCTTCATTACCGTACTTTCCAGCATTTATATACTATCTAACCTAGGACTAAAATGTCACATTATTTGAAAGAATACTTACAAGGGAACCTTTTCAAATGGCATATTCGGATCGAGTTTAAATTTTGTATATAGTTAGAAATGATCAGGATAAGTAAGAAAAAATTATCTTAGCTGCGGTAAAATGGTTTAAGGAGGTGAAACCCTTATGGAAATGTGCAAAATAATCATACATTTCAAATAACTGAAATTATAAAGATTTTAAAAAATCTATAGTACAAAATTTTCATGATTTTCTATGCTCAAATGGTAATAGTCGAAATTCGAAAAAATTAAACCTTCTTAAACTGTTTTACCGCAACTAAGATAATTTTTTCTTACTAACCCTGACCCCCTCTAACTATATACAAAATTTAAACTCGATCCGAATGTGCCACTTGAAAAGGTTCCCTTTTTAGTTTTATCATTTTCTAATATAATCAAATGAATTAATAGAACATAATATCTTATCTATGTATATTTGTAATTGTTATCATGATTTCTTGCACCAACAACATGCGCGGGGTGCCAATCAAAAATCCTTCAACTAAAATCCCGACTGTCAAAAGTCTGACAGGTCAAAACCCTGAAAAATGATTTGTCCAAATTTTGACTTACCGGAGTTCCTAAACTATTTGTAAAATATGTATATATAGATAGGTAATAATCTAACAATTTGTTTATTAAGTAAATAAGTTTTTATACCATAATAACTAATAACATACAAATACAAATTACCCACTTAAGGAAAACGGTACGAGTCAAAATTTGAATCAATATTTTTTACTAAAATACTATATCTTAACTTTTGTTCATTTCTGACAAAAGCAAGAAAACACCATTCAATTATTAAATTAATTTATCATCACCACTTTCTCACATTTAAATAAATAAAACAATTTTAAGAGAAAACATCAGTGTGCCCACTTTTCTTCAAACAACAAAAACATTACTTTAAATATTTTGTAAAATCTTACTTGCGTTAAAGTTTTCAAGCTTAACTCTTAGCGAGGTTTCTCAGATGCCATTTATTATTTATATTAATACAAAATGTTTTAACACAAATTATACACAAACTGTGGTTGTATGAAGGATTATATTTGAAAGTTGGCTACGCATCTTTTCCCAACTGACACATTATATCCATCCTTCCAGTCATTTTCACTGCTCTTCTCTCTTTGTCTAGTGCTCTCTGATTTGCATTATATCTCCACAACAAGAAACTTTTTCGCCTGGTCGTTCAAGAATATTATTTCAAACAGCCGAAAAAAATTTCAAATGTTTTTTTTTTATTATATAAAAAAAATTTAATATTAATCGCTTGAACTAAAAATATACATCTTAACCACAATAAATCTGAAACTGCTGTTAGGTTCCTTATGAGGACTTTTTGTGAAGTCGAAACACGTGTCGAGTGATATTGTTTTATTGTGGTTAAGATATATTTTTAGTGTAAGTAACTAAGAAACTACAGTTTCTCCATTTTTCCAGTAGTAACTAATATTAATAATTAGAAATAATACGCTTATACTACTTTAATACAACTATATAAAGAATTAGATGTTCAAATCTGGAGAAAAATATTCGAAGCTCAAAATTTATTAGTAAAAAAAATTTTGAATTACATTATATTATTTATTAATTTTCCGTAATATGGAATTATTAAAAATATTCGGCTTATGCAAATTCAAAGCATATACTTCCAGCTTTAAAATACTTTTTTAGATTCGATTTCTAATTTTAATAATAGTTAGATATTTAATAATACGTATATGTTTATATATTTAACTGAAGTACGCTCATAAAGGGGTCAAATGTGTATAGAAAATCAAGGACAAAATACAATGCTCTGTATTATTACGATTACATACTTGCAGAAAAACATTTTTTAAAGTCTGAAACCTCTACTTTTCAATGTTTTTTTTACATATTGAATTTTCATCCATTTCCTCCGGAGTAATAAATTCTATTTGAAACATCAGAGGAAAAAAAATAACGTGAAATACATTTGTAACTGCGTCGGTGGAAGCACCCGATCAACACCCGCTTTTTTTCTATTTTTACATAAATACAGTTTGTTCCTGCAATAATGCGAAATAAAATTAAAATATTCCGCATAGATTTTTCTTAATTTATAAATAGTAATTTGGAAACAAGAGCAACATTCGTCAACAGTTTATCGTTGTTTTTTCTTTCAGTGGATGTGAACAATAAAGTAGGTAATCTCTAGAAAACGATAACTTTTATTACAATTTATGATAAAAAATTTAATGATCAATTTGGAATTAGAAATGGTTACGTTATGCCCCCCCCCCCACTCACAAATTCTAGAGTGATCTGAAATAATTTGAAGTAATGAGTCAAAAAAATATTCCTTGGTTGGATCGGTCTCCTATTTTGATTTACTATGTGGCCCTTTAACTAAAAAGTTTACCTATTCCTGCTATAAACGTCCCAAGGATCATTTTAGATTTTATTATACATTACCCACCTGTACATGCCGCAGTTAGGTAAAAACTATAACGTTATTCATTACCTTTTATGATAAAACATTGGTTTAATACATGACCAAAAATATATTCAGGATAAGAAGTCATGTAATTACAAAAGTATTATCCAATTACAATTAATAATTTGTTTTATGGCAAAATGTACAGTTTAAAACATAAATAAAGTAAATTAGATAGGTATGTAAAATAAATGCAATTGAATATAATATGTATGCGTATATACACATGGCCACTACACATAAGGGATAACTTATTCTACAGGAAACCGGAAGGTCCGCAGTTCGAACTCCAGTAAGTAAATACCTATGTCAAAGATAATTTAATGACACATTATCCTATTTCCAATATACACACATCTCAATCAGTTTGTCCAACATCTACTATATTGAAGATATTAATTATGTATATTAAAATGTCAATAGTATCATAAAATTCAAAATCATTAAAATAAAATTTAATTATCAATCTGACCTTCCAACTATCGTTTTATAATATTTAATCTATATTCAATATCATTAATGAGATGGCTTTTGTGTTTTAATGAAGGGAATTATATATTATATGGTACATTATGCTTTAATTTAATTAATGCATTATCAAAATTTATATTAAAATATTTAATTCATCGCAGATTCAAGGCTTTGCGGTTTTATTTAAAGGAGCTCAGAAATAATAGGGTACTTTTTAATTTTTGATCAAAAATTATTATTATTTTTATCTGTTTCTTACAAAATATAATTTTCTCTTCAAAAAAATTTGGATAAAAATTTTTTTTTAAATAAGATCAATTATAATTATAAATAATTACCAATTATAGTGATTCAGAAAACAATAATAATCGATTTTAAATGTTCTACATAAAATTCAAAAAAGGATATTATTTTCTAGGTAAAAATCAATGGGGGATATTTCTATTTCAATCAGAAGAGAACATTTTCAAATTACAGAAATGTAGACTTATCGGAAAATGACTAAAAGGAAAAAATAGAATATTTTAACACAATTTGTGAAAAAATCATCGATATTATGTTCCCCAATGATTTTTTAATAAATAGAAAATAAATTATAAACAAATTTCTACATTTGTTCTACAAATATTTTTTTTAATAAGCACATTTTCAAAAATGATTTCAAAATTTTACCCAAGTAAACATATATTATCTGTTGTCAGATTTCTTTCAGAACAGAACATTTTCTTCCAGGGCTCATATAAATCTAAAACATAAAATTAAACTCTTCTATGTTTTGTCATTTTTGAGTCAGTTGCTCATAATTTTATTCTCTACAATATGTTTTCATCAGTTATCATGAATCAGTAATATCAACTTTAGTACCTATTAAAGAATAATGTTTCCATGTTATTTAAATGGGAAACAAAACTTAAAATTGAACTACAGGGTAATCCTTGTGGGGGAATTTATTTTGGGTCATAAACGACCTTATTTCGTAACGAGAGCGAGGAAAAAAAATATCGATTTTTTTGACACACCCTAAAGAATATGTACATAAGCAAACTACATACTCATACTTATATAAACATCACCAACAATAATAAAGTACAAGAGTAGAAGAAGTTTTGTTTAAAAGAACTAAAGAAATATTCGAGAGTCGGCTCATTGGAGCGCGTTCATTTGAGACACTTGGCGGCATGAATTTTAAGCACAAACTTTTGTCTGCACATTGAATGGGCGCACTTGTTTTCACTGCACGCAAATTACCCTGGCGCGTATTATTTCTTTTAGAAAACTTCTTGCCACCAACAAAACACGCTATCACAAATCATGGACTAATACGACAGGTGTGTGTTTTTTACTCCTTTTTTCGTCATCCCTTATTCTTCACTGGTTTTTGTAAAGTTTACCTCCTTCAAAAACCACTTACGGTATAAGTTTTTTTTATTATTATTTTGTTTCGTATATGCATATGTGCGACGTTATGAAATCTACTGAAATTGACATACATACATACATAACAACAATAGGAGTTTTGGGAAAAAATTTATGTGACTCAGATGTATTTTATAGCGTACAAAATAAAATAAAAACATGATTTATAATTTGTTGTATTGAGCTAAAAATATACGACATAAGTTATTATAATAATAATTGAATAATATATTACAAAAAATATGTGTAGGTACATGATTATTTATGTTTTATGTAATTAATATGAAATCTTTACATTAATTCGTACACTTTTATCTATAAGTCTCAATATTTTAAACCTTAGTGGTAAATTGAAGTGATAAGATTTTCTGAAGAGATCAGTATATTTTTTTTAAACTGTTTCCTTTTGTTCAACGTTGTCTACACTTGAAAGATGAAAATATATTATAATCAGAGTTGGTCATAAATAAGGACCGGGCGATTCATTTGTCTATCAATTATATCAAAAAAATATCTTGAAAAAAATTACATGGGAATTTTAAGTGTACTTTTTAGGTAATATTTTGTTCTGTTTTTCTTCATAACTATGTAACATCATATAAATTACAATATACGTATAGATCATATTTGTACAATTGAGAAGACATAAGAATTGGGTAAATAATGTCAGAAAGATACATTTCACAATAAAAAGAAAAGATGTCGTTCCACTGATACCAAATATATTTATAATTTACTAACGGACTCGTCCCGACTTTGCACGGGAGTTATTATTTTACTCTCTATGGAGGGTTGTAATTGTTGTTTTAGCTGACCCGGCAAACGTTGTTCTACCCAAAAATAATTTGTTTAAAAATTAGACTATAAATACACGTTTTCGTAAATATCTCGACTTCAGCGCAACCCACCGGATCCATTTTTTGTAAAAATATTTTTTTTCACATAACTAACATATATTCTGAATATGAGCCAAATCGCACCAGAAATGCACATTCTGGACCCCAGCACCACCTATACCGGGTCAAAAAAATCTATAAACTTATCAGAGCATCAATGTTTTCTTAACCTTCACAATTAGTGAAGATTAATTATTATTTTCAGAAATACTGTTAAAAAAATCCAATACTAACGCTGCTACGTTTACGTATATTGAATATAATGAAATTGATATACATCGTTGAAAACTGACTTACGATATCGTCTATAGTTTATCCACTGGTTTTAAATTTATATTTTAGATACTTGGCAATTTGAGCATCCATAAATTTCAGTTAGCTGATACACGGTTTTACCATCAGTTTTCAAAAATCTGTGTCGGATTCTGTATCTTATATACGATGCATTTTGTTTTTCTTATATTTCATATACTTACTTTTGAATATTTTAAAATCATGTTCAAACTTGAAAAATCTTATAAATAAAATACACAGTGTGGTTTTTATGATTGATGATACTTCAAAGATTTAATGTAAAAAAAAAAGATTCATTATCAATAAAATATATTTTTCTTAAAAAAATCTTATCCCTATAAAATGATACTTGGCAAATAATGCAGCAAGAAACATCGCCATTTCAATCATGAAAAATCAAACTGTGTAAATAAATTAAATCAAAATGCGACGGTCGCATTGGCTCAAGTGTCAGGCTCATTCATTTACATTGATTGAATTTTCTAACAAGTAACACTACCTAAGTGCCACTGACCGATTTTTTTGAAATTTTGCACGCACGTAATACATCGAATAAAATTAAACACATGTTTTTTTATTTTGACTAACAAGGCGTTTTAAGATAAGAAATCACATTCGAAAGTTTAACACTATTTAGCACAATGCTAACCTAACGCTACTCATGTACAGCTTTTCGACATTTCTTTATCATAATTTCATTGCCTGCGTGTTTTTGTGATTGCTAATGACTATTTTGACATTAGTTTTACGAGATTCAGAATGACAAACACAAAATGGAGGTTAAAATCTCAGAAGTTTCAAAAACTTTATTTAACACCACGTGCGAAGTTTATCAGATATATAATTACGATTTTGGCAACAGTTATATTAATCTAGAGGTGGCGGATGAAAAATTCAATATAATGCATCCAAATCACGAAATTTTAAGAAATTGAACCTTATGAAGACAGGATTATTAGATCTTTTTAATGTTTCCAATTATACAATCTGACATTTATAGTGGTCGAGTATAGTACCACTATCTTGCCTTCACTGGCTGGACCGATAGACCTTCCGATTGCCTTCAGTTTCCGCCATTTGGATGCGTCATATTGAATTTTTCATCCGCCACCTCTAGATTGATATAACTGTTCCAAAAGCATGTATCTAATAAACTTCACAAGTGACATTAAATAAAGTCTCAGAAACTTCTGCGATTTTGTCCACCATTTTGTATTTGTCATTCTGAATCTCGTTAAACTAATGTCGAAATCATTATTAGCGATCTAAAAAACAGACAATGAAATTATGATAGAGAAATGTTGTAAAAGCTGTACATGAGTAGCGTTAGGTTAGCATTATGCTAAATGGTGTTAAACTTTCGAATACGTTTTCTAACTTTAAAACGCCTTGTTAGCCAAAATAAAAAAAAAACATGTGTTTAATATTTTACGATGTACTACGTGTGTGCTGCAAAGTTTCAAGAAAATTGGCAAGTGACACTTGGGTAGTGTTACTTGTGAATTGAAACGCTGTGTTATTTGCCAAGACTTAACCTTACCAACAAGTACATCGCCCACTTGTGGTGTTTGGATAAACAAATTTAAAAATAATCAACCGAAAAATACATTTTCATTGCTAAATATATTATAGTAATTATTATCATAAATATAAAAAACCGCAGTTAAAAACAGGAAGTTAACAATAAATTATTTTTAAATATTTCATTAAAAAACTCTACTCATAAAGTACGGAAATCGGAATAATATTTAAATATTCATACATTTAAAGCAAATGTACCGTTCTCCGTTTTTTTTCCTAGATTTTTAAATACTTTCAAAATGAAAACTTACGAAAATATTGCTTTTGCCATCTTTTTCATGGTTCGTTTCATATATAAAAGATGGCATGCTTTTAGTAAGTAGAGATTTTTCAGATGCTGGAATATTAATGAAACTTTTTAAACATATTTTATGTTCATTTCATTTTTACTATAGTTTGTTATCATATTATCTTTTTCGTCATTAAAAAACATTTAGTACTATTCATACTGCCATTTTTAGTGTTTTTCAGTTACTGTTTTTTAATAATAATAATAATAATTAATAATAATTAAAATTATAATGTTAATATTAATTTTTTTACAGTTATTTTCCACAAATGGTTCTAAAATGGCGTGCTAATGTAAATAATATTTATTTTATTTTATGAAATAAACTTTAATATAAATTTCGCGTTAAGATCTATAGAGCGAATTTACTTATTTTATATTAATGTATCTTTGTCTAAACAATTCTAAAACCACTTATTTTCACAATAACAATTTTTAATAAACCTACAAAAATTTATCCACTCCACACTACCACATCTATGGCGATACCACTTAGCATCCCAGAGTTATAATTAATAATAACAATAACGTTTCTTTACCCCATATTTCCATCTTGTACGAATTAATTGTAACCAAATATCCCCCGGATCGATTTCTCGCTAGTCTTCCTACACAAAAACTTTAATTCGATGCAACCGACAAAATTAAGCCTTGTTGAAATTAGGACTTAGAATGTGAGAACAGTGCGAAGATAATAACAGTTCAACAGTTAACGCAGTTAAATTTGAGCCGCTCAAAAGCCAAAGCAACCAATTTCATATAATTTTAATACCAATATTTAATTAGTTATATATAACTATTTTGTATTTTAAGGTACAAATTTACTAATAGAATACATTTTAGTTTCTGTTGCATGATTCAGTAAAAACTAAATAAAAAAAGAAAACCAGTTTGTAGCCAGATCTGTCGCGTTAAGAGTAGACATAGGGCCATCAACTTGTTTTATGTTTATATCTATACAAAAGCTCCAAATCAGTTTGTTGTTTCAATGGGTATAGTTTATTCTTTATAAATAAGACAACCCCACAAAAAAGAAAAAAAGGTCTTAATCTCTTAACCAAACTTTGTTTTTTTGGGCGCTGAAAACGAATATAATAATAAAATTAAGTTTTTCTGTCGTCAAAAAAATAGAAAAACAATTAATTTCAATTTTGAAAAATTGATAAATTTTTCGCCCAAATGACTTTTAATTTGAATATTTTCTCTTCAATTTGATTTTTCTTCCTCGCCATAACGAAGATACGAGAAACTTTGTGATCGTTTTAATCTTTCCGATTCAAGTCAACACAAATATTTTTTATTCCGTGTCTGTCTGTCTGTCCTCTGAATCCTTGTCCCACGCATAACTCATGAACCACTGAACCGATATTAATGAAATTTAGTAGGTTGGTTGGATCTGGCTTGAAGACGGTCCTATTTCAAATTATTAAATTCATGTGTAAGGGGAAGGGAGACACCCCAAAATATTTATTTTTGGAAGATATCTCAAGAAAAACACATGTTACGTGAAAATTCTATAGAATCCTTTTTCTAGAGCATTCAATTTTCTATAATATAGGTCACCACAACGTTTGTTGTAAAATATTCCCTTACAATGATTTATCTCATTTTTTTTGCAACCACTATTGAAAAATTTAGATTTGTATTTTTGAAATTGAATTGTGAAAAAATTAAAAATATACGAATAAAAAACCAGGCGCGTATTAAAAAAAATGTCCAATTAATATTTTTTAATTAAATGGTTTATCAATGATAGAGAGTTCATCTGAATACTTTATCGGTTTTTATTTAAATAATTAATCGGTTTTTAGTTCAATAATTAACTAGCTTTGATGAATTTAGAACGAGAAAGCACTGTGCATTTACTTGGCAGATGTTTTTGTATTACTTTATGACCATTTTTATGAAGAATTTACACAAAAAGGTAGATTGAAGAAAAAAGCTTGATGTGCTGCAGAATTTATTAGATTTGCTCCAAAAAAAATCGTGGCTCGTAGAGGTTGTAAAAATTAATATAATTTTGTTTTTTAATTTTTTACGATAACAAAAAAAAATTCTGATCAGTAAAATTTGTTTATTGTCAAATACGTTTTAATACGTAATAAAAACATAGTTCGCATAAAAAGTCTAATAATCCTGTATAATCTTTGGATGTAAAAAAAAAAAATATACGCAACTTCCTTTTTATTTGCTAATAATTAGAAACAACAGTTTTTTATTGTTCCTTGCACCTCTGTACTCAACTTCGAATAATAGTGTTGTTTCGTTTATAATTTATTTTAACTTCTGAACAGTTCAATTAATCCTTGTTGAAATTAGTAATTGGAATGTGAGGGTAGCGTGAAGATAACACCCTGTAACAAACACAGTTAAGTTTAACAGTAGCTTTAAATTACGAAAACATCCATGGAATAATATAACGTACCTAAAAAGTAATAATCTGCATGCACATAAACAGTTTACGTCTGGAAAGAAAAAAGTATTAATTAAGAATGCCTTTGAACACAGAGGCTGGCAAATATGTTTTCCCGACGGTTTCACATATTCGTGAACCAGTTGCCATATAATTAAAGCATTAGGGAGGTTTACCTTTCATCAAATATTAAAATGACTAAATAAAAATGTACTATACTTATGTAGCTTTTACGCAAATTTTAATATTTATGTCAATAATTAAATTATCCTTAAGGACTGTCTTTCTGTAGGACATCTTTTTCCACACATGAATAAATCTTAATATATACATAATATTTATTTTTATCATTAGGGGTATATAAAAGATTTGCAAGGTTTTAACTGTTAATATGGTTATTATATACAGGATGTCCCGTAAACACCAGCCGTATCTAATAAATGTTTAGCACTAGATATACCAAAAATTGTGTAAAGTACTAAGATCTTAATTCGTAAACTAACAATTTAATTAGCTGAAACAGAAAACAGATATTTAACGACAAATTATCCTTAATCATCTGTTTAGTTGTTTTTTTTTTAATCAGCGTTTGTGAAATTCAATACAAGTATCTATAGTTATCAACCACAAGCAAAATAAAAATTATTACAAAATATTTTTGAAAACAAGCTTTCTTTAAAAATGCACTGAAAAGTAAAAAATCAATTTTCAGCTATCACAAAAATTTTCAAAGCGTGGGGCGCTATAAAGGCAAAATTTTCTACTCTTTTATCTTTTATCAATGCATACATCATTTCTTATTTTACACAAGATATATTTTTTCTATACGTTTGCCTTTACGCTCCACGCTTTTATTGTTTTTAGCATTAACTAACATACTAACAGGTAAAACTCGTCATTCATTTGATACCCATATCAAGGGGGTTGTGAAGAGTGAAGATAATGTAATTCGCCATCTTGGGGCGTCCGTCATATTGGATTTAGAACAATATTAGATATACAATATTGCATTGTCACCGGACAAACACGTGTCCAAAATTTCAAAGCTCTAGCTTGAAGAACTACGAAATTTTGATTGCAATATTTGACCTTAACATGCTAACTAACATACTAACATGTGAAATTAAATAAAAGCTTGTAAAATAATAACCGAATGACAAACGTAAATATAATATTTGCCCTTAAGTAGGTAATCGTTTAAATAAATAATGTAACATTTACAAATAATGAGTAATACAAAATGCATATACATATTTATTTACATATTTATATTTACTTAAGAAAGTATTCTACCGAAGATATAAATTTCCCATTTAACGTTATCAAATATTAACGTCGATTTCAGTTTAATAAATGATGTCTACAACGGAAATGAATTCGAATAGAGAATTCTTTCTCTAAATAAAAATGTGCAAGAGTAAATATGTACGGATACTTATTGATAAAAAAAATGTTTAAATTTTAAATGTGCTACGTATTTTTTTGTAGTTATACGACTATAAAAATATATATGTATATTTCAAAAGTGCATTACCATCTACAACTATAACATTTTCATTGTAAAGATAAAAGATATGGTTTAAATTAGCAAATTTGCATACAACTGTCGTAAAATGGAATCCTTTCCAATATATCTTGAAAACAGATGAAAGCGTACACAAAGTATAATTATATGCTCCTATTTCTTACAAAAGGTAGTAGATAAGAATAGTAATGTAGATACTGTAGTGTAAGTCCATCCCTGCCTTTGTTTTTCAAAGCAGGTAGTAATAAATGAATACATAAATAAATTAATGTAAGTCCTCCCCTGTTAAAATAACACAACTCAGTTTATGTGAGTGTACTTAATGTTTTTATATTCTTGAAATTTATAGTCGTAGTGTCAGACAGTCATATTTTCTGTTAAAACCTTTGGCTGCATCTTTTTGCATTTTCTAAGTGAACAATATTGTTTTTAATATCAGCAAAATTCTTTTTCCACTGTTAAAAACAACAAATGTAAAACTTTTTAATATATGTCTCAACTTACAATAAGTTTTAGAACAAACATGGGTTGGAAATGTACTCTAATGTTGAAAAACTTTAAAAGTTACTATATACATATGATGTACGTGCATAGTTTGTATATACGAATGTGGTCCATATCTAGCATAGAGATGCAAAAACCCTTTGATATAATATGCATTGTGTAGTACTAATGTTTTCATACATAGGTAGCTACTAATATTATTATATGTATAAGTTGTATATATGGTGTACATACTATAGGTTTCATCATAATTAGACCTGAGAAAATAATGACTTTTTAATTGTTTCCAAAATAAAACTAAACGTCATAAATGTTATTGTTTCATTTGCGTGGGTAAATGATGATTTTAAAATTCATACTGCCATAAAAATACACGTAACTTGTCAAATTAAATAACTGATATGAAATAATCTAAAAATAATTTTTAATCACTGAAACATTAAAATGGATTGTCGTTAACATTTGTTAATTTCATTTACATGAATAATCAAATGTGATGTTAAAAATTAAAAGTCAAAACAAATGACCAGTGGCGTATATAATTCACACAAAAGTTACTCTACATAAAAAAAATACTCATTAAAATATTTTATATCTATTTGCAATATTCTGAAGTTTTAATCAACACTGCTCCAAACTACAGTAGAACAGTGTTATTGTCCAGTGGTCGGAGTAACCAATAGTCAATACTGTCTTTTATAATTTTTCCCACTCCAAGGTTTTCCCCTCTCGCGCATATAGTCCATACGAATACATTTGTGTATTTACATGCACAGAATACATATAATAAAAATGAAACACGTTTGATTCGAGACTTTTTGGTACTTAAAAATATTTTTTTAAATTAATACTTGGAACAACTCCCTACCTCGCATAGGAGCCGAGATATTTATGATTTTGTACATACAATGAATAAAAAGCAAAAAATAAATAAAAATATGTCTTAAAATATTATTTATACTGCCAACATAAAAAATATATACAACGCGAGCGAAGACGCGGGCAATCCGTTAGTTCTGAATATTTTTTCTTTAAGCAATATTGCGTTTCGAGTTTCGACTGCATTTAAACAACAAAATAAAATACAGCATTATCAAATTACATGAATACCAAAACATAGCACGTGACATTTAAATACGAATAACCATAATTTATCATAAAACATGCCTGTGTTCCCACTTAATCATGTAAATCAATATGACACAATTTGTCATCGTTAATTCATTCGTAGCGGCCTTTCTGGCGGCGGTACTACGTAAATATTACAGAACACACTCACTTACCCTTCGACTCAAAAACAACGTACGAACATCAAGAGCTCCTTGCAAAACATTCTCACATAATCACATTTGTGTGTAATTATGTGCGCTGTTATGTTAAGGGAAATGATATGTTTGTATTAATTTGATTGTATTATAATTTGTTTTGTCCTAGAATAATATACATATTTGATGTTTTGGAGTTTTCAGGTTGTTTTATTGAAAAATAATATTATTATTAAAAGAAAAGGATATGAAATAATTTTAACAACTTTAAAAATACATCGTAGCAAAAAATTATTAATTAATTTTGTACTTCCATGTTCTGATACCATCGAAAAATCGTGTCCGAGATAAGAGCAGATTCTGATTGTACTAACTTGTCCCTTAGGTCCAATTGAACTACAAATGTACTAACAATAAGTCTTATCAAAATTAGTAAGATAACACACGCAATGTTCACTTTTTAGACGATAAAAGTTACAAAATTTTGAATATTTCCAAAACCCCTAATCCCATTAGTACCAAAATCAATAGGTCTGGAGTACTCATTGAGACAAACATTTTCCCCAAAAATAATTCAGATCGGTGCATTTTTACAGTAGTTATCGTGAACGAAAGAAAATTCTACCTCCAGACACACAGACACACGCACAGTCGCCATGCGCAAATTAACTTTTCTTTAAATTTTGAAGGTAATACAATCAGAATTTTTTGTTCTTATCTCGGACACGATTTTTCGACGGTATTACAATATTTCCATTTCTTTCAGAACATGGAAGTAAAAATGATACAATTTACAGAAAATTGTATAAAATAAGAATTTACTGCAACTTTTTGTAATTGAAATTTAATCCATAATACTCCGATCTTCCAAGTATTCTATTATATTTTTGTATTTTCTTAACTGGGAAAAGTATAAAAGTTTAATTTTCAATTAGACTCAAAGATGAACGAGCTGAAAATGCCAAATAGAAGAATTAGATATATGACGTATATAAAAACTAATCTTCTATATTCTTAATTCAATTTTATTTTCTTAAATAAACACTGGATAAAGACAATGTAAGCCATTAATGACAAAATGAGTAGGTAAACAAAAGAGAACAGGATTTTAATTCTTCTTATTGTCAGAAAGAAAACATTACTAAAATAAAAAGTCTAATTGTAAGATTAAAACAATTTAAAAACTGTTCTAAAATATCATATTAATAAATACTTTATCCAAATATTTGAAATGTAAACAATAAAATACTTCTTTAAACTAAGTTTTAGTGTCTTCTGTCATATAAAAGCGAACAATCTGCTACAAATCATTAGTTTATTTTTGCTACACAAGCAGTAAAAAATATCTATTTGTTACAGGCAGGAAATCAATTTTTAAAATAACTCAAAGCTGTGATGTCGTTCAGAAACCAAGCGATAAATTAAGCTGTCTTAGAAAATACAAAATTAAGTAAATTATTTTCTGAATATTTCGAATAAATTAATTACAAATGTATTTTAATAATCAAGAATATTTTTTAGACTCAAATCAAACCTTAATCTTTCTACGAGATATTTCAAAAGAAATATACACGTGTGTTATTTTGTCTATGAATTTAAGGCAGTATTGCAGTGTAATGACTTAAAATTTTTAATTTTTTTCTAAGCTTAAAATTTTAGGCGTCACAACGCAATACTACCTTATGTATTAACTAATTTTTGACAATTAAACATTTTAAAAGGAATTATAAACGAAATATTTTTTTTAATTTTTAGAGCTCACTTTCGAAAGTGTTTCTGAACGAACGAAAAAACCTAGATGGTGAAAGTGGTGAAAAATGAGTGATATGATCGTAATTCGATCATAAAACCAAAACAGAAGCAAAATTACCGAAAACAGCCAAACCGACATTGTAGTTTCGAAAAAAAAAGTCGGAACTAACGTCGACGTTTGCATGTAGTAAAACAGTTTTCAAACTTTAAACTCATTTTTATCGAAACCACGTTTTTAAAAACTGCGGAAAACATATCTTCGCCATTTTTTCTCCTATTGACTTGAAATTTTAACTGTAACTTCTTATATAGATTTTTCATAGAAATACATAAGATTTTACGATTGGTTAACAATTACGGTTTTTTTTTTGTTGGTACAAAAATACAAAATTTAAAAAAATCAATACTTTTTAATAACCGTTAGTATTTCGATGGGAAAACTCATGTAAATAACGAGAAATTTTTTTTTGTTCATTGTTCCATGGAAGTTCTGCTTTCCGCAGTAGAGCACATAACAAAAAATATGCATTCAGTATAGCAACGGTAAAGTCAGCATGAAAAAAAATTTGTATGTTTTGAGACATGTAAAATAAACCCTCCAAATTTCATTTGATTGGTTTTTTTATTATTCTAAAAAAATCCTAAAAAATTATCATTTTCCGAAGTGACGATTATAATATGTAATTTAATTTGTACAATACACAAAATATGATTGAAGCAATTGATAATTTTATTTATATTTTACTATAGAAAATAAGAAAATGATTATCAACCTACGCCAGTCTTCTATTACCAAGACTTTGTTCTAAACTAAACCTTCATTCTTCCATTACGAAATTCGTACTTAAACTTTTCCACTTCCTTGTCGGCTCATTTCATTTTCCACTAAAAATACACATACACGATAGCATAGACTTTTCTCACGCTGGCATAATCACGTTCCACGTACAAATTTAATACATCGGGGACCCCCGTGCATTCTACACCGTGAAAGGCTCAGAGGCACACTGCATACTACACCACCCACTCATACTTCACAGCATCACACCCCCGTAACACCTCACCCGCTCATTCCGCGTTGTACACACCCGTACAAACCAAACCCCAATCAGTGGCGGGGTGCATTGAAATAAGATAATGCGATGTAACTATTTGTGTATTCGAAGCGTATGTAATCCCTGTTAAAGTCCAGGCCGATTATATAAGCATATACAGTAGAATTTTACTGCAAAACATTAATGTTAGTTCAAATACATTTTCTCTCAACACTTCTCTCGCTGTCATAATTACTGATATCTTTGACCTAACTTGGCATAATCATAGCAAACAATGGCTTGAGTTATAAAAATATTTTTTTATTTCCATGTTTCAAAGGAAAATGAACATGGAAATCATGTATGGTTCTCCATACCGATATTAGTTTTCTAATGTCAAAAAACATATATAGAATAACTAATTTGAATTTAGTTGCATTTGTTTTCAAGGCAACATGAATTAGTGTATTTAAAATTCAAATTTTGAGGGTGGTTTTTATCCTCTGCAATAGCTGTTTAGACACGTACAAAAATAAATATCCATTAGGTTTAATTGAACTGCTAATGTACCAAGTCTTTACAAAATTAGTGAGATAATACATCAGTCTATGGGAACGGGGTCTAAAATTTTTTTGAAAATGTGCATTATAATTTTCATTGAAAGTACTAATTAAACGCTAAATTCTCGATTTTTTGCAGATTTTTTATATCAATAGTTTAGAAAATAGAGGGGGGACGCTCTGATAACGACTTTGAACGCAAATATATCGCGACTGAAATCAAAAGATCATTTTCAAAAATCTTATAATTTGTTTTTTAGGTTATCAGTCTTTGTCCGTATACCAAATTTCATGTTAATCGGTATAAAATTTAAACTATAACTATAAGGGTTTCTAGTTTTCTATGAACCCTGAAAACAACACTATTGACGTCGCTGAGAATTTCTAATAAATTAATGTAACAACCTTCTACAAAAATCAAATTTTTCAAACTGGCCTTACAGAGTCCACCACTGGCTCCAATTTCGTTCCATTACGGCAGTGTGAATGGCTGTAAGGGGGGTAAGAGTGAGGGAGTATGTCGAGGGGTGAAGGAGAGGACCTGAACAGCGCGTACTGACAAAACATCACTGCACGTTATAAATTAATGCGGTCCGTTGAAAGACTTTGTAGTTTGTGTCGTATGCCTGCTTCACCCCGCAATGCTTGTTCTCGCAAATAGATGGCACTGAAAATTTGACGTTCTTTTGAGGTTCACGATGAGCTGCGCTGAATAAATTACACCGCTGCTGGACATGAAAAATTGTGGCGATGGTGATTATTCGCTATAGTACGATTCACAGAAGATGCATACTGACTCGTATTATCCAGGAATTTGATATTTTGAAGATATTAGGTTCCTTCCTTGTATATTGAAAGCTTGATGGAGAAGTCTTGTTAGATTTGATGTTTACATGGATATCGTACAGGGATTGCAAAGTTCATACTTTACCCAATATTAACTATAATTATTATTATAATGATTCCTATCTATTGATTAATGCCCGATTTCAATAATTAATTTAAAAATATTCTTAAACTAGTATTGCTTTAACTAATCAGAACTGGATATAACTTATTAAAAATATTTTTTTAAATTAAAATCACATAGAATTGACATTGTAACTTATATTTTTGAACTTCATAAAAATACCATAACAATGGCGTATTTACACGTATGTAGGATATTTTAAATTAGGTTCATAGGTATTTTAGAATTATCTGGAAAATTCTAAGAACTTTTAGAGCATAAATTATGGATTTCCATAGGTTGCACCATGCACCCATTACAACTTTTAATCAGCATACTTTCAACTATCATTTTCCCAAGTTGCAAAAAAAATTAAACAAAAAGGCAAAATTAATTGCTTTTGTGCGGGCCCTTTCTTTTATTTATTAACAAGATTGTTTTAATGTCCTCGACAACTCCTGAAAATTTGTCGGTATGTTTCGGGACATATATTAGGGTGTTTTTTCATTTTATTTTTTTCGGCCCCATTGTCCTATGTTTTAGCTTTGGGTCAAAAATTAACTGTTCCAAAATTTCAGACTCGTAATTCAAACCTGTGAACGGCGCAAACCAAGTATTTTTTCCATTTGATTAACATGGAAAAAAATTATTTTTTACTTATGCGTAAATAACTCGTGGACAATTTTATTTATTTTAATTTCTCACAGGAGCATATTATAGAGTATTGAATTTTCTACAAAAAAGATCCCAAGTTCTCAATTCATAACTTAAATTAAGATATGTTCGTTTAAACATTATCATAAAAAGTAAAATCCAATTTTTATGATAATTTTTAAACAAAAATATCTTTAAAATTACTGGATTTGTGAATTGAGCACTTAATTCTCTACAAAATATTTCTCTGAGAAAGTAAAAAAAATCAACAAGCTATTCACGCGTAAGTAATAATTTTTCCAATCAAATCGTAAAAAGACTCGGTTTGCGGCGTTCACAGGTTTGATCTATGATGGGACAGTTAACTTTTGATCCAAAGCTAACACATATGCCAATAAAAAACACCCTAATACATATACTTTAAACAACAGTTTCATCTTATAAAATATTAAGTTGTATTTCATATCCATTTTCGTTTTCCTAACATTGACAAGTCTTGGTTTAATATCATGTGAAGCCCTAGTGCTTGTACTTTAAAAACATAAGCAATACGACATCTTTCTTGAGTTGTACTATATACTACAAATTCATGCAGAAAACCATAACCAAAGACTTAATGTTGCTGATGGACTGGGCATTTTCATTTTGTGCGGTTATGAAAATGTGCGAATGACAATTTAAACTTTTGTCTCATTTTTCTATTTTTCTCATTTTCGACCTGTTTTGTTTGATCGTAATAACCATCATGTAAATGGTATCGCATGCAGTATATGTAAAAGATAAAATAAATAACAGATGATGTTAATGTACTTTTTAATGATTTTTTTCACTTTGTAACTGTCCTGTAGTTAACAACATGTTCCGTGTTCTTTAGCAAATTAGATTTTTACATTTTTAAATGAAGTTTGTAATTTTTGAACAATTAGATACATACATACATTGGTACATTTATATTTGACAAAATTTAGAGTTTTCTTTAAACAATAAATTATACATATTCATCTAAACATTCAAAAGTTATTTGAATTTACATGACCATGATTTTAAAAATAAATCTATACAATAAATATTTCATTCATTAACCAAAAAATATTTATTTTTAACCATTGAAATATTTTTAATTTCGAATTTTATTAAAACACGTTCACTAAATGAACTTACAACGACAGAAAAAAAACAATATGAAATTTTTCATTCATAGCATACATTATTCTCTTTACTTTACCCGTATAACTCTTCCTTAATATTTAATGAGAAGGAATTTTAACAAGCTTTGAAGTAAATTCACACAGGCAAGTATTAATCTTGTTTTTTCTACCATTTGATGTCATATATTTTTTTTAATTTCATTTCTCAGTTGGTAAAAATATGCAAAATAAAAAAACAAACTTTGAAACACAAAAACAGGTGTTTTCAACATTTTTTTCTTCTTTTCAACGAAAAACCTCAAAAACTTTATGGTTACCATTTTCATTCTTATATAATCAATCATGTTTTATATTATACTAGCGAATAGGACCCGGTGTTACTCATGTTAATATCCACAAAATCTTAGTGACCTAAAATATTCAACATGCCCACAACACACGGTTCACCACAAATTTTTTTCCAACTTCGTGAAATTTACACAAAATATCCACAAATTATATACCTAAACCTAACCTATCCATTAGTGAAAGGCGGAATAAAATCTGTTCAGTAATTACTGAGAAAATCGTGTAAAATTATTTTTTCAAACTCCCAGGAAACACCAGATCCCATCTTAGAATTTGTATAAAGTTAGCAACAATCATAATTAATTTCGATATTTAACCTTTCATGGAAGTGAAATGCATTTCTTTATATTTCAAATTTCAATCAATATAGGAATTTCAAGATATTTAATTGTTAACATAATAATATATCAAAAATTCAATTATTTGACAAAATATTTTAAATAGACGTGATCATAGTAACCTAAATAAATAAAATAAAAAATTGAAACCATAAATTATTATAAACCTAAATGACAGTTGTATGCTGTGACATCAGGGAAACAAAATGCGACTTGATAAAGATTTTTTTAGTCTTTTGTTGTTAAATCTTGGGTTTTCATAAAATATTAATAACCACGATACTGCTCAAAAAAATTATCTAAATATTGGTGAAAACCGCATTGAAATCGGTACAGTAATTCCCGAGTCTATAAGCATCATACAAACGAACATTCTACTATATGTATAAGTATTTATTAACAGTTTTCAATGTTTAAAATCTGTTAATTATAATATTAACAATAACCAACGTCTATTTGATGTATTTTCTCAATAATCATATTCATACAAAACAACCACAAATCCAAAGAAAATCTAAATGTGTCTTAACTAGATATTATGTAAACAAAATAACTTATTTACACACATACACATACACAGAGGTATTCGCTAGCGACAAAAACAAGGTGTTTATGTATGTGCGAAGCTGTTATACTCAAGCTAGTTATGTGTTCTCAACACACGTCATTCAAAAAGCGGCGTCTGTTTTACCGATTGTTGATGTGAAAGCTTTAGTCGAATTACAAACTCGTAAATTAGTAAATCATTTTATATACACCATTAATGCCGTGTTTACATGAAGATGTTTAGGGATGAGTGCGCGGAATAAAATTGTATGTCGGATTTTGTTTACTTTTAACTTTGAGGTGATGTGTTTTTCTTATCAAACTTTAATAATGTATTTAATAATGGATGTTTGTGTTTATTTATGGGATTTATTTTCATAAATTGTGATATTTAGATTCAATATTTTACCAAACACAGATTTTCAAGCTTTAACACATTGAACGCCAACAAAAAAATGTTTTTAATATTTTTAAGTTTTATTTAAAACCTAACGTAACCTAATCTTTATTAAGCTACTTTGAAAGCGCTGAATAATAACTTATTCCATATTCCGTGTCAGTCAAAGTGTTAAAGTTATTCGATCGTTATATAGAGCAATGTATATATAAAAGTATAAAAATTGTATATCTTATTTATGGCTAGTTCATATATTTTACTATTTAAAAAAAATAATATTGGACGTATGATTTTTGAGTAATTGGATATATGGAGTTTTTAATACACGGTAAATGAGAGAACTCGCCAAAAGTGCTCTATTTATTGAAATTCTACACACAATTTTTATACAGAGACGTTTTAAAGACGGATTATTCGAAACTTCAATCCTTTTAAATACTATAAAAATTATAAAACACATACATTCACGTGTAGTTTCAGAACCAGGTTTATTCAAAGTAATGAAAAACTAAAAATACAACTCTTCCATGACAAAAAAATTAATAGAGTACGACTTACAAACAAACATCGTGTGCAAGTAGTGCGAGTGCAACAACTACGGTTGGCGAGGCCATAGTATATATTAAAGATATAGTCTATATGTACTGTAAAAAGTGTCATATTGATATGAAAATTCAGAAAAATCATTAATGTGGTGTTGTTTCAAAACCCAAAGAGTAACAACTGTGTTACATTGAAAAAGTGCCCCACTAATTGTGACAAGCAGTGTACATATATTTCCATTCGCTGTTGCACAATCTTTTGTATGAGATATACTGTGGTCGCCAAATTATATTTAATTTTTAACTTTTAATTATTAACAAAGTAAAAAATTCACGTACATGTGTTTTGCATATAAATTAAAAACTAAATTTTTGAAATCAAATCTTTTTTTTATTGAAAAAATACGGACAATTCACAACTTACTTTACTTTATACAAAATTAGCAAATTGACTTAACCCTTAGCAATTAAGAAACGGTTTGTAAGTGGCCGTTGAAATGATGTCTTAATTATCAAAGCTTTCACATAAAATTACTCGTTTTATTTTGATAACTTTGCTGGATTACACAAAAAAAATAACGGAACATTAGTACCACACTAATTAACTAATGTATTATTTCAACGTATAACAATAAATGCACTTTGGTAGGTAACAGCGTGAATAATCCGTGAATAACATCTCTGTATGTCTGTCTGTTAGTGAGCTTATCACTCGAGAACCACTTTTTTTAATTCATAAATATATTCTTTACCCAGGTTCTAGTATATTTTTGTTGCGTTAGGTAACATAAGGAATAATAATCAGTGACGATAATAGTAAATCAAATCGAAAAAAAGTTTCCCGCCATTGCGCTATTTTGTAATACGCTGCCTAAACCGTTAAATAAACTCCGCAGTACCATATATCTAACTTTTATATTTAAGCGAGCGAAGCCGCGGGCACAGTTAGTCAGATACATATAAACAATATTTGTGAAATAAATTGACAGCACCAAAAGATTTTTATTCTTCGTAACTATATGCCTATTTTACACAATTTCTGCCGTATTTCACAATTTTTAAGTTTTTAAGATTTTAATTGGCCATTAATGGTCCCTTAAGTTAATCAGGCGTTTTATTAAAAAAATGTTTTATGCAACACAAAAACAGATACTTATTTAACTTTCTTAATCAGCGTTGTAGCTTGTAGCAATCCAAAATTAGTCCTTAAATAACATTACATTGTCGGTTTTGGATTGAAAGTTTCAATTTTAAATCTACATTTGAGAAGCTCTCTATTTGTATAGTTTTTCTATATTAAATAAATACATAAATTCAGAAGTCAATAAAGGCTCTCATTAGCTGAGAGATTTTAAATTTTGTAATAATATACATAAAATAATTTAGCATTATAGAAGGTATCTACCCACAGTTTTTTTCATTTACGTATTTTGAAAAATACCTCATATTGAAATATTTCATGTTGATATCTCTAAATTATCATTAAACAAATTACATATGACAACATGACATTAGCTTCAAACGCTTCAAGCAAGATTAACATTACAAACGGTTATTTATTAAATTATTTTCAGTGTCGACTCGTTCAAAGATAAAATAAATTAAATGTTGACGCAATATAAATGTTTTCGACAAATAATAAAATTTAAAACGATCGTCAATAAAATTTGGGACACCTAAAATTTATTATTAATTAATTAATCAAATTCATTATCTTTATTATATTATTAAAAAGAATAAAAGATAGTGAGTTTGGTTATATTTGTTTGATGATCTCTCTCTCTTTCTCTCTCACACACACACATACACTGGTGGTGGGAGATCTGTAACTAAATACATATAATATGTATACATTAATATAAAATTGAAATGTATTCTAATTTACCATTTGTTTGGTTTTTTCTAAGATCTTCTACTTATAAAAGCAAACTGAAAACACAGTACTGACGAGAGTTAACTTACATTTATTTCTATACATTGTTAGGCCACGTCTTACTAAAATTACAATATGAATAGGAATTTATGCGTGCAGGATCGAAGTCTATATTATTGGTATAGTTTAATTGTTTATACCAATTAAAAATATACTATTAATATAATCAATTCTACACAATCGTGGTATTTATTCTATTGTCTTTTAATAAAGGAAATGTACTAACAATTGAAATGAAATAATTTGTATTAATTCAACTTGAATAAATCATGTAAATGATATTTACGAATATTGAAAATTATAAAAGTTACTGAATTGACAGTACATTATTAAAACTGATAGTATTTTTTGGTACTAAATTGAAATTTTTAATCGACGATTTTTATTGGACTAAACATCTCTAACGATCAATTTAACAACAAATTCCAATCCGGCACTGTTAAACATACATATTATTATTAGACACCCACAATCTATACATAAAACCCGTAGGTGGATATGATTAATTATGAATGCGTGCGTTTCGTGTGCCCGATAGTTAAAACATTTATAAAACGCTATACGGATTTGTTAATAATGCATTGAATCATTATGTTCACATAATAGATAGTATGTTGTCGATTGTTTTCCCAAATATTTACTTTGAATTTTTTACTTGTGGCGTTAGGGGATACTTTATTATATGAAGGATACCAAACAGGGATATTATATCTATTACAAAATGTGTATATGTATATTGTATAAAATATGGATATGTAGGGGAAAGTGTCATACTTTAGCCTGGATGTACCGTGAGACCATGGGTAATTAAAAATTTTACAAATATTTGTTAAAAGTTTCTAGTATTAGAATTTAGAGGTAAGATATGATATATATTAGATCGAATTGTAAATTTTTATGAGATTTATAAAATCATAAATAAAAAACTTTTTATGAAAAAAACCGACTTCAAAAAATGTTAAAATTATAAAAATAATTAAATTTAATAGTTTTTGCACTCGGTTTTCTTTTTTTCTTTATTAAATAGTTTTTTTATTGACTCACACAAACTTTAGAAACTGTTAAAAATGAGTGTTTTTAGAATTTTTTTGAAGTCAGTTTTATTTATTTTTATTTATTTCTGATGAAATTTATATGGGTCCACATATACAGACGAATTGAGAACCTTCCTCCTTTTTTGAAGTCGATTAAAAATCGATGAAAAAGTTGTTTTTAGTTTTAATCTACCATTTTTCACTAATTGTTATTGTTAAAAAAATAGTCCAGTTTGGCATTTTATACAAAAATCTAGAACATATAATGTAACATTGATCTAACCATCATAAAATTTCTTATCTTGTAAAACAAAATCTTATAAAAAAATATTATGAAATCTAAATCGCTAATACAAGAATAAGTTATTGTGAATGCAACTACAAAAAAACAAAACATTATCACTTGAGTGCACATTGTTCACAACCACTTATTAGCGCACTGTTTAATGGTCGTTTTAAAGAAAGACCCTCGAGCTATACCCAATGATATTCTTCAGTACCTACACATCTCTTGAGTATCGCGTACCATTACAGTTGTCTGCCACAATTTCAACCCTGTTTCTCTCACCCCTTATTTATCCCTCCCCCCACACACCCAGAATGATACGAGTGCAAACATATGTATATGTATAAATGAACTGCTCAGAAGCCAAGATACTTGAAAAGGACATTTTTGCAATATTGACTTATTATTATTATTTTTATGAGTTGTTTGAGAATAAAGTGCATTGAAAACTTGGAAGTATATACGTGACTCAGCGCGATTTAAATATAAGGAAGGTTTCCAATCCTTCCAAGTAGACGATGACCAAACAATAATTGTCAAAAAGTTACGAAGAGGCTATTCATAAGTCGATTCGACTAATAAGAACTTCATATACCTATCGAAAACGGTGACACTTACCCGCATTACCCAGTTGTCTCCTCAAACTACTTGCCGATGACTGAGTTGGCACGAGGAATCAATGTGATACATTAACTACATATTTAGAAAATAAAGAAAAAAATGTTCGCTGTTAGTCGTGCGAATTTTTAACAAAAAAACAAGTTTTTTTAAACTTCTGATTCTATAGCAAATGCCCTTTCCAAGCACGGTACAACTCTATTGTACAATTTATGGAATTTTTATAAACATTCAAAATGTTCATTTAACAGAATACTAAGAAACTCAGATGTACCAAACGCATTATTACTGTTACATGTAATTAAACCCACATGACATTTTCAATTATAAAATTATTTCTTCAACTAAATAAACTTCACTCAAGTTTGTAGTTCCCCTCTCTTGTAGGTATGTTAATATTCACAAAAATAACAAACTCAACTACAGTCTGTTACCAACGACGACACGTTATGTTTCAACATCTTCCCTTTTCGAAATATGACTGACTAATCAAAGCTGTGTCAAAACCACACGTATGTTGTCACAGTGGTGGCTTGTAGCAGAAAATAAATTAAATTAATTTCTATCACTCTTCACCCAACATAAACAATATTTTCTTCTATCTTGCTTGTTTATATATGTTCACAAACATTTATATTTATTTATTTATTCTGAAAATATAATAATAAGATACACTGAATAAGACAGAACAGAAAAAAAAATATAAGACAAACAAAATGACAAAATTGTTTTTGTATCACTTTAACAAATTCTTTTAAACTGTAAAAAAAATTTTACAATAAATAATCTTTTAATTGCTTATTGAATTATTTTATGCGTATTTTTTTATTTCACCGGGAATATTATTAAATAAATGTATTGAGAACATCCTTTATTAATATATTTATTGTTTATTTGTTTGAGCAAATTGTAAATAATTACGATTTCTGGTGTTATGACTGTGATTTTCATTGTAATTTAAGAAAATATCATATCAGTTTTTTTTAAAGCGTACAATTTGTTCGCCATAAACATACGTATAGAAAATAATAGAAATCACTAAACAATAATATACAATATCGATATTATACATTTTTTTTAAGAATGAAGTTTTTTTTCGTAAAATAACAATAAAATATTTTTTATGATTTTTTATTAATCCCGCAGGTAATTTTTTTGAAATTTAAAATGATAAAAATTTCTCGGTATGTTACAATATACGAGTGTGCTATACATAACAGCACTAATTAATTTTATGCCCTCAAACCATCATTGGGCATTACAAGATTAACATTTTGTCATAAAAGGTTGGGGTTAAAACAACAATTTATTGTACTGTAAAATTTTAATTAATACTTTATTATTTTAAATACAACAGCGGAATTAATACTCAGGGTTTAAATCGAATCCTCAAATCTTTATTAAGCATCAAAAATAACTGACAGTTACTGATCGGTATCAATGTTTCACTGATTTTACTGATTATGTATTTTTATTAGAGATATGAAATATTTTTATACGTTTTTTATTATTCGATCGTCGCGCCACTGCACAGCGCATATATGAAAGTTAGCAAAAGTGATGTTACAAAAAGATCACCTGTAGCTGATACAGCCGAGTAGCGATAAAACAATATGTTTTGCTAGTCATTGTTTTCGCTTCGTAAGCATTCGAACCTAACATAATATGAAAAATGTAGCAGAAAATCTTGTTTATATCAAAAGAGATTCTGTTGATCTTTTGTTTTTCGCAACCATTTTATAGTTTCCTTTGATTTTAATTCAGTATAAATATCGAATAACAAAAGCTGAATCTACATTGTTCATCAAATTTGTGAACAAATCTGAAATATTACATCAAAAGTTTGTATGGACTGGAGAATAAAGTTAAATCATGGGTTAAAAGGTAAATATGAATCGAAACAGAAATGTATAAAATATTAAGATCAAAAGGTGTTAATCTATAAATACAGTAGGCGCCGGTTACTGTGGATCTTGACTTCTGGGTGTAAGATGTCCACTGCAATGTGTGACGAAACGTTGGCCGATAACACGACCAAACCGACGCGGCTTACACCCAGAAGCCAAGATCTATATCAAGATCACCGCGGAAGCCTCAAGGCCGGTTACTGTGTTCACTGGTTAATAGAATCAGCGGCCTGATGATCAATTTCTAAAAGAGAAATAAATAAATATAATATAATTGAAATAAAAATTTAAAAAGTATTCAGATAAATTTCCTGGCATTTGTTAACCATTTAATTTTTATACAGTTTTACTAAAAAATATTAGTTCGAAATTTTTCTTACGACGCACCATATTATTTTTTCATATATTTTTAATTTTTTGACAATTTTTATCTAAATCTTAGTTTTTCTAAATATTTTACAACAAACGAAAAAAAAGATTCTGTAAAATTTTCACGTAACATGTGTCGTTCTTGAGATATCTTGAAAAAAATAATATTTTGGGATGTCACCCTCTTACACGACTTTTATGAATTTGAAATAGGACCGTCCTCAAGTCAGATCCAGCCAACCAACTTAAGTTTCATTAACATCGGTTCAGTGGTTCATGAGTTATGCGTGTGACAAGGAATCAGGAGACAAACTGAAAGTGTCTTTCTTGACTTGAAATGAAAAGATCAAGTTACAATTTTGAAATCGGAGAACATTTTTTTACGACCACAAATTTCTTGTACCTTCGATATGACGAGGAAGCAAATTAACGTCCAAGTCTGAATCAGAAACGCTAATCAGAAATGTTAACAAAAGAATAGATTATGTTTTAGATTTTAGACTACCAAAACATTCTAGAGGTTTCACTGTTTATCTACTTTTGATCAATTATAAATATATTTTGTCGATTACAAAATCAAAAATAGTAATGCTGATGATCTCCTATTACAATGAATATCTTTATAAAGTTGTATTCCTCAAAATCCCGTATCTATATAACACCGCAATCCAAAAATCATTCCTATAAACCCTTCAAATAATATACAAAATCTAATGGTTGTTTAACTGTTTTCCAATACCAACCTCAAAAAACATGTCTTACATACAAAGTGATATGTGAAAAATATATATAAAAATATAAGAAAAATATAAAATCGTTAGATTGGTATGAAATATGATCAATTTCACGCCGAATGTCATCCTCAATAGGGGAAATAATCGTTTGACAAATAGAATTTTACTTGAGCGCGATTTTCGATGACACAGTATGAGGGATCAACTCAATAATGTATAAATCAAATGAACACATGTGAATGTGAGAATAATATATCATTATCATGGAATTGCTAGGTGTCCTTGAAATAATCGTTTGTATGTCCAGACGTATTGTATGAAGATATGTATTTGTATCGATTCTGTAGTGCAGGCCTGGCGAATCCAAATTGTTCCGCGGGCCGCATTGACGACCTAAAATTTTTCGAGAGCCGCACATAAAAAAAATTCTAAAATTTGTTCTAATAATCATTTAAATTTTCGGAGCACGAATGCAAAGAAAATATGTAACTTTTTGAAAGCTCATATCTCCAGAATTAATAATCGTAGAGCAATAAATAAAATGACAAAGAATGTTTTTATTATTATTTATTCCAACCATTAAATATATTAGCACAAAAAAGTTAAGCTAATTTTCATAGGATTTTTAAACCTTCAATATTTCACTCCCTGTCACAAATAAAGGGTTGTAATTGGTCTCATTCGATTCGACGGGAAAAGTCACATGGAAGTGCAGGGTAACAAAATTTACCCCCTCATAAATAAATAGCGAAAAAAATAAAAATAAATATTTCGTTCCCTGTTATAGATGAAGGATTGTAATTGGTCTCATTCGATAGAAAATACTTCAAAATCTTATTTTGTATTATAAAAATAGTTCATACAATTAAAATTATTAGTTAAATTACATAAATAAAACAATATTTTAAAGAAAACAACGGGAAATTAAATCCAGTTTTAGACATTCTGAAATACCCCATATTAAAACATAATTTCTTCGTATGTGGCCGCGGGCCGCACATAAGGAGATGGCGGGCCACAGGTTGGCCAGTCCTGCTGTAGTGAGTTTTATGATAATATCTATAGGGGTGAAAGTAGTGTCTGACCGAATATCATTTTTTGGACCTTGAAATGAATTTCATTTAGTTATTTATTATCAAAGTTGTTTAAAATAATACAAGTAGATATTTAGGTATTTATTTTTTATTATATTAAATATTTTACTGAAATGAAATAACAATCACTTCAATAAAACCTTCCGACTGAAGCCGAAGGTGAAAAAATCAATTAGAGCGATGCGTTCAAATGCATATTACTGGTTTACCATCACATATAATTAGCTCTTTGACGTGGTACTCTTCGATATTGCAAATATCTACATAATTAAAATTAGCGATACTAATGGTGTACCCTGACACAGTTTGTCGTTTAAAACACGACTTTTCGTTTATACTTTAAAAAGTAAAAGGTCTCAACGCAAACTGATGTGGTTTAAAGAATCATGTAGTTGCTAAAAGTTTTATACCTATATGTACATTATGTATGTATGTAAAACTCAAATAAAACAAAAAATAAACTGGAATATACAAAAAATATAAAAAGCAAAAAAATGTTGATTAGGACAATAATGTTCGATAAAAAAGATATATTATATTATTATTATTATCAGGGATCTGAACCTGAACCCGAAATCCAAACACCACTCGTATATTTTGTGAACCAAACTGTTATACTTCAAGTTAAGTAAATATGAATCTGGACCAAACTTTTTATTGTTAACCGATAAGCACTTATTTTTAATTAGTTCAAGAAATATAATATAAATATAATTGTTTTTTACAGTTTTATTTTATATTTTTCTTATATTTTATCTTCGCACTTTCTATTTTTATCACAGAACATACAGTATAAATTGAGGGGGGGGGGGGGGATTTAAAGGCCAGAAAACTAGATAATAGTCTAGTTCCCGACTAGGAACTTTTAAGCTAGTGATGAGGACTTCTTGTAAAATTGAAACACGTGTCGAGTGTCATTGTATAATTTAAGTGTGTAAATAATACTCGTATATTAAATAAAATAATATATTTGGGCAGCTAGGCAGGATTTTTATAGTTACTCACTTTTTCATTATTTTTTAACGTAAGCTTACCTGTTGAATTATATATATTTCGTTCACTCTATATAAAAACACACATTTTATTACTAATATAAAGAAAATAAAGAAATAAGTTATAACAATCAAAAGTATGGGATTATTATAACTTATTTCTATGTTGGTATCATAAAATATTATATACATATAGTAAAATAATTATGTATGTAAGCATATAAGTAAAATTAAAAATAATTTAATAATATTCATAACCGTGTCCCAAAGGGATTCTGTAATTTGTAAATAAGCTTAAACAAATAAAAGGTAGGTAATAATTATAAAATCAGTCAAGGGTATTTTTTAAATGAATTCAAGCCCGCAGAATTAATATACGTTAAAATATATATAAAAAGCTTTGTGCATGGGCCAGGTTTATTATATAGATTAAGTAAGACCGTCGAATAAATTATACGCTTTATTTTTTTAATTTACACACAGGGGCAATTTCAGACAAAAATAAATTTTCTGTAGTCGTGTAAAATTTATGAATCGCCGTAACTATATGCCGAGAAATGTAGAATGAAGACAGTGGTAGTGGTTGTGGGGAGACATTTGAGTAAAATAGGCCATATGTTATCTGTTATTGATTGTTGTTTGAAGTAATAATTTATTGTACAGTACTTACGCGATTAATTCGTTCCAAAGGTTTTCGAAAAGGTGAAAAAATCGTGTCATACTGTAGCAAAAAATATAACAATCAGTTTTGTAAAACAAGTGAACGCAGCAGAGAAAAATGTTTAAAATTGTAAATAAAATGCACCAACTCTGTACTAAAAACCCTAAAAAAATATATAAATTCCCTGTTGTACCAACTTAACTTTGAGCATATAGACAAGGGGGAATGAGAAAAGTGTGAGGTGTTTGACAATCAAGGTTAGCACCATGGCCGCAGGGATACAAAATAAAAATAAAACACTTTTTTTCAAATTGCATAAGTATGAATTCGCGAAAGTCGAGGATTACCTGTATATATGTAAAATATCTCTAATAATAAACTAAAACTAGCTCGAACAAGTCTCGGTTTCCATCTTGTTTTGAGACCGAGAAAAGTCTCATATCGGCATGCAACTCTATTATAATTTATATAATATAGGTACATATTAAAAAATATATTTTTTATTTTACTAATGTCCGGTATTATAAACGAGCTAGCTTGCAAACACATTCAAATTTGTGGTGATATTATGAAAATTATTTTGTATGGCCAAGTCGCCAACTGTTTTACAGTAAGTTGAAGTATCACGGCTCTAAATTTCATAACTAATCCATAGATAATATCACAACATTAATACCTCATTTGAAAATGTTTGTAAGCTAGCAAATTTTTTTAGCTACTTTATAATACCGAGCAATAGTAATTTGAAAATAATAATTTATGTATTTATAATTTAAAAGAATTTTTATAATTCAAAACGTTGCCAGTAGGTAAATATCTTAAATCACTTTATTTTATTGTTGTCAGGAAAATACAACAAACATACATATGTACAATGTAGATGTTATACAATTCATACTTTATAACCCCTCATAAATTTTCATTATGATTCCGCCACTGAATAAAGCTGGTTTTTACATTTTGCCGAGATTAAAAAATTTAGTAGTATAATTTAATTGTGTATCTGTTATGTTTATAATAGAATATTCACTTTTGTTGTACGGATATAATTAAAGTTTATTCCATGTAAATAATCTAATATCAGTGTAGGTTTATTAAATTATTATTTTTACACACAGTTTTCTTTACCTTTTGCGTTTTTGTGTTTTTATTTATTTACCTTTAACGCAACTTAAGACATTTGTATAAAAGTGATTTATTTTAATTTTTAAATAAATATATCTTCCTGTTGATAAGATATAAATTATTGCATTTCGATTTCGTTAATTTTCTATAGATAAATTCTATTTACACAATTTAAAGTATCTACTTGTAACTAAAAAAATATTTCCCTTGGTAATATATACAAACTTTCTAAAGTATAAGTCATGCTAAATTTCAAATACAATTTTCGAATTTAACAAAATCTTTTTCTTTTTCAATCTTTTCGACAGTTTAAAATAATTCAACTATAAATATTCTAAACCCAACATGTATGACGATGATACAGAAAAACCTTTTTAGAGCATCATTTCACTTTTTTCTTTATAGAAACCTTCTTCAAAGGAGCAGTTCTTTTTCCCACATGAATATAATATGTACATAGATATGCGCATATAATAAATGTATATGAATAACCATGTTTTCTTTATGACATTGACATTCTCTAAAAGATCTCATTGATTTGATAATATTTCACGTTTTTCTTTCAATTTCTTCAAGTTTTCTAATCAATTCTAATAAACTCAATATATACAGGCTGGGGCATTTAAAGTGTTACAGATTTTTATTTTAATGTTTGACCAAAAAAATGTTTGGTTGTGAGGGGGTAATCGAAGAGTAATATTTATTTGTTATTTTAACGTGGTCTTCAAAGATATTTGAAGGTTAACAACAGTTTTTTTAAATATGAACCTATAGTTTTTATTTAGTAATTTTATTCAACGTGAAAAAACTTTTTTTTGAACAACCCAAACATTCCAAGATTTCAAACAAATTAATTCGAGATTTTGGACTTTCAAGAATTTTTTACTCAGAAACCATAAACTTTAAAAAAAAGTAAGTACAAGACACAAAAATGTTTATTTCTTTATTTTTATTTTTTTTAACTTTTTCTACTTATTTTATCTAAACAAAAATAAAAAATAAATACGAAATATTAAAAAAAAAATTTTGAATAATTCTCTAAATTTTTCATAGACCAAAATAAACATTTTTTTAATTTTCCACTTTTTCTCTAAAGTTGATGATTTCTGAGTAAAAAAATTGCAATTTTTATCTAAATTTTCTTCTTTTCACTCGTATTTTTTTGTTTGTCTGTTCCTACACAAAAACTACTGAATCGATTTTGTTGAGATTAGAAAACTGATATTTTTCGATAAAAATATATAAACATGACAAGAAAAATTCATGTATCCAAAGCTGTGATGTTTATGTAACAAAATTAACAAATTATATCAAGTAATAAGATCGAAAAAAAAATTAATAGATATTATTTACTAAAATGCATAAAAACAGTAAGATTTTAATTTCGAATTAAAATGGACGAAGCTGCAAGGATTGTCTAAATACATAGTAGGTAATTAATGATTATAAAAAATAAAACAAACACTTTTTTAAAATCTATATTCTATATATTTATTATAATTTAACAAATTAATATGTACAATAATAGGAACTTTAACAATCAGAGAATACACAATACAAACAATTATTCTTTAACAACGTTGTCTCAACGAAAATTCAAATTTCATTGTTCAATATTTCATATTCAGTAAGCTGTAGGTACTTTATACCACTTGGTTTAACAGCTATGATTAAGAACAGTGACAGTTTTGATAACAATTGAAGCGTGAGTTTTGATAACGGTATGTAGAGATGGGCCCAAAGATACATAGGAAGAGTAAATGTATTTGTATATATAGGCTGATTAGGAATAGGTACTTCTTGTAGCCTTATATTTTTAACAGATGTTATTACTAGAAATTGGAAAAAAATTTGCAACTACCTTTTCAACTATTTTAAAACTATTTGCGACACTTTTTACTGCTTCGTTTGCACTAATTATTATTAAATCGTAAAAAAAACTATTTTCCGAAAAAAAATTTAACTAGAAACTATTTCATTGAAAATAACAACTATTTTTCCAATCTCCAGTTATTACACCCTGGTAATTTTAAATGGCAGTAGTATAAGTTTTTTTTTTTTAATTTAAAAGCTATTTGTAAAAATATATTTTAAATTTATCTAACAAACATATAATACATTTAATGTTACAATACACAATATATGCTTTTACAGAGATGTTAATGATTACAATTTATAATCGCCTGTATATAACATATGTATATGTGTGATAATGAGTATAGATAGTAAATACACGTATGTATTGTACTATATCATGTAGATTGTGTGTACCTATATCTTTGAATATTGTAAATCAGGTCCGTAATCAGGGGAATGGAGGTTCCCCTCCCCTAAGTAAATTATAACGTGAACAAGAATGGTGTACATTAATTTATGTGTTGTATGTGTACATTTATTAATCAATAAAAATATATTATTTAAGGCAGTATCGCGGTGTGATACCTAAAATTTTAAGCTAATTTCAGGATTTTTTTTCGTAACAAAATACAATATAATCTTTTCAGTATTTTGATATGTTTTTATAGGCATCTTAAATTATACACAAAAAATTTAAATTAAATTTTGTTTGTTTTTTTTGGGGTCAAAGCAGGTGAGTGGATGGTGGGAAGCACGATTTTAGTGATTTGAAACAAAAAAATCAAATATATTTTCATTTTATAGACTAGTCTCTATCATATTATCTTAAATCAATTTATATTAATAAAAAACAAAATGGCGGAGTTATAAAAAATAAGTTGCAAAAATCGTGGTTTTTTCCATTGAAAATCGAAGAAAAAATAAGAAAATATTAACAAAAATAAATCATTTTAGGTAATACGATAACTATTTGTGTGTAGAACTACGTGTTAAAATTATGGACCGATTAGTTGATTAGAATTTCGTTTCTGTTTCCCACCAACTGTAAAAAAGTGGTTTCAAGAAAAACGCATTTAAAGATGTTACACTAATACGTCCTGTTATCTTCTGTCCTATAACTCCGTAAATACTTTGAATTTCGGTCTACAATTTTTACAGTATACTCTCGACAAATTATGTAAAAAAATCGAAAATTTTAAGTCGTCATACCGTAAGACTGCCTTAAATCCACCCAAACCAGGGAATCGAACCAAACCCGGACCGAAAACCGGTTCCGAAGCTAAAAAACACACTGCCAGTAATATTATTAATAAAAAAATAACACATTTTTCATAAAAAAAGTAAAATAAATTTATTATAATTTTTACCGAAGTAAAGAATAAATAAATAAATTGAACCCGAATCAAACCGGTTCGGGAAATTGTATCTATTCGACACCCTGGCTTAAACATTTGTATTTCATGTTTGGGTGGTAGAAAATAGATTATTAAATATAAATTGTATTTTCTAATTGTCAATAACCCATAATTATTAGCAATTACAAAAATACATAAATATCATAAAATACTGAACAGCTTACAATTATTTAAATATAATAACTGCAATATACATACAGTAGACCTGGTAGACTGTCAATTATCTGAGGTCTGGTGGTATAAAAACAAATGAACCGGATTAAAAATAGCAATAATAATAAAATAATTTAAATATAATCGAAAAAAAATTAAAATTAAATATACCTGTCTTGTTAAAAAACACCCGGTTTACAATTTCATCATTATACATAAGTTCTATTGTTCAATTAGTTCAATACATTATTATAACATTATATTACTCTATAGCCCCCACAATGGGGGAGGGGTCTGATAGGGCTCTATCCTGATTTAATTTTTATTAAATATAAATTGATGGATAACTTACATCAATCTGACAATTATCAAATCGTTTATATTCGTATTTATATTTTTATATTTTATTATAAAATGGTAAGTGTAAATTTTTTTATGATATGCACCTGACCTATTAATTATTTTCGTATATTTCTGAAATCTTTAATTTTCCAACAACTGCCATATTATTTTTATTAGAAACTATTAATTTTAAATATTTTTAATAAGCCCCTAACCTATACATTAAATAAACATTTTTTGTTAATTTCATTATTTTGCAATGTATAAAACAAATACCAATATTTTAATTTTTGTATACAATTTTTAAATTTGTATGATACCTGGCCTATTTTTTATATTCGTATGTTTCAAAAATTTCAACTAATAAAATCCAACAGCTATAGGTTCCTATTTAAAAAAAATATGTTGACTTTCAAATATCCTTGAAGGCCTTGCTAAAATAACAAATAAATATTACTATTCGATTACCCCCTCACAACCAAACATTTTTTGGTTGAAACATTTTTTTCAAATATGCGATGGTTCTGAGATAATAATATGTAACACTTTAAATGCCCCACCCTGTATATTAAATATATCAAAGAATTTTTGTGTTAAAATTCAACATGTGCATTCAAAAACAATAAATTTTGAAGGTCACTCTTATCAAAATTAACACAATATATTGAAGATAAAGAGAAGAAAAACAATGTCTAATAATTTCTTTTTATATAAAATATGTTTAACTAACTCTTAAAGAATTATTGTAATTTCTTCCATAATTGTATACAAAAAAAAATATAGGTACGTTTAATTGTTACAGTACCCTTGCCAAATATATTTTTCGGGGGCAGGGTACATATCATCAATACCAATACGTTTCTGTATTCTGAATTTATTTTAGTTTCAAATTCTAAGCACGAAACCATGTTAAAAATGTGCATCCCATTATTTAAGTAATAAAAGTTACAACAAAATATTTTGCTCGTTAGTTAAAAATTTCGAGGTTAGGGGTTAAACCACCACAACTGCTTCTGTATACGGCCCTCTTTTATTATTAATAATACAGGGCCGTATTTTAATAATTTATTAATATGAATTCCAACATTTTGTGGTGGAAATATACATATATAAATATATATGCAGTAGCAGATCTAGAGATCTAATGCGAATTAATACATATTGGCGCCTTTTTCATAAAAAAATCCTTTTATGGAACGTCTACTATAATTACATTTCTCAAACTTTTTTATAATTTCGGTTTTATTTTCAATCCAAATAATTATCCTATTTTTATTTTATTTTTTTATATAACTAATATAACATACTACCTACCTACTGTTTTTTTAAATTAATAAATTGCTTTAAAAAACATGTAAATAACTTAGGCTCTATACAAATTAATATTTATCACATTCTAGATTCTAGATAATTACTTACAATAGTTCATTACAACTAAAACATAAAATAAAATAATTCTAATTATTTTTTTTAGAAGTTGTCAATAGATATTACACAATTGATATAAATAATAATTTAGTCATTACTTATTTAACTTAAGTTTAACTTTTAAATAACTATTCGTTGAAAAAAATCACATTGCAAATATACCTTTAAATCACAATAAATATAATTTATCATATATACCTATATATCATATTACAAACAGATAAAATGGCAACAATGAATTTTAATATACAACATGAATTTCAACAATGGACGATAAAAAATTTGAAACGTATACATATTATCTCTTTCTTCTTAGAATTTTTTTTTTTGTATAATTTTATCTGAAGAATTTAATATAACGCAACATGGAGTACATTTTTTTGATAACAATAAGGCACGATTAGAGAGTTGATATTTTGATTTTACTTTAAACTTATAAAGATGGACCCATTCCTTATTTTTTTCTTCATGTCCACTCAACTGCTCTATGTTATCGTCTTTGTAACTTGAACTTGAAGATTCTGAACCATTTAAAAATCTATTAATACGTTCTAATCGTTTCAAATGGACTTGTTCGTTAACAAAATTTTTGGTTTTAGTTGCTAGTCGACGACCTAATTGCGAAGAAAATGGAATGTTGTGGGCAGTACTAAATACTACGCGACTACCATGGTCTCTTTTATTTGAAACAATAACAGGGGCATATATATCTTCTTTATTAACCAAATTAAAATATTTTAAAAAATCACATTGATTAACTTCACTCGATGATTTTCGATCCGCCAATGAATCGTATGAATTTGTGCTTAACTCACTTCTAATCTCATCGACGTCACCATAAACAACTTTCTTTAATTTTATTTTTGGATAAATCGGTTCTGACTTCAGCTCTTTGATTTGCAAATCATAATCCAAATTTTCATTTCGAACAGTAACCAACTTCATGTTCGTATTACGCATGTAAATATATGTAGCGTATTTTCCCCGTTCCAATATCAACATACCACTCTGTTGGTATTCGTAGAGCTTAGCAGAAAGAGATAAAACAAAATCATATTTGTGCGCAGTATAACAACTGCGCACAAGTGAGATAAGAGTAGAGCGCCATTTTCTCGTTACCTTGTTCGGGTGCCTCAACGGATAAGCGAATGGCAGATCCGGTAACCACCAACTAGGTTCAACCACCTCGGATACAGTGTCGTGACCAAACGAACAGCGCACTAGAAATGTGATGAATTTCTCCAATTGATCTTCACTCATCTGCTCCAGTACCTTAAACTGCCCATTCGCCACAATCAGTGGTAACGTGAGTGACATGTTGATAATATTGCACTTGCACAATACACTGTTTCTATACATAACCTAATCAGTTTGACAGGTCAAAATATAGACTGTTTGACTTACAAGCTGTGATCGAGCCAGCTGCGTACACACACAAACGCTGCTTGGGTCATGACAGCAACTAGATCCCACTGCGCTTGCGTCAAGTAAAACGCGGGCTCCTACCGCAGTGGCGCAAACAATCGTGTACACAGATCGATACGTTCCAAAAAACGCATGCGTGTGTACATTCATGTAACGGTTAATTTTGAAAATTTATATGATTGTTGTTTCAATTTTGGATTATTTATTTTATTTGTTTATGTTTCTATAACGCCTTAACTATATTAATGGTTGGTATACGTTATTATACGTAAGTTGTCGTTTTATCAACAAATACTTATTAAATAAACTGTTGCATCTTCATATATCAAGATTTTCTTACCAATCGTTTTCAAATTATCTTTTTTTGCTCTTAGTTATTTTTTTTCTTTTGCTGGTTGACTCGCCGCACCGTACCCGCCCCCCTTAACCTCGAGCCAATAAGCTATAGCCCTGTCAGCCCCCACCCCTGTAGGAGCCATGATTAATACATTTTTATTTCATTTGAATTTTTTAGTTCACGTAAAGTTGAAGAATCACTGAACCGATTTTTATGAAACTTTAATATCAAAAATCAATGTCACAATATAATTTTTTTTATATACTTTGTCAATGTATCTATACCTACATAACAATGACAAGGAATATAATAATTTTTTATTTATTTATAAATATTTAGTCCGAAACGGGTAAATATATTAAAACACATTTTCTCAAATAAAATGCGTTATTTAATAACTAAATGAAACCTAACGACTTAATATATTACAAAGTTTCAAACAATGCCGAACCTGTCATTCATAATATGCACACGTATATCACTGATTCAGAATACACTAACACTGAAATATGTCTATCCTTATATACGCTACATCTTTGCTGAATCAACCACATTATAGCATTGCTGTTATACTGCATTGAAATAAGAGTTAAAAATCTTGATAGTATGTTTAAGGTTCTCCTATTGGATATACATATTATAATACAACGTTGTAGGACTTGTAGGTGAAGCCATTTCCTAAACTATGAAATGAAAGATTGAAATTCCAAATAGATGCTGAAGATTGTAGACTTTAAGATGCAGTGGTGTAGCAGTTTTAAAATAACGGATGATGTTACAACCCCTAATCATTAAAACTGTATCGTTTGTAATTTTTTAGGAATTTTAGGAATTATATATTTTTTTAAATTTTTTTCCAGCTGCGTGAATATAATTTTTAAAAAACTTTGACAGAAAGTCACAAAAAAATTTTGGTGATTGTACCAAAATTGAAAGTAAGCGAAAAAAATTTTTTTTTAAAAGAAACAAATTTTTTTGAGGTTATGTCAAGTTTTCAGGTACACGGATTTTCCATAAAACACCTCAGTGACATCTATGACATTAAATTTTTATTCAAATCGGTCGACCCGTTCAAAAGTTACTATTTTTTTACAAAATTTTCAAAATTAATTCGCATTAATTATTGAGGACTAAAACTCGACCAAATTATGATCTGTGTTAGAAGTAACAATAAAAAATACAACAGCCATAATCGGCGCGGGGGATCATTACCCATTCTTATCTCCCTATAGCCTTTGTATTTAATATTGATAAAATTAGTTGGGAATCTCGTATAAATATTTTAAAAACCATTGCAATTTCACGTACTTTTAGTCATTTACTATTTAATATACACTAGAAAGAAATATTACCACTAGATCAAACAATCTCCATATGTACGTGTCTCTCTATTGGCAAGGTGCGCGATGACAATGACATCTGATGGCCGCATTAAATCATGCTCGAAAGCCGTGGGAGAGGTGTAATATTATTAATAAAATTTTTTTATTTTTAGTAAATAAATATATATTAACCTGGTCAGCATTGTAAAAGTGAAATGCAATATAAATTAGTGAATAAATAATTTGAAAGCAAAGAAAGTAAGTATAAAAAGTGTCAGTAAGTAGTAATGTTTATTACTGAGGAATGAGGTTATCTGGTGTAACCAATACAAATGACAGTTGGAATAACATTGCAACTATCATAATAAAAATAAAAAAAATAAATTCTTAAAATTATCAAATATTTGATAAATTTATTTTCATGAAAAACTAATAATCACAAAATTATACTCACAAATTTATTAATATTACAAAATTATTTTCATTCATACACGTGAATTGGAGTAAACATATTATTAAGTTAGGTTATACACTACTTACTTTATTCTCTTAACTGCATTAATCCATTTTCTCCTTTGTTCTAACTTCCAACTAGCACTTGGAAATGTATAAAATTTGCAGTTACTATTTCTGCCAGTATTCTTACATTCAACTACACAGCAACTATTATGGACCATTTTTAATTATATTATCTAATTGTTTACATTTAAATCAAGCATGATTTAACGAAAATTTGACCACCGCGATCGCTGCAATCGATTCAACTGTCCCCACCATACACTCCGCACCTTGCCAATATAATACACATGGATCTTAATATTCAATTATTGTATACGGTACCTACTACCTACTACCTACTACCTACCCATATAATATATACATTTGATGCCACTGTTGTAAAATATTTTATTGTACACTTTTGGTTGAACATATGCCAAAATGTAGAATGGAAAATCCAGGTCTCGTATCTAGGAATAGTTTGTATGTATTTTATACAACAGAACATTGATTTGAAAACTGCAGATACATCTAATAAATTATATTACAAACAAGATAGCGTATTCTCAAAACTACTTTATGGTCGATGAAGTAAATAAATTATTTTTAAATAAAAATAATTTCTACTATACAAGGTCTGCAGCCCACTGCCATTTTCCTTCCTTAACAAAATGTACTGCTATTCATAACACGAATAATTATTCGTGTATAAACGTGCAAGGCTACCAAAAATATATAATACACATCATGTGAATCTGACAGAGAGATAAGGTAGTGTAAGCCACTGTGAGAGAGTGAAAGCGTTATGTATTTGCGAAGATAGTTTTACCTCCCTCGTTCAGCAGAAAAATGTGTCGCGATGCACCTAAAGAAGTATAACTTCAAAAACGAATTTTCTTCAGTACGGTTTTGTGGCCGTTGTCCATATGAACATGTAAATCTTGACGTTTCGATTCCCATGTTGGAGTTTTTTCTATAAAGGTATGTGTAATATGTATATTAATTTTAAATATTTTAATTCTATAGTTATGTCATAAAAGTCATAAAAGAAAATATTAGACTGTTTCTACTTAACGTTTATTAAATATTACATTTATAAACTCCGGCAACACCGGGTCCAAAGCGTTAGTTCAAGATAAGGGGTGTAACAATATACTACCTAGAAACAAGTATATTTAATAAAATATAAAAAAATAAATAAAGATATATTTATGTATTATCAACATCATATTTGCATTTACAGCTTTCGCACGATTATTATCGTATATAAAATTCATCATACTCGGTCTGGTGAAGTTTTCCATAATGCATACATGAATAATGTCTTTAACGGTACTCAGAATTAAAATATATGGCTCCGTCGATGATGGTTTTCTCGTGAAAACTTACACTTTCTAAGTGTCTCAACTCCGTACGAAATAACTTTGACAGAAAAGTTGGCCAGTGCGAACTTTTTTTGTTAAATAAAAGAAAACAACAGATCAATACATAGATAGAGTTGTATTTTTACTCACTGAAAAGAAGTATTTTAATACTCAATTAGAATTTCCATTTCAGAATTAAGCGCTGAAAAATTCCATATGATACATAGGGATACCAATAATATTTCAGATAGGTTGTACATGCAAATATTTGCTACCTTGTTAATAGTACGTCAAATTCGAAAACACACGTTTTCTTGTAAGTTTAATGGTTAATCCAAAATTAGTTTGAAACGTCCTCGGGTATGGCCATAAACATCAAAAGAAGTTCTTGCAAATAATTAACAAAATAAAGCAATCCAAGGCATTTTATTTTTAAAGAAGGAATATTTTTGATATTTATAGCCAAACCGTATAAAAAAAATTCTAATAGATTAGTTTGGATCATGCGTCAATAAAATAAGTAACGACTAGGGGCTAGATAAACCCTCGGTGCGCATTGCATTCTTGTATATTTACCTACATAATAATTAAAACGAACCCAAAATATCACGCATATTTCGAAATTAAAAGTCATCGGGGGCCGATATGGGCCATTTTCTTAGTAAAAAGAAAAGATAAAATATTTGTTTATATATACCTACGTACCTGCGTTGATTATAAATTATAATTTTTTTAGTACATAAATGAATTATTAGTTTTTCCAAATAGCAATTTTTACATAAGTTATGTGTTGGTCACATTAGAATTATTATATTGTTTTGTTTTTGGTACCTATATAAAAACAACAGTAAGAAATATATTTATGTGTGTGCCTAATATTTTCCATGCTTGCAAAATAAACCAATTTTATAAAAGTAATTTAAATGTTACGTAAAGGCATAAATATGTACACACACGCATTCACACAAAGTTACATCTAAAAAAAACTCCTTTTAAAATATGCGACACGAGTAAAATATAAAACATAAATGAAATAACAAAAAAATATAATTTTCTCTGGGACCCACTAGAACAAAAACATCCATTATACTGCAGAACGACGCGTCACTAAGTTTTTTTAAGGTTTCAAAATGATAAACTTTGAAAATATCGCACGAGTGACGAAATATTATTAATAATTTATTAGCTCTAACTTTTTTATCCGTCCTGTGCAAAATGTAAAATAAACGTCAAGTAAATATTGCAAGTAATATTTAGCTTACATATCATATCATGATATTTTAGCCATTTTAACTTAATCCGATTTAGTTTTGTGTATTCTTTCGTTTGGTCATTCGAGAATTAATAAATTACAATTTAATGATATCTGAATAAATAAAGTACACTTAAAACTAAACATAACAGATTCTAAATGTAGTTGGTATATCTAACTACCTACTAAAAAAACGTGAATTATTATTTATCCATCATCTACATTAGAGTATACATATCATGCCTTACAGGCAAACATTAGAATCTCTTTGAAAGCAGAGACACAGATCCAGGTCCATTCAATCTGCATCGAAATCCTCCGAAGACGCAATAAGCACCCAGGCGGGGATCACCTTCGGGAACATGTCGCACAGGATTTCTCCAGGCCGCCTTGAATAATGCAACAGGAATAAACACGCCGGCCAAATCACGTGGAATTTCTACACTGATATCGATTCAATATTGATGCCGATGCAGGGGTTATAGGAATAGATGTATAGATAGTAATAGATATACAATGTCAGTACGTTAGTTTTATACTTGATGTAATTATAGGCAGACAAATATTTAACTCTATATACCAGTTGTAGAATTTAAATGCCGCAAACTCGTGTTTTCCTGTAAATTTTACTATCTCACAAAGAATAATATACAGTATTTTATTTCATTTGAGTTTATTTAGATAATTATTATAAATTTTTATTTTAAAACAACCACTCACAAATTAGTTTTCTCTTATTATCTAAAAATTGCATCACTTCCACTTACATGAAGTGCTATGATACCACATACTATATGTTATGTTATCTCTATGATATTTTTTTTAAATGTATGGAACATTAAAAAGAATATGCCATTGTGGATGAAATCAATAGAATATTTGCATATACCTATAGGTATCTAGTATACCATTGATTTCCTTATGTTCCGTAGTTAAAAACGTGTGCCAAGTAAATGCTCAGTGCTTCCTCGTGTTAAATTTACCAAAGCAGTTAATTAATTATCGAACAATTTTAATAAACTTGATAAAGATTTTCAAGAACTACCATTGGTTAACATTTTTTATTAATTTTTATTAATAATACAATAATACCGGACATTACTATTATATTTATACATATATTTTAAGTAGCCGTATATTATTTATCTCATATGTCACACTACACCAGCCAAATCACGCGAAATTTCCAACTACTAAGAGTAACACATATACCTATATGATGAAAACTGATGAAACAGTTCGAATATTAGTTACAAACTACTGCCAGAAAAGTAATTTAATAAACGGGATATCAAATGGTCCAAGATTGATATCTTGAAATGATTGTTTGATGGTTATTTTAGTCCAACGTTCACTTGAACTTTGTTAAATCTTATGACGAACTTACTAATAAGATATTGATTATAGTTTTATAGATAAACTTTAATTATAACAAGTTTATATAAACATAGGGTGAAGCATTACTATATATTTTTCACATACATTTTTTAAATGGTTTTTTATTGCGAACAAGATGACGAAATTCAAATAAACTTAATTATTAAATTAAACAAGTCTTAATTAGCCATATTTTGATGTTTTAATTATTTTTTGGGTTAAAATTATGTTAAAACACAAATTTTACAAATTATGTTAATTTTAGTAATTCTTTATTTCATATTGCTAAACGTACTAAAAGAGAACCAGCAAATACATTCGCCTATTCTTGTTGAAACACATGAATGACATGTACAAATGTGCACCCTTCAACATTCCCAGTTTATGTGAACCTAATTATCCATTAACCCTTTTACGACAGTAAAGGAACTCAATGAGTTTAACCGTAAAACAAAAAATTCAGTGAATTTAATTGTTGTTTTCCTCTACTTTATTAAAAGTTTAAATGTGTTGCATTTTGTCTCATCCTATATTTAATAGATAAAACTCTTCTGTTCTTATTTTTGAAGTTCGTTTTTATGACTGAAACTATTTTAAATTATAAACTTTTCAGAATAGGTTATCTTAGTTGTATATACATACATATATAAATGTAGTATATGTGCAGTACCGTAACAAGAGTGGGGCAAGCGGGGTACTTATCCCGACACAAAGAAAGTAAGCCGATTAGTTTGAATTTTGAATGAACGTCTGAAGACAAAAATTTTTAGCCTTATGTCCGGTGACAGTTCTCTTAAAGTGTTTGACAAGTGACATGTGTTATTATGAAAATTATTTTGTATTGTCAGAGTAGACAATTGTGTTATAATAAGTTTAAGTATCACTGCTTGCAATGTTAGTTCCTTTATAATATCGGATATTAACCAATCGTATAACATTTTTTTCTGATATTTTTTTGGATTTAAAAATAATAGAAAACACAAAATTTTTAAATGAAATAAAAAACATATAACTTTTGCTCCATCCGTGGTATTTCTAGAACGAACATTGGTATTGTTTAAAAAAATAAGTAAATAAAGTTGATTTTTATTTTTTTAAAAGCCGCAAAATTGTTAAATAGCAATTATTTCTTTCTGAAATACTCAATTCAAGATGAAAATTTTACGCCATAACTCATTGTTTGACGATAATTTTTTTATTTCTTTTTCTTGCAATTTTAAAACTTTATTTTTTCTATTCTCTTTGTAAAATTTTCATTGAAATTTTTTTTAATAAACAAAAACAGAATGAATTATTGCTCTACGATTGGTTATATTATATAGAGTTCGTCTTGAGACATAGTTTTGAAAAAAATCAGATTAAGTGGAATTGGTCCTTTTTTCTAAAAAGTCAAAAAATAAAGTTTTCGGTTGAGATACAAAGAAAAAAAAATAACGAAAGATTTCGGGGGGATAAGAAATATAATACAAAACAGCAGTCCCAAAATCGTATCATATTGTTATATGCTATTTTTGTATAGTTGTTAAAAACAAAACAATAAAAAAATAACCTAAGGTTTAATTGGAGAGGAAGGGGGGTACACAGTCAATTAGCCACGGGCGCAGTAATACCTTATTACAGTGCTGTATATATGTATATAAAGTGATGTATTGTAAAGTTTTAAATAACTTTCATGTCTTCATAAATGTAATTTATAAATTAATTACAACGAAAGTTACAGATTGTTGAAATGTTAAGAATACGTAAGCAAATTTCATTAAAAAATAATATTATATACTACAAAGCAATCTTGTTTACTAATATTTGCTGAAGTTTTGAATAATTGAACTAATTATTTATATCTAAAAGATATGAATAATTTAGTATTTACAATATTTTTGTTTCTTATTATTTATTAATTAGATGTGTTAAAGCGAACTGTATTTTTACAAAAAATACAAGAAAAATTTTATTTTTAACATAAATAATATATAAGTTTGAAACAATGAAAATGTAAAAAGTTTGTGGCGAAATTTTATTTATTTTACAATTCAATAAAAACATGTTTTTTCATAAAAGTATGTATATTTATAGTATCTACATTTTTTAACTTATTTACATAGAACATATTATTAATTATTATTACTAACAGATTCTTTTTAGAATTTTATATTTCTTGTAGAATATAGGTTTTATAAATTGCTTTTTAATATAAACAAAGAACAATCTAATTGGCCAATGTAATAAAAATGAAATGTTTTTAATATACAAAAATATGTGTTTTATTTTGTCTACACTTTAAAAATAATAGAACACAAAAGATTACAGAGAATTACCAACTTAAGATAAATAAGGTCTCCAAGGACAATAACATTCACGACAATGAGATCTAATGGAATTATGTTTTCGTGATAGAACAATATCTTTCCTGGCACATAATTCTATAGAAATTGAACATTATTATATAACACGTCAACATCAACATATTGCTCGAAAACACAGATGAAAATGTAGCAGAAAACCTCAAGAGAATTGCACATACAAATGTCGAGATAGAATTTTTAAAATTTTATATCATACTCGTGGCATTAAATTTTACACAGAAAAAAGAGATAAATTGTAGTGTCATTTAAATACTGATATTGTATATGTCCTCTATGGTATTTTATTTTATTTTCATAGAATGTAATTTGTATGAACGTTGAAATTGAACAATATAACGTGAAACAAAATTAATTCTTTATTTAACATTTCATGAATAATCAAAAATTATTTACAGGAATTTTTTCAATTACATTGAAATTTATATAGGTTGCTACAGATTAAACAACATTGTTTTCTTTTCTCATTGTATTATAGTTGAATATATTAAAACGTTTAACATATTATCACGAAATATTAATATGTTGACAAACCATTTTCAAAAATAACAGTTCATATTAAATTTTTTGTTAGAAAATTCCATTGGATTACATTAACTTTACTACTTATTTATGCCAAAGTAATCAAAAATGAAAGCACTTATGTATAACCCATGTACAAACTTTATAAACTTAATAAACAACTTTCGAGATTAATAAAGCATCATAGATATATACAAATTAATAAATTGATTATGGCTTATTGTTAGTAGCTTTACATATTGAATTTTAGCTCAAATCTGAGCACTGAAGTTAATTTTTGTCGATATTAAAAATTAAAATAAACTGTGAAATTTTAGTTTATAAATCTTTTTCACTGTATTATATAGCACCTACTATAGCGACTTGCTCGCTTATTATTCGTTTTTATGGTTATTATATATAATTTATATAAAAAGTGTGTTTATTAAGTATTAAGATCTAATACTTTTTGTACTGTAAGTCTGTAATGGAACAACTTCTTACCCTTATTAGAGTTGAATCGTATTGAAATTTTTTAAACTAGTTCTTTTCATAAAAGAAGACAATTTTGCTATAGTTTTCAATATCATAGGTATTTGTGTAAACTGGAATTTTCAATATTTACGAACATTAAAACTAAAAAACGTGAAAGACTTGGGAAATGAGAGTAGCATTACCAAGTAACACATTAAATTTGATTTAAAATTTTTAAAAGAGTTACTTTTTTACGAATTATGTTAATTAGGCTTTTATGAATGTATATTTTTTGTATCTGACTGGAAATTAATGCGATAGCTGGAGTTTTTAGATTTCGAAAAGGTTAAGAACTACTAAAATTAAAAATGAAGATAGAACATCATTTTTTAATGTTAATTTTACTACTTACATAAAGTATTTCTTGTTTGTTTTTAACAATAGAACGTATAATAAAGTTAAATGGGACTCATGCTTGACATTATATAAGTAGTAACAATAAAAAAATTATTGTTATTTTAACTAGGTTCTGCACATCTCTCTCAGCTCTCTACATACATAAAACTCAAAACAGCGTATATCATATTACAATATGAAAGTTGTACCATCTGATTATATTTTTAATTAAATCCACGTTATCCATAAACAAAATTAACACCGAGCGATATAAAAGTTAAAATTAAATATGTAAATTGACGTACATGGAGTTATTAGATTTGCGATGCGGTTACATCGCAAACAATGGTAGTAATTGTATCGTGCAGTCTTGTTGGTATTAAATATTAATGAATTTATTACGTGCAATGTAAAGGCGGTGGTTGCAGAGCCAACAGACTCTCTGTAGTATAACATAATAGCTTTATATCTTGACCTTACCACTGTGCTTATAATACAAACGAGCCACTGCTGGTAGTAACTTGGAACTTCTCTATCGGATAACGCTCTTCAGGTGGCTTTCTAGTTTCATTTTTATGTTTGGGATTTTAGTTGCAATAAAATAATGAACTTGATCTCCTCGACCGGTGTATAATATATAGGGTGTCTATAAAATTTCGATCAATCCACTGCTTGAGGAATATTAACATTAGAGGAGAGAATGGTTATTGATAGGGTACGTTTAAGAGGATTATCCTATGAAGCCGTAAAAGGAAACCTGAAACCTTTCAGAGAATAAATGAGGGCAGATGAGGAGTCATTTACAATTAACTTGGCAACATATAGATATGAAATTCGTTTGCGGCTTCCAGAAGTTATATGAGTCATTATAGCAAAAAGATCATAACATGCTTCTTCTTCTTCGAGTTTTTGTTGCACTTGCATACCAAGTTCACTACTGATTGTGAGACAGTCAGGGCCGTCTTTAATCTATTGGAGGCCCTGGGCACATTAGGATAATGGGGCCCCTATGACCTTGACAGAGCACTATTATGTTAGGATAGACAAATAAAAGTAGATAAGCATAAATTAATAGATCAGTGGCGAAGCGTCCATGGAAGCAGGGGAAGCAGTGCTTCCCTTACTTTATGGGTAAATTAATACAAATATGTGTTTTCAGTTAATAAATAATTTTAAAATATTATTAGAATATTCATCTTTATGCGCAACTCAAACATTTTAACCAAAAATAGCATTTAATATTAATTTACACGCTCAACTATAAAACTATAATACCTCTACGTCTTATTTTCTTGTACTTTAGTCGATATTTGTATGACGAGCTGAAGTTCACTGCAGGAAATTTCACTAAAAAATTTCGAATTTTTGATTTCGTTAAAAGTATGTTTATTGTATAGAAAATGACGTGAAAAGTTGAATGCTTCAAACCGCAGGTTTGTACCTTAAACCGTTCTCGAGATATAATAGCCTCTCAAAGTTTCAATTTTTTCAAAATTTTGAAGAAAAATGGCCCTAACTTTTGAACGCGTGGTCGAAATTGATTTTAGTTGACGGATTTGGAATCAGCATATCAAAATCTATATAATGACATGTATAATACCTTAAAACTTGAAAAAAAAATATTCGCGAAAAATCGAAAAAATTCAAAGGGGTATACCTTAAAAAAATGTCGATTTTTGGCAAAAATTTTTTTGTAAGATTTTAAAGTATTATACATGTCATTATATAGATTTTGACACGCTGATTTCAAATCCGTCAACTAAAATCAATTCCGACCACGCGTTCAAAAGTTATTCCATTTTTTCTCCAAAAATTTGAAAAAACTAAAACTTTGAGAGGCTCTATCTCGAGAACGGTTTGAGATACAGACCTGCGGTTTGAAACAAACAACTTTTCACGTCATTTTCTATACAATAAACATACTTTTAACGAAATCAAAAATCAAATTTTTTTAGTGAAATTTCATGCAGTGAACTTCAACTTGTCATACAAATATCGATTTAAATACAAGAAAATAAGACATACACATTTAGTTACTATATAAATATATAGGAATTTATTTAAAAAATTAATTTAATTTCGAAATAAATATGTTTTTTGGTAATAAATATCGGTTATCGTTTGGTGATATGGGGGCCCCTATCGATCGCGGGGCCCTGGGCACGTGCCCAGTGTTCCCAATGGAAAAGAGGGGCCTGGAGACAGTGAGTAGGTGCATTTCAATTTCTTGCTAAACATATAATCTTTCTGTTGTTGTCCTTGTTAGACCAAGTTTCATTTTGCGCATAAACTTTGGCTCTAAGTGCTTTATACCCTGACATTAACTCCTCTAATGTTAATATTCTGCAACTAGTTATTGATTCCTAAAACGAAAATTAGTATTGTTTACATTATCACCATTTTTTTTTATTAAACTATTTGTTTTTTAACATATAGGTACACTGTTAAATATTGTTGGGCTCATTCTAATATAGATGTTCATTTTCTTCAAAAGGCATATAAATATTACTTTAGGAAAATCAAATAAGTGTTAAAAAGGACAGACATATTTATATGTAGCTTAGGTAACTTACATATTTGTTTTGTACTTCGAACCGAAATAAAGTTCACCGTATAAGATAATTGATTTTGATTTTTTTTTATAATAATTTAAAAGAAAATTAATCATTTTAGATTATTATTCAACATGGCACGATGTAAATCTGGCAACAAAAGAACTTCAGTACATTTATTCATTTTAACAATAATGTTTTATTTATATTTACTCTATTTTGACGCCGTTTTCAATTTGCACTCATATTTTTTTTATGCTATTTGAACAAAAGATTTGTTTTGTAATATTTAGCTTTCGTTTTTTAGTAGGTACATTATACAATGACACAATGGGGTGGTTCAGAATTGTTTGCTCAAATATGTTTTTTCACTGAAAGTGAACTATTAATAATATTCAAGTATAATATAATTACAACCTAATAAAATGATTACTCTATTTACTAACCTGATGATTGTTCTTATTTTCACAATGGTATTTGTATATTCAATTGGATGTAAAGAAACAATGGTACAACCAGAAAAATCGGGGGGTGGGGGAGATTTTAAATATACCTATATAATTTTTATTGTTTATGCATCACAATTATTAAATTAAATCATATAAGTATATAGACTAAATCGTGGGGGAGTCTAACCCCTAACCCCTTTAAAAATTGACTTTAATTACCTTTACAATTACTAATATAGAATACCCAAATAAGTTCAAGGTTTACTGTTTTTTTGATTTATGGGCTTTTTTTTAAGATTTAACTTTATATTTATTAATATATCTAGTTATTCCATTGCACAATTTCTCTATTTTTAAATTAACATCGCCATTTCAAAATAATACTATATTTAACAGCAGTCCCCAAACTCACGGACAGAATCTGACCCTCAATAGGCTTATATCCGGCCCGTGATTATTTTTAACCTCATCTCAATGCCAGTGCACTTTTTCTATATCTACATATATACCAGCTCGCCTGATGCGCAGTTAGGAATTAACTTACGTTTTTGTTTTTGTTATATTGTTAAAATTATTTTTAAATTATTGGAGACTGTTCAAAGTAGCAATTATTATAAAAAGAGTTAAAAGCAGGGTGCAAAATTATCAAGATAATTATAATCTTCGAAAATAATCGAATAATTATCTAGCATCTTTTATACTTTTTTAATACATAATAATTAAAATAAGCCCAAAAGAGTTCCACATTGAAACAAAAGTGACTTGATTACTGTACTAGTTAATCAAAATTGTTGAAAAAGGTGATTCCCCGCAGTGTGTCAGACGAAGACGGTCGGAGAAATCCCATATAATCACTTACAATTAGTAGAATTAATTATATTATCAAAGAATATGGTTAAAATATAAATATATAATATCTACTTTTGATATTTTTTTTCTTGTTCGCTATACAGTTCAAAATTCTATATGTATCTCTATTTTAAAAAAGATAAGTGACCCATGTTACACGTCATATCAAAATTCTATTAATCAGTTTAAAATAAACATTACTTACGTTATATTTATAACACAGATACTATATATATATATAATATATAGTATTTTTAAGGATATAAGTTTGTTAAACCAATAATTTCCGTATACGGGTTCTTTGAATGGACGACCGCACATAGACAAGCTTTACGAAGCTACATAAAGCGAAGGTAATCCTGGCCGAATGAAGAGACGCGAGTTTTATTTGTTGTAACTATCGTTGTCGGAAATACCGCAAACATCTGTGTAAATAGGATTGCCTATTTACGTTTATACTTTTTCGCACGCTGAAAGAATGTAAAGGGATCGTTTTAGCCTAAAAACATTTAATATACATCAACAGTTTGCATCGATTTTTTAGGGCATGTTTTTAAAGTAGAAAAGAAGAAAAACATGTTTCTTACATAACAGATTCTATGTTTTCTTTATCAAATAAAATAAAAGTCAAGAATAATAGTTGGTTGGAAATTATAAATAAATTTATCAGTCATCAGAATATTTCCTGAAAATAATCAGATTGCACCTCCAGAATCTACTATATTACTGTGTTGTTCGGCAGGTATATATGTCAAGAAACAAAAAATACACTGATAGTTAGAATTAACTTACATCCACTTTTAGGCATATCCCTTATTTTCGACATAAGAGCTCCATTAGGAGTGATTGGGGCGTACCTAATATAGGTATACCCCATCGTTACCTCTTAAAAACCCCATGCGACTCTTGGCTACTCCCAAAATTGCTCCAAATTCGACCAATAATTTACCTGCCTTAACAGCAACATATACATATGAATTTTTTTTGTGCACATCTATGGCACAGTACCTAACCTAACCTGCTTTTACAACAAAAATTACCAAATAAAAACACTGCAATTGAACGCGAATCGATTTGGCTTTCTCTACGTTTGACAGAAACCCAAAATATTTATTTTTGCCGCTTGGTGACGCAACAAACAATAAGAGTGCGTATGTTAAATTTATTTTACCTGCCTTAACGGCAATATACAGTACCTTTCGAACGATATAAATTTCATACACCTCATTTTATAATAAATACTTAAAAAACGTACTACTATTTTCGATGATCACGTATTAATATATAAATCTAACGACCTTTTTTGTTTTTAAGTCAGGAGAAGGTCCCTGAAAAATAATTGTTCAAAAAAGGGTCCCTAGACCACATTAGTTTAAGAGTCGCTGGTCTAGAACCATGTCAACATCAACAATCAATAACAAAAAACAATTTCAATCTCGCCATTTAAAGTTCCACAAAGTAAACACTAGTTGAGAACACTGTATCCAACTGTGTTGTAGTGGGGTATATTAAGATTAATTTGATCAAGGAGTTAATCGCAGAATTCCATAGAGCTCTGACATGGAACCACGATTGTTAAACTGTTTACATATTTGCTTACCCCGTTCGAGTGCAAAACAAATATTTCAATCAAATCCAATCAATTGACGTATTCAAATGCGTAAACAAAGTGAACCCGAGTTTGCATTTCTGTCAATTTTTAACTTTTTGATTGGCAGCCGAAGGCTTGTGGGCATAACAAGTGAAGTTTACGAGAATAACAGGCATGGATTAAGTTAAAATCTAGTATTAAGAAAATTTTAGATACATTTATCATATAACTCAAATCAGTTTGAATTCAATGCATTGTTTATTATTTATTTTTAATTCCATGTTCCGAAGGAAATGGAAGTATTGTAATTCCGTCGAAAAATTGTGTCCGAAATAAGAGTAAATTCTAATTGTATAATAGTACCTTCAAAATTTAAAGAAAAGTTAATTTCCGTATGGCGGGTGTGCGTGTTTCTGAATATAGAATTTTTTTTCGTTTACGATAACTACTGTAAATATGCACCGAATTATTTTTGGAGAACTTATATAGTTTTTGTCTCAGTGAGTACTCCAGACCTATTGATTTTGATGCAAATTCCATACCTATTATCGTCTAAAATGTTAACATTGCGAGTATAATACTATTGAAGGGGTAAAAATTATCTGCACACGATTTTTTAACAGTATTGCAATACTTTCACTTCTTTCAGAACATGGAAGTAAACAACGAATATTTACAAATCGAGATTAAGTTAAATCATTAAGTTAATCATGGTTTGAAAATGGTCGATTAACTAATCGTGATTATTTTTATTTTATACAACACATCATTTTTTATTTACAGTGAATTTGTGCCTTTATAAAGCAAGTATAATATAAATGAAGCATACAAAAAATTCAAATCATATATATTTATTATAAATGATCTTTACGATACAATTTTGTATTATTTCATCATTTTAACGTAATTCACCACTGAATATGTATTCCTTGTATCAGACATAAAATATGTATTTCACATTATGTCAGTCATAAATTCATAATTCAAATTTCAGCGTGAACAAAGTCACTTACATTGAGTCTCTTGCGAATAAGATTTTTTAATGTTTAAAATGTATATAAACATTTTTACAGTGACGGATAAACCATTAGACATGCTAAAAGTCTAAATATGAAATTATATATAGGTATATTACGGTTTATACTTAACATACACTCAAAAAATATTTTGCAATCAATACCTTATACATGAATGTTTGTTTGTATGAGGCTTATAGACTCGGGAATTACTGAACCGATTTCAATGCAGTTTTCACCAGTAGTGATATAATTTTTCTGTGCAGTATCGTGGCTATTAATATTTTATGAAAACCTAAGATTTAACATCAAAAGACTAAAAAAATCTTTATCAAGTCGTGTTTTGTTTCCATGATGTCACAGCATATTCGTACATCTATCATTTAGGTATATAAAAACATAGTACCTAGCCATGTAATACAGAATTCTATAATTTACGGTTTCAATATTTTATTAATTTAGGTCACTATGATCACATCTAATGCTTGTAATATATAAATTTGTGGAATTTGTCTGTATAATTAAAATATTTTTTTAAAGAATATGGATGGTTTTTAGAAATTTTGTCTATCTCTGCCTATATTTGTTCGTTCCGACTTGACACGAAAACTACTGAACTGATTTTGATACGACTTTCACTTATAAAAAGCCTACGACCCTATTTATATTGAATATTGGGACAGGCCCGTGTTAAGGAAAATTTATAATTGATTTTTTATCTGTATAAATAAAAGGGTCATAAATGGTAATTTTGATATTGATGCAATTTATAAACCAACACGTACTGAATAATTTTCGCCTTTTGTGATTTTGCAAAATTATTGTCACGCAGCAATTTCATAATGTTACGAAATATATTTACATCAAAATAGTTGTAAACTCATCAATAAATTTGAATACATATATTGCAATTAGAAGTGTAAATTATGACTCATTTATGTCATGTTATTCTCACGATGAACCGTATAATAAATACATAAAAGGACTAGAATGTTCAATAATGGAGTAAAGAAGTAATAATAAATCAAAAATTAATATGGCCATAAAGAGAAGATATATGAACATTAAAACAAACCTTAAAACACTCATTTCATATCAAAAGAAGATATTATACCATATTGCTATGCTCAATGAACACTCATATGCCAAATTGATGACGGATAAAACAGTGGCGTAGAACGGAAAATATTTTATATTTACATACAGACAATGCAATATATCAACTCGTTTTAAAGGATTTATTTACGCTCAAAATTTGTATTATAATAAAGTTGTATATTATTTGGTAACATTGCTTTAATTAAGCATACTTTATAAAATTATGTCAGTTTAATTAACGGTAAGTTTTAAAATAATAAATTTTATACAAACATACCTACTACTTTTTCCAGCATTCATGTTTTTTAAATAAGATGATGAGCATTAATTTGTAATATCTAAGCACAGTTATATTTTTTATGGTCTATATATAAAAATTATTTTATTTATTTAAATTAGAAATTTTTTTTTTAATTGTCTAATTCAAAATATTGCTCACGACCGATCACGTACGGCAAAAGTTAAAATTAGTAAATGCACCGGTTATGGCCGCTATAAGAGCATGTTTTCGGTTTTTTGGATTAATGGGCTTGTTTTTGTAATTTTCATGAACTCATGTTACTAATAAAACAAGTAACTCTTTATTTAATCGATTTAATCACCAAAGTCCGCAAATATAGTTTGTTTTTCAAATGATAGCCTTTTATTTCGTTCATGTTTTTCTCCAGTAATGGCAAACGTAAACCCAGTAATGAGCACGCAGTGATGGACACTTGCTAATGATTACAAAATGATAAGTACTACGACACAAAAGATATAAAAGAATCGTCAAATTTGAAACATTGTAAAGCAGTTGCTATGATAATAATTATACTAATAATTAGTTTAAATGTCCACCATTTTGACATCTATTGGCCGATTAAATCGCGCTGTAAGACAGTTAAATGTATTTAGATTAATACTCAGAAATGGTAGTAAACAAATATCAACACATATTTCTAATTCAGTACATCTAATTAAAATTTTGCCATTACTGGGGTCCTTACCAAGACTGATGCCACTACCTTATCACGATTACGCATAAATTATTTTACTAACGACTGATCACGCACGACGGGTCACGCTCGTAATACGATTTTATGCATGTTAAAATTAAAATAAAAACTAATATTTTTTATTATGATTTCTAAAAAAAATTTTAAAGTAATATCAGTTTTAATATTTATTGATATTATAATGATCGACAATCTCATTATCTTCGAAATATAGATAACTCACGCTCGATAAAAACATACTCAAGTATATACGATTTTTTTACTCACGCATATTCGCGGTCCAAGATTTCATAACGTTCACGTCGTGACTCCAAAAACTCACGATCCATACCAATTGTAAGGAAAAAATTAGGAGATATTCAATTACTTGGAAGTAGCACCACTGCACGTATTGATGACGTGAAAGGATGAAAACGAGAATTGTAAAAAGACGAATATATTTTATGATTATCACACAAGTTTTCGGGATAATGTATAAAAACAAGAAAAACGAACAAAACGTTTTTTTTCTGTTCAAAAAGAGCACCACTTTAATAGTAATGGCATTCAGTTAATTTAGAAAGTCTTCTTTGGTTCAAAATGAAAACCACCAGTGTCGTTGCAGTTTTACAAAAGAAAAAAAAAATTAATGTTGCATTCAGACAATTATTTTAAACTTTTTGAAATCTTTATTGTTGTGAACATACTGTACTATTCATTTATCATTTTTTATGGTTTTATTTCACTGATGTCTAGAAAAGTTTATAGAAAATTAATTTATGTTTAATTCCTTGAATCTAGGTACATCGCATAATATTGTTATAAAAGTTAGACGTGGTTTAATCCTTTGAACGTGTAGTGATATAATTAAATGCTGTACAACTCATGTTTTAACTTACTTACAATAAGTTATAGGTTTGTTGGAAATGGAAACAACGTTTAAAGATTTTAATTAAATCTGCAATAAAAGCACGAGATGGCATTTCATGACAAAATATTATAGTTCAAACGTTATAATGGCGTGTTTAGACCAAAAAGACAAAACAGCAACATGATGTTTTAAAAACAATTCGTGTTGTTCTGTCTTTCTAGTCTAAACAAAGCATAAGACCAGGCAACGTGTAATTTTTTTACTCGTGTGAATAATAAGAAAATATATGAGGTTCCAAATTTTAACAGTATTAAAAACAGTGACTTTAACCTGAACCCGAACCCAAAAAAACCCGTATTTTTCATTAACTTGAACCCGAACCGAACCGCTATATTTCAGAGTCAACGAACCTGAACCTGAATCCGAACCTTTTCATGGATAACCGGTAACCATAAATAAATTCTGGTTCAAGACCCTAATTAAAAATATACCGAGATTATAATTCCTGAACTCTCTCTTGAAATCTAGGCTTAATAAAGGAAATGTCCGATCGTCCTCGTTTTGAAAGTTATGTAGTCATTTATGATCAAAAAATTATTATAATTGATTGATTTAATTACATTTAAAAATTATGATTCACGTGGTTCATTCGATTTTTATAATGTTTCCAATTATTTGCTACCCTAGTCTTAAGATTTTTATAAAAGATTACTATTATCTTATTAAATATATGTTAACAAAATGTTCGAATCAATTTCGATTAATCCTAATTTTTTATTGCCCATCTACGTTCCCAACTCCGTATTAACTCATCCGTTCGAGATACATGACGGTAATAATAATAAAAGAAACAATCACATAAATTGAAACCTTTGTGAAAAAATGTCCATAACATAGATTGGTGCTGTACAGCGACCAATACTCTACGTGCCGGATGCATTTTAGTTTGTGTATTTAACCAGTGGCGTTCTTTGAACGAAACTACAAATTATAATTGTTAAAAATACTATCATCATTATTATTTTAATGTGAATTTTGGCATATTGTATAAATTTTCAATTATTGGGTTTTATTCCGCGTTGCACTATATTATCACTTGACGTTTCGATCAATATCTTGAAGTGAAGTGTTGAGTACAGAAGGTGTAACTGTTTAATTAAATAAGCGACGTTATTTTTAATAAAGCAGCTACACCTTCTGTACTCAACATTTCACTTCTGAAGAAGATCGAGAGATGTTGGTCGAAACGTCAAGTGACAAAAAAAGTCTACCTTCAAAAAATTATTCATATTGTCCAGCGTGAATTTAGAAAAACAGATGCGGTTTATTCACAGAAACTACAAAATAATTGTTTAAGTCTTAAATTGTGTAAAAGCCACAACACCGATGAAAATATCACATAAATATCTACATCATTTTATGTAGGTAATTCGTGAAACATATGCAAATACCACTTGTAGCTGTAGCACTAGCGTACCGTGGTGAGAGCAAAGTGAACGCCTGTCCCGGACGGTAAATTTTGAAAAAGAAATTATTAAATATTTATTATGAAAAGAGATCATCAAAATTAGTAGCAAGCGCAATATTGTGGATTGGGAGCGGCAAAACTAAAAATATCAATCGTGGATAACACAGCCACACACAAAAAAAAGTGTGCGATACCAAAAAAGCGACCTATATAGGAATTTAGTATTTGTCGAGCATTGTCGAAATCCAGATTTTTGTAATTTTCTGCTTACCGTTTTTTTTTTTGAGGTTGAATTTTGGGTTTAATCAACTTGGAAAAATTCAACCTAAATTCATAATTCAAGCACAAATAAAAAAATTGGTAAACAGAAAATTTTAAAAATTTGGATTTCGACTATGTTTGACCAATACTACAATCGCTTTTTTTGTATCGCACTCTTTTTTGTGGCTGTGTAATTTACTTATCAGCCTGACCCGCCACTGACCTAAGAATGATTATTACTATTCTTATACATATAGGTAAACACATTTGAGTTGTCGTCCGTCTCCATTAAAAATGTTAAAGTAAAGCAAGGAAGGTTGTTAATTCAGTTCCCTAGTGAGAGTTATTTACTTTTTCCTAATTATAAGGTAATTTAAACCAACTTTATGTTTTAAGAAGTAAAATGAATTGTTTCAATAAGCAAAGATTGTTAGATATATCTTATATTTGAGTCCCCGCGCCACTGTATCTGACACACACCTTTTTGTTTCTATTTCCAGTTCTGGGCGGCTTACGTACCGTGTGAGTCTCAACATCGAGATGCGGTCCAGCTGACGCTAGAGCAGATAGACATCATCCGCAGACTGACCGACCAGTACTACCCACAGCTTACCCTCTGCACATCAGCCGAAGGTAACCATATACGTGCAACGAATCTGTAACAGTTCTTCGCACAAAAATAATAGATTAATCTTATGGGTAGACACCGGAGACAATTAATACTTCTTCTCTGTGAAACGTGGGACCATTTCTTTATCTAATTTTACCTTTTAATTTCTAACATTTTGTTAAATCTGTACGTTAATCTGACTAACTTACTGAAATTAATTGCAATGTATAAAAAAATTTTACATTTAAAACTAAAGTAGGAAAAGTAAAGTTGCACGCAGAGGTCAACCCTAAAATAATTTAAATGTAGATACAACTTAGGTTTCAATAATAAATTACAAAAGTAGAAAAAAGAATTCATAGAATTTTTTTAAATATTCTTCTGTCTTGTTTTTAAATAATTTGTATTTAAAACTCGATCATGAAATAGTAAAATTGTTTTTTTTTTATCACAGGAAAAATTAATTTTTTCTTTGTTCCAAATGTTAATTAAAAATATAATAATTCAAATTATTGTGAGAACTGTAGCAACGCCACATCGATGTGTTTGTATGACAATGTATATAATACAGATTTTATCATAAACGCAGGGGGAAGTCCCTTAATACTGCGTACTTAAAGAATTCGGAAGGTAAATAAAAAACTAATTAGAAAATAAAATTTTGCTCTTTATTAATTTGTATTCAACTAGCCTAGAGTTCAAATTAAATCAACAGAATAATTCATATTTGCAATAAAGTTATCCATAATGACAATAAAATGTGGGTAGAAAAAAAATGTGACACCTGGTAACAGGCACATAAAAAATAGTCCCCTAAAACCGCATTAGACTTGTAAATTATGGGGTCCTGAGCGATAAATCGGGGCAGCTATCTATTTTTCAATATTCAAGCAATAAGGAACCTTAAACTCTACTGTGAGATCGAAAGCTAATTTTAAAAGTTCTTTCTTCGTCAGTGGCGAGCATCGATTTGACAAATCTTTGATATGGTTAATCAATTGCTCCTCATACTCGTTTTGGTATATAATTTAACGCATATACCTTACTAGATCTTTTCTTATTACCACTGGAATAAATTACATTCACTGTAATATGATAATAAAATTAGAAAATGGAAATTACACTTTGTAACGTGCTCACCAATTACCAGTCAAACAATCGTTCTCTTTTGTTTTACGGTGCACGACTGAAGTGTGTCGTTACACTCAGGTATATTGCTCTCCTCCCTCACACTCGTCATTCAGCCGCTCCTACGTTTCTACCTATCTATACAGAGATACTGAATGTGTCCGGCGCTGGGGGACTATAATTGCAACCTTTTTTGTTTCTATTATTTCAGTTTTGTACTTCATTAATCCAATTCGTGTTATCAACTTAATAAATATAAAAGACCAACTTGAATACATCAAAGAAGAAAATGTTCATTAATATTTGCATTTCAACCATTTCATAAAAGAAAATAACGGAAGTAAAAAAGCAAAAACAGGAGAGCAATTTTATTCAAATGTGAAGTTCTAATTCCACTATCGCGTATTAAAACAAACAGTAATTGGAATATAAAGTTTGAAAAAGTTAAGATACTTTTCAATGTACATTCCCATGCTATTAAATTAGTTTTTGCATAAGTACGTTTTGATTTTTATCTGTCGCCTTGTATTTCCGACATCATAACTCGTACGAATTCAATAAGGAAGGCAACCTGAGGAAAATAAAATCGCAAGTCTGTTGTTGTAGCTATATTCACACCGTTCCCTCGGCTACCATTCCACTGCAGTGCCGTGTATTGTATACTTGATTTTGTTCTGTTTATTTCTGCACCATTTTTCGATCATGTGAAATATATGTAACCAATAACGTAAATTGCATGGCATTTTAATGCCCTGAAATATAAATTGTATTAGTTTCAATTCGATTTTTCTTGTTTGTTTGACCATTGGTATTTGGATTGAAAATATACGGTGCCATCTATAAGGTACTGGCACCAGTCTTGGACATGACCCCAGTAATGGCTATTCTTTAATTAAATGTACTGAATTAGAAATATTTGTTGATATTTGATTGAATCACAAAAACCACAAACCTTGCTCTTATAACGGCCATAACTGGTGCCAGTACCTTATATTATTACAGATTGCAAATAACATGGACGTTATATATATAAAAAAATATAGCAGGGGTCAGTAAACTACGTCTCTCTGCCTATTTTTAACTCGGCACGCGATTTAATATTGGTTTTTACATAAAAAAATTTAAAATAATTCAAATTACGCGCTACGAGTATAACTCAACGGCCAATATTCGATGGCGTTGCATATTAAAAATTAAAATCATATGCACGGAGATTTGTATGTTTGTATTTGGGTATACTTACTAATGTAATGTAATGTTTTGAAGAAATATTACACCATTATGTTAATACAGAATGCACGGTCCATGATCTATGTCTATGGCTACAGTAACTAAATAGATGCCTTAAATATAGACGCATAGATACCAAATATATTTAAAAATTGTATTCCTTATTTAGCGGTACAGTACTTTGGTAAAGTACCTAGAAGAAAAACATCGGCATTTGGTGAATTTAAGCCCAAGATTTCTACCTGAAAATGAATGTCAAATAAGTGTGCTTACGTTGATAAAATAATTAAATGACCTATTAATTCACAGACTGTAATTAATAAATGATAACTATTCTCATAAAAAACTGATAGAACCAGTTCTAAAACTTCCTGCTCTTTTGAATAATTCAGTAAAATGTTTATTGATAAATCGAACTTAAAAACTTTTCTTTGAATTTTATTTTGAAGAATATACATTTCTCGAGAAACATCAAAGAACCATTTATTAATACTCTAGAATTTGTTTTTTTTGTTTTCATAAAAACAAACAGCTACCTCACTTTTAATATAATTATGAATAATTCAGTTTTTTATCTATTACTTTGAACTTAACAAAATTTCAAAATAGTCAAATAGGTAGCTGACATAATAATGGATTATTCCAATTTTTGTATCTACATACTCGGTATGCGTATTTTTAATAAGAATATCTAATATATTTATCAATGCAAAAGTACGTAGATATAAAAATAAAATAAACTATTTTTATTGCTCTTTACATATTCATTAAAAGTTCCATACATTTCAGATAATCTAATAATTACCCTATTTTGTTCTCAACTACAATAATATTTTACACGAAGAAGTAATTTGTACTTTATTGTTCTTTCTTTAATCTATTTATTCGGAACTCTAAAGCCCAGCTTATTGTGTTTTCTTGCAAAAATATTCAAATGAGTATCTGATAATTAAGTTTGTTTTTAATTAATAAAGCTGATCTTTTTGCTAAAGAATAACAAAAAATTGTCTGTAGCCAATATTAATATCGATATTAACTGAACAAGATGTTCAAATATTATTATTTCTCGATGCAAATTTTGTAACTTACATTAGCCCCGTTTTTATACTATTATCATTTCTTTAGCATTTTCAATTTTACTCTCTATTAAGTAAATTTTAATCATCTCATTTTCAGATAAAGCTTAAAAATATGATACAACATACAACCAAATAATTTATTTAAAGATCTCATAAAGAAGACAATTTAAATAAAAATACACTCTCGTAGTACACCAAAACAATTTTGCCATAATTTTATACTTGCGGTTGAAAAACTTCCGAGTGAAAATAATCTTCTATAAAGAATATAATATAAAACGTCTTCACCAGTTGTGACATGTTGACAAGTAAAATTAAAAATAAAATGGAAACTGAGTTACTCATTTGGCCGCGAACCACAGTCCCCATCGTTCTCTTTCGACCGGAAAATTATATAAAATGTTTTTCTCATTTTCTATGCATAATAAATTTTTATATTACAAATACATATAAAGAAATATACTACTAGGTATCTGTGATTATACTGCAATGCAATCTTTTGATAACGTATTACTTTTTTCGATATTTCATTCATCATTAAGATAATTAACAATTGATTTAACTATTCCTTAATTAAATAACATATTCATTAACTGATCACATTTCAAAATTTGAAAAAAATGTATCTATATTGTTTTCAAATAAGACAACTTTTACTTAATTAGTACAAATTTCACCAACCTTATACTCATTTAATCATTTTAGGGAGCAAGTATTTTTTTCTATGTGTCATTTTATTTCTTTAATGAACAAAAAGTATTACGCTAGTTTATATTAACTATTGCTAAAACACAAAAAAAACTGTTCAATATTGTTTACAAATGCTATAATAGTTTAAATGTTAGAATAGTTTATTTAATGCTCTTCGCTATTTCTCATTTTAAATAGTGCGCGTTTTATTTGTTCTCAAAAAAAAATATAAACACAGCATTTTCCTCAACCATATTAAATACAAACTCATCGATCGAATGTGTCGAATTTTACATCGTTTAAATTATTTAAATATAGATTGAATGATACACACTCGATTTGAAAAGTTTCTTTCAAAAAAAATTTACGTCATACGCTCGAGATTTTTGCATAATGAGATTTACTTGATCATGTGCACCACTTCTAGGTGTTTACACCAATGTAAATCTATCTAAATCCAAATCAACAAATGCTTTTTGTTACAATTCGATTGTTACGATTGAATGCATCTCGTTGGTAATTTAATTTCCCTTCATAACATCGGTAATGTGTGCTTTTTTAATTTCCATGTTGAAACGCTGCTAATGGTAAATTGTTTTAGAAAATTATTTGATTGTTTACCAAACGTTCATTAACGTTTATGATATTAGTGTGGAAATGGAAGTACATCTACATAAATGATGATGTTTTGTAAGTTTATGTATTATATAATGGGTTAGTAAATTTGTTTATGTTTATATTCAGTTTTTAACATATGTCTCACATCATTTGATGAATGTGTGTATTAGGGTGTGTCAAAAAATCGATATTTTTTTTCCTCGCTCTCATAACGAAATAAGGTAGTTACCCTGTAGTTCAATTTTAAGAGGTGTGACAATGGGGGGTCTTGTTTCCCATTTAAATAACATGGAAAATTATTTTTTGATACTAAAGTTGGTGTTACTTATTATGTTCTAAAAATGCTAGTTATCGGCTTGGTCATTTCTTTTCCGATAGCTCAGTAGTAGGGTAATATATTGCTTTTTAATTGATATTTATAGAAAATTTACGTTAAAATGTTGTTTTTTGTAAAAAAAAATTAATATTTAAAACACTTATAAGTTTTAACTCATTGCATTTACACTTATAGCTCTCTGAGCTATTTTTATAGAGAATTAAATTTCCTACAAAATTACTTCTTAAAATGTTTTTATAGAAAAAATAGTTTAACCGTGAGAGCCTTTTAGACGTTAAATTTAAAAAATAAATCATTTAAATTGCCTGTAACTTTTGATACGTTGAATTGAGAGACACGATTTTGTAGACACTACGTACTAAAGAATCATTTTCCCATGTTATTTAAATGGGAAACGGGACCCACCTTGCGGCACCTCTTAATATTGAACTACTACAGAGTACTCCTTCAGCGAGGATGTATTTTAAGTAAAAAAATAACGTATTTCGTAACAAGAGCAAAAAATATTTTGTTTGACACACCCTTATGTGTATGCATGTCAAAAAATATATCCACATATATTCTCTCTTGACGTTTTTATCTGATAGAAACATCTATAGATTCATTCTTTATATTAATATCCCAAAATTAGATGTCAGAATTCAGTTTATTTTAGTAAAATCAATTTGATCGAAATTATGATGTCGATCTGTATAGAGCAGTTCTTAAATTACGAACGAGGGGATTACTACACTTGTAATAAATGTAATGAAAGTAAAAAATATACAACATTAATAATAACAAATATAAAAATTGATGCCCACAGATTACACAGAATTGAATTCGTAAGCAAATGTAAACAAAAATCTATCAACAAATATTTCCAATGCAGTTAACAGCTATATTACATAGTAAAAATATCTGTGACGGACTAAGAAAGTTTAACACCTAAAATATTAATATCTAATATTAAAATTATGTATGTATATTCTTTATACATTTAGCCCACCTTCCTACCTTAATTTATTGTTTATACAAAATTACAAATTTTATCTACTACAATTTACAATTTTAACAAGTTCTTGTACTTTTTTACACAAAAATTTACAGATATTTTTTACCACGTAAAATAATGATTTTTAAACTGTTTAATTATATATTTTATTGGAGCTGTCACATGTGGGTACGATGTTTTAGCAAAGTAATTTTTTTGTATTTTGATGTAAAATTTGCAATATTCGCATAACCTTCAATTTAATTTAGTTAACTACGATGAGTTTTAATTTTGCATACATATAGTTTCTTCCAATTCTGATGAAGAGAGAATAAAACAATACTGCCGACATTACCTAATAATTTAGATTGATTTGATCAAAACCCAAAAGGGCATATGGACCACGTGGACCATTTTGTTTGTAGGTCTCCACAGATCAAAAACCAGTGAAAAAATATTATTTTATTTTTGATACAAATTCAAGTTTATAGATATATCTTATACCTAAAAAGCTAGATACTAACAATAAGTACAAATAAACATACTATTTGAAAACATATATATATGTACATATGTATTTATTGTATTTACAGAAATCCGAGTTGCCCATCAAAGACACCAGTTGTGTTCCTTAATTGGAGTTGAGGGGGGCCATTCTCTAGCCAACAGTTTAGCGGTTCTGAGGATCCTCTACCAGGTAGGAGTGAGGTATCTCACCCTGACCTCAACGTGCAACACGCCGTGGTGAGTTGTTTTCTAACAAAAATACCCACAGTAAACAAAACTAATCTCTCTTGCTCGATGTGTTTGTTTTACACAAGAAAATAGTCGCCATGAGTTTTTTAGTTTTATTTTAGCTGTATTTGTGAACGATAAGTAATTCTCTTCCATTAGTGTTTTTCTTTTATTCAATTAAACCAGAACGGTTTTGAAATGATTAGTGGTTTGATTTAGGTACTTGGTATTTTATTTATTTATAGATAAGGTGGGTAAGAAAACGGAGTATCTTCTTCAGTAATCTTGAAAAAGATTCGATATTTTATTTCTTTACTTCAACGTTAATGTTATTTCACCCACATAAACATATAATAATAATATTTATTATTTAGCCAGGGAAAAAAAAAATTCGGAAAGAAAATAAACAAATAAATATTATTGGCAAATAATTTTTTAATTCTATATTATACATAATATGTATGCAACGCTTTTATATTTAAAATAAATGTATAATATTGCTGGCTCTTCCCCGAAACAATATTCCAATCATGATATTTCAAATATAGTTATAAGTTTAGTAAAAACTAGATTAATATTGATATAAAATGACAGTATCGTTAGTTACAGTACAATATAATACATCGCTTATAAACAAATGTGCTGTCTTCTTTTACATAAACAAAATAGAAGTATGAGATACCATTAGTAAATATTTAATATAACTAATATATACATAGGTACTTAATATATGTATTCTCTTTATCGTAGTACTAACAATTTTCCGAAACATTTCCAAAAACTCCCAAGTGGTATTATTATGATAAATGAAAGACAAATCCCTGATGAAGTGATTGACATAAAAAAAAAATTCCCTTAAAAAATATATATGTATTTTTGTTCCACATAATTTTTTTTCCACAATTATGATTTGACTTTAAAAATTAACTGCTTATCAATTTATTTTATAAAAAAAAACCTCTTGCACATTTGCATTTTTATTAACAAATATTCTAAATACTCACCTGTATTATTTTTATCACACCTGTTCAAATATGAATAATAAAATATGCAAAATAATACAAAATAGAAATTTCCATCAACTAAATTTGCAAAAATTCTTGCATAAATTGTATGTATATTTATTTTTGTGTATTCATAGACAAATCAAATTCATATTTTCCGTACCAGTCTCATGAAAAATATAAATAAAAACCTTGAAAATCTGTATCAGATAGATATTTTGCAAGTTTTTAAACATAGCTTCAATCTGACTTTCTGAAAAAATCGCATCGTTTGCTCGATAGCTGTAAATAAATGAAAAAGTAGAACGATATATTATATTTTAGCTTTGAAAACCAATTCGTAGTCACCCCTGTCAATTACGATACAAATTGAGTCGATATTTCTGCCACTTTACTCCAAACTCTAGGTTAAAAATTATTCGTCATATTTTTCAAGTGTCACAAAAATTATAGATATCTTGCGTTTTTAAAGTATTACACTTGTCAGTTTTTTCATCGATTGTACCTACTTAAAATTGAACAATTTTACTTGAAAACCTTAAAATATGATGTACAAAAAATACTTTATATAAAAATTATATCACTTCATTAAAATATTTTATTTTGTAAAAAATATATCTGTCATATAATAATATACAAAAATGTGAGTATATAATTTTATATGCACCTATACTAATGTTCTAAAAAAATGTAGACTTTAAAATTCTGATTGAAACGTTAAAAGAATAGATAAAAACTTGTGGAATAAAGTATCCCATTTATTTATTAACAAGAAAATAATAAATTAACTAATAATAGAATAACAAAACCTTCAATAAAAAACTCTTTTCATAAAACAAAACACACAGGAAAATTATTATTTATAACTTTATAATTTAATACATAACCTTCCAAATCAGCTCAAATTAAACATGTTTTCACCAATAAATTAACCTTAAATTGTAAAATTGTAAATTGACAAATGTAAATACGAATTTCAATCGACAATTTTCAGTACTTAAAATTGATGAAAAAATTGACAAGTGTAATACAAGCTTAAAATAAAATTCGTGCATTAATATTTTTTTAAATCTGATTGTTTTGTATTTGGAAAAATGATTAATAGTTTTATTTTTTCCAATGAAAAATTGAAATAACATTAAATTAAATGTGTCAGTGTAAAATTGTAAGTATTGTATGTATTTTTATTAATCCATGTGATAATTGTTAAAAATAAAACATATTATTCATTTTAACTGAAAAAACTGTAATTGTTTTCTTCTCAATCGAATTATGAATCAATACATTGTCAGTATTATTAAATCGAAGGTCTTAGTTCATAACATAATATGATAACTGCAAATATTTGATTTCTCGGGAGAGCAGTCTGAAATTTTGAATTGTAATTGTTTTGTTCAGATATTATTAAATTACCATTTATTTTAATGTTATGAATATAGGTAATATGAACAGACCAAACGAAAGTAGGACTTTTTGATTTTTAAGTTTATGCTTCATATATGTTACTAACAAAATAGGCCATTGTGATTTTTCTCAATCTGTCCCGATTTTGATAAAACCTCCACCTAGTTAATTAATAGGTACTAATTGTACTAACTGTTACATAATACCAAATCTGGATATTAATTCAAGTATAGCAGTAACGTGGTAGAGAAAAGATGATAGAATACTCAATAAATAAAACAAAAATAATGTTCACTGCAAAAAATCTCTTTTATATTAATTAAAAAACCCTCAACCAAATTTTATGAATAAAACATGGCATCAACAATCCACTCACGACGTAATAATAATTAATAAATATCAAGATCTCTTATGTTTAACCCTTATACACTTTTTCATCGTCGAAAAGAAAAGCTTAATAAATAAAAGTTATCTGTCATAACCGCAAAAACTACTTCCGGTACGTGCTCACCGGAAGTGACGTTTTCTACGACACAAAGTTTGTCAACTTGGAATTGCCTATAGCGATGTTCTGGTACATATGTGACTGCTCTGATGTTTATTGTATTTTGCGTTGGAAATATATAACTTTTTGATTGACAATTGAAGTATGAATATATGTAGTATTTTTTTCTATTCTGTCTACGTCAAATATATGCGTGGATGCATTTTATAAGTATATTTTTTTTAGAGATTGTATAATGCTAAATAAGCTAAAATATATTTTGTTGTTATATTTATTAAATTAAATAAAATGTATCTATTATTTTTTAATGTGCATACAACCGTACTTATATATAAATAGGTATGTGTAATGTGTATGTCCAATGTACAATCTTAATAATTCATTCCTTGTAAGTCTATAGGTAATATAGTATTTTTTTCATAGTTTAAAAAAATTGTCATCTATCTTTTTATTTGTTCTGAGTAAATTTGTAAAATTAGTGAATTACCACTAAAAAGGGATTTTAATTATTACACGGTGTCAAATCTGGGTACTAATTTTTAATGCATACACTATTTTTTAAATAGTAGTGCACTTAATAAAACAAACATAGCAGTAAAGCGGACGGTGCGATAGGGAGAAGTGTCGCCATGGCTTTGATGTGATACTTATGTGCTTAGAGCAGCCGGACGTGCTGGTATTCCCTAATTTTCGACGGAAACATCACTGTGTTTCAGGCTGAAGTTCTAGCCAAATTAGCATATGCACAAGAAAACTGTTACTTACGGTACAGAAACAATACAATACAATCATTTTATTTTACGCCAGTTTAATGGAGTTAAATTTTAAAAAAACTTACGTATTATATTATCCTCTATTCTATACTAGGTACTAAAATATTTTCTATGTATCATATATGTATTTATGAACATTCGTACATACGCATATGTACATTTATAACTTACCTATATATAAAAATTTTATTATATAAAGGCTTTTTTACTTTTTAGAATGGGACAGACAAATATTCACACTTTCGTTTTAAAATGACATCAAAACACAGTAATATAAAAATGAATTCATTTATTTTTTAGGATAGGATGAAAATTATACGTTATAAATATTTTATCTATTCACAAGCTGTGACAAAAATTATTTTTCAAATATATTATAAGCTAAAGTTTTTTTTTCAAAGCTTTATCTTTAACATATATATAAGTTTATTTGTGTACATTATACCTATATATAAATTATATATACCATAATATATATTATATATAATAAAAAGTACTAAAACTACACTAATGTTCACAATTTGAGTGCTAGTTTAACACCATATTGCGTCCAAACTAAAAATTTATCCCAAAGTTATCTCATAAATCATAATGTAGAAACTTAGTTTTTGCCAAAACCAGACAGACAACGTTATATATCTTTTGTATAAAATATATTTCGTTTGGAAGAAAACATTTTACTAAAAATACCTATATATTTAGTAACATTACTTATCTTTTTGTAGTTTCATATAAAAAAATGTAATTTATTTAATTAAAGCAAAATGTATACTATTCGTTATAGGTATTTCAAAACTTCTTTGTTTCATTCATATAAGAATAATCATTTTTGAAGTTATACTTCTTTAGGCTCGTTGAGGGTAAACTTTAGTAATGCAATGGAAATGAAACGCAATAGAACGCGCGCGGAGCACAATAGATGGTAGTAACCATGGTAACGGAACAAGGTTACCTCAGTAGCTTTAGACCAATCAGCTTGGGCACCCCGTATGACGTATTTTCCCCTTCTCGCACCGAGTTACAAAATTATATTTGTTATAATTGGGCACATCATTCCCCCACTCTACATTTGGGCACTCCAGATGACGTAATTATACAAAAATTCACTCGAAACCAAGACGAGACTTTAGTTTCAAAAACCCCGAATCGAGACGATATTTATTTGACTCTCGTCTCGTCTCCTGTGCAGCCCTATTCTAATATAATAATAAAATCTAATATTTAATTGTATCAGCATTTTAAAAAATCTGGTTCGTTACTACTACATAAATAATAAAAATTTTAAATGTGCAGCCTTATGAAAGATAAATTTAATTAATTTAAATCTGTAAAAATAAAGTTAATTTGTTGTAAACATAATGTTAACAACAACAGCTAAATATAATTCTGTAACTTGTATGAATTCAAGCAGGAGAAATATTCTTAATTGTACCCTTTTGGTCGGATCATTTCTCTGAAAATTCTCATTTTCTTTTTATCGTTCTCTTTATTACTCGTGATTCGTTGACATGAAAACCGTTTCTGTTTTAAAAAAAAGTGAAATAAAATTCTAGTTTTTCATTTGTTCTGCCTTTGAATGTTCTTATGATTGCTTCTTGAATACTGATGGCGAAAATAGTCTTTAATTGTAAAATCTTAGACATTGTTCTATATATAATGCCATACAAATATTTTTATTTGAATTCTACCGTACTTATATAGCGAGTGGATAAAAAAAATCTCCTGTTTGTCGTATTTTGGAACTACATAATTTCAAAATAATCTTAAACAAATTTATATATTTAAATTTCAAATCATCGAAATTAAAATTATACATATGCAGTAACGGTGTTATCCAATGGAAAACGGTATAATTATCTGGGGCTTTAAACAATCTTTTATTAACTCATTACTTATATGGGGCCCCAAATTACCAGGTTATAAAAATATCTGCTATGGGAGCCACGAGTCTTTCTTATACGTAATCTTGACAGTAAACAGTGTACATGATTCATATTATATTAAAACATACATATTTCTGACAAAGTAATAAATAAATAACCGTTTTCAAAAATAAAAGGTTTTCTTCGTAGACAAAAATTAATCTTAAATATAAAATTTCACCCTTCTACGATTTGTCGTGTTTGAGTTACAGCACTTACAGACAGGCCGACAGACAGACACAGACATCATGGCGAAAATAGTCAGAATGGATTCAGGGAAGTCAAAATGGATAATTCCATCAAAATCCGGATTTCGGAAAAAATCCGCTACACTATACTTAGGTACTTATACTAATATAGTATGTATATTTCATATATGTACATGGGTATAAGAAAGTAAAAAAAAATTTTAACTCTGAAATCCATCTTGTAATTTTTCATTAGTTTTTTCCATGGACATTCTTGAATCCAAACATTCTTAAATCAACACTGTACATGAGGCCCCCAAATTCAAACTTTCCTGGGGCTCAATTAAGCTATAACACGCCACTCAACACATGGTCAAATACTATACAATGTCCCCTACATTGTGCTACGAAATTATTTGTTACACTTACATATTATATTTAAAAATCTTCATTAAATAAAATATGTATAACAATTTTTATTATTACGTTATATCTTTTTAGTGTATGCACATTTAATTGAAATTCTATCAAAACCATTGTGTGCCTAATACACTACTGTCCATATTCCCTTTTATTTCGATCGGTTTAATTTTAATTTAAAATAAAAATAAATGTAATGTTTGTACTTTTGTACGATTCGCCGTGGATAAAATACGATCGAGGCACGTGCAAGTTATATGAAATACTAACAAAGATTGACTCGAATGTAAACAGAGTGAATGTTCGTACAACGTTAATTTTGTTTGATGATATTATAGGGGAAGGAGTAAATTTAAGCGATTTGATTGGTTGGGCGGGGAGATTTTAATGGAATAGTATAACGATATCGTTAGCTTTTTTTGTCGTTTGAGAATTTTTGTATTATCATATAAATGTTTTACTTGATTGGATCAACTTCATTATTTTGGATTAATAATTCTCTACGTTACGACCGATCTCACCATCTCCTCATATAAGTAGAATAGTAGTTAATTTGGATAGTTGCAAGACAATATGTAACTCAAAAGAAACAAATTTAATGAAAATACAGTCAAATTTCGATTTAGCGAACTTATTTGTAGAAGGGTTGTCCGATATATTTGCATCATACTCCAAACAACAATCGTTTATAAGATAATTCGAGATAATCAAGTTTTAAGTTTCAAAAATTTGCAGGTTACAACTTATTATCTTTGAAAGCCAGCTAACTTTACGGCTGTCCCCAAAGACTTGTTAATGCAGTCACGAGTCATTAAAAATATTTTGTTTGTGTAAAAAAAATTAATAAAATCATTAGACAAGTATTATTCTTCTGCTCAACTTTGCATTTTATCTGAAAAGTTGAAGATTTTGAAAAAAAGAAATGAGAGACTTATTAACCAACTTCTTCCACGCTGGTGGTTCTCCACGAATAGATATTTTGATAAAAATCCGTTGCTTCTGTGGGTATACATATATCTTTCTAGCTTTTTAGTGCATGTTTTATCAAAATCGGTCCAGTAGTTATCGAGATATCTTCGGTCAAACACGCAAACACTGAGTGGAAAAACAGAACTAGTGCTGGGACTGGGCAGATACTGTTCTTCCACTCACTCAAATTTAAAACATGCCTGGAACTACTGAAGGAATGCTGTTATAATATTTTTCTTATACTCAATATTTACATTTACATTTATCGAACCGATTCATGTAAAAAAAAGTCAGAATTTGGACTTGTACTATTCTTTTTCTCACCGATTCAATTCATCTGCCAGCACGCCAAAAAATATTCAGATTTTAAAATATACTCTTACTCTGTTTTATTTTAATTTTTTTCTTCACTGCACTGGAATTGCAGTTTATATGAAATGATTTTCATAATTTATACTATAACATCATATATTACATCGTATCACGAGCGTGACCCGCCCGCACCTTGCGTGAACGGGCTGGTTTAAACTATGAATTAACGGGCGTAATTCCAAATATTTTGTTCGTGATTGTGAGCAAATAGGCTTTCCTATAGGTATTGATTTACTTCGATGATACATATATCTTGCACGTTTTTTAGATGAAATTACAAAACCATAAGGTAGAATATTTTCTGTCAATTCAAAGCAGCTATATTTTATTATGTTTTGTCTTTTATTTGACAGTCGTTTTTTCAAAGCCGTCAGAAAAAATACTGAAGATGTATATTTAACCTAACGTCAAGTCAAATATCGTTTTATAAATCCTCTTCGCCGATTTGATAGAAGTTAAATTGTAATAAACATGTCACAAAATAAATTATATAATAAGAAATAAAATATCCCTAGGTACATATCATAAATACATGCAGAATAGGACCCAAAAATAAATTGGGGGGGATTTAAAAAAAAATTGTAATTATAAGTACTAAATTTTCATTTTTTATCTATATGCCATAATAGAGTATAAGGTCAAAACTGGAAACCCCTAAAAACCTATTTAATGTAATCTAGAAGTAAAACACATTGTAGACATTTTTTTCATACTCCAAAAGTTTATCCCGACCCCAAAATATCAAATTTAAAAAGGTACATTACAAACGCTCCCAATTGCGCGCCATGTTGCGTAACGTCATATTCCAGTATTAAAATGTTAGTCAATGCTGAAATATATAAGTTTAACGATAAACATAGAAAACGCACGAAAAATAATAAGTTACAAATATTGTTTCATACCTTGTTGTAATAATTCAACTCACAAAACTCCTGAAAAAAGAATTATAACTGTGCCAGAAGGAAACTAAGGAAAAAATTAAAAGTAAGGTTATTCTATATAGTTGCAATATATGTACGATAATAATATACTCGAGAAATTATGGCTTTCTAAGGGCAACAATCCCAAATTTGAAGATTTCGACTCATTTATTATTCTTCTAGTTTTTATAACTCACGCGTTGAAACTTTGTATACAAACAACATTTGCAGAACATGGACTATGACTGATTTTTATTACTTTTAATATTGAATAATTTAAAATTAAGCAATAAAAAAAACAATTTGTTCAATGCTATTATTATTATTTAGCCTAATCTTTGCAATGAAGTAATAAAAAGTATTTCTAATATAATATATTTAAGCAATATTACTCCTATGGATCTTGGCTTCTGAGTGTAAGTCACGTCGATTTGGTAGTGTTGTTGGCCAAAGTTTCGTCACACATTGCAGTGGACATCTTTAAGAAGACGCGGCTTACACCTAGAAACCAAGAAGCGAATTCTCCGCTTAGACCAAAAAAAAACAAAACAGCAATACGATGTTTTTAAAACACCTTATAATTAAAAATGTTTCTTGCAATTTTTTTTCAAAAAAAACACCGTGCTGCCATTTTGTCTTTCTGGTCTAAACACGGCATAATATATGAAATTAACGTCAGTTATAAAACAATCCCCAATTCGTTGTAAATTTTTCTCTAAATAAATTACTTCGCATAATTTGTACTGCACTCACATAAATATTTTATTTCTCAGTCATATAATTAAATAAACATTATACTTCTCGTAAACAAAAAGTTTGTTTACCTCTGATTCACACAAAGAGAGTACCTAATTTTAAAACAAAAGAAAGAAAACGTTACACATACAATCAATATAAAAACGAAATTGAAATACTATTATCAAAATATCGTGCTAAAATTTTTAAAGCAATATTCGTATTGCGAAATTCTACGAAATACAAAAATATCCATTTTATACTAATGAACATTCTGTCCCTGGAGCAGCGAAGTCTTTGAGAAAATATCATCATATTTTCTCTAAACCTCACTGATTTCTTTGTATCATTTTTCCAATACTTGTACCAATACATGTATAAAAATCTCACGGAGAAAAATATGCTTTTTACATTAGTATTGGTATTTATTTGAAATAAATTGTTGATTCTTTATTTTTCTCCAGCAATTATAATAACTAGTTTTATGTGTGATTTCTAATTTGTTGTTATACATACTTGTAATTAGCAAGTGCTTCAAAAGAGTAGAAAAATAATTAGTAATTAGAAAACGTAGTCATTCAGCGTTGAAAAAATTGCATCGGGTATTCGATGTATTTATTAACAAGCTTCTAGAAAATAGTCAGGACTAGCATAACAAACTATTATATAACAGTATCGAGGTAGGTATTTTAAAATTATATGAATATAATTTACGAAAAGCTAAAGCCAACCCCCTCACCCCCAAAAATAGTGCCCATTTAATATGGATCCATCGAAAATAAGTCGAAGTACTTAATACTAGTGATATTTATAAAGTATTTTATTACAAACATTTAAGTAGGCAATGAAAAACAAAAATTGTTAAACAAAAATCACAACAACAACAATCAAAATAAAAAATAAATATTTGAAAACAAACAATCAACTATTACAAAAAAAATGTTCTTACTTTTTTTCGAAAATAAATATGACAAGTTACATATCGTTGTAAATTAGAGTAAAAAACACGTTCAAATGTGCTATAGCCAACTTAGTGGCCCATAAAAAAAACTAAAGTTAGGGCTTGTAACTCGGAAACTTAAAGTGATGTAAAAATTCTAAATACGTCAATCAATTCTACATATAAAGTGCTTTCAGAAACTGCAAACAAAAAGTACCTATCTACTTTGACAAAAAAGTTATAGCCATTGAAAGAATTTACAAAATTTCAGATTTTTTTGTATACTGCCTAAACCACATACAATTATTAATGTTTTTTGATGTAGTAATACTCACCCTTTCCTTAAAAATAGTTCATCTCATTTAACCGCTTATCTTGGACATCCTGTATATATACCTACACACGTTATATTTTCAATGCTATAATTAGATTTTTTTGTTCAAATGTATGACACATTACACATAATGAAACAAATTGGACTTAATACATATATTCCACCATCCATGAAAATATTTTCAACTCTAAATTTATTCTGTTTTTAAGTAGATTAAATTTATTCTGATTTTCAGACAAATATGCAAAATTTATTGAACGAATGTAATAATATAACTCATCTAGAGTATTTTTTTGTTAGACAAAGTTTCAGTTGGTGCAACTTTCTGTAAAATCAACATTTGATTGGTTGCAACCGGTATATCCATTACACCAATTTTTTATTCGTCTCTTTGTATAAACAGAATTTACCATTCATTAAAATGGCTGTTATCGTTTAGATTCGTACCGTCATAAACAAGGCAATTTTTCTGCATGAAATTTGTATAATCGTATTGTTATTTCGATTAATAATAAGCCAATAACTGAACGCAGTGGCGCGCTAAAAAAGTATTTTGTTTATACAATGTTATTGTGTTAAAGGTGGATGTTGATGAAATCGAAAAAATGTAACACTTACATATAAAGTCAACACTATGTCTGTCTATCACAGTCTTCTAACTATTGAAAAAAACACTAGAAAGCTTAACAAAATTAAAGAGAAAAACTGAAAAAAAATTAGAATTATTACGAGTTTACAAAAAAATTATCAGCATTTATGCCTTTTTTAAAAATAAATTTCAAAATAGTTATAAAAATATAAAGTACATTTTGAGTATAAATAATGATATGTCTAAATTACACAAAATTTAATATAGCTCATTTTTATCGTTTTATTACAGTCTGTCTCAAATAGGTACACAAGATGCGTGTACCCTTTTTTATACATTGATTTCATATCATTATTATTTTTTAAATATAAAAGATTCTTAATAATAATTACTTAATAATACAATTATAAATTCCGTTGTTGACGCAGAAATAATAAATACGTACCATATTTCCCTCATAGTAACAACACCATTGCCTTATAGAGTTTTCCTGAACTGAACATGTGAAATAAAAATTGTAATAACCATTTTATTGCAATACTCAATACTAAAATAAAAAATAAAGATATTAAACGATAAAATATTTAATTAGAATTTTATTATTTTAATTAAACAAGGATTCAGATATTTGATATATTTTTTTAATAAAATCATACATGTGTTAAGTAAATAGCTTCGGTATTATAACTTTTGGTGGAAAATAAAAATAAAAATATATTTAATAAATACAGGTAATAAGCAAAGTTCTTTTAAAACATATTTATAAAAAAATATTAATAGTAAAAAATAATAACATATTATAGAAATAAATATGATGATTCAAAGCAACTCATCTGTCAATCACAGAAAATCACAATCTTATTATTGAATGACTAAAATTAGACAAAAACCTGCAAAATCTCAAGAACAAAATCAACAGATAAGGTTTTTAAACATAATACACTCACCTTTTTTATATTTCAATATAAATCTTTTCTCCTATACAAAACTTTTATATTTCATATCGTTTTAAGCTGTTTTCTGAAAAGCGATGCAGTTTAAATCGTCTGTAAAAGGGTCGTCTCGATTTTAAAATACCAGAGATCTCAAGTTCCTTCTTATCTTCCCTAATAACCCAAGGGAAATGTCCTCATACATCTTGTAATCCAGGTTTTCACAGGATTAAGATGTAATTTATAATGTAACTGAACACCGGATCTTATGAATATTCTTAAAAGAAAATTATAAACGTTATATTGATCGTATTTATTTTATTTATTCGCTTGTTTTCTTACCTTGGGTTGCATAAAGCAAAATTAACCACAATTAGTTAAACAGTTGTTTTAAAACCATGATTAATGTTTATTCGAAACTTAATCTCAATTTGTAAATAAAAAATACACTAAAAATAATAATTTTTTACTTTATAAAATATATCATAATAGTGATTGTTTTTTTAGAATTGACGTAACATTCTAAAAACACTAACCTTGGGTTAGTGTTTTTTTTTTTTCGGGTTGATTTCTCTTTTTATATTATTATGTAACATAATAATTGTATATGAGAGATAGCATTATAATACAAGGCTAATCCGAAAAACAGAAATGATGAGATTTTTGAAAAAAACATTTTTTGGACCATCTCATGGACTGAAAAGTATATTCTTTTTTTTCACTTATCCCATTGAGTAGAGTGTCTATATATGTATATATATCCTAAAATGCAACAAAAAATATTTCAGGACTGTTTGATTTTAATCCTTCAGTCACGATATATTTGTATTTCAATGTCGTTATCAGAGCATCCCTCCCCTCTTATTTCTAAACTATCGATGCCAAAAACCTGAAAAAATTCAGAATGTAGCTTTTAGTTAGAACTTTCACTAAAAATTACAACGAACACTGTCAAAAAAATTTTGGACCCCCTCCCTTAGACTGAAAAGTGTACTCACTTTTTTTCACTTAAATATTTGATTTTTAATATTTATATAAATATTTAATATTTTAGGACTTTTTGATTTTAACCCTCCAGTCACGATATATTTGTATTTCAATGTCGTTATCAGAGTGGCCCTCCCCTCTAATTTCCAAAGTATCGATGCAAAAAATCTGAGAAACATTCAGAATGTAGCATTTAATTAGTACTTTAAATGAAAATTATAACGAATACTGTAGCAAAAATAGTTTATGAAAAATTTTGAAATTACTCGACCGTTTTATTTTAATTCTAATATATAACATACATCTATATGTTTTGTTTGTACAGTGAAAATATTCTGGATTTTTCGAGACAATGATAATTAATTAATAAGTCATATATTTTTAGAGCAGGCAGTCATGGGATTATTCACCGAATTTGAAATACCGCGGCCGCAGTCACTGGGAAATTCTGTTATTATAGCATTTTCTTTTGTTTATTTTCTATATCTACATCAAAGAATAATTATTATAAAACATATTTATGTATGTAAATATTTTCTGTTCTTGCTCATTATTTATTTTAATATTATTAAAATGAAAGTTATTTTATTATTATTCCAATTTTACAGAATTTGAATTCACAAAATTACTAAATGTCATGAAAAAAATAGTGTAATACATATTTACTACACCCACGTAATGTTTATAAATATAAGAACTGTTCAAAACGTTAAAAGTTCAAACGTAAAAAAATATATTTTAGAAACAAAAAGGTAAAAGATTATAATATGATTCATATCTACCAGTATACAGTAACATCAAAGGTTTATCAAATAACATGGGAGTATTCGAGAGAGATAGAAATAGGAAACATAAGTTGGAGAATTATAAATTTATATCTCTTATTATTTTATAATTTAGATATTTCATTGAAGTATCATTCATTCTTTATAAATAGATTGATGAAGTAAACAATTCAAAAAGGTTATATGGTTTCTTATATATACATTAGGGTGTCTGTACAAACTGAAATATGAATGGGACGCCCCCTCAATATGTTCTTTGTGACAAAATATAAAGTAGCCACAAACTCAGCGTTGACAATTAATATTTAGACTATGCTCAATACATTTTAAATTTAACGTGTATTTTAAATAGCAATTTTCATGTTTTTCTGAAAATACTTTTTTCTCAATTTTCTCGCTTTTCCTGTATATTATGACTTTTTCTGATAAATAGCAATTTTTGAAGAATACTCTATAGTATATTTTATTTAATTAATTTATTATCCAGAGAAAATCAATTAAACATAAAGATTTGTTTTTGTCAAATTTAATAAAAAATCGATTTTCTCTGGAGTTGGAATTTATAAATTAATTTCTTTTAAACTATAGAGAATTCTTTAAAAAATTTCCATCTATCAGAAAAAGTTATAATATAAAGGAAAAGAGTGTAATTAAAGCAAAATAATATCAATACATTTCAAAAATAAATTCAGGTACAGACTGTCGTCGTTAAAATGTGCTATTCTATAAATATGATACTGGAAACTCATGGCAATAATCTAGTACTGTGACTGATAATTATTATATCTTGTATTGAATTTATCTTTTTGGTCATATTTTCAACAAGAATTGAGAACATGACCAAAAAATACGAAGAAATAAAAAGTCGGGAAGTAATGGGTTAATATTGTAAGCGATTCTGACCTTTACGGTGGCAGACGACTTCTGAAGCCCATAGTACATACTTATATGTATTAGTTTCTTTAGATCATGACCCCAAAATCTCTTATCTCGAGTATTTACTTCTTATTCTATATACATCAATATAAACATATATTGTATATACGAGTACTATGCCATCTAAAAAGGACTTTGATTCCTTTAGCACACCCACATGTGCATAGCGAAAAGATGAAAGGTTTCAGAAAACTGATCACGATTCACACAATGCTTGTAACAGAGCTGCACATTTATCAAAACACGTCAAATAAAGAGAGGAGTAACCACTGCAGAAGAGATATTACACAAAAAATATACGTCCTTCGTGCGAAAATTTATTCCCGTTTTTTTAATCTCCAATTGACTTTTCGATATTCGATTTCGCCCGGGGATGAAATGAAGGAGTTGGAACCATAGGTTTTTTTAGTGATAAAATTATTTTATATGAAACATCTTTCTTTACATAACTTTAATAGGATGGATGATTTATGTGAACCTACTTATTTTTGTTATAAAATGAATATTAATTATATTTAAAAATACGGACAACTTTTATCAATATTTCGCAGAAACATGTGAGACTGGCATATATATTTATGTACCAGACGAATCTATTGGTGAAACTTATATCTCTTATATCTCATATCTCTCTCGTCTGAATAAAGAAAAGGAGAAAGAATTGAGTTTTGAAAGAATACAAATCTTTGTGTTTATAGTGGCAGATCCAAGAATTTTTATCAGTTGGGTTTTTAATCAAAAAGGCGCCAATATGTATTCATTTGCCTTTTGCCACATTAACTAATTTTGCTACCAAAGAGGTAGTATAATATAGGGGAAAGTCGGTTAATTTGGACCATCTTTTTTAATTAAGATATTTAGTATATTAGTTTTAGGTTTAGACAAATTATTTTTGTATGAAATTAAACATCCGTTTATAGATTTTGTTTTTATTAAGTATTAATCAACATAATTATCATAAACTCTACAAAAATCAACAAAATGTGAGATCGGAGCTTTGTTTCAATTTAGCCAACCGGTACTGTAAATTGGACCACGGGGTTGCTAAGTAGGACTTTAATAGAAAATTAGTAAACTACTTTTCGAGATATAAGGGTGGTCCAATTTAGCGAGTGGTACAATATACCATACTTAATAATAAGTCGCTAAAAATACTTCCTAAATTAACCCTTAACAATTTTCTAAAAATTTAATCATTGTGTGCACCCGCCATTTAAAGTAATCTCATAAGTCACGACTCGCAGCGGGTGCCGGACGTTCAGCGCTTTAACACCATCAGGGACGGAGGTATGTGCTTGTTAAAGACCAGATTTTTTTATTGTTAATTAGAGGCATATAAACATTTTTTTGCAATTAATTCATATAAGAGTTTTTGTAGGTACCTAAACTTTATTGAGATCTCTCGTAGAATGGATCTTGGCTTCTGGGTGTAAGCCGCGTCGGTTTGGTCGTGTTATCGGTCAAGGTTTCGTCACACATTGCAGTGGACATCTTCAAAGAAACGTTGGCCGATAACACGACCAAACCGACGCGGCTTACACCCAGAAGCCAAGATCCATATCAAGACCACCGCGGAAGCCTCAAGACTTGTATCTCTCATAGAAGATAATTTAGTAAAATAATGATAATAAAAGCTAGTTAATTACATAAAATGAGTATAATATTTACCATTTATAAAGTGTTATCCAGTCTCATTTCAGTGGGGACCGCAAATACCCCACGATATCAGTTAAGGGTTAAACTTTTAATTTTCACAGCCCCCTTTCATCAAGATAAAAAATAAAGAAACAAGAATAAATATATAACACATTATAAAAAAATATATATGATTAAATGTTTAAACCTAATACAGTAACGAATTTTATCTACCATAAAATAATCTATACAAAGATTGTTTTTCTTTCATCATTTATAATTCATAAAAACGCCCTATTAAATTTACTACTACTAGTAAAATCTAACCTCTCACAATTTGCAAACTTAAGATATAATAAATGCAAACAGAACTGTTTACAATTTCACAGAAACGAAAGCCTTTTATGGTTTAAGGGTGAAACATTCGACCGGAAATCAGAAAGGTCCACATATCCAATCCCAGGGTTCATTTTCATTTTATGTTGTTTGTTATTATCGTCCATATAATATCTTTACATTAAGCGTGTTCAGCGCAATATTGCTGCGGATGTAGATGTTTTCACTTAACACATTCAACACTGAAACATTTTTGTTTAGCGAACAGAATAAATGAAAGGAATGTACAGTACAGTATAGACTTGTGTAGTTCACGAACGAACTAGTTCAAAAGAGCGCTCTCATACGAGAACTAGAGGAACTAGTTCATATATGCTCCGCTCCTTTAGTTCAATAGTTCCCGATACACTTCAAATACACTGTTCTAAAAATGAGATTGCAATAATTTACGTTTTCAATACTTTATTACCAATTTTGAATTTATTTTACTAAAGATACATGAATGCAATATGTCTGTCAAAAGCAAATGATTTTTATAATATTTTATGACAATCAACAAGAAAGAATGTCACAGATTTTAATAAAATTTAAATATATTGCTTAAATTACTATACAATAAATAATGTATCATAGAAAATCTTTCAAAATCTTCATATTTATCGAGGGTTCGATTTAAAAAAAAAGATTACCTGATAACCTCTCTAAAAGTATATTTACTCTCAACCCCGCAATTAAATATTTACTTGATAAAAACTTGTTCCAAATCAAATTAAACTATAAAATTATTTGAAGTTTAACTATATTAGGTTTGTATGTAATATTTCAATTTAAAAAAAAAACTGCCAAGTAAATGCACAGTGCTTCCTCATGCTAATTTCACCAAAGGTAGTTAATTATTGAACAATTTATTTAAAAACCGAGTGTTCAGATAAATTTCCTAGCATTGGTTAACCATTTACTTTTCGAATTTTTTGTTAAAACGCCCCTGGTTATTTGTTCGTATATTTTTAATTTTTTGGCAATTTAAAAAAACAAATAAGATTTTTTAAAGAATATTGAGATAAATCTTTGTAAGGGAATATTTTACAAATGTTGGTGAACTATGTATATTATAGGAAATTGAATTGAATGATTCTATAAAATTTTCACGTAACATGTGTCGTTCTTAAGATATCTTGAAAAAATTAATATTAATTACACATGATTTTGAAATGGGGCCGTCCTCAAGCCAGATCCAATCATTCAACCAAGTTTCATTAATATCGGTTCAGTGGTTCATGAGTTATGCGTGTGACAAGGATTCAGGTGACAGACAAATAGACATACACACACGGACAGATAGACATGAAACGAAAAGTGTTTGTCTTTACCTGAAACGGAAAGATCAAGTTTAAATTTTGAAATCGGAGAACAATTTTTTTGTCTCATTTTAAAACGATCACAAAGATATGGTAAATCAAAAATTGACCGAAAAAGCTAAAAAATCACGAAAAATGTAATTTTTTTATGTATCATCGAAAAATCACACATATACATATTACCTTTTCTAATTCTAATATCTTCCGGTCGGAATTCAAGGTCACAAAATTTTTATTTAGCTCTGGGGACTGGCTTAATTTATGTTCCGTTAATTAATTAATTAATTTAAAAAGTTTGTAATTAAAAAATTATGTATGAGTCGAATAAAAGTTAATAAATAAAATATATGCTCCATCCATTTTTACGGTATAACAAACTGTTAATATAAATATGAAACAGAACATAAAACAGCTGTCTAAATAAACTAACGATTCAATAAACAAAATTATTAATAAAAATAAATAAAAAAGTCGTGTGCTGGTCACAAAAGTTTATTTAAATTTTCTTTTTATATAAATAATTTATATAAATATAAATCGCAATTTTACATCACATTTACAATGTACAACAAATCAAGATAGAAAACTTACATTTCCAAAACTAGTAAAACTAATCAAGAAGTTCACTGACAATGAGAGAATTCCATTTTGAAAATAAAATCAATACACCTCGAACAAGCGATCGTTACAGAGTACAACAATACCAACGTCTCTTTGCAAAATGAAAAGCAACAGCAATGGCAATGTACACAACATTTGAAATGTTTTCAAAATAATTGAAAACGGTATGATTTTTTTCGTCATGTATCACCGTGCAAATGTTTACTTGTTTTAGAATGAATGAGATCATTAGAATCTTCGCTATAAGCACCTTTACACAAAGCGAGAATGAGAGGGTGGACCCTCAGGCAATCGCCGCTGTTTCGTAGATAACATATTCATTAGCAGTGGCGGCTCGTCGCAAAAAATCTAAGCAGTAACCACAAAAATCAAGGTATAAATAAAAACCTACATGTATTTCAATTATAATGATTATTATCATTCTATGAAGATTAAATTAAACAATTGATTCGTAAGTGTAGAGATGTTATCTGTATCCGAAACCGAAACCGTATATGGAATTATTATTTCAGATAGTTTTCTGAACCCTGAGACAGAAACTGCAAACAAAAATAAATACTAACAATAAGTAATAAAATCTTAATCTGTGTCCGAAATCATATCCGAAATAATTTCATATCCGAATTCGAAAACGAAACCAAAAAAAAAACGCTATCCGATTTTTCTAATATTGAACTATGAAAAAATAAAACCAAAACAAAGAAAATAATACTAGTTGGAAATCTCTGCTATATATGTAGGTATAAAATATATTTAAAACAATTTGTTGTACCGGTGAAATAGGTAGGTTTAAAAACATAAATTATAGATCAAGAGTAGCAGAACAAAATTTTGATAAATCCACTTAGAACCGAGGTGACTTTTTTTCGATTCGGCATTTTCAACCATCAACAAAAAAAGATCACGGATCAAATATTGCTAAAAACCCTTTAAAAATGACTTTAAAAACGTGTCTCGGAACAAAAGCTAACAAATCCAGTAAAAAAAGACAGAAAAAGTTTGTGTATGATTATTACGTTAAAATTTATTTGCCAAAATGAGCCTTAAGCCGCGGTCAAATTAGGCTGGTTTACCAGCGCTGCTTTGCCAGCGCTGCTAGCAGCCGAGTAGCAGCGTAGTGTGAACCCAATACCAGCGCTGCTTTACCAGCCGGCTGGTGATTTTAGCAGCCGCTACTAAAGTAGCGCATGTCCAACTTTACCAGCATACCAGCCGATCACGTGACTCCGTTCTCGTCTACTATTGGCTGGATTTAACCTACTTTAATTAATTTATAATAGTTAATTATTTAAATTATTTTTTTAAATTTGTTCATAGACAAATTATTATTGTACAAAATTATTATTAGCTACACAAATATTATTATTGTAACGTAAATAAATAAATAAAAAAAACAGTGTAAAACGAAATACTGACAATAATATTTTATTATGATCACATAACTAAAAAAATACTAATACAATAAAAAGATTATACGACATGTAATTTTCTAATAATTTATAAGCAATTGTAAAACAACAAAAATTACATACGATATGAATATCACTAAGTACTAAATAAAGAATAAACTCTTTAACATTATATAAATTATTATAATAATAATTTTAATGTGTTAATATATTTACAATGTATATAAACGTCAAAAATACAAAATAACCGAGTAGGATATAATATTATAATTGATTCAGCACATTTTCTTGTGATTTGTGATCTTTAGATTTCAAAATATACTTGTTGGATGAAAACTGTCGAAACGCCTCATGCATCTGACTTTATTTGATTCCATAAAAAGTATAATTCATTAACAATTGTCGTAAAGAAGTCTCGCGGTGTAGGCAAAGAAAAAATATTATCAGAACTGTCACAATTTAAAATACAATGTGAATCGACAACAAACCGTCGGTTACTATGGTTACTACAGTTAGCAGCGCTGCTTTGCCAGCGCTGCTAGCAGCCGACTAGCAGCGTAGTGTGAACCCGTACCAGCCGCTGGTTGCTGGTGCTGCTAGCAGCGCTGGCAAAGCAGCGCTGGTAAACCAGCCTAATGTGACCGCGGCTTTATTGATTAAAATGTTTAATTATTATTGTTTTCTTTCACTTACAACTTTTTCCATTACAGGTTATGATGTTTCTGTGGTTCAAATGTGGATAAATCCAACGTCGCGGAACAAAACCGGATATCTAATTTCTTAAATTTATCCATCGTCCAACTTGTGCAAAGACACTAAAAATTAGTTACATTTTGACCTCTCCTGTAAAATTTGCAAAAATGGATTTATCCAGTTTTGTTCTGCTGCTCCTCAGATACTAATATTTTCTATGACTTGTATTATATTTAAAACATTTTTATATAACGAACTATTTCAGAAATAATTAGAAAAATTTTAAATAGTTTTGGCTTCGTAGAACTTTCACAAGATGACACATAAATAGATCGATGCACATGTTATCGAGAAAATAGTCATTCTTGAATCAAAGAGATTTGTATAGCACCTAATCCTAATTAAAATATTCAGATTGATAAGTTCTTACTTTTAAAATCAATATAAAGGGTGCGCCATCTGTTGGTTTCTTCCCCATTAAAAAAATATGAGAAATCGAACGAGACCTTGACGTCTCTTAAATACTGACAAGACGAGACTAACCTACACCTACTTTCGTCTCGTCTACAAACAAACAAATAAGCTTACAGTTGAAATACATAACCAGAATTTTGAATAACACGCACTTCAGAAAGAAACCAATTGATGGCTCACCCACCACCCTATGCTTATGCTTATGAACCTTGTCCTCACGGAGGTGCCACCACTGGCCGTTTCGTAGATAACATATTCATTAGGATGTTGTGCGGTAAGCAGGCCGAATTAATGCGAAAAGGGACTAAATTGTAATGGCGGAGTTAATCGTTGGTTTGTGTTTTGTTTATGAATTATATACACTAATTGATTTCGTTTGAATTACCACTCTAAATGTACACTAATTAATATTCCTTGCTGCCTGACACTATACTATGTAATTAAATATTACCATAATTATTGATTTACAAAACGAAATATGTGGCACGTAGAAGGTGCTATTATCTTTGGAACACTCGATATTGTTTATTTGTTGTCCTCTATTAATTACGTTTGATTTAGAGCTGAGCGTGGGTCGTGAATTTTTTGGGTCACGGCTGTGACCCTACGTGAGCGTAGGTGATTTTCAAATCTTGAAACATGAGCGTGCGTGATCGTGTGTCAAATTAAAATAACCGTGCGTGAGTATATTTTGAAGATATTTTTTTTATAAACTTATTTGATATTTTTTTTTATATCTGAACTAATAATACATAGACATAATAATGTTTTAAACGAATTTTGACATTAAAAAATACAGTATAAAAAATAAATATCATTTTTAGAAGCACTTTCACATGGTCTATCGGAACACCAAAAAACACAAAAAAATGCATTGTAGCTTTATTTTCTTTCAGGATACGTGAGCGTGCGTGATCGTGAATACTTTTTTTTGTAAGCATGAGTGATTGGGTGTAATTAAAATTTTTTCTCTCGTAAGCGTGCGTGATCGTGAGCAAAAATTACTCACACGCCCAGCTCTAGTATGATTTTTGTTGGCAAAATACAACGATTTACGTACCCAAATTAATAAACTTTTTTTTCGTTTTTAATGTAGTTTTTTAATTTAAAAAAATTCCATCATTTATTACTAGCAGTCCGCCTGCGGCTTTGCCCACGTTGAATATAATATGTAAAATCTAATATCATTTGCACTGTTAGTCCGGAACAATTGTTTACTCCTACTACGGTTGAAATTTTTAATATCAAGATACACAAGTATTTTCATTTTAATAGAAAAGTATTTTGTCTAATATTAATTTTATAATATAAACAGTTCAACATATAAACGTGTTTATTTTAAAAAAAGTTTAACACTCTTTCCCCTTCCTTAAGGATTGCATTTCGGAAAATCACTTCTTAATGAGTGTTAATGTCATAAAAGGAAGAGACCTCTAAATTTTCACGTTTTTCTCATTTCTTTATATACCAATAATTTTTTTTTGTTCTTTCTTAATAGGTATATTTATGAATTTTTTATTTTAAAATATCAATATTTTCATTATAATAATTGTATTTAATTATTATTTATTATATTTTAGCCTAACGATGATTCTGTGAATCGAAAGCTTGCGAATACTTATTCTATATTAAATTTTTGACGTTTAGAGAAGCAAGTTGTTTTTATTTATATCTATTATATGTACCTATAAAATACGCAAATTGTATATTTATGTATAGCTATAAAAAATAATATTAATGGTTTCTTTACATACTTTTCATAAATATCCTTTACTAGGTACTTAAAATTATAAAGTATTTTCATTATCGTGTAAATAAATCATTAGAAAAAATCGTGAACAAGTTAAAATCACTCCATAGGGACGTAGAAAATGGACGGAAGAAGCAATGAACTTCTACGCCAACTGAATTCTACATTGGTTTTAATGAAATGCAAGGTTTAAGGTATTTCTCGGTGAGCAACAAGGTTCACTATATATGATAGAAAAAGAGAAATAGGTATTGAGACATTTGAAAAACGAAAATCAAGAGTGAGCTCAAATTTTGTAAATAACTCAAAAAAGATTATAAGAAGCTCTATTCAAAATATTGAAATGATTCACCCACTTCGTCAAAATAAAATCAATAAATTTAACATTGCCAGTATAGGGTATAAACTCGTTTCTATTTTGACAATATTTTTGCTGACGGATAGATTTTGGATAGAGCTTCGTATAATATTTTGTTAGTTTATTACAAAATTTGGGCTTAATATTGATTTTTACGAGAAATACCTCACCAAATATTGAAACAGCCTGTACATTAAATTACAGACTTTAAAATGTACATAATATTACATGCAGTATTATACATAAGTGCATCCATAAATAATAAGTACATATGTATGTACGTACGTGCACAGCTCTGATGTACAATGAAATGCAGAAGTGGTCATCCAGTTTTCATTCAAATTCGCATATCACAAACTTCGTAATCTCCTCCCATTTGATTATTATAATATTCAAATCATTTCTCCATATACCAAACAAAGACAGATATTTTGAAACTCATTTGCTAGATAAAGAAGTACTCTTCGTTTATAGTACTCATATATACTTGTGCGATTAAAATTGTATAGGTAAATTTTGTAGCAATAAATATTTGATATTCCGAATTTTAGTATTTAAATATGTTAAACTTGATATAAAATTAATTAATGAAATGGACGTATATTTGTTAGTTAGAAAAAGATAACCGATAATGTTTGTCTTAATATTTCGAATCTGTTGTAAGCGATTCTGACCTTTACGGTAGCAGACGACTTCTGAAGCCCATAGTACATAAGCAAACTAGGTATTTTAAATTAAAATAAGTAACGAAATTTCTTTTCAAAAAAGTACTACAATATCTAATGTTTAAACACTCCAAATTGAAATAATACAAATAGATTTTTTTAAACACACACTAACGTTGTTACGCCGTTTATTACCGAGATGAAAGAATCGAAAATTTTCATATAATTTTTCAGTTTTCGAACATAGCCGTTACAGACTTAATAAATTAAGCACAAATATACGTTTTGGTAAGCTGTATTGATTATAGTCTAATTATATAAACCTATTATACGTATATGTGAATATCTAGAGTATGTAATTGACACACATACAAAATGCAATAGATTATTATTACAATTAATAATTAAATTCTGTACCAAATCACATTTTCTATTTTTTATTAACCGATACATTTAATATGTAAATATGTGATTTAGACTTTGGGTTCAAAAGCTGAATCTATTTCCAATGACGGTCTGGAGGCCATAGCAAGCTAAAGCAGCGTTTTCATGGATCGACCTGAGTTGAATGACGTGGTCCGTTCGACTAGATTGAATCCGTGAAAAAAATAACATCGTCGAATACCAAGTTCAAAGCTAGTTTACACATTCAATTTGCATTTGACTTATCTTCAATTTAATGATTGTTCAACTGAAGTCGACTCGTGAAAACGCCGCTTAAAATGCGATGATTAAATAATAAAAATGACTGCAAGGAAAAATAATCAAAAATTTGATCAAATCTGATCTTATCTATTATTTCGAAAGTAACGTTCTGTACGACAAAAGTCATAAGGAGTATGTTCCAAACATTTGCGATTTTTTTTTATCCTTTGCTATTTTCCGATAAATTCCCAAAGAATTAAAGACTTACCTATTAAAAATTAAATACTGACAGAGATTTTTAAAATCCAACACTTTGAAATTTTTTCGTTATATAAAAACATCACAAATGTGAGTTATAAAAAGTATATAATAACACAAAAATGGAATATTTTAATCGTATTACCAATTCATGTATAACAACTTTCACGTACTTGTGATCTTTCCAAGATGCTGGTTTTAAAAAGTTCTAAAACTTTTAAAGAATCACCAATTATTCCTTAATACTCACATCTAGTCAAGCGTAAACGGAAAAAATACACACAAACACGACAGCCTATCTGAAAGTTTAACTTTGTATAAGTACTTTCTCAATCTTAGGTCTTAAGGCGAAGCGAAGACATTGTTAAGATGTCGTTTGTAAAGCCTCTTCAAATAAAATTTTCTTTCTATTGTATCATATGTAAACGAAATAAAATTGTATTTAAGAAAACACAAATTCTTAATATTTATTTATATAGAGTCATGCAAAGTTTGCAGATGGAAATATAGTATGCCGTGTTTAGGTAAAGGGCAGTAAGGTGTAAAAAGTAAAAATGAAGAAAACTGAACACGAAGTTTTTGATTTTTTTAAACTGAATTAATAATATATTTTTTCATGACTTCATTATAACTCATTTGAGTGTAATAAGATTGCAATTCATCAATATACGTAAATTGAATGACTTACTGTATTTTATTTCTGGAAAATTAAAAGCAAAAATATGTGATTTACTGCCTTTGTACTGCTTTTTTTCACTGTTTTATTTATTTAGATAGTTTTTTTTTGTCAGAGGTAAAATGCAGAAATGCAGAATAAAAATTCAGTTTTATTTCGATATATTTTATTGAGATCAAAATAAAAGTTAGTAATACAAAAAACTTTGCCAAATGAATATCGAATTACAAAATCTTAAAAAGTAATTAATATTTATTGACCTTTTTTAAACACATAACAAAAATTAATTTTTATGATGAATTTTTATTGAAGAATGATTACTTAAAAAAATAAAAATATGAAAATAAAAACAATTTACTATATAATTTATTTGAAGTAGATAATTTTTTAAAACTATCTTTTCCAAATTATATGAACAACGTGCGTATATTTTGTATATTTTTCAATGGATAAAAGCAGTATAGTTTAAAATAATAATAAGTAAACAAGTAAGGTTCATATATAAATTTATTTTAGTCTTCATTTAAACAAATTCTAATTTTTATTAATAACATGAACACTACATTGCATATAATGGAAATCTATAGAGACATTTAATTTGACGTGTTTTTTTTTTTTTTTTGTAGAGGGCCCCTAAAAATATTTTGCCCCGTTCTCTTAGCTACGCCACTGAAAATATAATAAAGTAATGTGAACTTTACCAAATATAAAGTAGTTTTTCCAAACACAGTTTTATAAAATCTCATTTCATCATCCCGTTGCTTTTAAAATGTATTTTGATATTTGCCATAGGCATTTTATTTTAAAAAAATACTGTTTTATTTATGTATGTATATTTTATTCAACCCACATGCGTAAAGTACCTACAGCTTGATTCTCTGTATTTATTCTACTTTGAAAAGGTTATATTTATACTATTTTAACTTGCAAATAAAATATCCAAACATGACATTTTAAGTATTATTAAAGTAATTGGTCTTTAGAAACATTACCAAATGTTTTGTTGTCATTAAATAATGAAAATAACATTAATAAAATTCAGACACTCTTTAAGTATGTATTAATATAAATCTTAATAAATAAAAAATAAAGGGTGTTCAAATTTCAGGTTAACTTTTAAAATCGTAATAAAACACATAAATTATATAAGTACTTTGAATGTTAAAATGTTTTTATTTAAAATGAAATTGGAGTTGAATAATCTAAAACTATATCCGATAAGTAACCTCATCTAGCTGCTCCGCGTGCCTCCAATCATTTGTTAAAAACGCTAATATATTGATATTTCTGCGGCTCATTTGCAGTCATTTAATTAAAATAGTAGTACGTACTTCGGAACCTTTATGGCATACACCAATTTTTTTCCTTATATGTATGTAAGGTACTGGCATCAATTATGGCCGCTATAAGAGCAAGGTTTACTGTTTTTATGATTGACGGGCTTATTTTTTGTAGGTAATTCTCATGAACTCATGTTACTAATAAAACAAATAACTCTTTATTTCATCAATTTAATTACCAAAGTTCGCAAATACCGTTTGCTTTTTAAATTATAGTCTTTTATTTTGTTTATGTTCTTCTCCAGTAATGGATAAAGTAAAACCAGTAATGAGCACGCAGTGATGAACACTTGTTAATGATTACAAAATGATAAGTACTACGACACAGAAGATATAAAAGAAAGAATCGTCAAATTTGAAACAATGTAAAGCAGTTGATATGATAATATAATAATTAATAAATAAATTATACTAATAATTAATTTAAATGTCCAACATTTTGACACCTATTGGCCGATTGTCATCAAATCATGCTGTAAGACAGTTAAATGTATATAGATTAATATTCAGAAATGGTAGTAATCAAATATTAACAAATATTTTTAATTCAGTACATTTAATTTAAAAATAGCCATTACTGGAGTCATATCCAATACTAGTGCCAGTACATTATATGTCTATAACGTAAACGACGTCTTATTAACTAATTTCGTATGAAGTGTTTTTATTACTGGTACGTAATAGAAACTAAATCCGTGTGGATAAGCAATTCAAGCCGGAGAACAATTTTATTCAGATCACATGTAATACGATATGTCGACAAAAAGCTCAGATATATGTATGTACCTATATCAGAGTATGGATGGGTTAGGTGACATTTCGATATCTACCAAGGCATCGCTAGGAAACACAGCTAGTGTTAAATAAAATTGAAAAACGAGAAATACGTAATTAAAAATTTATAAAGTAAAAAATGTTCAAGTGAAGTTATTTCTAGAAATGATAAATTGAAAAACTATGTACAAAAAACTACATTAATTTCGATATTTTATTGTTCCGTACCAAAATCGGAAAAAAGAAAAACTTATAGAATCAATATTGTGTCTGTCTATCTGTCTTAGAGCTGGGCGCGGGCCGTGAATTTTTCGGGTCACGTCGGGTCACAGCCGTGACCCGACGTGACGTGAGCGATTTTCAAATATTGGATCGTGAGCGGGCGTGATCGTGAGTCAAAATAAAACAATCGGGCGTGACCGGGCGTGAGTACATTTTTGTCGTGCGTGAGTCCGTGAGTATATGTATGTATATTTTGATATTTCTTTAATTTCTGATCTCATGCATAAATAATCTGTTAAATCGAATTTTTATATTAAACATTTTATTTATAATATATTATTCGGGTCACGAGCGTGACCTGCCGTGCGTGAGTAAAAAAATAGAATTCGTGAGCGGGCGTGATCGTGAATACTTTTTTTTGTAACCGTGAGTGAGCGGGCGTGACTAAAATTTTTTCTCTCGTGAGCGTGCGTGATCGTGAGCAAAAATTACTCACGCGCCCAGCTCTAATCTGTCTGTCACAGCCCACAAACTACGGAACCGTTTGATGTAGAAAGCTGATATTTGGCATTATAGATAAAAATAAAAATTAAAGTTTTTTACACTTTTTGAGGAGAGCAAATGGGTTACCGGGGGAGGGGGCCCCTGAAAAATAATTATTTAAAAGGGGGTCCCTAGACCATGTAAGTTAAAGAACCACTGTAATAGACGAACTAATGGTTCAATAGTTCTTAAATTTGCTAAAATCAAATTAAATTAACATAATAGAATAAATTAAAAAACTATATATTATTATACGGTACGAGACACTTATACCTACGCGAGACAACTCGCACTTGACAATATTTATTTTTATTTAACAATGGATTATCCATTGTTTTATTAAGTTAGTCATTTTGGATATTGTTTCACTAAAATATGTGTTAATTACATATAATTAAAGATAATAATATATACAATATTCCGTTTGAATGTGAAGCAACGTTTGCAGGTTTTGTTTCTAACCGCCATTTTGTGGTTTGAAGTAATTACTGCGTTGTTGTTATCACTGTCCCCAATTGTGATCAAGAATATAGTTTTCACTTACGACGGTCGAAAACTTTATATATAAAGGAAATTGTGGTATATTCCCATGGTAAATTCAGTTTTGATCAATTTGAAACCAGGTCAAATATGCAGTTTACACAAAACTTTTTGATATGTGTGAATGTTTTTGATATTTTTCAGTCGACGTAGCTGTTTTTTGTTATTTTTTCCATTATATATGTATGTTTATTAGATATTTGCTATTTATTGGTTATGTATAAAAATCTTTTATTTATTAGTTTACTGTCTGCAGGGGTTATTTTAGTGTGTAGTTAGTAGCTTGTTTCTGCAGTTCCAAAAATTAAAACTTCAGTTGTAAAAGCTAATTTGTGTAGTTATAAAATTGCAAGTAGAGCAAAAAAAGGACTCTATAATTTATAAAAGAGAAATATACAAAGTATTGAGCAAAGAAGCCAAAAAAAAAAGGTATTTGCAATTGAAAAATTTTCTTAAAATAACACCTGACTGTCTGAATTTGTCATCAGAATTTTGTATTGGTTTTGATGCAGGGACGGACTAAAGAAGGTTGATACCCGAAGCGTAATATTAGTTATGCACCCTCACCCCCAAAAAATTATTTTAAAACCATTTTTCACAAATATTATTAAAAATACTTATTCCATTTTTTAGTCTTCATGGCACACATCGAGAATAGAAGAGCTTGTTGATCAACAAGCTCTTTTACCTTATTATGTAACCCCCCTATATATTTTCAAAGGGACGTACACCCTTCTCTTAGTCCACCACTGTTTTGATATTAAAATTAAAACTATAAAGAAGAACAGGTGAATTATAATTAACTTGAAAATTAAATCAAATAAAAATATGTCAATTTTGCGCCACATATGAATTTTATTTAAAATTGACTTATAAACAATTTAGAAAAATACCTATCTGTTTTTAAATAATAAAATAATAATTAAAGAATTTAATATTAAATAAAAGTCGGAGACGGACATCTACTTTTGTAATTTTTTTTTAAATGTTTTAATTAAAAGTTGTAGATAATATTATTTCTTGTTTTTCGCTATAACCAGCCGTTAGTTTCTATTCAATAAAGTATAAGAGAAGAAGTGCATACCAAGAGAATCTTAACTCTATACCTGTATAATGAAACTTATCTTTACAATAATAAAGTCATTTCATTATCTATAATTTAATTCAATTTTGTTATCTACTTTCCTAACATAATTTAAATAACACATTCAGCCAAATCACATTGCATTTGTATTATAATATAATACCTAAAGTAATTTTCTTCACTGTGGTTGTTTGCCTAGAAAAGAAATGAAACATATAAATGAAAGTTTCTTTAAAAAAGAGATAACCTTTTTTTCTTCTTTGTCTAGCGGTGACAAGACAGCAACGTCCGGTAACAAAACTACTACAAAACATGAAGTATAGCTCCATCACTATTTATCAGAAAACTCTTACTCTATCTTTCCACTACTCTTCTCTAAAAATTCTGCTACATTAGAACGGATGTTCGTTTTGTAGAATTGTGAATAAAAGATCGTGTAAATACAGTTATCTCAGAATTTTTCTTCTTTGTTATTTCCTACATGCATTATGGCGCCAGTAGTGTGATTAGGTCGATTTGAGTTCACAATGAAATATAAAATATATATGATATTGAAAAAAAACATATAGGTACCAAGTAAATGCACAGTGCTTCCTCGTGCTAAATTCATCAAAAGTAGTTAATTATTCAACAGTTTAAATAAAAACTGATAAAGTATTCAGATGAACTGCCTGTCATTGTTCATACAATTTTATTTAAAAATATTAATTCGAGATTTTTCTTAATACGCGCCTGGTTATTTTTCGTATATTTTTAATTTTCTAACAATTTTAATCTAAATCTAAAATTTGCAATTATTTACATAATAATATTAACAAAACGTAAAATTGTATGCTATTGAAACGTTAAAATGACATTTAATATGTCGAAGTAAATAGAAATTCAAAAAACCAATGGCGATTTTTAAAACCAATTGAGATAAGAATCTTAGCTTCTGGGTGTAAGCCGCGTCTGTTTGGTCGTGTTATCGGCCAACGTTTCGTCACAGTGGACATCTTCAGGGCTCTTCTAAAAGTACTTTTAGAAGAGTCCTGAAGATGTCCGACGCGGCTTATACCCAGAAGCCAAGATCCTTATCAAGATCACCGCGGAAGCCTCAAGACTTGTATAAATTGAGATAAATCTTTGTAAGAGAATATTTTACAACAAACGTTGTAAACCTGTATTATAGAAATTTGAATGCTCGACAAAAAATTCTATGAAGTTTTCACGTAACATGTGTCGTTCTTGAGATATCTTGAAAAAATAAATATTTTGGGATGTCACCCCTCCCCCTTACACACGATTTTGATGATTTCAATCCAGATCCAACCATCCAACCAAGTAAATAAAAATATAACACTTTCGTGTTCTATTTTTTGGTACGGTATAACAAGAAATACTGTTTATGTACAATGTATATCTGTGTGAATCAGAAAATTAAAAATTCAAAGTCATTATTTCCTTTTCGAAACATATTTCCGTTGTTCGCATACAAGAACGAAGAAACAATGAAACACAAACGAATTATGTGTAATCGATAAATGCCCCTCGGATATTCGCGGTTTGGGGTAGGTTTAAATATGTTTTTTATATATTTTAACAAAAATATGTTTATATTATATTTATCAGTACAAAACTCATTTGGAACTAAAAGCGTCCAAACATCTGTATGTGTGTGTGTGAATAAAACAGTGGTATTAAACATTTTCGTATGCAATGGCATAAATGTATACATCATGTACTTATACAGATTTGGTCTACGCAATTAACAATACATTCGTATTTAAGGTATTTAAAGAAATATGCCAATTTGTATTTGAGACAAAATACAATATTAATTTTGCAGTTTTTGGATATATAATTAATATTTTAGTACCACTGGTCTGCTATAAAGCTGACGCGTGTATGTACGTATAATGAGTAAATAAAAACAGCGGCCGTGAATAATTGCGTACGATTGTAACGCGCTTTATCTGAAATGTCCAGTTGAAATGTGCGACGATATGACAAAGATAAAAATTACAATTATTAAATTTTATGACAGTGGCCTACATTTTTTTCTATTCATGTAATCGTAAATATGAATGAGATAATAAATTTGACGTCCCTATAGAATTTTACAATTATAATACCTCCATGATTTTTTATATCAGATTATTTTGTGGTACAAATTCGGTCAATTTTTTTTGTAAAAGACACCACAAAATTGCTACTTTATACCTATTACATTTCAATGAATACAAAATTATTGATGAATTGATTTTACAAATAAGAAACTAATACATAATCAATGATATTTCTTTGACACCACTAATGTCTCTATCATTATACGAGGGTTGCTATTTATATTTCTGACGTAATAATGAAAAAACGAATATTGATGATCAAAATTGGTTTTATTGTTTTTCAAAATATTCTTCATGAAGATCAATACACTTTTGCATGCGTTTAAACCAATTTTCGAAGCACTTTTTCCACTCCGATTAAGGTAAGCTTTCTTATGAGCGTTTGTCGCAGATTATGCGGGATCCAACGCGAACAAATCTTTTTTACGGCCAAATGATCATGCAATATTTTATTGATGCTTGTCATACTAATGTCCAAAGATGACTCAATCTCACGGTATGTCACATGACGATCTTGCTTTATCAGTTCGCGCACAGCATCGATGTTTTCTGGTACAACAACCGATTTTGGACGACCTTCACGGAATTCGTCTTGGAGCTAACATCGGCCACGATTGAATTCGTTATTCCAGTTTGTTACAGTGCTGTAGGATGGTGCTTTATCACCGTATAAAGAATTAAGTTCATCGATATCCACGTCGAAAGTTATGAAAAATAATCGCACGAAAATGTTCACGAGTTAGTCCATTTTTTGTTCGAGATGACTTTTTTAAGTAACTGTAAACACAAATCGCGCTGTTAGGTTATATTCAATAATGTCTAGTTTCCAATGAAAACGACAGATGGCACCTGGCAACATTCAATGTTGCCAAGGCCAGAACTATAAATAGCAACCTTCGTATTTATGGTAGAAAACAGTTTATGTAATAAAATGTACGTACCTATTTTCATGCTGGATTATTGCATAAAGAAAAAATCTGACACGTGTGAACTGCGTACGTGTACAAATCTTTCTGGCGAACTAATAAAAAATAAAAAAATAAAATCGTAACTACAGAAAATAACGCTCTACAACTTTTATTCTAAACATTTCCTCGAAATATAGCTTTGCTACACTTTTTTACTAATATATTTTATATTAATAAATAATAATAGTAATCTCATGTTATTTAAATGGCAAATGGGACCCCCCCCCCCCTCTTGTGGCACCTCTTAAAATTGAACTACATGATAATCCTTGGGCGAAGATTTATTTTATGTCAAAATTATTTTTTTTACACACCCTAATATATATATTTCACGTTATACTATCGTATCAGAAAGTAAAAAACTAGTGAAGTGAGTAAAATATATACACAATAACATGATAAAAATGTAATAACCACCTAAGCCTTTAATGTTAAAAAAAGGATTTTGTTCGCTACTCGTTTCATGACCATATTAATGACGTCCGCTCTCTTTGGCAGCCAGTTAGAAGTTGATTAAAGCGAGATAAGTAGTTGACAATATCCTCTAATGAACCTACATATGTACAAATAAAATAGCTAATGAACATCGGTCATATTTAACAAATTTAATAATTGACCATTCGTGACCCGTTAAGTTAATCGAGTGTTTTTATGGGAAAAATGTTTTATGCACAGAAAGCAAATATTTAATGGAGACTTACCCTTAATCCTACGTTAACTTTTTTAATTAGCGTTTGTACAATCCAGCATCAAAGTCAGAAAGCTCTAACTTATTTATTTAAAAGCTTAAAAAAGGTTTACATATATAATGATTTCCATGTAATGCATAATTCATTGATATCTTAATATAATTCACGATATTCTCTACCAATGTTTCGTTGTGCGTTTCTGTAAATGACAAAAATGTGGAAGACTCCGTATTATTTAAAATCATAAAAGTAAAAAGAAATACATGGATGCATGAAATTAAAAAAAATATCATTTCTGTGTGATTATATTATATTTTTACTAATTATTTCACACTACTGAACATTATTCGCTTCTGTTATTTATAAAAGATCGTAATGAATAATAAATAAACCATGATTGCCAACCACTGAACAATTAAAGTGACTAAACAGAAATTATAATTTGGAATATGCATAAATTATAGCCGGACGTTGTATGGAAATACACTGTATGTAATTATTCTTTTTAATGACTGGAAGAATGTGGGCATGTAGCCGAACCATATGAAATAACGTTTGTTTTTTTCTCACTTTTTACAGGGCCGATTGCTCATTGGCAGATATTCCAGGGAAAACTGCAGAACATGGCGGTCTTACGACTTTTGGAAAGGTTAGTTTTACTTTCATTAAGTAGGTATTTTTCGAAAAAATTAAAAAATTCAAGAATAAACACAAAAGATTATAAGAAGTTCTATTAATTTAACAATCATGAATAGATGCAAGATAAAATTTAGCATTTCGAGCTTAATTCCTACTCGCAATATTATATTTATTGATTTTATTTTCACGATATCTTTTCTCGTAAGTGGTGAATCATTTCAGGATTTCGAATAGAGCTTTTTTTGATTTTTTTCCAAGAAATTTCACAAATCGAACAAAATTTTTATCTTTACCTTGTTGCTCACCGAGAAATACCTTAATTAAATTTCTCGGTAAAAGAGATAGTATATCTTATCTGTCATAATAACAATAAAGTTATTTAGTTACCGTAACTCATTTGTCTGTAACAAAACAAATTATACAAGCCATGATCTATGCTAAACGCTTTAAGATAACAGACGTAACGCTTCCAAAGTACAGTAAATAATAATAATTTACCTCGGAGATGCGAGACACGCATAGAACGTACGTGATCAAATTTTGTTATACAGCAAAATGAAATACCATTACTACATATAAATTAGAGAGTAATTATTCAAGATCATCACGAAAGTGTGATTTGTAATCTTGTTCAGGAACTTAGGAAGCGCTTGATAACAATTATCAAAACCAATGGCGTTCACTATAATAAAATACAACATAATTAAAATTTACAAAGTATGTCGCTTATACAAACTAGAGCTGAGCATGGGCAGTGAATTTTTCGGGTCACTGCTGTAACCCGACGTGAACGTGAGCGATTTTCAAATCTTGAATCATGAGCGTACATGATCGTGAGTCAAATTAAAACAACCGTACGTAACCGTGCGTATTATTTTTTTTATAAACTTATTTGATCTTTTTTTAATATCTGAACTAATAATACATAAATTTAATAATGTTATAAAATGAATTTTGACATTAAAAATACAGTATAAAAAACTCTATCGGAACACCAAAAAAGATTTTAAAATGCATTGTAACTTTATTTTTTTATTGTTTTGTTTGCTACATATTACTTGTACTATAAATGCAGTTTAGAAGAAATAATATGAATAAAAAATATATTGCCAGTAAAAAACATTAATTTTCATCGTTTCAAAATTGAATTTACAACAATTACATTAAATCGTGTTACGAACTGAAAAAAAACTGGTGAGCAGAAAATTCCAAAAATTTTAATTTCGACTATACTCGACCAATATTACAATTCTATATAGGTCGCTTTTTTGGTACGCACACTTTTTTATATTCAAAGCAGTATTTTAGTTAGAGGACATTTTAAGAGTAGATGGTGAAATTTAAAACTTTCTTAATGAAAAAATTGCATACTGAAATGTAAGTAAAAATAAGAATATAACCAATTATTTTTTTAGTTAAAGACAGGGGCGAGGGGGGGGTGATAGACGAAGAACTTTGAATTTATATTCTTGGCAATTTCAAATATATAACTCTTTTGCTGGCGATTACATAAATGTTTTTTTAAGATTTTTATTCAAAAACTGCCATTTAATTAGACAGTTGTGTTTTTGTAACTAAAAATGATCTTTTGTTCATGGAAAGAAAAATATGAAACAAGACATAATACGGGCAATATAAAATAAACCTTTTTTGTATGGAAGATAAAAATATATACGTCATTATTTTGTCTTGTATCTTTCATATTTAAATTCTTTGTTAAAAAATATTTATGTCGAATATTTTAATGTACAATTTACCCAAAAAAGTTTCAAATATTTAATTTATAACTCAGCCGAGTTATTATTATTTTTTTCATTTTAAAGACTGAATACTTTTCACACAAGTACATTATATCCTAAAGACATAGGATTACAAATCTTAAGAAAAAATTACCAAAAATATATATTTTTTATTTTATAAACAAACAAAAATTTATAAAAAATGATTTCTTTTCCAATTTGTGAAAAGTGAAAAATTTTAAATAATTTTTTATCATAATTAGAGAGCTTTGAATTCTGATTTAATTTTCTCCTAAGAGTACGCAAAAGCCGATAAGCTCAAGTATCACATTAAATTTGATTTAAAATTTTTACAAGAGTTACTTTTTTACGAATTATGATGATTTGGCTTTTATGAATGTACATTTTTTATATTTGACTGGAAATTAATGCGTTAGCTATAGTTTTTAATAAAAAAAATATGTTCTGCATTTTTATTGTTTGTTTAGAGGCCTTAATGATTCAGTAAGATAGTGCTCCGCAATTTTTATTTACAATCAAAAGTGTTCCGTGACTTCGAAAATGTTAAGAACCACTGGTATATACTTTTAAAAAAAAACTTTTTTTCTAATTTCTAGACTAGAATGTAGAATATACCTCCTTATGTGTATTAAAATTATAAATTCTTCAATAAACCTATTTCACGTGTCATTTATGTCCTACAGACCGTCGTGAAGGAGATGAACCGTCTGGGCATGATAGTGGACCTATCCCACGTGTCTGTACGTACTATGAGCGACGCGCTGGCCGCGTCCAAAGCGCCGGTGATATTCTCGCACTCATCAGCGCGCGCTCTCTGCAACTCCACGCGCAACGTGCCCGACGCCACCCTGCGCAGGCTCGCGCTCAACAAGGGCCTCGTCATGGTCAACTTCTACAGCAACTTTCTCACTTGCGATGACACTGCGTCTGTGTCCGATGCCGTCGGTGAGTGTTTATTTAACACCAGAATCTCCCCGTGGCTTCGCTCCTTCAAAATCGATGAATGTTTGTGCGACTAGTTGCTCTAAAAACGCACGAGTGTGTTTATAATGAATTGTATTCACAGCTGCGATTCATCGCATTTTTAATTAAAAATATTTAATACGTGCCTGACCTTATTATTCAATATAAATTGTATATTTAATAATTACATCAATACCAAACTTATTTTCATTTTTATTTACGTATTATGTTTTTTACATAAATTTTTACAAAATTATAAAATTTTCTTAATACATGCCTGACCTAAATATTTTTTATTTTAGCACATATTAACCATATTCGAGATGTTGCTGGCGTTGACAACGTGGGAATAGGAGCTGGATATGATGGAATTAACCAGTATGTATAGTTAATTCATTTAATATTATAATTTACACATTTACTAAATCATGTTACTCAATTTTAATACATATATAATTTTTAAATACTACTACTTTTAATTATTATATTATTTAATACAATTTAGAATGCTAAAACTATTCTATGTGGAACCGTTTCAGAATGTTTATTTTCTTTCCAGTGTGCCAAAAGGTTTAGAAGATGCCTCAACATACCCAGCGTTATTTGCTGAGTTGATGGCGACAGGTCGGTGGAGTGCTGAAGACCTTAAGAAACTGGCCGGTCTTAACTTCTTGCGCGTAATGGGTGACGTAGAGCGAGTCAGGGACGAGTTCAAACAAGCTAAAGTGCCTCCGTATGAAGACGTTCTTCCTGTTCCCCGGAATAATAACTGTAGCTCTAATGATTTGTTCTGACTTATCCAGACTACTACTCTTAAGCATAAAATAACTGCATAGACAATTTGAATATAGATAAATTTAATAGTTTTTCAATTGCATTTTGATATTTAGAAAAATCGAATGACATTTACGCACAAACATGTTTTTCTGCTGCAGATTTTAGGTGTATTAATATTTATAATGGTCGTTTTAGGATCAAATTTTTAACGAAATAATTAAATTACATATAATGACTACTAGAAAAAAATTCAGGATTAGCTTTAGTTGATGTTGACAAATACTAAATACTATTATTGTTTTATATAAAATATTCACTAAAAACTAATTTCTTATACTTACAACTGCAAAATCAGTATATACAGTAGCGTCGCTGGGGGGGGGGGGGGGGGGCGGAACACGTGTAATTAGTTAAAAAATAAAGCCTATTTACCTTATTTTTGGTTATTTTAAGCTTTCAGGGAGTAACATGTGTAAAAAAAACTTTTTTTGATCATTAAAAATCTATAAAAGGTGTATGATAACCATCCAATTTATTTTAAAAAATAGATATTTTTTCTGTCGTTAAAAAATCACAGGGATGACACCCGTCTAATATGTCAAAAATAAAACTTATTGACTTTTTTGGCGGGAGGAGGGGGGTGACACTTTCGATTTCCGCCCCGGGTGTGATATAAACTATGTATTTGAAACATAGCTTTGCAGATATTAATAAAGTTAAAATATCTTTAGATGAAAAACATAAATTATAAAATATTGGTGTCGATTAATTGCTTTACTACCTTATGAATATTTACGTAGTTAATTCAAATTAGTTAGTTAGAAGGTCCAATCGATATCAGATTGAGTTGATATCAGTTGCTCTAATTTGGCTATATAATTTTTTATATACATACTCGTATAATCTACGACAGTAATTTTCAAACTTTATCGACTCACAGAACCCAGAGAACTATAAGGTTTTTTCGGGGAACCCCTTTTCAATCACAGTTTAAAGACCACTGATCTATGATGTGCCTATAAAATCAAATAATTAATAATGTCGATATCTTCAAAACTATGTTTTAAAGATACACAGAAAAAAATATATTATAAGAATTATAGTTTTTCCTATCTATTCAGATAGTAAGCGAAAACATAATATTTTACTGTCTGAAACTGTAATAATATAAGTTTAGACTGTAGTGTAATATAATACTCAATATAAACTGATGGATATACTGCTAACATTACAGCCTAAAATTATATTATTACAATTTTAGACAGTAAAATCGCTTACTATCCGAGATAGACGGAAAAAACTGTATTAATTATTTTTTTGTTCAGACCAAAGAAAACAAAACAGCAACACGGTGTTTGAAAACACGTCGTATTTAAAAATGCATAGGGTTTATTGCACTTTTGTCAAAAAGACACGATGTTGCTGTTTTGTTTTTTCGGTCTAAACACGGCATTACAGTATATTTTCCGTGTACTTATGCCTCTGTCATTTTCGCATATGAATAATAAAAATTTTATAAACGTATTCTATGCTACTTTTATAGTCTGAGGCACTGAAAAAACACTGATTCAGACAGTAAAAAGTTTAATGATTTTAGGTATTGACCTCTTGTTTGAGAAACGTGTTTTCAAATTAAATTTAAAACATTTAATTCTCATAAAAATATTGATATTACTAAATTCAATAATACATTTTCACAGATTTGTCTGTAAAAAGATACTATTAAATAGATTAATATTCTACATTTTCAAACAGTGATAATCACTGTTAAAAATGTAATATCCTAAAGCTACTCCTGAAGAAACAATACATAAAATGTGTTGGGTATCTTAGACGTACGGGAATTTCCAGTACATTATAATTAATTAACCTAAAGACGGTTCTGTTAATTTATTCAGTAGATTTGGTGCAAACTTGGATACTAATCCTCTTAAGTTATACATAGTTACATATTTACATATACATGCATAAGGAAATCGTAAATAGAAACTTTCAGTGTGGACTATGCTATACAGCAACGTAACAACTATCCATTTCATAATTAGAGATACATATTTATTATTTACACTGAATAACTGAATATGATTCAAGAATTTTTAATTCTGATGTTTCGGATCGTTATTACACGGTGCTATACTCCTAGCTGTGCTGTTTTTCTTACATATTTTTGGGCACTGAAACGGATTTGATTATAAAAAACTCATGGACCCTTCAAAATTTGAAAAAAATATAAACTTTTTATCATTTTTAAAAGCCTTTAATGACTTTTGTAAATCAGACTTTTATCTTCAATTTACTCTTTTTTGTTTCGCTGTACGATTTTTTTTAACAGAGTTAACACTTTTCACTTTCTAGAAATAACTAAGGAACATATGAAAGGGCAGTTTTACAAAACTGAAAGTATTTTTTTCATAACTTGGTCAAAAATCGTATACTGTTACAAAAAAATTAAATTGAAGACAAAAGTTTAAAAAAATACAAAAACAGCTCATCTAAAACAAATGTGGTTTCATTTTTTAATTATATTTTTATTATGTATCATAAATATCATGTACGTATCCTAGGGGGAGACACAGCACCTCCTGCTCATTTTACGTACAACATTTTAAATAAACTCATCCCATTTTTTACCTCACCCCCCTTCTGAAAAAACTCGTTGCATACTTAATACAAACGGTGCCAATTTTTACTTCCAAAAATATTTAAACAATATTATATTGAATGTCAGTATTTATTTGTGCCAAATAAGTAAATAAGTAAAATTTAGTAAATAAATAAACATCGACTTTTAAATAGTAGAATTTATTTAAATATTTTTTTAATGTTAAATGTATTATGCATATTTTATCATATATATGTAAACTTATGTATGTTAGTTATGGACTTGGTAAATATTTTATGTAAAATAAATAGTAAAATATATTTATTAAAAAGACAAACATTGTCGTTAGATTAAATTTGAGGAATTAATGTAGATTAATATAAAAATATGGTGTGTCAAATACATTGAAATATATATATATTTAATTGTAAAATACATTTATGTTATTGTATTGTGTAAATAAGACAGTTGAAGTTAATTGTAGAAAAATATATAGATAAATAATTATAATAAAATCAACATATTAGGAAAAAGTAAGAAAACTATTAGAAATAAGATTTATTTATAATAATATTAACTATACATAAATAATTATAAGATTTCATAATTGACTGACCCAGTATAGATTCATAAAAAATGCACTCTTATTAAAAATCATAATAATAATAATAAAATATGCAATTTGAGATCTTCCACTGCAGAGGTTCTGAACATTTTAAATGATATACTAACTAAAATTATATATTATTTTCCAATGAGCATTTTATACAGATGTTACAAAAAAAAATTAAGTCATCTGCTAATTAACGAATAAACTCTTATAATAACATTTCCATTAAATCATATTACTTAATATTTTGAGATTACTAAAATCTATTTAAAAATACAGAATGATTTATAACTATAAATTTACAGTAGATCGAGGATGTTATTGTAAGCAAAAAACTTTATATGAACATATGTCCGGAAATTCTTCGTGAAGGAGCTACAGCCTTACAAACATTGTATAAAAATTTTGCACAAAATTAATGTTTATTTAATAACTAGAGTACCCATTGTGATACAGTAATTAAATTTGTTAATCGGTTTATTATTAATAAGTGTTATCGATTCCCATTATCAAACATTAATAATTTAGACTCAGAAAAAAATTAAAGAACAAAAAATACTTGATAACTGGCCACATACACCCTTGGTCTAAATTATTAATGTTTGATACTGGAAATCGATAACACTTATTAATAATAAACCGATTATCAAATTTAATTACTGTATCACAATGGGTTCTCTAGTTATTAAATTAACACTAATTTTGGAAGGCTGTAGTTCCTTCACGAAGAATTTCCGGATACATGTTCATATAAAGTTTTTTACTTATAATAACATTCTCGATCTACTGTTAAATTTTTGTGTACTAGTTGTAAATCACCTGTATATGTTTCATTGTAAAAGTTTTGAAATAAATGCGATTTGGTCGCTACATACTTTACAAAAAATCTATGTTTATTGTAATGGGTTCATTATCAAGAATGTTTGAGTACCACATGCATTTCCAAATATCTTAACATCTAAAAGTCTGAATATTGAATTCAATACAATAACAAGCTATCATTTTTGATGAAAGGTTAAAAATAACCGATAAAATTAACCCACTGCCTATAGGCCTATAGCTTTAGTGACCAATTATATCACAACAATATGTGCCCTTTTTAAATATAAGAAGAACCTCTCATTTAAAAAATATATATATAATATAGTGCTTTATTTCAATATACTGGCTTTGACATGTTTAAATGTAAAATATAACTTCCATCTTTATATTTAATAATTATAACATATAAAAAATAGATTTAATAAAGTTGGTATATTATAAATAAGATAATTTAATTGAGAAATATTGATTTCTATCAATCTCGGCGTATTTGTTCTAAAATTCAGTCGAACAGATGCTAAAAAATGCTCTATATATCCCTGCATAATGCTCTACTACAATTAGAATACAGTTGATCAAAAATAATTATATCAAAATATTTATTTCATTTTATTTGAATTTCCTAAAAACATCGCAAGATATGAACTATTGTCAAGTTATTAGAAATTGGAAAACAAGACGATGTTTTTATTTTGTTTATTTAAGATATTTAAGCCTTGGCACTTTACAGAAACGATGTTCGTCAGCGCTTCGACCTTGCAAATCTATTATATGTGATGCAATAAAAAAAACGCCGCTGCGTTTCGACGCAGCTATAATGCCACTTGTATTGAATCGCATATAATAGATTTACAAGGACGAAGCGCTGACGGACACCGTTTCTGTAAAGTGCCAAGGCTTTAATTAAGAAAACGACTAATATAAAAATTATTTGTTTTCAAACTTTCCGTAAAATAGTAATAAAGTAATTTTACATTTTATTACGAATGTCTTTTGAACAACTGTATTTAAATTGAAACTTAGGTTATTAAATATAAATGATAATAAAAAATATTATATATATTCTAGTGTAAGCTTTAGAATTAAATTAGAAAACAAATTTTTTAAAATTTTATAATTGATATAATACTATTTTGATTATGATATTATGATTTTACAAAAAATTACTTATAATTTTTTCATTTAAATATTATTTCATGTTTTATAATTTTTGTTGAAAATATGTGACTATAGAAAATTTAGTGTTTTCAGTTTCTGTATTTGTATTTAAATATGCCCCAACATTTTAAAGTGTAAATGCAAATTGTAGATATTAATTAGAACATTAATTACACAGGTGAACAAAAAATTGTTGCCGAGATCAAAGTTTTTTTTGCATGCTAATACCGAACCCGTTCCCCAAATTGCTCAATTAGCTCAGGTTTTCGGAATATCGTAATCTAAATATGCCAAGTTTTCTTTCACGTTAATTTAAAATAAACATTGGCTTCTGATTATACAGTATTTTTCGCCGAAATATATCTATTAGTATGAAGATTTTGTTATATTTTTAAACTAGTATATCTCATTTAAAGTGGAAAGACATAAATACATCCAAAATCACCTTTTTGGGCACTTTTAGGTTAAGATAGCTCGAGAAGTTGTGCTAATTGAACGATTTGGGGAACGGATTCAGTTTCAGCACTTTTTTGATCTTCATCGGCAATATTTGTTTTGTTCCCCTTTGTTATTAAAAATACCATCCCGCCCTTGCTATGCGCAAAAATAAGCCAAAAAAAGCTTTAGATTATTGAGAAAAAATGAAAATATAATGTATGTATAACTTATATGTATAATAGGTATAATATTGATAAAAATTTATAATGTTTTTGTATTGAATTGTAAAATAAGTTTTAATTGTCGATTTTTAAGACGATTATAGGACCAAAATGTATTTAAAATGAATAGAAACTAGAAGTATTATTATGTATTATTATGTGACATATCATAACGTGTATAAATCCCATTTATTGAAGCAATATGCAAAGTTCCCTACACACAGACTGTTAGAATAAATATTCGAATTATATCTAATTGTGAGATATGTAGGTTTTGTGAACCGAATTATATAATAAAATGTTTTATCTTATTTGTTGTGTGTATGAGTTATTAATTATTTTTTATATACAGAATGAGTCGTAGTGCGTATTTCTTCGATATCTCCTCTAGTTAGAAAAATATACCCTAAAGTTGACCATATTTATCTGACGAAAATATGAGACATGTAGAGTCGCATGCAGAAGTGGTCCACCAGTTTTCATTCAAATTCATTTATCACAAACTTATTGTTAGTTAGCTTCTCCTATTTGGTTATTATAATATTTATATAATTTCTCCATACACCAAACAAAGACATATATTTTGAAACTCATTTGATAGATAAGCCAACATCCGTTAAGTCCGCCAGACCGCCAGCCGCCGCTGAGAATTAAGTAACGTTACTTTAGAGTTACTCCAGTAAGAGTCTCAACCACTGATCTGGTATTATTTAACTGGATAGTGGATACCTATGGAATTACTATTAAACCGGATGGCTAAATTTCATACTTTTTCTAACAGTATCGTTTCCATGTGCGCATGCGCGAGACGCAACACTGAACTCAATTTTGATATAATATAGAGGTATGTGACGTACTTCTATAGTTTCTTTATTCAATTGTTATTGAGATTTGACAGTTAATATGCATCTATGGTTGTTTATTTAGTTATGATTTGATAATTAAAATAAATTATAGGTATTCGCGTGTTAAATAAGTGTATTGTAGTTGATATACAATTGAACTTGTATGTATTTATTTATATATTTAACAATCAATTTGATAAATTTGAATTTCGAACATCCGTTGACGCATGCGCATAATCAGTTTCGGTTGTTAGGAAATATTCAATTTCAGCCATAATGTTTGACTTATCATCAGTCCAGCCATGTCAATGGTCTCAACAGTATCGCCATTTTTAACCAAATCGGCGTTTTAATAAGATCATTAAAATTTAACATAATATTATAAATGATATTGACTGATAATATCAGAAAATACGGCTGTGAGCAAGATTTGTCTACTGCAATCAACCAAAAATCGACCCGCGCTCTCCAGACTCTTACTGGAGTGACTCTACGCTACTTTACCGTAACAAAATTAATATTTTGTAAATAACGGTTGTCTGTTACATTTTTTGTAACTAACTCGTAACAATTAACCCCAGGCTCCCGGGCTAGAATCCTGTCAACCTTCTCCTTCACCTTTGTGAAAGCCATTCCCTTCTGAGTTCATTAATAGAGGCTTATTGTCAGTCGATCTAATCTAAAGCATTAAATTATTAATCAAGTTGTAAAAAGTTATGTATTTTTATTATTTTTATTCTCCCTGGGCCTTACCGGCAGCAATTTTTTTAAATTGTCAAAAAATATTTTTCTAAATTTTAAGTTGGCTAAACTGCAAAGCCACTGTTTACGTACTCGTGTCTGTAGTTCGTTAATAAATATGAAAAATTTATCAGAAAAAACAAACTAAAATAATGTAAACCAAATCAATCTTTTTAGTGTAATATAAATGTGTAGTGCGTGCATCTTTTGATAAAAATTCAATCTAAGTTCAGTGTATGCAATAGTTTTTAAACAGTAGGTAGTTGTTTCTGTATTGTTGTGAAAAATCGTTACTACAAATGCTACAATGCTACGGAAACGTCATCTTTCAGTAAAGTAAGTAAATATTATTATACTATAACTAGGGGCTCTGCTTAACACTTCAACCCTGAAAAATATGATTATTCTTCAATAATTTCAATGATAATTTATATAATATGTTTATGATACGTTAAAATATGACAGCTATAAATAGGTACCTGAGGGCCACAGCTGTGAACTCTGTGGCTGTTATTATTATTCACATTAAAAAATATATTGGGTCTCAGCCTTCGATCCTCATATAGTATTACTTATATAGATTATATAAAATTTAATCTAAATATTTTGATGTAAATCACATTGTAATAATAATGTTTGTGCACTAGTCAGTCATTGTGATTCACAAACTTGGCAAGTATCGATTAGTTATCGATAGCTATTCTACTTGCTAGACCGGTGTTCAACTTTACTTGCTGCGGTAATGTGAACGACAATTTAACTAGTTATTGCAATACATTAGGCTAATTTGATAGTAGCGAGAAAATTTTTGGCGAATAATTAGTAATTTCACCTTATCCAATTCTGGAAAGCTACGTCTGAAAACAAATCATATACATTTATAAATAAAAATAAACAAATAAATTTATTAATTTGATGCCTTTATTCAGAAAAGCGGTTTTTACAATTGTAAATCGACACTATCACTAATAATAAATAATCATAAGTACTATTTTTATAATATTTGAAAATAGTACATTCACAGTTAAGGCATTATTCTAAAATTGCAATCGAACTATAATTAGTAAAAAATATATATTACTGCTACTTTAGTTGAATATTGTTAATCCAAATTAAAAAATATTTTATTAAATTTTTTTAACTATATCTTTTACAGTATGAATTCACACTTATGAAACATAATTTCACATTAATGAAAAAAGATTTCACACTAATGAAATATTATATTACATTAACGAAAACTGATTTTGCACAAATGAAATATAATTTCACATTAAAGAAAACTTATTTCACACAAATGAAAACAGAATTCACATATAGGAAAATTAATTTTTCAAGTGTAAAATTAATTTCAGCAAAAGAATACATGTTTAAAGGTTTTTTATTCCTTTTTATATTAACCCTAAGACCCTACACAGGGGTTACCCAAACCCCACAAAATTTAATAAGATCTTCCTAATGCAATGATACAGCAAAACATCGTTCCAAAATACACATTCAAAATTCTGAAATGATTGATGATATGTCATGCGATATAATTAACATGTATATTTAATATTATTATGAATAAAGAACCTTTACATCTGTTTTGATTTGTTGATATTAATTTCACAACTGATAAATGTGAATTCTGTTTTCATTTGTATGAAATCAGTTTTTGTTAGTGTGATTTCATATTTCATTTGTATAAAATCTGTTTTTGTTAATGTGAAATTATATTTTATAAGTGTGAAATCATACTGTAAAAGGTACAGTTCTGAAAAAATAATTAATATGAATAAATAATGAAAGGACTGTCATGAATTTATACCATTCTACTGTTTTACAAACTTATTTCCTTTCTTTATCAAAAATTTCTAAACCGAAGTATTATTTGATATAAAACTACTATCATCGTTTCTGTTTTTTGAATTAACAAAATTCATATAATTTACACAGCACGATTATTTAAACAAAATTATTTATATAGTATATATGCACATATTTAAAGCATGTAACTTCATTTTTAACGAACATTTTTATGTAACATATATATTGAAAAAAATTTGAATGCATATAAATTTGATATGCAAGTTTACATGTTTACATATAAACAATATCGTAACGATTTGTTTTGTTTTACAGTCAATGTTTGCAAGTACAATATAACATGTTGATAAAAATAATATCTATAACAGCATAGAATATATTAATTATAATAATATATATTATTTATATACCTCTTGGCTTAGGTTTGACTACTTTTGCACTCATTAACAATCTCTTAAACATATTTAATACGTTTTTAAATATTTAAGGTGCTTTGCAGTGTTGTTCCAAATGATATAAAAGCTAATTCAACTTATCTAAAGCAATGGTTCTTAACTCTTAATACAACCTACATCCAGATTTTCTTAAACAATTTTTTCACTTGAAAAAAAGTTAAGAACCACTGGTCTAAAGTCACGTCACGGTTACTTGCTAATCATAAAAATATTTATATGGTATATTTAAATATATTTCTTTTACGTGAGCATATTTTTTGAGTATTGATGAATTATACATATATAATTTATGAAAATATTATTTAGTTAAACTATAGGATATGCAAGGACAGTCAATATTTTTTATTAAAAATAAGTATATGTTGCTTTCTTCAATAAAAATGTTAATCTATATTATTTAAATACAGAAATAACAGTACAGCTTTTTAATTTGCTAATATCAATTGAGGCTTTTGATAATAATTAATTTACTGCAACACAAAAAGGAACTATAATGGAATATTTAAATGACACCCACAATCCCTCAAACAAAGCTGTCAATATTTTAAGAAAATAGTATTTAATACTTTAAATACATATACTTGATTTTAACAAATAAAATACTTGAAGTACGTAACATTTAAAAATAGCTTGAAGTATTTTTTCATAATATTTGTGACAGCTCTGTCTTAAAAGGTAGAACTATTCTTAAAAAGAAGATATATTTTTAAGTCATGAATATACATATTTTATATTCTTCAACCTGTTGAGTTTATTGTTCCATATTATTTTACCTAATAAATTTCGTTCAAAAATAAATCTGCAACTGTTATTTCAAACTAAAATTTTTTAAATGATTTTTCTAATTTCTAATGAGAAGCAATAACAATATCAATTTTAGTCTTATGCTTTGTTAATTTGCACTCAATTATGATTTGTTTCGTATTAACTTAAAAATTAATTATCTTTTGATTAATATTGCATAGCTAAATGATGTATTTTTAATAATACAGTGAAATTTTCCATGGCAAATTCTACACTTTATTCTTTTCCCCAAACATTACTGAAAATTTTCACTGCGTATTACTTTATTTTCTATATTATCATTAAAATATAACGTTTCTGTGGAAATTTGTTGTTTCTTATAATTAAAATAATAACAAGATATATATTTCTTCTTTTATTTTTAATAGGAATGTAAAAAATGTTTGGTGTGTAAAAAACGCTAATGTTTTTCAAGTTTATATCATATAATTTATATATAAATATTTTATAAGTTAACCATTAATAATTAAGTAGTATTTTTCAATATTTATAAATATTAATAGCATTATAAAGTATAATATAAGTTTATTATTATTATTTAAATCTACTATCGCAAAATTATAAAAAATAATTTTTTATTACTTAACATAAAAAGTGACTACAGTTTTTTTATCCCTTCAGATTCTGTCTTTCTTAAAGAAATGCAATACATAAATACAACATTCTTGAATCTTTATGTAATGAAACAATTTAAAAAATTAAATATTTATAATAAAATCAGATGGGTCTTCCATTTACATATGGAACAACACTGGTTTAAAGTATCTTCATTTCTTAACAAAATTCGCTATTTTATTCAGTCGAGGTTTAACTGCGCTCTCCATTAAAGTAGCCGAAGCAAGAAATGCTGTGTTGTTATTGTTGTTTGTTGGAGGCAATGACATTGTCTGTTCTTTTAGCGACTGCTCTTTAGCACCACTGAAAAAAATATATATATTTATCTTGATAATACTTACAACTAGCTTCTAACAAATACACCATCCAAAGAAAAGATTAAGGGTAGAAATTACCCCCTTAAAAATTGACTAATTGACTAAAATATCAATCTAATACTAATCTATCTATCATATAAAGAAAGTTTGTTAGATGAAATCTCCATCAATGTGTTTCTTGGAATCTCAAGAGTTGAGCAATGAATAAATTAGCTGCACAAGTAAAAAATTATCGCATGAACCATTTAACCTGTACCCTGGCCTATTTATTTCGTAAGTAAACTTACAGATATCGTGTGAGATCTTCAATATCGACTAACATTGAGTCTTGTTCCATATGTAGATCATCCCTCTCCATAAGAAGATGGACTAATGTTTCATTGAGCCTTTCAATTTGAGTATGTAAATCATTAACAATAACTTGCAACTGTGCAACATTCATTTCTGTGAGAATCTGTCGTGATACTCGCCTGCGTTCTTCTGGAAAATCAACACCAACTTTAAGTAAACTTGCTCTGACCATCTCTCTAATCGGACTATGTTGCTGCTGTTGACGTTCAACCTGAAATCAAAATAAATACAGTTTCTAGCATTTTAAATTTAAAAAATCAATATCAATTACCTCCATCTGCATATGTGCCATTTCCTTAGCCTGCGCAAGAGCTAATCTTGCCTCTGTTTGTAGCCTCGCTTGCCTGGCAAAGAAATCCGCATCTGCTAATGGTTCTTGTAAGGAATGTAGACTTGTGGGGCGTTGTTGTGAGCTTTGCATTGTCGGTGCACTCACATTTGAGTGTGAATAAGAATTACGCATGAAGCTTTGTTTTACGTTACGTGGTTTTGGAGAATCACACTCTGAATTTGGACTGTCATTATCGGACACTGATTCATTCATAAAGCATATTTGTAAATTCATACCTGCAATACAGGGTATTATATTATATTTATAATAAAAAACAATTTATGTTAAAATTACCACTTTGTAGACGGGCTTGTAAGCTAGGTTTACGTCCTGGTCTGTCAGCAGAAGAATAATAATCATCGGCATCAGAACCCATTGCAAGTCTTCGTCGAATTTCTTCTCGATCAGTTCGCCACTATAAAGAGTTATATTAATTAATATACATTAACTTTCAATAATTGTTTTTTACCTACATCACTAGGATTATTTAAGTTCGAATCCATTAAATATTTATCATGTATAAGTATTTCAAACTCATTTTATTGCTCAAATATGTATAATTTTTCAAATGTTTACATAAAATTTGAGGTTATATTTTTAAACTCGAGACTAATAGACTATAATTAATCTAATTAAAAAATTAAAATATCCATTTAATGATACATCGTCATCATAGAAATAATATTTAAACATTATTTTATTATTTTGTCATATAAAACTTTAAATTACATCTAATCATAAGATAACATCAACTAGTGATAGTACTATATAGTGCACCTACATAATATATGTAAACAGTATGTGTAACTGGAATTTCCTATATGTATTAAATTATAATTTTATAAATAAATCGTCAGTTATAATTAATTTTAATCAATACTTCTTTCTCAACATACCTTATTAACATGGGCACCATTATCATTGTTAAAATATAAAATTATAAAAACTGAAAATATATAGTTACTTAGTTAAATATTAAAAATCTTACATAAGACCATTGTTTCAAGCTATCCACAGTTTCATTTTCTTCATAAGTTAATGTATAAAGATCCATAACAAATCTGGTATCTTTTTTGTAATGCCTACGTTTCGAATTCATTTTGAAAATCATCGCACCGCAACAATACGAATAAAAATTACAATTATAACAATTAAAGTGTATTATTTTAAAAGCATAATGTCAAATAAGATCGTAAAAAAATAAAATATCACATAATAACGTTAACTATTAGGTATGAAAATATTTCATTTCGGTGTAAAGTGAAAAATACAACCACATCTAAAGAATTTTATGCAACGCGATTTTGAAACGGTTGGATTGTCTTTTGCAGTGATTATTAAAATGTTGAAAATTTAAGTATCCATCAATATTATATCTTAACGAAAATATAAGATATAGTTCTAAAAAGCGACTAGTATATATTACAAAAACACATATAAATGGAATAAAGTGTAGATAAAGAGTAATAAATAAAAATGATATAAGAATAAAGTTTGAGTATCACATATGAAATCACAAGCGTAAAAGTTTCGTTCACCTTGTCTTTTCATTAAAATTATAAAGAATATATTTATTACTAGGCCAAGTACGGTGTAAACAGCATGCACAAATAAACAATTTCACACTTAGAATAATTTATCAGTAATTTTGAAAATAATTATAAGATTTTCGATACCTTTCGTTCTTGCTGCTGAGAAGCTCTCAGATGTGATTCAATTGCAGCTAAATCTATTTTAGGCATTGCAGTTTCAATATTATAAACATCAAAACCTCCTGAAAGAAAAAAATAGAAAAATAAAATCAAGAAAATAAAATTTATGTTTTATTTTATTTTTATTACCTAACGCCTCTGGAGAAGATTTTCTTTTATCGATTCTCTGGGAAGAATTGGATTTTCGGTAGGAGTTATCCCTTCTAAACAATTGATTGGAGTTCTGATTAACTACATCTCGACGATTTTTCTTACTTATTTCAACTTTTTCTTTCTTTTTCGGCACAGCACTGTCCTCATCTTTCTCTTCATCGTATTTAGTTCGTTCTTCCTTACAGAACTTATCACTCGGAGTTTTCTTATCCTCGCACACACGGTTTGAATCGTGGACATTTTGTTTCTCATTCGAAATAATACCATCACGGATATCCGATAGGAAAGTATCAGTAATTTTAAACTTGATATTATCGGTAGATGCCGGAAAACTTTTGAATGTCAACGTATCAGCCATTGTTTTTATTTTGTTTGGACGTGTAGGTGAATCAGTCAAATCTATTGGTGTTTTTATTAACGATTTTGAATTGTTCTTATCAGCAATACCCGACGTAGTAGCCGTATTAATATTGCTATGAATCAACGATATTTTCTCTATAGCCTTTTGTATTCTATCAGTTTCACTATTCCTATTGGTGTCGCGATCAAATTCCTTATCTAACGATTCTGCTGATGGATACTGTACCCCTTCTGAAATACTAGGATACGAATTTTGTTCCAGTGTTGATCTTGAAAATTGAGGACTTTCAATGAAATCAGATAACTTTTTGATACATTTAGTTAAATCGATAAGTGATTCTTCACTTGAATTTTCTAGGGCGGATTGATGCTCTGTATTCTTAGCATCTATTATATTTATACACTTCTCTGTATAGAAGTCTAAAGAAACATCGAACTTTGGTTTGTCGTAGAAAACTTTCTTAATGTTTTCTTTCGAGTTTAGTTTATTAACACTATCTATCTGCGTATCTAAGTTCTCCTCGTAATTGTTATTGTTAGCGTTGTATTCACCTGACGAGTTAACGTCTTCTGTAATTAGTTCTGTCTCGGAAGATATTTCAAAGTCGTTAGAGAAACGACGTTCTGAAAGGAGTCTGTTGTTGATTTGCCTATCAACACTTACATTGACGTACTCTGACAACGATTCAGGTTCTGATAATTCATAACAACGATCGTCGTCTTCTTGTGGAGAATCCTCTAGAGAAGAACAACTGTGGTTTGCTTCTGTTTGAGGAAATAATTCATATTAAGATTTTATAATCTTATTTTAGTTGATTTTCAATCATTTTCATTCAACATACGGCTTCTATTATACATAAAGATATATGAAAACGTGTTTTGATGAATTTTTGCGAAGAATTTGAAGTAAAATTTTTAAACATAGGAACCTGCGGTTTAAAGTTACCAACATTTCAAAATTTATCTTCTAAAATATTTAAAATTTTTTTGCAAAATCCCATAGGTACATTCAATTTTAATATACCTCCCTAATAAATCATAATTCAAATATATTCGAGTAAATAATCAGTGTTATTTCAATCTTTAGTATTTCATGTAGGCAGAATAAATATTCGAGGCCTATTGGAGAATAATGAAAATTTATACCAACATTTTAGTTTGAAAAGCAAAAAAATATCTTCACCAAAATCATTTGAAAAGCAAACAAAAAACACATCATTTTTTCCCCTCATTGTCAACTCAGGGCCTCCCTTCATCCGAGGCCCTAGGCTAACCTAGGCAGTAGCCTAAAATGCCTACTGTATAACGCGTCTGATAATGGTATAACAAAGAATTTCCTCGCAAGCAAATGAGTCTCTACATAAACCCAAATCAAAGAAAAAATGGGTTTTATAACATCCCAATTTTTAAATTTATTTGCTTCATGCTATGACTTAAATACAAAAATATTCGCATTTTTTACGCAATCTTTTTTTATTAATTGTCATAATATACACTAAATAAAAAAATAGTTTTCACAACATCAGCCTATAACAGTAGCTGGAGCAATTAGTAATTATATTTTTCAAATCTGGTATCATTCTTATTATTAATTGATATTGAATATATAATATATATATTTTTCAAAATGTGGTATAGATTTTATTTATCATTTTATTAAGAAACTGGACCAACAGAGCAATTAAAATTTTCTACGCTCCAGTTTCGAGCAAAAACCCATTGCTTTACTATTTCTTATTCCAGTTCCGAGCACTATTTCAAAATCCTGGAAAATATATTACAATTCGGTACCTTGTAATTTTTTTTTCTGAAATAGTTTCACGTGTGAAAGGCAGTAGAAAATTCGCTAGGTTTAATTTTAAAAATATCGATATTATTAAAAAATAAAACGGTACTTACCTTCATAATCGAACAAACTACCCTCTGGCGATGATGACGAGTCATGGAGCGTCTCCGTAGACGCCGTGACGTTCCTATCGTGCTGGGTTGTGTCAGACACCACCTGGCTCGACTTTAACACGTTCTCCAAGTTATTATTGTCGTGGCGTTCACGTTCGAACAGCTGGTGTGCCGCGTTAGAGATTGCCGTATCGCCATACGACCAGGAAGTCGGCAGTGTCAGAGAATCCACTAGCTCACTGGTGCCGCTGTTCAGATGATTGTGCTGGTCGTTTCCGTTAAGGACCACATCCTGTGACTTGAATCGCATTGTTTCTGACTGAGGAAAATTTAAAGTTTAAAAATAGATTTATTGATCTTTACAATATTTAGAATAAAAGTTTTTCTGGTATATTAAGAGGGATGTTCTAGCGTTCTCATTCAACGTTATTTATCGCCTATCCTTTTCTGCATATTTTAACCCACTTGTTACTACTGGGCGCTGTAACACCCAAAAAAATGCTTTAAATTTAACTGAATGTTTTAATTAGTTTTGATTGTTATAACATAGATTATTATATAATAATCGACACAGTAACTACCAAAAAGAGTTTGTGAGCACATATGGTTAACTACAAAAAAATAACTTTGAGGTGCATTTGGGGTTCAATTTTGCGGATTGCTTCACATGTAACAATGAAGTTGGACTACTACTAGTCTTAACACAAGGAATAATATTTATTTTGTAAAAAACCAAAAAGAACACACACTAAAAAAGTAATTAGTTGAATTTATCTACCAAGTAAAACTGAATCAAAATATTTTGTTAAATATGGGCAACCTGTTTGGTCTTAATCTACTTGTTAAAAATATTAATATTAAATCGACCTAATTTCAAGTGAACCAAATAATCTATGTTTTTTACAAAAATGTTTCATATTTTGCTATTGCTGGGTTATAATTTTACAATTCAAATATGCAGGCCACCTAAGGATATACATAGTAATGAACTTATTTCAGTTGTCATCTCCATCTACTAAAAAATCTTTTATAACAAATGAGTTTTATTAATTCTGAGGGAGGTCAGGATGTGGAACCAGGCTGTATACTATGTATACACTTCCCTAATAATTACAAATTCAGTTAAAATTTCAACAAGTAAAATAAGCTGTTCCAATTTTAGATGTATCTAATATTTGTTTCTTTCAACCCATATTTAATATTTTCAACTAAACGTATTTGTTTAATTCAGTGCATGTACAGAACAAAATATAATTTTGAAAAGGCACTTTTCAAGAAAATTCAGGTCAAAGAAAATCAGACGGTAAAAACTATTTATATAATGAAATTAAAAGTTTTTTTCACTCTCGTGTGTGCTAATGTTATTATTTCATTACTCTATTTCCTCTGCACTTGGGATTTTTACCAGCATTACTTAACCCTCTTATTTTATTCTCCAGAGATAAAATTTAGAAAACAGATAGATATAAAAAATCTAATTTTCGGGCAAATAAAGTACCTAGATATATTATTTCATATTAAAACATTAAAATACAATAATTAGACCTTTTTAAATCTTCGGAAAAATTACAGGGGTTATTTTAAAAACATTTTTCAACTGCATATACATTTTTTTTGCTTTACACTTTGTATATTTCTCTCTTACAAATTATAGGTAATAACCTTTTTTTGCTCTACACAAATTAGCTTTTACAACTGCAGAAAAAAGCTACAACTACACACTGAAAATATGTTCGAACTAAGAGAATTTTCTCCGCGTTAATTTTATAAATGATCTCTAAAATTTCAATATTAATTAATAGTATTCTTTTTTTTATTAAAACCATATACATACCATATTTATACAAATATTTAAAATGTAATTTTATAAAATTTAAACAACACAAATTCTACTGATAAACATTTTATCCTAAACATATTTTGATACTTCTGGGACTAACACCGGATTTTAATCGATTTTCTTACAAAAAGAAAATGGAAGGTCAATGGCAGATTTCTTAACTACTTTATTATTTACAAAACTTCAAATTACTAACCATAAGTATGTACTCTCCACCTTAATAATCAAGTATATTCATAAATATAACATCCTATATTTACTATATATAATACATAATGCATGGATCTTTAAATAAAACATATACACGATATATTTTACCGGTTTGGTATTAACTACATCTGCAACAGGCGCATCGTTAAATAAAGAAAATAAATACTTACTTGTATCGACAATTTTCGTGGAAACATCCATAACATATCCCGTAGATTGAAACGAGATTTTCCAGTCGCATCACTGGGATACTGTACAGTCTTTGTTTAACAATTTAATCAGGAAACATTGTGGATTCTATTTATATATATCTACAGTTAAAAATAACACGTTCTTGCACGTATTTCTAACGTTTTTATTAAAAATATCCTTGCATTATTCTGGAGACGCCCTCTTTCAGCTATGTGAGTGACAGTGGAACACTGACTACTGTGTAGTATAGGATTTTTCAAAGCTCTGAGAGAGAAGGATGTATGTAGAGATATACGGTAGACAGAGATCACTGAGTGAACTTAGAAGAGCTTTCTGGAATGACGTCAGATTATTGAGTTTCCTTAAAAGCTTTCGTTAACTGAATGGCTTTTGATTAAACTTGATAAAATACCGGCGACTTGAAACAAAAGGCTAGATTGTTTTTGTATTCTTATAACATGAATAAAGAATAGATATTAATCTAATAATCCCATTCCTTGTTTAGTGCGCAATATATTTATTTTATAAAACTTTCACTTCTGTATTTGTAGTCTAGGAATAAATCAAGACTAATTTATTTTTAATACGTATTTTAAATTGCGGAAGATAGCCAAGAGCTTTATGAATTTAATTAAAATATATTTTCTTTTGTTTCGGCTGTTTTAATTTCATTTTTATTCGATAAAAAAATATTGTCTTTTCTATAACAAACATATAGGTAAACCCATTACTTCTGATCTTAAAAAAAATAAAGTAGTGGGAATAAAAAAGTATAATTTATTTTTAAAATTTCTTTCCCGAGTCTACGGTTTGTGGTAAACATATAATCAATGAAGCAACGCGCATGCGCGGTTTGTTTACGACAATATTGCGAACTGTTCTTTCAGCTAACGTTTGCGTTTTTTTTTGTGGTATTGACCATAAAGGAAAGTTTTTAAAAAATATTATACTCGATAGAGACAACATATATGTTGGCTTATCTTAATATTATACAAGAAAGTAGAGCGCTATTGTACAAAACTTAATGGGTTTCTTCTTTTTTATTACGATCAATGTTGGAATTTTTTTATATTAAAGAGATTAAGATGAAATGAGATTTTATAATTGAATCATATATTTTTTTAGTTTCATTTTCTTAGAGTAGATTTTCTTAATAGGTGATTTTTAAATCTCATGCCAAAATTTATATTATGTATTAAAATTTTAACAATGGTATATGAGCCGTTAAAAATACGGTTCGTATCTTTGATATTATGTTCCAATCGTTCCAATCATTTATAATAGATATGCTACCAATATTGATTCAATAATGATAATTTAAAATTCCATAATCACTGTAATTTAAATGTATTGATTTTACTTTATGTTCCAAAGGAAATTGAAGTACTTATTGTAATACCGTCGAAAAATCGTGTCCGAGATAAAAGCAGATTCTGATTGTACTACCTTCAAAACGTAAAGAAAAGTTAATTTCCGCATGGCGGCTGTGCGTGTGTGTCTGGATGTAGAATTTTCTTTCGTTCACGATAACTACTGTAAAAATGCACCGATTTGAATTATTTTTGGGGAGAATATTTGTCTCGGTGAGTATTCCAGACCTATTGATTTTGGTGCTAATCGGATTAGGGGTTTTAGAAATATTCGAAGTTTGTTCCTATATCGTCTAAAAGTGAATTCATGTTGCCTTGCGGAAACAAATGTAACTAAATTCAAATTGTCAAATTATGAATGTGTATTATGTTTTTGACATTAGGATAGCGTTTCTCAATCAACAATTCTCATCCCCCCCCCCCCCTCGTACAGTAATTTTATTGAACCTTCTTTCGAAAAACTTTGCTCTGCAAGACAGGCTCAAGTGAGTCACCAATAATTATTAAACTTGTTTTTAATTTAATATTGATAAGTTAATTATTAAATACATTGTGCAGTACTGATACAATCCTATTTATAAGTATATTATCTTTATCAGTGTAAATGTAAACGTGTATTTTATTTTTTATTATATCAGAATATATTTTATTGCTTTTCTTTCAGTACATTAAATAAATTTTTTAATAATATTTTTTCTCGAAATGCTCGCGCGTCCCACAGGTTGAGAATCGCTGCATTGAAATTTCTCGTATATTAAAAATTATTTAAAAAGATATTAAAGAACATGGAAGTCATGTATGGTTCTCCATACCGATATTTACATAATAAAACATAAAAATGATTCAAGCATTTATTTTTCAGTTTGACAATATTTTACATAAGCATCAACATAATGAATTATAAGTTTAATAATATAAGTTCAGAACGTTATTAATGTCTAAAATATTGCTTTCAGAGTGATCAGATGAGCCAATTCTTGTGCTTAAACATTATATATTCATATAATATATATGTACACCAATGTACATACTAGAGTACATTCTAAAAACCTCAAATAAATAAGTACAAAACTTAAATAATTAACTTTATATGCAGGTGCATTAAGTCTTTAGTTTGATAGGAATATTGTTTACTATGAATTAATATTAGTGTAAATAAATCTACAGACTTTTGGAATGTATTAAATAATCTAATGATATTCAAATTTTACTATTTCGTAAATAATTTTAAATGTATTACTGAAAATATGATAAAATTATTAAGGCTGTACTGGCAGTGTCCATTTTTTAAATAAAATCATAACTTAAAAATTCTGTCCTAAAACCTTACCTGTTTTACATCAAACTGGCAATACACAAACACAGTGTTTTTAAAATAAAACCTACACATTTTTAAAACACAGTGTTCATGTTTTTGACATTTTTGTGTGAACCAGGTAATGAGAAGATCAAAAAACATGCCTATATTTTTTAAAGTTGCTTTAATACATATTATTTGATATGATATGTTAGTACCTGCGACTATTTCAATTTGATATACATATAATAATTACTTTGATGTATTTTATATATGCTTTTGTACCAAGGAATATAGAATAATTATTATTAAAATTTATAATAAATGTAGAGAATAAATGTATATTTCCATAGATTTATTCACATCTATCAAATAAAAAAATCTATATAATAATATATAATATTTGGTGTGTTCAATTTCTTTAAAATAATCTCATAAAAGGTAATCACGATAAAATTAAATCTATATAATATATTTTCTTTGAGTGAGGTATTCTAGTCTTGATAGCTATTTTCAGGAATTTATTTCTACAACTTATTAAACTCATATCCGGTATTACAGCCTAGCTAACAAATACTTACAAGCTTGCAAATTCTTTCAAATGGGGTATCAATCTTAAATGTCAGTTCTCTTGGAGTTTTTGACAGATAAAAACCAACTTACTGCACCTGCAACTATCTGTCAAAAACTCAAAGAGAACTGTCATGAGTTTGATACCCCGTTTGAAAGTGTTTGCAAGCTAGCAAATTTTATTAGCTAGGTTGTAATACCAGACATTAAATTTTTAAAAATATGGTAATTGTTCAAAAGTAGGGCTCTATTCCAGACCAGCTCAAAATTTTTTTAAGCATTCTATCAATTCAAGAATGCTACTAACACTAATTTCAAGATGGGAAAGAACCACTATCAAGGAGTGGCGGTGCGCGAGCTATATTCATGTGAGTCCAGTGACAGTTTATGTTTAGATCAAACACATTCGACATAGTCAGTACGGCAGAGAATTGACCTTTCGGAAGACACGACAAAACCCAAATGTGTTTGATCTATGATAGCTTGCGCACTGCTACTGGTTTGGTGTATTATAATTGAGTCCTCGATCTAACCTATATTAACCTAATCTACAGGGATTGCCCTTACAAAAGATAGTTAACGTATATTTACATTTATTATATTTGACAAGAATATTAAAAAATATATTAACTCTAGCTTCCCCCCTGTAAATAAGACTTAAAAAAATGTCCTTAACCAAAGACAGTTAATATAAATTAATAAGTTGAATATTATATTATATATTATAATTTTTGAGCACCAAAATGAGTTTTTTTAAATGTTATGCCCATTTTGGGGTGGATCCCCACTTCCAAACAATTACCAAAATTATAAATTGAATTGATTTATTGCTACAATATTTACAGATATAAGTCGTGCGTAATTTTCAGGAAAATGCATTTAAAGCTTTGTTAATGTTAATTTAAGTAGATACAGTGGAAATTAAAAATGTTGGCTGCCTTAAGTCAAAAACATATTTTTTCAAACATCGTTGGAATTTTTGCAATCCTTTGTTAAGACCTAAACCAGGGGTGGGGGAACTTTCTTTGGGTATTACTCAAGGTTAGTAAATACACAGGTTGCCTCAGTAACTTTAGACCACATTTAGGCACCCCAGATGACGTATTTCTCTCTCTCGTGCCGAGCTACTGAAGCTACCTTGTACTTTACATACCTTGGATATTACTCTAAAATATATTTGTTTACAACGATATTACCCCCAAGAGTTGACAATGGGGAAAAATTTCTTAGATTCTGCAAAATTTTATGAACATTTTAATTTGAATTCCTTTATATTATATGGAGAATACAGCCATAAATATAAAAATTATGTATTATATACTAAAGAATTTAATTAAAAATATTTTTAATTCAGGTTTTGTGTAATTTTATTCTTGTTCATTGAGGCTTAATTACCCCTAATATTTTTAACCTGTTTCCTCGGACCTGATCTAGATGATAAAATGGTACTGGGTAGACAGTGATTTTCATTCTCAAAAAAGTGTCAATCTTCTAAACTAGAATACCCCCATGAGTTTAGAATATAATTAATGTTTAATTTAATACTTATTTTTAAATGTTTATCTCACATTTGAATGTATAATTTTGAGTCAACATTTTTCATAAATACATTTACCGTGTGTTTTAAATTAATAAATATCTACTTAAATTTACTTTGTAAGGGAATGCACTGGGTTACAATTAAGTATTTACATGTCCATTACTGGAAACTGAGTTACTATTTTGCTGAGCACCACTGGAACAGGCTTTCATATAAGCCGCAAACATTTGTCTTGCTTGATTTAAAACTCTGATGACATTATGTTTTCTCACCATTTTATCAAAATGCATCGCCATCTCATTATAATCCATACTATTCTGCATTACGTAATCTCTATGTTGTAATAATACTGTTATACATAGAAACATTAAAAATGGATTTCCACCTCCGAATTCGTGCGGGGGAGGAAGATCCATGTTGCATGTCCTTGCATTATTTGCATTTTCTGTAGCTTCTTCACAAGAGTTAGTCATTTGTGGACACACTCCATTCAAATGATCCATACAGATATTATTTTCTTTGTTTTGTGTTTGTACTTGTGACATGGGAGTTTCTATTGTATCAGTTGAAATAGATGGTTTGATTTTTTTACTAGTTTGTATTTTTTTAACGACTCTTATGGGTGTTACTGATTTTACACCATTTTGTGACTCTTCAAATATTTCTCCTGATTCACCATCGTATTCTGTTTCTTCTCCCTGAGCAGCAGAATATTTTGCAGATTGGATTTCAGCAGGGCTCTGTTGATGTAATGGATTCTCCCACACAAAAATATCTTCTTGCTTTCTACATTTGCTATCTTTAGTTAGTTGCAGGCACATTGGTACTGTTTCATCGCTGTCAATACTTTCCGAAGTTTCCGTCGGAGTTTCAATACATTCTAAGTTTAAATTTTCTGTTGGTGTTTCGGTTACTTGTGGATGATGATTTGTTCCAAATACTTGTCTGTCGAGACTTTCTAATTCCAATTTTAACTCTCGCGTTATTGATGTAGTCATAGGAAAATATTCTTCAGGACTAGAATCACAACTGCTACTTTTCAGACTAACATCGTTTGATTTCGCTTCATCAAAAGAAGATGAGGTTAATGTTATTACTGGTTTATCGGGATCATTATTTTTAATATACTTATTAGCTAAATTTCTGTTGATTGATGCAAAATTAAGAAATTCATTAAAATTCCGAACAATCCGACCGGGTTTCTTATCAGTCTCTTGTTCCTCTCTGATCATATTTGCATTATCTGTTTTATCTAATGATTGAAACAAACCTTTTTTACTTGATACAAATCTATCTTTTAAATCTTTAAAATTTGATTTTTGAAAACCTGACTTAGTAATTAAATTATTTACACTTGAAGATATCGCAGAAAGAGCTTCCTGCTTCTGATTTGCATTGTTTATTAGTACAGGTTTTATTTCTACTGGAGAAACAGGTTTAAATACTTCGGGCATATCAGCAGAAATGATTGCATCGTCAAGACTTTGACACGCTTTAACTTTTTCACAGTTAAATGAATTACTTAAAGGTTCATCTAAACTATGATTTTGTCTAGTAACATTAGCACGTACATTTTGATTAGTGGCACCGGCCCATGAAGCAATAGACATTGCTGAATTTTGCCTCCTGAGTGCACATACTTTCGTATAAGCATTCTCTCTTGGGGTTTTTACAAGAGGACTAATAGGTGGTGTAACTATAGCAGGTGGTTTGAATTTTGTTTCATATAACGGTAACTCATTAACCGGGGGTACAGCTGGTAAAGAACTCCAAAGCACCTCTAACATTCGTAAGGAATCATCAAATGCAAACTCACGTTTCATTTCTAGAAGTAACCATCGATAACAAAATAGTAAATCGTCTGCCTATAAAAAATGTATATATTATTTTAATCCTCAACTTTAATTATAATTTTTATTCAAGTTAATACCTGATGACTTTTTAAATAACCATAAAATTCAGGATCATAAAACTGCAATGCTTCTGCCAAATGTGTGAACTTTTGCGTCATTGCAATCCCGTCTAACATAAAGTTATGTCCCAAACGTGACATCAATGCACAAAAGCAAATGTATGCGTGTGCTTCATCATTCATTGTAACTAGCAGTGGTGAAGCAAGGTCGCTCATTCCTTGACAATAACTAACCTTTGGATGATGAAGCGCATATCTGTAAATTTTAAATTAATTATTTTCTAACTATGACTGTTTTTTGAGCTTTTTGTAATACTCACGTCGTCAATATATTAAATAGTGAAGCAATATTTAAATTATCATCACTACCAGCATAAAAAGTATGATGTCTGTCTGTACGCAAGACATCTTTCCTAACCATACTGGTAGTGTAAGCTAAATCACCAGTTACGGGGCCTTTTTGTAACAGTTCCTTCCAAAAATCTCTTAACGAATAATATTCACTAGCTTTACGTTTCATATAATTCATTCTCTCTTTACCAGACATTCCTTCTGGATATACATTTAAAATATGTTTCCATACAACTTTCCTAAAAACAAAATATCTTATTTATTATTTATTTTTATGTTTTTATTATAAATTTTATAATTATAGTTAAAACTGTAAGTTAGTAATTGCAATTAAGGAAAACTATATACACTGTATTATTTTTATCATAATAATCAAAAAATTCTAACCACGATTGTAAACCACAAAGAAATAACATATTAGATTGTATAATAATATAAACAACAAGAAACCTACCTTAAACTAGGATCAATACCACCATAATAAATAACCGATCGAAGTTCTTTAACATGTACAATTTGCCCGACTGGATCCAAAAATCTACGAAATTCAGAATCTGACAAAGGCTGTCTTGGAGGATGAAGTACAATATTTCCATCTTCACCAAAGTTTAATGCTCGTTGTACCATATTGAATGTTTTTTCCACCTGGTTTTAAAATTAATAATTCAATTTTTATTGAAACCTTTTTTCAATTTGATTAAATATAAAAACATACTTGATTCATAATTAATCCAGGCAATCGTGGAGACGCTTTGATCTCTGGAAGAGGAACTCTTGTCATGGGTATGCTGTTTGTAACGTCCCATTCTTCTGAACTTTCGGAAAACTGTTTCAGATCTACTCGTAAACACAAACTGGGTTCAGAACCATTTGTGAGTGATATATTATGTGCCCTAAGGAAAAATATGTACACGATTGTTAATTGACATATTTTGGGACAGTAGTTATGTTAATCATACCTTAAAAAAGCAGCATCTAAGTCCCAGTCCGATAGTATCGAAACATGTATTTCTTGGCCCCAGTCATCAATTGTTTTATAACAGATTGTGAATTCATCTTTAATATCAAATGCCTTTGCTAAAATACTTTGTAATACTTCAAATGAAGTTATCTGGGGATCCACACTAAATTTCCTAAATTCTGGTTGCAAAACTCCTTCACATTTCTAAAATAAATAAAATTGCTTAATTTCCTCTCAAATAATAATAATTTTATGCACGTACCTTTACTTTTACTCTTATAGCTTCTTTGCTATAACCAAATATTCCTGCCATAGTGAATTATTTCTTATTATATAATAACATGCTAACAGAGTACACTTTTTCTACTAAACAATATGAATATGATTCAAAATTGACATACATTTCAATTTAATATCATCAAAAATATTTAATTTAATATTGATCATTATATTTGACATATGACATTTTCACGAATATGTGAAATGTCATAACAACAGTCTACCAACATAAAATTAACAATTATTACTGAAAATTTGAATCCATTGGATTGAAGGCAGGGCTGTACTTATTATTCTGTAGGCTCTACCACAAAAATAAATATTGGATGTACGTAAAATATATAAGTATAACATAAATATGTTATTTTAAATATTATTTATTATTTGAATCTTATTGTTAGACAGAAGGGCAAATCAAACAAATATAATTAAATATATATATTTTTATTCATTTTAATAATTAAATTAATTTGGTTTAAAATTCAAAGAAATTATTAAACAATAATATAAAAAAGCAAAGCATATTTCTAACCTTAACATAGTTTAAAATAAAATATATTTAGTTTATTTAATGTGCTTTTCTAGAAAATGAAATGTATTAAACCGTCAATATTTTTTCATTCATAAAAATACATAAACAAATATAAATAATGATTTCATAATTATATTATAGTCGCTTCAAAAAACCAATTGTAAGAGTTGGTATCTCTTGAGGGCTCAATTCAATTTGGAAATCACGCTCAAGAAATTGTTTTATTTCTGCTCCCATCATAGAATTCATACCTAAATGAATCAACTTTTTGTGATTTGGAAATCTATGTAAATTAGGTTTTTTAAGAATTTTACCAACGCCATTCAGAAGTTCCTCATTATAATAACTTCCTGCTCCCCGTTTTACTCGTCTACCTGATACTGGTTTTAGTTCCGAATAGAGATCCAATTTCTCTTTTTCTGCAATCACTGTGCTAGCGACTACAGGATGAGATACTTGTAAGAAATAATCGATTGTTTGTAAGAAAGATGCCATGGATTGTGGCAATGTTCCACCAACTTCTGTGTCATTTTTACCAATCATCTCATACGTGAGGCCGGCGTCTCCGATAGCTCCCCACTGAATAGCTAAACCAGGAAGCCCTTCTCTCCTACGTGCTTCACATATACGTTCCATTGCAGAATTAGCCATGCCGTAGTTTGTTTGTCCAGCGTTGCCACGTCCGCTGGATACACTTGAGAACACAACAAAGTGTTCTAGCAAAGGACATAATTTTTTAGAAGCCTCGTGTAAATGTTGAGTCATATCTTTTTTTGGCTTCGTGGATATTTTAAAAGTTTCTTCTGTTTGTTTTTCTATCAGTACATCTGAGAGAACGGCAGCAAGATTGAAAATCCCTCCTACGGGACCTAAGCCAACAGCTTCCGCAATAAGTTTTCTTGCACCATCAGATGTCGAAGCATCGATTGTGGAAACATTCACTGTTACTTTCATTTTCTTCCATCTCGCAATGCAATCTTTCTGATAACTCGTTCTTACACCATTTCTAGATGTTAGAACGATTTTTGTTGCACCGCGTTTTATTAACCAGTTTGTTAACTCAAGGCCAAGACCACCGAGTCCTCCACAAATAATATAACATTTTTCTGACTTAATGTATGTTCTTGGAATAGCACTAACAAACCAAGGTACCGGTTTGACTCCAGAAGGTTCTTCATCTCTAATGTTTAATAAGACTTTCTCATAGCTTGGTCCAGTTTCCATATACTCAAATCCTCCCAACATTTGGTCCCCATTGAATACTTTTGATGTTAAAGGTTTCACTATTTTGTTTACAATACCTTCATTTACAAGGAAATGTAATTTCGGAGTATCTGGATTGTTGACATCAAATAAATTATCGAGTGATATACCATGGAATGTAATATTTTTCAAGAAAACAGACATGCCTAATGAGGCATTAACAAATGAATTGATTTTTCCTATTTCTAAGAAACGTCCATTATGCGCCAAACAACGTACTGAAGCTTGGAATTTTTGTTTTGACAGAGTGTTAAAGACAACATCAACTCCACGCCCTTTGGTCTTATTTAAAATAAGTTGTTCAAAATTACTATTGCGAGAATCGCCAATATTGCATTCCGGTAATTTGAATCTTTTAAGGATAAATTCTTTTTCAGTATTATTACTCAAATCCACAGTTGTATAAACAATGCATTTTAAATTAAGAGCAATGTCAATGGCTGCTTGTCCAATGTCAGTTGCACCGGAATGAATAAGTATAGAATCTCCTTTTTGCAATTGCGCTCTCATAACTAAGGCATAGTAACCCTGAAATAAATGAAAAAAATTGTCATCAATAGTTCGCATTTAAAATCTTTCATGATACATACAGTACTGTATGCGACTGGGACAGTTGCTGCTTCTTCAAGAGACCAATTTTCACCAACATCCCACAATAATCTTGAATCGGTAAGAACTGTTGTAGCAAGACATCTAGTTTTAGCAAACCCCATTTTTCTTTTGCCTTTACAATCTCTTCCTGAAAATTCCATTCCAAAGATATTTTCTTGACCAGCTAAATCGCCAAGAAGTACATCTCGAGGATATTTACCACTTGCCAACAATTTATCGCGGAAGTTCAAGGAAGTATAGTATACATAACAAAGTTCTTCACTAGTATTGTTACTTCGACTGGTACTAAAAGAACGCAAAATACAATATTATTAAATAATCTAAATTTATTAAAAATGTTACTTACTTGTACAGCGATAACGATCCTTCAATCCATGTTAAGCTATTACATAAAGTATTTATATAAGCATGTTCTGTTTTTACTTTTTTATCAGATATTCTATCTAGTGAAATGTGTCTAAATGTTCCCCATATGCCATTTTGTAAGACATTACATACAAGTTGTGTGTTTAGATGTTCTGAATATACAGGTGATGTAAGAGAAAATTGTTCAGCATTTTTATCTTGTATAAAAACACTTATTACATTATTTCTTTTGATTTCTCTTTTTATACAATTCATAAGCCCTTGCAAACCTAACATCTCTTCTCCTCGACCAACTAGGTAAATAACATTAGTACTTTCGTCTTCTTTAAGTGCTTCTTTAAGAGATTCAAGCCACAATACATTTTTTTCAGTAATGTTAATAATTTTATTTTGTTTTGGTAAATATTTATGTTTTCTTATCAAACAGAATGTAGTAGTTCCACCTATTTGTTTTCCAACATAATCTAATGAATTATGTTGCAATAATTCTAATGACTCTTCTAATATAGTTTCTTCAATCAAAATAAATCCACCTTCTTTAATAGACTGAGTTACCTTTTCGACTTCATTACCGATTAATGCACTATTAACTGCAATCAAGTGTAGATCTTTTTCGTTAAATTCAGTTTCAATGTTTTTCTTGATTACTTTAATACCAAGAGGACCAAGAATTTCATTAAAATTGTTTTCCACTTCAGTATATACCATAATATCTGCATATACTAACGGTTCACTTTCATAAATGTTTGCAATATTTTTAGCCCATAGTTTATCAACCGAATTTTGGTGAGTTATTTCAGCTATTTTCAGATTCATATCGCCATCAGAATTTTCCAGTACGATTTGTAAGAGAGATGTCAATGCGTCAATATTTGCCTTAGTTGGATTTTCGTCAAGCGGCTCTTCATTTTCACAAGGTATGAAAATATATTTTTCTAATTTCGGAGGTGGGTGTGTTTGTGGATTTCGTGAGGTTACATTAACTTTTATTCCACACATTTCAATTCCTCCTGACTTCACTGTTGAAATATCTGGTTTCATATGCGCAGGAAGTTCTGAAATAATTATTATACATTTAGAATTTCATATAGAGATAATAATGTATAAGCAAACATACTTATTTTATTTTTTAACTGATTTTTATGTAATAGTGGGTTTATAACAACTTTTTGTATAAAAGTTGGTAAGAACATATCTCTAGAATCCATTCCAATAAGTAATAGCTGGAGCATCGTGTCAATGAAGCTGATATAATTGTTTTTCCATTCTAATTCTCCAAAGGTTGCGCGTTGATCTATTGCTAATATACCCTTAAATAAACCATCGTAGTCATAACCCCTGAGGTGTAGGTCTTTATATATATCAGAGGTTTTCATATCCAAAGGACCAGTATTTTCAAGTGAAGGAATATTTATATATTCTGCATTCACATCATTTGGAACTCGAATATAACCAGTAACAATAATATTGTTATTTTCACGAACTTCAAAATTACCTGTTCCTTGAAGTATACTGACTGTGAGTTTAAGAACATGTTTTTTTGGAATAATAATTGCTTGAGAAAAAGTCACTTCTTCAAATACTACTGATAAATTTTCGTAATTTATGTTGCGTAATTTAGCTAATTCTTGCCAAACAATTACCAAATATCCAGAAACAGGATATAAGTGTCTTCCGTCTATAACATGACCTTGTAGGAAAGAATTTTTCTCGTCGTTTATATCAATAGCAATGTTTGAATTTCCGGATGGTTTTATCTTTTTAAAATCTGGAATTTCCCATTTTTCAGAATGATCCCATCTCACCAAAGAACTGATCATCGGAGTTCCACGACTCACTGGATACTTTACTTCAGGATATAATTTTGAAAAATTTATTTGCACGCCAGCGTTATAAATTCTGTAAAAAATATTATCAATTGTGAACATTAATTAAATAAAACAATGAAAAATACACCTACTTTCCAATATTGTCAAATAAATATTCCAAGTTTTCTTCATTGTTCTTCAAAAGTCCAGTATATGTAATGTTAGGAGTTTTGATAATACTTTGGAAAATAGAATCTGGGGATATTTCAATGACAATAGAACCTGCCGGAATATTCTCTGTTGCTTCAGCAAATACTACAGGTGATAGAAGGTTGTTTACAAAATATGCTGGTGAAGAATATTTCAATAAAGGATTCTTTTTCGTTTCTAAAATTGAACTACTGATCCATTTACGGGAACGCAATTTTGGTGACTTGATTATTTTATCTAAAGCTCTGCGTAATTTGGTTCCAACTTGATTCATGTATTTACTGTGGAAAGCAATTTTGTTGCTTTTTATAACTTTTGCAAATACTTTTTTTGCACTTAATTTTTTTACAAGTTCATTTATGTCGGTTTGAGAACCAGAAACCTAAAAGTTTATAAAATTAATTTCATACACATCGTAAAATGCTAAAAATGTATTTAATTAATACATACCGTAACATTTTCATCATTGTTATGACATGCGATATCGATAGACTCAGGACACTCTTTTTTACATTCTTCCTGACTAAGACCAACAACTGCCATAGCGCCTGGTGCTAAAATACAATCTTTAATGCTACGACCTCTCCAATATGCAGACAATATCGTTTGTTCGATTGTAAGAGTGCCATCAGCATATGCACATCCTAAAGAGTTATGTAATTAGATATTGGTTAAGAAATATACACAATTGTAAAACAGTTGTGTGAATACTAGCCTAATTCTCCTAAAGAATGCCCGATCATGCCATCAGGTTCAAGGCCCAATGTTGTCAAAAGATCAGTTAGTGCTATTTGAATTGATACAATACTGACAAATGAATTTATAATATCTTCTGTCATTTCTTCTGCTGCGTTTGTAAGCAGGTCTATTAAATTGATATCAAGGGGTTTAAGTACACTGGCGCATTGCTCTAATGTGGAACGGCAAATGTCGATATTCATCAAATTTTTACCCATACTAGGCCACTGCGTTCCTATTCCCGAAAATATGTACCATATTTCCTTTGTACCAGATGGAACTTTCTGTATAGAAAGGAATATTTAAATAGGTATGTACAATCAAATAAAATAATTTTTATTATATGTACAAGTAATATTTAACTTACATTAGATATCCAATGTTGTTTATTGATAGAATAGCCTCTGTACTCATGATACGGAATATTACATGAGTAAGTTTTATGAATCAAAGATAATAGTTGATCATCATTTATATTACATTGGATATTAGTCAACAAAAATGCGACAGCTTCAGTGCTTCTTCCCGACACCCCAATGATTTTCGGAATATTAACAACAGTCTTATCACTTGTTTTTTGTTTTGAATTTGATTTAAGAAGAACGTGTGCATTTGTTCCTCCAAATCCGATTGAATTGATAGCGACAAGATTTCCATTTAGTGGTGTATTCTTTTGTACGACTTGCAGTTTTCCATTGATCAATCCAGGAATATTAGTATTTGCAGTTGTGTAATGTAGATTTTTTGGAATCTGATTTGTCTCCATTGAAATGAGTACTTTCACGATTGAACATAAACCTGCAGCCGCTTCTGAATGACCCATGTTTGATTTAACAGAACCGATTAAAAGAGGTGTTGAACGATTCTTGCAAAAAACATCAACAATTGCATTCCCTTCTTGTGGATCTCCAGCCTATATTTTGGATATTATGGGAATAAATAATAAAATAATTTGTTTTAATGATTTTCATCTATTTACCTTAGTGCCCGGTCCATGCGCTTCAACATACGCAACATCTTTAGGATCTATGTTAGATTTTTCAAATACTTCAAGCATTACTTGTTTTTGCATTTCACCACTAGGAGCTATTATATCTAAATCCTTATTGCCAACTGTATTTGAACATGCGTTAATTACAGTTGCATAAAGTCTCCTTGCATCGGAACTCTTTTGCAAAAATAAGACAACTGCTGCTTCAGATCTCACGTATCCATTCCCCGATACATCAAATGATTTGCACATACCTGTTGATTTACATAAATATTAATATATTGTATTGATTTATAAAGGGAACAAAGAAAACGCGCACTATTTTAAATGAAATGACAAACAGCGAAGAGCATTAAATTAACTATTCTAATACTTAATAAACTATTATAGCATTTGTAAACAATATTGAACATTATGTTTTGTGTTTTAGCAATAGTTAATATAAACTAGCGTTAAGAAAATACTTTTTGTTCATTAAATACTGCGCGCTTAAATACTACACATTTATAAATTCTTCACAAACCTTCTGGACTTAACATTCCCAGTTTTTGCAATTGTGCAGACGTAGTAGGTTTCAACAAAAGATTTACTCCACCCACGATAGCCGAATCACATTTACCATCTTTCATAGCACTAACAGCCTGTTCTAGTGCATACAAACTACTTGAACACGCTGTATCAATGACATAACTTGGTCCAGTAAAATCAAAATGATAGGATATGCGATTAGGATACATAGCACGACAACTGCCTAGGAGATCATATCCGGTAACATTTTCTGGATCCTGGCTGAAATACTCTTCAGATTCTGATGACGACAATGCAATAAAAACTCCTGTTTTAGAACCACGCATTTCTTCTGGATTTACTCCTATATATAGAATAGAATATTAATTAGTATTGTATTATAAATGACTAGTTAAATAACTTTACCGGAATCAACAATGGCTTCAAAAGTTATCTCTAGTAATATTCTCATCATGGGATCCATTGAGTTTGCCTGAGCATCAGAAATACCAAAATAACTGGCATCAAAATGTTCAATGTCCTTAAGGGTTCCTGTTCTTTCGGGTAATCCATATAGACCTAAGCAAGCGGGAGTAATGATGAACATTTATTAATTGTTCATATAAAATGCAAGACTGTTCATACCTTTAGCCCATCTTCTGTCATTAGCAGTTACCATATCAACACCATCGAATAGATGTTTTTTAAATTCTTCTATATTAACACTTTCAGGAAAACGTCCTGACATACCACTTATAACTACATCACCATTATCTGGATCTGTGTTATGTGACATTTTGCAGATTTTTTTAATTTCTGATAGTACCGGAGGATTTTAAGAATTTTTAAGTTAAATGACAACGGTACGGAATAAAATTTATTGTTATTTATTACCAATCAAAATAAACTATTAAGTAATAATTTAATTTAATTTGTTATTTAAAGAATACTGTTCTATTTCCGTTGATTTCTAATTATATAGACATTCCCATAAGAGAGGGGGTAACGTATTAGAGGGTACTGTGATATTTAATAATTATTCTATTTTTTTATACAGGCTATCCGTATTTTAATCGAGAGTATTAAAAAAATTGTTACATCTCCTGAATAAAGTATTTTTTTAGTATCATGCCATATTTTTAAATGGTAGTATAAATATATAATGACGCTTTTGCTTTAATAAAAAGATGTACGTTATGTGACATAATATTAAATATGTTAATATTCTTTAAAATCGGTTTTATGAAACCATATGATATGGAAAGAGAATAAACTAATTAATTACCCTTACAAATTAATAACGGAAACGGATATAAATTTAATTATGTTTATTTTTATGATAATAAATTATCTATTTATTAGGAAATTCAATGCCGCAAAAATTATATATTTTTTTTAACTTCCCAGCATAGGGAACTTACTGTAATCTGTAATGGGTCCGAACAAAGATGTATGCAATATGTTTACACTATTTTCAAAAAGATGTGCGTGGTCATTTTTTTCCTGCACGAATTCTCGCAAATAAAATATGATTATAACTTCGTTGGGGTGCCAATCGGAGCGTCTTGGCGTTAATATGATTTGAAAAACATTTAATTATATTCGGTCCAACCATTTTTTTATTTGAACAAAAAGACTGTAAATAAAACAGATTACAGAATTTCTTGAAAAAGATTTATCCGATCTAATTTGGTGTAGTGGCAATCGGTTCTTTGAAATATCAAAAAATTTTATAAAGTTTTTATCATATAACATCTTATAATTTTTTATAATAGTGAAAAAACTTACCATGCTGGGAAGATGGTTGTGTGGACCTTAAAACTTAAAGGGCGCGCTTTGCCACCCACGACTTGTTTGATTTATTGTTATTCTTCTTATCTCTTAACATTTTTGCGATTATTTGAATTAACGAAAAAAATATTTTTTATAATATTTGTCAATAATAGAGAACAATTTTCTTTTTTATAAATATTAATTAAAATATTAGGAACATTATTTATTTAATCAAATTTATTTCCGCTGAAAATTATCAGAGGAAGCGATATAATTGAAAAAACATGGAAAGTTTTGCCATAAAATTTTTAATAATAAAAATTATTCATTATAATAATAAAAAAATCCGCTATAATCATTAATTATTTTTAACTAATTAATTTTTTTTTTTTTGAAAACAGAAAAGGACATTCTCGTACTTATGTAATGATAATAGAAACACATTTTATGATTTCTGATAGTTTATTTTAATCAAACACAATAACATTAATATTTAATTTAACTAATTTCCTAGAATTGGATTGCAATATTTTTTGTTAATGTTATGAAATTACATTATTATTATTTTCATTTGTACTTTTTATTCATTTAAAAATATGTAATCGTATAATATATTATACTTATTCCATTAATTTCAAAAATACCGCGGTACCACAACCAGTATTATGATTTTAGTCCGGTATTGTAATCAGAATCGCTATATGGATATTTTATAAATGATTACAAACATTGTGTAAAATATAAATAATTTATTATCAATTATACATAATTTAAAACACAGCAATGTAAAGTCTATTAAGCATTTCATTAATATTATATTCAATTAATCGTACGGCAGCCAAATTTTCGAAGTCAATCCTAAAGCATTTTGAAGCTGATCACTCCATTCAAAAGCTGAAAAATTCTTTGTGATTTCATAAGCAGTTTTTTGGTATTTTTGAATCTGAAACATCATAGAATTAGTCAAATAAAATGAAAATTTTACAATAAAAAAGTCAGTAGATAATACACGAGATGGTTTTGTCTGTATTGGTCTATGTCTATATTGTATAGTAATTTATCGCTTTTGTTTATTTAGTGATACAGTTATACTCGTTAAATTTTAATTATAATTTCGTTTGTCATAAACAACTCCATAAAATGTAAGACAATAATTGATTTAATTGACACTAAAATTTTTAAGTTCATTGTTGAATACTAAGGTTACTGTCAATAATGAAAAATATAATCTGTCAATTAATTTCTATACCATTTATTAGGTGAAAAATGTTTTTATTAAAGTTTATTTAACCATATCCTTCTTGATATTTTTAATCGCTTGTTTAAATTCCAATTCTGTTATTCACAATGACCTGTAATTTGTATGTTTATTAAAACCATTTTTTTTATCAAATCATTAATCATGTACAGTTTCGTAAATAGGATTCCAAAAATCTGCCAGCAAATTATTTTTTAAGAAAAATGAATTAATTGATTATTCGGGTATAACACAAATCAATTAAAAATAAAAAGGAAACGGTGAGATGTTTGACAATCTCGGTGGATTGGCCGCAAAGATACAAAGCGTCGCGAAATTAAAAAAAACACACTTTTTTCAAATCGCGTAAGTATGAATTCGCATATGTTGTAATCGCGTAAGTCGAGGACTACCTGTATATTCCCTATAAATTAGAAAATTACTATGTATAATATGTTCATTTTTAATTTTTTTTGCAGACCGGCTAAAATATGTCAAGGCCTACGGCCGAATAGTTATGAAACATTAGTGTAGACTAATTTTGACTTATTTGACCCACTACCCCTTCAGTTATAAAATATCACAAGGCTCCCCTGATAATTGAGATTTTTAGAAGTGAAAATTTTTTCATATACGCATCTAGTGTTATATAATAATTCAGGGCTTCCCAACTACACCCAGACCCACCAGGGCTCCCTTTGATCCACCCTATACCGCCAAGGGAACCGAGAACCACAGTTTGGGAACCAGTGGTGTAAACTCTGTAGACTATTGACAGCGTGGGTTGAATTTTATGAATATATTTACGGGTGGGTACAGATTTAAGTTACGCTACTGACAATGGCATAAGGATATAAACATATTGTCCACCTGCGCCACCATTTCTCGGACATTGGTCGGAGCATCTGGTCCATGTGGGTAAATACACGTCCATCCCCCTTCCTCTCTGGGCGCTGTGTTGGCCCAATCTCTTCCATTACCCCAGATGGTGTTCGTGTTGCGCCGCTCGGCCGGTGTGACTCCTGGAGATCTAGCGCTTGTCGCTCCGAGGTGGCGAAGTCCTACACTCGTTAACGGCCTAGCGCGACGTCTTCCATGTCTTCTCCAACGCCCAGCCGCGCTCAAAAGTGTACGTTTTTTACAACCAGATGATGATGGCGTGTTTCTGAAAATAAGTTACAGAAATTATTAATAAAATAAATTTAACTTAAGAGTTTCACGCACTTTAAGACCCACGCGACCTCCTTCCCTTTTTAAAAACAAATTAAAACTCATAAACTAACAAAGAAGTAAATTGAATAGTTAATATCTCAGCTTGGCGCGATCCTACAGACTCAATTTTTTTTTTCAAATGTAGCTTACACTATTATCTTTAAGAATATCATGCACTTAAAGACTCTCGCGACTTCCTTCCCTTTTTAAAAACAAATAGACGTATACAAAATAATTTACAACTTTATAGTGAATTCAAAAATACAAGTGTAACAGCCAGTGGGGATAATTTTATAATACAGTCGTTGAGAATAGCGTTAGTGTACCTCCGTAGCAGCTGGAAAATCAGAGGGATACGTGGCTGTATGTGAGCAATTCGACAATGACTGTATAGGCTAAGATAGAAATAAGAACCTATTGTCTGTTCCTAGGACGTTACCCGTAGATGAAATGGGCTTCCTGATCCCCCCAGTCATCAATGTCTGGTAGTGGAATAGTGACGTTAATAACTGGCTGTATATGAAAATAAAATCCAAAACAAAAAATACCAGACATCGAATAAATAAGTTAGTCACATTGTTTCCTGAACGACGCAATTCATTAATTCTGGCAATTAAAAAACACAATAATAAAATAATTTTGTACAAATTAAAATAAAAATATTGGTTTTTAATGATGTTTTTAATATTCTTTTTATAATGTCCCCTGATACAGTTTCGCAAATTTTGAAACATGGATTTGATAATTAATGTGAATTTCATTATCATTAAGTATTTTTTTTATAATTCGTGAAACAATGAAATACGGTAAATTAACGAATAATATCTTTCTTTGCTGATAACCTTTGCTAAATATAGTGTATTGTATAATAAATATGATATGGAATTTAAAAATCAATAATGGCCCGTTTTAAATACCTATGAACTTCTAAATTTCATAAGATAAAAAAAAAATTCTTGCAAAATTAACTCCAAAAGAATTATATTATTCTTCCTGATCTGAATACTTTGTATTTAACACTATCTATAAAGAAGTACACAAATTTAGCACCTTAGATTTTGTCACGAAAATATAGACCGCGAAAGGGTTTTGCTTCGAGACTTATTTATAACACTCACCCATTTTCATCAAGATTCTCATCATCGTCAATATCAACTGCAGATACAGAATACAACGCTTGTAATCCTGTATTGAACACTGGAAGGCCTAAAAGATCAAACAAGTCATGCAACATAGGTCTTTTGACGGCTTCGTCAGCAGGGCAGTCATTCGCAAGTGCAGGACTAAGATTGACTTCTAACAACCAAGGTCTAAGTTCTGTATCCAACAGTACATCGAACCCAAAGAACTGGAAGCAATTGACAGTTGGCGGAACATGGGCAGCGTATGTTAGAATTGTAAGAACGACTAGAGAGGCTACTCTTTGCCATGCGAGCCAATCTGCGAGACCTGCGTGAGCGAGATACCGACGAAGTTGGCGTAACGTCCACTTGCATCCTGAATCAAATTACAATGTCGTAAAAAAAAATTGTCGATTTGAATGTTAAATATTTTCAAAACACCTGACAGATATAGAAATCGGTCGAAGGTATATTTTTGTATGGTATCGTGAATTCTTTCGAAATGATACTAACATCCATACCAATTTTATCGAAATCATGTCTGTTGTTTCTAATATACACAATTTTATAATTGGTAAACTATTTTTATGGCTATGATTACAATGACATAAAATCATACCTGAACCAATCCTCTCTTTTAAGTCAGCATAACGTGGTCCCATTTTATTTATAGAACTATTGGTTAAATGTCTGAATGGATTTTCTAAATCAGTCAATGAAAATTTATCCGTTCCGAATCTAAAATAGATATTTAAATTATTAAATATGATTTTAAGTGCAGATATTTAAAACCACCATAATAAAAACAGACAGCATAAATTATTGGAAAATTAAGCTAGGTACACTAAGCATGCCAATATCTCATTAAAGCGGGCAATCATATTCTTAAAAGTTTACTGTTCTTATTTTTATGTCAAATGGACATGTAATTTTGAATAATAAAATTCTAATAAATAACTTGTTTGTACGCATTTTATATTCGTAACTATGTTCCAAAATTAAAGTGTAATAGTTTTTTGTTATTTATGTTTACAGATTACATGAAGAATGAAACTTTGAGGAAAATTTACGATGTTACCCTAATCCTTTCCTTTTGTTATTACTTATCAGGAGTTATTTTATTGTATGAACTTGTTTGTGTACAAAGCTATAAAATTCAAACCTTCAATTCCTAAAGTTACTTTGTGTAGGTAGTCCTCGACTTACGACTGGGTTCCGTTCCTAAGACACCATCGTAAGTCGATGCACACATGATTGCTTTAATTTTGCAGCTGTAAAATTTCTATAAAATAACTCATATTACTTATATATTAATTTTTACCTGGCTAAACCTTCCCTGTATAAATAAACAGTTAAAGGATGATATGACGTCACACATACGTACAGCCTTAAATCGAACTTGTAACCTCCGATTAACAATGGTCTTTCAATGTACTTCTGTACAACTGAACTCGAATAGTAAGTTAAATCACTCAGTTTCTGAAATAATTTATGAAAATTAAAAATTTATGGCCGATATTATAAAGGAGCTAACAGAATTTTCTTACTTGCGAACAATTTCAAATGTTGTGATATTATCTATAGATTTTTAAATTTAGAGCAGTGATACTTCAACTTATTGTAACACAGTTTGTGACTCTGACCGTACAAAAGAATTTTCATAATATCACCATTGTTTTAATACCGTTGATGTTTACATACCTCGCGTGCGCGAAACTTGTCAAACACTTAATAAAACTTCAAGATAACTGTCAGATAGGTTTAATACCCCATTTAAAGTGCTAGCTTGCAAAGCTAGCATATTTTGTTAGCTCATTTATAATACCGGAGATAAATCTTTAAATTTGCATTTTTGATTTAAAAGGAAATTTTTATTAATAATACAAATTACAATGTTTTTTTTTCAAAATTAGATCTACACCAATCGATGGTAAAAACGTAGTTCTAAATTTCGAAAGAAAAAAATGCTAAATTTTCTCGGACCCCTATGATTATAATTTGATATATATAATAATATTAACCCTGAATAAAAATATTCCTCGTCCTTGCGACTGTGCTACGGGTTTACAAATCCATACAGGATCATCCTCAATATCCTTGACCCTGGAACCGTCCGTACGAGCGGCGTTCGCGCTTCGAACAGACCTGGTGCACTCTGCCGCGAGCTTAGTGTACTCCAGAGGTAAGTTGAAACAATGTGGGCTAAACAAAATATGCATTATTCAGTATATATAATTTATTTGGTCTCATTTAAACCTACTAACAATAATTATCGCAAAATTTTAATGAGATGTTATACAAAAAGCAATATTTTTTTCTTCGCTCTCATTACGGAATAAGTTAATTTATGATCTAAAATAAATTCTTACCGAAGGACTACCTTGTAATTCAATTTTAAGAAGTGCCGCATAGAGGGGATTCCGTTTCCCATTTAAATAACATTGAAAAATTATTCTTTAGTAGATAATGAATAAAAAAAGGACGTCATTTTGTAGAGAATAAAATTATTTTCTAATAATGCCAGTTGTCGGCTGGGTTATTCTTTTTCCGATAGCTCAGTAGTAGTAGCTATTTAATTGATATTTATAAAATATTGACGTTATTTTTAATAGAGAATTATTTTATATATAATTTTTATAAAAACAATAGTTTAGTTGTGAGATCTTTTAGACGTTCATTTTAACAAATAAATCACTTAGAATGTTTGTAACGTTTGATATGTTGAATTAAGGGTCATGACTTTGAAGACACTTTTATATACAATTTTATCTTCTGCTAAATGATGCCGTTAAAATATTTTCAACAATTATGATGAATCAGTAATACCAACATCAGTACTAAAGAATCATTTCCCCATGTTATTTAAATGGGAAACGGGATCCCCCTTTGCGACACCTCTTTAAATTCAACTATAGAGTAATCCTTTAAACTTAAAAAAAATGTTAAAAGTCATACACAATTTTATTGTGAAAAATATCTATAATATATTCAAACAAAATACAATTAAAATTAATTTATGAATTGATAAATCAAACATATTAATGTATTTTTTTGCAGAATATATATTTAGAATTATCTATAAAGATTCCTACATAAATTCCTTTATGATAACATTTTTATTGCTCGATAGTAAAAATAGATTTCTGTATCGAAGAATAGCATACATTTTTAAAAGCTTACCTAAAGTCGTATATTGCACCGTAAATTTTCCTCATTCTTTTTAAATGTCTAGCTAGACTATCTTTCCTGCATATCGATGAGGCTTTTGGGATATGATTTGTGAACTAAAAATATTAATATCAAAATTAATTTTTAGAAAAAAATACATGACAACTGTTGTATTTATAAGATTACGATAAATTTTAAAAAGTTAATTAAAATTTCTCATAACGTTAATAATTAACCTAACGTGATTGCAATAATAATAAATATCAGTACTAACGAACATATGGTGTGAATATGGTTTCGATACGTCTAACGTCCAGTGGTTTAGGCCTGATGAAATCACATACATACGCACCAACCTTTTTATATAAGTATTAAGATTTTAAAAATATATTATTATAATTGCAATCAGGGTTACTGATATCAGTCGAAAATAATATCTAAGAATTTACTTGTGATCTAGATAGTTGTTTGTAATAAGACAAAGGAAAGCCAGAAGTCCTCCACCAAAGATTCCAATGTTCTTCTTGATTGCCGCTGTGTTCCTTCCATCCTCTCTCAGTGCAAACCTACAACAAAATACAAATAAATTACAATTTTTTCTATCAATATATTATTATACAGGACGATTCAGCACTGTCGTGCCAAACTTGGACAGTAAATTAAGAAATATATTTTAAGCAAAAAACATAATATGAACATGTGTCCGGAAATTTTTCATAAAGGGGCTACAGCCCTCCAAAGATTTCATTCAAAATGAGTTTTTATTTAATATCTTTAGAACCCATTGTAATACAGCTATGAAATTTAGTACAGGCTTTAGTATAAAAATATTTTTCTCAATGTACAGTTCAAGTTTGGCACGACAGTGCAGAATCACCCTGTATATCACTTAATACTTATACAATATACAACTCAAACGGCAATGGAGTAAAATAAAAAATCATAGTAAAAATGGTAAATCGAATGATTTTTATTTAAATCCAATACACGTATATTACGAAACTTCACATAAAAATATCAGTATTTTAAAAGGATACATAAAGAGTTTTTTGCAAGTTTCATTTAGTTTCAGGGCCGGCCCCTACATAAATTTTTGGAGGCCTCACGTAGGATTTTGTTATTTTATGACAATAAAAAATTGATGTCATGAAAAAAATTATTAAATATTATCTTTAGCTCGATTAAAAAACTGGTAAAATTAATAATTAAATAATTTTACATAAAATTATAATTTATATAATAATACAGATAAACAAATTATTGCTTTTACATTGAAAAATGTTAACACCTAATTATATTTTTTCCCCATTTATTTTTTAAAGAGAAAAAAGTTGTTTTCCGATTTTTTTTCTTATACCCACTGCAACTTCTCTGTAGCCGGTCTTGTTCGGTTCCACTTGTTTTGCTTTATGAGTAAAAAGCAAAATTGTACCATCAATATTACAATATTTCACAAAGCTCAAGTTAACCTATTCAATGCAGTGGCGTCTTACAATAAAATTATTTAAAAAATAAAATGCTATAATATGCATTTCATTATAACATAGCGGAAATTACTGAAATATTTTAATAAACATCAGACAAATATTTTTACGTTCAGAAAAACATCTGGCTTCTTCCCATCTACATTGACATTTGTACATTAATAGAAAAGGGTTTTATCTCTTTGTTAGAAACCACAGAATTAAAAAGGAAATTTCCCTCGGCACTTTTTATTAGTGAATATTCAGTATTTTTCCGGACCAAGTTTAACCTTCGACATACACCACTGTCTTCCATGTATTGATAAATAATACTATATATTATTTATACATATAAATATATAATCTATACATCAAATAGAGACAGAAGTACACTTTTCCCAGGTCCATCTAAGATATATATGACAGCAAAAAAGCTACTTTTTCGGTAATAATAAATTACGAAAACAAAAAGACTTGTGTATTCATGTCAGAATTGTTACAGATCACGTAACCTATGATTGTCTTATTAAAATGGTTGGCATTTTTTTCGACTGTCTCGTTCTACACCACCTTAGTTTTAAATCCATTGGATGTCTTCAACAATGCCATTAGAGCTATACTGAATGAAACCCACAGACGTATTTATATTATGGATATAAATACAATATTACGATCATAGTAGAGATGAATTGTTGACGGTCACGCGAAGTTGTAGAACTAGAATAATACACCCCCTAAAAATGTAGCTACTGTGTACCTGTACATGTACATATGTATTAGCAATGAAAATTAAGTAGCGTATATACTTTAACACGTTAACAGCTACCAGTGAAAAAAATTCAGATCCTCTCGTGAATAACGTCTAGTTTTTCACGCCATCCAGATACTGGGGGAGGGGGGGGGGGGGGGTTATTTCAGAAACTTTACGTTTTCAGGTTGATCTAAAACCATTTAATAACATAGAAACTAAAAGTCTGACTGGAATGATTTCGGTATCATTGTAACAGTTGTATAGTTATGTACCCATTAAACATAGAACCACCTCCGTGGAAATGCAATACGGGTAGTGGGGGGAGGGGCTAAACGCGCAGCGATCATTTTGCGCGCTAGTGTAAATTTACAATCAGTATAACTCGACACTCAGAACAGTTATCACGCTGGTTTTCATCTCAAATTATAGATATCGATTAAATCTACGAGGTACAAGTACAAATCAAAAAAAATAACCAGTAAAGCTTCATATTCGAAACTAGTTTTTACCCGCTTGCTTCACCCGCGTGTATTCCAATGGCGTAATACCCGCGCGAGTGGTTAATTATAACACCGCGCCGTTCGCCCTTGTTACGGATCAGCTCCTTGATAAAACTGCATGATGATATCTAGCCTCGGAACTAATTACAGGGTCTAAGACTTTCTATCACTGAATATCCCATCCAAATCGATTTTGTAGTTTTCAAATTAGTCCGGAATAAACAAACAAACCGACAAAAATACTAAAAACTATCAAAATGGGTTTTATTGCCAGTTGAACGACGTAAATATAATATAGTTTTTTCAAATTCCTTACACTATAATCCCCCCCCCCCCCCCCCCAATGTCTTGTTTAGATTCATATTGTTTTATGAACTTTCGAGTGATAACTTTCTTTTCCAAGAAAAAAATTATTAAAAAGTTATTTATTAATTCGAAGTTAATTACAAGAAATCATCTATTATCTGTTCTTTTTATCCCCCCCCCCCTCCCACACACACGCGCACCTAAATTCTAAATGCTATGTAATAAACATGACTACATGAACGTGTGAAAATAAATGTATCTAATAAAAAATGCCATTACAAAACCTCTTTGAAAAAATTCTGAATTTCTCGGGAAATGATTTTATTTTATTCGAAATCCAGGAATTTGAAAATCGACGGATATTCCTGATTATTCCCAAGAGGAAATACTAGACGCATAGACTCAAAAGAAGAAAGAAATTTGATTGTTAATAAGTAATGAAAGAAATTAAACTAAAGAACAAAATTAACAAACATCTATCTGTAACAATATGAACAAGATTAATCTATACCTACATAAAAATTGTGAAATAAATCGATAAAACATATAAAAAATTGTTTGGCTTACCAGTCGCTGTCTATTGTTCACATATTGTGTACCCAGCTTTAAGCATTCAATAAACGTGTGTATAATGTGTGTTATATTCTTTATCTATGGTGTATAATCATTTAATTAGTGTTTGAACCCCTTCATCGCGATTTATTATTTGTTAATTGTTTTAATTTTGTGCGGTGTACTATCACGCAGTATATCGTAAATAGAAATTATTTATTAGAGCTGCATACGAGATATGATTTAGGTAAGTTTCGTTACGTATGGGTTTTTGTAACTCATCTCGTGAAAATTATTTAATCGGTCTTATCTCTGTCAGTCTCTCTCTTTCTCTCTAGTCGACTGAGACTGATATCCAGAAAAGTCTTGGTATCAGTTTTGACGTAATTTTTTTCTAAAAAATATTTTTATTTACAAAAAGCAGCGGCTTTTAGTTTTTCGAAAAACAAACTTTTCTCTTAAAAAAATAATATTAGCACCTAATATTTCTTATTCATTTTGGATAATGCCTTAAAACCGAGAATTATAAATAAAGTTGATATCGTCTTGGTCTCGTTTTTTACAATTAATCGTCAAAAATGCGAAACAATAAACAAAACAACAAAAAACAATTACTTATGTATAATTTATTATATGATACAATAATAGTTTACGTTAATAAATTTTAATTTTGAAGACAAAAAGCTGTTTTTACTCGATAATATAAGAATATAATAATATAAACAAAGCTAGCATGTGTTTAATTTTATTCATTTGTTTTTATTGATTGTTGTAGAAAGTATGCAATATTATTAAATTATACCGTAGATTAAACTGAATGTTTTAGTCTATGCATATATAATACAACAGGTATTTATTTACAAAACCCAGTTGTTTTTTATAGCTTATTGATAATGGAATAAATTAGCAAGCATGCAAAAAACAGGAATATAAAATATTTATTTAATGATTACTTATGGTTATGATATACCTGACAGAAGGTGAAATATTTAATTTTTCTTTTGTTTTGCTTTTTATTCATTATACAAAATCGTAAATATCTCGGCTGCTATGCGAGATAGGGGATTGTTTTTTCCGTAAAACCCCCACCCCGTGGTATTTTCCCCGCCGGAACGAATGGAACCAATAACACTCTTCAAACCACCCCCTATCTCGCATAAGAGCCGAGATATTTACGATTTTGTATAATGAATGAAAAGCAAAAAAAAACTTATAATATATATATTTTATTATTTCATTCCCTGTCTCATATAAAAGGTTATAATTAGTTTCATTCGATTTGGCGTAAATTCAATTTCAGGATTTTGAATTTGTGTTAATTAAAAAGTTAGAAACTAGATAGTCATGAGAGTGATAGCAATAGTTAATTTTCCTTTGGATGATTATCTAATTAGCCGATATACATAAAGTAATGTATGCTTTAATTTCATTATGAAAATATCAATTACCAATTATGTATACATCAAAATGTTATTTTTGTATTTTTATTATGTGTTTTATCAAAACGACCCAAACAATGTCTTAATTAAACTAACATTAATACATCATTATTATCTTGTTATAAAAATTTTATACTTGCCAGACCATATTATACTGTTTAGGTACCGATATTATAATCGTAGTTTATTTTCAATTTGAATTGTTATGAATTATATAAAATATTGATAAGTAAAACACTGTTTAACCAATTTTCGATTATCCATTATTCCATTGTTTATGGAATTTTCGACCTATATTTAGTCATTTATGTTTTACAGATATTAAAGTAGAATATACGACAAAATGTTGGGCTAGAACAGGGATGGAGAATCTGCGACCTTTTTCTGTAATCAGTGCGGCCTTTGGGAAGATAATTTGAAAATATACAAAGTATATTATTACATAAAATATGCAAATAAACATGAAGTAATATTGATGAAAAAATTCTTGAATACGAGTTAACAATATTTCAAAAAAAAAATTAGGGGGGGGAATCGTCGTCCCCGGTACTATGCTACTGATTGTGTTATAAATGTTATTTTTAATTCTTCTTGTGAGAGGTCCTTCTGACACACTGCTTATCTTAGTTAGATAAATAGAAGGATACCGACCATCTTTTGAAAAGATTGACCTTATCATAAACCTAAAAATGACCTTAAGGTGCAAAAAGGTCATATGTATTTAAATGAAACCTTTCATATCATAAAATATTTCACTGAAAAATATTCTATAAAAATTCTTCACCACACAAAAATACTTCGCTTCATTAAGAACGCATGACGAATTGATAAACAAGTAAGCGTAAAGGAATTTTCGTCAAAATTACAGAACTGATATAATTACCTGGTGTAGGACATGTTCAAAATCAAAAGAAAAGTGAATTCTTATCAATGAATAATATCTGCAATTATATTACCGTATAAAATTTAAAGATACTATAAAAGTTAATTTTAAATGCTACTTTTACGTTTGATATAAAAGAGAGGGCAAACACCCCGCCTAATTTTCTGATAAGATTTCTACATTTTTTAAAAATCGATATGAACTTATATGATCATATACCTAAGTATAATAATTGTATTTCACAGATTAGAGAATTAAAATAAACTTACTATCTTGCAAAATCTTTGAACGGGGTACCAAACGCATGACAGGTATATGACTATAATTGTAAGTAGAAAACAACAGTTATGTCCGGTATTATAAAGGAGCTCGGAAATATGCAAGCTTGCAAGCACTTTCAAATGGGGTATCAAACTTATATGACAGTTTTATTGGAGTTTGTGACAGATAATAAACGGTAAAAATCAACTTACTACGCATGAAACTATCTGTTAGAAACTCAAAGAGAACTGTCATAAGTTTGATATCTCGTTTGAAAGTGTTTGCATGCTTGCAAATTTTGCAAGCTCCTTTATAATACCGGACATCAGAGTTATCAACTATGTTTTAATAAATTCCAAAGAAAATCCAACTGAATATTATCGGACATTAAAGACATAAGTGATAGCAATTTAACTATTTTTAGTTCTTAGACCAAACAAAATTATTACTTTTCAAATAACAAAAAATCAAATAAGCATTAATAATATTACTGCTTGTTTTAATTTAGATTATTGATCGTTTTGTTATATTATTATAATACTCGTATATATAAATTTAATTTACCGTAACTTGCAACTAATTTTCTATAACATTACATATAGAAGCATGGAGATAATATAATTTAAAACAATATACAATTTTTATAACTTATTATAATTTTTAGTATACAACCGTCCATAAATTCACATTATTTTCATTTTTATTTGTAACATCGAGACGTAAAATTTCTCAACATTTTTCGTGGGCAAAACAAGAGAATAAAAAACGAGTCAAGCAGGGATAAGAAATTTGTTGATATATTTTACCGTGAAATTTTTTTTACCATACAAACTTTTACACCCCCTTTTACCTCCGTTGGGGTTGAATTTCGAAAAATCCTTTCTTAGTGAGTGCTTACGTCATAAAAGGAAGACTAAAATTTCACGTTTCTAGGTCCAGAGGTTTCGGCTCGGCGATGATGAATCAGTCAGTCAGGACATGTTATTATACATATGTAAATATGTATATAGATTATTGTAAACGCCTTTTATTGTAATACATACATATATTAAATTAATTATATATATTAATGCATATTTTAAAGAGGTAAAACGAAAAAAAAAACATTCTGAAATTCCATATTATAATTTTTTTTTTCACTTACCTGGTGTAATAAAGTCGGTCCACCGCCATTTTCGTTAAGTCTGTAAACGAAGGGTCCCTCGCCGAAAATCTCTTCAGACATTATCTCGGGCTGCTAAGTTCTATTCAGGTTACAGGTCATTCCACTATACTCGTACTCGTGGTTCATTTCTTATAAAAAGAAAAACAACTTAATATTCAAACCTACTTTCTTCGTAAATAATATCACACTCTCATAAAAAAATAATGTTTATATAGAAAATCACTCCACACTTAAAAATTGTCAAGTACGAATCGAATCTCGCGTACTAGAGTCCCGTATCATATCAATTTTCAATTTATTCAAAGTTAAAAACCACTTATATTATATCTATTAGAAAACATATGGCACAAAATTTACTATATATGATTATTTTTTTTACAATTTTGATTTATTTTTGAAACTACAACTACAATTATGCCAAACTTTAGCTTTTTAGCTCAAATAGTATAGTATAGTGCCATACAGACACAATGTTATTTCCATAATTGTTTCTTTTTCCGATTTCGATGCGAAACACTTAAACTTTTTTTTACAATTGAATTATTTAATTTGTAGATAAAATTTAATAAATATGTAATTCTAAACCCTTATCTTTCAAATGGTACCAAGCAAAATTTAATAAATTTTCTACTGCGTAAATATACCTATATAGCAAAAATTGATTTTACAAAACAAGCACTGAAGATAATTATTTTACAAATAGTTTAACGTAAAACAAAATTCTACATAATAATTTAATACTCAAGAATATTTATAAAATTATGGTTTCTGCTTCCATACTTTATTATCTAAAATACTATGAGAGGATACGACAGTCCAAGTGTAAAATCCTGAAGAAAGTTAGGATATTTATTACAATAATTACATTCAACGAATATTAAGAAACAAATTAACTCAAATATAATAACCTTTTTTACAATTAATAAAAATAAAGTTCTGCAAATCTGATACTAAAAAATAAAAATAAAACACGATTAACGTAAACATAAAGTTTGATGTAGTATTTTATTAAATGATATCCATCTAATTATACATTTTTGTGTCAACAATATTTAGATTCATGTCAAACTGAAAAGATTGAGACTGGTACGGGTGTTCTGAAGAAAGCCCGGATATTTGATTAGAGTCTCCTGAAACTTATGTCTTTTGTTTGTCAGTGGTAAATAGCTTACTACATTTAATGAGTGACGTATATATATATTTATAAAAGGTAAATGATTATATAAGTATATGTACTATCTATGCGTTAGATTTAAGTAAAGAAGAACTTTAATATTAAAATTTGGAAAAATTAACTAGTTTACCTGTTTATTCTTAAATGAAGGTAATTGTAACTAAAATTTATTTTAAAGGTTTAATTAGTCAGAAAAAAATATTTTTCTCGGTGATATTCTTCATTGTAAATGAAAAAATTCAAAAATTATTCTAGGATTTTGATAAATCCGAACGGCGGGCAGAGGCGCAGGATGAAAGACACTATGGTATATTTTGAAAAACTGACTATACCATCAAAAGGGTTATTTAAAAAAATGTAATACTTTTTGTAGGGTGTACAGCTTTCACGTTCTTAAAGAAAAATACAACTATAAAATCTTCAAGTCGCAACGTTTCATTGTAAGAATAAAAAACAGATCAATTCAAGACTTATATCATCAGACAATCGTTTATTCTGGAGAATAAATCTTATTTACAAATACCTGTGCCACGGTTTCGCTCGCGTGGACTACGGAATTATTGTTTAGAATTTTTGAATTATTTTAAATCTTTTTATTCTACACAGTTCTTTATTACATTATATTGTTCAATAATTATCGGTTTAAGCAGAGTATTGGAAAAAAGCGTGCTGGCGGTAAACTTTTTTCCGACTTGATTTACTATTATCACCACTGCTTATTCATAACAAAACCTAGGCAAAGAACATATTAAAAACACGCAAATCGGGTAATTATTGTCGAGTACGAACGGACAGACAGACAGAGAAACGTTGCGTTTTATAATATGTAAAAATGTTATTTAGGAGCCTAGGGGACTTATTCTCTAAAAACACAACCGTTAATCAATGTTTATATAATATAAAATTATATGTATATAAAATATAAATTTACGCAAGCAATCAATTATCGTGTATATACCTAACCTCATATCCATGGACCCAGGCCATACTGTTTGTTAAACCTACCCTGAGCGGCCCAGTGGTAAAATCACATTCCCATCGTGTGTCCACCTTTTAAACATAAATGTGTTAAATATATTGTAACTGGCTAAATCAGCAATCAAAGGCCAAAAAAAATTGACGTAAAGTTTTGCAAATTATTTGTACTTATATGTATTTGTTATTTCTTAAAAAAAGTTTTTCATTAGAAATCTGAGTTAGATTACTACAATTTCTAAACCCTATAAATATTAAAAAAAATCAAGTTAAAGTAAATGTAATTAATATGTAACTGATAAGTTACCAACCCTAGTATATATTTAGAAATAGATAGATATCGAAATATGTGTCCACGTTTTTATGTATTTATTGATGTCATTTGTACTGTGATTTTTTTTTGATATATTTTGTTTTACTAGTATGTCATACGAAATTGTCAATCTATTTATAAAATACATCAGTTCTATTTATATAATCAAATATTTATAGTTTACTTATGTATTTCAGAAGATAAGATCATTGTTTCGGGAAATATGAAATTGAAATAGAATTAATTAGTTTTCAATTTAATCCAATTTTATACTGTTGAAATATATGGATAACAAACAAATTAATATAGCGCAATATAAGCAATGTTGAGAAAGTTGATGTTTCTATAAGATAAAAAGGATATTGTTAAATGTTGTAAGTTTTTCAAATATTGTACTTTTTTAAATAAAATTCTATATTTTCTAATCAGTGACTAAAAAATAATTTTACTAAATTTCAAGACAGCCTATATTGTAAATTTCTCAGCTATAAAATGCTTTTAAAAAAACGGTAGCATATTTTACTAAATCAATGTTATTATTGTAATTATTCCTGAATTCACAAAATCAAAAGTGCAGCTTCAAAATCTTCAAAGATTATTTTGTTTAAAATGAATTTAACGTTCTTGACTAAAAAAATGACCTTTATCGTAAAACCACTCGATTATTCTTTGGAATACATTTATCAGTACTAGTGTTAACAACGAATTAGCAATTTATTGTCTTAAAATATAATAGCAGTCAAGTGTTTACAGTCATATTTATTAAAAGGATTTTAAATTTAAATATGTAATACTCTATAATATATCCCACATTTTAAAACCAGTTTCTTTGATAAGTTACTAACACCAGTCTTGGATAATACCCCAGTGTTGGACTCTTGTTTAATTAAATGTACTAAATTAGATTAAATTGATATTTGATTTCTGTCATTACTGAATCATAATCTGATGGATGTCAAAATAGTGGACATTTAAACTAATTATTTGTGTAATGTATTTATCAATTATTATATTATCATAGCATCTGCCTTCTGCTTTACATTGTTTCGAATTTTACGATTCTTTATTTTATAACTTTTGTGTTCTAGTACTTATCATTTTGTAGTCATAAGCAAGTGTTCACCACTGGATGCCCATTACTGGTTTTACTTTACCCATTAATGGAAAAAAACATAAACAAAATAAAATGCTGTACTTAATTTAAAAAAAAAAAAAAAACTATATTTGCGGACTTTGATTTACATTTAATAATTAGTAACATGACTTCATGATAATTACAAAAACAATCCAACCAATCCCAAAAAACAATATACCTTGCTCTTAATGCGACCAAGACTGGTATCAGTACCTTATATAGTATCCGAGTCCTATGTCACCAGACATGATACTATTCTTTTTTGTATACTATAGTAGTAAGAATACACACTATTTTATAGGTAGTTGATAAATAAAACTATTATTTTAATCTGTAATAATGAAACAATGTTTTTTGTTTATATAAATAATTCAACTTATAATACAATAAATTGGAACATTTAATATACTAAAGTAGAACAATATAAATAAACCGCAAAATGTATTTTATGTCACTATCTACAAAAACAAAATAAGTTTGCTTTTTAAAAACTTTACCCTGACATGCAATTCAGTGCTGTTCTTAGAAAATTAAAAGACGGGGTTACTTCTAATAATTAATTTTAATATTATTATTTTATGATATTAATTTTTATCTGTCGTCGGGTATTTTTTCACATTAGGTTTATTTAAAAAAAAATTGTTACATATTTATAAGAGAACAAATTAAACACGCACTATTTTAAATGAAATGAGAAATAGTGAAGAGCATTAAATAAACTACTCTAACACTTAATAAGCTATTACAGCATTTGTAAACAATATTGAACAGTATTTTTTGTGTTTTAGCATTAGTTAATTTAAACTAGCGTTAAGAAAATACTTTTTGTTTATTAAAGAAATAAAATGACATTGAATAAATGAGTATTAGGTTGATAAGATTTATTATACTAAAAGAGCAATATTATGTATTTATTATAATATTTTCTAAATCGTACAAAGTTGATGTTCTAATAAAATACAAGTTAACTGTCCTTGGTTAACAATAAGGTAATTTATTGGGGCGAAATCGAGTTGATTAGTTTTGGGTTGACTAGTTTTCGTTAACGGCATCTTCTTCAGGTTTACCTTATTTTGTTTGCGGGTGGGGGGTAATGGAAGTCTCCGTTTTAAACTAAAATATCCCCCGGAGATTGTGACCGCAGAGATTGTCCTAACCAAGGACTATTACTTTATTAATACTTTGCCCTGACAAATCATAGCAGTATCCACACTGACCGGTCAATGTGATAAATTAAGATAAACAACATGGAATTTATTACACAGTAATGACTGGGCATTATGAATATTGCCCGTATTAATGACTCAGTCCATAACATCTTCACTTCTGTTTATAAGCAGCTTATACGATTTACTAAAAGCAGATCTTATAAATAATGTCAAAGTCTAAAATGACCAAAAAAAATTAAACGCAAATGCTACAGAAATAATCATACTACAAAAATTATATTTTTAATTTATAAGATAAAAACAATACCTAAATGAACTTATATACTTATCGTCATTTAAGAAAAATTCACAGCGTGCAAAAACTATATTATAAAAAATGCATTCAATTGTTAAAATTAAGAATGAAAACCAAATATTACAGAAACAATATTTTTTTTATCTTTTCATAGCGGTGCAAAAAAACGCAACGTTATACAAAAATGAACATGCGATTTTTCATTGAACGACAACGATATACTTATAATTTTCTACAAAATCTACAAGTTAAATAAAAATTAAACTAAAATTAATTAAGTGCCTTTATTTGTAAAGTTACGCTACTGAACTTAATAATAAAGAACTTCAATCATACTACTAATAATAAAAATTCATTTAAGTTTACCATTTGATAAAATAAATAAATAATTTAAAACACCGAAAAATTACGAAACTTCTAAATCACACGTGGTTATGATTCCGCCATTTTGTAAAACATACATCCCCGACGACTGCCGGGTTACGAATGGATATTCTTCTATCAGCAATGCACCTTTATACCTTAGGGGTGACTCCCATACCCACCCTACCATCCCCTATCATTACACTACTGAATACAATCCCCTTGTTTTAATATTTATTATCTAATTTTGAAAACTAGACTTTGCATAATTACGATTGTTTTATTTACATTAAATTAAAATTTGTTTTGATGTATTATGTTATTGTCTTTTATTTGTGCATGGTTTAATTGTTGACGTGTTTTTAATTATTTATCTTAATGTGACATTTAAAATCATTATTATATTATATTATGGTTATTGTAAATTTAATATTTCCAGTCAACCCACGCTATTTCGTTATTTTAATAATGTTTATTTTATCGAAATATATCTGTTTAAACTTTAAACAGTTTAACAGTAATAATCGTCTGACATAAAAAAGCATTATCATTATAAAAAAAATTCTTGTTTTTTTTAATACAATTATTTTTAATAATTAATATTTTAGAAACTAGCTTTACGAACTAAAACTCTATTGAGCTAGTGCTGTTTTTTATTTTTTTATTTGAGTAATTCATATTTTTCAAAATATTTAAAAAATAGTTCCAAAGGATAAATTAAATTTTTTTTCAAAATCAAAAAGCTCATCGTTTTTGACAAATATTGCCTTATTTTTTACACATACATTTTGTTTATTTATTTATATCAGTAGTCGGCAAACTGCGGCTCTTTTGGTATACGTACATGGGGGTTCTTGCACATACAGAAACTTTCTAAAGAAATGTATAATTTGTTATTTTTTATATCGTTTTGTCTCTTCTGTCATAAAAGTTTGCCGACCCCTGATCTATACTATATTATATACAAGTAGAAAATATGCGTTTGATTACACAGCTAAACAAAAAAAAAAGTGCGGAGCCAAAAAAGCGACCTATATAGCATTCTAGTATGTTCGAGTATAGTCAAAATCCATTTTTTTTTAATTTTCTGTTAACCAGTTTTTTTTTATTTGATCTTGAATTTTGGGTTTAGGTTGAATTTTCAAAAAAAGTGTGCGATACCAAAAAAGCACCTATATAGCATTGTAGTATTGGTCGAGCGTAGTCGAATTCCAAATTTATTGAATTTTCTGCTTACCAGTTTTTTTTTATTTATAAAATTTAAGCTCAACTTGACTATACTCGACTCGCTTTTTTGGCTCAGCACTTTTTTTATGTAGCTGTGTTATTATGCTGATATACTCCTTGGAATTCTGAAATTAACATAAGTAAACTTGTTTTCAATTTTCTATTGATGAATAAAAAAATTAAAATAAATTTTATTTTATTTTCAAGATGTAATTGGTAGATTTAATATACATATGTATTAATTGAGAATGTTAAAAAATTAAGTGAAAAGTAGAAATTTTGACATAATAAATATGAACATAATAACAATTGTTTTATTGATCTTATGGAAACAGAGTTTTAATTTTGTTTTCAAAACTAACAAAAACAAAACCTTTCTTTGGTAAGAAACCACCTTAATGCGATACCCTTATAAATATACTAAATATAGTATAATAAGGTGACATTCCGGCATACATCCGAGCTTCCCAGCGAGTTTATCATATAAATTTATTAATATGTGAACAAAATAATATTTATTTAATGCTAATAAAATTTTAATCAAATTCATTTTACGGGTTTTTTATATACGGTCATTATCGTATATAAAATGTTTAGGTTTAACACATCGATAGCCAATCATTTTCTTATCAATAATGGAATTTGAAAATAAAAAAAAATATTTTTTATTTCCCCTAAAAAATAACAATCAAATTCAATTTCTTGCATTTAATGTGTTAACTTGATTTCTGTTTATAAATGTGCATATATGTTCTAGGAAATATAGTTCATGTGTTTTAATTGAAATTTGGTCACACGTAATTGTGAATAATACAACGCAAAAAAATGTTAATTATGTTTAATGGAATATAAAAACCATGAATTAAAAACTGCTAATATTTAATGAACGTAGGTACACTTTTAACTAAACAGTATTTTATCAGCAAAATTAGGACGATCATATTTTTTTTGTATCTTTCGATTCGATTTAATTCATATAAATTATGTATTTCATTAATTAATCTTTGTTTGTGTACATGATGGGATAGCTTGATGATATCTATCTTAAACTAATTATAGGGTCTTAGGCTTTCTGTTAGTGAAAGACCCAACAAAATTGATTCAGTAGTTTTTAATTAAGTTCACTCGAAATAAACAAACATACAAAAAATTTCAAAATTAAATAAAATTGTTTGTAAAACGACGCATAAACTCAAAAACCTAATTATACGGTCTTAGGCTTTCTGTTAGTGAACGCCCCAACAAAATCGTTTCTGTAGTTTTTAATTAAGTTTACTCGAAATAAACAAACATACAAAAAATTTAAAAATTAGATCAAATTGCCTGTAAAACGACGCATAAACTCAAAAACCTTTTACATATAATAGGGCTTATACAAATTTATATGTGTAGGGATAAAAAGTTGTACCTATTTTGTGGTTGTAAATATATTAATGATTATTTTTTACAGTGTAGAAACATGCATAAGAAACAACAAGAGTTTGTTCAAACACGCAACCAATGCTCTTTACATGGTTAAACTTAGAAAGATCATCCCGATCAATAAATGTAAAACATAAGAACTGAACAATAATCAGCTAGCTGAGGGAATACTAGTTCGATTTTATTAAAAAAATAATTTAATGTCAAAGAATATAACTGAAAATAAAATGCTATATATGTACAATGTTATATACAGGCGAAGCAAGGCCCGCCTATATAGCGTCAAATAGAGCTGCACACAAACGATACGAGACTTTTTGTCTCGTGAAAATTGAAACCGATCTAGTCTCGTTAACATGATCGAAACCGAAACAAAGAAATATATTATATGTTTCTTTTTTTCTTGTGAAGATAAATTTTTAAAATATTACATATTTATTTTATTTCATGTAAGGAGCAGGGGGAGCAGGGAGGGCTATTGCCCCCCCCCCTTCCCCAAATTTTTACTGTGGGGGCAATGACTACTTTTTGCCCCCTCAAGGCGAGTTTGAAGCGACATGTAATTATTTAAAGCTCACAAACAAATTATAAAATGTAACCACGAGTCTAGTCATAGACAAAGAATGATAAAAAGTGAGTACAGTGAAACCTCGTTAGTACGTTTTGCTTCAATACGTTCCGACATTCTAGGAAGTTTTTCTCATTAGTACGTGTTTTCCCGCAGTCTCCTTAAAAGCGTACTAACGAGATTCCACTGTATTTCTATTTATTTTTTTAACAAATAATACGATATTAACCAAGCCAAAAAAAATTGAAGTTAATTTTGAATTTTAAGAATGCCAAGTAAAGTTAGGTTAGCTTAATTTTTGAGGTTCGTACTGCCACCCCCTCCCCAGAAAAAAATTATTTCCGGTGCCACTGTATTAGATACAACAGTTCCAAATTAATTTACATTTTAAATTACATTACAAAATGTCACTTTTGATCCAGCTTATATTTCTTCGAAATATTTTTTTTCTTTAAAATAAATTAATTTAAATCAAGACAAATATTGATTTTCAAAGTCCCTAGTGTCCCATCGGAAAAATAGTAGTAAATACACGCTATATACATATATTTAAAAACTATACAAACGTTAATGTTGGTATACTAAAAACAAAACAAAAATCAAATGAAATTTTTCTAAATGCGAAAAAATAATTTATTTTGTATGTCATCTATATCATGATTTATTTTTTTATTATCAATTTTATTTTCTAGAAGTTCCAAACTGTATCGATCTAATTGTACAATTTTAATTAATAAAATATAACTCCCTATTTTCTTACAACTGAATATACATTTTTCGTAATTTCTCATAGTTTAAGGACCGCTGAATGAAATTAATCAAGAAACTTTTCTCAATAAATATCCCCCTTGTAAGTCAATCATGGTTACGTACATATTTATATGCATGCATAAAATAATATGTACCTACTCATGTATTTAGATATAAAAGACTAACCAAAAATCAATAATGAAATAGGTATATTATATAACAATAGCGTTAACTTTGACATTAAAAAACTGTCACAGTGAAGGTAACTAACATCATCAGATGACAATTTAGACACAACAATAAACAACTTATAATAGCACGAACAAAAATGTTTCAAACAATGCATAATACAACACCTTCACATTAAAATGAGGTATACCTATGTATATTTTATAGCGACCAACTTTAAATTTTGATACCGAAATAATTAATTAATTATTTTAAATATGAGTCGTACAAATTTATTGACGAATAAAATATATGCTATTTAATTTACACCAAGCTACAAAATAGCTATAAAGGGAAATTAAATTAATTATTCATTATAGAAATAATACATTTTAAATAGAAATTAATAATCAAGAACCTTATTTATTGCCTATCAATCAATAATATTGCATTTGTTTAAAATCAATAAAGTGCTACCTAGAAATATCATCAATTTTTAATGTTTTTTATTTATATTCCCACGTATCCACCTATCTTCGAACCATAAACGAACCCCAATTTTAAATTGGTCTGAAATAGGGATGTTACATAACTCTATATCCGAAATTAATCTAGTTTCTAACTACCAAAAACTACTACTACGCACGGGTAAGTAAGAAAAATCCGATTCCGTATCCAAAACTGTTTCCGAAATAATTTCATATCCCTTACAACCCTAGTCTGAAAATACGGTGAGCTGCTGTGGCCACCATATGACTTTTTGTATATATGAACAGTGGCGTTACTACAAATATAGGGCCGATTTTTAAGGTGCAGCAACTCATAAGATACGGTGATATTTGCCTTTGTACTTATTACTAATTTTGATTTTAATGACTTTTTGCTTCTTTACTTCAATTCTACACTTATTCAATTAAAGAAGAAAAAGGTGTATAAATTTAAATTGATGAGCAAAAAAAGGGCCCCCGAGCCTCTGGTGGTCAGGGAATTTAGAATCTGTGGTCAGGGAAACTCAGGGAATTTTATTTTCAAAAATCACAGTTTAAAACCAAAAATAAAATAATAGTTAATCTATAAAAAGCATGATTAGTTACTTTGAACTACTAATATGTACATTTATAAATAGATAATATAATTTTATATAATCATCCAATATAATTTGCTGTGAAATATAGATTATAATATAACTTTGCGTGTTTTACTGAACTTCAACTAATTAAGATAAAATAAATTATACAAATGTCCCAGTACATTTCTCGATGTCATTCTGGAATCTTTAATGTGACAGATATTACAGTAGCTAATAGGGTTTATAATGCCGGTACTATCGAAACGAGAATCCCGGTAATACCGACAAATTAAATACCGAAAAAATCGGTATTTTATTTCAAATAATAAATGTTTAAACAATAGTAAAATAGTATTTTTTTCTTATGTTAATTAGATAGTAATAAATAAGTATTCTTCTGTAATATTATATTAAATAAGTGAAAATATACCGACAATTTTTTTAAGCAATCATAAATATTTTAGTCGATATAAATTATTACGTAGGGTTTATTTTAAAAAAACGTCTTTTGAAAAAAACGGTTTTTGAATTTTACAAAAGCAAAAAAAAAACTGTTTTTAAAAACCAACAAACCCTACGGATACGGATAGGGTTTTGTGATTTCGGTTCCGGATTTCCATACGGATATGAAATTATGTCGGATACGGATTTTTATTACTTATGTTAATATTTGTTTTTACCCGCAGTTTGTATCTTAGGGTTCGGAAAACGAGAACAAAACTATCCGAAACGATAGTTTCGATTTCTGAGATCAGAATCTAATTATTTCGGAAATGGAGCTCCGTAATATCCCTGATATAAATGATACTTGCAAGATATGTTTTAATAATTTTGGGATGTATTTTGTATACATATATTATTATTAGTATAGGTATATTGTACGATATACATACATACAATATACAAATGTATTTATTATTGAACATAAGTCATAAAAAACATCTGCCAATTAAATACACAGTGTTTCTTCGTGCTAAATTCACCAAAGGTAGTTTATTATTGAACAAATTAACTAAAAATCGAATAAGTATTCAGATAAATTACCTGGCATTGGTTAAAAACATATTTATTATTTATACAATTTTACTAAAAAAATATTAGTTCGAAATTTTTGTTAAGATGCACATCTGATTATTTTTTCGTATATTTTTAATTTATTGACACTAACATTCTAAATCTAAATTTTTATGTTATACCAACGTCATAATGACATTTAATATGTCAAAGTAAATAGCAATTTAAAAAAAAAGAAAAAAAAAAACAAATAACGATTTTTACAGCAAATTGAGATAAATCTTTGTAAGGGAATATTTTACAACAAACGTTGTGGTGATCTATATTATAGGAAATTGAATGCTCTACAAAAAAGATTCTATAAAATTTTCACGTATGTGTCGTTCTTGAATATCTTGAATAAATAAATATTTTGGGATATCTCCCCTTCCCCTTATCACGATTTTGATGAATGTGATCGTCCTCAAACCAGACCCAACTATCCAACCAAGTTTCATTAATATCGGTTCAGTGGTTGATTAGTTATGCATCTGACAATGATTCAGAGGACAAATACACACACAAGCAGCCAGACAGACAGACAACGAAAAGTGTTTGTCTTGACCTGAAACGGAAAGAAAAATTTAAAATTTTGAAAACGGAGAACAATTGTTTGTCTCGTTTTAAAACGATCACAAAGCTTCTCGTATCTTCGATATTGCGAGGAAGCAATAGTTTTCAATACCGAAAATACTGTTAGTCTTTCCGATATGAGTATTGATTAAATACCGAAATCTCGGAATTTCAGATTGTTTGTTGGAATTGGAAGCCCTAATATATGTTAATATATGTATATATAATATAGTTATTTTTCATAAGACTTGTACAGGTAATTATGATACAGAGACCATTATAAATGGCACAACCTTTAATGATTTCCTTTAATGATGACAACCGAGCTGTCATGCTATAATAAACGTGATTGAATTTTTACTATTATAATAATTATGTTCATAATCAGGTCATAATGGTTTTCATTTAAAAATGTATATCAGAAAACTAAATTTCAATGTTAGTGGTGATTTCTTTTCATTACTTCTTTCTTATCTCGGATTATGTTATTAAATATGCGACCCGAGGTTCTCAATTAGGGGTTAATTATCTTTAAATGGATAATTATTGACTTATTTTTTAAATTGTGCAATATCCAAATAGCTGTAACTTTGGGAATAATGATCGCAATGAAATTTTTAAAAAAGGAAATTAAAACTTGAAATCTTTACTTTATAATTCCTTCAAAAAATGTTTTTTTTTATTTTTTATCTTAAAAGTTTCACGAAAATAAAGGATGCGCCAAAAAACAGTCGAGTGTAATAAATATTTTTTCTATGATTTTGACATGAAAATAAAAATTCTGAAAGGGAATAAACTAGAGATTTAAGTTTTATTTTTCTTTTTAAAAAGTTTTTTTTGTTATATTATTTTTATGAAAAATTTCCAACATAAGTATTAAAAATTCAATTTTTTATCAAACCAAAAATTTATATTTGAGAATGGGGCCTAAGTTTCCAACCCTTGATTTAGTTAGTACAGGTCATTTCAAAAACTACATTAGTCACAGAATATAAATTTTTATTTTTCCCGCCGGATCGAATAAAACGAATTACAACCCTTCATACATATCTAATGGGGGGTAAAATATTAATTACTTTGAAAAAAATTCCCCATACAAATTTTTAATCCCCTTGAAATTCCTTAGGGGTTGAATTTTCGAGATACGAAGTAGCCTATGTCCTTCCTCGGGATGCAAGCTATCTCACTACCAAATTTCATCAAGATCGGTAAAACGGTTTAGCCGTAAACAGGTAACAAATAGACAGACTGAGAAACACGCATTCGCATTTATACTATAAGCCTCAACTCCTATGCGATATAAGGTGTTGTTTTTTCCCTCTAATAACCCCTCTATCGTAGTATTTTTCCCATCAGATCGAATGAAACCAATTACAACTTCATATGTAACGGGGGGTAAAATATTAATTACTAAAAAAATATATAAATTTCTCCACCCCCTTGCAATTCCTTAGGCGTTGAATTTTCGAGATACGAAGTAGCCTATGTCCGTCCTCGGGATGCAAGCTATCTCACTGCTCAATTTCATCAAGATCGGTAAATCGGTTTAGCCGTGAAAAAGTAACAAACAGACAGACAGACAGACAGACACACTTTTGCATTTATAATATTAGTATGGAAGTATGGATATATAAACTAATAAATATATACCCATGAATATTTCATACACATGGGTATAAGAAAGTAACAATTGTTGACAAGAAAAAATGTTGAATCTCTCTTCTTTATTACAGCACAAATTACTTTGAAATTAATGTCGTTTTGTATGCATTTATGTAAAAAAAAACATAACCGTATTATTTAATACATAAATAATATCAACGACTTTTACCTACATGTATTTATAACAGTCTGCATTAAAACGTAGCGTGCATATGAAATAATATAATGCGCATCACGGTACAGTTTCTTACATAAAAGGTCAATTTTATAGAAAACTTGATAATACGGCAAAGTTTAACTTATTCTTGCAACTTAGTTGATTTATTGTAAATGTTTATATAGGTTACAAAGGCAAGTACTAATTTCTAGTACATGCAAGCTAGTTGCAAAGTGTTTAAACGGTCAGATAATGATCAATTTGTACATACGTACATACACACACGCACACATTAAATACAAGGGGAAATTTACTACAAAATTGTTAATTTTTAATTTCTTATTAGAAAAATACAAATTTCGATTTTTTCACAATAGGCATGATGCCAGTAACAAAGTATCACTGATTATGATTTTAAATAATGAAATAAGTTGAAAAGATTCTAAATAATGTACTTATTTTTATATTAAAAGCGAGATTAATATGATATTTGTTAAAATAAAAATGCAAAATACAGCAATCCGCCATGTTTGATAAAATAACAGTCAGAGTGGATGACGTCACGGCTACGTAAACGTCATTTTTGTTTCATTAATATCTGCACTGTTTATAAATTATTTTGTGGTTTTAAATTATCAATTTGCTCAGTTTTGTGTTACCAAAAGTAAAACCGAGAAACATTAGCGATGGAACAAGGATTTATTATAGTTGACAATGAGTGTTTACATGGGCGTGACGTCAAAAATGCGCCATGACACTTGCGAGCGTTTTGGCGTCAAATTCAAAATTAGTTTTAAAAGGGTCAATTTTTGTTTTATTTTCTTTTATAGGAGGAGGAGTTGGGGAGAGTTCATACATTTTTAATAAAATATAAATTTTCTGTATAAAAACATTAAAAAAACCAAAACAAAAGTTGTTTTCACTGAAAGTTTGGTCCTTTGTACATAATATGCAATTTGAAATTGATTATTCCCAATTTGAAATCGATTAGTCTCAATTTGAAATTGATTAATCCCAATTTTAAATCGATTAGTCTCAATTTAAAATTGATTAATCCCAATTTGAAATTGATCAATCCAAATTTGAACGTTATATTCTATTTTTCAAATCTAATAAACCATTACCAAGATATTATTAAAGTAATGTGGTGGCCACACGACGGTTTATTCTATCATCAAATAAACAAAAAATAATGCTGATAGAACATGAAAAATTGATAAAAAATTTGCACGTTCAAATCAGCTTAATTTAAAATCGATATCCTACCTACTATCAATGAAATATATGGCGATTTTATTTTACAATTGAAACTAGCGAAAACAAATGACTTTTTAAGTAAACTAAAGAATGTTGAAACTGACTATTGTTTTGTATAAAAAATTATAGTTATAATTGCATTTATTCAAAAATTGTTATTTTTTAATAAATTTTTTCCACATGAATTATTATTCAGAAATATTTGTTTTGCAATTGATAAAGTTATTATTATAAACAGTTTTAATTAAAATTAAATAAACAATGATTGAATAGAAATTGTATAATAGTATATAGATTTTATTCAGTAGATCTTAAATTTTAATTTGGTTTTAATATACAATGTATAAATGTATTATTTGCTGCAACAAAGTCATAACTCAAAAATTGAGTTGTTTATACAGGAAAAACCGTTCATACGTGTACTTTATACAGCGAGAGATCATGATTATATTTGAAAATTATCATATAGTTATACCAATTCAAAACTTTAAATATGTCTCCTGAAAAATCACAATTTTTGAGTTATGACGTTGTTGCAGTTAAAGTATATATTGTAAAATTATTTTTTTAAAGTCGGTAGATAGTCGAGTCAATGAAGGTTCTTACTTCGGAACCCACGCAGAAACATCAACGATTTTGATAATTTTTTTTAAATATTTGTATACCATATTATTTGAAATCAGAAACATTCCGGCTCTCGGACTTAAAGAAAGTATTTTTTAAGTTAGACAGTGGTTCACAAAGTGTGCACCGCGGCGTCCTGGTGAGCCGTGGCGTCTTTAGGGTCGGTCCAAACTATTGTGCCGATCTCGCTCCAGTCAAATATTCAGTATAGTAAGGGCCGATCCACACTATCATGCCGATCCCGGTCCGGTCTCGCTCCAGTCAAATATTCAGTGTATCGAAGTGTGACTGGGCCGAGACCGGCACAATACCTATAGTGTTAATGCTTTCGTTGTTTATTGTTTATTTAATATTTGATTGGAGCGAGACCGACACTATACCTATAGTGCGAATGATTTCTACGGATCTGCAGGCTCATTCATCCTATTAATTTAATGTAAATGATTGAATTTGTTCAATAATGCAGTTGTTTGACTTGTTCATTACAAGTTAGTAATACTTTGACTTCGAAGAGCGCCATGGGAAAACCTTATTAGTTTAAAAAGGGCGCCGTAATTCAAAAAAGTTTAGGAACACTGGTATAAACGATGAAAAAAAAAGTATGTAAACCATTTCGGTAAACAAACAAAAACAAATCATTCAATCAATTATTATTTATTTATTTGTTTAACATATTAACGTTGACATTTAAACGCAATAATTTATAAATAAATATACACATTTTGAATTTATTGAATATTGATGGAATTTTGGATAATTGTTCGAAATAAACTTAATAAACATTTGAAGTACGTTATGTGCATTATTTTTCATTTTACATGTTTTGCTCCGAAATTTCTAAGATAACAAACATTTGCCGTTTCACTAACAATTATTCAACCTCGTCAAAAAAATTATGCTTATTTGAGACGTATCGACCTAACTATTTTGAAAGTTTTTTTTCAAATATACAATGTTTTTGGTTATTACAATTTCTATATTTTTGTATAACTCCAATATTTTTGTGATAATTTAATCAAAGAAACATCGAATATACATTGCTAGCAAAAATTTCAGTAAATTTACAAAAAATATATTGGATAATTCCCGGAAAATCCTTATTTTGACCACATTTTCTCAATCAGCGATCTCCATCATCGAAAGTCGAATAAAATCTTTAAATTATACAAATTTTCAAAATCATGTGGGGGGGGGGGGGGAGTTAAGTGCGAAAGCCGGAATGTTTATAATTTCGAATAATATAGTATAACAAATATTTATTTTAAGTTTCATCAAAATCAGTACTGTTTCTGGGGGTTTGGTAATTTTTGAGCTTCATTGAAATACTTAATTATTTTTTAAGGAAACTAAATAATAAATAAAATAAAACAATATTATTAAAGAAAGTTAATGTAAAGATCAAAGCGCCTTATTTTGAATACATTTAAGTAAGACATTTTTATGTCAATGTTAATCACATAATAAATATGTACTATTTTTGAACTAGTAATTAATATCATTATGTTTAGTTACTCCACTAAAATCAATTATTGTTTCCTTATTTGTTGTGATTTGAATTTAATGAAACAATTGTAATTGTATCATTAATTTTATTGTTATTTGCTATATGTAATTGTATGATAAGTTATTAATGTAAAAATATATAATTACTGTTAAGCTAAATTGAGAAATATAAACAATTATTTAAAAATTGAAAAACATTAGATATATGTACATAGACGTAACAATATATTTTCTAAATATATTTCATATATTTTTTTCGTAATATTTTTATCGAGGAAAAAGACTAATGCTATTAACCAAATTTAAGTTTTTCTAAAGAATTTTCATAAAAACATATCAGCTAAGAACTAAAAGAATTGAATAGTTAAAATATCCCGATAAATTAAAAGAAAAAAATGTCCTTACTTCGTAAATTATTGAAAGACTGAAAAAACGATGGGCCACTGATATCTAATATAGTGCATACGTAAATTCCAAATTATTAATGTAGTACGGATATCTACATAAGTAGATCTGTTATAATCGACGAAGATAAAAATTTTGAGAAATTTAGATCTAATTTGATATATTATGTAAATCTAATCAATTTAGTCCCGGGAGCTTGAAAAAATATGTTCAATTATTTAATCTTTGGTTTTTAGATCTATGTATATCTTCATTGATCTAAGAAGATCTGTTTCAAAATGCAGATCTTCAGAGATCTCTTCAGATCTCTCTATTTTTTCCTCTAGACCTCCTTAAACTTCCGTAGATTTATTTATTTAATTTGACACGAAAATTACTGTACCGATTTTGATTTTGCTTTCACTATTTGAAAGCCGAAGTCCTTAAAATTAGTTTAGACTATATGATAATTGAATTAGACCAAAAAATTAGTTGACATTTTTAAATAAAATATATAAAATAGAAAATTTTTTTTGTTAATATAATTATATAAGTATTAATGTAACACCCATGAGCTAATTAATTAACGAATGTTTAATGTTTTATTTGAAAATCATGCAATAAATCGGGAACATCGATTGACTTTTTTCCGAACTTATATTTTCACTATTATCAGAGATATTTAACTGATAATGAAGCACATATATAAGCTATTGTTTTAGTGTAATATTTCAGTATTTGTTCTGGTGTTTCTAAAAACTGTTGTCAGTTCTTATAGTGTTGCAATTTTTAATGTTTCTATTAATATCATGAAACCAAAGGGGATATTTACTTGTGCTTTTATAATATTATTATTTATTTTTGTAAGTATCTGTATTTAAACACGCATATTACGTATATTAAATTATAATATTGAAATTAATATGTATTTGGTAGAATATTATTCAAGACTTGTATTCTACTTTTACTTATACGGGTTCTTTTTATTTTTATATTTAATAAAATTACGTTACATTAAAATGAATTAATTAGTAAAATCAATGCTACTAAAGTAAATAATTTCTACCTTTTACAAATAATTCTTATTAAATGTGTTTTATGGTATAAATAATACAAATTAAAGCCTATAACATCCTATTTCTACGCAGGTTTCTATAATTAGAAATAAATTTTATGCATACATTGCATTAATTTTCACGATTAATTTTATATTTTATTGTATTTATTATTTATATTGTTTCAATTTTATTAACTACAGTGAAATAAATTATCAAATCATTAAATTTATTTAGTACCTTTAAGCCGCGGTCACATTAGGCTGCTTTACCAGCGCTGCTTTGCCAGCGCTGCTAGCAGCCGAGTAGCAGCGTAGTGTGAACCCAATACCAGCGCTGCTTTACCAGCCGGCTGGTGATTTTAGCAGCCGCTACTAAAGTAGCGCATGTCCAACTTTACCAGCATACCAGCCGATCACGTGACTCCGTTCTCGTCTACTATTGGCTGGATTTAACCTACTTTAATTAATTTATAATAGTTAATTATTTAAATTATTTTTTTTAATTTGTTCATAGACAAATTATTATTGTACAAAATTATTATTAGCTACACAAATATTATTATTGTAACGTAAATAAATAAATAAAAAAAACAGTGTAAAACGAAATACTGACAATAATATTTTATTATGATCACATAACTAAAAAAATACTAATACAATAAAAAGATTATACGACATGTAATTTTCTAATAATTTATAAGCAATTGTAAAACAACAAAAATTACATACGATATGAATATCACCAAGTACTAAATAAAGAATAAACTCTTTAACATTATATAAATTATTATAATAATAATTTTAATGTGTTAATATATTTACAATGTATAGAAACGTCAAAAATACAAAATAACCGAGTAGGATATAATATTATAATTGACTCAGTGTGACAGTTCTGATAATATTTTTTCTTTGCCTACACCGCGATACTTCTTTACGACAATTGTTAATGTATTATACTTTTTATGGAATCAAATAAAGTCAGATGCATGAGGCGTTTCGACAGTTTTCAACCAACAAGTATATATTGAAATCTAAAGATCACAAATCACAAGAAAATGTGCTGAGTCAATTATAATTATAATTATAATTTGTATTTTTGACGTTTGTATACATTGTAAATATATTAACACATTAAAGTTATTATTAGTGAATGTTAAAGAGTTTATTCTTTATTTAGTACAGTGATATTCATATCGTATGTAATTTTTGTTGTTTTACAATTGTTTATAAATTATTAGAAAATTACATGTCGTATAATCTTTTTATTGTATTAGTATTTTTTTAGTTATGTGATCATAATAAAATTTTATTGTCAGTATTTCGTTTTACACTGTTTTTTTTATTTATTTATTTACGTTACAATAATAATATTTGTGTAGCTAATAATAATTTTGTACAATAATAATTTGTCTATGAACAAATTTAAAAAATAATTTAAATAATTAACTATTATAAATTAATTAAAGTAGGTTAAATCTAGCCAATAGTAGACGAAAACGGAGTCACGTGATCGGCTGGTATGCTGGTAAAGTTGGACATGCGCTACTTTAGTAGCGGCTGCTAAAATCACCAGCCGGCTGGTAAAGCAGCGCTGGTACTGGGTTCACACTACGCTACTAGTCGGCTGCTAGCAGCGCTGGCAAAGCAGCGCTGGTAAACCAGCCTAATGTAACCGCGGCTATACCTACTAAATTTATATTATCCTCGCCGGTTAATACGATATAAAGATATGCATTTTTCTAAACACTCATTTTTTACATAGGATTATCAAAATGTACAAGGGAATTGTGTTAATTCGACATATCAATCAACACGATCTACAGTTGATGAATCGGTATTTAGAAAAGGTAAAATAATAATTTTATTATACACTATAGTATATCCTTTTTAAATGCTGTTTCTTTATGCATATTTTCTTAAAACTACCCAATGAGTAAAAACACAATAAATTATTTTCTTGATTGTTTCTAAACAGCTCAATGTGTTAATTAAATACTGTCTTTATAGATTTCGCCACCTTAGAAACTTACTTAAATCGAATGTTTGACAAGGAAACACCAACAGCAGTATTGAGTACAAAAGATGAAGTATTAGAGTATTTACAATATTCTAAACCAAATTTAGAAAATATCATAAAATCTATTTCAACAACTGATAATTCAGGATTTGCCTTAATGAAAGTATACAACGATTTAGCAAAAATTATAGATAATGAAATTATCAAAGAGCACAGTTACTTACTCAGTAGATTTGCTTTCTATTCGCAATTACATAAACCCAATCCACAGGGAAATAATCAATGCAAGTGTTCAGAAAACAAGAAAACTTCAACAGATGCAAGTGAACAAGTTACACAAAGAATTTTTAAACCTGTGTTACCGAGAGAACCAACGAGACTTCCTGATTACTCATTGATCAGAGAAATTCTAATCAACACGGACACACTAGCATACATACGTCAACAAGGTATGAGAGATTTTAGCAGATTTCTTGTATACAGAGTAGAACGTTGGGCAGTAGGTCAAGGCAAATATTATCAAATAGCCTTTAACGACTACATAGACATATTACATCTGGTTTCGGGTTTCGAGGATAAGTTACCCAGAGGTTTTTTGATATACGTTAATATGAGATCTATAATTACAAAGATGCTTGCATCGAATCTATCTCAATCAGAATCAAATCCGTTACATATTTTCTTAACATTTTTGAGTGAAGTAACTTCTCAACATATGGCTGGTTTTACTAATTGGAGCAGGACACAAAATAATAAAGAAACGTTCACTGATCTATTGCATTACTTCCTCATGCAGCAATGGGTGACAGATGATGTGAAAGTAGCGCTAAGAAGTATCTTACAAAGTATTAATGCCGGAAAACAAATTCCCATTATAAACTTTATCCCACCGCCAAATAATAAGTTCCAACAGCAACAATACGATACAATAATGTTACTTTTCTCAAAGCCGAATGTTCAAGAAATTATAAAACAAAATAATGACGGAACAAATAAACATATCATATTAATATTGAATAAATTACTGACATTGCAGTTAAATGATGCAGAAATATTAGCAGTTAATTTTTACCTCACAGTTTTAAATATCAGTGACAAATTAACTGCTAAGTTACCGGATGTATTAATACAGAAATATGATTTAGTGAATTACATTATACAATTAATGTTCTCACAGAAACTGACTTCCGATGAAAAGACAACAGTTAAACATTTCCTTGAATTTTTATTGAAAATAGACCCGCAACAATTTAATGAATTCAGGACATGGCAAAAATCAAAGACGCCTGAAGAATGTTTCTATTTTTTGGTAAGTTATTTCCTTGATAAACCATGGGAAGATCAATCAGTAACAATAATATTAATTAAGATACAGGAGATACTTCGACCAGGATATTTCGTCAATTATTGTATACATTATGTCAAGATAAATTTCCCAAAATTAACGCAGAAAGACATAGATACATTCAAAATTATTATTTCTAAAAAAGGCATTTACGATCAACTTATTCAAATTGTCACAAAAAAATATCAACCTAATGTTAATATATTAGAAATACTATTTGAAAAACTACTTTCAATGAATCTGAGCGATAATGAGTTAAAATTTATATTTAAATTTGACGCCCTTATCAAAATGAATAGGTTCTCAAATATTTTACCACATGAATTTAATAATAAATTCAATATATTTAAATATATGATTACCAAAATCAATGCTTTAACAGTTCAAGAAATCAAAACCTTCAGTGAATTCCTTAAATTTTTATCTGGCCTAACAGTTGATCAGATTAAAAATTTCAAGGGCTGGGAAACAGCTTCATCGGTAGAGAATGTTATAGAAATGTTCTTTAAATTTCTCAAATCACAAAGTTCAGTTAGTGAGAAATTTATTACCACAATAATAAAAATAGAAGGAATATTACAAATTAAGAGTCCTAACACAACACATAAACCACTAAATGACTCACAACACATTCCTCCAAATGAGATTCAAAAACTTAATGATTACTTACAAAAAATAATAAAGCTATTACCAAAACCAAGTGAAGACTTTGAAACAAACGAATATAAAATAATAATTAATATTTTAAATAAAACAGAAACATCAGATATTCTTCAAAATGTCATAAAATCATCTGAAGATATTGATTTGAAAGTTCTGTTACATGCTATCAAGAAGTTACCTTTAAATAATGAAGAAACTACTGCTATCGAGTATTATATAAAAATAGAAGAAAGTAAAGCAATATTACCATACTTACCTGGAGAAGACGCTCAAAAAATGGTTTGGATTACTTTCTTAATTAATTTAGAATTCACCTCAAGTAAAGATAACCGCAATCTTTTTAATAAAATGTTTGATTTCTTATTGACAATTGATGTTAAGAAGTTGGATGGTTTTGATGGATGGAAATATGCAAAATCACCGAAAGAATTTTGGATATATCTTTTAGATTTCCAATTACAACAACCTTCGGTAGATCAGAAAAATAAAGAAATAATAGTAAAGGTTGGAAATATTATTAAACCTGGTCATTATATCGACATAATCATCAAATACGTGTTAGATGTTCTACCACATGCTAATCCAAAAGAAGTTGACAAATTCGAAATTATTTTGAAAAACCCAGAACTTCAAAGTATAATCTTTGATGTTTTATCACAGCCATTTACAACGACTAAAGATCTCATAACAATACTATTTGATAAATTAAACGAATTAACGCTGACAAAGGAAGAAAAAAATCTAATTGATTCGTTAAAAATATATTTTGTCTTAGAAAATATTCCAAACATACTACCTGGAAAATTCAACGGACAATTCGATATAATCGTATATTTAAAAGACTTGACTAAAAAGTTTAGTAATGACCAGTTAACAAAATATATCAAATTTCTCAAATTTTTATCAGGTGTTCCAAGTGAAAAACTTAAACATTTTACTGATCTGGAAGAAGCTAACACGTTTGAAGAAGTTTTAGAAAAACTCTTCACATTCTTCATACAACAGTCTTGGGTAGATGAGGACATCAAAATTGTAATCGTATATTTAGCACAGATACTTGATTTCAACATTTTTGATACTAATTACACAACAGTTAAACCAAAGAATGACTCACTACACATTCCTCTAAATGAGACTCAAAAACTTAATGATTACTTACAAAAAATAATTATTCTATTACCAAAACCAAGTGAAGACTTTGAAACAAACGAATATAAAATAATAATTAATATTTTAAATAAAACAGAAACATCAGATATTCTTCAAAATGTCATAAAATCATCTGAAGATATTGATTTGAAAGTTCTGTTACATGCTATCAAGAAGTTACCTTTAAATAATGAAGAAACTACTGCTATCGAGTATTATATAAAAATAGAAGAAAGTAAAGCAATATTACCATACTTACCTGGAGAAGACGCTCAAAAAATGGTTTGGATTACTTTCTTAATTAATTTAGAATTCACCTCAAGTAAAGATAACCGCAATCTTTTTAATAAAATGTTTGATTTCTTATTGACAATTGATGTTAAGAAGTTGGATGGTTTTGATGGATGGAAATATGCAAAATCACCGAAAGAATTTTGGATATATCTTTTAGATTTCCAATTACAACAACCTTCGGTAGATCAGAAAAATAAAGAAATAATAGTAAAGGTTGGAAATATTATTAAACCTGGTCATTATATCGACATAATCATCAAATACGTGTTAGATGTTCTACCACATGCTAATCCAAAAGAAGTTGACAAATTCGAAATTATTTTGAAAAACCCAGAACTTCAAAGTATAATCTTTGATGTTTTATCACAGCCATTTACAACGACTAAAGATCTCATAACAATACTATTTGATAAATTAAACGAATTAACGCTGACAAAGGAAGAAAAAAATCTAATTGATTCGTTAAAAATATATTTTGTCTTAGAAAATATTCCAAACATACTACCTGGAAAATTCAACGGACAATTCGATATAATCGTATATTTAAAAGACTTGACTAAAAAGTTTAGTAATGACCAGTTAACAAAATATATCAAATTTCTCAAATTTTTATCAGGTGTTCCAAGTGAAAAACTTAAACATTTTACTGATCTGGAAGAAGCTAACACGTTTGAAGAAGTTTTAGAAAAACTCTTCACATTCTTCATACAACAGTCTTGGGTAGATGAGGACATCAAAATTGTAATCGTATATTTAGCACAGATACTTGATTTCAACATTTTTGATACTAATTACACAACAGTTAAACCAAAGAATGACTCACTACACATTCCTCTAAATGAGACTCAAAAACTTAATGATTACTTACAAAAAATAATTATTCTATTACCAAAACCAAGTGAAGACTTTGAAACAAACGAATATAAAATAATAATTAATATTTTAAATAAAACAGAAACATCAGATATTCTTCAAAATGTCATAAAATCATCTGAAGATATTGATTTGAAAGTTCTGTTACATGCTATCAAGAAGTTACCTTTAAATAATGAAGAAACTACTGCTATCGAGTATTATATAAAAATAGAAGAAAGTAAAGCAATATTACCATACTTACCTGGAGAAGACGCTCAAAAAATGGTTTGGATTACTTTCTTAATTAATTTAGAATTCACCTCAAGTAAAGATAACCGCAATCTTTTTAATAAAATGTTTGATTTCTTATTGACAATTGATGTTAAGAAGTTGGATGGTTTTGATGGATGGAAATATGCAAAATCACCGAAAGAATTTTGGATATATCTTTTAGATTTCCAATTACAACAACCTTCGGTAGATCAGAAAAATAAAGAAATAATAGTAAAGGTTGGAAATATTATTAAACCTGGTCATTATATCGACATAATCATCAAATACGTGTTAGATGTTCTACCACATGCTAATCCAAAAGAAGTTGACAAATTCGAAATTATTTTGAAAAACCCAGAACTTCAAAGTATAATCTTTGATGTTTTATCACAGCCATTTACAACGACTAAAGATCTCATAACAATACTATTTGATAAATTAAACGAATTAACGCTGACAAAGGAAGAAAAAAATCTAATTGATTCGTTAAAAATATATTTTGTCTTAGAAAATATTCCAAACATACTACCTGGAAAATTCAACGGACAATTCGATATAATCGTATATTTAAAAGACTTGACTAAAAAGTTTAGTAATGACCAGTTAACAAAATATATCAAATTTCTCAAATTTTTATCAGGTGTTCCAAGTGAAAAACTTAAACATTTTACTGATCTGGAAAAAGCTAACACGTTTGAAGAAGTTTTAGAAAAACTCTTCACATTCTTCATACAACAGTCTTGGGTAGATGAGGACATCAAAAGTGTAATCGTATATTTAGGACAGATTCTTGATTTCAAAATTCCTAGTTTTAGTAAACACACAACAGATGAACCACTTAATGACTCACCACACTTTCCTCAAAATGAGAGTCAAAAACCTAATGATTACTTACAAAAAATAATTATTCTATTACCAAAACCAAGTGAAGACTTTGAAACAAACGAATATAAAATAATAATTAATATTTTAAATAAAACAGAAACATCAGATATTCTTCAAAATGTCATAAAATCATCTGAAGATATTGATTTGAAAGTTCTGTTACATGCTATCAAGAAGTTACCTTTAAATAATGAAGAAACTACTGCTATCGAGTATTATATAAAAATAGAAGAAAGTAAAGCAATATTACCACACTTACCTGGAGAAGACGCTCAAAAAATGGTTTGGATTACTTTCTTAATTAATTTAGAATTCACCTCAAGTAAAGATAACCGCAATCTTTTTAATAAAATGTTTGATTTCTTATTGACAATTGATGTTAAGAAGTTGGATGGCTTTGATGGATGGAAATATGCAAAATCACCGAAAGAATTTTGGATATATCTTTTAGATTTCCAATTACAACAACCTTCGGTAGATCAGAAAAATAAAGAAATGATTGTAAAGGTTGGAAACATTATTAAACCTGGTCATTTTATAGACAAAATTATTTCTAGTCTATCTGAATTTTTACCCGGTTTAGATGTTAATATCTGGAACAGCGTTAAGCTTCTGTTATCCAAATCAAAAGCTTATGATTTACTTATTAAAATAATGATTAGTGATTTGTCTTACGAGGACGTTTTATTGAAAGTACTAAAAGTACTATCGACTTTAGAACTTAATCCAACAGAATCAGATACAGTAAAACGCTTTACCGACAAGGTTGAAAAAATTATCAGAAGTATTATGCAAATACCTAAACCCATTTTGGATAAATTTAAATTACGTAACTACATTGTAAGTCTGATCAATTCTGATAACAATGAACGTATAATGAAATTTCTTTCGTTTTTGTCTACAATTGATATTACTATGTTTAAACATTTTGACGAATGCAATGTAGCAAATAATGCTGAGGAATGCATGTTATATTTGATTGATTTTATTGTTCATCAACGTTCCACGCCTGATGAAATTAAATATTTATTAATTTTCTTAGAAAATGATATCAAAATTAATTACGGTACTATTCAGCATCCCGATGTAGTAAATAACGTCATAAAAAATTTTAAAGTTATTCTGTCAGGAAGAAATGATTATAGCAGGCGGCAAGCTAAAATAGCAGTAAAGTTGATTGAAAACTTGAAGGATAGTGATGTTAAAGGTGTGATCTCCATTTTAGAAACAGACAAATCAAATGATTTAAAGATTATAGATATGCTTAAACTAATTGTACAAAAAGAAATAACTGAAGATGAACTAAAGGCTGCAAATTACTATATTAAATATTTATATGTAAAAAATTTGCTACCGCAAGATAGAGTATGTAAAATTGATATTTACTTTTACAATAATTACCCAATGAGTAGTAAGCAACTTTCAGCTCGAGATAATATCGTAGAATTTTTATATAAAATAGATCCTCAACAGCTAAGTTCTTTTGATGACCTCGACAACCCTTGCGGTTTATCATTTATGAATTATCTTCTTGACCAAAATTGGGTGCCAAATGATATAAAAGAATCAATCAAGATATTTCTGAAAGTATTTTATAGACTAGATGACAATGAAAGTGCGGAAACTGACGAAGAGAGCAATGAAGAGAGCAACGAAGAGAGCAATGAAGAGAGCAATGAAGAAAGGCAAATGAGTATTATTGACATTCCATTTCCTGTAAATAAAAAAGAAAAAATATACTACGATAATATAAAGCTTCTACTTCAACGACATTCAGAATCTATAACCAATGATATTGCAAATATGAAACACGTACCATTCAAATACGTTTTAAAATTATTAATTAGATTACCCTTGAGTAATGAAGAAAAGTCAGCTGTTGAATATTACCAGAAACGTATAACTGATGACCAATATGAAACAATTGAAAAAAAAATACATGACTTAGGACCAATTAGTAAAAGCATTAAAAAAATAATAAGGAAACATATAAGTTTAATAACCACGAATCCTAAAGATTTACAAAAGATGTCTTTTAAAGATATTTTAAAATTATTTAACACGCTTAATTTAAATAAAAAAGAGATGTTAAAAATTAGATATTATTTAAAGTATAGTAGGGCAAATGACCGAAAAACAACTTATATTCACATTCACGCGCCATCAGTTAAGGGTGGTAAACAAACGACATCAACAATACCAAAACCATTAAACAGACAATATGGAAGTGCTTTAAATGAAAAAAAGAAGACAACAATTACACAACATGTTCAGTATAAAAGGCCAACTAGGCTTTTACAAATAGATTTAAATCAAATTTGGTCATCAACAATACCAAAAATATTAAACAGACATGCTTTAGATGCTTTTAATACTTTCCAGAAATTCGTGGTGAATAATTTAAAAAATAATTACATAAATATTATTTCTGATTTCTCGATTCAAGAATCAAAGGCAAAAACCAGAATCGGCTTTATAGAGTTACTGTTTGAATCACTTCTGAAAAAATCGTCGACTCCTGTTAATGTTAAAAATGCAATTAAACAATTGAAACCTATTCTGATTAGAACCGGCGATGCGACTCTTCCGTCCTATAAATATTAATTATGTGTAAAAAAATAATCTATATATTAGGTATATAATTTTTATCATGGTTACTAAATTTGACTACATTTTTGTATCGTTTGTTCGAAAACATTGTTAGAAAAGTGTAATTGTTATTAATGTTATAATTTTTGTTATTTGTTTTCATGTAAATATTTATTTAAATAAATAAATGTTCAAAAAATGTATTTTATAATTTACCTTATCCATAATTAAAAATTCGCAATAACACTTTTTATATATCATAATATACAGAAACAAAAATAACTTTAAAACGATTCTTTATATCAAAAAAATAATCAGAAATTTTAGATAATAATTTTGTATACAACTTTAAGAAAATTCTTTCAGGAAACTGAATAAAACATAAATTATAGATATAATAGTAAATATAAATATTCTCTACAACTTTTTTTTTCATGAAAAATGTTACACTCATTACAAATTTTGATTTTAATTACTTACTGTGATTCCATGGATCTCGTGAATGTCACCTGCCCTGATTACCCCAGGGCAACCTCCTATTCCATCATGTAATCCCCATCAAGTGTTCCGTCTGGTTTTTAACTGGCTGTATAGTATAGATTAAAATAGGCACAAATTTGTATTAGTTAAATAAGTTAACAATGCTGTAAAACAAGTGTTATAACGCATCCAACATTAGTCTAATATTTCTGTATGATTTGTACTAGTATACTCGACTAGTTAGGAGTGCAAATATCAATGAAACGAGTTCCAAACTTCAGTGCTTTATAGAGCACAATTTTCATCCGTTGCCCTGTACTGGACAGACTTTTGGAAATATGCGGATGCAGTGAGTTAAAATGACAAAATTTTGTGCGTAATATTGCTTCAAGCCAATTTTTATATAGGCAGTTTCATTTAAAAGATAAATAGATTTAGCTTATATAAATTACTCCAAGAATAGAATATTTACCTTCTTAAATACTCTTTTACCCCTTTAATGCCCTTAAATTTGATAAAATGATTAAATGATGAATTCGTAAATTAATAAATCGAGTAATATAATAAATACTGCACAAATAGGAAGTTTCAATTTGTTTGTTGTTTGTACTATTATAATATGTATGTATTAATATATGTTAATATTTCTATAGGATGAGTCGATAGTTTGTATTTCTTCGATATCTTCTCTTTCAAGAGATAGAGAAAAAACCCAAATTTTATATGATACTTTAATTAAAAAAGCAGATAATAAAAATTTATATCTACCATATTTTAATTCATAATTTATAAGATAAAATATGTCAAAGTACCTAAACATCAATTTAAAAAACAAATGACGATTTTGTAAAACAAAGAGATAAATCTTTGTGAGAAAATATTTTACATCTACATTATAGGAAATTGAATGCTCTACAAAAAAGAAAAAAAGAATCTATAAAATTTTCACGTAACATTTGTCGTTTTGAGATATTTTGAAAAAAAAATATTTTGGGATGTCACCTCCCCCTTACACACAATTTTGAAGTGGGACCGTCCTCAAGCAAGACCCAACAATCCAACCAACTTTCATTAGTATCAGTTCAGTGGTTCATGAGTTATGCACGTGATAAGGATTCAGGGGACAGACAGACAGACACGGAACAAAAAATATTTGTCTTGACCTGAAACGGAAAGATCAATTTAAAATTTTGAAATCAGAAAACAATTTTTTCTCATTTTAAAACGATCACAAAGCTTCTCGTATCTTCAATATGGCAAGGAAGCAAAATGTTAATGAAGCACATATTTTTACATCATGTTTATTTTATTTTACGGTTATATTAACAGGTTGACTGCCATGGCGGCCGTATACGACCATCCTGTAGCCACCAAAATTTTTATTTGGCATCTGAACCTTTTTTGTGATTTCTTTATGGCAGTCAACCTGTTAAGTTGCATTATAATAAAACTCAGAGAAATTATAACAAAATCCGAAGCCCGAAGAAACGGTATTGAAAATCTGAGACTTAGTCACCCTAATCAAACTAAATAAATAGTAACAAAATAAAAATTAAAAAACAGTATAAATCATATGCATTTTATATATTTCTTACTTAACAAAACAGCTTTATTCACAATGATGTATTTTAATTAACTAAAGAAATTAATGCATATAAGTTTTATATTACTATTCTAAAATAATATAAAAATGTTTACATAAAATATTTCTCCAAACATTTTATGAAAAAAAGCAGTAATCAGTGGTTCCTTTGTACATATAATAAAATTAACATCTATCACTGAAAAATATTTACGTACTTCTAGTCCAAGTCTATTTTTGCACAGAAAATAGTACATAAATGCGTATTTCAATAAAATCAAATACAACAAATACGGTCAACATTTACACATTTAAAAACCGTATTTGTAATATTATATTGCCGTAACAATACCAAATTGTTTTTTTGTTGATAAATCCGAACATACACAATTTAAAAATAAGGTATACTTCAACTATTTACAAGATATAAAAATGACAATAGGTATTGACATTAATTGTTTTATAAACAATTAATAAAGTCACGTTACATTATATTTCTTCATCGTAATCCTCCAAACCAGGAACAGGAGGCTGTGAAATATCAATTAATTTCTGTTTCTTATTTTGAGTGAACATTAAAGGGGCTTGTTTAAATGATGGTGCAGGTTGCGGTGAATTGGGAGGAGTTAGTTTCTTTTCCTCTTTCTGAATTCCTGTTTCTCCTAACATTTCTGCTGCCTTCCTTATCAGTTCCTCTTCTGAAAGTGTACTCAATACACTTTCTTTCTGTTTGGAACCATCAGACTGATTTTCATCAACACTTTTAACATTTTCCAATTCTGCATCAGTTTTTGGTATTTCCGTTTTAGATTCAGTTTCTGTACCAAGCATTTCGGCAGCTTTCCGAATCAATTCTTCTTCTGATAATGAACTCAAAACACTAGCAGATTGTTTTGTGTCTGATTTACCGGCTGTAGATTTTTTTGTCCCTTTAGGTAAATTCAACGGTATACTCAGTAATGGATCTTTCCTACTCCTTGGATCAGAACGTTTAGGGCGTGGCAAGTTCAATGGAATCGTGAGATCTACCTTACTTGATGATTCCGTCAAACGGGTGTTAATTTTAGGTAAAATAAGCGGGATAGTTGGTAAAGCAGGCTGGCCCTGATCGCCAACAACTGGCAAAGGTGGTGGAGGTTTCGTTAAATCAGGTACAGATGACGTATATTCAGGAACAGCAGACTGAGACACATCCGCATCAACAGAAGTAGGATTTATTGTTTTTATACTATCCAGAATTTGCTGTAAATTACTCGGTAGAGCTATATTTGCCAAACATGCTGTACCGATATCCTACAAATAAAATAACATTGTACTAAACATTACACCTATAAAATACTATTTATTTACCTCTTTACGTGCAATTCCTTGAGATATGCTTTCAATCTGTTGTTTCTCCCTTTCGATCTGTTTGTTCAATTCATCCATCTTCTTTTGTAAATCAGTTTGGTCGATTGCACCTAGCTCTGTAGGGAAAGTGGGCGTCGTGAGGAAACTACTACTAGGGTTTATCTTAGTATCAGTAGATTCGCTAGTTGAACCAACTGAAACTAAATTAGTCAACAGATTACTGATTCCTAATGTGTTCATAGTCGCTGTAGTTTCCAAACCGGGTATAGTTGAAAAAGTTACAGCTTTAAATGGTTCGAATGATGACAAATCTGATACAGGTTGTTGTTGTTTTGGAGCTAAAATGTAATAAATTATAAAATAATATTATAAAATGGCTTCATAAATAATATAAAACTTACCTTCCGTACTAACAAACGGTTTGGAAACAATTGGAGTACTTATTTCTCCTTCATCTGAATCACCAGGACTGTACGGTTCATCTACAAAAATTTAAATATTAATGTATTATGATTTTCATAAAATTAAATAATATTTTCAATATTGTTATTGTAAAACTTACCATCATCATCTGTAGGAGTGGTTTTGGTATCTACAGAAGACTCCTCGACCAGTGGAAGTGGCGGTAATGCCTGTGGTTTGATTCTCGGATCTACTCTAGTTCCTCCGCTCAAAGGTGGGGTGTAAGAGCGAGGTGGAGATTCCTATATTATAAACAAAATACATTACACTTTAAAATACATAAAAAAAATGTTATTATTAATATAACTAGAGCTGTACGTAAGTACAAAAAAAATGTACTTAAGTACAAACATAAGTTCTTTCTGTAATTGTACTTAAATTTATGTAATTGCAATTACAATTGTAATAATTTGAAACTGAAAAAACACTTATATAATATAAAAAAAAACTTAAATTTATTTTATGTACTTAAATGCTTTAAAAGTACTTAGTACATTTGTATGTATTTAAGTTTATACAAGTATTTGTTTTTGGTAAAGTATTAAGTACATACACAGCTCTGGATGTATCTTTATAAAAGTCCAATATTTTAAGGCATATTATAAAAGTTATTCGTGTTTTAATAAAATAGTAGTACAAATCCATGTACTTCAGCATTACTAGACAAAATAAATATTTAATTACCTTAGAACGTTTTGCAGGAGGAGCACCAAGAACGCTAAGAACACTAGATGAACCTGATGCAGCCGGCAATGGTCTTTTCCGTTTTGTACTTACGAGTATGCCAAGTAGAAGATGTGGTTTTGATTCTTCAAACCCTGTAATGAAAATAATAGTTTTTTTTAACCATTAGTATTTTACGTTAATATTTAAAAATCATACCTGGACCACTTAACGACCGTAAAATATCCGGCAGAGGGCTGAAACTTGCCAATGGCATAATATAAAAATCTTTGATAGCTGTGTCCGTAGTTTTAATAACACCGAATCTCTTCCTGCTGTTTAAGTACGTGTATAATGCATGATAAGGCATGTGTTCCTCATCGTTAGCAGGAGTAAGTCTTAAAACACTGATCTGTTTTGCGGTAGACCTTTTCATCTTTGATAAATAATCCCAAACCGTATCGGGGCTGATTCTTCCAACAATATCGAGAACCTGTGGCAATTCACCGGCAAGTTCTACACAATCTCCCGAAACCTATGGATATTTAAAGTTAATATTAGTATTTTTACTTCTAGTTTTGATCATAAAATAACCTGGCTCAATTTTGATGATCTTTATATTTTGATTGAATGGAACAGGGAGAAAGCACAGAAGGCAATGGCCCTTTTGTAATCAAAAGATAGAAAATTTTACATTTAATATCAAAAAATACAAATTGGTTCCCTCTGACAAAAAATTATCAGTAAAAATTTAGTATAGGGTGTATACTGTGTTTTCATAGTTTGGTATGTTGGCAATAGTCACTTGAGTTGTCACTTACTAAATGTTACTCAAACAGTGGTGGATATATGACAGAAAGAGGTGAAAAATTGTTGTGTCATTTTAATCTGACCTTCAGAACTAAATTGGTGTTGAAATTTTTTATTTCAAATAATAATGATGAAAAATAGCAGGTTAATATATAACATAAAAATGTAAGAAGTTAAAGAACTTTTAATTAACCTCTTGAGCAGTAATATAAAACTTCGCTACATCGACCATATTGATATGACCAGTCCATACATTAGGCCCATCCGCTGACGTCTTCGTTACTGTTGCAGAAGCGGTATCCATAGTAACATCAGACGGAGTTGTTTCGATATCTTTTTTATCTGAAACCATTATTTATTTACAACATTGTAATATTTATTTGAAAACAACAACGTACCTGAAATACTTAATATTCTATCAGCGGCAATACTTTTATCGATATCTGACTCCGCACTTCGAGGAGGTGTAGATATAGTCACAGTTGAGCTAGGTTCGTGATCGGATTCACTGTCACAATTTGAAGCCACTAGAAATTAATTTAATCATACAATTTACGAATCAGTTATATTAACATGTAAAACATAACAAACCTGGCATATCGTGCTCCTGAACATGCTTCCAAAGTCTATCCTCAAGAGGAGCGACAATTTTATTATCGACCAAACCCTCGAGAATCTCCTTTGATCTTTTATCCAATGTTTCAGCGCAATCAGACAAACTTGATTTATTCGATTCACTATTCTTATGAAATGATTTTGTTGATGTGCTGTCAGAACCTGAATCTTTATGTCGAGATTTATGTCTTGAAGAAGATGACCTACAAATATATTATAATACAAATTAATAAGATAAAAACATAAAATTTATAAAGAAACTAACTTGTGCCGACTTCCATCATCCCGATGTTTATCTTTATGTTTATGACTGTCTTGATCAAGTGCATGCCGAGTCCTACTTCTAGATCGGTGTCGACTTTTCTTACTTTTATCACTAAAAATATCACATAATTTGCTATTGACTAGGTACTGTTTTCTGCTAAAAATCACAGTACAAGCGCACTAATTGGACATCATGAAAACTAACTTACCATCTAATTACTGAATGCATATAACTACTGAATATACATAAATAATTCGGTCAAGACATATGCGGGTGTATGCCATAAGGGTTCTGAAGTATGTACTATGAGGACTGTGGAGCCACAGGTGCATTGTTAAGTTAGAAAATAATATAATAATAGGGTCATATTCTACTAATTGAGATCTACATTTCGATATGGGAAAAAAATTCTGATACCCCTCCTTGTTATTCCAAAATTTAAAATGATATTGGGGGGGGGGGGGGGATTAAATACTGCTTTTAGCCCCCTACTGGCACCATATATAGTCTAATTCCCCTCACGTCTTGGTATACAATTTTTTTACTTTAAAGGCTCCTGCAGGCGCCATTTTTGATTTAGAAAAAAAATTTAAAAAGGATCAAATTCCACTGGTTTATTACATATACATTTTGACGTGCCATATACCTTGGTATAAGAAAGTCTAGCTTTAGTTTCTTAGCGCCCCCCCCCCCCCCCCCCCACACCCGAAAAATTATTTTTTCAACAAATTTGTATATCTTTTACTAGAGAGCATTATTTTACATGTTCAGTAAAAATTTCAAGTTTCTAGCTTGTATATTTTGCTTTAACTGAAAAGGTCAGGTGGACGACAAAGTAAAATTAATAGGGTTTCTTCGTAACCCTAAAAATTAAGAACAATTGTTGTTTCAATCAATGTTGAACTTTAGAGAATCTAATTACTGAGTGTGCAGATATTAAAACCATTTAGCTATATAATACTGCTTACAGGCCTGTAAATTCTAAAACGCCTAATTAACGAGCTTGTACTGTATATGAATTACCTGGTGTGCCTATCTTTACTTCTACTACGACTTCTTTTTTTCCTATCATCATGCTTACTTCGGCTTTCTCTATTCTTTTCTTTTCCATCTCGATTACTTTTGTGTTTACTGCTAGATGACCCTTTATGTTTATCTTTATCAAACAATGAACCTAAACAATGAATATAATTATTTTATTAGTACCCATTAATGTTTTCATTCCACTTACTTTTGGTGCTGTCTTTTTTCAAACTTTCAGCACTTTCTAATGCTTGAGAATCTTCAGTAATTGTACCGTCCAGTTCAGCTACTATCGTTGAATCAACTTCGGATTTCTTTTCTATCACCTTTAACAAAATTAAAGATATTTAATTCACAGACATATAAATCATAAACTTATAATACATACTTCTTCGCCTTTATGAGATTTGAGTACATATGTACGAGCACAATTTAATAAATCCAATTCCGATTTCTTTATCATTTCTAATTGATGCTTCGTTTCTCTCTCTCGCCATTGAGCTAATTCTTGGCTGGCTAATTCTTCAGGACTTAAGCGTACCTGTAAATAAATAACTGTTAATAATAACAGTAAATCTTAACAAGTATTAAATTATTGATACGTACCAATTCATGCGGAGTCAAAGTTTTCTTTATAATCCTTTTCCATAGCGTGGTATTTTTAGTGTCTTTTATATTAAAAATTAGACTTCTGTATCGACTTCTATACTTAGCACCTGTGTCTTTATTAAATAATAAACACAACTCGGTTTCAATTTCAGTAGACAACTGTTTAACCTACAAACAATAAGTTAAGTTAAGTAAACTATAAAGATATATAACAAGCATATTTATAATATACCTCATCTTCGCTCATTACGATATCATTCTGTTCTTTTATCCGTATATTTAAATGCTCAGCAAGTGTTTTTCTGACATTATCTCTCAACTGTTCTGGACCTTTTGCATTAGCAGGACTTTTTTCAGACGTCGGTGTAGTCACGTGTTTTTCTGCTGTACTCTTTTGTCGAGACACTTTCTGTGGCGTCACTGCAAATTTGTTTACATGCTTAACGACAGGTTGTGCAGGACTCGAAGTCAACGTCGGACTGGCGTTTATTACTTTTAATTTTAACGCAGTTGTTTTGGGAACTATTGTAAGAGGTTGAATTAATTTTGCTGATTTTGCCTGTATCTGGCTCTATAAAAAAAAATGGAAAACGTTTAATAAATAGTTTATTTTATATAAAAATAAATAATACACATGCACATTGAACAATAAAATTGCAAGGCACTTCTGATAACACACCGCTAATGAAGTTCTTCCGATAATTTGTGCTTTTAATATTGATCTTCCTTGTTGGTCAGGATTCTGTTTACTGTAAAACGATTGCTGTGAAATGCCTTTTTGCAGCACTGCTTTTTCTCCAGGTTGTAGTTTACTGATAATACCTTTTTTAACCATGGGTTTGGGAGATAATACTTTATCTGTAGGTAATTTCCGTTGCTGCATAGATATACCTAATTTTCCTGATTTTGTAAATTGTAGTTTTGACTGAGTTAATGCCTAAAACAAAATTTGATTTTAATGATACAGAAAATGTTTTTTCTATAATTATTTACCTTATTTCCAGAACTGACAACTTCGAACCCTGGATGTTCTTTTAGCCACTGTTTAAGGTTCGCTAAAGTCGGCGCATTTGATCCTGATAAACAACGACCGGTAGCACGTTCGTACACAATAACCTAGCAAAAATATTTCAAAGATATTAAATCTGGTTTATATTATCGTATAATGATTATTACCTTTTCAATACTATTACTATGCTGGACAATACATTTCTCACTGCAATATACACTCTCAGAGCGTGAAGGTCCTTTACAAACTATACACCTTCCTGTTCCGGTATACTTTGATGGCGATTCCACAACTTGTGCAGTAGTAGACAGCGCAACATGGGCTTCATCAAGGGCTTCCTGAAGTGCAGATTTCTATTGGTAAATGAAATATGAGACATGCTTACACTCATATCAAATATTAATTTTAAAAAGTTCAGCAGTATAACAATGAATTAATTTAAATTTAAAATAACAGTAATTTTTTAATTGTAAAGGTTATTATACATAAATAAATAAAAATACCAGTTTATCACTAACTTTATTCTTAACACAGTTGGGACATTGCCATTCTTTTCCTTGTAGTTCCATCTGCCTTCCTGTAGCTTTACTGATTCCAACACACTGTCCGTGGAACCATTCCTCGCAAGTGTCACAACAAATCATGAATCTATTATTGTGCGGCTGTTTGCAAATACACCATAACCTATCAGGGTCATCTTCTGACTTCCAACTTTCATCAGAGTCTGATATTATTTGATCATCTGTTGGTAGTACCTCATGATGCACCAATTCTTCGTGTGGTGTGGTACCAGGAGCCCTTAAAATACCAAGGTAGGGTACATTAATAAATAGATTGATATATTATATAAAATATAGTATGTACATTTTATTTGATACTTTTATTTTTAACATTCATGCAAATAGTAACATCAAAACAAAGGTATAAATAAAATTCATTTATTTTATATTGAAATTACAGGTGATGTAATAACTAATAATGATTTAAGTTTTTTACGGACATATTTTAATCAATTCATAAATTTTCTCTGCTTATGCCAACAAAATGTTTTAATCAAGATTTATTTCAAAATAGCAATTTTTCATTTTCTTCATGTTCATGTAACAAAAACTATAAAATATAAAAATATTTATTTCAGTATCAAATTTTGTATATTTTTGGAAAGTTAACAAGCATTCACATACAATAATATTTATTTAAAATATAAAAATCAATAATAAGAAATACAAACAAAGCAATATAAATTTTACAAACAATAATATCGATGATTAAATTTTCCAAAAAAACTATTGTATAATATAAAATCTACAAGTATCTACAAACATTTTACTATAATCATTGCTCCCACATTCTATCGCAGGCCCCCAGTCTAGAATTTTCAACAGGCCTCTTCTGACTTTTGTGGGGGCCATGATTATAATTACAACTTATATGATTGAAATTTAGTAGAAAGTACCAAAATAATTTTAATGTACCATGATAACAAAACATGTATAAAGACATAACAAACTATATTTAATTAAATTATTTATTAACCAATTACATAATACAATACTTCAAATTAAAATGTAGAAAAATCAAAAGCATAGCTAGGGTTCCTCATGCCCCCGGTAAGAACCTGTGCATAAAAAAAAAAGTTTATTTAACTATTTATAAGTTGATTTTTTCATTACCCTGGGCCCTGCACCCCCAGCAGGAGCCGGTTTCACCAACCCCTAGGTACACTTCACACTTTATTGACAGATAATGGAGTATTGTATATGAATTGAAAACAGAATACAACGAACATTTATAAAACATTAATTAATTTCATAATTATTGATTTTAAAACATCTACGTAGGTATATAAAAATTGTATTTGTACTTTGGTATGTACCTACCTACTTAATTAATAAAAGTATATTTTTAAATGAAATAATTTATAAAATTGAAATACAACAAATTCCACATGCTACTATTTAGTTATAATAATATCACTACAGTATCAATGCGATTTTATTTTAAAAAGGAAAAACTACATAAAAAAATTTCAGTTTGTTATCTTACCGTTTTGTTGCAATTTCCGGGGTGGGTTTTGATTTCACTAAAAGAGATTTTTCAGGTATTTTGTTTTTAATAGGACTTTTAACATCGTCTTGTTTTCTCTTACTACTTCTTGTTGCAGGTTTTTCGATCGGAGGGATCGTAATAACCCTACCATCGGGTCTAACTATTTGAATAGGTTTATTCATTGTATTCTTAACTAGATGTGCATCATCTGTATGAATGATTTTATGTTCACCTTCAAATTGGTTTTTATCATTTCGATCTGTAACTATACTGACGTTACTTAAGTCACCACCAATTATTTTTTGTATATCTTTTATACTTGGTGTAGTCATATTTTCACCGGTCATTATTTCTTTAGCACTGTAACTCTCTTCCTCTATACCCTTAGTAGTGACCTCTGGTTCAATATCAGGAACGTGTTGATCTACCAGATTTAAATTAGTATCTATAACTTTTTGAATTACTGTATTTTCTACTAGTTTTGCAACTTGGAACAGTAAGTCCTCTGGTATCAATTCCTCTGCATTCAAATCTAAATCTAAGTTTGAATTATCCAAATTCATATTAACAAGATTATGATCATGGTGCTCTAACAAACTAGTATCATTAATCATGTCTTCTTTTTCATCTTGTTTCTGGACATCTGCATGCAATTTTGGTTTTGTGATATTATCTAAATTTAACGCTGGTTTATTATCGGTTCTCTCCAAGTTATCTAGAACCTTTATTTCAGTCGATAAAGATCGAACGGGTTTATTTTCTGGTGTGTCCGGTGTTCTTTCGGTCCCAGATTCGTTTGATTTTTGTGAACCACTTAAGCTTACTCTGCGTATTACATCAGGCGTAGAAAATAAAGCTATACCGTCATCGAATATATCGAGTGGTTTTGGTGGTTTCTTTTTAACTATTTTCTTCGCACTTTCCACTGGGGATTTTGTGACATTTAGAATTTCAGATACGGGAGTTGTCGGAATATCAACTTTTTCAACAGCGTTCTGTAACTTTATATCCGATAAGATTTTAATTTTGTTACCTCTATCTAGTTTCGGAATGGATCCTTTATCTTTTCTAAATGATACTTTTTTAACTAATATTTTCTTTTGGCCTAATTTCGGTGACTTTTGTATTTTTTCAGGCTTCTCGCGTTTGACATACGATTTCTTTATGTATTTCGGTTTATCATTCACGTTTGGATGTGAGACATCAAAATCCGAATCTGCTGAATCATCTTCATCATCTTCATCTTGTATAAAATCAGAATCAGAAGATGTACCTTCATGCTCTTCCTCAAAATCATCATGCATAATATTTTTCAGAGTCGATGCAATACTTTTCTTTTTCTGTTTTATTTTTCCAGATGTCATTTGTTCACTGTCAGGCAATGATTGATTTTCATCTGGCTTAGCTACAGATAAAATTTTTAATTTTCGAGAAAATGTATTCTTTTTATTCACACTAGAAACTTTTTGAACTTTCACTTTATTCACATTTGGTTTCACTAAACTTTGAGATAAAGTCCTTTCCGCAATTGCCATTTCATTGTTTTCCGGTAGTTTTACAGAATCGTTTTCAAATGCACTTAAAACAGCAACTAAATCATCAGTACTGTTATTTAAATTATTAGCACTTGTTGTTTCTAAGTTTGATTCTGCATGATCTAACCCAGATTTATCTCGTTTCTGACTTGGTGATGTTAAAGGTGTATAACAATGGTCCAGATGAACATTTTCGTACATTTGTGTTATTGTGCTTAAATCCATTGTAAGTGGTTCTAAAAAAAATTTTAATTTATCAGTATCTTTGTTCATTTGCTATAAAAAGTTTAAGAAGCACTACCTGTGATCTTATTAGTTCCTATACCTTGGTTGTCATAAAAAGTGTCTACCACTGCCTCTACAATACCAGTTTCTGGATCTTCATTTGACATACGAACAACGCTGACCTCAGTATCTGCGTTACTTGATGCTGAAAGTGTAAACTTAATAAATAACCGAGTTCCTTTGGTACTCATGTTATATTTACCCAATAAGCTATCAAAAAGGTCAGGATCGACTGATAACATTCCTTCTTCTCCAACTACTATGATAACAGCATCATCTCCTGGTTTCCGATCAGGAGTACAATCTCTCACTGTCGTATGCGACATTTTGATGTTTTTCAAAACTTCTTATCAAAAGAACAAAGTTGCTTCATCGCTTGTTAAATAACTTACAAAGAATTGTGTGATATAAAAGTTAAAATAAACATACTCGAATAAAACCAACCAATAAAATTAAATAAATGACCTTGAATATTGACGAAAAGAAACGAGAGATTCTCATCACTATTTAATATTGCGTATGTATATTCAAACGATGTATCATTATATTTATATTAAATTGTCAATTATTCTATTTGTACACAACACTTCCGAAGCTACCATTCCCGTTTATACAGAAGGCGTTACACCACTGACTATTTAAATGTTATATTTTCTTGCATTTACGGTTTTAACTCTCATGTTTCCATTATTTGTTAACGTTATTATCAATCGAGGAATACAATTATTTACTGAAAAGTTAATATATTTAGAAAATAGCCAACCTCATTTATTTTCCGCATTTTTCGCAGAGAAAAAACAATTCTACTTTGTAAGCGACGAGGTTGACAGTATGACCAACATGAACATACATCGATTATGTATAGTTCTTTTAATATTTCGTCCCTAAAATTTCTACTGCGCAAACTGGCGCAAACGACAAAATCAATATGCGTCGACTTATTTGCGCGTGATTTAAATTGAGAATTGAGACAAACGTTATTTATTATATTCATTTTTAATTTCTATAAAATTAATCAATTATTATCAGGAATTTATAGAACGATATTTATAAAAGAATATCTTCACCATACATTTAAGAAACATAAAATTTTTGGGATTTTCCATCCATACTATTATAAATGCAAAAGTAACTCTGTTAATTCTGTGCTCTGTTACCTTTTCACGGTTAAACCGATCTTGATGAAATTTGGCAGAGATAGCTTGCATTCTGAGGAAGGGCATAAGCTACTTTATATTCTGAAAAATTTATTAGATAAAAAAATATAAATTTCATGCAGCTGAAGTCGCAGGTAACAGCAAGTTTGTTACAAAGGTGAATTTCAGACAAAATACTCGCCTATTAAAATAAAAATACACAGGTAAGTATCACGATTTTCCAAAGTTCAGAGGATTAAATATAGATACTTAGAAAATAAATACTTAGAAATTTTTTTTTTATTTCAACAATTCAATTGGACAAAATACATCAACATCCAATTCACTTATAGCTTATAAAATAATAAATTGCTTTATAAATAACTGACTAAATATGTTTTTAAACTTATTCAGTTGCTTTTATAATTGCTTCAGCAACTTCTACTGCTATTTGAGCTTCCGCTCGTGCCTAAAAATAATAAACATCAAATTAATAATACACATAGGGAAACTTTTTATATTTAAAACGTACTTCATCAGTAGATGCACTTGATAATTCACTTTGCGCTTTACTGAGAACATCACGAGCTGCAGTTGGGTCTATCTGATCAACAGTACAAGCTTCTTCAGCTAGAACCTGTCAAAACAAATGCCATCATCAAAAAAATATTTAATTTAGTTTCAGTGAAAGTTTGTACTTTCTTTGATTCAATTTTTTTACCTGCACAGAAGAATCATCATTAATTGTAACAGTTCCACTACTAACAAATATTTTTTTTGCAGTACCATCATTTTCATATACAGTTACTATTCCAGGTTTTAAAATTGCTAATGTGGGTACGTGTTTTGGAAGAATACCAAATGATCCTGAAAATGAAGGAACATCTACTTGTTTTACTGATGCTGAGTCATAGAATACCTAAAAAAAATCATTAGGTATTTATCATACAGTTTATAATGTTACAATTGTAATTATCAAACCTGATTAGCAGCAGCGAATGTAAAACTCATTTCTTCGCCAGCTACAGCAGCATAACCTCTTTTTGATATGCTTGATACAAGAGGTCGAACAAAACGTGTGATCTGTCTTAAGCCAGACATTTTAAATATATTTAAAACTCTGCAACAACAAATATTTTTTAAAGTTTTTATTTTATAAATAGGATGGTAAATTATGTTCAAGTGTTATGTAATTTATGATATAATTGAAATAAAATTCAAACTATAAGCTAAATAAATTTGTTATAATTTTAAACAACGAAATTATTGTATGAAATATTAAACAAAACTAACCAAATTGGAATAAGAAGCACTTAAAATTAAATTTGGAAAATTGCAGTAATTGCAATTCTCATCAGTCAAAATGAAGTAACTGTTACCAAACTGACATAACTTCTAAACATTTTTGTATCTATCATGGAACTACCAATTTTATTTATGGTATAATGAACATACTTAAAAAAACAAACATGATATCTACATTATCAACACATCTTTGAATTTAAAAACTTAATTTATATAATACAATTAAGTTGTTATTTTTCTTGAATATTTATATTGTTTATTCATTAACCCATAATTTGTAGTAAGCAAATACCTACTTCAAGAAAGAAACAAAACTATAAAAAAATACGAATCATTAATATTATAATTAATTATTATTTATTAGTATTTAGTAGGTATTTATAATGTTCGTAATTATCTGATCCTGTATAGTGTATGACATTATTTTTTCATCCGTTTTTAATTGAAATAATTATTTATATTATTTTATTTTTAATTGTAAGTTCAATTCGAAATTGCATTTCTTCCTCCATCTCGTAACAATTACATCCAGTGGCGTAGCTAGGGTTTGGCAAAACCGACTCTCGCTGGAGGCGCAATGCCGAAAGTAACGCCAAAATGGGTCAGAAGAGCATTATGAGAATTAACAAGTGCATGAGGACTAAAAAGAAGTCTTCAGAAACTTGAAGTTTTAGGGGCGCCAAAAAAAATTTTAAAAATCTATTTTTAGTTTTTGCTGGAAACGCAGCGACCTCTAGCTCCGCCACAGATTACATCACATGAGTATTGATTATTGGCGAATGTTTGATTACATACCCTTTATATAGCAAATTCTGTGATTTAAAATAATTTTACACGTGTGTTCGTATGAAATTAAATAAATAATAACAAACCAACAATAACTTTTTTTTATTCGATACCATAATATACACATAAATCAATCAGCGTCTTTTTTTTACACGGATTATTTTATAGCCAAGTTTTGGAATCTTGACATAACCATTGCAAGGTAATTTGAGTTGATAATTGAAATATAATCTATACCTTTTCCCCTCTTTTTTGAAAAATTTTAATTTTACTCCTTCTTTCAAAACTTTCTTTATATTTCGTTTTGTAACAAAATTATCATCTATCTACAAATGAAAACATATTTTAATAGTAGGTATTTTCACTATCCCAAATACAAATACTTCAGGTTAACGTACTACAGAAAGATACAGGGTCGGTGCAAGGATTTAATTCATCATTGGCGTACAAAAATAGTATACCTTTTTTCTTTTCTTTTCTGTGAATAATTAAGACACAAACCGTTTCAACAACCGTTGAAAGCAGCGGTGCCGGAGCCAAGGGGGGGGGGGGGGGGGGGCAGGAGGGGAATTTCTCCTCCAAAATTTTCAGTGGGAGGACAATGACTACTTCCTCTCCCCCGAATTTGGATCCTGTTTTTTTAGGACGGGTTTGAAGCGACGTGCAATTATAAAAATCTGTGTTCTTTAATTTTTTTACTCTTAAAAATTCCTTAATTTTTGTAAACTGATGTTAAATTCACAAACAAATTATAAAATGTAACCATGAGTGAGTACAGTGAAACCTAGTTAGTAAATAGTACCCAATAAGAGTTAAGACCCCATTTTAAAATATTTCGTTAGTACGTTTTTCTCGTTAGTATGTGTTTTCCCCCAGTCCCTTTAAAAACGTACTAACGAGGTTCCACTGTATTTCTGTTTATTTTTTAACAAATAATACGATATTAATCAAGCAAAAGAAAATTGAAGTCAATTTTGAATTTTAAGATCGCCAAGTAAAATTAGGTCAGTTTAATTTTTGAGGTTCGTACTGCCCCCTCTCTCCCCAGAAAGAAATGTTTCCGGCACCACTGACTGAAAGAGTGTCTTAATTTCAAGGTTTTAGTTAAACAAATGTCTTAAAACCCATAAGGAAAATGTTAGATTTTACTTTAATTGGAAATATGTAGTTTTTTTAATTAAAATTTAATTATTGTTCTAAAATTTAAAAAAAAATTGAAATACGCGTATAAAATTATTGTACTCTAAGCGACGGCCCTGGAAATAATGATGCGTATATTAATATAAAGTATACAACCTTAAATTGTTTCTCTAGAAAATATAAAATATCTTTAGCTTTTGTCCCATATTTGTTGTTAATAACAATCATTGCTTCGACAACTGCTTTTGTGATATTTGTTTTATTAATTATTAATTTTTTGAGCAGTTTTTTATTTTTCTTTAATTTTATTTCGTAAACTGTAATTTCATTTATTTTATATTTATTTCTTTTTCTTCGTTTCTTTATGAACACATATAGCGGTTCTAAATCCCAAAGTTGCTTTAACCCAACGAAAAAATTCGTCATGTTATATTTTCGAACATGTTTTTTTTTTATAAAATATTATATTTAAACCATTAAAAATGTCAACTTCAGTGATGCTTGAGTATACAAAAACAAATGAATCAGTTCATTTTATATTTAGGCAATGTCAAAAATATATTCAAAATTCTAGTTTACTTTTAAGAATTTAGAATTTTTTGGCCAAATTCATCAATATTTTTGTGAAACTGTCGACAAAATGTCAGTAGTTTATCGTTACTGTGGTTACGAAATTTTATGAAGAGATCTATGCTTCCTTTTACAGGTAAATATTTTTATAATAAGTAGATACCATATATGTTATATCTGTGTCATAATTATATATACAGACGAGAATACACGGGTCGTATATTTATTATAAACGTTGTTTAGACATTGTTTATTTAGAAATATTAACGTTTTTGATGCGCACAAAGAAAAATACGTTTGTGATTGTATTTTTATTGGAAAAAAGTAATTTGACATTTGGTTGGTTAATTAGATAAACTATACCATCCGAAAGTTTACAAGCGTTCGAAGAGACCATTTTGAGGGTTCCGTACCTCAAAATGAAAAAACAGAACCTTTATAGAATCACTTTGTTGTCCGTCTGTCTGTCTGTTCGTCCGTCAAGACCCTTTTTCTGAGGAACGACTAGAGGTATCAAGTTGAAATTAATATCAAATACTAAGATCTACAGCCTCACAGTCCTGTAAAAATTCAAGTTTCTAACTCAATGCAATAAAGATACGGCCTTTCAAAACATATTTTGATACTGACAGTCTGATTCAGTACCTGATCATCAAAACTTATAGGGTTACTTACTGTTGACCTAGAATTTTGAAATTAATTATTTGATATTAATTTCAACTTGATACCTTTAGCTGTTCCTGAGAAAAAAGAGTCTTGACGCACGGACAGATAGACAGATGGACAACAAAGTGATTCTATAAGGGAACTGTTCGAACGCACTGATAATAAAGTTTTGATACCTGCTTCCATCTTATCAATAAAATCAGAAGAAAAAAACATTTTTTTATAATCATCCTCAAACTGCAAAGAGTTTCCTGCAGAAAGTTTTTTTAATAAATTAGAATTTAAATAAAATTTATAACCGTGAATTTTTTTTATAATGTAAGCTTTATTTGAACAAAAAAATATATATTTATGTGAGTAGATACAATAGTGCATAACAGAGTCCATTTATGTTCATCACATAGCTGATTCACTTATTGCCTTGAATATTCTAGCCTTTAAGGATAATCACGTCCCTCCAAGGCCATATCAAGAGAGGAGATCAAGGGGTTTTGAATTTCCTCTTCCGAAAAATATCTATTATTTACTACATAATATTATTTTGACCAAGGAAACTGCTTTAAAATTGCATTATTAGACTAACGCCCGGTATTATCAATTTTAACTAAATGTCATATTATTAACAGAACGAAGCATAATACATTTAATTAAATGGATTTTTTATTTTCTGTGCTATGTTTTTACAACACATATTTAATGTACATTTTTCATTCAGAGCCTAAATATTTGTTGTATACAAAATTTAGGTTAAAGGAGTATTTAGCGCTAAAGGAGCTTTAAATTGGTTGATAATACCGGGAATAAATTTGTTTCAAATTTATCTTCCTGAACCCTCCTCGAAATATCAATCAGTATAAATTAAATACCTATAAAATTATAAGTAAAATACATAAATTGAATAATGATAAGTGATGGAAATCATGTTTGCGAAAAAAAATTTTGAAGACATTTTATATGTTAATATATTTAATACCTACCACAAACTCCTAAAGGTCTAAGCCCTAAACCATAAAATACAGGAGCCAAAATAAATTTTCTTCGATGGGGCAAAACTTAAAGGGTTGTAAAGTTCATAAACCGGCACTGATTACGGGTGTTATCAAGATTTAAAGGGCATCAATTTTATTTTCAAAATGTTTCCTCGCCCCAAGTTTTCCTAACTACGACCCCATATCAAATTTTCTTTTTTAATATTATATTTATATTTATATTGTACACCCCTAAATAGTACCATTGTTAATTTTAATGACTTTAATGCATGTTGTTTAGTATACCTACGAGTAATTTATTCTATTTTATTTTGAAGGACAGCCTCTTTCGTAATGATTTCCCATCATATAAATAAGTGCATTATTTCTAGGTAATTTTATAATTACTTAATTTGCATACATTACAAACGTTTGTCATTTTAAAACATATAAATTAATAAAGTGAAAACGATTTGTTAGCATTTAATTTATTAGATTCTTTATAATATAATTCTTTATAATACCGGGCATCAGAGTTGCATATAGAAATCCAATCTTTTTAAACGTTCTAATATTTTGATTAAATCGTTTGTTTGTTTTTTTTTAATTTAAAATAAAATTATTAATTTCGATAAACTTTTCTCCTTAATTCTAGTTCATGCTTGCTACGGGTGTATGTATTTTCCTTGCGTGTTTTTCAAATTTGGTACTTAGATATTTTCTTTACCACAAAAAATGAATGAAAACAAAAATTTCATTTATAAAGCCGGTCCCGATGGGAACGGAAAAATCATCATATTTTATAAAAGATAGTAAAAAAAGCTTAATTGATTTTTTCTGAATATGGAGGGCGTTGATTTGAGTCCTTGCCAAAGGTGCAATGAACCCTGAGTTGCTGCATATTAAAAAATTGAATGTACAACAAACAGCATAAATATTAACTATAATTTAATTCACCCAATCCATCAATATATAAAAATAAATTTAATATAACTAAATGGTTATTATTATAAATTAAAATGTTTGTTTATGTTTAAAAATGAATCTTTTATTATTATTTTAATAAATAAATTCATAAGAATCTAGAACTAATCAGTTAAACTAAGACATGTGTTATCAAAAAGAAATACACTACTGTGATTATAATTATAAATTATCATAGTGGTGCAGAGCTGGTTTAAGAAAACAAATTAGTTTTAATAAATATAAAAATAATATGTACTCATTTACACGACAAAAATAATCGTCAATCCGTTTAATAAATTATTAATATTTGATATATGTATTTCACGTTTTTCAAAAGTCTTAATCAGTGGCGCATTACACAGTAGGTAAAAGAGGGATCCCGAAGATGCGTTCGAAGACTTAATTGTTATCATATGATTTAGATATGAAGAGTAAAAAATAACCTTACATTATTACGGTGACTTAACAAAAAAAATTAATAGGGCCCCAAAATTTTATTGTCTACAGACCCTAACCATCATAACGCCCCACTGGTCTTACAAGGAGACTTTAAAAAAATTATAGTTGTAGTAGTGGCATAGACAAATCTACACACCAAGCCGTTCAACCGAATACTCGAAAAAACGAGTTGGGGGATACTTTTAGATAAAATTTTTATTATATTATTCGAATTTCTTACCGCCCTTCATAATCTGATGCGGTGCTTTTTAATGATGATTATTTTTTAAATGTTCTTTTGATCGTAAACATTCCATTTACAACCATGAAAATATTCAATTCTTAAACATTATTGTTTTAAGTTTCTAATGTTTATGACTAACAGAATGAAAATGCAAACTATTCATCAATGGAAAAATCAATTAAATTCTAATTATAAATATGTAAACAACGCTTTTATTGTTTCTTAATCTTAACATTAGCCAGCCCTGACTTGCATATAGAAAAGAAGTAAAATATTTATTTTCTAAATATGTCAACAAACCAAAAGAAATGTTTCAAATAGTTTTATAGAGTCAGTTTAGTGAGTTATTTTCTACTGGTAGGAATTACTTTTATACCTACATGTTTTTTTTGAGGTAAGATTTTGTATGGAATATTTTCAATACTTTAGAAGTGAATGTGCCTAATATACATAAAATGTTTTTAAATATATTTCTTAGACTTCTAAGATGTAAAGAACTGTTTTTTTTTTGTAAATTAACGTAGTACAAAAGTGAGATTTAGACTCAAGTTATACTTAAAAATTAGACTTAGGGCGCCCGCGCCGTAGCCTCATAATTATAATTGTTTGTTCTAGAATTAATTTTCTTTGTATTAAATATTTTAAAACGGATCTGTCTATAGATGTGTAAAGTAACAAGGGGAGGGTCAGATATCCGTTTTTTTAATGTTTTAAACTTCTAGCAGGTAAAGGTCTTCACTTTATATAACTTGCCGCAGCAGTAGCGCGCACTATTCAGCCATTTTCGTAAAAATCAAATTAAAAAAAAAATCATATACCGCAACGTTAAAAAAAATTATTATGAATTTTCATTTCGAAAAGTAAGCTGATTACAACCCTGCCCACCCCTTATCACTACACTACACGTCTGCCTATGTTTTTTCGGTCATCTACAGATCAAAACCTGTCATCTTTCAAAAAATTCAGCAATGCTCAATTGAGACAATTTTCATTTTAAAAATTGCATGTTTGAGCGCATCTGCCCGTTTCTTATCCCCATCCTACGCGTCTGCCTTTGTTTTTCCGGTCATCTTCAGATCAAAAACTGCCATCTCTCCAAAATTCATCAAAGTTCAAATGGGGCAATTTTCAAAAAAAAAATGCATCTTTGAGTGCGTCTGCCTGCCCCTTATCCCCACCCTACGCGTCTGCCCATTGCACTTTCACTATCTAATTTTTCATAAACCGAGGTTATTTTATTAGTACTCACATTGGGCAAAAATGCACTTTTTCTTTACATGCTCACTAAGGAATTAAACCCCTTTATCCCCGAGTGTGGAGGTTGGGACTATTTTTACCATGATGTACAACACATGAATAAACGATTTTCGTAAGTCTCTGTCTAGTGCTCAGATGGGGCAGAAAAATATGTCATCAGCTCTTGTACTAGAAGTTGTTTTATTAATAACATGAGTTCACGAGAATTACAAAAAAGAAGCTCATCAATCCCAAAAAAACCGTATACCTTGTTCTTAAAGGAGTCAGACTGGTGCCAGTACCTTATATCAGTATCGTATAAAACAAAAACATGTCTATTGTCTATCACTGATGCACGTTTCCCGCAAATTGAAAATTCGGATGTGCATGCAGATAAGATAGGGGGTGTTATGTTATATTACAGGAATAATTCTTCTAGTTTCATAAGTATTACATTGTTCGTGATTGGTCTTTTTTACCCTAAATTAATTTTAAGAATAGGTACAAACTAAGGTTGGTACCCGGGACAAAATGTTACTTATGCGCACCCAATCGAGAAAATTGATGTTTCATAAATATATTATGTAGAATTTAACTACAGTACATAGAAATTTCAATGTTACCTACTTCAAAATATTTCATATATGTTCGGTTCGTGTCACCGATGTTCGACTATACATAAAAGTGTAAAATAATCACACATTAGCATATTTCGATAATACAGGGACGTAATTAAAATATACATAAGTTTGTTATTTTTCAATTAAATACATATGTATGTCTGAAACTCTCCGTTAACCCAGATAAATATACGTAAATACATTTATACATGAGTGAGCGATTGGATAGTGAATTTCAGGACTAAAGTGCAGTGAGTACTTCAAAATCAGTGTCAATTTTCAAATAACTTGTCTTTAAAATAATACATAAATTATTATATTTTTTATCTTCTTAAAATGCACACATATTGCATTTTATCAGTCATGCCATTTTCTAATTATTTGCAAACTGTGTATAAATAATAAATAAGTCATTAGTATATTTCAACAGTACAGAGACGCAATTAAAATATACTTAAGTTCGTTCTTACTCAAATATGTCTGAAACTGTCCAAGTTTATCCACCACTACTACTACAGATAAATATATGTATATTGTAAATACATTTATGTATGTATAGACAGTGAGTGCACAGTGAATTGCAGGACTAAAGTGCAGTGGGTACTCCAAAATCAGTGTCAATTTTCAAATAGCTTTATCTTTATTTGTTATTATTATTCTAATTTTTATCATCTTAAAATGCATACATTGTATATTATCAGTTATTCCATTTTCTAGTTGCTTACAAATTGAAATTTAATATATTTATTATAGTATACTAATTATAAACAGTAAACACCTGCATTTTGTATTTTTGTATTAATATCTTAATCGATAGTATAATTAAATAAATAATACGTATAGATTGTATGTTTGAGTTATAGTGATTTTTTTAATTGGATAAAGCATTAAAAATAAAGGTACGAGTAAGTCAAAAACAGTTTGATATACTTAATTGAAAAAAATAATATTTATATATCATATTATAATCTTTGTATATAGGTACATATATGTACCTTATATATATATTATTTTTAAAGCATGCATAATGCATATATCTATAGGATTTATTTTTATCTTGGCATTTCAGTTATTTATATTTTAAAGGTTGAAGACTCTCACAAAACTATTTTATTTCTTTATTTTCAAAGAATTGTTATAAAAATAAACATAGTTTATCAATTAAAATTTTGTTTTATTTTTTTATTCTTATACTGATTAAATTGAAAAAGGAAATACAAGTAATCAATGTTAAATTCTGTCCCGTTATTATAACTTAACTTGTTAATTTTTTTAGAGATAACGCTTAATAAATTTTAATAAATTATCATTGTATTCAATAAAATACAAATTAAAAAAAAAAATAATTGTCGCGTGCGGCAAAAATTGCGTGTAATTTACAAACGCGATCGTGACTGAAAGGGGTATAAAAGCTGACACGGTGAGTCAACAAAAAATGTCTTAAAATTTTTAGCAGAAAGTTAAAAAGTTTTTAGACTTTAATTTGTTGATACCATTCAACAGCGTCAAGTTTGAACTTCAAACTGCTTACAGATCTATTTTAAATAATAAAAAAATTATTTAAAATTAATATCAAATCATTTTGTGAAAAAAATCTAAATAAACAGTTTGAAGCTGAAATTACTCGCTCCGGTATTATAAAGAATTTGCTCTCGAGCTGACGCTATCTGCGTTGTGTCAAATATACCTACATAAATATTCCGCGAATAGTCGGCCTTATTTGCCTATATACGACCCAATCTGCAGCACCCCGCTCTACCTCCCGGTAAATCGGCCCAACAGATTAGGTGGTGTATAGAGGCCTTTAGGCTACTGCAGATTGGGATGTGTATAGACATATCGGGGCCGACTTTTCGCGGAATAATCGGCCCGATTTGCCTATCCACAACCCAATCTGTAGTACTCCCACTCTCCCTCCTGACAAATCGGCCCTTTAGATTGGGTGGTGTATAAAGGCCTTTATGAAATAAATGCAATTTAAGAAAAATACTCCCCTTAATATAAATATCACGTCCTGCCATATTCTAATATGTAACGAAACGTTGGTTCAGGTTAAAATTGATGTGTACATATAAAATACAAGTTTATTTGATATTTTCAGACTGATAAAAAAATTTACAAAAGATGTCGCTCGAATCTATCAATAAGAAAAAAGAGATATTTGATTTTGACGAGATGCTGGACGAATTAGGGGAAATGGGGCGGTTTCAAATAACAATATACCTGCTAGTGTGTTTTCCCGTATTGTTTGCAGCTGCTAATAGCTTATCGTACGTTTTTACTGCAGGTGTGCCAAATTACAGGTAATTACAAATATTTCAATTGTTATTCACTGACATCACGTAATTGATAAGATTTTATTGAATGGATTGATTATCAATTTGGTCCAATTTAATCAAAAATTGCTTTACCAAAAAAATGTTTTTTTAAGAAAAAATGTTATTAGATGCTTCCTTTTTGTGTTGCCCCACATCTCTCTATAAGATCGGGGCCTGGTCGTACTGTATAACGCGCTATTGGTTATTATATAGTAATATAGTACATCCAAAAAGTTCTGGAATACTCAAATATCTCAAAGGAGTTGAGTTTCTATAATAGTATAAATATTACATATACATTTTTCAGGGTTTAAAAAATGTATTGAATGATTATTTTGAAATGAGGTCTCACCAAGGTCAACTTTTTTTAACGTAAACCAATATTTTGAATTGTGGATAATCTTATTTTTTGTAAAAAACAATGTCTGAAATATTTTTGTCCGACAATTTTTAAATTGGAAAAGAGATCAGAAAATTATTTCAAAGTTCTACAACTTTATTCGTGTGTTTTTAAATTTTATTTATTTATTAGATTATAAAAGAAAATATGTTTACTTTAACTTTAAAACTATTCATAGCCCCCCCCCCCCCCCCCCCCCAAATCAATAAATTGTTCTGAATATTTTTTACACAAGAATTAAGTAATAAAATTCGTATAATAACATTTTAATCTTCAGGTGCTATGTACCAAATTGTGATAACAATATAGAACCAGATTTTTCTGCTTCTTGGGTACCTGATGCTATTCCTTCCAACCAAAACCATGGCGGTTCTTACAAGCCAACCCATTGTTTGATGTATGAGCAGATCCAAACGAATTCGACTGATTTTTGTCCGGCAGATTCGTTCACAGATACCAAAATCAAATGCGATCGATGGGTATTCGAGGAAGGTGAAAGAACAATTGTTAACGAAGTAATGTTTTTATTTGTTTCCTATATTAAAATTCAAACTTGACTCTTGACTTTTTTGTAGAAACATGTGCTCTACAAAAAAGATTCTTGAGCATTTTGTTTAAACAATTTGGGCAATGTTTCTTATATACGCACAATTGTTCTTTATTACTACGTGAACAAATCTACGTAAACAAAATATTTTCATTTTACTATTAGAATTAATGCAGCAGGAGCCATCAAAACTTTACTGGCCTAAAAAGGGTAAAAGTTTAAGAATCATCATTGAGTACGTTTACACAGCACTGTTATTCCGGTTTTACTGTAACCGATATAGTTAAACCTTTTTAAGCTGTGCTGTTTAGACGCGCTATCTACACGCATTTTTAAACCCGGTTTTACTACATCGGTTACAGTAAAACCAGAATAACAGTGCTATGTAAACTGTAAACGTAATCATTGATATTCACGACCATAATTTTAGTGCCTACTTAGGAATTATTGTCCATTTGAAATAAAAAAATAACTTTTACCGGAAATTATTGAAATTTATGTAATTTATTATAATACCTAGTTGGTAAAAAAATAAAATATTATGTAATTTTAGTGGAATATTACATGTATAGAGAATCAATGGAAGTTATCATTGGTTGGAACGATGCATTTTGTTGGGGTAATTTTCGGGACATCTTTTTTCGGATTCGTAGCTGATAAGTAAGTATTCGAAGTTACATACATACATATATTTGAAATATTGATCGTAAACAAATACAATATTATTTTTACAGATATGGAAGAAAAACTATATTCATTGTGGCTATTCTAGTAATGAGTTTCAGTGGTATAGCTCAAATAGTATCTCCAGATTATATTACATTTTTAGTATTTATTTTCCTAAATGCCTTTGGAACTGCAGGAGTTTACCCATTAGCCTTTATTATAGGCAAGTTAGCAAAAATATGAATATCAAAATTTAAATAAAACGTGTTTTTTTTTTAATCTTAAGGTGTAGAATTAGTTGGAAAACGAAAACGTGAAATGACAGGAATGTCTTTAAACTTTTTTTATGCTATTGGAGAAGCTTTAGTTGGAGTTTTCGCTTGGCTTTTCAATGACTGGATATATTTACAGTTAATAGTATCAGGGCCACCTGTGATATTCGTTATATACTACTGGTTTGTATGATTTTTTTAAAATTCAAATAAAATCTATTGTTGTATTTTTTAACTATCAAAATATAGGTTTGTTCCAGAATCCGTCCGATGGTTACTAGCAAATAAAAAGACTGACAAAGCAAGTAAAATAATATACAAAGCTGCTGATGTGAATAAAGTTGTTTTATCTGAAAGTTTATTGAACAATTTAAATATAGAAATTGTTGAATCAAAAACTTCCAAGAATAGTTTAAGCATTTGGTCAGCTATTAAAGAAATATTAAGAAGTCGTAAAATGATTTTCAGATTTTTGGCTATTTATTTTATTTGGTAATAAATAATATTAACTATGCTTTTTAAATATTTTATAATTTTTTTTCTTAATTCAATTCTAGGACTGCAAATGCATTTATTTACTATGGACTGTCAATAAATTCGACATCTTTAAGCGGAAATAAATATTGGAATTTCATTTTAGTATGTCTTATAGAAATACCTGGCTATATGCTAGCTTGGTTCTTGATGGGAAGAATAGGAAGACGATTTTCATTATCTGGATCACTTTTATTGTGTGGTTTAACTTGTGGAATTGCTGGTTTTATTTCACAAGGTTTGATATTAATAATTACGCGAAAATTTAAAAAAAATCGTTTTTAATTGTTGAAATTGTTTTTTCTATTTTGACGGCATATATACGTTTAATATAATATTTTCAGACTTGGTTTGGGCGATAGTCATACTGTTCTTGGTTGGAAAATTAGGAATAACAGCTTCTTTCGGTATAATTTATGTCCACACAGCTGAAATGTTACCAACAATTGTTCGAAGTGGTGGCGTTGGATCAGCTTCAACGGTAGCTCGCTTTGGTGCAATGGTAGCACCGTTCGTGCCATTATTGGTGAATATATTTTACAAATAAATTATCTATCCTTTTTATGTATCAATTCTTATGAAAGCGTCATCTCATTCAGACAATATATCGATAATGCAGTTATCATTAAATTTTAATTTTTCAGGGTATTTATTTTGAATCTTTACCAATGTTATTGTTTGGAGGTATATCTATTTTTGCTGGCCTATTTGCTTTATATTTACCTGAAACATTAGGAAAAAAACTACCTGAGTCAGTTCAAGAAGCAATTGATATTTAATTTAATAACAAAGATTTTATTTCTAATATATAATAAATGTGTGTATGGATTGTGTATACTTTAAGCAAATGATGTTATCCATAATTTATTAATTATTTTGTACTGTCGACATGTCGTACATCTTTTAAATTGAATAAAAAAATAAAAAATAAAACACGTTACCTTTATTTACTATTATATTAAATATTACTTACAATATTTACAATTATGAATAAAAATATATAATATGTAAAATATTTAATTACAAAGATAATTTTTTAGATTTAATTTTATAAAAGTACATTTATAAACATTCATATTAAGAGAGGAAAATCAAAACTAACGTACATATCATATTATAAGAATAAATAAACCTTTCATAATATGTAATAAGTACAATTTTTTCTGTATATTTTTAGAAAATTCTTGATTTTAAATATTCTATATAATTGATTAAAAATTATTACACAATTATTTTTATGCCACAATGCACTAACAAATGGCCAGCTGACATGAAAACTAAGGGGTGAGGGGCGCATAATATTGTGACATAATATGAAAGAAAGAGTACGTAGTAGTAGATCATAACAATTATGGGGAAGTGGGTCAAAATAATTAAAAAATAGTGTGGCATAGTTTACGGACAGCCTCTAAAGGTTCATTTTATTATTGAAAAATAAAGTGTATCCATAACTTAACCTGAAAATTATAATAAATCAATAAAAAAAATCAATTAATTAATTAAAAAACAAATTCTCCAATTCAAAATCACCATTATCTGACATTGAGAAATTCTCATCACTGTTTTCATCATCGTCATTGCTAGAAATCGACGTCCAATCCAAATCACCATCTTCTTCCTCTTCTTCATTTTGTTCTTCATTGTTATCTGCATCTGCATTTTCATTATTCTCTTCATTATTGTCTGCATTGTTGTCATTACTGTTTCTTCTATTTGCTCTTCGGTTTCTGTTATTTCTATTTCTACGATTATGTTGCGCAGTTGCAGCTTGTACTGCGTCCAAAAGTAGGCTGATGTTTTCTATTATTTTTAGCAAATAAAAATAATATTTATTTATAAACAAAATCAAAAAACATAAAACTAAACACCTATGTATATTTTTAAGATAGAGGGCTGAACTTTTTCTATACTTTTTTTAATTATTTGGAACTGATTTGGGGGGTAGCCCAATCAAAATTCATTCTAACCCCATCTAAGGACCACCCTGATGTATATCACTATATATAAATTTTAATAGTTACCGTCATTATCTGTTCCTGAACCTGACCCACTTCCATCTTCAGATCCATCCATATCTTCATCATCTTCATCCTCATCCTAAAAATAACATAAAACAGTTCACATCAAAACGATACAGTTTTCGCAATCTAATTCTTACCTGTTCGTCTTCGTCATCTCTTCTACGCCCAACGTCATAAATTCTAACCACACTTTCGTGTACAGAATCATACACTCCCATATTTTCCACAAGTGACATTTGTGTATCAAACTTATTCGTGCATATCCAATAAATATTTTTTTTTACATCAATTGTAGCTATTGATAAAAACAAATTAAATTTAAACACCTTTGATTACACTGAAATTTTATTAAAACTTACCAATACTGCTATAATCCGACGCATCAAAAGTTTTGAAACTAGATTCAAATATCGTCTCATCCAGAGATTCTTGTTCCATGCCAAAACTGTAAATTATATCTCCAAGAGGGTTGAATAGTACGTGAGACTTATTTAATGCCGGTACAGTTCGTAACAAATGGAATGTACGCAAATCCCATACTTCAGCATCAGATAAAATCTAAAAAATTCATAAAATTAATTTTATTAACCTTTCAATTATATTTAATAACTCATGACCTTACTTCTAATCCATTAGGATGAAATACACCACTTTGTGTTTGATTCAGTTTATCGAATTTATGTATTTGTTGATTCGATGCAAAGTCCCAAAGTACGCCATCAGATAAAACAAGTTCATCTGTAGGACTAAACGTTGCTCTGTTCTTTGTATATTGATTACTAATTGTTGGAGTTAAAGTTGCTAGTTTTGTTCCTGTGTTGATATCATATATCTTAAAATAAAATCATTTGAGGTAACATAATATAATTATTTTACAAGATTATAAAAAATACCGTTGCAGTTTCATTTTGAGTTCCGATAATTTTTTCTTCCAGAGGACTAAATTCTGCATATTCTTCATTATTTAAAGATAACCTATAAGAAATAAATAAAATATTACTTATATAATTATGTAACAAATAATATTTTTTCTGTTTACTTACTTCATTTGGAAATTATTATCGATATCCCATACAGCAGAAAGTGGATGATTCCACGGAGTAGAAGTAATGACTAATAAACCTTTACGCATAACTTGTAGATTACAAATATAAGCGTCTTGACATTGATACGATGATTCTTCATTACCAGTATGAATATTAAATTGTTTTATCTCTCCGTTGTAGGTTCCCACTAATATGAATTGGCTACATGGCTAAAATATAATTAAGAGATATAAGATACTTCAATGTTAGCATACAAAAAAAATAGAGGTATTGATTATAAATATTATAATATAATAAAATTAACTTACTGTAAAAGCAGCTGTTGTAAAGAATCCAGATTCATCGGCATGGCGTATAGTTTGCGCTGGACAGAAACGTGAATGTATAAGTCTCTTATCTAACGTGGGTGTATAATAACCAATTTGCCTTCTTGATGATCTGATAGTGAAGTTTTGTACAGTCGTAAACCTTGGTTTGGGATCTGGACATTTATGTGGCCTACAGAAAAATATATTTAAAGTATATTTTTAAAGAAATGTAATGAATATTTATATTCTTACTCGAACAGATTGAACTGAGGACACGTGGACATTGGATTTTTACACAATGCGTGTTGGTTTGTTAAATATTCAGTTATTATTGAGTCGAGAGAAATTCTGGGTGGAACAGTTTGAGATTCCGCGCTTGTACCGGTGATAGTCTCGTTACTAGAAATTTGTTTTTGCAGTCTGCTGTTCTGCGGAGTAGAACTCTGTTGTAACGAAGAAGGATGTGGACTACTCTTTCTTGTAATTTTAATAGTACTAATAGGCGTGTTTTCTATAGAAGGTTCGGGAACAACAGGTGTATTTTGCTGTGATATTGAAGGTCTGTGTTGGTGATAATGGGAATATAATCCGGTTGGTGTCCCTGGTACAAACGTTAATTTAGGAGGCTGAAAATTGATATATAATATTAATAATTTAGTTTTTAACATATCAATGTTTGGCTTACTCTGCTAGGAGTTGCCGGAGAAGTATATCTGAAAGGACTCAGAACATTTCCGCTTGGAACACCTGTCAACGCCCTTACAGGCAGGACTGGATTAGTTGGTAGTACGCTTTGCAACTGTGCCTCACGCTGTAAAGTTCCTGCAGTGTCCACTAAACCTCTACCAATCAAATGTTGATGTATCAATTGCAATAACTGACGATCATTGAATTGTATTTTTGTTTGTGCCACTATGTTTGCCTGCAATTAAATAAAAAAACAATGTTGTTTGTATTTTTTGTAAATGTTACTAATTTTCTTACTCTGTGGATATTTGCGAGAGAAACATCTATTTCATGTGTTCCTGTATGTTTTGTATTTCCTGACACACGTTCCATCAATTCTAAAGCATATTTTTGAAACAAAACATGTTCTTGTCTTTTTTCTTGAAGAATAGGGTCTCTCATTAAATCTGAAAAAAAGAAAAATGCCATAAATTAAATTATTATTATTAGAAATTGTTTATCTTTGAATTAACTAACTTTGCAATTGGCCGTTTGTGAACAGAGGCAGCTTGCTGATTATTTGTTTAACTGTATCAGAGCGTGCAAGTCCTGCAAGTGCACGGCAGGCCATGGTTCGAATGCAGTCAGCATCTGTGATAGGAGTTTTGACTTGCATCAGTTGCAACAGCACCATTATTCCATTGTTTGTCCGTACACAATCCCATACTTTCTGGATCAATTCTTCTGAATTTTTCAGGTTCTGTTTTTTACGGGGCGATGTTCCTCCTGTTGAAAAACGCGCCATAGAACCCCCCACCTGAAATGAAAATTTAATTTATTTATTATTAAAATCTATAAATACAAATTAATTGTTTTTTAAGTTAAAGACTTACTCTATTAATAGGCGCACAAACACATGTAACAATTACACCTAAGGCTGCTTTCTGAACTTCAGGGTCTGCAATAATGTCACCTTCAGCAGCTCCCAAAATGATATTGATACCGACTGTGACAGTCTCTTCTGGTAAATCCACACGTTCACAGAATAATAACTGAACGCGAGGCATGACGGCACAGATCGCTAGTACGTCTAATGCAGATCGGACAGTTTCACCCCTGTAAAAAGTTCTTTTTTTTTAGACGAAATTTAGTAATTACAATTATTAAAAATAATAAATTATAAAATATTATCATACACTGACCGACCACTGAAATTCCACTCATAAGAATACGCAATAATTTGAAGAAGTAATGTGATTGCTCCTAGACGTAAAAGTTCATCAACTGGAGGCCAGTGTGCCCGATAGGGTAATAACTCCAACAATGTATCTATACGATCTTGAACATCATCAGGACTAATGACTTTACATGTTGCCTAATTAAAAATATACATATTACAAAACGTAAACTCTAAATATGTAAAAAAAAATAACGCACCCTATAACTGAAAAGTGGAACAGCAGATCTTCGTAACTGTTCACTACGAACATATAAATGTGCTTCTAAATACTTTTTCAATGCGACACAAACATGTCGAACAATTTGACGGGCTGCACATTCAGCGTCATCATTAAACTGTACTTCATCATCTGACGATAATATTGGTAAAGTAGATATCTGTAAAACAATATCTATAGTAATATATAGAGAGAAAGTTTACTGGACCGATTTTGATGAAACCTGCACCAACATGTTCCTTGAAATCTCAGAAATGCTATAAAATACATATCATCACGCTATCTAATGCTCAAAACAGCTGAGCGGTGAATAAATTAGCTGTGCAGACATTTAACATTTACATTTAATATTTAAGTCGCTGAAATTTTTTTTTTAGAAATAACAGATGATGTCACGCCAATAGTCTTCAACACACATTATCTCGGTGACGGTATAAACTATATAAAATCGGTTTTCAAATTCAAATACATAATTTATTTATCACGGATCAATTTAATTTATTTATATTTAAAATATTTTATATGCTAATTTTAATAACTATGATAAAATAACTTACCACATTACATAATTTTCTAAGGCCATCTTGTTCATCAAATATATCTAAGATTATTTTAAACTGAAACGTAAGTCCTAAAAACATGATTGCATGACATCGTCCAGAATCGTGATGTGAACATTCCAAAAGCCACAGAGCGTACCTAAGATAATTAATCAAAATTAATTCATATAACACACTTATAAATACTATTCGCCCACTTACTTTACGAGATGTACTAAAACAACATTCGGCAATGAACAAACTTTTTCCATTGCATCTTCACAGTACGCCAAATAATATAGACATATTGATACTCCAGTCGCAGCTACGGAAGGTCTTGGTACTTCGAGAAGTCGCTAAGAAAATTTATATTAATTATACATACATTTAAAAATCAAAAATAAATTTATATTACCTGTAGTCCACTAACGTTAATAAATTCTATTGAGAATTTTTTATGACACAACAAAGAAGCTAAATATTTAAGAGCTTCAAAAGCTAAACGAGAATCACGAGTTTCTTTTACATTCACATAGTTCAATATTAAACCGAGTGCGTTGTGTTCAAAAACAGGACTCAAAAACTGCAACAAACAATAGTATATTATATAAAAATAATGAATATGTATAATAAATTACATTACCTCTTGATATTCACCTAGCGGTGTTAAATATTTTAAAATCAGAATCTGTCTAGTTGAATTTGTTGGTGGAAATATTTGAATGTTACCAATAACGTAACTTTCAAGTTCTGCCCAAGAAGAATTGCTTGATTCAGTTATGTCTACACTTACAGAAGAGACAGCACCTGGAAATATAACCATTGTATTTAATACAATATATGAAAAAATTGACCAGATACTATTAAAATAAAATAATTACCAGGTGATTTAATATTTGATCCGTGATAGGAATTATCAAACCGCATTTTTTTGACCGAGTCGAGTGAAGAATTCTGAAACAGAAAATATATTAGTCTATAAAAAATAACTGATATTTTTAGAACAACTTACATGTGATGACCGGTCATGCTTATTATTTCCCACAGGAGTTTTATCTGGACTAAAATATAATGGTGGGCTTTTTAATGGACTGTGGAAATTGTTTTCTTTGTATCTCGCTAAAATAAAAGAATATTAACGATAACAACATGAACATTTTATTAGAAATGTTAATTAACAGTTAAACTTACATATTACTTTAGTAGGTGTATTATTAATATTTTGACGTTCGTCATTAAAATCACCATTAGAAGACACAGAATTTTTCTCTACTTGTAATTGTGCTAGATGCGCAAATGGTCTTGCCATATGTTCACTGTTAAGTATACCATTATTTTTACAACTAATTTCATTATTTTTTTGTTTAATTGCTTCATCATTAATTTCATTTTCTGTTAAACTTTGTGTTCTCCATAAACGTAGTAACATAAGAGGAATAAGTCGCCCATTTTGTTCTCTGTAAGTAAAATTAAAATAAATATTTGATTATGCTTTTGTCTCTTGTTTTTTATTAAATACCTGTAACGTGATGCAATTTCGGATACTTCCATTGCCGCTGCCAATAAAGCAGTAGCATAGCTTTGTAATGGCTCGATGGAGTTCGTTGCCCATTTTAAAAGTCTATTTATTAGGCCTTCCATATCAGGCTGTAAAAAAACTCAATGATTATTTGGTATATTTCACTTTATATCTTCATAAAATGATATTTACCTGAAATACTGCGGAAGTTTCTAGACCTGGCATTGTGTCAAGCATTAGACGGCATGCTGCAATATTTAATTTATCAACATCGTGTCCTAAAATTCCTAATCGAGACCAATAAGTATCACGAAGATAATCATTAACTAACTGCAATAAAATATTTTCTTTGATATTCACATATTCAAAATTTTTTGTTTATTGAATGCAATAAGATTAATACCTTTGTCATAAAAAGATCCTTTCGAAATAAAACTTTGAGAACATGTCCGAGTTGACAGTCAGGATCGGCACGTGAAGGATGTCTTTCATCAAATGGATCAGGATCCATTTTATAATAATTTTCTGTTTCAACTTCAATTATTTCAGCTAGTCTAAAATAACCATAAATAAATCTAATTTTGAAATACTTCACAAAAAAAGTTTAATATACCTTGTTAATGTAGGAACAGGATCATAATTTGGTTGTGTGTGCTGTTCCTCCCAATTACGCAAAATCGCAGTCACATCCGTCATTTCTGATAAATTCATTTTTACAATAACTAATATAATTTTATTAATTACGAATAAAAATCAACTGCATGCACAAAGATGGAAATTAAATATACATAACCTCACACTTTTACCTATATACATATGTGAATAGTGGTGAGTCTTGTAATTAGAATCGAATTTTTGAATTCCTGAAATCATACAAAGAGAGAGCGAGAGTGACGAATTTTGTGTCTATGAGTGAGAAAGGAAACCGGTTGAAGATGAATGGAAAGAAAACATTTAAATAAATGATTCAACTTTTTATTTATTAATTTCATAATAAGCTGTGATTCTGTGATAATATTTTAAACATTAAACATATTTCAATAGAAAAACAAAACAATCATAAAATTTTATTTTAAGTATACATTAATTGACATGTTTATAAACATTTCACTTATAACAAGAATTTAATTAATATACGTGCACGTTGTAAAACAACTGCAATTAAATAGGGAGCAACATAAATAGACCCCACATAGCGGAGGCTCCGGCCGATCAAATCATAATCATTGAATTGGATTTAATCAAAAACTTTTCGGGAGAAAAGGCCTAAGATATATTTTATAAAATAATTAATTAATTAAAAATTTTATGAACATTTTGTAACTTATTTATATTTAAAAGATTACTCGACATTATTGATACAGAAATATTGATTTTCACAAGAGTAAGGTACATGTTACATTATATTTATACTGAAGTTGATAGTTTGGTGGTTTTTGGTACACCAAGGCCCATGTTAACCACATAATAATTGTTGGTCGCCATGTGTTCTTTATTGAAATATCCACACAGAGGGGGTAGGTTAAACAAGACAAAAGTACACAGAAGCCAGTGGCGTAACTAGATTTTTTTTCATATGTATTAAATGGTGTAACCGCAGCTGGTTACACCACTTCGACGGGGGGGAGGGGGGGGTCATACTTATAGAATGTTTATGTGCCCCCTGGAGCAGAAATTATGTTTTCGTATGTTATACCCAATCAACTTTTGATCAGCTTACTTTGAACTATAATTTCCACAAAAAATGTCAACCAAAAAGCAAAATTCATTGCATTTGTGCGGGGTCCTTACTTTTGCTCTACTGCTTAAACAGCTTGTTTGCAGACATGGGTTTATTAACAAAAAGCGATTGTTTTAATACTCGACAAATCCTGAAAGTTTGTCGGTATGTTTACGGAACATCCTGTATCTGTATAAATGTATGTAAACATGTTAGTATTGTGGATAACAGAATAAATCAGATATATTAATATACAGTGGCATAGCTAGGGGCTAGTGAAACCTTTAAAAAATTGCAGTATAATGTCTGGAACTAAATAAATATATCGAAAATTACTCAAAACTTAAAAGATGCAATCTAGAATGCACCTCTATTTACCTTCAAATCCCAGTTACGCCAACTGAAATAATTAATAGCAACCCCCTATTTTTGAGAAAAAAAAACTGATTATTGTTCCAGGAGTCCCAAATCTTCAATATTGTAAACAATTTTTTTTTAATAATATTTAATAGTTTTTCTATTTATTCGCATATTATGCTGTTTTTAAATTAATATAAGGTATTGGCCGTATTGGCACTAATCTTGGATATGACCCCAGTAATGGCTATTTTTAAATTAAATGTACTGAATTAGAAATATTTGTTGATATTTGATTATTACCATTTCTGAATATTAATCTATATACATTTAACTGTCTCACAGCGTGATTTGAAGACAATCGGTCAATTTACATTGTCTCAAATTTGACGATTCTTTCTTTTATATTTTTTGTGTCGTAGTACTTATCATTTTGTAATCATTAGCAAGTGTCCATCACTGCGTGCTCATTATAGGTTTTACTTTATCCATTACTAGAGAAAATACATAAACAAAATAAAAGGCTATAATTAAAAAAAAAACTATATTTGCGGACTTTGGTACTTAATTAAATTGATTAAACAAAGAATTACTTGTTTTATTAGTAATATGAGTTCATGAGAATTACAAAAAATAAGCCCGTCAATCACAAAAACAGTAAACCTTGCTCTAATAGCGGCCATAACTGGTGCCAGTACCTTATTTTCTTAAATCCTAAACCACGTTTTGTTTTAATTTATTCTTAATCCACCTCTATACTTATAATTTACAAATCGCGTCATTCCAGTTTTTGTAGGTCAGTGTACAAATTTATTATTTATGCTCTTATGTTAGCATGTATCTACAATCTACATATGCAAACATTGTGTGTGTATAGAGATCAGAAGCACATGTATGTACTATCCTATATTATAAATTTTACATCTCATTATTACGACTGATAAGTAAAATAAATATACTAACAAGTACCTATATAATAGTTAGAAAAAAATAAAAACAAGTATTGTTATATATAAGTAAGATAAAAAAGTGCATAATGTTTTACTACATAGATACCATTACGAGTAATTAATTTAATGAGTAAGTAGGTCTTGATATTTTTTATATTGCTTGCATTGTATTTTATATATGTATATTAAATTATATTAGTGTTTAAATATTTTTTGTACATTTAATCAAAACCGTATTTATGAATATAGGCGCTAGCTGGGAGCCTCGCGATGACAGGGGTTTCGTAAGGGACATTTTCGCGTTATATAGTAGGGTAATTCTTTTTTTTATAAAAAAATCCTTCAATGGGGTCTCAATTTTTTTGCACCTCGGAATGTGTAGACACGGCTTTATGTTTGATAATAAGAAACAGCAAATAAATGATGAAAAATATTTGTACATTAAAATGCATATTATAATTTTGATAAATTAAAAAAAATTGAATCAAGAACAAAATATTATTCCAGGTATTCAATGGAGTTCCTCCCTTTTAAAAATGTATATCATTACAAAGTTTAGAGTCGATTATATTAATTATAAAATTAAAATTTAAGTAATTTGTATTGAAATAATAAAGAATTGATTTTGTAGTTATTTTCAATGTTATTTCAGATTGTTCCTAGGCAAATACCTATACAACGATACTTATGCCTAGAATTGTCACCGTGTAATAATATATAGTATCGTAATTCCACTATTGTCAACAGAAACATGTCGCATAAAATTACAAAAATTCTCAAAGACGATGGGGATGAGTTAAATGAATTATTGTACCGTTATTTCTTACCAAGTTTCCGGAAAGGGTATATGGAAGTTGGTGAAAATAAAGTACTGGTACCGTTTCGGTATGAGAATTTTAAACAGGACATAGAAGATTTCGAGGTGTTTGATACTGATATTTGGGTAATCACTCATCCTAAAACTGGTAATTTTTATATTTTATAAAAACAACGCCAAGTAAAAGTAGGTCAGCTTAATTTTTGAGGTTCGTACTACCCCCCCCCCCCCCCCCCCCGCAGAAAAAATGGTTCCGTAAAAACTGTGTCTATTTTATATCAAACATCGAATTAAAAATTGGATCCCTTTGACTTTAAAATTAATTTTGAGACTATTATTTTTGAATTTTTATATTTAGTTATTGGCTTATTTTTGGTTATTTTTTTAGGAACAACGTGGACACAAGAAATGGTGTGGTGTATAAATAATAATCTTAATTACGAAGCTGCAAAAGTAACTATTAAAGATAGATTTCCTTTTTTTGAGTAAGCTATATTTTATAAGTATAAATCTATCTATATATCTATTATTATGTATACTATAATATATACACGTATATATATATTTTAATATTCCAAATAAGCATAAAGGGGTTATTTTAGTGTGTAGTTGTAGCTTTATGTTTCTGCAGTTCAAAAAATGAAAACTGCAGTTGTAAAAGCTGATTTGTGTAGTTGAAAAATTGCAAGTAGAAAGTGTAAGTGTAGAGTAAAAACAAAAAAAGTAACTATAATTTGTAAAAGAGAAATATACAAAGTGTAGATCAAAAAAAGATACTTGCAGTTGAAATTTTTTTTTAAATAACCCCTGATGCTTACATCAGTACTAACAAAAAGAGAACTAATATATTCAGGTTTCTATAATTCACTCATAAATTATTATTATTTTTAGATCTTCCATTTTGTATGACCCAACAGATGTACTACCCGAAGAAAAAATGAATATGGCGAACCTTGAGAGTGTGAAAAAAGCACAAAATGCACCATATCCTCGTCATATAAAAACTCACCTAGCTTGGGAACTGTTACCTAATGATATTCGGTGCGATAAAAAGAAACCTAAGGTGAAAATATTTACGAATATAATGAATTAATTATATCGATTGATTAAAAATTGTAAAACGATTTTAAAAATATTAAAAAATCTAAATTAGATATCGGTTTGAAGTTTAAAGTTTGGTTTCATAAAATACATTTTCTTTATTACAGGATTTTCCTTTTTAATTGCCATAGGCTAACATTTCAAAAGCTTTAAACTTCTTAACTTTCGCCTGAAACATTATTGCTTTGGTTTTTTGAAATATTTACCTTGGGTGATTAAAATGGAATAATCTGTATATAATGTTTTATATTTATGTAATTTATTTTTTAGATAATTTATGTAGCCCGTAATGCTAAAGATGCCTGTGTATCTTACTTCCACCATTGCGTTGCTGGTGAAGGATATAAAGGCGATTTTGAAACATTTGTTAAATTATTCATTGGAGGGAAAAGTGAGTATTAAATATATCACAAATTTTCAGACTTATCTTGAGATAAATCTTGATTTTTGGGTGTTTTTTGGCAACATATCTTTCACCCAGAAGTCAATATTTAACAAATAAATGTTATTATAAAATATAAGTATAAATTTTTTTATAAACATTTTTTTATTTATGTATTTTAGTAAGTTTTGGTCCATTTTGGCCTCACATTTTATCCTTTTGGAAAAAAAGGAACGAAGAAAACATTCTTTTCATCAAATACGAAGATATGAAACGAGATTTACCCTCTGTTATTAATGAAGTTGCCTCGTTTTTGGGAAAATCTTTAAATAATGATCAAATAAATATATTGGCTGAGCATTTAAGTTTTGATGCAATGAAAAACAACGAATCTGTTAATATGGGTGGTGGGTTTATAAGGTCTGGAATTGTTGGAAGTTATAAGAACGAAATGACGCAACAAATGATAGATACATTTGATAAATGGACCGAAGAAAACCTTGCAGGAACTGGCTTGTCTTTTGAAAAATAATTTAGTTTTAATAATGTAAATATTTTCATCAAATATAGTCAAATAAAAAAATATAAAATTTTGTTTTCATCTTTGTATTGTAATAAGTTAGCATCTAAAAAAAAGAAAAATCATAAACACTTAATTTCCCAACCTCCATAATTTTGGTCCATAAAATAAAAGTGCTGTATTTATTTTGATCGTATCGTTTGCAAAATTATTTTTAATCTTGTTTTCAAAAATATATCTTGTATACCATTGTTCTTTAAAGTTTAAAATTACATTCTCTATCTATAAATTTCATGCATAAAAAAAACAGCGCATACATATAGATATATACAGTTGAAAAACAATGGGAAAATATATGTGAGAATTCTGCATTTCTTCGCTAAACATAACGGACCATTCTGAAGTAAATGGCGCGTTCAAGGCCGTAACAAAACGTCATTGTCCTTCTTGATGCAGCTTTGTGATTTGAATATTGAAAAGTGCTGATAGCAGAACAAATGCACATCAGCATCAATGTATTTGTTACTTTTGTTGATTTTATCAGTCATGTTTTGTTTTAATATGTTTTTGTTATTGAAATAATAAGGGCCATTTTCTGGTTAGGGTCCGGACTAGTTAGTTAATAATTGAGGTAATTAATAAATCTCAAAAAGTGATTTTACTTCCATGTTCTGAAAGAAATGGAAGTATTGTAATTCCGTCGAAAAATCGTGTCCGAGATAAGAGCAAATTCTGGTTATACTACCTTCAAAACGTAAAGAAAAGTTGATTTCCGCATGGCGGCTGTGCGTGTGTCTGGATGTAGAATTTTCTTTCGTACACGATAACTACTGTAAAAATGCACCGATCTGAATTATTTTTGGGGAAAATGTTTGTCTCAGTGAATACTCGAGATCTATTGATTTTGGTGCTAATCGGATTAGGGGTTTTGGAAATATCTGAAATTTTGTAGCTGTTATAGTTTAAAAAGTGAACGTTATAATTTTTTTCGAATTGTTATTACAGGAGGAGCAGTTGCGCGTTGCACAGTAGGCACTTTAGGCAAGTGCTTGGGCCCCGAGGGCTTGGAGTTTCATATTCAAAATCATTATTTAAATTTTTTCTGCAACTATTTTTGACTTATTTGCTAAACGTTAAAACGAAAAAAATGCATGAACCACACTTAAAAATTGTTTGATTTGTGTCGTTAGTTAAAAAAAATTATCATCTCCAGATCAGTTGTTAACTATTCTACAAAATTTTGGCTTCTGAATAACTTCTATAAGCTCCTATTTTTCCCACTCCAAAGTATCCTCTCTGCCATGCTGAAATGTATGTATAAATGTATGTATGTAAGTATATACATTTAGAGATTGTATAGAGATATAATTAAGAAAACAAGTGCATGTTGTAATTTAGCAATAATCCGTTGTGCTGAATTGAGTCCATGCTCATCTACAGACTTGGGTAATCTGTCAAAACGATTCGAGTAAACAACACTGATAAAATGCAGTAGTACCAAACATGTTGATGAGTTTAATAATAAAATATATTTGGCCATGAAATCTAAAGAGATGTGGATGTTTTTTTAAAATTTATAGTATATTTTAAATATTCAATTCTAAAAATGTTTTATTCATGTTTCAAATTATATAAGGTGTGAACTAAAAAATAACGCTTCATTCCGAAATCATTTTATTTGTTGGACAATAACAAAGCAGCACAATATTATATTTATATTTTATCTTCATATTAAAAATTATAATCACTGCCTAATTATAAAGACTCCACACGTGAGTTAATTATTATCAAACTAAAACTACCATGATCTTATGCCCGGGGGAAGGAAGAGTGACACTTGGGTGGAAATTAAAAAAATGTCAATAGGTTTTATTTTTTACACATATTCCCTGTGATTTTTTAACGACAATTTTTTTTTTTAATAAATTGGATGGTTATTACACATAGACACACAGACCCCCCCCCCATTAGAGACGCCACTGCTCTCGATCAAACCAAAGCAAAATCTTGCATTGAATTGTATTATAGATTTGGTCTAATACAGCTGTCAAAAGCACTAGAAATACCTCGTAGAAAGATTTTTCTTGCGATCTTTACACTATAATATTATAAAGAAAGAAATTTTGTTTGTTAGTGTATTTATGGTAGTTAATCTCGAAAACTACTCAACCAATTTGGACAATAATGTCACCACTAGGATTTTTTAAAATTAAATAATTAGCTGTCGTAATTCTTTATTTTTTTACGTACCTACGCAATTTTTATCTTTCGTGTTAGTATATTGCATTTGAATGTATTTAAATAAAATATTATTTATATCAAAATGATATAGCTTGATAACTCTTTTGGATTCCTAGTTGGGAGTTTTAACCATTTTTTCGAAAGTCTAATTTCAAGGGCATATATATAAATAACTTTTTAGGAGTACCTATCGAAGTATTTATACATTAAGGCACTACACAGCAGTGATAAGTATTTATTTAATCGAATTTAATTGAGAAAATTAAATAAATACAGTCAAAGTACTCGATCGTGCTTATAACTGTCAGTTTTTTTAGTATATTGACGTCATACATATCACGTGACTTGAAGTGTGCATTTGAATAAAAAAATACCTCCTATTTTAAACGTTTTTGCGGCATTATTTTGGAAAATGAAAAAAAACAAGTCTTATTACATAAAAATATGTACGCACAATTTACAATAACTTTTTTATTTTAGTCAAATACCCATTTATAGAAAACAGTCATCCTCCCCCCCCCCTCCAAAACCGCACACAGCAACTAAAGTTTACATTCGTTTAGCGAGTATATATATACAGATAATCTATAGAGCAGTACAATTATATTTTTTTCGTCATGTTTTGTTTGTGAGTACCGCTGTGCAATTGTGATCTAACAAGAACAATTCTCGTGGAGCCTGGGAGGCGGCAGAGACGCCACCGACGGCCGGCATCTCGACGCAGCAGTGTACCGCATTGTCCTCACACCCCCCCATCTACATAACTATCTGTAGACTTGAACTCATTCCGCCCGTTAAACCCCACTTATACATCGAATGCATTGGGCTCGTATACAGGGGTACTCAAAAGTTGTATGTGTTTTTTTTTTTATAAACACATCTCCTTCACTTATACATTGTAATTGTTTGATGTTGACTAAAAAATGTAAAAGTAAAAATATGTCTAATTAGAAATGCATGTTAGATTATTTTCTTGTATTTTCTATAAATGAATTTTTTTTACAAAGTACAATTAGATATTACTTCAGCTTCAAACGATGTTTACAAGACAAGACTGGCTTTTTTAATAATTTTAATTAAATTTTTGTATTTCGCTCTGATTTGAATACCATTTGACCGTTCAGTGAAATGCAGAAGTGGTCATCCAGTTTTCATTGAAATTTGCTTATTACAAACTATAATTTGATTAATTCGTGGTTCTATAACATCGAACACTAATTTTGACCCTCTTCTAATTTTTTATTCCAAAAATTATTAAGAAACAAACTTTTTACGATTATTTAAAAAAAGTATGGAATTATAAATAACTAATAACGTCTAGCATTCTTTACAGTTTACAGATACAGTTTCAATCTTCTGGCTGATCCTGTATATACTCGCATTTATTTGTTTGTATGTATGCATATGTTAAAAATGGTAAATATGTACGATATGTATGTAGAAATGTAGTGTGGTTTTAGTACTGTTTGTATCAAGTACATATATTTCATATATATGTTTGTGTTTTAAATACATTATACATGTATATATGTGTACATTTATGTGGGTAACTTATGAGTTACTATATTATGATCTGTATGATAAATTGATAACATACAGCAAAACTAAGAGTTAACGAACTTTTATACATAGTAGAAAAATGGTAATCGGAAATGAAATCTCAAAAGTTTTGTTTCTTCACAAAGATGTCGGTGGGCTTGGTTCCAGTAGTATTTTGGGTAAGAGAAAGGGACACAAGAAAGAAGAAGAGTTTGCTAATGTACTGATCAGAGTAGGATTAAGTAAATTGGGTGGGAGGAGTGGTGATAAAAAGTGTTTAGTAGGAACACTTATGCCAGATATTATATCGAATTTGTTTGAGTGCAAAAACAAATTAGCGTCCAGCTAACGCTATCTGCTAGGTATTAAATATAAATAACAACACACTCACAGATGTAGCGAATGAAATCGTACATATCATAACCTTGAAGCATGCTTTAAAATATCGAGCAATTTCATAAAAATTTGACACCTAGCAGATAGCGTTAGCTGGAAGCTAATTTGCATTTTCACTCAAGTAAATTCTTTACAATACCGGTCATTAGAATTTTGACATTTATATTTTATGATTTTATGGTTATATTTGTTAGATTTTAATATGTACTTTTAAATTTCTAGTTTTTGTTGATAATTGTTTTATTTGTTAATTCTGATTCTGATCATATAATGTGTTTAACGTTTTGTATAGATCCGTTATGCAATCACAAAATTTGGGTTAAATAATACCAATTTTGTGTTGAATGTACGGCGGGCGTTTTTAAAAATTGAAAACTAGAAAATTTTCAGTAGATATAAAAGCTTATTTTTTTATTCATTCGACATAGTTTAACCCTTATAATAATTGTTATAAATTAAGTTATAAATAATTATTTCCATAGGTAACTGTCACAATATACTTTTAAAATTAATTTTATTCATTTTGCAATAATAATATAAATGTAAACTTACCTTATGATTAAATATGCCACTGTTGAATTTAAAATAAGGAATGGAAACACAGAACTGCCAAATTATAGTTTCACAACCTTTTATTAAGTTCATTTTTGTTTTTGCATAAATACAATTGTTATATAGAGAATATATTTTAACAATATACAGTATTATTAATAAATATATATTGTGTAATAGTTATATTAATAATAATAATTAATAATGATATACTTGAGCCATGCCAGATATACTGTATGTATTTATAATTTTTCTTTGAATTCAAAGGCCACTATATTTTTACAAAACTACTTTCATACTATTTTTTTATTTCGCGGCTAGAATCCCATATTTTTTTAGTATATTTGGGAACTTTCGTTTTTTTTCTCAGCTTGAACACTAGTTGTATTAAATGGATAACTTTTGTAATCAGCAACAAATATTTTGTATTATAGAATATGTATTTGTTTTTTTGTATCTACAGAGGTTTCTAAACTTTTTCTTTCATTTGAAAATGAAAAATGTAGATTTTAGAAATTAATATTTGTACAACTATTTTTGTTTTTATTTAGTTTAGAAAACAGTGTATGAATACCTAAATAGTTTCAGGAAAAGTTGTATAAATAATAAAGATATTATTAGTTTGATGAGTAAATATATCTTTTTCTGAATGGTTATATAAGAAAAAGGCTTTGAACTTTACAAGCTGTAACTTTATTTAATAGAGACGGACTAGTAAACTTACGTTTATTTGCAATATGTATACTTCTGTTTAATACACTAATGAATTTTATGAAAAAAGAACAACATTCTAAAATATAATATCTTTTTGTCCAAAAACATCTGAGCAAATAACAATCATTTTTTGTTGCTAATGCTACTTTTTTTGGTCATGAGCTTACATTAACAAAAAAGAAAATAATATATTTTTTAGCTTGTTTACAAGTCCGAAATAGATAGAAGAAAATGTTTTTTTGTCCTTTTTAGGTTCTACATTAAGTTATAATTTATGAAGTACCTACTTTAATATTCAAGATATCATTTATATTGATAAATATATAAAAATAGATCTTGCCGAAAGTTTTTTTTTATATTAACACACTACTAACAATATAAATAATAAGTATATTTTATTTATAACATAAAATGTACAAATCAAAATAAAACAATATGCAAACAAAATTCCAAATGTAAACCACACCACTATAAACAAATACCTTAATAATTAATATGGTCTACAATCTACTTAACAAAATCTATATTTCATAACCTACTTAAGTATTTTGTATAAATATTTATAATTATATATACTTCTAATTCAGGTTGCCTTATAAATTTAACTTGCTTATACTAAATTCTACGTTAGTAAAGCTTATTTATATGCTATCAATTTAACCCTATGAAGACGGTCGAAGAGTTTTCGAGTATATAATAACTATTTCTTATGTCTTTTGGAATATAATTACATATTTCTAAGACATAATTCGATTATGGAATTACTTGCTCCTTGTCGAAGAGAAAATAACAGAAAACACGTCAGAATTTTAGTGGAATATATTATTAATAAAGTTATGCAAATCTGTGCACAAAATATTGGACAATAAGATACAAAACGTATGTACCTTCTTGTTGATAAATCGATTTGAAGAAAATTTTACGCGTATTTTCACGATTGAAATTATTTAATTACGTTAAATAATTTCTATGGTGATGGTTTCTTTAAATGGATTTATTAATATGAGTTCAATCATTTAGTGCATAGATTATATACATTTTTACTTCAAAATTTATTTTGATATTCTTGTTGTTTTATATTACATTTGAGTTTTCATGTAGAATTTTCAAAATAAAGATTTATATCAGATAATAAACATTAATTCAAATCAATCATGGTTGCATTTATGTTATTTTATATTTATATTTTTACAATAATGAAAGATTGAAGTAAAGTAACAAAAAATAATAGAATTTTAAATAAAAGATATAACCATCTATGAATTCTGGTTCAGTTATGATCTTTTATTTATCCTCATATCTGTTATTTTTGTAAATTAATTTATATTTATACTGCTACAAAAATATCAGATAAAGTACCTATCATTTTTTTATTATACAGAATTATCCACATTTACAAAAAAAATCACAAATATGGAAAATCCATTTCGATGATTATAAAAACACATAAACAACTTCATGCTGCTTCTTCATTGACAAAAACAATCGAAACTACAGAAATATTGCCGATGATATGCGATACACTTCCGTACCGGATTTTGTCCAAAGAACAAGCAGCGATTGAGGTGGTCGCTTTGGGCGGCGGTGGGAGTGGGCGGGCGGGATAGTAACACGGACACGAGCAGGTCAAACAGGTGTCCGTGTTTGTTTCTGGACGCCATCATCGAAGCCGTCTACGTTCTGCCAAAAGCCACCAGCTGAATGTTGCCCGTGTGCCAAAATGCTGAGGTGTTTTCCGTCTGGAACAAAGTGTCTGATTATTGCATATTCACTCTATCTCTTACTTTCGTACGTCTCTTTTTCTCCTCCCTCTCTGTCTCGTACTGTATGTTTGTATGTGATAATAAAACCGTACGCACAGATTTGCATGCTTGAAGAATTCTAAAAACTCGACGTCATTTTGGTTTAGCAAGGAATTTACACGTGATACGTGATTTTATATAAATATATCCAAAGCAGTTAATTTCTTGATCAAAAAGTGTATTTTTAGTTAATGGAACATTGATAAGAAAAATTGATATCAATAAAATTACTTACTAACATCACTATGATAGTGGGTCAGAATTTTTTATTTCCCAAAAAAAATTTTTTTTAATGATTAGTTACATTTTGTTTATTAGTTGGCCTTACATTAACTTTTTATTTTATTTAGTATGTACCTTATTTATTACTCACTTTTATTTAAATTCACATTATTTAAGTATGTACTCGTAAATAGGTATTTCACCCAACTTCTGTTGTGTTAGTTCAGTTAGTAAGCTAAAATTTGGTATACTTATAATATAATTCTAGCTTCCCGCGGCTTTGCTCGCTTTAATATAATAGTTAGATATCTATGGTATCGCGGAGTTTACTTTGGATCTTTTTATTCTACACAATTCTTTATTAAACATTATATTATTCAATATTTCACGATTTAGGCAGCGTATTACAAAAGACCGCGCTGGCGGCAAACTTTTTTCCAGCTTTATCGTCACTATACTTATTCCTTATGTTACATAACGTAACAAAATATATACTTAAATTTGGGCAAAGAACATATCTATGAATTGACACTGTACGATGGTCTTAAAAATGTGTTATTTAAATCTATTTAATACTGTAACATTGCAATTCATTAAAAAATACATAATTTATAAGACGTGTATTTCTTTTTCTCGAACGTAACTGTTTCATTTGCATAAGAAACTATGTATAAATAAACAACCGTAATAAAAACAAAAATAAATTTATTTATCGTAAAAAAAAAACTTATGATCTTTTATAATTAGAACTAAAAAAAATTGCATCATTGTTTCCTAATAAATAAACTTTTTTATATTGATCAACTAAAAAACTATGTGATAAAAAACGTATAAATAGAAAATGATTTGTTATTATTTACATTAGATAAAATAAATGCCACATATCAGTGTTAAATATATGTGAATTGCCGGAAGCGAGTATATTTTTATCTGCTAGAAACATAAAAAATCGTATTCTTTTATTTGTACCAGAAACAGTATCCCGTTCTTTAGATCTGAATCCATCCGTGATTAGATTATATTGCATGCAGTATTTATAACAGATGTTTAATCGATTGTGATCCTTATGTATAGTATTCTTTTCTTAGAATCTAGTTTATGATTCTTTAAGGTATTTCTCGGAAAAATTAAAAGATTCAAGAGTGAGTTCAAATTTTGTAAAAAACTAAAAAAAGGTTATTAGAAGCTCCATTCAAAATCTTAAAATGATTGACCATCTGTGAACGAAGATATCGTCAAAATAAAATCAAAAATTTAACATTGCGAGTATAGGGATTACGATATTTTAAGCGGATTTTCAATGAAAAAGTAAATAATTTTATGTGAAGGAAGATCAAGAAATTTATGAAATTTTCAGGGAAACTAAATTAATATAATTGGAGTTTATATAAAAAATCTCAAGTATTTTCACCACCCCGTTTTTAAGTTATAAGTAAAATAAAAACTTATTTTCTGATAAAAAATATCACGGTACTAGCTATGACAACGCCGCAAAGTATTGACAATTGCCGCGGTATTTAAAAATCGTACTTGCTGAATATATTGTTCTTTTAATTTCAAGGAATAATAAAAATAATAAAAGCCATTTCTTAATTATAAACTTATAATATATAACAAATTCAGCTGCAAATAACAGAACACGTTATCACATCAAAACATTAAATAATATGTAGCTGTCATTGGGAATACAAAAGTCGCGCATGCGCAATAGAAAAAACGTTGCCAAATTTTATACCACGGCTATCTTGATTTTATAGTACACTTTTTTTTCCTTTTCTAACATATAGCGTACCTTGTTTCTCCCCGAGAAATACCTTAAATTATGAATTTAGATACCTATATTCTAAAGCCTTTACAGAAACGGTGTCCGTCAGTGCTTCGATGTTGCAAATATATTTAATGTGATTTAATACAAGTGGCATTTTAGCTACGTCAAAACGCAACGACATTTTTTATTGAATCACATATAAACGCTACCCTATCCTGACACCAACTTCCTTCAAATCCGGCCTTCATGTACGTTAAAACCTGCTATGATTGGTTCATAAGCAACATCCTACTCCTTCTAATAAGAGTACACAATACTAAGGAGCTGCCTGAAAAGGAAAACATCTATAAGACGTGAAGATTATGAAGAAGAATTACTTTAAAAATAATTTTAATAATTAAATTAATAGTTAAGTTCCTCTCAAAAATCACTCTGTTTATATATGTTTACTAATTTGAACTCTTCTGAAGTATATTGGACTTGTTCGAGTACATTCGTATCATGTGTATTAGGCCTAATAATGTTGTTCTATATTGTAGTTACAAGCTACCAACTGCTTTTGTGTTCATCATCTGAGAGTGCTCTGGCTTGAGTTATTAATAAATCGTTTAAAATGCCATCTTAATTTATATTTATGCCACTTAATATTATAGCGAAGCGATGAAAATGAAGTTACTTGTTTATTAGATTATATAAAATTAACAAATATCTATCAATAAAATCAGGTCAGGCTCGAAATTTCTGGGGAACATTTAAGAGATGCAAAGCTTTAAACAGTTTTAATTCAAATAGAGGTGTACCGGAATTCCGGCCGGAACTTACGATGTAGAATTAAAGTGAATATTTTAACATCACTACTATTATATTTTAAATACCTATTTTATATATAGATTATTATCTTAAATTAATATCACATTATTTTACATGGTTTTCTTTAAGAAAATACATTAAATTATAAAAAATAATGTTTTCTATAAATTCTGTAATTTTTACAGCTTCGTTAAATTATTTGTGTAGCATACGTTCTTTTCGATCGAATCTTATTCCATTTCTAGTGTCAATAATAATATAAAACTATAAAAATAATAATAATATAATAGCAGGTAGTGACGTTAAGATATTCACTTTAATTCTACATCGTGTTCCGGCCGGAATTCCGGTACACCTCTAATTTCAACCATGAATTTTCTTTGGGCAAACAAAAATAAATAAGTAGACAGTATCAGTGATTTTTAAATGTTATCATATAAATTTAAAAAAAAACATCTCTACAAACTTACAGTTACAAAAAAGAAAAGAAAAAGAAATCGTTTATACCGTTTAGATGATTACAGAGATTAAAAATTTGTATAAACCGAATGGGTTAAAATCATTTCCGATTTGTAAGATAGTCTATTATTACGTATTAAAATTGCAAACTATTTTGCTGAATAATAAAATTGATGAACGAAGTTACAATAACTGTAATAATTGCTGTAAAAATTATAATTGTAAAATGTAAAAAAAATCTGTAACTTATTTTGCTTTCCACAAATTAAAATTATCAAATTTTCATTTCTGCACATAACGACCGTTATAAGATACCAAAAAATAAAAAAAAGTCTTCATTATCACGCATTTTTAAACTCAATATTCCGTTAACTTTGGACATATACCCCAGGGGGAGAGGGCAACATTAAAAAAAAACTAAAAACAATATTTTATTAATTTTAGTACTTGTAATATGTCACCAAATATAGGAGACGTTTAAATTTTCTATTTGATCTATTAATTCAACAAGAAAAATCTACCATATCTTGTAACGTAAACAAAATTACACAAATTCACGTAAATATATATAAATAAATAAACATCCCTCGAATCGGGAAAAAGCATCCGTTAATATTTAGTTTAATTAGATAGGTAAATATTTATTTTCGTTGAGGTTTTAATGAATCGCCTATATTTAGGACCGGCTATTTCTAGGCGACTCGATGTGATCGTGATGTGTTAGCAGCTGTGGCGGCTAAGCTACAAAAATAATTCTAGCTCAGTTATAAATAGGTAGGTGTTGTAGATGTTCGCCCCTGTATCCCCGTTGTGTGCAATGGCGGGGCTTGCATGGGGAATTCATGTTTTCAATATCATTTCCAATACAAAAGGATATCAAATTAAAATTCACACTATTCTCACATTTACGAAATTCCAATATAAAAAATATAAATCCTTTATATGTTTTATGTCAATAACCTAAATGACTCCCTACATAACTCCTGTAATCCCGGCCACCCTGTTTGTTGTAACCTGCTATGATTGGCCCATCAGCAACTTCCCATTCCATCTTGTGTCTCTGTGCTCCCTAACACACATATATATACTCTTACAAATACACACACTTCACATACTCCAAATTAAAAATCAACCACGAAGGAGCTGATTATAAAAAAGAGAGGTAAAAATAATCCTACCTCACTTCTGAACTATATTTCTCTTATGCCCGATATTATAAAGAATTTGCTTGAGTACAAAAACAAATTGGTTTCCAGCTAACGCTATCTACTAAGTATTAAATATAAATGACACTCACATATGTAGCGAATGAAATCGTATATATGATAACTTTGGTGCACGCGTTATAAGTACAATCAGAGACTTAAAATAAGTGCTGCCAAGTATACCTATTTTAAATTAATATACATTTATTACCACTGCTTTGAAATATCGAACAATTTTATAACAATTTAATACCTAGCTGATAGGGTTAGCTGGAAGTTAATTTGCATTTGCATTCAAGCAAATTCTTTATAATACCGGGCAGTTGAGATTAAAAAATAAAATTTGATCACCCTTTTATTTTTAATTATCACCACCACTGCTTTCGTGTATACATTTTTTGTTTACAATCACTGCTGAAATTTTGTAAGGATAGATATTTTTATTTAATAAATATAAAGTAGCCATTGCTAAATTAAATTAGGTCACAAAATATAAATAAATATAACATTTTTTCTAATTGTTACAATTGAATAAAAAACATTTTCATAATATAATATACAATTCACACATTTTTATAGAATATATTTTCAAAGAATTTATTATTTGATTATACTTTATGCTGACATTTTGAAATCTAAAATTATATTAATTTATTGGATTTGAGTATAATATCGAATGCCCATAATATTATTGAATGGAATAAGTAAAACTAATAAATAATTGCGAAGCTAATCTCCGTCACTAACGTACTACAAATATTAAACGCAATAAGGAATTCCAGCCATTTTCAAATAAACAAATATGTACATAAATAAACACTAAAAATAAAACACGTAGCGTAAAACTTTACTGCCAATTATTTGTTTGATACACCAGAGTTTCCAAAAAATGAAATGTAAATCAAATTTGTACGAAAATAAAACTCATACTGGAAAATGAAGAAACTGTATCAGTCTGAAACTATGATGAGGACTTCTTGTGAAGTCGAAACACGTATCGAGTGACATTACTGGAAAACGGAGAAATTGTGGTTTCTTAGTTTTACGTTTTGACCAAGACTGTATCAGTCTGAAACTATTAGGCTCATGATGAGGACTTCTTGTGAATTCGAAACACATGTCGAGTGACATTATTGGAAAACGGAGAAATAGTGGTTTTTTAGTTTTAAGTTTTGAGCGAAACTGTATCAGTCTGAAACTATTAAGTTGCTGATGAGGACTTCTTGTGAAGTCGAAACACGTGTCTAGTGACATTTTTTTTATTATGATTAAAGTGTATATATTTAGTTAAAGTGATAAAAATAAATGTTTGATCATATCTGGTGCTCTATATTATGTACTTAAATGAATTTTTCTACAAAGAAGTAAAAGTTTGCACGGGGTGTCGTGGGGTGAATTTTAGTAAATTATCTACAAAAGAGATAAATTTTTGATTGGGTACAATACCAGGTATAATGCAAATTCTCAACTGGAATTTTCGGTTTAAGTTGTATTTTTCCAAAAAAAGTGTGCGATACCATAAAAGCAACCTATATAGCATTGTAGTATTGATCGAGCATAGTCGAAATCCAATTTTTTGGAATTTTCTGCTTACAAGTTTTTTTTTATTTGAGCTTGATTTTGGGTTTAAATTTGGCAGATATGAAGTCTATTTTGTGTGAGCCTGCTTTTCTGATATCATTTTTTTTAGATAAATTACATTTAAAAATCAAATTATATCTATATTTAAGTTACTCCATATGATTTAAACAAAATTCGAAATTACATGTTTCATTTGGATAAAATATATTAGCATATCACATGCTTCTATTCATATACAAATAATTCGCAGCAATTAAAACACGTTTTAACACTCATGAAACTAATAACGTTAACAGATTTTGTTTGTTGCACTACTAGCATCTGATTTCTAAGGAAATATTGTAAATTAATATCCATAGAAAGCAATACACATAACCAAACGTTACATCCAAAATGATTACATTCCTTTTATGTTAATACCAAAATAATTGAATGGAAATATTACCATGATATTGCAAAATCTGGCATAATTTTAGACACACGTAAACATTTTCAGTACTGCTATTCGTACACACAAACATCGATGCATGGCGTATGGGTTTTTTTAATTTTATGTATTAGAGAATGAAAACATTGGCACTGTTGAGTGGTGGTGCGCTCTGGTAACATGGAGTCCATGCCAAAGGCCGTGCAGCCGGCCTTCACCAAGGACTGCCAGCACCTCCATAGCCAAGATCGCGACCACTGTCAATATTTGTATAGGAACCGTTATTATTCTGTAATACTGATTCCATCACTGGAATTTTTATCCATTCAAAAATACGACAATCGCCAAAACGACCAAGTCAACTGATTTGCTAATATTGGTACTAGAGTATTTGAATCAAAGAAGTACCTATTTGTCATAAGTAAAGTTTGTATATAAAACTATATTATCGGGTGAGTCATTTAAAACTCGAAAAAATGCATTTTGATTCCTTGCAATATTGAAAATTTTAAATTGATCTTTCTGTTTTTCAGGTCAAGCCAAACACTTTTAAAATTGTGTGTCCAGATATCTCAAGAACGACACATGTAACATGAAAATTTTATAGAATCTTTTTTGTAGAGAATTCAATTTCCTATAACATAGGTCTACAACGTTTGTTGTAAAATATTCCCTTACAAAAATTTGTCTCAATTTGCTTTGTTTTTTTTTAAATTGATATTTACTTTGACATATTAAATGCCATTTTAACGTTTGCATAAATTTAGATTGAAATTGTCAAAAAATAATCAGGTGCGTCTTAATTCGAACTAATATTTTTTAGTAAAATTGTATAAAAATTAAATAACTAACCAATGCCAGGAAATTTATCTGAACACTATCGGTTTTTATTTATATTGTTCAATAATTAACTACTTTTGATGAATTAAGCACGAGGAAGCACTATGCATTTACTTGGCAGATTTTTTATAGGGTTTCGTGAGGGAAAGAAGAATTATGCATCCATTTCCGAACTGTGGGTATTTTAATTTTTACAGTTAAACAAATTGATAGTATTACGAACACAGCTATACAAAAAACCGTAATACAAATATAAATTTGTATTATAATAAAGTTGGTTGTCACTTGATCATAACGTGGTATTCCAATATGAAACATACCATCTTCTTTCCCCATCAAAACCCCATAACTTGTAAATGTTATTTTCAATTACCACTTAAATGACTCTCCTGTATAGAATATAGACAATTCTTTTGACTTATGAACGATTCATATAATAACACCAAACCACGGGACCGTCGCTTGGAAGTTTTGCCGACCTTAGGCAATAAAAATAATATTGCTTCTGTGATTATATACATATGCAGTTTTTCTTCAAGTGTGATACGCGGTTGAAAATAATTTAAATCTTTCCATAGTATTTCTATTTTTATCACATTTTGTTTGTGGTTATTTTTCTTTATTATTGCATTTGTGATTATCTTAACAATACTAATTTCAAAATATTTAAGAATTCTGTTGATAAATTTTACAGACCGTACCTGCATAAAGGCATAGGCAGCATATACATATAGTTTGAACTTCAGGTCGTGGTTAGACTCCAAAACACAGATTTAAAAGTAAACGTGCTATAGAATACCAACTTTTCTTATATAATAATACCCTCTCCCTCAACCCAATTATTTTGACACAAAATAATCACGCCTATGATATCAATGTTCTTTCGTTTAGTTTATTCATGTTTTCTGTAATAATTACTTATTTAATGGTATCTTAAAAAACAGTTTCATATCCATCTATGTTCAAAACCATCGAATTATATAATAGGTACATTGAAAAAAATACTTTGTTGGTTCATAATATAAATTATAAATTATATTAATTGATAAATCCGGTAGATAATATACATATTGTATTGTTTTTTTACAGTTATTGAAAACTGAGTTTTTTTATGCTAAATATTGTTAAACATTCAATATTTGTATTTGACTGTGTATTCTTCGTGGTAGTATTTTATACGTTTATGTGAATCGATATCTTTAAAGAGCACTTACATTTTATGATATATTTTATATATTTTTGCATTGTATGATAAGAATTCTCATACTTTTATTACCTCATTAATAGAAAAGCATATTGATAAAATGCACTCAGTGTATACATATTGTATCACGTGACGAAACGTTGGTAATAATTTTAATGGTTGGTCTTGTGATTCTGATTTAATAAAAATTTAATAAATTTTTTTTGCGTTTGACATCTTGGTGAGATATCTGTAGATTGAAAATAATAATTAAATATCATTGTGTCATTCTATTCTTTCTATTTTAAAGCACACAAATTGTGAAATGATATTGTGACAGCAAATGTATATAAATAACTAAATATATTCGCTTCTGTACATCTACGTAAGATTTATTTCTAGACAAAGTAGAAACATATTTCTCTCAGGTGATTTTAAAATAAAATGTGTTTTTTAAATTAAATACACGTGTAAGATGCGGTATTAATTATATTTACTCTATAGTTTTCTGTTTCTAATCTGTCTTTTAAAATTAAAATTTATTTATTTATTTTGATATTATTAAGTAGGACTATGCATTAACGACTTAAGTTGTTTTTTTGCCAAAATATTTATCTAATTTAATTTTAATATATGTAGTAACTATACTTATATACTCATTTAAAATGAGAAATTTTATATTATAAATCATGATCTTCGTGAAAAATATGTTACATTGAATATTAATATTTAAAGACAGTGGAAAAATCTTCAATTAATAAAATTTAGGTTTACAACATTCATGAAAATAAGTTCACTAAAGCGATTGAATTTTTCAATAAAGAATTATTATTTCAAGAATTTTAAAACACTGCATGTCTAATGTCCGGTATTATAAAGGAACTCGCAAAATTTGCAAGCTTGCAATAACTTTCAAACGAGGTATCATATTCATATGACAGTTTTCTTTGAGTATTTAACAGATAGTTTCATGCGAAGTAAGTTGATTTTTACCGTTTTTACTCAAGATTAGTAAATACACTTTAGTAAATATACTTTAGATGCCTTTGTTTTTACTTCCTATGCAGGAAAATATCTGTCAAAAACTCCAATAGAACTGTTATATAAGTTTGAGACCCCATTTTAAAGTGCTTGCAAGCTTGCAAATTTACGGGTTTCTTTATAATACCGGACATAAATGATAAACTCGAGTTGATAAAATAGATATAAAATAATATAAACAGACACTTATAGAATATAATATGTTGTTTAAGTGGAATTCTACAATGTATATTAAGTAAATAAATGAAGTATTAAGTTGATCATTTTATTTTTTAATTATCTATTATAGCGGCCTTTAGAACCATTCTAGTCTCTAACTGATGATTTTCCTTTAATTTTGAAAAATTTTTTTTTGGAAAAGAATCGTTTAATTTTTACGATACCGCATAGTAAAATTTCACCAGATCCTCTACAATTTATATTCATTAATATGGAAGAATTACAAAATTGTCTCCTGTTTTACAGAATCATAATATTTCTTTAAAAATTGAGTGATTGGCGTTAAAGTTGATTCGAAAAAAAAACATTTCTGTTTGTTTTTTTGAAGTAAATCAAAAGCACAAGTTATGAGTTTTTATACATCATGCCGTTGTCTTAAATACCCCCCCAAAAATTGATAAATATCAATATAAAAATGAATAAATAAATATAAAAAAAATAAAATCGAATATAATACAACTATACAATTTGTTTACTTCCGCATCAATATTTTAAGATCCAAGCAGTTTTTCTGGCGCTACGTTTTGGCTATCGCCGTACGCACGGGGGGAGAGTTATTGAATGAAGCACGTGATTTGGCCATCTGGAGACTTGGAGCGGATGTTGGCACCAGACCCGCACGTTGAGGTAGGCCCGCCAATGTGCCAACTAGGGTGGTTCCCGTGCCAACCCCAAACGGGCCTGCCAAACCTGGGCCTCATCTGATTCCTTCACACGTCAGTCTTCAGCCGATCAACATCGAACCGTAGCATTGTTATTGCTTACCGCGTTAATTTATACAAATAATATATATATTTATTGCGAGTGTGGTGGTTTTGTAAATTAATTTTGAAGCATACACAACGTATTGCTTCTATTATTATTTAATAAGTGTTTTTACCGACCTTTTTAGGAAAGTAGTGGATTGAGTAAAATTATGTTTGAAATTTAATAGAAAAAAATGTGTTAATAATAGGAATATAACTCGCTTTTTTAAATTTTATGTAGAAACGAGTAATGGATTTATAATTTATCGTGATACGTACAAGTATAATAACACACATGTAGTCATTATAAAAAGTTGTGATTTATTTATGTTAAATTTTGATATAAATAATGATTTAGAAGAATTCGAAATTTTGATATTATATATACAATGTGAAAAGAGTTGAATTTTTAAAGTAAAGATATTCAAGAGATGTAACATTGTGGGTGGAATGAATATTAATTATTTGTGGTAAATTATAATAATACAAAATAGAGTTTAAGAACTTGTATCTAGTTTTACTTCAATTAAATACGGACGTTTGAAAATAATACATTTTAATATCGTTATAACTTTGTTGTATAAATATGAATAAAATTGAATTGAGAAAAGCAAACTATATTTCAAAGATATGAAACATTTTTGTATTTTTTAAATTCAATTAGTCGTGATTGTAATTAATATCAAGTTTAAACATGATTTTTTTATTAAACCATAATTTAAAAAAAATGCTAAGTCATTATTACGTAGCATATCTACATATTTTTATAAAATTCACACATATACCATCGTAAACCATTCACAAGGTAGATAATAAAATAAGTATAGATAAATAGAAAAAGTCACCCCGTACCTGAATAATTCCACGCGTTTCTCACTTAGTTGTTTTCATTATTGACGACGACATCTTCACCTTGACCACCGTCTCCACGGGGTCGTGTGTGTACAGACCGCCACTGTCGCGGCCGTACTGGCCACTAGCGGCGGGAACGCGCGCCGTTGCAGCGCCGTCTGGCCGCGGTCCAGAGCGTCGCGCCGCCCGCTCGCTCGCCTGCGCTTGTCTCTCTCTTTCTACTGTCCTGTATCTCTTTCTGATCGGTCGTGTCACACGGGCCACATTAAGATCAGTTACTAATTCACACGGTCGACTTTGAGCTACTTTAAAATGTGTACCGTATTTCTTTCAACTGTTTATTTGATCGTATCACAGGAGCCATTTTGAGATTAGGTGATGTTTCACACGGTCAATTATTAAAAATGCTTATCTTTCTCTTTCTAGTGTCCTGCATCTCTTTCTGACCGGTCGTGTTACACGGGCCACATTAAGATCAGTTACTAATTCACATGGTCGACTTTAAGCTAATTTAAAATTTGTACCGTATTTCTTTCAACTGTTTATTTGATCGTATCACAGGAGCCATTTTGAGATTAGGTGATGTTTCACACGGTCAATTATTAAAAATTCTTATCTTTCTCTTTCTACTGTCCTGCATCTCTTTCTGACCGGTCGTGTCACACGGGCCACATTAAGATCAGTTACTGATTCACACGGTCGACTTTAAGCTACTTTAAAATTTGTACCGTATTTCTTTCAACTGTTTATTTGATCGTATCACACGAGCCATATTGGGATTAGGTGATGTTTCACACGGTCAATTATTAAAAATGCTTATCTCTCTCTTTCTACTGTCCTGCATCTTTTTCTCACCGGTTGTATCACACGGGCCATATTAAGATCAGCTGCTGATTACACGGTCAATTTTGTAGGTACTTCAGGGTCATGCCACATGAACTACTTTGTTCTTTCAGTTGTTTATTTGGTCGTATCACACGAGCTATATTGAGATTAGGTGATGTTTCTCACGGTAATTATTAAAAATTTGTCCATCAGGGTAATTTCATATGAGTTACGTTAAGATTTGTACTGTATCTCTCTCACTGTGTCGTACGTTAATTACTATCTGGTTGTAGGGTCGTGATGTACGAGCTACATTGAGATAAAAAGGTGTTTCACACGGTCATTTATTAATGCAGTTTTTTTCTGTTCCTGGGATTAAATTAAATTATTTAACTGCTTTTTCTTATAATGACTCTAATCAACATTTCTTTTATATTCATATAGGATCAAGTTCCACAGTCAAAATCTTAAAGTGGTGTTTTGCACAACCGATTTTTGTATAGTTTTTAAATTTTTGTGGTCATACTATACGGTTTTACCGTTCAAATTTTGTTTATTTTGTATACTTTATAGAGCACAAATTTTGACCAATCATAAATAAGAATAAACCTTTTAAATACATACCTATAAAATATGTTTATTTTATTACAAAGTAAACTGTATAAAATCGATGGTCATTTAACATAAACATATTATTGTTCTTTGGTGGTCTGTATTTACGTGAAAGATGCATTTAATTAAAAATACGTTGTTTAGTTGTTTTATATAAAATACTCTTAACATGTCTGTATAAATAGTTGCCTAGTTAAAATTTTTTATCTCGTTTAGTTATGTATACATTCGATGTATTTAAAACTACATTTATTCTAATTTCTTTATAGAATCGACAACATTGAACATAGTGAAAAGTGAACTTATTTTTACTTCCATGTTCCGAGGGAAATTTTCCATCAAAATCAGTTCAGTAGTTTTCGATTTTAGTCAAAAAAATTCTCAAAAGTATCAAAATGGTTTATATTGCCCGAAAACTGCTACATTTTATAAACTCAGCTTACAGTTTTACATTTAAGTATTGATTAAAGTTTTCTAAAAAAAATATATTAAAATTTCCTTAAAGCTATGTCGAAGAACGTGCATATTTTTAAAATTCCCAATCCGTAGGAAATAGGCAAGACGTATAGAATGCAGTTTTATGTCATCGTCGTATATCTGTTCCCAATATACGAATGAGAGAATATTGCACATGAAAAGAATCTACGATCGACGGCGGCGACGGCGTGGCAATGCAATCAGGGTGTCTCCTAGACCGCCGGCGCCTACGGCCTCGTTGCATCCGTATTCATGAGAATTGCGCTGCTCATAACACACCCCCGCACATACCCAACTGCACCCCCCCGCTATCAACATTCGTTCCGATATTATTATGTTTGTATGATAGGCGGAGGGTATATATACAATATAGTCCGAAAATTTACTAATGTAAACTGAATTTTTTTTTTGACACATCACATAGACTTAATTTATCCAAAAGTGCACATCAATTTTGATAATAATCTGGCCTTTTTAGGTTTTTGTACTCAAAACACAGTTTTTAGAGTCTTACATATTAAAACTAGGGATTGAAATCCCGGGATCACAAATTTCAGGATCTATACCAATAATGGGATCTTGAAATCTTAGGATTTCTGGATTTAAAAAAAAAAGTACCTATCTAATTTGGCAAAAAAGTTATAGCCATTTAAAGAATTTCCGATTTTTGGGTATAACCCCTACTTCCTTACAAATAATTCATCTCGTTTAACCGAATCTGTATCTCTTACCGTTTAGGAAATCCCCATGCATTTCATGTTTATCTTGGACACCTGTATACCATTTTACAATAATAATATATTTACATAGAAAATTTTTTAAAGCTTACCTACAATAATATTTTTATTAAAAAGGTATTGTCTATTTACTTTGTTGAAAATTAGATCACACATTTCAAAAAAATAACTTTAATATAATATGGTTTTATGATTAAAATTTAAATTGCCATGTTTGTTAGCTTAATAGTTTTGACTGTAAAGCAATCACAGACCGACAGATAGACGCACATACGTCATATAATATAGTCAAGATAATAGTCAAAACATGAAATCTCATATTTGAATTTTTTCATGATTATTAATAATAATTATACAATACGTTTCATTTAGATATGTACAAAAAATAACATGTGAATAATTATCCTCTGTATTTTTAATTTTTTGTATACTCACGATCTTCGTGACTTTTGAAAAAATTTAATTTAATGTGTCCTTGTACATCAATGACAAAAAAATGTTTTCTAACAAATAAATAATAATTGAAATTGATTTTGCCAAATTAATATAATTTTGAAAGAAATTACGACATTTCTACACATATCTTTTACCTAAATAGAAAATTATACTAATTATTTTTTAACGTCAAAAACTTGGCCTTTAGTTTTAGGTTCACGTATTAATTTTCAACAAACCATACATTATTATTAAGAAAAATGATTATATAGTAGATATTTAATACTTCATCGTTCAGTGAAAAGTCCCCAAAACATTTTTTTAAATTCTAATTAAATGAAATACATGTGAAACAGTACAACACAACTTTTACATAAATATTTTATAAAATAATAACCTAAAAAAGAAAGAATGTTTTAATTAGATATCTATTTACGCATTTTTTACTAAGGTATATGACTTTATACTTTACTTAAGTAACATTGTTTCCGATACTTACGAAATACATGCGTGTAATTATATTTAAATATAACATACAGACATCATAACATAGTTTTGCTTTCAAAATTAATGTTAGATGCAGTTTATAAAAAAAGTTTGTTAGGAAAATGCATTACTTATAATTATACCTATTGCTTTATTGATATGGCCCATTTAGTAAGTTATATACAGGGCCGCATCAACCGATTAAAGAACGAACATATTTCGATATATTGTTCCTGAACTGTTTCGAAACAGTATACAGTGTATTCCAAGTTGATTAAGACATAGAAAATTTAACATGGAGATAATTAGAAATGTTGTAGTAACCTTTGGTCAAATTTAACGATGTGTGATTGGTGCATTTTGAACAATATTAGGAAGTGAAATATTAGTATGGGAAACCATACATGATCTTTAATATCTTTTTAAATAATTTTTAATATATGAAAAATTTCAATAAATTAGTGAGATAATACTTTCGTTCAATTTTTAAGTTACAAAATTTCGAATATTTCCAAAACCCCTAATCTGATTAGCACCAAAATCAATAGGTCTGGAGTACTCACTGAGACAAACATTAACTCCAAAAATAATTAAGTGAACGAAAGAAAATTCTACATCCAGACACACGCACAGCAGCCATGCGCAAATCAACTTTTCTTTAAGTTTTGAAGGTAGTACAAACAGAATCTGCTCTTATCTCGGACACGATTTTTCGACGGTATTACAATACTTCCATTACTTATAACTATTAAACGCCCTATATTATAGTGTGAAAACTATGAAATGTAGATTCAAGATAACTCAGATTAAGCTTTTTCAAAATTTATTCTAATAACAATAAACCTGTTAACTCTAAGATATTACGAATAAGATATCAAAAAATATTGATACATAAATTTAGTACGTGACGTACATTCGAACCGATTTCGGAAATCCACGTTTTATAGTTTCGAGATATTTAAGATTTTGTTTCAATATGGTAATTTCAACAGCAAAATTATTATATCGATTAGTTCGTAGAGAAATTGAAATGTGTTGATTTATATTTTATAGTAAAATAGTTATTTGTGTAACTAGGGTGTAAAATGACAGTTTTTCGCACGAGAGTGAATGTTTGTTTATTGAGACGCCAGTCGAGACCAACAATCACTCGAGTGTGAAAAACACATTTTACACTCGAGGTGCACACAATATTTTTTCTACAAACCTATTATAATATTAACAACAAATATAATATAATACCTACATCTACCAAGTAAATGCAGTGCTTTCTCGTGTTAAATTCACTAAAGGTAGTTAATTATTGAAAAATTTAAATAAAAACCGATAAAGTGTTCAGATAAATTACCTGGCATTGGTTAACGGAACGAAAAGTATTTGTCTTGAGCTGAAATGGAAAGATCAATTTACATCAAACGGTTGAAAGAAGAGAAAATAAATATTAAATACCAATCTCCTAATCATTTAGACATACACGTGTTTCAATAGCAAAGCTATCATCATTAGAGTAACACGTGTAAGTCTAAACTCTTACAATTTTGATAACTAGGGAATTTGTATTTGATAAGTCATAACCATATTTTTTGTCTGTTTTTTGTTAGTAAAAATAAATTTAATGTATATTCATTTGAAATACATAAATCATTATTTTTTGGTGAGGAATTAAAAAGAAAACATCAGTCTGTGACTTAAACTACTCATTTAAAAAATAATGACTCAATATATAAAAAAACTTGGTAATATTTAAAATTAGTTTAATTATTCTATCAGTTTCACTGACAATATCAACGAAAAAATACTATACTATTTGTATAAAGTAAAAGATCATAGGTGAATAAAACATTTGCATAAAATGAAAGAAACAATTAACAAAACCATTTCGTTGAAGAAAACACATAAAGAGGCGAGAATCTTTGACGAAATTAAAATCATAATTCCAAACTGCTAAAAGTTTTGCATGGAACGAAACAGGTCGAAATAAACGAGGAGGGACGACCTAAACGGCTACTTGTTACAACCAACACATTTTACTTGGCAGCTACGTTAATTGGCTCCGGGAAAAAAAGTGTAATTCCAGATACGAACTTGTAGGGACCTGGATATACCGCTAGCTTGCTCTGATTCCCCAACGTGCAGGGGCGTAATTGATGTGGGGTTTTCCTCATTTTTAATTAAATAGAATCCAAAGCGACTCATTCAATTTTCGTCGATTTTGAAAACAAAACAGATTGCTCGATAATTGTTTATCTCACACATATATGAAGGATTCAACTGCCACAATAATCAAGTCCATATTTGCCGATGGTACCAAAGTGCTTTTCAGAAAATAAAAAATCGTTCTATTATTTAATTTATTTGAAAATAAGTTAAGGAAAATTTTCGTATTTCCCATTTGACTATGAATTCCAGCGGTCCTCAACTTTAACATGATTTTAATTTTAGTGTACATAGCTCTTCTAAAATTCTAAACGATCTTGGTTAATGCTCTATTATTATTAAAAGGTGGAATTACATATTTAAAAACTAAGATTTTAAATCTCAAAATATGGCAGATCGAAAAAATGTCAACAATAGGAGTAGAATAGAATGTTTATTGATTTATATAAAGCCCCTTAAGGGGTTACATCTAATGTATTAGTGAATTTTTGATATTTTTTTATTGACTTAAATGATGTAAAAACATCTTGAAAATGATATTCAAATGGAATTATAAACAAAACAAAAATTATTTTTATTTTTTGAACTCACTTTCCAAAGTGTCTGAACGAACGAAATAACCTAGATTGTGAAAGTGGTGAAAAATGAATAATAATGAATATATAGTAATGTAAAAGGGCACCGTAATTCGGTTTCAAGTCAAAACAGAAGCAAAATAAGCAACTGAAAACCGTCAAACCGACATAGTCTCGAAAAAAGGTTGGAAAGTAAAACAGTTTTCAAACTTTAAACTCATTATCATACATATACATATTATATTCTATATTTCTAAAAATTGACATAAATTCAGTTATACTCGTAGTCAGGAGCGTAGCTACCGACATAACAGAGGGACCCCAACATGCATAAACAAAAAATCATAAACCAAATATTATCAAAAATTTTATCAAAATTCGTGAGATAAAATTTTTATTGTTGTCACAAATCACTAAATTTAGTAATTTCCGTTGTATATTTGACACTAAAATAAAATCTTCTTCAGCTAAGGATGATATAATAAATACGTTCACCGAAAAAAAAAACAAGAAAAGTACCTATTTATACTATTTATAGTAAAGTTTTTTAATATACGTACCTACATAGTTTTTGTTATTTTCAAATATATTTTTATGCAAATGTTTTTGTATATTATCCTAAAAAGGGGGCCCCTCCAAATTTTGATACAGGACTAGCTACGTCACTGCTCGTAGTATGAAATAGTGTTATAGATAATTTATGTGCACATATGCAATATTGAATGCTACAGTACATAGTCACCGGATTGATAACGAAAGTTATATACATTGCTCAATGACCGGTTTACTGCAGCTACTCTCGACTTCTGTTAAACCGCTTTTCCCACAATTATGGAACAGCACGTTACCTATTACATTGATGCAGTGATGAAATTTTCATTGATCCATATCAGTTTTCTTAGCTAATAGCTTACAATTGATCCTATGGATGCATATTTCAGTGGTACCGTCAAAAATACCTATAGGTATATAGCTTTATATTATACAGTGTGTCCCAGGATAGATGTAACAAGAGGTCTAATGAACAAAAAGAATCGAATTATTGATATTTGGTGATCGAGTCCTTGCTTAATTTGGTCTTCTACAGGATGGTTTTTAAGCAAAGTTGTGAAAATAACTAGAATAAACTACCTATATTTTTCAAAATATGAAAAAAAAAATTAAGTAGATATTTTATTGAGTGTTATTTTTTTTAATGCTCTGAAATTCGCTAGGGTTATAAAATTGTATTCTACACAAACTTTCTTAGTGGAATTTTTTCATATTTAAAAAATTACTTGTAGTTTCATTTTAGTTATTTTTACAACTTTGATTTGTAAAATACCCTGTAGAAGACCAAATCAACTAATTTTTGGTATATGTTAGTTTTACATCAAGCAGGACTAGATCCCTAAATGTTTACACCACTTGTTACATTTATCCTGGGACACACTGTATATAGTAGGTCATTTTCTTAACTGTTTACTTTGAAGACTTAATCATTTAATATTATTTGTCAATTTATAAATTAAACCACTTATATTGTTAAATTAATTCACTCATTTTCTTGTCGGTAAACTTAGAGTCAGAGAAAAATAGTATCGATCTCTAGATTAAATTGATGATAATATTATTGAACCTCAACGAACTCACAATCATTTACATATTTTACGGACTTAAATAATAAGTTGAGTAAATCTCGTACATATCAGTTTTTACATAAGTTAGTTAACTTATTTCATAATATAAAAACTATAAACCAAAATCTATTTCCTCGCACAAACTCGACCGATAAACTCGCATTGGAGATATGACAATGGGGCTTTAAATTGGTTAACTGTTCTTACAAAAGAATAACCAAGTTTATTTTTTCGCATGAGCTCGAACGAAAAACTAGCATACGAGATGTGCGAAACTGTTTTATGGTTGCTTTTCTCGCACAAACTCGACCAATAAACTCGCATTGGAGATATAACAATGTGGCTTTAAATTGGTTAACTGTTCTTACAAAAGAATAACCAAGTTTATTTTTTCGCATGAGCTCGAACGAGAAACTAGCATACGAGATGTGCGAAACCATTTTATCATTAGTTGGCTCGTCTCGTACAGTATGAATAACATTACAATAATCGGCACCATGGATTAGTGTCGAGTGCATTTAGTGTGCGCCTGTTTACCAGCGGTGGCTAATGCTCATGTCTTTATGAATATGCATGCTAATTTAACAACTGCATCTCATTATTACCTCGTACACACACGCTTAATGTTTGACTTGAAGAGTAATACTAGAGCAGTTACGTATCTTCAATCATGTTGGTGTACCGAAAATTCTGATTTTGTCGAATATAACAAATAAAAATATCGGTACCATATATGACTTCCATGTTCTTTAATATCTTTTTAAATAATTTTTAATATATGAAAAATTTCAGTGGGATTTGTCAGAAATAAAACTCACGGACAACGGTCACGAAAGCCTACAGAAGAAAATTATTTTATTCCGGTTTTACAGGAAATATAACTAAAATTAATAAATGAAGTAAAACAATTTATATAAACAATAATAAACATTTTATCAGGAATTCTAGAGATAAATCATATCTACAGTACATTAATTGTATTTTACGCTAAATATCGTAATAATTTTATATAATAATAATAATACAACGATTAAAAATCATAAATAACAAATCACTACATAGAACTAGAACAGCATAACCCGCAAAGCCTGTTCTACTGTACATATTTAATCATACTGTACTAATATGTATGTATATCACTGATCTATTTTTTTATGTGTATATATTAAACTATTTTTTATCTAATCACGTAAACAAGTATTATCATAATAACAAGATAGTTAATACCCAGTATATGTATATCTCAGTGTCATATATAAATTATATTAAACGCTATTTTGTTTAGTACGTTTTTTGATTCACAAAGACATAAACTGTCATTTTTTTTTAATTTTCACACATTATTATAAAAATTAACTACGCGTGAATAATATATCTAAAAATAATATACCAAGGACTATTTGCAAAAGTGTTAATACTGTGAATAAATAATGTTGCAGTTAAAATATTATTATATACACATTTTAAGTATCTTTTTACTTCCGGTGTTAATCGGGCATGTTATTGATATTAACTTAACAAGTAAGTGTTGTTATCCGTCAATTATATTTATTTTTATCGAACTAGCGATAAAATAGATTCCCATTTAATAAATCACTAAAGCGATCAATTTTAATAACACATTATTACCTATATAGGTTTACCTCTGATAAGTATTGATTTAATTAATCAGGGCCTTAACTGGTCGTTTTTAGTGAAATTTAATTTGCTATTAAAGGGTCTCTGGTTGGTCAAATATGAGTAAAAATGTAAAACTGTAAGTGGCAAATTATTGTTTATTAATTATTATTTATTAAATTTAATGTCTAGAAAAAATTTTACTAAAATCTAAATAATATTTAACTATTTCTTTTTTGTCAAACGTAAATAGGGCAAATTCTAGGTTATTGACAACTTACAATTAATTATTTATGTGATTTCCAAAATTGTCTTGTTATTTTATGAGTATTGTGACGTTCTTATTTAGACAATATTCGTAATCCAAGTCGAAATTTTTAGCTTTCTTCATATTTTAAATCAGCCTCTAATTGATTTTATAAATATAGGAATTTTAAAAATGCCCAAGACGACAATATTCTATATATTATATTACTTTATGTTTTTTGGGGGCGCCAAAAAGGTATCGTGTCTCGGTCACCAATTATGCTTGCTACGCCACTGTTTATTTTATTAAACTATTTTAAGGAAAAATAGAATGACATTAATCAGAAGCTTTGTGAATAGGTATAATTAAATTCGTTAATTACCTTTGTGAATTCTTTAACATATCAGATTATAGTACTTCCGCTTTAATATATTTGCTGAATTATGTAAATATATGTTATATAATATACTCTTAAAATGCAGAATACACTGTTAAAATTAGCAAGACTTTTTTTCAATAAATTTTTATTTTTATAATTTTTTCAAATTATGATTGCCGTTTCGTATTAAAGAGTAACAACGATTTCAAGTATTGAAATAAAAAAATAAAACATTTATTCAAAAATAACGATAAAAGTTCATATTACTTAAAAATATGAACTAAAAACTACAAAAATAATTTTTTGAATTTTCGAAATTATACTTATCACAATTTTTAAAAGACTTACGCTACTTTGAAAAAGAATCTCACAAAATTTTATCACTAGTGTATTATGATTATTAAATCAACTTTTTTACTACCTATATTGTTTATCTTCATCTGCAATTTAATTTTATATTTTATTCATAAGTATGAACAGTTTGTAGCTCTATTGTCCTTCAGGTAGTAAATATAATTGCAAATAACAACAAGAAAAGTATTTATATAACGTAAATATATTATGTGCATCTTCGTACTTCCTCAAACGACTACATATTTAATGGAAATATATTTTTTAAGTATCATTTTTCATAAAAATACCTCTTCGGTTGCTCACTGAATTAAAACAAACATAAATACATTTTTAAAGACAATCTATGCAATGTTTAACATAGAAAACAGTTCTCGTAAGCCTTCGTCAACAAACGAAAAGATAGATATCGTCTCCATCATCAGCAGCATGGTGACGGCACTATCTGTTTCACAGCCAGTGGTCCAGACACACGTTCTGGGTCTGGTGTAGGCTAACAAAACCAACCTTTAAGATAATAATGAATATACATCTTGTTTTCATCCACCTAACTATAAACGTAAATAGCTGCACCAAATTCGTTATGATTTGAAACCTTTCGATTTTGATTTTGCGTTATTGGATAGTTGTGAATTTGGATGAGCTAACAAAACCATATTGTGTGATAAAAATAAATGCACATTACATTTTTACCGTCTCGCCAATATGCGTCAATCGCTGTATTAAAGTGTGTATGATCAAAATCATCCGCGTTTAGTTATCCAGAGTTTGAAAGTTGTAAATATGGATCAGCTAACACGGATATTTATGCGAACCACTGCAGCCGATTATCAAGAAAAGGCGGGCCTCCGCCACATCGATTTTTCACTTATAGCTCGTAAAGCATACCGGAGGTGTTCTAGCGAAGTCCGTGGCATTTGCTTATGCGGGCGCAATCAGATGCCCCATAGAAATGCATAGCCCACTTTGATAGATGCTTACATGGGTCTGGCGAAGACGTGCTGCCTTCAAAGAATACTTTATTTTTATCCAGATTATGTGGGTTTTTTTTCTGTGAGGGAATTTTTTATGTTGAAATAAAATTACAATGTTACCGAGATGAGTATTTTGTGCAAATACTTTAAACTTAATATATTTATTGTGTAGATTATTTCTGATAATAAATACATCAAATTCTTCAAAGAAATTATTTTACTTTAATCATTTTCTATACATATAATGAAGATGCATTTTAAATTTAAATTATGATTTACAACTAGTGTAAAAAAATTAACAGTAATTCGAGGATTAAAAAACTTCATATAAACATATATCCAGAAATTCTTCGTGTGGGAGCTACAGCCTTTTAAAAAATTTCCCAAAATTAGCTAGAGAACACATTGTGATACAGTTATGAAATTTGATCACCGTGTTATCAATTTTCAGTATCAAGCAGTAATGGATAAAGTAGCACGCAGTGATGGACACTTGCTAATGATTACAAAATGATAAGTATTACGACACAATGTAAAGCAATTGCTAATAAATAAATTATACTAATAATTAGTTAGTAGTCCACCATTTTGACACCTATTGGCCGATTGTAATGTATATATAGATTAATATTCAGAAATGGTAGTAATCAAATATCAACAAATATTTCTAATTCAGTAAATTTAATTTAAAAAAATAGCCATTACTGGGGTCATATCAAAAACTGGTTTTATTATAATATCATCAATATTTGATCTTCTATACGAAAAAAGTAATTATATATTACTTATAAATGTAATATATTAATATTACATTTCAACAAAATGGGTCTTAATATTTTTTTTATTTCTATGCAACTGTCTTACATTTCGTCACTGTAATTACCGTAGTACCTACATTTAATGTATGTGATTTGTAAAAATATGTTTCGTTCGCTAATAGCGTTTTTACACAACTATGACAGAATATTTGATCGCAATATAAAAATAACGCTTGACCTACGCCGGAAGTAATAGATATTTTCACTTTTCTGCAGTTAACGGAGCAATTAAAACTATTTCAAGGTGAAAGAAAATTGTTCAGGTATTTCTGTTCGTATAACAACAAAGCATACATAATTTACCATACAAAGTTACACGAATAAGGAAGATTATAGGCAGGAAATTACATCTGCTTTTGAATTAAAAATTGAAAATTAATATTAGATATCTGTTAATACTAAATCAAATCAACATTTCAAATAACAATAATGATTAATTCAACTTTTCATGGCTAAAGATACGCTACGGGTGCCTATATTTTTCAAATAATTAATTATAAAGGACACCTATATATATGTATAAACATTATTATCCAATAATACCTTGTCATGAACACAATATGAATGTATCTTTAGAGCAAGTTCAAGAGAATTTAAATTAATAAAAGTTTTAAAAAATCAAGGTCAGAAGGTATAATTATTATCAGATATGATAAAAAGTATCTTTTCAAAATAATTTAATTAAGTCATAAAAAATATAACCGTAATAGTAAAATGGAATGTAACAATTCTAATTCAGCAATTATACCTTTGTGACGATATTAAAATTTGAAAGTCATGGTTTGGCTTTGTTATTTTTTTTATTGTAACACCATCTGAAGTAATCGGAGGACAAATATCTATTGACAAAAATTATATCCGAAATCTCAGATCGAGTATTGTGGTTGTGACAGGCCTGAAATCTATATAAGGTACTGGTATCAGTCTTGGATCATACCCCAGTGTTGGATTCTTGTTTAATTAAATGTACTAAGATATATTTGTTAATATTTAATTACTACCATTACTGAATTTTATTATAATCTATAGAAACTTAACAGTAAAACAGCTTAATTTGATGACAATCGGTCAATGGGTATCAAAATAGTTGGCATTTAAATTAATTATTTGTGTAATCTATTTATTAATTATTATATTATCATACCATCTGCTTTACATTGTTTCAAAATTTAGAATTCTTTATTTTATAACTTTTGTGTCGTAGTACTTATCATTTTGTAATCCATCACTGGATACCCATTACTGGTTTTACTTTTTCCATTACTGAAGAAAAAACATAAACAAAATAGAAAACAAACCATTTCTAATTGTTCCCATGTTTTTCCTATGTCTTAATCAACATGGAATACACTGTATAATCTACTAGTAGATTAATATATAATAGAACTAAAGAATGTTTTAAGACAATCGCAAATTATTAATTACTAGTTAAATCATTGAAAATATAAGATATTATTATTATAACATACAATATAAAAAGGAAAAAAATGAAGACTGTTGAAATAAAAATGATTGTTGACATTTGAGTATAAATATAGTCTTCCTGAACATATATTTCACTAATTTTTAGTGCAAATTGCAGTTGATGTATGTATCGAGATTTCTTTTTATGAGAATGAATACTAAGAATTACTTATAAAAAACTTTTACAATGGCTTTTAAATATAGTTGTTGAAAATACACACTTTTTAAAATGACCTTAGGTTTCTACTTTTTTTCTTTACATTAACTTAAATAAATACTTTACAAATATCAAATATTTGATTTATTACCTAACTTATATGTACTGTCAACAATAAAAGTACGTCAGAAATCAATTGCCAAATTTTTAATGTAAGTGCTGTAATTTCATAATGTCATTTACGTATAGTAATTAATTCGTTTACAATTTTTAGCAACAATTCATTTCAAATGAATAGATACACAAAACACTACCAATTAGTAATTATTTAATTTAAATTATGCTCGACCTTCGGTGAAGGGTTTTATGATAGTTAGTTAACATTTTATGACAAATTTTATTGTCATTATTACAATGCGTACATTTATTCTTCTATTTTTATTAGTATCTGAAAAAAAGTTAATTAGGAAATGATGATAATGTATTAATAATAATAAATATATTATTATGAAAATATCAAAACGTTTTTTTTAACTTTAATTAAAGTTTTTAGTGCCTACTGTATGAAAAAATCATGCGTCATATATTAGCAAAAATGATATGTGACCTTTTTTTATTATTTAAATAACGTTCTTTCGCGAAAATAAAAAAAGCCAAGGTAAAAAAATTTTAAATTTAAGATTTATAAAAATTCATTGCATGACATTAAACGAAATAAAATTGAAGAAATGAAGTCCACGTTACATATTAAATGTTTATACAGGATTTCCCGTAAACTTTCAGAAGTTGTCGAGAACATTAAAACAATCACTTTTTGTTAATAGACCCATGTCCACAAAAAGCAATGAATTTTGCCTTTTTGTTGAATTTTTGTGTGGAAATGGTAGTTTAAGGGCGTAATCTACGAAAATGCTTAATTTTTGCTACAAAGGGGATCGAAATATTTTATGGGGGTCTATCTTCAACACCCTCTGGGCTACAGGGATGTTTAAAACCTTCCTTCGGAATAAGCAATATAATAACTCTAAACTGGAAACACGGCTAGCAATAACGCTAATACTAAAAAATACGTTAGTTAATTACCTATGAAACTGACTCATTGCGGTTGCTCTAGTTACGTTATTTTGGAAGTTATGAAATAATCTTTGTTTGTAATTACTACTCTGAAGGAAGTTTTTAAACACTCTGTAACTCAGAGGGTGTTGAAGATAGACCCCACCTTCCTGTACAATTTTTTACTCACAATGAGCCAAAGAATCAGCTCTTAAATTATTATATTTAGTTATTGTCTATTCATTTTATAGATATCGTTTTCGTTTCTGAACAGTTGAAGCGTAATTGTTAGTTTTCAAAGTTTACATTACGTAACGAACATAATAAAAAACTAAGAATATACTAGTAATTTATTGTTTAATAAACCTATTAACAGCTAACCTCAATGAAGCAATAACATTTTATTTTATAGGAAAATCATAGATTCGCAATTCTTTTATAGAAGACAGTTGGAGACTTATGAAATACGATAAAATAAAAGATAATTATTTAATAAAATTAATTTATAAATGATTATTAGCTGTGTATTAATTTTCAGATTGAATATAATTGTATAATACGTTTGAAAGATTAAGCTACTGTTTTTTATTTATTTTTGTCATGACAAACAAATTCAATATTAATTTATTATTTGTTAGTAATTTGCACAATTAAATGTCTATTATAATAATAAATAAAAAACTATATATTATGAACAATATAGCCTTTGTAGTTCACTTACATACGTCCAATTTACAATTATAAAGAATTTGCCCTCAAGTAACCCGCACGAAAAAAATCATATGTCATTAAGTATATGTATAAAAATATATACGGGCTATATTTTGTGGTTTTCGTACATGTAATCGTAGTTTATTCTTTGTTGAATACGTCTCGCTTCCAAATTATTCAATATTTCGTATGTTACTTAAAGTTTTTAGTGGAGGGAGAAGACCACTGAAATGAGTTTAATAACAGCCTCTAGTAAAAAGCCGGGCCGCGGGCTGATCAGGCATTCTGACCCGTACTAATATTTGAGCTGTATAACACGTATACTGTGCATATACATATGTAAAGTACCTATCTATATTATAAATATTAAGATAAAAATGTACTGAAATATATTTCTTTTCAGTACATTTTTTCATGCTGGAAAAGTAAACTAATGTTTTCCTACAAATTACTAAACTAAAATATATCCTAAAACCTGGCCAGAGAAAATATCTAACGGAGAGACAGACAGACAAACGTTGAGCTTTATATATATATTAAGGATGGGTTAATTAAAAATTTGATTCTACGTAATAAATCATTGTTAATTATGTCTATTAATTCTTAAATAACTTTAATGAGGCTTTGCTGTTACCTCACATTAGTGAATCAGCGAAAGTTTGTCTCAATGATGCATGTTAATTTAATTCATTATAATGATAAATGACTGAAAATAATAATTAGTTTAATTTGCCTACCATATATAGTTAAATTGAGCCAAAAGATTTAGTCAAATACGGTCAATCCCAAAATTTGTTTAAATTGACCAAATCTACTTGTTAAAAATATTTAGAGTTATTCAACATCTCTTCATAATTATGTGCATGGTAATTTTAAACCAATATTTGGTTAAAATTCTAGTAAAATTAGTTGTTTAAATAAGCAAAGGGTATCTAATTATCTAATATTTGTTATTTGTTTGATTCACCCACAACTAAACGTATAAATTATAACACAATATTTATATCTTCTTAAGTATAGTACCAATACCTTTATTATTATATTAATCATAAATAGATGCTCAAGAACAAGCTTGTCCAACCCGCCGCGAGTATCTTTGGTGCGGCTCTTATCGGATAATTTAAAGAAAATAATAATAATAATAATTTTATAACAATAAACCTGAATTGAAATTGGCGCGACTAAAAAAAAAAAAGGTTTTCAGTTTTTATTTTCGCATATTCTGCTATGCGGCCCAGAAAGTTCAAAAGGTTGGACACCTATGCTCTAGAACCTTTTGATAATTACTTTACAACAACAACGTCAAACTCAAAAATTGAGTTGTTTATATAGGAAAAACCGTTATACATATATATACTTTATACAGTAAGAACGACTTATCTGAGCATTAAAGGCTTTAACTAACTACGAGAGAGCATAAATATATTTGAAAATTATCATATAAAGTTATACCAATTCAAAACATTAAACGTGTCTCCTGAAAAATCACAATTTTTGAGTTATGACGTTGTTATATATAGCAAATGAGCGACATGTCATTTTACACAAAACCAAGCGTCTAAAAAGAATATATTGTGTTATATAAGACACCTCAAAAAAGTTAACCATCTCTGATCTATAGCAATAGATATTGTTCAATATTACTGCAATCTAATCTAATAAAAATGCGTATAAATTGAACAAAAATGTGAACGTTTATTTGCGTTATTTTGCTCATAAACTATTTTCGACTTATATTTATTTTTCATTTGTTTGTCTTAAGTTTGCTTGTGGTATGTGGTATGTAAGTTCGTGTTACTTCAAAAGAAAAACGACGAACAGCAACTTTTAGTGTAGACGTGTTTGTTCAATGTTCGCAGGAGTTCACGAACTCTTTATAATCTATGCTATGTTGACATATGAATAAGGCCAAGGTTATTGTTTAATTTATTTTAAATCAGAACCGTTAAAATTCCAAACCTCTACAAAACAAATAGTTCAAGTCAACGTAACTAGACTTGTGTAGTTCACGAACGAACTAGTTCAAAAGAGCGCTCCCACACGAGAACTAGAGGAACTAGTTCATATGCGCTCCGCCCTTTTAGTTAAATAGTTCCCGATACACTTAAAATGCACTGTTCTAAAAATGAGATTGTATTATTTTTATCTTTAATAATTTGCGTTGCAATACTTTATTAAGTACCAATTTTGAATTTATTTGACTAAAGATATATTAAATTGAATTTATTTTAGTTCACATGAATGCAATATGTATGTCAAAAGCACGTGATTTTTATATTATTTTATGACAATCAACAAAAAGGAATGTCACAGATTTTAATGAAATTTAAATATATTGCTTGAATAAAATTTTCATATAAGTATATCGAGGATTCGATTTAAAAGATTATTGCAAATATATACATTTTAAAATATCGATCTTGTCTATAAATTAATAACGAATTCAAAATTGCAGCAGTTTGCATTTCTATAGTTTGATGAAAAAAATAATAGTACAAAATTACTAATCAAACAATTTAATTATACATTAAAAATCCAACAATCCAATATATCTAAATCAATAAATTGTCATCGTATAGTCCGAAAAAAAATTCTATGAACTAAAATAACTAAAAGAACGAACTTTAGGGAGCGCTCTCTGTCATGAACTAAAATGTCCAACTCTAAACGTAACTGCTTACAATCTTCATAAAGATACAATACTTAATAAAAAATACAGGTATTCGTTATTACACTTTCACTTACTATATATATGCAGACAAATCTCAGCGTTCTTTTGTTTCTTCAGCCGGCAATGCAGACTTACATACATGTAATTACGTAATCTAAAATACAATATATTACACCTACTCGTGTAAAAAGATAATATAAATACCGTGTAGGTAATTGCTATTAACTGTGTCAACTATTAATAGTGTATACGTATTCGATTTTAATTGTAATGGAATTAATGAATATTGCAGTATATAGATCTATACAATTTGTATTACATCTTCTATATTATAAAATGCAACGTCTCTTTCTCTCTGTCTGTCTGTCTGTTTGTCCGTTAATTCATAAATATATGTTCTCTGGACAGGTTTTAGTATATATTTTGTTACAATAGGTAACATAAGGAATAAGTAGTAACAATAATAGTAAATCGAATAAACCGTTAAATATTAGGTATTTTCAATCATGAAAATGTATACTTTTAAACTAATGTTTTCATATTATATATTTTTTTATATTCTTCAAATGATTGTTAAAGTTAACAATATGATATACTTCAATTTCAAGATTTTTAACGTCAGCTACCTTTGTTTTAATTAACAACCAAGCGCGTTTTTATATTCTACGCGTTCTTATTGCCCTCTGACTCACACTCCTACGTCCCATATGGGCAAAAACAGTTATATATATAAAATTAAAGATAATAAAATTCTCTACCAAAAAGGTCCTATACATATTTTTCGTCAGATGTACATTTCACCGAATAATGAGTGTCTGAATTTATTATAATTATTGATTGAGTATTTCAATGAAAAGACAACATTAATAATAATATTAAAATTAATAATGTTTTTATAAAATTCAGACAGTCGTTACTCATTGAAGTGTGAATCTGACGAAAAATATGTACAGGCCGTTTTTAGTAGAGAATTTTACTATCTTTAATTTTATGTATAACGATTTTTGCCCATATGGGACGTAGGAGTGTGAGTACTAAGGCAATAAGAACGCGCAGAGTAGAAAAAACATGCTTGGTTGTTAATTAAAATAAAGGAATAGAATTACATTAATGAGTGTAGGACCTTTTTTATGTTGAAAAGGTCAAAAGATGATACAAAAAAAAATGATTTAAAAAACATGTGTTTCTTTTTGTAGGGCCTTTGCACTTTTATAATCGTGCCAACCTCCCCAATAAAATAAAAACAAAAAATTCAATCGGAATAATATTCCGAACGACTGCGCTATTATGTTCTGGTCTAAAATAATATTTTCGTGTTTAAATTAATTATATGCACGTGTGAATTTAAGAATTAGAAAACATTTTTATTTCAATGTATGGATTTTGTATATCATTAAATACTTACATTTAATAATGCACTGTAATTATGACGATCAGACTATAGTAAAATATCAAAAGTAGGTCATCTTTTTAAAAAGATGACAAAATAGTTCTAATAGTAATTATAGTACTTAATAAGTTTTGTATTAATCATTTAATTGTTACATAAGAGTAATCAATTTTTTGCATCTGTTTTCATAAATAACGGTATATGACATACATACATAATATATACCTTAAATTAAGATCAAACAATTTAGATGAAAATTAAGTAAAACTGGAATATGCATAATGATTTTTTAATTATTAAAACACGAGAATGAATTAACCTCATTGTTATAAAATTATTATATAATATATTAGCACACAAACATGAAGATGTGTTCTTGAGATCCAGAAAAAATAAAAAATATATTTATTACACAGGTTGTCCAAGATAAGTGTGAACTGCATGGGGATTAGATGAATTATTTGTAAGGAAGAGGTGACTATTACTAAATAAATAAATATTAATAGTTCTATGTGGTTAAGGCGGTATACTTAAAATTCGGAAATTCTTTAAATGGCTATAACTTTTTTGTCAAAGTAGAAAAATGGGTAACATTAAGTATAATAGTAAAATTCCATTATTTTTATAATTATAATTCGTTCAATATGTTTGTTTCAACATTTAAAGTACCTATGGACGGAAATATTGACTTAAACACAGATTAGAAAGTTTCTTGAAAATTCAACATCTTGAATAAAACTAAAAATGAAGGTTGTCTTCACCCATCGCTATTTCCATTTTTAATTTTCTATTAATTTATAGCTATTTAGTAATATCTAATATTGAAAAGACACAGCATTTAAAAATAAATTTCAGATATACAGAGTGTCCCGTAAACATATCGACAAACTTTCTGGATCGCATTTCGTTAATAAATTCATGTCCGCAAACGAGCCGATTCAGCAGAATAGCAAAGGAAAGGACCCCGCACAAAACCAATGAATTTTGCCTTTTGGTTGAATTATTTGTGAAAATCCATAATTTCTGCTCCAGAGAGCATCGAAACATTTTATGTTTAATATATGATTTCATGTTTATATTTATTTTTATCTCCTAAAGGACCAACTTTGGAAATAGATTATAAAGAATAAAATTACTTAGAATTAGTCAAGAAATACAAAAAAACTTTTCGAGGCATCTTTTAGTTTTTTGATCAGCAGTTTTTTTTAAAAATAATTAATATTATAAACGATTTTAAAAATACTATTTTTATATTGTCTGGCTTGTTCTTAAAACATTACATCCTTTGCGAATTTTCAAAAAAGTTTATCCTTTAAGAGATACATATAAAAATAAACATAAATATAGAATGTTTGGGTGCCCTTTGAGCTTTGGAGTAGAAATTATGGATTTTCGTAGGTTGCATCTATTACAACTTTTCATCAACATACTTATTTGAGGATTTTGAGGTATCATTTCCTTAATTTATTAAAACTTTTCAACCAAAATGCAAAATTCATTGCTTTTGTATAGGGTCCTTTCTTTTGCTCTTCTGCTGGAACAGCTCATTTTCGGAAATGGTTATATTGACAAAAAACGATTAGTTTAATGTTGTCCACAACACTTGAAACCTGTTGGTATGTTTACGGGACACTCTGTATATGTTTATATTTCTCAATAAGCAAAACATCTTCATAAAATTATTTGATATTTCTAAGATTGATAGTTGAAAGGTCGTAACTATTATATTATTGAAATTCTCTATAAAAAAATGACCAATTATCCAAATTATATGTACACTAATGTACATGCATATATTTTTAATTTAATTCTAGCTGTAAAAAGATACCTTCAGGTTCAAAGAAAATACATATATTAAAACAATTTACTTCAAAAATAACCAAACAATATAAACCCAGTCTTAAAGCCTTCAGTTTTGTGAAGTTATGATAATTGACATAGGTATTTCGCAGTTCCAAGGTAAAAGCTGTTGATCTTTTACACAACGTACATATCAAGAAAATAAAAACTATGTCTATGTATTTAGTTCAATAGTAGGTAAAGAAATAATAATAGAGATAAAAAGGTGTGCCTTTGTATTGCTATAGAGTTGTTACACACCTGGTTTTATAAATAAAACAAATAAAACTGCCTTTAATTGCGTTTATTTTAATTCCTAATTCGTAAAATTAAATACTGTTATTTTTTAGTGTTCAGTAAAAAAATCCGTCCAGTATGTTTTCAAATACAAATAACTTGATATAAAACGTTTTGCAATACTCGTGTGCTGTATATAATTGGGATATATCAAAAAGTGACCCAACACAGTTGATCAATATATTTGGACATTAGATTGATCTTTGCGTGATTGTATTATAATTGGTATATTTCAGTTTGTAATTCTCAATAAATTGGTTGCATTTAATATAAATAACTGTAGTATATGTTATTATTATATATGTATATATTAGTATAGATAGATAGATAGATAGAAATTTTTCTTTATTTTTCAAGCCTTACAAAAAAGGATAAACAGCGTCAGAACAAAATATATGTATATACGTATAATCCACACTAATATTATAAACGCGAAAGTAACTCTGTCTTTGTTACCTCTTCACGGCTAAACTGCTGAACTGATCTTGATGAAATTTGACAGGAAGTTTGCTTACATCCTGAGGAAAAACATATGCTACTTTGTATCCCAAAGAAATGATAAAAAATACAAATTCCACGCAGACGAAGTCACAGGTAGCAGTTAATATATTATCCCCAAACTGACAAGTACTTTTATTTTGACAAAAATAATTCAGGTGAAGGAAAAGGTATGAGACTTTCGCGATTCTTAAAATTTTGGATGAAATGTTTATAAAAATATAAGCACGAAAATATACTTTTTATCTTGAAAATATAATATATAGTAAACTTTATTATGTGAATTTTTGTCATCATTTCAATTTTTCAAATTAAAGTCGATTTTGATAACTATCAAAAAAAGTTATATTTTTTCCATATTAAAAAAAATTATAACCGAACTTTATAAAAATACCTGAAAAAATGCCATATTTTGTGTAAATATCAAAGTTTATTTAATTTTGAAAAATCGAAAATTATGAAAGAAAACTGAACCCCCAAACGACTAGAATTTATTTTTTGTCTTTTACACCAATTAATGCGTCGATCTGAGTCCACTTTGTATTTTATTATTATAAATAATACATTGTCAACTGCTTTCAACATTATAATTAGATTTGTTCACCTTAATTGTAATTAATTTAAAAAGCAGCTACAACATGCCAACTTTCATCTGACAGTTAATTATCTCATTTTTCAATTATCACAAATTGATAATAATAACAAAAACATAACCAATTTTTTAAGTCGATTATGGGTAATATATATTTTCGTAACTAGACACACCCAAAAATTTGATATTCAATCATTAGAAGAAACTATAACACTATAACTGTAAAGAAATTATTACATCACATATCTGATTTTTCAACACGTACACAATATTTAAGAATTTCATATTACACCTAGATAAAAATGTTAAACAGTAATCGATTTATTTTCAAAGGACTTTTCCAATCACCACTAAATAAAAGTGCGAAAATTTAGCCAATGCAAGAAAGATACGAATAAAAAAATGTTTTTCCTCCAGCTGTTTTGAGATCATTCGAAAAACTACCGACTAACATTTTGGTAATTATCCTATAATTTATTCAATAGAAATAAACATCTTAAATATTTAATGGGGTGGAGATAGACGGTTTCACTTGTTCGAATTTCGACTATAACCATTCGAAAGAGTATTAAAAAATCCATAAAATTTTGTACAGTACATTTCTTTATAATAGTTCCCAAGACATTTAAAATGATTATTTTACATATTTTCATGGACATATTTCACCCCATTAAACCGTTTTAGCGCAGCTAAAATAAATTATTTCTTACTGCCCTTCACCCCCTCTAACTATATACAAAATTTTAATTCGATACGATTTTATCGTATTTCCTTGTTAGACTGTTTTTGAATATCTGGAATCTTTAAAAGATGTTTTCTAATGTCCATTTTTGTTAAAATAAAAATTTCAAAGAAAAATTTTTTCTTTAAAATGGAAAAATTACTTAAAAAAAATGGCAAACTTTTCAGTATTTTGTCTAAAAAACATAATTAAAAAGGTTTCGCACTGTTTCATTTAATTCCGAGGTTTAATCCTTAAGGGGGCAGACTCAGTTGGGACTTCCAAAAAAAGCTCTTTTTTAGGATTTTTTTTTTTGGCCACGCATTAAAATAATTAATAACAAATGTTTTTCCACATGAAAGATATGTATTTACAGAAAACATTGTAATTTTTTTATGGCAAAATATAAAAAAATAAGTGGGATACAGCAAATTTGGGAGGGGTCTAAAAAAAAGTGTTTTGACGTGATCACTGCTGCTCGTCACTAGATCATCTGAAATAAAAAAAAACATAAGGGATCATTAGCTAATGACATAATGCTCCGGATGAACGAAGGGATTTGAAAAATTTTGAATTTTCACAAAATGGCGGATATTGAAAGTCAAAATTCTTTATTCGACTAAAATTTCACTCGCATTTTCGGCTATAAAAAAAAAAAAAATCGTCCAAAAAAAAAATCCTTCGTTCATCCGGAGGACAATTATGTATAGAATAAGTGAGAAAAATTTCAAACCAATCGGCAAAGCCGTTCTCAAGTTACAGTGATCACCGACTTCGAAAACATGGTTTCGAGAAAAACGCGTTTAAAGTTTTGAGTACGAATTGCATGCAGATAAAAAAATTATTTTGGAACTTACACTGAATCGTCTACGAACAGAACATTTGTCTGAAATTTTCAGAGAATACTTTTGAAATATTCTACTTTGAGAAAAAAAAATTGATTTTTTCAAAATTCTAACTGGGTCTGCCCCCTTATGGCACTCCACTATCCCCCCAATCCCAGAAATCACAAATACCATTTGCTAAAATCCACCAAACAATCTATCTAATCCTTGAAATCCCAGGATTCCCAATTAAACCTAGTTTAGTATGCATAACTACAGACTACTCCCTCTGATAATCCCGATGAATACACGTATGCCTTTGTGTGTAGTGTATACAGACACACTCATACAAACACATCTTCATCATCAGTGAAAGTGGTAATCAGCCGGTGGGGTTCATAGACAAATCTCGATAACACCTCAACAGCTCGCGGTCAGTTCAACTCAACTCACGTCGAAGTGAGCTAATTGACCCAGTTTTAACGTGTCTGTATGGTACACATACATACATAAATTCATGTATACGTACATACATGCATGCACGACGTACAGTACATATTCGGTAGTGTTTTGTTTTTTAATTGTTGCACTGTGTTATACGTTTTAATATTGTAAAACTTTGGATGATTGTGGGTTCATTTTTTAATGTTGATTGATTATTTTTTTTGTTATTTAATTTTGCATAATTTGTGAATATTGTTTATTGTGACATATCAGGAGAAGGTTAGTCTGAGTTTTAATATTTATTTACTCTAATATTTTTAGAGGTTTGTGCTAAAAATGTTACAGTATTTTATTTGTTGAGTTTTTATTTTAATAAAAATTATTTTATTTTAATTTATTTAGTTATATTATTTTATATAAACTTTCTACTGTTAAACTTTCTTGCTTTACAACAGTACCCTGGTACCTATGTATATTAAATTTTATCCTTTCTTTATTTTTTTTATAAAATGCCAAATAAAGGCTCAAAAATTATTATATATTATTATATTATTTTAATATGCTTTTTAAATTGATCCCATCATAATTTTCAAAAAAAAGTATTAATTAATAATAATCTTCCTTATACCAATGCTTGTATTAAGAATAATATGTAGGTATATTTACCGGCAAAATTCAGATAGGAATATTACTTATAACAATATTTTATATACTCTTTGATGGTATTTTGTATTAATATATTTAATTAGATTATTCGAAATTTACACAAACACGTGAAACTTTCGCGTTCTAGTAACCGGAAAAATGATAATTGGTAAGAAAAAAACACTTTCGCTTAAATTTAATACCATACACATGCATACATTGAACTGGTTTTTATTAAAATACAAATATAAAATTTTAGAATGTTTACTCTACTCGTATTTACTGGTTATTTCATAATTTATTAAGCCCTATAAAACTTTTAGAGGTCCCGCGTTTTTATTGAGTTAAATTACGAAATATATATATTTGCATATTTGCTATATGTTTATTTGATATTTCGTAATAAATGCACTCATATAATCTAATATTTTAAAAATTTAATGCTGTCTAGTCTAGTACCAGACTGACAAATTCTGACCTACCAAGCAAAATCTATTTGACCCTCGTTTTTGTTTCATATTATTAATCAAAATCGCTTTTTAAAGGATTTGTGATATAATTTAAAATTTTGGTGACTATACAATTTCCCATTGTACTTGTATCTTCTTTCAAAAACTGAATTATATAAATGGTGGCCGGGTAATTCCTCCAGGAATTTTTCACATTTTTAATTTGATTAAAATTTTACAGCCACTTAATCAAATAATACCAAAACATTTTTTATTATCTATTATTAAAATTTAAATCAATTTTTTCATAATATCTATTATACAGTGCAATTTTAAAAGCAATCTTGCAGATCTGGGCAGAAAAACGATCCTATTCTCAATTAATTACTGCATCATTTACCAGTGGTGAGGCGTGAAATTTTTAATAAGGGAAACATATTTTGTCAAAATGTTTCATAAAAATAAATAAATAGGTAATAATAAACTATTAACAAAAAAACTAGTTATGAAATACCTTAAGTTCAAGCTTTAATTTTTTTAAATAAATTCTGGAGTATTACGTATAGGTGTACAGTTTATTGGATTCTGAGGTATTATAGTTTTATAATTGAGCGTGTAAATTAATATTAAATGATATTTTTGGTTAAAATGTTTGATTTGCGCATAAAAATGACTATTCTAATAATATTTTTAAATTATTTATTAACTAATTTGTCCATAAAGTAAGGGAAGCTCTTCGCCACTGTCATTTACAAAATTTTGATTAAAAAAATTAATTTATAATCATGAACCATGAATATATTAACCAATAAGTATATTTATTTAAAACATCAAAATAACGACACAATTTAAACCCGGATAATTGCATCAAATGCTAGGGATTTATGGACCCAGAGTAATAAAAAAAATGTATTGATAATTTATTTTTTTAGCGCTGGGGTTGCGACAGAAATTCTGGCGCCAGTGCCCACTTTAGGATATAGGTGCCATGACCCGGATCTTTGGTTTAAATTTCAATATAAAAACTAGCTATTCGAATAAAATAACTAATTCGATAGACGTCATTTTGAAAATTACATCATAATAAATTTTTTAATAGATCTAAAGTTCTTTCTTTTGATATGAAGATAGTTATAACGACTATGTCGTTTCAAATAAACGCTGACGTACGAATATTAATGTACAATATACTAAACCATATCTTTTCCAAATGATGATTGTTATTTATGTAGTAATAATAATAAATATGATGAAAATATTTACTTTACAATAATTATATTATAGTATCAAATGCAAAATGTATACTCAGGGCCGGATTTTTTCATAAGCAAAATAAGCAGTTACTTAGGGTCCCAGCTTAGTGGGAAGCCCTGATTCATCGAAACCTTGCGAATTTTGTAACTGAATTCGACCTAACTTCTTAATTAAAAAAAATATATGCTAATACAATATCAATTTTAATAATAAATCGAACTAACTGTAGCACAAATGCAAAAAAATTGCATAGCAACTTATTATACATGATATTAAAACTCATATGCTTTAGATTGCTTAAAATTTTTATTAGACCATTGATCTACTTAATCTACTGTTAAAAGCCGATTCACTCGTAGCTGGTATGTAAAGGGTGTCCCAGTACCAACAAGAACGCAAGATATATTTTTATTTCAGTATAAATTACATACACTGCGATTAATAGTGGAAAACAATATCTGACTATTGTTCACCACGATTAGAGATTCCGTTGGTACATTTATCCTCTTTTGAAGAAATGTTCGAAGACATATCCGCATATATAATTACGACTCAATATCGACAATAACACGTTGAACTCCGCCTTGAGTTCAGGAATTGTTTGTGATTTGTTCGCATACGAGATTTCATAAAACTTGTGTCAAATCGCACGACTTCGGTAGCCAATTCTGATTAAAATTAATTAATTATTAATTATAATTTTTCTCTGAGTTGTTTCGCGCACATTGTGACAAATTTTTACTGTCCATTTAAGGCCACAAACTCCGATATCATGTTGTGATAATGAATGTCATTCGTTATTAGTGCATTTCCGGCCTAATTTTCGAAGAAATACGACACAATCACTTCGCTACCGAGGTCGTACGATTTGACACTGTGCAACTTCTTTTTGAGAGTTTTTTTTTATAAAATATTCTGTGCCAACAAATCATAAACAATTTCTGAGCTCAAGGTGAAGATTTAACGTATATTTGGAAAAATTGAGCCGCGATTAGATAAGTTTTCTTGAAGATAATTAAGCAATTTTGAAATATAGAGTACATTTTTGAACATGAATTTAATTAAAGACTATTTATCGAAATAAATCAGCTCAAATAGGAAATTAAATATTTTCACACTGCAGAAATTAAAAGTAAAAAATTTAAAAAAAAAACAAAAGAAAGACCTTCATTCAATTGTAATGTTCTGTGCATCAAACCGTCCTCCAAAACACAAACACATGTCTTTAGTAGTGAATTATAGTTACTTGTATTTATAATAAGTTATTATCATCAAGTAACTAATTAATTAAAAATTCATAAATTATGTTTAGTTTTTAATTTTGTTACATATTATAATACATATTAAAAAAATGAATTGCGGATGAGGTTATATTTTTACATTTTTATGTATTCAATAATCAATTTCAAATATTAATATATTTTTATGAATTTTTGAAAGTATGTATATATAATAATATGCAGGGCTGGTTTTAGGGGTGTGCAAGGTGAGCATCGTACACAGCCTCGCGAGTAAATCGGCCCCGCGCAGCCGACGCATTTTATAATAATAAATTAGAAATTAAAATATCACCCTAAATTTTATAATTTACATAAAAGAAATCTACTTTAAAATTCATTAAAAAATTGTATTTTCTTTGTCATCTTAAAAAAAAACCCAGGGCAATTTTGAATTTTGGTAGCGTTCGTATTGGTCAGACAAGAAGATTTATATGTAATTTAAAACTTTCAGTGAGTTGAAGTTTTCATTTAAAATCGTTGTTTACAATTCATGAGCCTCTACAAAATCGTACGCCTAGAATAACGCTAATGCCGGGGATATGACATTTCATTTTTTACTTCCTCGTCAATATCTTTCAACAGAAAAATAATTGTAGACAAAATAAAAAAAGATTTTGAAGCCTACAATTCAAGCTTTCAACTGATACAAAGGGTATTTAACTGCTATTTTAAAAATACTATTTCATAGCTGAATTTATCGTAAATAACTTCGCTAAAATAGATTCATTTTCAATTTTTATTTTTATTTTTTAAGATAATTTGTTCAATTTGTAGAAAATCTCATGATGTAAAATCGACTCTTTTAGCTGAAAACTTCAACGTTTTCAAACTTAGCTATATTTTTTCGACTCGGTGCAATTTTTTTAAATATTTTTTTAAGGAATCTTAAATTAGAGGTTCCAAGCTTTAAAAATAAATTATTTCATTTTTTTTCACTACACAGAGCCCCGCAAACCCTAGGACCGGCTCTGATTATATGTATAAAATAAAAAATTAATTGACTTAAAGAATATATGTATTATGTATGCATGTATTTTTATTATTAAAAAAAAACATATATATAATTATGTACAGTTTAATACAAAATTTAATTGAGTACCTATTTAAATAAAACAAGCGAGAAAAAGTAGAGAAATTAAACGACAATAAATGTTTGGTATCACGGCATGCATTTAAAACACGGTAATACAATACTTCATTCTGTTATCTCGTGAAATTAAAGGGCATATAAAGTTATAGATAATTGTGTTTGTAATTTGTGTGATTCAGATAAAAGTTATCAAAACATAATATAGAACAAAGACTGTTAACTAGCAATATATCATTTTTAATTTAACAAAAAAAAGTATCCATATTTCGTTCAAAACATTTGGTATGTTCAATGTATTATTTATAATTATATATTATTTACTGTAATATATAATATACCAGTGACTATAGTATCGCACAATGGATACAAGAGGGAACTCATATATGCTACTGTGTCGATCAGGGAAGAATTTTAAATTTTATCTTCTAAACTGTTGATACATATATGTTGATTACTATATCTTCTTACTTAGAATTCATTGAATTAAAATAAAGATTATTAGGATTTTTTTCTAACGTATGAGAAATGTAATATCTATAATCTGCAAAATGCATCCAAAATATATCATATCACATTGTGTCAGTGACCTCTAAATTAACATTAATCTTATGCATTTCACGATAGTAAAACTGTGGGCTTGCATTTTTTAGGTTTGTGACCACACCAAAATGTGTGACCCAGATAGGTTGTGATCTATAACGGATTGCAATTGATTCTCTCAATTTTAGTAATTTATGTGTAATGTATTAGGGCACTGTATTACACTGCAAAGTATTTTTAACTGAGAAACATCTCGAGTGCAATTTTCATTGAAAAAAATTGAAGGATGTGTGTTATGAATAATTTCATGGTTGCTGCAAATTTTAATTTTATTAACAGTTGCAATGTTAGGTCAGATTTACATTGGTTTTTATTTATTAACTTCCCATTAGGAAGTTATTGTAATCGGTCCGAAAATCAAAAATGTCAACATATTTGTATGTTTAAAGGTCACTATTTTTACACTATTTTCAGAAAGATGTATGTGTGTGTGTGTATGTACGTACGTATTTATTAGTATTTAAAATTCAAATTCTGAGGGTAGTTTTCACCCCTTCAAAAGCTGTTTAGGCACGTATTAAAAAAGAACTAAATACAAGTTTCATTATTTGTATTGTAGAATATTTATTCATGCTAAGTTTCAAGTAAATCAGACCAAAAAATATGTTTACCCACACAAACTTTTACACCCCTTTTTACCCCGAACGGATTGATTTTCGAAAAATCCTTTCTTCCAGATTATATTCACGTTAAGATGCTTCGATTGGCACCCCAACGAAGTCAATATCATTTTTTAGTTGCGAGATTTCGTGCACATACTTCTTTCTAAAAATAGTGTGACCTTGAAACATAAAATTATTTAAAAAATTTTTGATTTTGATTTTTGGACCGATTATAATAACTTCCTAATAGGAAGTTAAAAAGTAAAAGTACTTAAATATAAACTTAAGTGTTTTCCTTAGGTTATTATAAACGTTTCAATAAATGTATTTAAGTGTTTTGGTACAAGTAATTGTGTTTGATAAAGTACTGTACAAGTGCAATTACTTTCATTTAAAAGGTAATTAGGTACAAATACAATTATTCACAAAATCATTTAATTAAGTACATGCATGTATTTTAAAGAGAATTTATAACTGTAATTTCGACTGTTGGACTGTTTATCAAAAAAAAACATAGGTACCGTGATAAATACAGAAATAAAGTAAAAAATCGTTTAAATAGAGTTCTAAAAAATGCATGATTACCTCATAAATATTTTATAGTGTAACACAGACCTAATAACAAGTTTTTAATGTTTTACAAGGTTAATAGATGGTTTTTCTGACACAATAATGTGACGATATAAATAATACATGTTTAACGTCTGCAGTTTTTTGTAATGAAAGTTAAATGACCGCATTTATTAATAGTTCAATATATCTTATAATATACATATAAATTATATTAATTATGAAAAAAATATAGTAGATCTAAAACGTATTTCTATATTTGTTATTATTGTTTAGTTTCCCAACGTTTCATTAAAAAATACGAATTTGTAAAGTAAAACAATTTTATTCGAAAACTTATGTAATATGAGTCAGTTTTGAGCTGGTTGCAGGCCGTGAATTTTTCGCGTGAGCAATTTTCAAATCTTGAATCGTGAGCGTGCGTGATCGTAAGTCAAATTAAAATAACCGTGCGTGAGTATATTTTGAATGTCATTTTAGAAGCACTTTCACATAAGTAATGCCAACAAATCAAAAAAGATCAGTGTATTCATTATATTTACATATATGACCAGGGGTGTGCTGGAGCCGGCTCGCACGAGCCGGTTGTTAAAATTTTTGAAAATCGGCGAGCCGGTTGTTAAAATATTCATAAAAGTTCAGATCATTTTTTGGTTTTTCGTTTTCGTATCTGTTGGTTTCGGTTCGTGTTTTACTCTTTTTCTTAATTCTACTAATCGTTTTTAAATGTTCTTAAAAATTTAAGAATAAAAAAAGAGCTTTAAAAGTGAATTTATATTCCCGGCCATTGCAGATGTGCAAGTCTCATGTTTTATATGATTTGATCAGCGGCAGGCAAGTGAGTGAAGTGTATATTATTGCATATGCGTAAGGGTGTTTTTTTTTTTTTTTTATAGCGAACCGGTTGTTAAATATTTGGCAGCATATACAACACCCCTGTATATGACTCGTTAATTTTAAAAATGGTAAAAATAAATAAAACCTGAAGGTAGGTTTTTATATACCTACCTTCTAAAAATAGTTCACAGTACAAAAATATTTCATATTCATATAGCAACAAGTTTTTAGTGGATAATTTTTTAACAAACGGTACAACCAGTCGAAAGTATAAAATTCAAATGTAAGTAATTATCATTTATTAAAAACCTTTATTCTTTTAACATTCCACTGAATTATTTATTATATTAATAATGCGAAAAGAAAGGAAATTATTGTATTTTTAAAACAAACAAATATATCTGGTGACGTGGTCAACAAGATGATTCTGTGGTAATAAATATTTGATATTCCAAATTTTAGTATTTAAATATGTTAAACTTGATATAAAATTAATTAATAAAATGGACGTATATTTTTGTTTTTATTTAAAATGATATAACTATATAAGGTCCGCTATAGAAAAAGCTAACCGATGAAGTTTGTCTTTCTATTTTTGAATCTGTTATAAGCGATTCTGGCCTGACGACTTCTGAAGACGATAGTACAATAATTAGTAACATTATATTGAGAAATAACTAAAACCCACATTGTAATAACTGTAATTTTAACTACATTAAATTATTTCGTAAACTGTAACATTTCATTAAGAAAGAATTACATACACAATTAAAAGTAGAGTTTTTTAACTTACATATGTATTACAAATGTATAATTATGATGTTATTATTTATTAAATTTCAATTCACACTGAATAAATATTTTGTAAAATTATTTTTAATAAAATCACGATTTAAAATAATTCATTTAAAAGATAATTTAAGTATCCAAAAAACAGATATCCGTGGAGGGGTAAAATAGAAATATAAAATTTAAAAATCCGGCCGGAATTCACCAGTTCCGGCCGGATCCGGAATCGGAATGAAATTGTAAATTCCGGTATACATCCTTTTTGCTTCCAATATTATAAAAAAGTATGAATTTAAAAAAAATTCTAACCATACCTATTTCATCTCACATTAAAATCAAAAGTAAAAATTGACTTTATTTTATCACTATAAATTTATTTAAGACAGGGGTAATTTTAAGAAATACCTTTTGCTCCACACTTTGTGTATTTCTCTCATATAAATTATAGTGACCTTTTTTTGCTCGGTATTTTTATGTCCGGTATTATAAAGGCGCTAGCAAATTTGTTAGCTAGCTAGCACTTTCATGGGGTATTAATTCTGTGATAGTATGTATGGATTAGCTATGGAATTTAGAACAGTGATATTTCAACTTATTATAACACAGTTGGCGACTCTGACAGTACAAAATAATTTTCATAATATCGCCACTTTTTTAATACCGTTGGTGTTAACATACCACGCGTGCGCGAAAATTGTCAAACACTTCATGAAACTACAAGAGAACTGTCATATAGGTTAGAAACCTCATTTGAAAGTTCTTGCTAGCTCGTTTATAATACCAGACATTACATTTCTTTCTACTTGCAATTTTTCACCTACACAAATTAGCTTTTACAATTGCAGTTTTCATTTTTGGAACTGCCGAAACAAGCTACAGCTAGACACTAATATAAGGGTGTTCGCTACTGACCAAAACTAAATAAAAATGACCCAAGGAACAATATCAATCGTCATTGAAAATTCCAATATTATATCTCTAGAAGTGTTGGTTTGCCGACTCAATTTTACTTTTAGCCCTCAGGCCTTCAATAACAACCTTTTAACTATAACTTAATTTCTTATACGTTTGATAGAATCAAATAAGGCAATATTTATACCTATTTATAAATAGAACTATTAAAAATTCGCATAATATATGTAGGTAGTAGGTACCTATGTATATATGTATATTTTAAAACATTTGTTTCAGTTTCAATGTTACTGACTATCATTGGAACTGCTACATATAAAATAAATTTAAGTATGACAATGAAATGCCTTTTGAAAACAATTTCAATGAACGAACAAATTTTGCTGTAAAAACCTTGACCGAGTTTTGTACATTTTGCAAATCTTTTATTCTTAAAATGTAAAGTTCAAATCGTCTTTCATTTTTTATTTAGTAAGAGTGTTGCAAATAATTTACATTAACATAGAAAATGTCTGAAATATTTCGATATTTAATAGCCTTAATATATTTTTCATAATAATATATTATTTAAATCTATTTATAGAAATTTTAAAAAGACAACTGCAAATAGGACTCGCGTCCTAAAGGTTCCGTACTATGAAGACATAAATCTTAATATTTGATATTAATTGATACCTCTAACCATCCCTGAGAAAAAGGGTCTTGACAGACAGATGGGCAACAAAATGATCCTATAAGGGTTCCTTTTTTCATTTTGAGGTATGGAACCCTAAAAACATGAAATAAATTTCTTGACTGTTTGTGAGTTATTCGCTTTGACTTCTAAACAAAAGTTTTATATAAAAAAAAACACAACATTAACATTACATTCAATTTTTATAACAATAAGATTATAAAAATAATATATAAGTACATAATAATGAATATGGGTTGATAATAATCATATGGAATTAATAACAGTATAATAATACTTAATAACTACAGAAAAACGCTTGATCTGGTACAAAAAAGTAGCTGGACGCGTGTTCAAAGAAAGCGAGAAAGCAGTCAAAGGTTTTGTTACGATATTACGTTCGCGATCAGCGTAACTTGATAAAAAAACATTGTGCTTGTATAAAACAACGTAAGGTTCAATGTCGTTTGTTGTACTGCAATCGAATATTTGTTTTTTACATGCATATGTATTGCATTGTTGTAATCGTATTTATTTTAAGTGGCGTAAACTCGTTTCAGTTAGTCGAAAGCCAAATTAGCTAAAAATATTAATTGTAAATATAAATGAAATAGGTAATGAATATTTCAAATAACTAAGTAGGACATCCTCTCAATCTGTTCTTTATGACTAAAAAATAAGGTAGCCGCAAACTCAGCATTGACAATTAATATTTAGGCTATACTCAATGCACTTTGAATTTAACGTGTATTTTAAGAAGCAAATTTTATGTTTTTCTGAAAATTTTACTTTTCTCCTAACTGTGGTTATATTTGGTTAATATAATGTAATTTAACTTATCGTTCGGACTCTCCCCATACTTCGATAATTCTTTGAAATAGTATGACAAATATTGGCCCGTTTTTCCAGTCCTCCGCCCGGAAAATTCCGCGGCTGCACGTTCGAAAATGTCCCATTTTTAAGAATTTTCGCAAATAAAAAAGTTGTTAGACTCATCAAAAAGAAGCCACTCGCGAAGTTTCAGAAGTATGGTAATAAATTAACAAAAGGGTCGATGTACTGAGGACTAAAAGATTTATTTACTCAAAGGGCCCCACACAAAACCAATGTTTTGGGTACAGTCATATTGTAACTCAACTTACTGATCAAAAGTTTTTAGAGAAACAAGAACCTAAAACGGCCAGTTTTTTAGTTATTCTTAAAAATCCTAATCGAACTATAATTTCACTGTACCCAAAACATTGGTTCTTTGGGTATCATTTAAATAAATATATATTCCGTTTGTTTACCAACATCAGAAAATGGGCAATTCATTAACTGTGGTTGTGTTTATTTTATGCAATTGGCATATCTGCAGACTATTTTTTTACATTTGAAATATTTTGCAACATTACACAATATTTTCACAACGACATAATTTATGATATTCGATTATGTTACATAATACAAATAGTGGTGCATCATTTCCAAAACAATCAAAAAATCATCTTAAATTTTATCGGTAGAAAGTTCTATAAACTTCTATATGTAGGTATATCTAACTCGAAAACAAAGTCGTGTACAAAAAAAAAGATAGAAAATGGTTTGGGATATACTTGTCCTATTTCATTCTTATTGGAAAAAGAGATATATATATATCCCAAACCTACTGCATCTCTCTCACTGTTTTAGAGAAATGTTACATCATTATATGTAAATACAGAATGTGCGGTACATGCTCTATGTCTATAGGTATCTCAATATCGGTCAATAATAGGTATATATGTATTTAATGCAAGTACAAATATAAAATATATCTCGTAATAGTAAATTTTACGAGGTCATCATAAATAATAAATATAGGTTTTTACGGAAATGCGAAAATAAGTAAAATAAATAATCTTGTTACTCATATGTATGCATGTATGTATAATATAGACATTGACCTTAAAGTAATTGATTTTGCATGCATATTTATATTTATATGACAATTATTACTTATATTTACATACGTAAGGTCTAATTTATCTTGGTAGGTAGGATATGTCTTTTAATTTTTGTTAATATGATTTCATAGCTATTTTATTTAATATATATCATAAACGTTTTCTCGAAGCCATAAAAATGAAAAAAAAAATTTTTACTTTTTGATTTTTGTTTATTTTTCTACAAATTTTTAAATCATTGATAACTATAATTATACCCATTGAATTTTACAAAATTAGGGTATAAAACTCTTTCAATGAAATATAGTTTTTGAAAAATAATAAATTCTGATTTCTATGTCCTGTTTTTTTCGATTGAAATTTATAAGCAATTTTTGAATCCTTGCCGATTATGGGATTACAATTATTTCTATTATTATTGTACATTTAAATATTTTCTGTTAAAATTTTACGGAGAAAAAAAAATAAAAAATAAAAATTAGTGTCATCGTCCATTAATCCGCTTAGTCCTACTTTACCATTATTATAATGAGTATATTTAATTGTTACAAACATTAAATTTGAAATAAAACTCAGCATTGATCATTTACGGATAAAGTTCTCAAATAAATAACATTTCTTGACATCTAATATTGCTTCTGTGACTAAAAAATGCAACTTGGAAACAAATTACTTAAATAAATTGTAACTTTATTGAACGGTTTTTACATTTTCAATTAATCTAAGTATTTAGGCACCAATTGTTTTAAAGAAAACGTAATTTTTAATGTTTCGTATCGAAATCAGAAAAATGAAAAATATGTATAAAGGAATTAACACTGTGTCTGTCTGTCTGTATATCACAGCTTTCTAGTTACTGAACTGTTTAATCTAGAAAACTGAGATTTTGCATAATTATAGTAAATAATAATATAAACCTGACGATGAGTTATAAAAATATTTTTTGGTGTTTTTTAAGAGGAAAAAATGAATTTAAAAAAAAATGTGTATACCATCAAACAATATCTACAGATTATTTTGTTTTTATTCCATGCAACAAAAAAGGTAATTTTTTACTTGGGAAGATAAAATAGATTCTTAATTTCATAGAAAATAATTGTGCTTATATAAATACCTGGAAGCGGTTGTGTTTTGCTTCCTCGCAATATCGAAGATACGAGAAGCTATGTGATCGTTTCAGATTGAGACAAAAAAAAAAATTTCAAAATTTTAAATTTATTTATCCGTTTCACGTCAAGACAAACACTTTTCGTTCCGTGTCTGTCTGTCTGTCCGTGTGTCCGTGTGTCCGTGTGTCTGTGTATCCGTGTGTCCGTCTGTCCCCTGAATCCTTGTCACACGCATAACTCATGAACCACTGAACCGATATTATTGAAACTTGGTCGGATGGTTGGGTTTGGTTTGAGGACGGTCCCATTTCAAAATCATCAAAATCGTGTGTAAGGGGGAGGGGTGACACCCCAAAATATTTATTTTTTCAAGATATCTCAAGAACGACACATGTTACGAAAAAATTTTATAGAATATTTTTTGTAGAGAATTAAATTTCCTATAATATGGGTCTACTACGTTTGTTGTAAAATATTCCCTTACAAAGATTTATCTAAATTAATTATAAAAATTCGTGTTTTGTTTTTCTAAATTGATATTTGATTGGATATATTAAGTGTCATTTTGACGTTTTAAATGTCACTTTGGCGTTTTAAATGTCACTTTGACGTTTTAAATGTCATTTTGACATTTGCATAAATTTAGATTTAGATTGAAATTGTCAAAAAATTAAAAATATATGAAAAAATATTCAGGTGCGTTTTAAGAAAAAATTCGAACTAAGATTTTTTAGTAAAATTTGTATAAAAATTAAATGGTTAACCAATGCCAGGCAATTTATCTGAACACAATCGGTTTTAATGAATTTAGCACGAGGAAGCACTGTGCATTTACTTGGCAGATGTTTTATTTATTGTGTGATAATTTTCACCTACGTACAATAAATTTTATTTTAAAACACGCAAATTAAATTAAAATTGCTATTTTTATTTCTTGATATCACTTCCTTATAGCAAAACAAATATTTCAATGCAAAAAATTAACTAACTTTTGAAGCAAATAAACTATTATTATGTCTATTACAAAGATCAATTTGCGAAACATAAAATACACAATTATCATTTAAGTATTCAAGTAAACGTGATCTCTGAGAGGTATATTTAATTTTAGATTAAAAATTAGGATTCCTAAAAAAGTTATTAAATTATCTATATTTTTTATCCTTTAAACGACCTTGTGGTTTCTGTTTTGGACTTTAATTTAAAATTGTAGAAAAAAATTGCACGAAATTATTATCATTTATCTAAATGTACCTAACTATTATTTATATTATAGATGCAAACTTAATGTTATTTATTTCCTGGTGTACATCTATTATTTTTGCTCTTCTGTATCTCTATTTTTTTGTTATTATTGAAAAAAAAATTCAGAAAAATACTTTTTACTTTTTATTATAATAACTATTTTAAATATTATATTATAGGCCAGTAAATTCAGACTTTTTTTTTATATTACCTATGTAGAGTGTCACCAAGAAATCCTGAAAATTCCCCGCTCCAACAAGGTCGGCGTCCTCCTCTCCATAGTTATATACTTACTCCAACAGTAATATACAAAATTAAAGCTAATTAAATTCTCTACAAAATTGTAACCCTACATATTTTTGTTAAATTCGTACTTTATCGTTTAATACCTGTCTCAACTTGTGCCACTTCACTTCTATTATTTTTAGGAAAGTTTTCTAATAAGGACTACTTGATTATAATATTGTTGATTTTGTATATTCATTCCAATATGTTCGTGTATAAGTGATTTTTATATCGGGGTTCCCGGATCTCGACCAATATTTGAATCGCAAAATCCCGAGATAAAAAAAACAGAAATTTCAAAATTTCGGTATTTTTATATATCACTGTACATATAATAATAATATAATAGAATATTCGTTAAATATTACATGAAGGTTTAAAAAAACATTTTATGGATTTACGAACGAATTTCGTTTGTTCATAAATGTCATGGTATTATAAAAAAAATATTTTTTATTTACCTAGTAGGTGACAAAAATGTTAAAATAATTTGACCCCAACGTATATTTGTTCTTAATAACAAAGTACACGATTCAGTAGTGTTAATTACCACCGACAATATTGACAATGATTTGTCAATATTTGTTCAATATTACACCTTAAGCAAGGTTTATTGATATGGCTGCATATATCATTAATATTCTAATAAATAAACGAAGTTAATGGTTTTTATATAAATGTATGATTTATGAATTTATTTAGTATAAAAAATCTCATTACAATAATTATGTCTGTTTGCTTGGAACTAACAGGTCCCCACAGCTTTGTTTGAATTTTTTTGTTTAAAATCTAATATTTTTAATTTTTATAAATTTTACTTAAAACTATCAACTTAAATTAACTTGTGTGCCCTTTTAAAGTTTTTGAGGACCTTTTTTAGTTCTCATGTCACTTTTTAATCCTCATTATCATCTATTCTACTCCATTTTGTCACCTCCCTCGACTTTGCCAACACCAAGCTACGCTACTCTTAGGCTTTCATACAATAAAAAACCGATCAAAATCGGTTCAGTAGTTTCATTTTAAACTGAAAGACACAGACAGAAATTTTTTTTTTAAATATCAAAAATACAGATTTACACATTTATTGATTCTATTTTTGTTACAGAAATCACGATGGACATATTAGCATGGATGTTCTTTAGTGTCATAGGACAGATATTTTTATTATATCTATTACTAGATGTAATAATAAATATTGTACAAGTGGTTCGTGGATTTCTTTTGCCATTTTTCATTAAAACCGATGCACAGTCGTTTACAACAAAGTTCGGAAACTGGGCAGGTAGGAAAAAGTAATTTAATTTAATTTATTAATGCCCGGTATTATAAAGAATTTGTTCAACAGCAAAAGATAAGCTAACGCTATCTGCTAGGTATTAAATATAAATGACAACCAACTAACAGAACTAATGAATGGTATGGTTTATGTCTTATATGAATAACCTTGACGCATGAGCGTTAAGTAAAAATCAGCGATTTAAAAGCAGTGGTGATAAGTGTACCTCATATAGGTATAATACTGCTCTAGAATTCCGATAAAATCCATAATAATTTGACACCCCGCAGATAGCGTTAACTTACCTTTTGCGCTCGAGTAATTCTTTATAAAACCCGTGATTTTTTATCATTTTCTACATACATGATGTAAATTTTAACTATAGAGCATTTTATAAAAAATATTAAATTTAGTTAAATTATAGTACATGTATAAGCTATAAATATAACATTTTTTATAAAAAACATGACAGTCACTCTTTTGTATAAGTCGGTTTACTTACTTACTTAATACTTAATACTTTACCAAAAAAGAACATCGTGAAATCGATTTTAATTATAAATTTTAATAACATAACAAAATTTCAGCAAGAAAAATCTAAATCTTAAAATTAAATAAAAAAATTAATTGCTAGTACAAAGGAGACGTACTACAGTACTTGTACTACATACTATAACTTCCGTAAAATTTTATGAAAAAATGTCATTGATAATACAGTAAAGAATAATAAAAACAATATTAAATATATTGAACAATTGATTACTTTTGTAATTGAATATGTAGTAGGTATTTGACACGTGTACCCAAATATTTTTAGTACAAAGGCAAGGTTATATCTTTAATACGTTAAAATAAGTACCATGTCATGTTTTTATATCAATACCTTCGTTTTGAAATTAATCTAATAGATACCTAGGTATATGAAATGTTTTTTTTATGAAAGATATTATTACTTAAATACTTTAATTGATTCAAGTATAGGTAGTTTTTATTTCAGAGTGACTTGCAAAATTTATTATTTTAAATCGAATATGTTCTCCTTGTGGTATAATATATCTTCAAGAAATATTTATACAAATCAGGATGAAGAACAATATAAATATTTTACTCCCCATGTTAACCCTCACCCCAACTCCCCTGTTTCATGGCCACCCTGTTTGTCAAAACCCGTTATGATCGGCCCATAAGCACCATCCCTTCCTGTCTTGTGTCCCAGTGTACCCCCAACAAATACATCACCACATAACACATACATACATAAACACATATAAAAATGAGCTGTCTGAAAAGGTAACAACCAGCAGACATTCTACGTTATGAAGAAGAAGAAGAAGAAATATTTTACTAAAACTTTTTTCAACAACAAATTAATGTTATGAAAAACATATATTTTGTAATTAAAAATTACTAAATTAAGTTCAAGAAACGCCATAATAATTACAAAATACTTAATTTTATTAACTAATATGTATCATAAAATGTCTTATTGCTATAAACTTCCTTTCAATTTAGTAAGATTTTTTAATTTTCGACAAATATCAAATGAACAATCTCTATATAATTATAAATAAGTGTTACTCAGTCACGCAGAAACTTAATTTAACTTTATATGAGAACAATTTAAACGCGTACTATTTTAAATAAACTGAGAAATAGTAAAAGCATTAAACAAAATATTCAAACACTTGAATAAACTATATTAACATTTGTAAACATTATTGAGTATTATTTTTTGGGTTTTTGCGATAGAGAAAATACTTGAAATCTAATTTGAACTAATTGAGAAATAGTTTAATATTATATTATGAATTTGGTGGGAGGGACATATGGATCACCCTCCCCCTTCCAAAAAAAGATAAGTTATAAAACAAAAGCAAATACAATTATTTTTTTGATTTGGGGGGTTATATAAATCATACCTCCCCCCCCCCCCCCCAAATATAAACTTACAACAAATTTAGTACATTTGGGGGGGGGGGGGTAATTTTCAAAATTGCAGCTATATGAACGTACGCGGAAATCAGTTATTGAGAGCAATTTTTATTTCTTCTTTTGTAAGCTAATTCATTTTAATCGACACATTTACAATAGCATTTAAACAAACTATCAAAGTTATTATAAAAAAATAACTTATAATACCTTAAATATGGTTAAAAATTATTTTAATACTTATTTATTTTTGCAGTTGTAACTGGATCAACCGATGGTATCGGAAGAGCTTACGCTTTTGAATTAGCGAGAAGAAATGTTAATGTTGTCCTAATAAGTCGTACTGAATCAAAACTTATCAAGACTGCTAGCGAAATAGGCAAGTATCAAACCTAAACCGTTCAGAATAGAAATTAAAAAAAATGTACTTATGTTTTTCTTATATTTTAGAATCGAAATATGATGTTAAAACAAAAATAGTCGTAGCCGATTTTAGCGATACTGGAAGTGAAGTATACCAACGAATTTATGAGGAAATAAAAGATATTCCTGTTGGAATTTTAGGTATGCAAACATTTTTTTATTTTTATGTGTTGCCACTTCATTTATTTCAATATTTCGATAACAATACCTCCTAAATAAAGAAGATAACGATAAAATACAAATGCCTACAATGTTTGTCGTGGAGCCAATTTAACCCCTTATCGCTTATCACATCTCCTTCATTATATACAAAGTAAATGTTATAATGTGAATTTTAATTAGTAAACAATGTCGGTATGAACTATCCCTATCCGACATACGTGGACGAGTTACCGGAAACGATCCTGAGGGACGTGGTGAACATAAACGTTGGCGCGACGACATTGATGACGCGACTGGTTCTGCCCAAAATGCTAGGCGCTGGACGCGGAGCTATAGTCAACGTTTCATCGGGAGCTGAGCTACAGCCTCTACCGCTTATGTCTGTCTATGCTGCTACAAAAGTAAGTAAAGAAAAACCTCTTTAAATTGCCATCAGATACTATAGAGCATGATTCGAAAAACCTGGTCCTCACAAAGAAATAGGGTAAATAGTGTAATGAGGGTATATACTTATTTTTATTTAAACATGAGTATAAGTATAAAGTATAATACTCACTTTTGTGAACCCTTTACACATTATGTTAGTACAAAGTGAGCAACCCATGCTTTATGTCCAGTGGCGTAGCTAAGAGAATTACAAAATAAACTCAAATAAAATCTTTCTAGACTTCCATTATATGCAATGTAACGGCTTGTTTTACACAAAACATCCGAAATTATTTTCTCCAAATAAATATTTTCGGTACATTCATGTTCTATATTAAGTACACCCAAAGCCTTAAGACGGGATTGTGACATAGTGCTTCTTAAATAAGATTTTTATTAATTTATTTGTATAATTTTTATTTTATTTTTATTTTTTTATGCGTATGGGTATTGCGGGCCCCATTCCTACGCCACTGTTTATTATTGGAATTATTTCTCTATTTTGTGTGATTTAGCACCATTTGTTAGTAGGATAGTGGAACCACATTTGTTAACGTCCTGCAAATAATACAAATAGTCTACGGTAATTAGATTAAAATTCTGTAAGGTTTTTTGTCGACGAACTCTCAGTAGGATTCGGAATAAGAGTCCGAAAAGTCTAAATCGTGGATGAAACATCCCCTTTCACGTAAAAAAAACTACCATCGGAGTGGAAATTATCCCAGTTTTTCTCATTTTTCATACGAACCACATTATTCATAGAAAAAAATATAACAGGAATTAAAGATTCTACATGAAATACTGCGTAAAAAATGTCGTGTGTTCTATAGCATTAATACAATTATTTCTTTAATACTAAACAATTATTTGTTTTTTTGAGATTTTCTTTTATGCCAACATATTAATCTGGTACCAAGAGATATCATATAGTTGAAGTGTTTACTCAATGTTAAACTATGAATGCATTTATCCAATGACAGATATAATAGAGATTGCAACTTGAAGGGAATTTTTATTGTATTGATTCATGTCCTTATTGCGAATAATAATTTGAATAGTAATGAGGACAAATATAAAACTTGTTTTCTATCTATGTCTGCTAAACTCCATTGCAGTTATCCTTCACATTATAATTATCTTAATGCAGTACCGTATTTAAAATGTGGACGATTAGAACCCTAATCTACCAATTATATTAATGCCCTCCCCCCCCTCTACCCCCTGCTCTTCTAACTAAAACTTATTCTTAATACGATCACCAGGCATACATCCGCAGCTTCACAGAAGCCCTGAGATGGGAGTACGAGTCACGTGGTATCACGGTACAGACGCTGTCTCCAATGTTCGTCAACACGAAGATGAACGCCTTCTCCGAGCAGCTGCAGCACGACAGTATCATGGTGCCTAGCGTTGAGACATACGCCAAACATGCTGTAGACACTCTCGGTAAAATAGATCACACTACCGGTTATTGGTCGCATGGTTTACAGGTAATTTGATCTATTGTACTTTTACATTCCCCCCCCCCCCCCCCCCCCTGGACCGTTATGGAATATTATACTAACTTTTTTTTTGTAAAATAAGTGAATTTTTAGTAAAATTAGTTTAAAATATCTGCCATGGGAGCCAAAGGACTTTCTTATACGTAATCCTGACAGTAAACAATGTACGTGATTCTTATTTTATTAAAACAATTTTTGACAAACTAATAATAGATAGAATAAAATGAATGGGACATAAACTATAGATTTTCTCTGTTATGAGCCATTTGAATTATAATTAATTTTTTTTTCAAAAATTTGTTTTTTTGAAAAAATGAATAGAACATAAATTATAGATATTAATATTTAGATGTAAAATTTAAAGAGCATATAGCCGATGTAAAACATTTAAGATTAAATAAGTCCAGTGTAGCTACTCATATGTTTGAAAATCACCACATAATTCAGGATCTTAATCTATTGAAAGCGGTTTCTAACAGTAAAGATTTAGATTGATATGAAAGTATAGAGATTTTCAAAAATAAGGGTAATATATTTAATCCCGACTATGGACCCCTATGGTCCCACCTTTTCACCTTATAAAGGAATGACTTAGACCAACACAGTCAACGATTACCGTTCCAGGATAAATTCTGGTTCAGTAGTTTCTAAGGTATATAAATAGTCGTAGTTATTTAGATTTAAGTTAGTGTCTTTAGGACTCCGATGATGATAGTATTGCTATTGAAACACGTGTAAGTCTAAACACTTACAATTTTTATGGTTAGGGGATTTGTATTCGATAGGTGTTACCAATTTAACTTACAAGTCATAGACATAGAGAATGGACAGTGCATTCTGTATTAACTCAATGGTGTAACATCTGTTCAAAAAGGGAGAGAGAGATGCAGTGTAGTTTGGAATATATCTACCTCTTTTTCTAAGAATCTGATTGGTAGCTTACTATAGTTCAGGGTAGTATTTCTGTCAGATATATTTTTGTATATCTATCTTGTGATTTTTGTGCAATGAGTTTTTTATTAGAAAAGTAAATAATATAAACAATAAACATACTATAATGGTTCATATTTCATCGAGGAAATTTAAAAAAAAATCAATTGATCTTATAGAAATTTACAAAATTATGAACGAATATTCCGGGAAAATAACATTTTTGCTACCAAAAATATTAAATATATATTAATAAAAAATAGTTTTAAATCAATTCCCACGTGGTTGCTACAAAATGATGAGGTGGATTTCTACACTTACAAACAGCCAACAGCACATACAAAACAAACAAACAAAATTTTAAATATTTTTTGTTGATATTAGGTTACATTACGAAGCTACGAAAAAGGAAGAACAAGATATTAAAATTAGGTCAAAAAATTCGAAACTTATATTATTTAGAAAACAATAATTTTTTTTTTAAATAAATTTTTTTTATAACGTTAATTATTTTTTGTTTTTTAACCTCTTTATACATATCTATGAATATTTTTTATATTCGGGGCCAAGAATGAAATAGTTACACTCCTGTTTAAAAAAAGGACAAGTATATTCCAAACTTGTTTTCATCTCTTTCTTTTGACACGACTCTGCTCTCGAGTCAGATGCCTGGTCCATTCTCTATGTCTATGTTACAAGTGATTTTATAAATTTTATATTTCATTTCAGTATTACTTTATGTCACTTTCACCAAGCAGAGTCCGGACACACATCGGGGGCTACTTGAACAAAAGCTTCCGCCGCGAGTACATCACGAAACATAAGATCGATCTTATCAAAGCCGAACCGATTGTAACAAAACTGTGATCTTACAACATATATACTCATCGTAAATGTATCCTGTACAAGTGCCAAAATGTGTTCATTGAATAAAATAATAAATATGTATTGGCTATTCCAGAACAATTCGTTAATTGGGTCAAAACAAATCGATTGTTCGCAGGGCCGTAACTAGAGGCTCTGGGGCCCCGAGGGGGCTCTTTAGCTCCCCACTTTCGTTTGTTCGGAGGTTCCGGAGTACTGCCCTGATTGTTTGGATGATTCGACTTCTTATCATTTATTTTAATTAATAAAATTAGTGTTTTATATCGTTAGTATTAGTAGGACTTTTGAAAAACATATATAAATGATTTGTAAAATAGACGAGAGGCAGATAGCCTAGTCATCTAGAAAACAAGATAGTGATCGTCCGCTCGCATCACCGCGTTGTGACTATAACAAAAATATTAAACCATAGGTCGAAATTAGACATTATAATATATAAAATTTTATAATATTTATCAATAAGGCAAAGTTGAAAAAAAACACACTAAAATCGTTAAAATAAAGCTATTTTCAGTAGCGTATCAAAAATAACATGGGCCAGTGGCGTAGTCAACGGGAGGAGGGGGTTGCTACACCATACAATATAATATAAGAAATGCTACAACTTGTAATGCCCCTCCCTTAAAAAATCTGGTAACGCCATTGGCAAAAAAAATTGAGGCCTCTCAAAGGTTTTTTGTTTGCATAATTAATATTTGATATTTATTTCTAAAATATTTTCAAAAATGTACTAAAATAGCAAAATGTCTACATTTGACTGATCATTTTTTCTGTTATACTCACCCCAAAAATAAACTGTTTGTACCACGTCCTAAAGTACGTAAGTCATTTATATTCTTTAAGAAATAAACAAACTAACAAAATAAATATTCATAAAATAATAGAAAATTTTCACTCAAGATAATTTTCTGAAAGAGTTACCGGTGTTGCCAAATCATTTATTTCAGTACCTTATTGTAAATATTTGCCGTGTTCTTTCGTCTCTTCAATAAATTCGCGCAACAATAAATTTACTATGCGCCTGAAATAAATCTTCAAAATAAAGTAATGAAAAAACACAAAATACGTATTATTACTTGCAGTGGCGGCGGAACTGGAATGGTGACAGGAAGGAATCATCTCCCCCTTTTATGTCCGGTATCATAAAGGACCTAACAAATTTGTTAGCTAACAAGCACTTTCAACTGAGATATATGACAGTTCTTTTGGAGTTTGTTGATGACTTTGACAAGTTTCGCGCACGCGTTGAAGGTAAATACAAACGGTATTAAAACAGTGGTGATGTTATGAAAACTATTTTGTACGGTCAAAGATGCCAACTGTGTTACAATTAGTTGAAGTGTCACTGCTCTAAATTCCATAACTAATCCATAGATACTAGTACAGAATTAATACCCCATTTTAATGTAATTGCTAGCTAACAAATTTTGTTAGGTCCTTTATAATACCGGACATTAGACTATCAAATAGCAAATTGTACATTTATTTTGTTTTGTATGTAGGTATATCTAGAAATTATTTTTTGTTATAAATTGCCAGATATTCTTAAAAATATTCTACCGCCGCTACTTCTATAAATATAAATAAAAAAGATGCGCATTTTCAATTTTTTCCATATTTATATTATACATTTTTTATGAATAAATTAATGTGGGTGTGTAAATAAAAAAGTATTATTATTATGTCGTTTTGTTTTTTTGTGTATCCTCTTCCCAACATCTTAAAACACCTACTAAAGTAATCAGTTAATAACACCTGGTATTATAAAGATATAAACCAAAGCCAAAGTGAACCGTAAAGTAGATGAGGCAGCCAAAAATGTGAACATTCGGTAAAAAGAGAAAGAAAGGATGGTGACCTAATTCACCTTTGTTAAACACATCTTCAATAGAGTGGGAGTACTACAGATTGGGTCGTGTATAGGCAGTGGCGTAGTAAGAAAAATTTTCGGGGGGGGGTTAAGCCCGAGGCTCCGAAAATATATTTTATCTTATGACTAAAAAAAAAAAAAGGTCACACAATTAAAATTTGAAGACCCTTTTTTTTTTAGTCATGTTTGCAGTTAAATATATTCATTCATTTCAAAATTATTATAATTATTTCACATGCTTTAAGAACATTGAATATTTCGGGGGGGGGGGGGGGTTATAATCACAAAAAAGGTCATTCAATTCAAAATTGTAATAATAATTTCATATATTTTAAAAACATAAAATATTTCGGGGGGGGGGGGGTTCAACCCCAAAACCCCCCCCGTTCCTACGCCACTGTGTATAGGCAAATCGAGCCAACTTTTCGCAGTATAATCGGCACGATTGCCTATAAACGACCCAATCTGCAGTACCCCCACTCTACCTCCCAACAAATCGGCCCAGCAGATTGGGTGGTGTATAGAGGCCTTTACTCCTAAATTAGGAACGACTGGGTTTCCTTTCTCTTATTATTTACGCGTCGCTTCCACTTACATGAAAAATATTGAGATAAGCAGAGAAAATTAATTTTTAATAAAAACTTGATAATTTTCACCATTCAAATGGTAACAAAAAGTAAGATTGGGTTTCATATCGCCAATAATTGTTTATATTAAGTCCGTTTATCTATAAATATTTGCTGTACAAACTTTCAAAGTTTGTTTACCACAAAAGTAATTAATTAAATTCCAGTTTTTAATTTCAAAACATATCCATATAGATCAGGAGGCAGCCCGCAAAATTCGTTAACTTAGTCAGGGTGTCCACTGGTTTTTTTAAATAAAATTCCCTGACTTTTCCCTGACCACAGATTAAAAATTGTTCAGATTGTTATAAAAAAATAATGCAACTATTAAGGCGTCAGATATTTATATGGCGATTAATAAAATAACAAAATTAGCAAATTTTATAAATATCCGACGGGATGCTATAAATTTTTCTAAAGGCAGCGTCCTAGGATCATGAGACCCATCTAACTGAGTTCTCTACATCCCAATTAACAAATTTCAAAACAAATTTTGCGGGCTGCTATGATGACCAAATTTGGTCGCTGCCTCCAGATCTAATAGAAAATATCACAGAATTTATATTTTAATTAATAAATTGTTTATTCACAAATACAACACAACATAGGTATATTCTTATTGGTAATTATTTACAAATGTTTTATGATACGATTCAAATAAACCAAGTTTTTACAATAACCTACTAATAACTCATATACACCAGAGTTCACAAGCACTTTTTTCACAGTTCATGGCAAGTTTGTGAGTAAAGCGGCTACATCAAAAGAAAACAACAAACACAATGGGTAAATTGGTGTAAATTCAACCATTAGTAATACTTCTGGCTTTTTTAAAAAAATGTTTATATTATCATTAATAATATAAATCAAGTTGCTTTAAATTTAATTTAAAAGATATTTGAATACAATTTTCCTTAGTAAAAAGACTGGTAAAAAATGAGTTCTGGCAGCTTTTTTTTTTAAAAAAAGGCCTGATATAAATTATAACTACCATTAGTTTTCATGATATTTTTAATCATTTTCAAATGGATTGGAAAACTGCAGTTTGAAAAAAGATTTTATTTTATTTGGATTCTCTTTCAGAAGATTAACTTACAAACTGTTTCACTGCAAATTTTCAAATGGAATAAAAAAAATATATTAAGATATTGTATATTCTATTACTTTTGTTACTTGTTCAAATAAATAAATATCAAGTGCCATGACTGGTTTTTTGTTAACTTTGGACTTTGATCTTTGCTGTGAAATGAAAACACCGATCTGTTCTCTGGTGTATGTATATCTTAATATATGAAAATAAAAATATTAATTTTGAATTTGAATTTGAAAAATACTTTGTTGTCAAAAGATTTAACAAACATAAATTCTACTCAGATAATAACATCTTCAATAAACTTATAGCTTTCATTAAAGCAGAATCAATTGCTGACTCTTCATTTGAACCTAATCCAGCAAACATAAATTCTGGATCTGTACTTATCTTAACCAACTTTATAAGATTATCTGTTACAGAAGGTAAGTTAGTAATAGTCACTTCAAAATCTAAAATCTCACCTGTTTTTGTAATACATGCCAACAAAGAATCATGATTGACTTCTAGTGTCTCTATAGCTTTGTCACGGAACTCTTTATCAAAATCATACATGCAATGATGAAATTCAGCTATTACCCTCATTTTATTTGGATTACGGTTCTTAATTTCATTAAACGTAGAATACGCTGCAGCATCATACTTTTCAAATTCATCTAAAGGTACAATTTCTACACAAGCTGAATCATTTAAAGTGTCCATTAATTGATGAAGCATTTTTCTTGCTGAATCTTGCTTAGCTAATTTTTTAGTGCTGTTAGTACAACTTATTTTAATAGTCCCTACATTACACTGATAAGTAAATTGTCTTGCATGTGGGGGTCCTACATCTGATACTAAATCCCACTGTGGACTAGATAACTTTTTTTCAGCACAGTAATCTTTTAAAGCACCAACATGATTTACTTGTATTAAACTTGAACTGCAAGGGCTTGGGCTTCGAGGACGTTTATTGGATTGAGAACGCGGTGTATATTTACCTACAAATTAAATGTAAATTAGGTATTTATATATAGCTTACCATAATCTCAAGCGATAAATACAAATACTACCTAGTTCAGCCAGTTTATCTAATGCTTTTCTAGCTGCTTCATGTTTAGCTTCTTTTTTTGATCGTCCAATTCCAACAGCATTAACTGGACCAGCAGAAACATAATAATGAAACTCAGGTTCATGAGTGCCTGTTTCATCGTGAATTAAATCGAAACGTGGTGTAGAATTTTCCTTTATCATTAATTCTTGTAATATCATAACTGGTGTTTTTGTATTCAATAATGACATTTTAGAGGCACTATACTAAATAGGATAATTTAATTTTTGTATTTGTAATAATATAATGTGTGTATTATGAATCTATCTGCAACGGATTAATTTTACATAACACTGAATTTCTGACATTTAATAACTTCTTCCGAACTGTCAACTACGCAACGGTCGCAACGTGTGTTCAGGAATTTTTTTCATCTAGTTTATACGTGTTGGTAACACTGATAATTAATTTAAAGTTATCATCGTTATCATCGTAGACATTCTATACTGTGAACCCGATTGGGCATTGTACCCAGGGTACCCAGTATCTTTATTCTGTGATTGTACCATACATACATGGGCGCCGGGAGGGGGGTGCAAAGAGGTGCACTTGCACCCCCCTGGCAAATGAAATAATTAAGAAATACAATTGTTATTTTAAAATTTAATACATTTGCACCCCCCTAGCAAAATGGAAAAAAATTCACCTCGTGAATAATAAGCTATAGGTAAATGTGAAAATATAAAACTGAGGACCTTTTTTTTAGTCGTGCCTGTTTCAAATTTTATATATTTAAAAACTGAAGACCTTTTTTTTTTTTACTCATGTTAACTTTCATCGAAATTTTTTTTTTCGTATATATTTTCATCTCATGTGTCTAAATGCACCCCCCTAAATGAAATTCTGCCAGCGCCCATGCATACATAAATCTAGTTGATTAATATATGATTGTACCTTCCAGACTATATATTTGTACAGCTGTCATTTGTAATAGAACTGATTGCACCGTGCCATTCATATTCACAGTAATAGGAACATCCGAAAACGTCTGCTAGTGTAGTAAGGCAGACCCCCGATCCACAATAATTGGCTAGGCCTTAACACTGACTGCATTCTGAACCCCTATTATACCATCATTATGATGAAGGTATAATAGGGGTTCAGTATACCCCTTACTGAAAAATTATTAATAATATATACTTACATATAATAAAATTAGTCTGCAACCTAATATTTATTATTCTGTGGTCTTACCCAATCATTACATTTTATTTAAGAAATGTTTGTGACAATCCTGCTCAACAACTCCAACTAGAAATTTTAGTCCTATAAGCAAAATGTTTAAAAGGGCCTCTAAAAATAAAGATGGTTACATTTTGGGGCCCCATTTCCCGCCGTCACGTTGTCATACCAACTCGCGCGATTAGACCCAACATAACTTTAAGTAAAAAAATGTCTATGATCCGTAAATATCTCAGCTCATTTTGTATCCTTTTAATATTATTATAATACTTTTTACCAAACATAAAATGAAATATAAATAATAAAACAAGTTATATTTAAAACAAAACTATATTCATTAATCCAAAACATTTCAAGCATAATTTATAAACACTATAAACAGGTTCACTAAGAAAATAAATTCTTACAAATATATAAAAATACAAAATAATATTTAATATCTGAATTACAATTCAAATAATATTTATTAGATTCGCTGTGATTAACTCTGAACCCATAAAGACTATATAATGTTACATCATATCACATAACAAACATTAGAAAATAATATGATGTACCCATCATCAAAAACATTATCTGACATTAAGAGATTGACATCGAATAATTTTCAAAAATAGATACACCATTACGGTTAGCTGTTACAAAATTAGCTGAAAAATGTAATAACAAAAGCAAAAACCAAGCATTCATTTAAAGTACCCAAACAACAAATTTTTCAGAATAATATTGAGATATCTTTTTCTTAACATTAATAAAGATATACAATACCATTCCGAGAATCTTACTGTCTAGGTAATAAATGGTATTTTATATTTTTCTACCACCCCATATAGAATAATTTTTAAAATACAACTAATATTATGTACGCATATGGGGTTAAATTTTAAACATGATTTTTTTTTTGGTCTCGACAACAATTTAAGAATTCATATTAACCCCACATAGTTTATTATCTAGTAATAGTTTTCTTTAATGTTTAACCTTTGAATCATGACTATATAATGAGATCATACTTATAATGTTAAATGCTATCAAGTTTACTTTTTACAAAAAAAAAAAATAAAATCATAAGAGTAACACCATACTTATTTTTGGCACCAATATTACAAATATATATATTTTTTATACAAACAAATAATTACAACTGACACAGATTCTAATCAGTGATTTCTTTAAGAGTGTCCACTTACAAAAGACTGATTGTATCTATTATTTATTGAAATTAGGAGCAAACTTTTCTGGCTGTTGTCCACGTTGTCATATTATTTTACTTGACGTTTCGACTCTCATATCAGTCTTCTTCTGCGAAGACTCCAACATTGAAACGTCAAGTAAAATAATATGACAACGTGAACAGCCTGAAAAGTTAGCTCCTATAGACAACGGCCACGAAAGTCTACAGAAAAAAATTTATTGAAATTGACAGACAATAATACGAGTTTAGTTAAAATTTTTAAATCAATTAGTCAATGCAGCACCTAGAAGATTCTAACATTGACAAAAATAATTTAAGAACCTGTAATTGTTCAATAATAACCAGTAACTGCTAGATTACAAAAACTTTTTAGATACCTTTTTAATTGAATATTTATATCAGATTCCAGATACTTGTTCATTATATCCCCACAAATAAACAAACTATAAAAGTATATACACACCAATATTATTTATACAACTGTCCTTGAAAAAGAAAGTATTTAAAACAAGAAGGCATCTAAAAAAATTAAATAATCAGGCAGTCTCCTGGTAAAAATTTTTTTCTGCCTGAGCTACAAGTATAATCATAAAAAATAAACAGAAAATATTGAATTCTAATAAATGATTAAAAACAAAATTATTTATAATTTTATAAATATAGCTTCTATAAAATAAATTTTTGTTCATTTGTACAGTAATAATGCCTATTCTACAAAATATTTTCATCAATACATATACATACATATTTTTAACCATGGGAATGAATTAATTCTTAATGTATTTTTATTGTAAAGAAAAATAAAACTATCATATCAAAAATATTAAATTCATATATAAAATATTTGAACATGGAAATAGTTTAAGCTGTTTTAATAACATTTAGCAAAAAATATTTAAACTGCAGTAACATCGACCGTTTCAATTCTAGATATCGGTTTTGCAGGTTCTATAATCAACGACTTCTCTGAATCCGGAGTCAGTTTCAAGTCTTGCAGACTTTCGATTATATTATCAACACCTATAGCATTGTCTTGTTGTTCAACATTATCGACTTTACTTAACTTTGCAAAATTAAGATAACAAAACCCTTTGTATCCTTTCCATATTATCTCATTCGGTTTGACTCCTCTTTCGGCAAGAGCTGCTTTTAAATCTCTCACTCTAACTGACCGCTCGATGTTGCCGATACGCAGTGAAAAATCTATTGTACTGCGGTTACGGTGGAATTTCTTTTTTGAACGTTCACGTCTTCCTTCAATGATATTTTCCTAAAATTAATATTTGTAAGTACTATCCATCAGAATCCTCAAAATAATAAAATAATACCTTATCAGTAGTTGGTCCTTCAGACCCGCTTTTTCTGGAAAACCTCGGCTTACGAATTCGTCTCTTGTGCGGTTGCTCAGTAGCTGAAGGTTCTCCTTCAGTGTTAGTTTCATCTCTTGTTTGCGATTCTGAATTCTTCGTGTCTGATCGGGATCTTCTTTTTAGGAAACGTCGCCTTTTATGATACCGTGGACGATAAAGACGTTGGGTCTCATCATCCGTATCTTCTTCTTTCAATGTCACGTCTTTACCAGCACTATAAATAGTAACGGATATTGTTAACTTCACAGAAATATTAGATTTATATTTTTATTTACGTTTTATCTATCTCGCGCATTTCGACCAATATCGGCATAAGATTCAAACGACGCTGGGATAATAGATTCCATATAATTTCCGTTGGTTTAGGCAAACTGTTTTGTATGAATATAACTTGTGTTGGAGTTACGATAATGTCTACAGGCACATCGTGAGGTTTAAATAATTCTTTTGGCAAAGTGTCAAAAACCTATTTATAAAATGGAATAAATTATAGTTTTAAAAATTATTTCATTGAAACATAAAGACTTAAGGTTTATTTTATTTGTACCTGACAATCATGAACAGTTGTTACAACAATAGTATCTTGACTAACAGCTTTCATATGTCTCAACATTGCAAATTCTAAATCGGCAAACCCTTCGCCTTTACCAATACGATATCCTTCTTTAGATACTGCTACACTACCAACGACTAATAAATCGACATTAATGTTTGAATCAAGACCGACTATATGTCCATGTTCTTCAATTCCTGATCTCCGGACAGCTAATTTTAAAACTTTGTTTGTCATTTCTTCAGGTACCAACAGTTTTAAGAATCCTGCGTGTAAACGTGGGATTGGCACAACTAATTTTTTGTTGTTCTAAATAAAATAACAACAGTTAAAATAACAGTCAAATCAAATAGTTTATATTTATAACCTCTAAAACAGCAATTCGTAAATTTTCTTGCGGTTTATCAGGATTGACTTTCACAACATTGGCATTTTTAAATGCGTCAAGTTCAGTAGCTTTTATACTTGCTTCCGCTGCTTCTATAAAATTAGGAATACGTCCCCAACAATTATATGGGAAATTGACTAATTTTTCCTTTTGTAAATAAGACCATACTGTTTTTCGGATGGAATGTTTAGATAGTTCTTCAGCTAAAAATAATATGCAATATAAGCTAATGGAATAATACAGAGGAAAAAAATGTGAGTCATATTTTTAAACAAATATAAATTTAATTTTTATTTTGCGATTTTATGGAAAATATACAAGCAAGGAAGGACACATTCAAAGTTTCCATTTGCTAAATATATAATTTCAAGATAAGGCTGCTCTTATCTAATACAAAAATAAAAAGTATGTACATCATTTGTAATATATTTGAATTATTACTTACGCATTTCCATCGGTTCCATTGTATCACCGCAATCTTCTGGTTTATCAGTAACTTTCATTTTGTTAATAATTTGCTTACGTGATGCTCAGATTTATTTTTGTTTAAGATTTCAACCAATTAAAATTTATAAAAATTATCAATCACACAAACTACTTCACTTCAACATTACCGGTGATCACCACAGAATACAAAACAATTATGAAAAACGTCATTCTATAGAGTTCTATGCGTCGTATATTTTATTGCGTGGTCTTTATTTTTAAATTCAATTAATTTGAGCGCTTTTTTTAAATAAAATATAATATATAAATATATTTTCTTTAAATTTATAAATTTTAAAATATAAATTTTATATTGTACTAATCTTATAGGCCTTGTTTTGGTTTCTAAGAACAAATTATAATACATAAATTTATTCATTTTGAGTTATATTTCAAATTAATTAAATAATAATGGGGATCAATTATTATGGTGTATTGGGTATAAAAAGAACTGCAACAGACTTAGAAATAAAGAAAGCGTAAGTATAACCATTGAGTAAAAAATAATTAATTATTATTTATTTATTTTTTACTCAATGGTATAACGTAAATAAAGAAATAATCAACTATATATATAATATATATTTCAATATAGGTACCGCAGATTAGCACTTGAATTTAATCCTAATCGTTTAGAAAATGACGAATGTGCATATACAGTTTTTTGCTTTATTGGCGAAGCTTATGAAGTTTTAATTGATAATTTTACGAGAGCTGTATTTGATCAATATGGAGAAGAAGGTTTAAAAAAAGGAGTTCCTAGTCCTTTTGGCTACATACAACCTTATGTTTATCATGGTAATCCTATGAAAACATACAGGTATAATATTAAAACTCAAATGTCGTTTAATAATTTATCATTGCAGTTATAATTATTTTTTTTATTTTAGACATTTCTTCGGAACTACATCCCCTTATGCTGATTTGCTTGATTATTTAATAAAACCGTTACCTTTTTATGATTTACCCGAAGGGAAAGGTGTCAAACAAAAGTCACCTCCTGTAAAACATGCTCTCTTACTAACTTTAAACGAGGTATTTTTTAACACATAAAAGAAAGAGTTATGAATTAAATCTATAATTAATTAATTTCATCAAGGTTTACAAAGGAGGGTTGAAAAAAATGAAAATTCAAAGATTAGCATTTATCGATGAATCTGAAATTATAACAGCAATACAAGAAAAGATTTTAACTGTTCCCATTAAGCCTGGGTTGTTGCCAGGAACAGATATAGTGTTCCCTGAGGAAGGTGATCAAGGACCTACAAATATTCCTGGTAAAAAATTGTAACTGCAGAAATTAATTACTCTATTAATAAAAATGAATTTCTCTTATAGCCGATGTAATATTTATCACTGAAGACAGACCACATAAAAATTTTAAAAGAGAAGATATTAATTTGATCACCGAAGTTACAGTTTCACTAGAAGTAGCTCTAATCGGCACTACTGTAACTATAAATACTTTAGATGACAGAATACTGAAAGTTCCTATTACAGACATTATTACGTATGTTGTTCTTATGTGTCTTACAAAAAAATGTATACAATTCAAAATTTTAGGCCAACTTATGAAAAAATTATCGAAGGTGAGGGTATGCCCATTGTTGATATTCCGTCAATGAGAGGAAACCTAATTATAAAATTCAATGTCAAGTTTCCGGAATATTTGCCAAGATCAAGCAAAAAACTTATTACAAAAGCATTTAAAATCGCTGAAAATTATGGACAAATAGGAGAAATGGAACTGATAAATAAACTAATCATTAAAGATAAAATTGATAGAACGAATGTGGAAAATGAAAATACAACATAAACACTAAAACTTGCAACTATGAAATGGATACCAGTGATATTGTATTTAAATTAAAAAATATTAACTGTATTGTTTTTGAAACAATTTTATTTTGGTTTTATATAAATAAATCAATGTTAGAAACAAATAATATGTAAGAAAATAGTATAGGTACTATATATAATATAAATTCGTTATTTCAAAAACTATGATAACATGATAAATGAAGGCACATAATATGATGTTTCCTTTACAATATTCTGATGAAAAATATAGTACAATAAATTATTTTCTGAATAGTAGCATTTACATTCTATTCTCAAAGATGGTCTATATATCACAAAATTATACACTTTAATTAGATTTTTGTAAAATTTTAAAAATATATGTATATATGCTTTTTTAGAATAATAGTTATATATAATATTTTATTTTTAGAACAAGAAATTCTTAAATTCCTAACATAAAATATAATTATGTATTGACTATTAACTATACCAATTTAAATCAATAAAATAACTTAATTAAGAATTCCTTACATCTAAATTTATCTCACTTTAAAAAATAATTACCTAATTTTAAATAATTATCACTTTTTCATAATAAATAATCAAAAATAATATAACAATGTACAAAACAAAGATATTTCATATTACCTTGTAGGATAAACAATAAATTGTGTTTTCATCATTTTAGAGACCAACTTTGAAACTAATTCACAAGTAAAACATTAATTTCGTATACCGTGCGCCTCTAGCATATGTGTCTTGTAACTCTCTCTCATTGTAAATGAATTCGGACATAAGTAACAACAAAGTCTATTAGTGAAATCTGAATGCACAAGGCGTACATGATACTTGAGAGCTGACTGGTTGTGATACTCCTGTTTACAATGAGGGCAGTTCCACATGAGCGATGTATGGCTTTGCTGTGTTATTTGTGCTTGTGTTAATATCTGTTCTAAGCTTTGCGGGTTGTTAACATTTTGTGCTACGAGAAGGTATTGTTTCTGAGAATTGTTACTGTCCTGTACTCCTGAAGATGATGCTTTGATAGTAGGGCGTATTATTTTTCCACAAGGAGAAACAGTTTTGATATTTGATGATGGATGCATTTGTTTAATGTTAGGGATAATCGTAGATCCTTTGTTAATATTTTGTTTCGGTAATTTATTTCCTAAAGAGTCGATCTTTTGTTTTGGACTTTGATCGACAAGTTTTATTAATATATCAGGAACTGTAGAAACATGGCCTGAATCTATGTCATTTTTCTTTTCAGATAAAACAGAAATTTGAGGATTATTTTTCAACAATTGTAAAGTGTTTGTTAAATTATCTTCAGCTTGTTTCGATAGTATCTGATTGTCGTTGTTCTGTGTTAAAGAATTTAGCAAGGTTTTATGAGTACTTGCAGTTTCCTTAAGTGCACTTGGTAGTTTGTTTAAATGCTTATTTAACTTTATAGGCACTAACGGCGGGGGTTCTGATGTGTTCAATGGATCCTCAGGTTCTTTTTTAATAGAAGCCATAAGCTGTGGTTCAGATAACGGTAAATCTGGTGTAATAACTAATGATTCAGCAGGTTTAACTGTATGATCACCTATAATAAAAATAGAAATTTATTTTAAATTTAATTTACAAAATATTCAATAAAGTATATTACCTGTCAATGATCGATGTAAAATACTTCCACCGATATTTGAACTAGATAAAAAGCTGTCGGCTCCTGAACTCTGAGAATCTTCTGACTTTAAATTAATATCATCATCAATTTTTGTATTTGAATTTTTAGATTTTTCAATTACTTTAGAATCATTTTGAATTTCTTTTACAACTGACTGTTCATTATATTTTTTATTCAATTCCAAATAATTTTTATTTACTTCTTCAAACGTTTCTGTATCATTTTGATTTTGTATATCAGTATTATCATCAGAAAAGTTTATGTTATCATCATTAACCAATTTTTCAGATTCATATTTTAAAAGTTTTGGTTTAGGACTTTCTGAATCTCCTTCACTTTGTAAAATTTGTTCATCGTACAATCGCTTTGTCTTTTTGTACTCTTTGTTTGAATCATCAGAATATATATCTCTGTCGTCAATTTCTTGAGTATCAATTATGTTCAAATCATTTGATAAACCACGTACTTGTAAAAGTCTTGCCGTTTGCATAAATTCAGATAATCTATGTCTAGCTATGTTTACTTCTCCTTGATACATGAAAGTCAGTATGGCTTTTAAGTCTTCTAAAGCAACCCCTTTTAAAATCACTACTGGATGATTGCATGATGGATGTTCCTTTATTTAAAAAGTAAAGAAAACATATTCAAATAAAAATACATATAGATTAAAATATAAATAATATAAAACTATTGCTTGAAACTTAAAATATTTTTTACTATGATAATCAGTAAATACGTAATTTATTTGAGTGAAAGTTTAAAAAATAAAAATAATTCCTTTCTAATTTAAAAAGATAATAACATGGAAATATTTATATTTATTGAATTAAAGAAAATATGAATATAAACCACTAGTTGATTATTGCTTACAACAGAGAGAGCATGGATTCAAACTGATAGGATAAATGACAACATTATAACAATAATATTACCTTAAAAACGTTGCGAAAGTAAGGACTACAAGCAGATAAAATAACTTTATGTGCTTTCACCGATGATCCTTCACAATATAGAGTTACATCAACAAAATCCTCAGACATATGCAAATTTTCTAAAGTAGAGCATATATTTATTTGAAAATGATTCCATTTTAAATAATATGATTCTGATAATTCATTCATTATTTTAATTTAAAAATGTTTATAATTTATCACTAAGTTTTTAAACTGTAATAAAATTTACAAAAACGCCTGAAATTTATTTTGATGCACTTTAAAATAGTTCTGACATTTTTAGAGTGCATTTAAGTAGGTTACAGATATATTACATGCGTATTAAAGATATTATCAAATTATATCGGTAAATAATCAATTAGTTATTGGAAACAAACTTTATGTTTATTTATTTTTGATAATTTTTATTATACGTAAAATAATATTAACACGAATTTCTTTAAAAAAATAAAATTTGACACAACACGGGTACACCTCACCTAACACATTGCACAATGCACTTTTTGATTTGTTTACAGAAAAACTACTAGATGGTAGCACTAAAATAACATATGCAACATATGTATGTACATTTTGTTTGCAATTTAAATTGCTGAAATTGTTGAAATACTTCCTACCCTTCCTACGTTTTTCTTTCTGTTAGTAGTCATAACAGTAACACAAATAAATTAATATGGTGATGAAAATAGAATAATTTATTTAAATATCATTTGTACAGCAGTGTATAAAACAAACAATAAACTTTATAATACTATTATTAACATATAAAGCATCAGCAAAAGCAAAGTTAAAATTACAGCTTAAAATGTAAGAAAAAAATAAGTAAAAAATGGAATTTAACAATTAAAGTGAAGTATTTAATGCAACTCCCAGAAAGTCTTCAAAGCCTATTGTGATTACACCTTTTTGCTCTGAGTCACGTGAACGGAAAGCTTCTGTAAATCGTTGAATTTGAACGCACAATACAATAAATTGATCTACCGATATTTGTTTGTGATTTTGTATATCACTCTTTGCTATCAAGTAATTTGTGAATTGTTCAGAAAATTGAAAGCCCATTTGTTGAAATGCTAAAAAATAGATGATGTTAATATAACAATATAATTATTTGATTAGTTATATAAAGATGAAATTCCATATTGTAAGAGTTATAATAATAATAATAATTAACAATCACCCACCTTGTGATAATTCTGGCTCTTCTATAAGCCCAGATTGATCTCTGTCATAAGTTTTAAAAACTGTTAACCATTGATTGACGTAGTTAAAAAGCTTTTGAAACTCATCCAAATCAATTGTTCCACTTTTATCATTATCGAACATTCCAATCATAAGATTGCATGCAGTGTCTGAAAAATTTTTCCCTTGCCCATTTACCAAAGCTGCCTGTAATTCTTTCCCATTGATTTTTCCTGAATTATCTTTATCTACTGTACTAAACCACTGGGCTATTTGAGGATTAACTTGTCCAGCGTTTGGGATCGAGTATCCCCCAGATTGTCCTTGATATCCGGTCGGTTGTCCTCCAAAATTTCCACTCGACATACCTCCTATTCCACCACTTTGTAAATTTGGTTGACCGCCCGGATAATAATTTGAAGGATTCTGGTACCCAGCTCCAGCACCAGGATATCCCCCTGGATAACCTCCAGGTGGAGGCCCGTTGTATCCACCTCCCTAAAAGATACATATATTAGTATACTTATGTAAAAAAATGTTTAATTAATATTATTGAAACTTACTGAATACATTTTGATACCGTTCTACGACCAAAAATATTTAATTCTATAAATTTTATAGAACTGTCAAAGAACGTCAAAGAACGAATGAACTTATGGAAAATTGCATTGGTTAGAAAATTAACTTGCATTTTACGCGCGAAATTAACCTGAATTTAAATAATACAACAGCGAAAAATTACAGCAACTTGTTTTATTCGAAATTAAGAGAAATAATCACAAAATAATTAAATAGTTTATTATCATAATAATAAAAATAATTTATCAATAGTTAATAAATTACCGAATTTTGTTTTTATAAGAAAGTACACAATTATCTTCATTTATCATAATTGTATGTACATATGTGTTTTTTTAGTTAAATCTTTCTGATACATTGATTAAAATTTATGGTTGTTTACAACTGTATACATCTTAATTAAGAGTACCAGGAGATATCAAAGGTTCATCATTATTATTTATTTAAAAAAATAATAAGTAAATAATTTAAAAGATTAATATTAGGTATATGTAAAACCATATATCTCTTTGAGACCCTTTCCCTTACCTCAGGAGTTTTAGATAATTGTCTAATTTGTCTATTATAAAAAAATCACATGCCACTACCCCTCATGAGATTCCTAGTGTTATCATGAGACCCTCAGTAAGCACCTCATGTCAACATTGGTGCCTCCTGATGGAGAACTGCTCGGTAGCTGAGAACCCCCTTACTACGAACGAGAGAGGAGTATCCTACTTTTTGACATACGTTGAATGTGTGAGTGCGTTTGTGTGAATGATTTCAGAATTTTGAATCGCACACATCTTTTTGGCGCAGGAGTGGGGGTTGAGAAGAACGTGTTTCATTTGGTATAGAGGGACTCCAAGCGTTCGTTGTATGGGGGCTTCGTTATACAGGAGTTTGTTATCAGAAGGTACCGCAGTATATTTCCATTCTAAATTAAAAAACAAACTTAAATTAATATTGGATAAAAAGTGTCTAAGAAAGCCAGGGACCTAGATTTTTTTAAAGGGCCCCACCTTAAAAAATTGCCAGAAGCCCTAAATTTGTAGCCACGCTACAATAAGTATAAAAGTGAATATATAAAATAATGTAAAAATTTTGTAATAAAATTATGTTTATTATAATATATTATAAAACAAACCAATTATATAAATAACTTTTAATATAAACATTCATATATATTTATATATATTATCTAAAACCATATATATCAGTATCAAAATTTATAACTATTTGCACGTAGACGTACATTTGTAGGTATTATTAATTGATTACTGTATTTTAATTGGTTTGATGGAAGTGGTTTCCTTAACTTTTTCAGTTGGTTTTTTTATATGAACGTCTTTCTTTTCATTCTCAAGCGGTTTTTCTATTTTATCTCTTTTTCTTTCCCATTCATCAAATTTGATATTCCACCAATTTATAACTCGAGCAGTGAATTTTGGTGAAAGTTTAAATGCTTGAGGTACATTTTCACAACATATAAATACTAATTTATATATTTTATATTCAGAAGCCCATTGTACCCATTCCACTAAAATCATGTTTAAAAAATAATCACATTTATTTTTTGATGGTTAAGACTTATTATTAAATTATTTAAATTAAATAATATAGAAACTTACAGTATACATCCTGGTAGCGTGATACGAATAAAAATGTATATGGTAACAAAAAATCTAGGCATTTGTTTAACAGCGAATGAAATGTTTTATTAATTTGATCAAATAGTTGCATTTTTCTAGTTTTTTTTATTAATAAATATAAGCGATTGTAACACAAGAGCAGTACAAACTATGGCAATGAACTAATCAAGTTAAAAGTTGTTGCAGTTAGAATATCAACTAAATAAATTATGTAATTATTGATAATAGGTAAATTTTAATTGATGTAATAAATCAATTCCAATGGAAGTTTTTAAGATAAGACAGAGTACCAAAGTTTATAGTTAATTATAATTAATTGAATTTTGGACTTTTTATAGTTAATTAATCATTATATGAAGTATAAATAATTATTGTACCTATATATACATTTGTATATTTCACAAAAAAATTGTTTTTTCAAAAACTAATAAACTTATACACTTTTCATAATGTCAATTGTATTTCACAGAGCATTATAAATATTATTTTCACAAACTGGAAAATGTTTTGTGAATGTTGGAAAACTTGGAAAGTGGTTTGTTATAATCAGACATTGTATGACATAGACTGTGAGCCATAGCACTTTATGTAAGTCAGCGTCAATCATAAATATTAAGAGGAAGAAAATATTGAGTATTTACGTGATGTGGACTGTTGTTTCTGAAGTATTTTTATTCTGTGGTCCACAATTTTGTTCTTTCTCTTTCTACCGAGAGTAATCGTTTTCAATTAGCTCACTGTCTCTATGTCATACAATCTCTTTGGGTATAATAAAAAAAATGACATAAAAGTTTATTGCATATAATTTTATTTCCAATTTAGTACATAATTTTTTTACATTAACAAAAATGTCTGGCATACATTTTATATATTTTAATAAGAATAAAGTTGAACCATTAAAATAACATTATTATTATAAATCAGCTAATTCGTAACTAAAAATTGTTAATAAAAAACTTAAGAATATAAAAGTATGCAAAAATAGTACTTCTTTTTACTACACACTACAACGAAAGCATTTTACATCAAAAGGCATTTCAGACAAAAATTTATCAAGTAATAATCTATTTAAATAGTATTTAAAAAAAATCAGTCTTAAATTAAACGATCAAAAATAAAGAATATAGGATATATACTACGATGATAGTTAATATATATAGAAAAAGCACGTGAAGTTAGAATGCATCTACAAATTTCTTCTAAGTTTATTCAACATATCATATTGTGTTATATATATTTCACGTTCTGATTACCAATATTTTTTTTTAATTAAAAACTGATCACAGAAGCTAGCTTGTGCCTATGATATTCAAATCACATAACCGATGTATAACAAGCATATCTAATACTCGCTTTCAATTCAGAGCACCCCGTATTGTCCAGTCCCCTTCTACTTGTTCCCAACGTGATAGTATATTTATTATGGCTACTGTTGTTTCTACATTCAAGGCAGTTTAATATTACATTAATAATCATTTATTTGGATCACATTTACAGCTACATTTGTAAAAAACAGTTGAATAATCAGAGGTGACTTTTATTTTTATCTTTATATTAAACTAGTAACACAGTGTGTCCCATCCCAAAATCAGGCCTTTTTTTGGAACCGTTATTCACGTTGTTTTAATCTGTTTTAGAGAAAATCGCCTGGTTCATTCAAGATGTGACACCCTGTATATGCTCACCACTGATATTAGCAAATTTGTTTTATATAATTATAGTTTTAATTGAAAAATTAGATTTTTTATAGCAATATCTAAATATAAACGCTAAATTTACAAGAAAATTGTTTACGACATCAAGATCCATTTTTTAACATAAAACTTGATGTATCATATTCAATTTTCTTACGCAACTTTCTAAAATCAAATTCAACAAAATATTTCAGGTTCTATACACCACCCTGATTAGATATGATGAGAACACGTACCATAGATATGTCACAAAGATAACTTTAATGCTGCCACATAAAATCATACATGTGTCCGATAATATTAACGGTGATTACAATAATTCCCTACCTCTCTATTCTCAGACAACAAAGATTTCCAGAATGATATTATTAAAAAGCTAACCAAAACCAAAAATCCATCAAAGAATTAATTCTTTATGGACCTGGCATCACAGATTAGTTGTATTTTCGATCTTGCGCAAAAAATTACTCTATGTGCCGATTGTTTAAAATAAATCACAAAACATTAACTTTAAAGAATCTAGTTTCTGCGATAACAGTCGCACTGATTAAGAATCACTCTCAAAAACTATGCTCTCTGGGCTGAGTAAATAAAAACGCAGTTAGAAGGAACATATTACAATATTTTTGTGAATTATATGTTGATATGTGCTGTTTTTGAACTATTGCTTCAGACCAATACTAAATTTAAGCAATCTTTAATATGTTTTTTTTATTAGGCTAGTGTTTTCGTTTGGCTTCGATTAGTTGTTTTTATCGTTGGAAGCAACGTTAACATTAATATTATCCGACAGACGATTGTGGAAGCATGCGCGAGGCACACGCAAAATACAATACAACAAAACGACAATTAAAGGCAGCACAGCGGCGATTTTTATAAGACATCGATCCTTACACATTAATTATTTAAAAATACTGGGAGTTCATCACCACAATTGAAATACTTTTTTTTTTATTTCATAAAATTTTAATTCAAATAATTCGCAAAAAATAACACAAAGAGAAAATCTTAATACTAATAAAAAAATTAATTACATATTATTTTTTTTATACGTTTTTCCATTTCATCAATGTTCTTCCAATCCGGACTTTTTAAGGGGAAATTTTATTAGTTTTTTTTAAATTTGTTTTGCTAAAACTTCTTATAATTTTATTATATATATCCCTGCTCAATCAAAATCAATTTCTTAACCTACGCAGTAGGCGGGTAACTTAAAAACAAACATTGTACGAAAAGCACACTACTGATTTGTTTGACTCTTATTTAAAATCATAATATATATATATGTAATCTCATTTCAAGATGTTTAAATGTTAGTATATGTTAACTAAAGCAGTCGTTTCAGATCGTTGAAGATTACCCCGATAGAGCTGTCACACGTTGTTCGCCATCCTGATTCATCAGTTTGGCTTTGTTCTGGCGCACCACTTCTGCTCGTCGTTCCTGGAAGCACAAAATTAAATATCAAGTTTAAGTACGTTATATTTATATCTACAAATAATCCTTGTTAATTTAAGATTGAATAAAGGCTTCAGTAAATGATGATGAAAAATATGAAACCTTAAAGCATGCAAACGACATTTATTTATTACAAAAAGCGACAAGCGTAATAATTTTGTGTGCAATGATAAACAAACTCTTACATGGTTTTTAAGTTTCTCTTTTTGCTCTTGTTCCAATTGGGCCCGGCGTGTCTGAGCCAGCTCTAATTTATCTTGAATGGTCGCATCGAGCTGTTGGAACTTCTCCGTGTTGCTCGTACGGACTCTTTTCACTTGCTCCTCCTGGAATTACATACATGCATGTGCAGACACAGATAAACAAAACATTATAACTTAAAGATTAAAAGCTTTGCCTGGTTTTTATTTAACAACACACCTAGACCTCACTTTGTTGTTGTAAACCAATCAAGACAACATTAGTTTAAGTTTTGAGTTATAACAATCCTAGAGATGCCAATACTTAAGTAAAATACTTAAAAAAGTACTTCCAGTACATTTAAAAATATTAATAAAATAATAAGTACTACTAGATACTTTCAAAGTACTTAATTAATAGTTGATTTACTTTTTTCATAATATTTGATTTAAACAAATCAAGTACTTTAAGTACATTTAAAAATAGCAAAAAGTATCTGCTACTTTAAATACTTTCACTTAGTAGGTACTTGTAACAGCTCTATCCACTATAAAGGAAAATAATACGCATCGTGGTTTTCAAGAACATATCCTCGATGCAAAGTGTGATCTTGGTGTACTGTGTATTAATTATTTTTATTTTTATATATTTTATTTTTATCGTTTTTAAGTTTTCAGCAATGGCAAAATGCAGAATGTTTAAATAAAAAATGAAACATGAATTGTACAGATGTGTGTGAAAATATTTATATAAGGCTAAAAAAAATTTTTATATGAAGCCAAAGCGACTGATTATTGATTTACTAAAAGTAAAGTACTTTAGAGTAATAACTAATAATCTTCTGCTTTTAAAAATCTAAATATTTTTGACTTTTGTTTTAGGAAGTAAGTCATTTTGGCTTATTAATGTAAGTATGATATCATATATTAAACATACTAGTATGTTTAATATATGATGATATGCATGTTTCTGTAATTTTTGTCTTAAAGTGTATTGCATTACAATTAATTTAAATTTTGGAACAGTAATTTAAAATTTTGTATAAAATTATTAACGTTAACAACATAAATGTAAAAATGATGCTTTCAAATATGAACTCTAAGAAATATGTATAACTTTCATTAGAATAATTCTAGATACATGCATATATCATGTAATTTCTACGTTATGCACATTTAAATCACTAAAGAAAACACATTCAGTGAATGGGATGAAAAATATCTATTGAAACAGTCAACTATTGGGTATAATAAATATACAAAAACACTCACATGTTCTCGGAGCCTTTCTAACATTTTCTTGATTTTTTCGTCGCGCTGAGCAGTTACAGTTTTGAGCTTCTCCTCGATCGCGACTCGCACTTCAGAGGTTTGTTGTTCTAAAGACAATCGGGTCTTCTCGACACTCTCAATATGTTCCTAAAACAGTGCAAAACATTGTCATTAATATTTTTTTTCTATTTATCTAAAGAACATTATGAGTATTTTGTTAACAATAAATATAAACAACACAAACCTTCATTTTGGTTTTGAGATCACTGATGTAAGCTTCCCGCTTCTCTACATGAATTTCCATTTTTTGGTCAAGAGCTTCTTTTGTTTGACTAATGAAGTTATTCGTTTGTTCGTCCTTCTTCTTTGAAGCCTCCTCAATTTTTTGCATCTTAGTCGACAGAGCAGCGATTTTGTTTGCCTCTAAAGACTAAAAAGAAAACAAAAATTCAATCTCAAGCTTTTTGCAGTTTAAAAGAAACATCTAAAATACTCAAAACAAGAACATCCAAAACATATTAAAATTTATTTACCAATCGTCTTTCCTCTGCCGCTCTTAATTTTTCTTCGATGTCTTGAACTGACATTTTATCTTTGGGAGAGTTGGGGCGCTTGGGAAGTGTTGGCTGACCTATCGGTTCAGCTAAGATTACTTCATAACAAACACCGCCTTTAGTTTTTTCTTGGCAACGAATTTCAGTCGCTGGAAAGAAAAACAAATGTTAGAAATCACAATAGTTTTTCAAAAAACTCAAAAATAATAATGAATGCGTATGGTATATTTTTTATGTAACTTATTATGAGATATTTTTTTCTTAATGGAAAATCGGTCGATCGCTAAAAAAATATTACCCTTCTGTTATTATAAAACATTACATATAGGTATTAATTATTAATTTTATGCATACCTATGATTTAATTAGATGCCAACAAATACGATAAGAAATATAAATTATGTACTTTTCAACAAACTGGACGTTTTTTGATGATAAAAAGCATGCAATAAAGGACAATAATTAAATTAATTGATTTTATGGCGTGTTTCACCAAAAAGACAGGAAAACGTTTTTTTTTTTTGACAAAATAACAAAACCTATACATTTTTAGATACGAATTGTTTTAAAAATGTGTTGCTGTTTTATCTTTTTGGTGTAAACATGGCAAAAGCAAGTTTAATCATCTATCCATGTTAATTAAAATTCTACTATTAGCTGAATACTATTTCACTCTGTACCAGGTGAATAACCGTCTATTTTAGGCAAAATAGTACTCTGGAACTCAAAGCCGGTCTTAGCAAGTCTACCCCCCCCCCCCCCCCAATCCGGCACTGTTCTAACTACATATAGTCATTTTGTTGGCATGTTTAGCGCGGTTGTAGCCCTTTTTTGAATGAACAAAAAAAATCCTGTTGGTAGTGGTTCCCAAAATGTTTGTCTCGGCGCCTCGAGGAGCCGCTGTGTCTTTTATTTATTTATATCTTACTTATGATTAGCTATGCTTTGACTTAGGGAAAGACGCCATGGAAAAACCTTAGTTCAAAAAGGATACTGCAAGTCGAAAAAATCTGTTTGTACCTAGCTGCATGTAGGTATCAAAAAATGTTAGTGTTAAAACAGCGAATTTACGACGTTTAAATTATAACGATACTTATCTGTCATAAAATATAGTGAGCCAGAAGTTAACAGTAACATAAGAAATTGATGGTTTAATTACACATATAAATATACATATGTGTAAATTATATTTTCATAAATATTTAAATAAATTAATGAATTGTAATTGTAATAATTGTTGTCAACATGGCCCCGACAAGGGAGAGGAAGGGCTGATAGAACTCTAACCTGGGGGGGGGGGGATAAGATGTGGAGGTCATGGTGGCCAGTATTAAAATAATTATTGTGAAATTTAAAATATTTAATCAACCTAATATTTTAATACATTTGAATATCATTCCGAATGTATGAATTATAGTTCCAGAGTACTATGTCGCCAAACAGGAGACGTTTTTGTATCCATCCGGTAGAAGCAAAAGCAGATTACTGTAGTATCATAATAATTCCGAGCGAGGCCGAGCAAACATCCCATGAGGTAGGTGTATACATATATTTATAAGAGAATAAACGAGATTAGAGACGCAATACTTCTAGATACACAACCGGACGTAGAAAAAGTACACTACATGTTGTATTAGTTGTATATAACACAAATGTTGATTAAAACGTACCGAGACAGAATCAATACAAAGTATGAGTCTTACGTAATCTGAGCAAATATCCAATTATGGTTTATATCGATAGAAATTAAGGGATAAAGTAGGTAAAGGGATTACTGTATTCTGAATTTTAGAAATTTCATAGTACCTAATCAGAACTAGTTGAAATTAAAAACAATTGAAAATTTGAATGATTTGGAGTTATTTTAAACTTTAATATCCGGTATTATAAAGGAGCTAACTAAATTTGCTAGCTTGCAAGCACTTTCAAATAGAGTATTAATTTTGTGATAGTATCTATGGATTTGTTTTGGAATTTAGAGCAGTGATACTTCAACTTATTTTAACATAGCTGGCAACTTTGAGCGTACAAAATAATTTTCATAATATCACCACAGCATGCACGAAACTTGTCAAACACTTCATGAAACTTCGAAAAAACTGTCAGATTGGTTTGATACACCATTTGAAAGTGCTTGCAAGCTATCAAATTTTGTTGGCTCGTTTATAATAACGGACATAATGGTTGCATTATTTTATGACAACGAAAAAATTTAGTGAAATTAAAATAAGTTGATGATTTTTTGAATAATTTTTAGCATAGTTTTCACAATCGAATAATTCGAATGAAACATTCGAATTCGCCCACGTCTAATCATAACTGTTAAAAAGTACATATAGACTACATATATATTTATAAAACAACGTAATAATCCATTATTGAAAAACCATGTATAAAAACAATTCATCATTACGAAATTATCAGCTAATAATAACGATGCTATTTTTAAACCCACATCAACATTATAAATCGATAGCTAATTACCAACGGAATGATTCAGGTTCAGGCACACCCAAAACATAATCCCCGATGAAAAATTACATGCAAATCAAAAACATTTCAACACAGCCTGCATCGTGATAATATTTCATATATGTAAAACGGTTTTGTTTATATTCGGAGGTGGTGCAACGAAGACAATGGGTTACAATTGGTTCGGAACCATTGATTGTGGTTGTATAATTATAGTGGGAGCATTCAGCCAATCTACCCCTACCAACTCTGGTTAACCAAAATGGTGGAAATAGGGAAGAACAGCTGTGAGAACTGTCACTTTGGATATTTTGTATTAGCAAAATGAGTATTGAAATGGTTTTTTGGTAAACTGTGTTATTTATGTCACAAATATTTTAGCCACCAGAAAATCCTGTGGATTATTATAATAGAAAAGGATTTCATTCTATTATATTACAAGGTATTATATTATTTTATGTAACTTTATATGTATAACATATTAATAAAATCATTTTATTGTAGGTGTTTGTGATCATCGAGCATGTTTTATCGATGTTTTTGTTGGAATGCCAGGGCGAATGCATGACGCAAGGGTTTTTCGGAATAGTCCCATTTTTCATCGACTGAACAATGAAGAAATTCCACTCTTGCCGGGGAACATGCACATAATTGGTGACTCTGCGTATCCACTACAGAAAAATGTATTGACACCATTTCGTGATAATGGCCATCTAACACCTGCACAAAGGCTGTATAATAGAAAATTCAACTCTATTAGATCAATTATTGAAAGGGCATTTGGTCTTTTGAAAGTCAAATTTCGTAGACTGAAGTACCTCGATATTACTGATTTTCAACTAGGCAATAAGATGATAACAGCGTGTTGCATCTTGCATAATTTTATAATAAACCAAAATGACGTTAATTTTGAAGATGAAGAATTCAACATTGATGAGGCAGATAATGTTGTAGAAGAAGAATTCAACCAGGAAGCTAATGAAAAAAGAAATATCGTTGCTAACTCTTTTTAAAGAGTTTGATTCTACCAAGGCTCATTAGAGCCGCATTTATATCAGGAAGAGTTTTACATAGCACTAAACAAATACCACAATATATGCTTACCTGAAACCTTGCACCATTTAAAAATTTAACATCATTTATTTTACTTACATATCTTTGATTATAAACATAATACAATACAAATTCTAAAAATCACTTCTTTTTTGGGTTCCGTAGGATTATGACCAGAACTCTATTAATCTCACTTTGTCAACCGTCCATCATAGTAAAAGATCTAAGCTATAAATTTGGAATTTTTATCTAAACTTTTGATACCTTGGAGTTTGATAGTTACTCGACCCTAATTTTTTTAAATTCAAAAGTGATACCAGCAAGGTTTTATAGGGTTCGATTAGTTCTATTGAAAAGTCAGCGATATCTAACATAGACATTTTTATATAAAATGCTGGTAACGTCACATAGTCTATTTTTAACCTGCATTAGTACCAGCATAATCTATATAAAATAAGTTTTCTGGTTTAAATATCATCATTTCATTTATTAAACAAATGCGGAACAGATGTTTGATAAAAATGTTAAAATAAAATTTCTCGAGTATTTTATCTCACGTTTCAAAGATGAAACACAGCATACAAAACTCAATAAATAAACACCTATCTAAAATTAAAATCACAGTTTTATTAATCTAATAACAATAACAAAAAATTATAAATAAAAGAAACATTTTTAGTAACAAATATAGTGAAATCTCCAAATGTCCACCTTTCGTACATGACCATCTCTAAAAAGGGCCAATATTATATAGAACATTTTATATATTATTCTTTTTTTCACTATTCTTTAATGCAACATTAAAATCACAGTGGACAAATGTAGGTACGTGAACAAAATAAAACTATATATTATATTACAATATATATAATTATAAGTTATAAATAATTACACATCATTTATTAAGGTTATATCATATATTAATCAACTAGATTAATATATGATCTTACACTAATAAAGCTTATATTATAAAAATAGAGACTACAAATTAGTTAAATATACTTAAATAGAAAAAAGTTTTAAAATATATATGTACAAGAATAACCTCAAAGTACAAAATTTGTTTTTGTAATGTTGTATATAGTTTCGAGATGACAGTTGGCAAACATGTATACGCATGTGCACCAGCTCTAACCCCCACTCTAATCGGTCAACTCGAAGACCACACGAGACCGAACAAATTCTACGGTTACTTCTCTATCTCTTTCTGGTTACTTCTTTCTCACTTTGGCATTTGATGTTATATGTGACATTCTTTAAATTTTCGGTACATTCTACCGCAAATTCCATAAATCAGCCAATCAAAACTCGTTGTTCAGTAACCGGAGTGGTAGATTTGCTGAACGCTCCCAGTGTCACGCGAATTCTACATAAAAATCGAACCGCTATTTTAATCGACACACTTATTATGTGTTTGCGTATTTTTATATGCCTCTGAATGATTGGGAGAGTAGAAACTGAACTTCTATTTTTAAGTTAAATACGTTATTTTAATTAATTTGATTAATAATGTTCGGTATTATAAAAATTTTGATCTATACCTTTTCAACTTCAAATTGAGACTAATCAATTTCAAATTGGGAATAATCAATTTCAAATTGAGACTAAACAATTTCATATTGGGAATAATCAGTTTCAAATTGAGACTAAACAATTTCAAATTGGGAATAATCAATTTCAAAGTGAAGTTGATTGTTCCCAATTTGAAAATGTTTAGTCTCAATTTGAAATTGATTATTCCCAATATGAAATTGTTTAGTCTCAATTTGAAATTGATTATTCTCAATTTGAAATTGATTAGTCTCAATTTGAAATTGATTAGTCTCAATTTGAAGTTGAAAAGGTATAGACCAAACTTTAACTACTAACTAACCACTTTCTGTAGGGTGTCACATTTAAATTGCAGTTGTATTTTTATATTTAAAAACTGTGTTGATTGATGTACATTGTACACCATAGAAAATACAGCATCTTTAATTATTATTAATTTATTACCATTGTTCTCAAATCGAAACCAAATTCGTAATGATTCGACACCCCGTAGAAAGTGTTTGGTTAGGTTTTGGTAAAGACCAAATTCTTTATAGTGCTGGACATAACAGTAACATTTTTCGTGTTTCAAGTCAGTGTGCATTATTAATACAAAATAACCTATATCTAGGGAAACGTTAAAAATTGAAGTAAAGCGGTTTCGATTTATAGAGTTTCGATTTATAAAGGTTACAGTTAAATAACTTCAATTTGCAGAGGTCGTTAAAATAACACATTGATCGTTTCAATTTATAGAGGTAGCAAAATGATAATTTTGAGTTATAGAGGGTAAAATTGTATATTGAAAATACCTTTTAGGGAAATCGTAATTAGTTCGAGTTATACAGGGTTCATACTTTGAGAAATATAGGTTTTTTTGATATAATTGTGTCTGTCTGTCTGTTCTGACTTACACGAATACTAATGAACCGATTTTGATGAGACTTTCACTATTCGAAAACCCTAAAATGAATTCGGTAGACCGTATAAAGGAAAATTTACAATATTTTCTATTAAAAATGTATAAAACAAGAAATGATTAAACCAACAATTTATAAAGAATAATTCGATTTGACACGTAGTATCTACGAAAAAAATATAATTTATATGTTTTAATAAAATTTTTAATTTATAAAAATAAAAATTTCTAAAATTAAAATATACCTATAGGTATTTAAGGTTTAAGAGACTTGGAATTTGTATGAGGTACGCAGATGTTATAAGTTTGAGAAACACTGATCTAAAAAGTTCTTAAACACAACCTACTATACTAACTGAACAAATAAAGTAATAGAAAATTCACTTTTCTCTGATATTCGTATTTTTTGAAATAACAAATGATTTTCTACAGATATGGTAGGTACACAAAACTTTATTATTTGATCATAGAATATATGAATATCAATTGATAATCTATAATTTTTGTTTTCAGTTCTTCTTTTTCTTATAAAAACAACTTCCTTCAAAAACATCCGAAAAATAAAGAAATTCATTTTTATTATTTTATTGAATTCTTTCATAGGAAAAAAAACTTTAAAAATCATAGCCTTATACAGTGGACACAATAATACAATGATCTGAAAAGCATAGTATACGTATTTCAAGATATTTATAAAACTTAAAATAATAATCGATAACAAAATAACAATAATAAAAAAAAACACAAGCTACCAATAAAACAGTATAAAATTTAACATTTTCTTTTATACAACTACTCACTTATGAACTTGACTTTTTTCGGCTGTTTAGTCCGTGGCTTCACGTTGACCTTTTTGAAGGGTGCACCTCTTCTACGAGCTAAAAGAATTTTCACACACAAACACACACAAACAATATTTATATTGCCATGTTTATCGCAGGAAAGAGGAGGCATCATCAATATCAATTTTGCGCTTTCACCCGAGTGTTTTTTTAACACACTCCCATGTTTTTACATTAACTTAACTTAAAACTTATATTTACTTATAATAATACACATATCAACAAATATGAAGTTTTACTGTATTTTAAATTACATTTGTTTGTAAGAGAAATACAATTGTGTATTTTCACCAGTGGTGAAGAATCCATGGAAGCAGTGATTCCCCATACTTTATGGGTAAATTAATACAAATCTGTGTTTTCAGTTAATAAATAATTTAAAAATATTATTAGAATATTCAGCTTTATGCGCAACTCAAACATTTTAACCAAAAATCAAAAATAGCATTTAATATTAATTTACACGCTCTATAAAACAGCAAGAAATTTCACTAAAAAATTTCGAATTTTCGATTTCGTTAAAAGTATGTTTCTTGTATAGAAAAAGACGTGAAAAGTTGAACTGTTCAAACCGCAGGTCTGTATCTCAAAACGTTCTCGAGATATAGCCTCTCAAAGTTTTAGTTTTTTCAAATTTTTGGAGAAAAATGGCTCTAACTTTTGAACGCGTGGTCGGAATTGATTTTAGTTGACGGATTTGGAATCAGCGTGTCAAAATCTATATAATGACATGTATAATATATTTAAACTCGAGAAAAAAAAATTCGCGAAAAATCGAAAAAATTCAAAGGGGTATACCTTAAAAAAATGTCGATTTTTGACGAAATTTTTTTTGTCGAATTTTAAAGTATTATACATGTCATTATATAGATTTTGACACGCTGATTTCAAATCCGTCAACTAAAATCAATTCCGACCACACGTTCAAAAGTTATGGCCTTTTTTTTCCAAAAATTTGAAAAAACTAAAACTTTGAGAGGCTATATCTCGAGAACGGTTTGAGATACAGACCTGCGGTTTGAACAGTTCAACTTTTCACGTCATTTTCTATACAAGAAACATACTTTTAACGAAATCAAAAATTCGAAATTTTTCAGCGAAATTTCCTGCAGTGAACTTCAACTCATCATACAAATATCGACTAAAATACAAGAAAATAAGACGTAGAATCATTTAGTTACTATATAAATATATAAGTATTTATTTTAAAAAGTAAAATCTTGAACTTAAGGTGTTTTATAACTAGTTTTTTAGGAGGGGGAGGATTGATAAAATATGCTTCCCTTATTAAAAACTTTACGCCTCGCCACTGATTTTCACACACACTTTTTTTCAAGTCGTACTTTAATTACTTCAGAAAACCATCATAAAATATTTGAAAAATGCTGTCCAGTTTAATGATTAACTAACATTCAGAAATCTTACATGAAATGAAGTGACTTAACTACAGCAGTGTAGCTGGACTGATAAAAAGCCAAGGACCCCAGGCTTTATAAGACACCGCGACAGGAATTCAATAATCTCTTTTTGACCACCTTATCTCCTCAGGTTTAGTGAGCCCCACCTTAAAAATTTTCCAGGGACCCTAGATTTGTAGTTTTACGCCATTGATGAAATGTCATTTTGATTTTCAAATTTCGACCCAGTCTGAATTACATAATATGTAATACGGCAGGTATAGGTAGGTACTGTAGAAAAATCAGATACACAAAAATAATATTTACGTTTCATATAACATAATAGGTATAATCCATTATATTTTTGAAATGTTACAAAGTCAGTCGGTTTATAAGAATATCTAGAGCAATTCGACATAACCGTGTTTTAGCACAAAAAGATAAAGAACCCGTGACATGCTGCAATGCAGCAGCTTCGTCCGTAAGTTCGCGTGTTCAGAGCTGGAGAGCCAAGGTCAAACTCCTTCACCGATCACCACCTTTAGTATTCCATTCACACATGTACCGCGCACAGGGCCGTATCTAGGGCTTACCTAAATCTCATCTCATCTCGTGCGTAACCCCCCCGAGCATCTCTAAAGAATAAGGTTTACACTTTGGGTTTGTTTAAATTACAGATTTCAATATGCGATTTCTAGTTTTCTAGGACAACGTTTCGATCCAAATTTCGGTCAGTATTAATGTTTACTTTTATATTCTATAGTTACAAAACTGAAAAAGCTTTAGCTGTATTCAGTACTATATTTTTAGCTAATTAGTGACTTCTTCACTCAATAATCAAGACACCGATTAAGGATATTGTGAATTACAATTTGACTCCTATAAATTATAATATTCAAATAACTATTACATGAAATGGTAGGAAATGTTATTTTTTTATTATTAGTAGGTACATATTTTTGAGCACTAAAATATATAAGATAGTATATAGTATAGGTATGTATAGTAACTGCTCATCAATGCCCTAGTCAAATTCCTGGACTTAGAAACGTAAAATTCTGAGGGTGTCTTCCTTTTATGGCGTAAGCATCCACTGAAAAGAAATTTTCCGAAATTTAAACCCTTAAAGGGAGAAAAGAGTGTTAAACTTTTACTAAAATACGTTTATCTGCAAAAATGCATATACTAACAAGATGATACATAAAAACTAATATAACGCGTGCGAAGCCGCGAGAGGGTGGTTAGTATATTACATTATCTAAAAAAATATTATTTGTACAAATTTACCTTACACAACATTTATTATCTGGATGATAGTTCAATAACTTTCTAATTTTGCACTAATTGAGAAGAACAAAATTAACGACCCGCCCCTGTTAATTAATTCGCTGCTAAATTTATAAACGATAGATTTACTTATTTTCAATCGCTCGATTTGTGTTCTGTCCAGATAATTTATTTGAGTGCGTGTATAGAGGGAAAAGCGTCATTAGTTGCACTACCTAATCAATCAGCATATATAGATATAAGGAAATATATAATTTTCTTTTGATAACAAACTGTGGTCTTCAAACTGTGTTCCAAGAAGTTACTAGTGTTCGTAAAATAGCTGTGTGTGAGTTTTTCTGCTATTATAGCTAATCCCAATGGCATAAATACTTATAGAGATTCTCCGAAAAACCCTTATAGTTCTAAGGATTCCGTGAGTCGACAAAGTTTGAAGACCACTGCACTAGTGTATATATGTATGTGTATTAATACCCCGTAAAATTGCAGGTTAATACGGAGAAAATGGGTGTCCCGATGTCACTACTATCAAAAATCACGTGTTGATGTGTTAGAAGGATTTTTTATTTTACAATTATTTAATAAGAACAGTTCGTTGCGGCGGAGATTGAATCTCCGTTTTTATACTATATTAACCCCCTTTCGCCCCAAAAGATTGTCCTAACCAAGGACAGTTATGTAGACAACTACGAATTTCGTCTTTGAAAAATCTTATTATTCTTTTGAATATTGCGAGGAATCAATACTTTTGATATATTTCTTACTTTTTACATGTACAGCAAAAGTTTCAGAAGAAACTTGCTGTTTTTTTTATCGGCTACAACTACGACATATAAGGGATCAGAATCAAGTACAACAAAACTGTCGATAGCTCATAAAACCGTCGAGAGAGTGATTGTTTTTATTCGTATGATACAAACACAAAGAAATACCGTCGCGGTCGTGTCAGACCAGGGCCGTAACTACCACCCGAGCAGTGCCCCGTGGCCTCCGAACAAAGAGGGTATTTCTTTTTATGAAATTGAATTTAAAAAAAAAATCGAGTCAAACTCATTTTGTTTCAACACGGAGAAAATTTTTCAAAAATAAAAACCGAACATATTTTGATGTATTTTTTTGCATTTATTTTGAACATTTTGCGGGAAAAACGCTTAAAAATTGCTATCCCCTAACTTTATTACCAAAAGGATCGCTCAAAAATTAAAAAAAAATCATAAACATTGAAAAGTAAGTGTAGATTGATTAAAAATTATCAGGATTGAAAAATTCCAGTGCGATCAAACAATTACTGAACTATTGGATTTAGAGAAAAAATTGTTCAACCAAATTTTTATAACGGGCTCCTTGATAACTTGCTGCCCCAGGGCCCCAGAGCCTCTAGTTACGACCCTGTGTCAGACCTATAATACAACTAAACTCTCTATATGTACGATGCTTTATAAGGAAACTGGATACAGTACAATAAAAACAGTGAAACTTTACGTTTAATCTATACAATCCTTGGATAACCAAACTCATTATACTCACAAACAAAGAGAAATTGTTTATTTGTAACGGTTTTGTACCCATATTGTGAATCATACAAAGAAGAAAGTTTATATTCATTTATCGCTTAACTATCCGAAAATTATAAATTTAATGTTTTTTCGAATCGAATATGTTTATAAAGTACACATAATTTCCCCTACTTTTTTACTTGATGTAGCGATTATTTACAGGATCCCATTAAAACACATTAGCTTTATGTACAATTTACTAAATATTATAAATAAAACGGCCAAGTGCGTGTTGGGCATGCACATGATAGGGTTCCGTAGTCATTTTCACTACGATTTATAAAAAAAGAGTAATTCCAAAATGTTTCATAAACTATTTTTGTTATTATGTTCGTTATTTTCATTATTTTCATTGAAAGTACTAATTAAAAACTACATTCTGAAATTTTGTTTTTTTTCCTGGTACATTAAAAAGCAATATATCGTGACTGAAGGGTTAAAATCAAAAAGTCATTTGACATTTTTTGTTGCATTTTAGGAGACCTATCTAAAGACACCTCACTCAATGGGGTAAGTGAAAAAAATGTCAGTACACATTTCAGTCTATGGGAGGAGGTCCAAAATATTTTTGACACTGTTCGTTATAATTTTCAGTGGAAGTACTATTAAAAGCTATATTCTGGAATTTTTTAAGAGTTTTTGAATCAATAATTTAGAAATTAGAGGGGGGGGGGTCACTCTCATAACGACTTTAAACGCAAATATATAGTGAAAGAATTTTAAGAAGGGTTAAAATCATAAGGTCTTAAATAATTTTTTGTTGCATTTTAGACCTATCTAAAGACACCCCCCCCATAAGCCCCACATCATTTCTGTTTTTGGGTTATAAATCTACGCCCGTATACCAAATTTCATCTTTATCGGTATAAAAGGGTTCCTAGTTTTCTACGGAATCCTAATAAGTAAAACAATAGTACTATTGTAGAATTGTGAGTTTAAAAAGTTTAAATTATATTTTTTAATAATGAATGCACAGTTTTAAACTTCAATTCAAACTTAATTTGCTCTCATAACCTTTATGCACGACAAAATCAGTGTTCTACTGACATTTAAGCAATGCTGACCTTTTCAAGAAATATTAATTTTAGTTTATAAAAAAATAAAGCATTCGATTTTTATAAAACGTAAATTAATTTAAATTTATGTTATAAAAAGTGCTGTACAGTATATAATAATATATTATATGTTTTTATTTTTCTATTATACCGCATAATACAGGTACATATAATAATATCCGTATTTAAAATTCCAGTCTTGTAAATGCAAAACATGCATGTATTATATACATATATTTTATAATGCATAATAAGTGTAGAAGAAGAAAATACAAAAAATATTCTTTCTGTAGGTACGCAGTTTACATACAAAATAATTTTTGCCTTTTATACTTTTTAGGCATATATGATACTTTGTATCAATTGTGAAAATACAACTTCTTAAAAAAAAAAACTATATACCTACATGGTACAAAATTTATAAATGTAGGTAAAGGAACGAATTTTGTACTTGATAACTGAGGATTTGTTACAGATCATATATTACATTTACATTACATTTGTATGACAATTATTATAAAATGTAAAATAAACTGCAAAATTTAAAATAGTGTTTATATTCTATTGTGTTGTTCAACTTCGAGATATGCTTAAAGGATAGTCACAATGTAGCTTAAATGGATAAAAAAGATTTCAAAACGTTTCACCGTTTAGTATAAAAATTAAATTAACATGAACCCTTTACACGGAAAAAAATACTGTAAGAATTACAGTTTTTCCTGTCTATCCCGGATAGTATGCGAAAACATAATATTTTACTGTTTGAAACTGTACTAATATAATTTTAGACTGTAATCTATATACAATATACATATAATAACATGTCCTGACTGACTGATACATCATCGCCGAACCGAAACCCCTGAACCTAGAATCATGGAATGGATTTTTCGTAATTGAACCCCAGGAGGTGTAAAAGTTTGTATGGTAAAAATATTTTTTGTAAGATTTAATTGAAACTTAAATACTATACAATACAAATAATGAAACACGTATTTTAGTATTTCCGAAAATTCCACTACTGAGGGGTTGCAAGGGGATGTTAATTAATTTAACTTAATTTAATTTTGATATATTTGTCATAACTAATATTCAATAAAATAAGCGTGGATGGGGGGGGAGTGGGGGATTTTTGATATGATTATCTACATAGCTGCTTAAGTTGACGAGGGTAAACAGGGATGGAATTTTGAAATTTTTAATTACGATATACGATAAGTGATATTTACGATTTTGTATAATGAATAAAGAGCAAAAAAAATCATAATTCACACCCTGTCATACATGAAGGGTTGTAATTGGTTTCATTCGATCCGGTGGGTGTGGGTTTTGAGGGAAAAAACATAGGAGCTGAGATATTTATGAATTTGTATAATGAATGAAAAGCAAAACAAAAGAAAAATATCATGTATGGAGGGTTGTAATTAGTTTCATTCGATCTGGTGGGAAAAATATCACGGGGATGGGAGTTTCGAAATCCACAACAGCCTAAAATTATATTATTACATTTTCAGACAGTAAAATATTATGTTTTCGCTTACTATCCGGGTTATACAGTAAAAACTGTAATTTTTACAGTATATTTTTTCCGTGTATAGAATTAATAGATATAAATATAATAGATGATATAGGTACACATATGTATGTATAAGGACACTGAAATTTTTTGGAAGAAATAACAATTAAAACGTAAGTATTGCTAAAAGATATTTACATTCCTTATTTCCTATAGGTACATGTATTTAATGTGAATATAAAAAAAAATTTTGTTTAATAAACATATCAATGCATGAAAGCGATACAAGTTTTCATACTAGACCACAATTCAATCCTCTTATTACATATGGAAAAGAATTCCTGGATCATATCTAATACCCTTCCTTTCCCCTTGTATTCCCACACCCGAGTCACGGGCAGCAGACGGTCTGGCGGCGCCGGCTATATAAGGCGGTAGAGAAAACGCGACAATTCAGCGGCAAAGGCGGCGGTGACGGTGATTCCGCAGCAGAACCTACACCGGAGTTACCCCCGACCCCCTGCCCCGCCCACACTGTGTACCGCCGACGCGTCGCTCCGGGCGTCGCCGGGCGGCTGTGTGACTCATCGGAAACACCGGAGCGGTTAGCTCTTTATGCCGGAAAACAGGGCACACAATATGGCTGTGTGTCCCCGCGGATGTCCCATTCTAATAGACGGGGTTTTTTTTTATATGAGTACTTATTTATACGTTTTTTCCAATTATTCGTTTACTTATTTTGGTATACGTAGAGCCTATGTGCATTTACATTTTTTGTTTGTTCAGAATGAAAAAAATACCATTTCATGTTCTTTTAACTATTTTTAACCCTACAAAATATAACTAAATCATTAACGTTTTTTTTAATCAAGTAAATTGGGTACGTATTTATATATCAAATCAATTCATTGCATTTGTTTGACAGTATGATACATTAAGAAATAAAAAATGGAAATACATTTTTATAGTTGGTAACGCCCAGAATGGTGTATACATATATGTATGTGTGTGTGAGACATATGACTCAATAAAACTAACCATGAATGATTAACATTAAAACGAATGCATTTCCCCAATTTTCTAACCTCAGCGTGTAACATTGCACGAACAAACACCACTTGATCAAATTTCGATAAAGCAAAAAACATATTCCGCACGGCCTACAAAAATCAATATTGTTAAAATCCAAATAATTTACATAACTTATTAGTACAACAAAAAAGCATTTTTCTCTAGATATTGATTAACGTTTGTTCCATAACCTTGGTACATAATTTTACCATAATATGTAGGTACTGCATGTCATCATAATATACATATATTTGAATGTCATTAATTCTTTATTTATGTACATAATCATACCTCATATAACCAAGTCGATATGTTTCGGGAAACTACCTCGCTATATGAAAACTACTGCACCAACTGCGTAGTAGATATATTTTTATCGACTTTGTTATAGGTCTATTTCAGAAGCAAAAACGACGAACTACATATTTTTATACCCAGTTTTTTTTTTATCTATATGCCGGGGTACTTAATATACATATACGTCATTTTGGCTTCTGAATGGCACGCATATATTAAAAAAGAAACGATCATTTCGTATCCAAATTGACGAATTATATTTATATTATATTTTGATCGAAAGCGCAAAATAGAAACGATGATAGCCTCACAATCATTTTACAACATTTTCCTGCGACTTACCTGGTGGCAAGGGGGCCCTACACGTGTGACAGAAACACTGGAGCACCGAATCACGGACTAAACCGATAAGCATCGCGACCAAACAACAAAACTCGAGCGACCGAAAAGAAACACGTGCTTTTAGATAATATCGCGCACAACTAATGAATTACATACACATTAATCCGTACGGTACATTTAAGTTTGAGCATATATATATACTATATAGAGAGAAAGAGTTGTTGAAAGGGTGTGTGACGCGAGTGTGTGATGTTTCGGTGCCGGGTATTATAGAGTATATGTAGATGTGTATACGGAAAGAGCTGTGTCGTATTCGTTGAGAGATGTAAGCTCTAGTCTCGATGCCGGCACACTGCGGGTGTTGGCACAAGCGGGAGTCGAACAGACGCCTCACGTTCGCCTCCTCCCGTAGCCGCCACCGATGCTTGCCGCCCCTTGTGCGCAAGGGTGGTGGCGGCGGCAACGAGACTGCCACTCTCTCGAACGGTGGATTCACGAACGCGAAAACAGTATTGCATATCATGTTTTTACCATTATCGAAAAAATTTAAACGTACCTACAAATATTTGTAATTTTTTCCCAAATTAAATTAAAATTTAAATCCAGCCAACACTGTGTCAAGATACAAATGATAACTTCGTTCAAGACTCGGGCAAGGCTTGTCGTACCAAAGCTGGACCAGAGTTGGTTCAATCTTGGGTAAAGAATAGGTGACCCGAAGCACGGTATCTGAAGGTTGGTTTAAATTAGGATCAATATCAAAAAAGTAACACTGGCAACCCAATATTAGGCCCATCATCAAGGCTGGCATTTCCTACATGGAAAGGGAAGCTATATTTATGTTAAACTGTATTAATATAAGAAATAAAATGTCAAGTCCATATTCAATTCAATGGATTTGATTAGCATCGATTCTTTTTTACTTTATTTATTGCTACATGTGATGAATCCTACGAAATAATTATATTAGATAAGATACGACAAACATATAATCTATGAAAATTTTTTTTTTAGTCTTTTGATGTTAAATCTTAAGTTTTCATAAAGTATTAATAGCCACAATACTGCACAGAAAAATTATCTAATTATTGGTGAAAACCGCATTGAAATCGGCTCAGTAATTCCAGAGTCTATAAGCCTCATACAAACCAACATTAATTTTTATATATAGAGATACAAAGTTCAAATGTCCTTTATAAAAGTTCACAACTTGTCGACAAAAGCAAATAGCACGGGGTTGCAAATGTGTATGTGGGACACAAAAAGATACATGTTGACGACGAAAGTGAAACTTGATCTTTTAAATATATTTATAAACACTATATACATTCATATTGACACTTGTATTAATAGCATTATGCGGTTGATATACTTTTATTTACATAAATACATATCAAGTTTATTTAACTTATTATATTTTCATCCGTTATATATTTGTATCAATAAAAAAAAACTATTTTCAAAATAATGATATTTTGAAACGATAAGGTATAGGACTAAATTTGAATTCTAAATAAGACAAATAGTTTAAATCAACTAATGTAACAATTTAAATTGTATGCAAAATTTGAATTCAGACCACACAAAAATTGAATATAAAAAAAATTGTATAATTTTAACAACCAAGTCAATTTTATACCGATTTATTACACATATTAATAAAAAAAATATATTTTTCCTGAAAACGAATTATTTTTTCATAATTTAATTTTTTTTTTCGAACAGCGTCCACAACCCTGACACACACACACACACACAAGCATACAAACACACACACAGAAATCGCGGAGAATTGAATCGATACGGTCAATGATGGCGGCACACGGCAACAGCCGCTTGTTCTAGAGGGGAGCATGCAAGGAGGGATACTCCACCAAAGGGGGCAGTGGAGACGGGGAGAACTCCGCGAAGAAGGCCTTCCGCGATGATGTGGTGGTGGTGGCGGCGCCGTGACCTTACCGCGTCGCTCTACAGAGGGCACCACTGTAGCCTTATAGCCGCCATCTTGACAAGAGTGAAAGCTGTAATGCCGCCGCGCGTTGACGTACGTATATGTACGTTATTATTAACGCAACGCAGCCGTCACCGAATATAACGGGCGCACACTTGAATTTTAAAATCAGTTGACTCACAACGGGTTTTTAGGAAGATATATTGCGCTAGGCGCGCGCTGGGAGATGTTATTTTGTTTCTTTCGTAAGGATCTACTACAGGAAAACTAAAATACGCAAGGAGTTATAAAAGTTATAAAACTTGACATTATTGAATTTCAACTTAAAAATCAACATTCATTAAAGTATAGGTACAATATAAATCTAACCGTCCTACAAGATAGTGAAAACTGCATTTCAAAACGTTCAATAGTTCCCGAGAAAAAAAAATTGGGCCATCTGTTAGTTTCTTTTTTAAGTGCGTTTTATTCAAAATAATGGTTATATATTTGAACTGTAAGCTTGTTTGTTTGTTTGTAGACAAGATGAAACTAAGTTTAGGTTTGTATCGTCTTGTCAGTATTTGAAAAGTCTCTTTCGAATTATCATATTTTCTTAAAGAAAGAAGACAACAATAGATGGGCCACCCTGTACATAAATACATCCTTTTTTTGAAGTCGGGTAACAAAAAGGACGTACTTCCTATTACAGATTGATGAAATTATTTAATTAATGTAATACCTACTTCTAAACTGTTTTTTAATTCAAAGATATTTTAATACTAAATATTTTTTCATAATAATACTTTATTTCTCAAACGTAAATATTTATACCTATATTTTTTCTATAATGACTTATTCGATTCAATATATTTTATGAAACATAAACTACATACGGGTATATGTAATTTCGTAGATTCCATTCCACGGTATGTTACAGCCAAATACGAACAAAATAGCATTGCCTTGATATACGTACATAGTTTTATTTTCAAATAATTTGGAATGACATATATCTGAAGAGAAATATTGAAATAAATAAAATATTTCCAAGAGAAAATCTTTTTCATAATATGAAATTTTTTTTTTGTATAAAATGGGATTCTATACGTATTTGCAACAAAAAAAACTAAACCTTCCATTGTGTTGAATAAAGAATAAAAGGAAGATAACGAAATATTTATTTATTTATACTTTGAATTTCTTTTGTATGTATTAGTTAAGATATTTTCTAAATAAATAAAATATACCTATTATTCTGTTGTATACTTGCGAATCTGAACAATTAGTTAATTACCTAACCAACTACTCAATAGAAACCAAAAATAAACAATACAATTGGAAATATATGATTTCCATGTTCTATAACATTTTTATAATCTTTTTAAGAAATCAAAGTGCATTACATTGAAGGGGGTAGGTCAGGGAGACATACATTTCCATATTATTTAACAAAAACGATTTTTTTTAATTCGAGTGTGGTTTTCAGTTTTCACCCCTTCAATGGCTGTTTCGTCTCGTATAAAAAATAAGTCTCCTTTATATACCTCGTAACGTTTCCTTTGTTAGACGATAATAAAGGTACAAAATTTCGAATATTTCCAAAATTCCTACTACAAAAAATTCACTGATACAAACATTTTCCCCAAAAATAATTCAAATCGATATATTTTTACTGAAGTTATCGTGAACGAAAGAAAATTCTACAGATATAGACATTTTCTTTACATTTTGAAGTTAGTACAATCAGAATATGTCATAATCTCGGACACGATTTTTCGACGGTATTACAATACTCCCATTTCCTTCGAAACATACATATAAGTAAAAAATGGTGTAGTAGGGAACATCAGCTCAACACTGTTTATTTACTTATTAATAACATATCATCTCAGACTTTAGTAATTACTGAAAAAAATTTGAACATATTATATTACACGAGCAAGCTAAAAGGTACCATAAATCTGCCCCACCCTCTTTCGTACACACACTCTGGAGCTTGCCAAATTACTAATAAACTTTATAGACCAGTACGTACCAGAGCATTAAACCGTACATACTTCCATTAGTTGAAAAAAGTTTGTTCACTAGTGCCGCACTTAAATAATTAACAATAATTATTACTATTGGAAAACTGTTGTAGGTATATTTCCGGTTGTAAGATAACATGTTTAATTTTAACCATGCACGGGTGTATGCCATAAGGGTTCCGAAATACATACTACATGAACTGTTTGGAGCCACGGGTGCATTTTTTAGTTAGAAAAAAATATTCTACGAATTGGGATCTACATTTTAAAACCCCACATGTCTAGATATGAAAATAAAAAAATAAAAATTCTATATATGACGCCCCTCCCTATTTCTCCAAAATTTGAAATGATATTGTTGACTTTAATATTTGTCGTTGTTAGTCTCACCAAAGCCTCATTTCCATTTTTTTCAGATTTTTTTTAGCCAGTAGTTACTGAGTTAGAGGGGGGGGGACAAAATAAAATACTGCTTTTAGCCCCCTGCTGGCGCTAATTTAAAGTTATAAAAAAATTAAAAAATAGTGCCACATTCTATTAAATGGGATCTACATTTTGACACCCCGCATGCCTAGATATGAACATAAAAAATAAAATTAAAAAAATGCCGATATAAAAAAAAATACGTACGTACATACACACACCCACAAACACATATAATCTTTCTAAAAATAGTGTAAATTAGTGTAAAAATACTATAATAACCTTGAAGCATAAAAATATCTTGAAATTTTTATTTTCGATTTTCGGATCAATTACAATAACTTCCTGTTGGGAAGTTAAAAACTATATATTGTACATACAAAATTTTGAAGAAACACCGGAACTAAGAAGCTATATCATTTTTATCCCAAACATAAAAGCAATCCAGTAAATATAATTAAATTTCCGGATGTGTTCAAAAATAAATAAACTACTATTCACAGATGAACAAAGGAAAAAATAAAACGAAGTAAATAAAACTGAATATACATAAATAACAAGTTTGAGTCTGGGATAGAAAGAAGAGATGTTTATAAAAAAGAAAGGGCAGATGAAGTTTTTATGTGCACAAAAAGAAATGTGTGTGGACCAGAAAACATAAAAAACATTCTCGTCGTACTAACTTTGACGTTTGTCTTTTTTCTTTATAAAGCCCTTTAAATAAGACTACAATAAAATGTACTTGACACAGGTGAAAATAACTGTTATTGTTATATTATGTACAAGCTGAAAGAATAACAAAATCCTGAAATCAATGTTTTGTATGTAATGCTTAAAATTGAACGAGAATTAATTAAATTATCATGAAAACTACATTTCTAATTAATTAAATTAATAAGAATAAAATATCTACCATGGGAGCTACGAAACTTTCTTATACGTAATCGTAACAGTGAACAGTGTACGTGATTATTATTTTATTAAAACATATTTCTGACAAACTAATAAAAGATAGAATTAAATGAATGGGACATAAACTATAGATAATATAATTATTCAATAAAAACAAATTAATTGTTTGAACGTCAAATTTATTAGAGCAATAAGCTTTCGATTCACAGAATCATCGTCAGGCTATTAATAAAGATCAAAATGTAAGAACGATGTCGTTATCTCAACAATATTCATGTGACATGAATATTTAAACAATTAATTTGTTTTTATTTTATATTTTTAACGTCACTATATTAACCGAAAACGGGTGTTTACTCTTGTCAATTTGTCCAGTTATTCACGCGTAAGTAAAAAAGTAATTTTTCCCATGTTAATCAAATGGGCAAAAGACTCAATTTGCGCCGTAAAAGGTTTGATCTATGAGTTTGAAATTTTGGGACAGTTAACTTTTGAACCAAAGTTAAAACATAAGCGAATGGGACCGAAAAAATAAAAAAATAAAATAAATTGAGAAACCGAGCCTCACTCACGTCTTTGACGTTTTTAGTTCGCTATCAAGCCGTGCTTTAAATTTATCGTGTAATTTTAAGAAAGCAGCGGAATTTCCCTTAAAGTCAAATGTGATATAGGAGTTTTTTTTATTTATTTATCTCGTAAAAACAAATTAATTGGTATTTCTTTTAGCTTTAACATGTTTATAATAAAACTGGTCTTTAAAAAAAATATCCCTTTCGCAATATAATCTTGATGCTATCATTTTCAATATTAGAGAAGTTTCAAATTACTCAACTTTTTCAAGGTTTCAATAATCAATACAATTTTCTATACAATGTTCTGAATTTTCGTGACTTTTGTTCGAAAATAGTTAAAAATAAGAAAATTTTCGATATTATAAAGAATTTGTTTGAGTGCAAATGTAAATTAGCTTCCAGCTAACGCTATCTGCTAGGTGTCAAATTTTTATGTTTTAATGTAAATTCTATGCATTTTATGAGGTACACTTGGCAGCACTTATTTAAGTCGCCTATTGTACTTATCGCGCATGCGTCATGGTTATGATATGTACGATTTAATTCGCTACATCTGTGAGTGTGTTGTCATTTATATTTAATACCTAGCAGATAGCGTTAACTGGAAGCTAATTAGCAATAATACTGGGTAATATAGTCACAAACCAAATAACTACACCTTAACCACAAGGAAACAATGTCACTATACCTTTTCAACTTCAAATTGAGACTAATCAATTTCAAATTGGGAATAATCAATTTCAAATTGAGACTAAACATTTTCAAATTGGGAACAATCAACTTCAATTTGAGACTAATCAATTTCAAAATAAATAATTTATTTAATAATTTATTATTTTAATATAATATTACGTATAATGATAAAAAATATATTAAATTAAATAAATTAAGAAGGCATATTTATACGTCAAATATGAATATGTGAAATGAGCGAAATATCAAGTACAATTAGCAACAATAATTTTCGTGATATTTTTTAGTTCAATATTTTTTAGTCGTAATCGAAACTCAAACTGAATTCTCATAACTGAATATGTGGTATTTGAATGTCTAAATCACTTTAAACACTAGCTTTTAAACTTAACCAATTTAAAATTGATAATTCTCATTTTGATATTGATTAATCTTAAATTGAAATTCATTATTCCCAATTTGAAATTGTTTAGTCTCAATTTGAATTTGATTATTCCCAATATGAAATTGATTATTCTCAATTTCAATTTGATTATTCCCAATTTGAAATTGATTAGTCTCAATTTGAAGTTGAAAAGGTATAGACACGTGTTTCGACTACATAATAAGGAGCCTAATACATAGTTCCAGACCTAACTATTAGGCTCCTGATGAGACCTTCTTGTGAAGTCGAAACACGTGTCTAGTGACATTGTTTCCTTGTGGTTAAGGTGTATTATATTTTTATAATTATCACCAGGTGATATTTTAAATTGATTAGTTCCCGTTTTTAGTGTGTAACCACAAGTGATTTTAATTCATGCTCATTTTTATTTCACGGACCCCCGACAATAGCTTCGGCGACTTAATTATACTTTTTTTGCAAATCAATTTATTCTGACGTTTATTACAACAAAGAACTGCTTGTTTTCACGTTCGAGCACGAATGAATCATAACCCGTCAGGGTGGATACATACATAGTACATACACAAACACGTGCACACGAGACGTTGGACGGGGGATAGTGACGTGGAGAGGAACATATCCCAGACTGGCGACCTTGATTCCAGTACGTCAATATATCCATGCCACCAGCAGCAGCACCACGAGCGGTGGTTAGAGGAAGGTCTACGTCCTCTGACCGATACAGACACCAATATGTTGTGTGTGTGTGCATATGCACTTATGGTACCCCGGAAATGTACAATTGGTACAGCGTAAAACAATTACACTATAATAATAGGATTGTTTAAATAAAATGCCATGCTCTTATTTTTTTAGATATTAATTAATATTACTAAAAAACAAAATAATGAGGTTCAAAATTGACACAGTAGTTTTTCGAATTAAAAAAAAAAGATAAATAAAATACTGGCACCAGTTTTGGCCGCTTGGTATACTGTATTGGGATTGGTGGGCTTCTTTTTTGTAATTCTCACGAATTCATGTTCCTAATAAAACAACTACCTCAATTTAATTACCAAAGTCCGCAAATATAGTTTGTTTTTTAAATTATAGCCTTTTAATTTTTTTAAAATGTTTTTTCTCCAATAATGGATAATGTAAAATTGACACTTGCTAATGATTACAAAATGATAGGTACTACAACACAAAAGTTATAAAATAAAGAATCGTAAAATTTGAAACAATGTAAAGCAGATGCTATGATAATATAATAATTAATAAATAAATTATAGTAATAATTAGTCCAAATATCCACCATTTTTACGTTCATTGGCAGATTGTCATCATATTAAGCTGTTTTTGAGTTAAGTGTCTATAGATTACGATTCAGTAATGGCAGTAATCAAATATTAACAAATATTTATAATTTAGTACATTTAATTAAACAAGAATCTAACACCTGTGCCAGTAATAATGGGCGTTAATATTGTAAACAAAAATTGGATTTTTCTTTTTTCTCATATATGTAACTTGATAACTACGTTACATCAAAAACAAACAAAAATAATTATATACAAACTTATATTCTCTAGCTAGAAGTTTAGAAGAAAAGTCATTACAACTATCATTTAAAGTTCAACCATTTCAGTGCATTTGCAGCTTTGTATTTTTAGTATGTGAAATTTTGAAAATAAAATAAACTATGAATTATTGAAAAATATATAAAATTCTGTGAACTATGTATTTACAATAAGTATTAATACTCTGAGTGTACAGTTTCTAATATAGACAATAATATTCTTTACATAAACTTTTACCTAAAATAATTTAATACGCATCATTTCAAAAATAATTTTAAAAATTGATGAGTAAACATCCGTTTTCGGTTGTATAATAAGATACTTTTGAAAATAAGGTGTTTTCTTCCTAGACAAAAAATGATTCTAAATATAAAATTTCATCCTATTTTGTTTTGTCGTTTTTGAGTTACAGCGTCTATAAATATATTATAAGCACGCAGATATCATGACGAATACATAGTCAGAATGGATTCATAGAACTGTTAGGGTCCTGATGAGGACGACTTTTTATGAATTCGAAACGCGTGTCGAGTAACATTGTTTTATTGTGGTTAACTCCGTTTTTTCAGTTTTTTTGTTCAATTTTGTCTGTATATTTTAAAACGTAGTTTTTTTTACGCAGTTTCACTTTAGAGCGATTTGTTTTTTAATTTCAATTATTCGATTTACTTTCTATTTGTAAAAAGAAAAAAAATATAAAATATCATGTAAATAAAAAATAATGTTTAGCGGACTCAATATGTTTTTCGAGTTTTTTTTTATTAATTAAATTTTTTTTTCGTTCATGTGAATATCGTTAAATATTTTTTACACGATTATATTTAACTTAAAAACCAAACTTCGTAATGAATTTTTTACATCAGCAATTTTTCACTTAAAAAAGAATCGTATTATAAAACAAATAAGACGCAAAATATGTACATCATTTTCTTTATGAACGGTTCATTAAATATCGTATATACAAGTAATAATTTCCTTTAATAAGTTACATTCACCAGACCAGAAAATTAATTCATCTGAGGAACATTATTATTAGTATTGTACATTTCATATTTAATGAGAAAACAGGAAATTCGCTAAAATCAAAGAGTGGTCAAGGGAAATAAACCGTATTAAATTATTAAATTACATAATGTATTGTCTACTTACTCAACTTTATGTTCTTCATTTCATTAATAAATTAATATCTACATATTTTTACAAAGCATACACACTACACATATAATATGTAAATATGGTTTAAATTATCATAAACGACTCAAATATCAACATATAAACTACAGGGAGTTAATGAGGCCCTTTTAGTATTGAATATACAAGTTTTGGCACATCAAGCAAATTTTATTTAGCTCTAGTTTTTTTGTCATATTATTTTAACAAATGCAGTTTAGAAAATATCGTCTATTAATAATTTGTATTCCCTGAGTGGGATATATCTATTTATTTATTATTTAAATATTGATTATTATTTATTACAATTGTTAAAATAAATATGACAATGGAAAAATCAAATAAATGTGAAATCATATACCTATTGTTGAAGAAAGTATGCAAAAAATCCGTTTTTAATAATAAAATAAAATATATAAAATATTTTTATTAAAACAAAGAGATTAAAATTCAATCAAAGTTAAATTTATATTCTTTCAATAAATAAGCTAAGAAAGTTTGTTTCATTTGTAGGTAGGTGTACCTATATCCTATAAAAGTTGTTTCATTTTGTTTGAGCATTAATAGCAATAAAGTTACACAACTAATAAAAATCATATTGGTAAGCTATTATCTATATGTTGTTTAGAATCAATAATACAATACTTTATTTGTACGTTTCAACAATTGACTTAACTTAATGCACAATAAAAATTAATATTTATAATAAACATTTTGTACTTACGTTCATTTGTATTCTGGGTGTCACTCATGTTGACCAAATTATAAAACTTGAGTAATGGCAAATTTAAATAAAAGCAGAAATAAGAACAGGTGTAATTCTGAAAGTAAATTGCGAACGTTAATATCTATATAGGTACTATTATTATTTTAATACATATTACAAAAATGCATTATTATATGCTATATTATAAATCTATAAGTAAGACAAGGATATCTATATACAAAATTAAGCAGATGTCCTGTAACGTCTGAAACGGTCATCTGTTGCTTATTATTATTTTAAGTCAAGAACAAAGAAATGCGTGTATTTAATAATTAAGAATCATAATATCGATATATTTTATAAACTAAAAAGATAATAGCAGCATAATAATTTATCAATACAAATTCATACAATATAAAACATATTTTGAAAAGTATAATATATGTCTAAACAAAAGAAACTAGTATTTTTACTTAAAGTTTTGGTAAAAGAGAATGAAATACATACCTTGTATCAACAGTTAAATGAACACTTATATAAACACAAGAAAGCACACAATACTATTTCAATTTATAAGTACTGACAGTAGTTTAAAATATTTCTTCTCAAACGGTGTTCATCTGTTTATAAACAGTTCAGATCAGGCTAGCGGAGTGGGCTGCAGAACGGCAAGTAAAGTTGGGGGAATTTGTTACTTGATTGGTGAAATTCATATTCGCACTTGCGATTGGTGTTTATAAAATACTTCTTCTTGTTTTCAAATTTGAAATTGGGGAATAGTGAAGATTTCGTTAAATTTATTTTTATTGTGGGTTGCTGTAAACGGTTACTTACGAATGTGGTGAACTCATTTTTAACGGATTTAAAACTAATTTATTAATCTTTAACCGCCAAACTGCATTTTTCAAGGCGATAGGAAAATTACTACTAATTATTATAAGAATTATATAAATACTAATAATATAAAAATTATTAGTTCAAATTTAGCTATTTCAGAAAAGAAAGAAAATAGTCTTCGTTTTTAATAATAATAATAATAATGGAATAAAAATAAAATAATAATAAAAAAATAGTTTTTGTTAAAATGAAGCAACATAAATTAAATTATTATATTATTATAATTTATATTATATACCTACTATTAATTTTACCCTGTAATATAGTTAATTAAATCAATTTATATTATCAATAATAATCAACTTAAAAACAATAATAAAATTAAAACGAAAAATGTATATGCATGGGCGCCGGGAGGGGGGTGCAAGGAGGTGCACTTGCACCCCCCCTGGCAAAAATGAAAAAACTAAAAAATTAAGAAATACAATTTTTAATTTAAAATTCAGGTCAGAATATAAAATTGAGGACCTTTTTTTTTTTTTTTTGTCGCGTCAAGTTCACTCTGTAATTTGAAGACCTTTTTTTTACTATTTTATATATAATTTAATTTTTTATATCTAGATGCACCCCCCTAGAAGAAATTCTGCCGGCGCCCATGTGTATATGTTATATTTTAAAATCTATTTTTAAAGTACATTTTGCAAGATGAATAATCCGGTCCATAGTTGTTTGGAATGCAAATATATATATGTATATTCAAAATTGCTGCAATCTCATAAGACGGTTAAACTTGAGTCAGTTAAATATTCTCAGAAAGGAAAAACAACAATTTGCAGTTCGTTATTTGTCGCCTACTCAATTTTATTACCAGACAATGCAATAGTACGTAGAGTAACCGTTAAATTTTAATTTAGTACGTTAAAAATAACATCCGATTAAACTATTAGTCATTCTTAAATTATTACCAATTACGTATCAAAATTTTGAATTATAACGTTATATATTTTCTTGTATAATTAATTAAAATATAATTGGTGTTAATATTTATAATCAGATATTATTTTTAGTTATTTTAAAGAAGAACCAGTTAATTGTTTATATACCTAAATATTTTTTAAATTGTAAAATAATATTTTAAATTGGCGAAATTATATTAATTAACAAACCAAGTCACATAGAATGCATAAAAGGCATACAATATTTTAAATCTTATTGCAAGTAGCGACATCTTAACTTCTATATTGAAGTAATATGAAATATTACAGAAATCTGTAGAAATTTAAATTTGCAAAAATAAAAAAATAACTGAATTATTTGAATTTTTAAAGTAAACATGTTATTTATGAAGATATTTTTGAAATCCTTTTAATTTAGCAAAGACAAAATGATCATTATCGTATACTATAATAACATATAATATAATAATATATAAACCAGCTGTGAACTCATTATTAAATTTGAGGTTAGATTTTAAGGACACGTACATATACAAGACGTGTAATTTAGGTAGTTAAAATATTTTTTAAATTGCAAAAATGCCTCCTACAAGACGAAAAAACGACGGATTGTTAGCTAGAGTAAATTTTCCTTTATATGCAATTCAAATGTTAACGAGTAGACACGTAATTGTTGCTGGAGGAGGTGGTTCGTCAAAAACTGGTGTTGCTAATGGCTTAGTAAGTATTTATTTATGTTTATATTATACTTATTTTAACGCTAACATTTTTGTGAAAAACAGGAGATATATGAAATAACACATAATGGAGTGAATTTTCAAGTAGAAGAAGTTATTCGACATGAGACTGGTAGAAGTGTTATAATGAATTGTGCATCACAAATTGATCGTAATCATACATATTTGGCTGTGGGACAAGAAAGTCATTGTCAGCTTTATCATATAAAGAGTGTTTTAGAAGATATAGAAATTATAGGCAATAGCAATAAACAGCCAAAACAAGTTAAAAGGTCTGTACGTCGCAGAAAATCTAGCACTCGAGAAGAAAACTTTGAGGATGACAGCAAACCGGCTAAACCAGACATAGATGAAACATCTGATACGGATGAAGATATGAAAAAGAAAATTCGGTTTATTATAAAACCATCAGATAGTATACAAACAGATTTTAATAAAGATGAACCGTATCAACGAGTAGTTCGGATAAGCACATCTGGGAAGTTAATGGTGACGGGTGGAACTGACGGGCATATTAGAATTTGGGCATTCCCTAGTTTAAAGTTAAGAAAAGATATTAATGCTCATAGTAAAGAAATAGATGATATTGATTTTGATGCAAATGGAACAAAGATTATAACAATAGCAAAAGACGGGAATGGAATTATTTGGGATACAAACACAGGAAAGAAAATTTTGAATTTGAACTGGCCTCAACCCGAAGCCACAAAATATTTATATAAAAGATGCAGGTGAAAACAATTTTGTATTTCATATATTAACAATATTTTCTAAATATTATTTATTTTATAGATTTGGAATAAACGAACACGATAATTCAATGGATAACTTATTTACATTATCAAATCCAACCGGTTGTGCAGGAAAACAAAAAGCGTATTTACAATTATGGCATTCGAACGAAGGGAAACTTTTGAAGAGTTTTCCTGTTGATGAAAGTTTATCTGCATTAGCTGTGCGTGATGACGGAAGATTTGTAGCTATTGGAACAATGTTCAGTGGTTCGGTGTCCGTACACGTTGCATTTAGTTTACAGGTAATGAAGATGTGACTTTTATTGAGAAGATAAGTAAACACTAATGTGTTGTTTTTCTTGCAGCGTGTCTTACATGTACCAGGAGCTCATTCGATGTTTGTGACGGGGTTGGAATTCTTGCCAGTTGTATTAGATGAACATACGATAACCACTGTTTCAGAAGCAGCGGTTCTTTCTATTTCCGTAGATAATAGAGTTTGTATTCACAGTCTTCCATACCGAAGTAAGTTTCTTTGAATATCGATCATTTTCATTAAATTACTTAAATCTTTTATATCATTGATAAATTGATAAATGTTTATTTTTTTCAGAGACAATGCCAGTATGGGCTGGGGTACTATTAATAATAATAACGTTATTTTTAACATTTTTATTTTGTGCATATATCGGGCTATGACAAATAAATAATTTATTTGGTTTTACTTAACGTAATTTGTTGATAAATTGCATTTCAATTAAATTATTGTACATACTATATTATAAATATAATTTATCTGTTATTTTTTATTGTAAGTTGAAATCAATTTAATAAAATGATATTAAAACATTTTTATTGTTTGTTTTATTTTTAATATATTTTTTTCTTTACTGAGTGTTTAATTAACACAAAGGCTATTGCTGGGTAAGCATTAAAGACATTGTATGACATAGACTAAGTAAGCCATAGCACTTTATGTAAGTCAGCGTCAATCATAAATAATAAGAGAAAGAAAATATTGAGTATCTACGTGACGTGGACTGTAGTTTCTGGAGTATCTTTATTCTGTGGTCCACAATTTCTTCTTTCACTTTCTACAGAGAATTCTTGTTTTCAGCTGGCTCACTGTGTCAAAATCTCTTTGGTAAGCATACAAAATCGATCTTTGTATAGATTTGGCTGATTTTTTTTGAAGTCACATTCTATGTAACTTTCTACCTGACCAAATAATAGCTTCCAAAAATTTTTAGTTTTCGAAAAAAATTTGTTTTTTCAAAATCCGTCATTTTACCCCCCCTTCCCTCTCCCGGATTCGGCGCCACTGATAAGCTTTAATTAATTGACATTCATATTTGATTTATCATCCGAATGCTATATTTTTAATAAAATACATTTTGGGAACTACTGATTAATTACCAATAAGTATGAGCGATATTGGTAATTTGACGCGATAAAATGAAAGATATTTAGGAGAAGCGGGAAGAAACAAACAATATATTGATTACATAAACGTTTACAATATTGGCATTTGTCAACATTATATATATTGAAGACAAAATATGTCGAACATGATAATTAATTAAAAGACGAAAGTTTACAAAATATCAGAATTACAATTAAAAAAAAATTATTTTATAGTATCTTTAATAAAATTAATTTACAATTAAAAATATAACCCCAGTGGTGTTGGATAAATATTTTTTTTTGTGTCGCAATACCGGAGCACTACTATTTTTTTCCAATTCCCTCCTTTCTGAAAAATTCATTTTTTGTTATTTTTGAAAATTTTAACCGGAATTATTATTATTATCATTTTCTTATGAAAGTATAATGCAATTTTTAAATGTATTACAGATGCCAAATATAAAGAAAAACAATCACGTTTTTTTTGGTAATACCACTTCCATTTGACCCAAAGAATGTAACTACTTATACAAAAACTGGACGTTCTAAAAATAGAACTTGCTTTAAACGGCGTAAATAAAAATTCATCGGAATAATCGTTTGCTCATTTTTAAAAAATATCGATTATTACCAACACATTTTAGGTTGTAAGATCGTTTTTAAAAATATGAGGTTTTTTCTAGACTAAAATTAATCCTAAATATAAAATTCAGCATTTTATATTTTGCCATTTTTAAATAACAGCGCTAATAAACCAAGAAAGGCAGACACAGATATGGCGAAAATATTCAGAATGAACTCAGGCATTGGTGTCGGAGCCGTGGGGGGGGGGGGGGGCAGTTTTTTTAATTTTAACAAATAATACGATATTCAGCAAGTTAAAGTCAATTTTGAATTTTAAAAAGCCAAGTAAAGTTAGGTCAGCGTAATTTTTAAGGTTCGTACTGCCCTCCCCCCAGAAAAAATTGATTCCGGCGCTACTGGACTCAGGTAATGTCAAAATGGATATTACTTTCAAAATCTCAAATTCGAAATAATCGGCTTTTCATACATATACTTATTGCCAAAAACTTGAAAAATTATGTTCAGGATAAAATATAATTTTCGATAACACCCTATTAAAATAATTAAGTATTATTAATTTCTCGGTGACCGTTAAGTCCGTTACTAATATATATAAGGGTTTGAAAATATAGTAATCCAATAATCCAATATTCTCAACTATGTATATCAAAATTAAAATATTAAAAAAAAAAAAAACAAAAAACGGCAACAATAGAAATGTTACGATCATTATAAGTCGCCGGTATGATTTGTTGATTAATTTTTTCAGCTTAAGATAATATCTCAATTCAATATCATATTATGATTAGAACACGGGCATCGACGCACTACGTCTCCCCCACTCGTGCGTGTGTGTGTTATACCAAATATATCTAGCCATACTCTTCATTTCATCACACATTCGGGATTTTCACTTTCGATGAATAGTGTTAATAACAGAATATTTATCTAATCATCACTTTTACATTTCAAAAGATTGTGTTGAAAGTGTATTTCAAAATGTAACTTTTAACAATGTACAACAATTAAAAATATTTCAACAATGGAACTTAACAAAATTTTATGTGCGGCTGTGTTATGTTTAGTTTTATCATTAGTACACTCGAAAACAGTGCTTAGAAAGTGTTGTCCAAAAGATGAGTTTTTAAAACAAGATGCAGATGGTTGCTTCTTGCCAGATAGTGATGAAAATATTTTACTTATTCCTCAACCTTTGGTTGCTCATGGAGATGATTTGAACCTAGAATATGGATTTCCAAAATCTTGCCCTGCTGATACAAAATCCGAAGATTTTTGTATCGATAAAATATATGTTAACAGAAGTAGTATTATAACGGCAAAACTTTGCTTAGATTCGGAAGATAAGAAAGAAACATATGAACAAATAGCTTATCTAAATAATCAATTACTGAACGTAAGGAAATGTTGTCCATTAGGATATTCCTTTAATTCTCGAATAAAAAGTTGTCAAATTTCCAATCATGATTACGATATCATAACCGAATTATATGGAAATAAGCCAAAATTAGTAAACATTGTTAACGAAGTTTTAAATTGTACAGATAATGTGATTGTTGATATTCATAATGCGAATATGTCGATTGTTAACAATAGTTTACATTTAAACAATTCAGTCTACGATGACGGATCGTATTGTATTGACTCTACTGTTGACGGTAAACCTATAGCTCGTGTTTGTACGGATTTTTCTATTTGTTTACTGAAAACTTGTGTCTACAAATGTTGTCCAGATGGACACACATATCAAATGAAGAAAAATGGACGAGGTCATGAATGCCTACCTTCATTAGAGCCGTTTATTACTGATGTTCGAGAATACAGCGAGGGAAATCTTGTTAATCTGACAGTTGGTTAGTATTTTGTACTTGCCTATATGTTTATTTTTATTGTAATTGCGGCAGAAAATACCTGATAGATTCCAATTATAGAAAACGCATGTGTTTGCTTTGTTTATTTATTCCAAAATGGATCTATTTACACGGTGTATTTTGTACACCAAAGAAATATCAATCACCGCGACCTAAAATTACCATTAGGTTCACACCAGACCTGAAGAACCTAGAAGAATTTGTTGTTTCTATTCTGCATTTACATCAACTTTACACTTATACCTTTACCTTGTTTACATTAATCTTACATCCTGAAAACACTAGAGACTAGAAGAATATGTTTTTCGCCCTACTGGCACCATTTTTGAGTTAGAAAAAAAAAAAAGGTCATATTCCACTAAGGGTCAAATGCCACTGGTTTGTATACATTTTGATGTACCACATGCCTTGGTATAAAAAAATATTTTTTTTGGTCTTGCTTTAACCCCCTCGCGTTCCCTCTGAAAAATGATTTTTTCAAAAAATTTGTACATATTTTACTAGAGGGCATCATTTTACATTTTCAGGAAAAATTTAAAGTTACTAGCTTATATAGTTTACGAGATATTTTGCTTTGACTGAAAAGACGGACGGACGACAAAGTGAGATTAATAGGATTTATTCAGAACCCTAGAAAGTAGATAGAATTTTAATTAATAATATATAAATGAAGTCCAGCGGCAATATACCTATAATTGCTATCACTATTGGATCTTCAATAATCAGTATAAAATTATCATTTGTATAAAAAAATAAAATCTATATGTAAAAACATTTTTTTAAATTTTAAGTTCTTGAGAAAACATTAATTAAACGGATACATTTAACGAACCTGTAGATAAGAGTTTTGTATAAGTTTAGAACACGAATAAATCAAATAACCCGATTAAAAGTATTGAAGATTTCAACAACTCATTTAAATACTTGCAAACTGGCATACAAATTACATCTAAATATAATTTGCTCGTATAATATTTACACGAATTAAAGATGTTATTTTTATTTTATTAGCATACTAGTTGTTTATTTATTTTTATAATCAGTTTACTTTCAATTAAAATGGCATAACAAATTATCAACCTGATTTCATACAATAATAAAAATTAGAATTTAATTTTTAGGTTAGATCAATTTTCGTTAGTTCTACTATGTTTATGAAAGTTATAAATAAATTCTTGTTTTTGACAATATTGTATAAACAATCTCTAAATAAAAATGTGGTATGATATAAGCTGATTGGAGATAATTTGGAATTTAGAAACAAGAAATATGTTTCGTCGTTTTTATTTTTTAGGTTTTCATAATACAACCAATAATAAAATTAAATTTTTATATTTACGTATAGATGTCGGTACTAAACAGTGGCGTAACTAGGATTTTGAAGGGGGGGGGGGGGGATTGCCATATAACATATGCATAACAGAAGGCGGGGGGGGGGAGGTGTCCTTCCTCCCAATTCGAATCACAGAATAGTTTAAGCGATTTAATAATTCTTCTTCAAACAAAATCATTTTTATGTGCACATAAAAACAACAGGTGTATCTTTAAATAAATAAGTATTATCTCTTGTTTATGTAGCTTGTTAAGAAATAAAATTTTAAAAAATGCCAAATAAACTACAGAAAATAGTTTTTGCCTTTTCATTCGAAAATTATTACTATCGCAAAACTTTTTTTATAGCCTTATATAGAATCTAATAACTTCTTTAATTTTCAATTTTTTTATGAATTCTTGAAATATTAATAAATGAAACAGTAAAAATATTTTTATTTTCTTTTTTATTCAACCATAAAAATGCCTGAAATTCACTCTCATACTAGAATACCCTTTTAATGTAAAGTAAGACCACTGGCCTACGAATAAGTTATAATATCCATCCCTCCTTTCAAAATTATTTGCTTACTTATCTAATGATATATTTTTAACTTGTTTTCAGATGTTGCGATAAAACAGAAGTATTCCTGCATAGCAGGAAAACACCTAAGTGATGAATACACGTTTATTCTTTACCCTACTGGGGAGGCGGTGGTGCGTGACACAAATAGGACACTTTCAGCGGGGTACTGTATGGAGAATATCGAAGGCGATCAACTCTACACTTTTCCTTGTTTTCCAGCTGATAGTACGGAATCTTCTACAGAACAAGATGAGAAAGACTTTTTTTGGTATGTAAATAATATTATTAATTTTATCGCTATGTCAGCTTTTATCAAATATTATTTATAATGAGATTTGATTATTTATTAAATAAATCGTATAACTAAAATATATTAATTTGCCCTGATTATCCCTGAACAACTTCTATTACATGATCAATGTCACGTGCAGAAACTTGCATATAAAAATGAATATTGTTGTATATAATTTATCATAAGTCCGCGGACCACGAGTTAAAAAAGCTGTAGACTACGTATTTTTTTTTTTTTTTTTTTTTTTTTTTTTCCGAAGATGGGGGGAATGCGTTAAGCACCATAGGTAGCATAACACGAATGCTACCCGTGTGTTGGACTGATCCACGACCTTACCAACTAAACCCCCACCTCTTTTCGTCCATGACCCTTTTTTAGTACCCCCGCGGGACTGCCGTCAAGCATTACTTCGCGGGGGCGGTCACAGCCGTGGCTTTTCCACTTTTGCACTAGCTTCAGCTAGCCTTTTTCAAGGGGGCAGGGTTGCTGCTTCCCTTCTCCTCCGCTCCTCCCTCCGTAGCTCCTTGAGTACCGAGGAAGCGAATCCACTGACAGCAGCCCAGACCTCATCCGACCTGAGCATATGATGCACCAGGTCTTCAGGTGTTGGGGCCTCGCCTAGTACCGTTTCCAGCTCCTCACGGTTTGGCCTGAAGCGTGGGCAGTGAAAGAATACGTGTTCTGCATCTTCCGGTACACCACACCCGGCCGGACAGTCTGGGGACTCCTCGTATTTAATCTTGTGGAGATAGGCTCTGTAGCATCCATGCCCTGAGAGCATCTGCGTCAGGTAGTAGTTGACATCTCCGCGTTTGCGGTTTATCCAACTATCCACCTGAGGGATAAGACGATGTGTCCATCTCCCTTTCGCAGATGCATCCCAGTCGGTTTGCCATTGTGATAGACTTTTGAGTCTCTGCTGTCGTAGATGCGCTTTCCGGTGTTCCAGCGGTTCACCTCTGTGCTGGTATAGGAACATTCTCTCCTCGCCCAGTATCTGGATAGGTATCATTCCGGCTATGATACACGCAGCCTCTTCAGACACCGTACGAAATGCACTACAGACACGTAATGCACTGAGGCGATAGACCGCTGCAGCCTTTCGGCGGTATGTATCGACCCTCAGCGCATCTCCCCATATGGAAATTGCATACGTAAGCACAGAGGTGACCACTGAAGCTAGTAGCTTCCTCCTAAGCTGGCGTGGTCCGCCGATGTTTGGCATTAGCCGTGCTAGCATCGATGCCACCCTGGCCGCCTTCTCCGTGGCGTGTTCAACATGTTTCTTGAAGGTCAGTCTAGCATCCAACATCACTCCGAGATACCTAATGTATGGCTGAGAAATTATAATATGCTCGCCGACTGTAAGCTCAATCATTTCCAGCTTTTTTCGACTTGTGATGAGTACCGCCTCAGTTTTGTGTTCCGCCAGTGCGAGACCTGCTAAACGCATCCAATGCTGTATCTCATCGTAGGTTTCATTAAATATATCTTGGAGTTCCTCCAGGTGTTTTGCCACGAGGATGACTCCAGCATCATCTGCAAAGGCCACTATTTGCACTCCCTGCGGCAGCTGTAGTTTCAGGAGTCCATCATACATAATATTCCACAGAAGCGGCCCAAGTACAGAGCCCTGAGGTACCCCTCCAGTGACTCTATAATCCCGGGGACCATCTTCTGTGTCGTACACTAGTATCCTATCCTCCAAGTAGCTTTTTATCATCCTCTTCAGGTAGGACGGCACGTTTAGTCTGTCTAGGGCCAAACATATGTTGTCCCATCTGGCTGAGTTAAACGCATTCTTGATGTCGAGGGCAACCACTAGGCAGTATTGCTTAGCCCCTCTCTTCCAACGAGTGCCGGATATTGCCTCTCTCGCTGTATTTACCACCTGGCGAATAAAAGACTACGTATGACAAAATCATTTTGTGTGTGTGTGTATGTCTGTCTGTCTGTGAACGCTCTACAGCCAAAACGGTAAGACTTGCAGACATGGAATTTCAAACTTAAGGTACTTGTATAAATTAAAATCCTCACTAAACCGGAAACAGATGTTTACTGATGTCAATTTTAGAATTTTTCGAATTATTTTTGAAACGGTGCGCAATAGAAAAAAATGTTTTAGATTAATGTTATAGAAAATGATCTTATCTATAATTTATGTTCTGTTCATTTTTCCCCCAAATTTTTTTTTTAGGAAATAATCGATTTTCTTTAATTTTTTAATTTTTCGAATTATTTTAAACTACTTATTGAGCACATTTTGAATTGAACTAATTGAATAAGTTGCATCGCAGTTTAACGGTGGTCTATAAACGTCGTTAATAAAAATTAGAACCAGGTTCTTCCAGAATTTAAATATCTAATTTACCTATTTATAGAATGTCACACGAACTATGATATGACATCTTAAATATACTGAAATCTATTAGATTCAATCATTACTGAATATATTAAATTGTAATTGATTGGTCCACAATTGACTGATATATTATTATTGCGAACTATGAACTTAATTTTTTATTAACGGTGGGTTTTTTTCTCGGAAGTGCACATACTGCAAAATTTCCAAATATAATTTTGAGTTAATAGTTACTAATTGGTTGACAAAAAAAATCTATTAATAAATCTTAATTTTTTTTGTTTACATTCTTTGTATATACACACCAGTAATGTATATGCATATGCTTTGAGTGATATCAATAATATCTCTATAATATAGCAGTGGTTATTTTAAGAAAATTCAACTACACATACCTTTTTTTGCTCTACACTTATGTCAGGTATTATAAAGGAGCTAGCAAGCACTTACAAATGGGGTATTAATTATGAAAATGGAATTTAGAGCATAATATCGTCACTGTTTCAATACCGTTGATGCTTACATACCACGCATGCACAATAAATTGTCAAACACTTCATGAAACTACAAGAGAACTGTCAGACATTTACCCCTATGGAAGCTTTAAATAATCAAAAAAAGGAGTAGGTAAATAGGCTTTATTTTATTAACAAGTGAGGCGGGTGTCACCAGGGGCGTTTAATGTGGGCAAATTTACCCCCCCCCCCCTAAAGCCGGTACTGCCGGCACTGGTGTGTACATAAAAATTATTCCTTTAATTTGTATTTTTTCCAGGTATGGCGTTGGGGACTCTATATCCGTGATTTTTCTCACGGCTACTTTGCTCGTCTACATTGTTCTACCCGAATTACGTAACTTGCATGGAAAAACGTTAATGGGCTACAATACCACGATGATACTGGGGTACATCTGTCTTAGTTATATCCAGTTTGATTTTTTTCATATTCGGAAGGATATTTGTATATACATGGGTAAGTAATTTTTATTCGTTTGATGGGGGGTTTTAGTTTAAATATAAATTATCTTAGGGTTGAATCTAGTTCCAAATAATGTTGAACGCGAGCTGTGATTTTTTTGTTGGGAAGTACGTCGTGACTTGATGTTAATGTTAGCATAAGCTTGCGTTATCAGGTGTAATTAAAAAAAATAATTCGTCAGACAAAAATCATTTTTACGCCCATCCTTAACCCAATCGTGATCGCATTAAAATAATCTTACAGCAACGCAAAATCTTAACAAAAGCGCTCATATATGTAACGCTGGGCACGATTGGGTTAATAATTATTGTCAAGTTCGGTTTTACGTATTTTTTTTTGCACAATCAATTTTTGAAATATTTTTTACGGGGATTGAAAAGTTTACTTTATTAATTGTTTATAGCTTCAAAATTAAATAAATAATTAATTAAATATGTTTGTGTTTAGGTTATACGATTCTGTTTACGTTCTTGGCGTCCTTCTCTTGGTTGAATATCATGTGTTTTGATATATGGTGGACGTTTAGGTAAGTTTCTTTTATATACTTTTATATTTTTATATTTTATTTTACTTATAGGAGTATGAATTTAAAAAGAACATTATTACTATTTATATTTCTAGTAGAGGTACAAAGTTTCAGAATTTATATCTGTCCATTTTGAACAACTGCCCCCTACCTAAAAATTTATTTAAAAAAATAAAAATAAAACATAAACTATATTACCTACAATTTTTAACTTGACCATTTTTATCTAATTCGCACTGTTTCAAGGAATTCAAAAAATTAAAAAATCGACGTAGGTAAACATCTGTATCCGGTTGAAAGATCGTTTTCAAAAATAGGACGTTTTCTTCCCAGACAAAAATTAATCTTAAATATAAAATTTCACCCTTCTACGATTTGTCGTATTTGAGTTACAGCGCTTACAGACAGACCTACAGACACACAGACATGGATTCAGGGAAGGTCAAAATGGACAATTCCATCAAAATCTGGTTTTCGAAAAAAATCGGCTTCACTATACTTACATGGGTATCCGAAAGTAAAAACGCTTTAAATAGAATTAATAGATAATATTAATGTCTATATAATTTATGTTCTTACCATTTTTGATATTTATTTCATTATTTAGTTAATTAAAATAATAATAAAAATTTTAAATAATTTAAGTCACTTTGTTAATACCTCGTATACAAAAATAGATTTGCTCTGTTTGAGTAACGAGATAGTTGTATTGTTATCTGACAGCGTTAATAAGAACATATCTTTTCCGTCATCACGCACCGCATGTCTACATTATTTCGCAGCAACTAAATATTGACAATTCAGACGCGTCGGTAATTATTTATCTGTATACATGTTTTTGTCTTGAATCATTAGTACTTCATATAAACCGTATTTGAAAATAAAGCGTGGGCTGTGTAGTCAGTAGCGTGCATGACAAATAAAATAAATATCTAATGCTGTTGGCAAAGTTCGACGAAAAAATTTGGTGCGGTTCGAAGAATTTGTTTTTCCATTGTTAAAATAAAACGTAATAGCAATTGGAAGTACTCTGAGTCCAAGGTATATAAAGACAAGGTAGTCTCATCAGCTCCTTGACCAATCAGCGGCCGTGGGGGATGTATTCAAATGCTATAAATGTATAATAGAATATCAATTACAAAGAAATCCTTTATTTATTCTTGTTTTCGTATTTTTTGATATTTTAACAACACATACAATCAAATAAGTACAAATTCGACATTGCAAAATCATAAAAAGCTGTCAGAATCACATAACGTATTGCCAACTTAAGAATAGTAAAAATTACGCTTCCCGAATAGACCAAACTGTCTGTGACAGCTTCTTTATGATTTTGCAATGTCGAATTTGTACTTATTTGATTGTATGTGTTGTTAAAATATCAAAAAAAAACACATCGAAAGTCAGAAGCGGGTTGAAGAGGAATTTCAACCGTGCTATTTTTATAAAAAAAATTCTAGGGACCCATATACGGTCGGGATTTTAAGGTTTGTCCAAATTCCAAATCCCTATAGTGGTGTAACAATAATTTGGGACCCTTCTTAAGACTTTTTTTTTTTACTAAAATCAGATGGCTTCGGGGTCCATTTATACTATTGCTAATACTTCACTGTAATATTTTTTTTAAGTCGTATGATATTTAATTAAGATTTGATTAAATTACCTAGCTTTTAACATCGATTTATGATTAATTGTATTTTTTTAGAACACTTGAGTTTTATTTGTAAATAATTAAGTGAAAGATAATAAAATGATTTATATATAACTATCATAAGTACAGATTATAATATTTTAATTTTAAAATTTTAACGATGAGGAATTCCATAGCTGATTGTGGACGATGGTACTTTTTTTTGTATATTTTATAAAAAAATCATATTCTTTATAAAATTAAATATAACAATTAAAAAATGTATTGCTAAAATTTTTGATGATTCTTTTTTTTATTAAAAACGAATATTTTTTATAATTCATCTCGCTGAAAAAAAATATTCTATACGTAGATTAAAAACGTTCCAATTTTTTCATCAAAATTTAGATCTACGTTGCAGTTTTAAAATTTTATTCGGCCATATATTTTTTTTTTTAAATTAAGAATGCTTATTTTATTTAAATTATGAATAACAACATTGATCTGGACTCTCATATAATGAAGAAACACAATTTTCGAATATATTTCATTAAATAACAAAAATATGTTTATTTAATGAAAAATTCTGAAATAATATTGAACATACTAAATAAACAATTTAAACATCATTTTAAAGATTGATTTCTCCTTTCCCTTCAGTTATACTTTATACCTATGTATTATACAATGTACATATAGGTACAGGTGAGTAATTTAAAGTGCCAATCGCCTATAAAAAAACATTACTTATCAAAACAGTGAGCATGAGTTGTTTTTCGTGTATTTGTACTCGAGTAATAGACATTTTAATTTTTTCAATTTCACAATTTGAAACGCTTATTATGTTTAGAAAAAAAACTAAAGAAATTCAACACTATATTATTTTCATTTGTAAACCATATAAGTTTTATCTGATATAGTTTTTTTCATAAAGTGTTTTTAGCGAGTTATTTACGATTCTCACTTTAAAGGAGTTACCTATTTATTGGGAGTATATTCTATACTACACACAAATTACCAGAAATTATTTATAAGTAAAAGTCCTATATGTGTACATAATCGTATTATTGTTAGATAAATATCAATTTTCGTACGAAAATAAATGACAATGAGTACGTTTACACAGCGCTGTTGCTCCGGTTTTACTTTAACTGATGTAGTTAAACCGTTTTAAGTACGCTATAAATTCGATAGCGTACTAACAAAAAATCTCAAAAATACTTCGTCTCTGCGTCCCACGAATCACGCTTTCTTTTGTTTTCCATCTCTTCGTCTCAGGTGTTTTAACATAGTTTTAACTGACGACGTTTTTTCAAATGTTAATGCGAAGTTCATTACGATGAAATCCCTATACACCGTAGATTTTTGCAGTTTACACGCGTTTTTATTCGGTCTCTATTCCGGTTTAGTTATGTCGTGTGTAATCTACACGCATTTTTAAACCCGGTTTTACTATACCGGTTACAGTAAAACCGATATAAGAGTGTTGTGTAAACGTACTCAATATGACAATAATTATATCAGTATTTATGGCGATATTATAGATATCTTAATGGTTGCTTGCTCTCAATTAAATTAACCAAAACACGTGGATGTTTCGTGTGTAATATTCATCATATAGAAACACTAAAGATAATTTTGGTGATTATTTATGATATAGCTAAAGAAAATATATAATAATAATAATAGTATCCGTTATTCTGAACAAAATGTCAAGTCAATATATTTTAAAAATAAAAAGTAGTTAGGGAGCGTCCATAGTCACGTAAGAATGATTTTCGTAAGGTTTTATGGACCCCCCCTCTCTCTCTCTTAAGGGGAAAACCTACTATGACGGAAAAAATGACTTTTTTAATACATGTAAATTGTAAATGTCTAATATTTTTCAATGAAAATTTGTATTGAATAAGTCGAATAAATATTTAATAAAATGTCCTTTACCCGATCCTAAAATAATTAGTAATACCAGTGAAAAAAATTCCCAAAAATGGATAATTTTTTGATTCAACACAGTGGCTTTCCACCTTAAAGCCTTTCGTAATTAATGGACGCTCGGTTAAATATTAATAGAGGGGGGTTATATGGAATATTTTTAAATGGCATACTAACTATTCTTAAAAATAAAATAATGTTAATAACTTTTTTATTGTATATTTTCCAATTATTGAAAAAATTGGAATTTGTGCGTTAATTAAAAAGCTTTCTTTAACTATACATATAATTCAATTGATTTTCGAATGTAATATTGATGAAAATTATATTTGATATCTTCTTATTTTTATTACAAATATAAATTCACAAAAGTTTACTAAGAAATATTTTTGTGTCAAGAGTCAAGAGGCAACACATTTTTACAGTAATTAGCTTACGATAAACATATTATATTGTTTACCCATTACTTAGTTCTACATGATAATCAAATTTTGTGAATACATACAGCCACATTTTATATACAGGTAGAATAAATTACCAAATTACCTTTTTATTATCTAATATCCATACGTAAACAACGAAATATGCTTTAATATAATAAATTAAAGTAGGTGCGAATTTTGATAACAATGTGTTACAGAACTATGTATCAAAAAACGTAATTAAAAAATGAAATTATTATCTTTATATATTTTTATGATGGATGAAATAGAAAAGATATTAAGTAAAAGTGTAGGTACATTTATTATTATCAAATGTTTTGTTCTAATTATATTAATTATTTTATTGTTGTATATGTAAATTTTTAATCTTTATTTGGTAGTAATAAAAGTGATTAAAATGTAGAATATTTCTGGCATATGTATAATAATGTAAATATATATTGTATATAACATTTTCCTTTTAGAAATGATACATTTAGATGTTTAATGATCTTTAGTAATTTACTCAACGCCTACAATTGATTTACTTAGAACTACTTTTAAAAATGATCGTTCAAGTAAACGGTTTCTTTCATCAATTTTCCTATTAAAAAATCAAAGTTTTTGCAAATATATTTATTTATGGATTATAATCAATCTTTTGATAACTCTACCAAAATATTTAAAAAATATATATTATTATGAAATGTTATATTTTCGAAAGTTATTTAAAAACATTTGCCAAGTGCTTCTTCGTGCTAAATTCACCAAAGGGAGTTAATTAACGAATAATTTAAATAAATACCGATAAAGTGTTCTAATAACTGATTAGTATTTTCATTTTTTATAATTTTATTAGACAATATTAATTTTACATTTTTCTTAACACTTGACCGGTCGGCACATTAATGTGTGTTTTATTGTCTGACGGTAGCCGGCCGGCCACACATTAATGTGTATTTCGTTATCGGTATAAATAAACAAAATATGCACTTATTTTTTTTAATGTAGGTCTACAACGTTTTTGTAAAATATTCCCTTACAAATATTTATTTCAATTTGCTTTACAAAATTGTGTTTTTTTTTTAAACATATTAAACGTCATTTTGACGTTCGCATTTTTGTCAAAAATTAAAAAAATACAGTGTGCGTCTTAAGAAAAACTTCGAACTATATTTTTTTAGTAAAATTGTAAAAAAATTAAATGGTTAACCAATACCAGACAATTTATCTTAACACTATCGGTTTTTATTTAAATTGTTCAATAATTAACTACCTTTGGTGAATTTAGCATGAGGAAGCAATGTGCATTTACTTGGCAGATTCTACTATACATACGTTAAAATATTTAAATGTGAAACAAAATGCATGTGTATTGAAATAATTGCCGATAATTAAAATTTTCGGAATCAAGATTTTGTAGAGGTAGAAATATCTTCCCAGGGGATCTTCTACCTCAAAAATCTAAACATTTGTTTGAGCACTCATGCAACTGTGTCTAGTCTAGTAAATATTAATCGGCCCTTTTCAAATTGCATTTTTAGGAAAAAGTGTTTCGAACAAAACTTACTTATTTTTCACGTAAAAAAATCGTCTATAAGTACATGAATGTGCCCCTCTAAACCATGCAACTTTCACCTGATCATAAAATGACCATAATCATAGATGGACACTTAAAATGGGCCATTCTGTACATTACAGTAAAAAAACGATAAACTATTTAAAATTTTCAAATTAACCTAATTTTAAATCAATATTTCTAAATTTAAGCATAAAAGTACCTATGTGTCATTTAAAAAATACCTCATGAAATTCGTAAAAAATATTTACCCAGTAATAATCGTAATTAATCATTTATGACATTTAAAGCGGGTGCAAAATCCATGTAAAATGCCATCATCTTCAACCACGTAGTCTTAAAACTAACAAATAAAGATTATATTATGTTGGAGCTATTTTAAAATGTTTATCAAACATCCATTAATTAAAAATAGACTACAGTTCTGAGAAAGTGGTTTTTCACTGTTCTTAAATACATAAAATATATTCATTTTTATTATCCGTAAAAATTTTAATAGGGGTTGAAATCTGACAGGTAAAAAAGTTTTAAATGACGTAGAAAGTATAAACAGGTTGGTTATAATCTTAAGAGACGAGCGGTAAAAGGGGGTCGCATATGCTAAAGCATATAATTCCATCAGAAACGAAATTTTCGGTCATTAAAAAAATTTGGTACCTATACACATACATCTTACTTGTCAAAACTATCCGAAGTTGCCGTTTAGCTTACGTATGTCTAAACTTCTAATATCACTGATTTTATATTTAAGATAAATATGTCGACTGGGAAGAAAAGCTCCTACTTTTTACATATGTTTATTCTTGTAAAATTTTCGAATTATTTTCAAAACAGTACGAATTAGAAAAAAATGATTTATTGATAAAAGTTGTAGACAATATTATGTATTTTCTATTAATTTTTTTTCTATTCAATTAGCCAGAAATATCCGATTTATATCAGTAGATACATGTACATTGTTTATTTTCACTTTTACGTATAAGAAAGTTCCATGGCACTTATGGCAGCTTTGGTATAATGAAACATTTTGTAGATAAACATTCCTGTATAATCCATATTATTAATATTATAAATGCGAAAGTAACTATGTTTATCTATCTGTTTGTTACCTTTTCACGGCTAAACCGTTGAACCGATGTTGATGAAATTTGGTAGGGAGATAGCTCAGTGGCGTACCGTAGGTTTCTGCAGCCCGGGGAAAATGGCAAATCCCTCCCACTTGCGATACTAACTAAATATCTTAACTTTTATTTTCGTTGCTACTTCAAATTTGCCGCCCTCAATCCACAATTTTGCCGCCCTTAACAAACTGCCGCACGGGGCAAATGCCCCCCCCCCCCCTCGGTACGCTACTGAGATAGCTTGCAGTCCGCGGAAGGACATAGGTTACTTTGTATTCCGAAAATTTACTAGATAAAAAAATGCAAATTCCACGCGGATGAAGTAACGGGTAACAGCTAGTAGTGTATAAAAAAGTCTTGCGTTGGTCACATAATAGTTTATCTTGATGAAAAAGCTCTTGTAATTTTAATACGGTACTTGAATTACTGTTTTAATTATCATATCCGTATCCATGGTCCAAATTTGTGAAGTGTGTTACGTAAATATTGTGGATTAGTGTGGTTGGTTTTACGACGCCATATGCTGAAAAATGTTCAATAAGATAAAATAGTTGTCAGTCATGCTCCGGAAATTCGGCGATTAAATAACTCGTTTAATCTTTCCACATGGCAATGATAGTATTCACTTCATGTGCGTTTGTTTTTATATTTTGTGTATATTTTAAAGAAATGTTTACACAATTCGGCATTTAGAAACAATAATGATGGTTTTTTTGTTTGTATTTTAATTTGTATATGGGAATTTTAATAAATGGTGATTCATTTTAATTGAATATATTTCTTTGTTTATTTTATTAGGATGCGTCTGTTTATTTATAACTAACGAATATTCGAACCGGTGTCATTTTGACGTTTTAAAATTTAAATGTCATTTTGATATTTGCATAATTTAGATTTAGATTGAAATTTCCAAAAAATTAAAAATATATGAAAAAATATTCAGTATAAAAATTAAATGGTTAACCAATTCCAGGTAATTTATATAAACACTATCGGTTTTTATTTAAATTGTTGAATAATTAACTATCTTTGGTGAATTAAGCACAAGGAAGCACTGTGCATTTACTTGGCAGATGTTTTTTTAAATGTTTTTACTAGAAAATATAAATTGTTAATTTTCCTTAATACGGGCCTGTCGTAAACCGATTATCGTAAAGCTTAACTAATTATTAGGTCTTGAGCTTTCTGAAAGTGAAAGTCCTATAAATAATCGATTCATTAAAAAATGATACTGCCTGTCAAACGACGTATAGACACCAAAAACCTCAAATATTTCCATTTTACAAAAAAAATCGGGGTGAGGGGGGTATTTTGTTAATATATTTATAATTTGTATGATTATCTATCTTGATTGTTATTAAATAATGTATATATTGACAAAATCGGGCCCCGTAACAAAAGTATTAGATTTCAACCCCTCTAGGTATGTATATATACATGTTTAGTTTATACGAGTATTAAACTAAATTATTTATACGTTATTTATAAACAACAAAAACTGTAGAGCATATAAATTATCAGGTTTAGTGGTTTTATATTTTAGAAACACCTGTTTTTCACATTTAAATGTGATACGTATATAAATATTTTCTACAACAGAAATAGAACAAGAAAATGCAGAGAAAAATCGATTGTCAAAATCACTTTGATAGATGTATTTTTAAACCCGACGCTATAACGTAAAAAATCTCAAATAATATAGCACAATTCTATTTATTTCTTTGATATAATTTGTCAGCGCAAATATATTGAACGCTTCTTACAGTATTTAAAAAATATATATTACTAGTTGGGCTCGCGTGGACTACGGAATTATTATTTAGGGTTTTTGAAAAATATAATTGAATTAAGTACAAACACGATTAATTATTATCGTAATTATAACTAATCAAAAAATTTAAAAGTTAATAATTGAAAACAAATTAAACAACTGCCGGCCGAGCGCAGAATCTTCCCTCTGCCACCGCACAAATTGCCGCGAATAATATGTTTAAAAGCCCACATTAAGTACTTATGACGATGAAATCATTTATTTCGATAAGGATTAATGTTTAGTAGGTCATAAGTCTACGTAAACAGAACTCAAATATTTTAACATAAAATCAGTCAAAGTGGCTTAAATATAAAAGTTAGACATATGGTGTCGTGGACTTTATTTTAGATCTTTTTATTCTACACAATTCTTAAATACATTATTTTGTTCAATATTGAACGGTTTAGGCAGCGTACTGCAAAAAATCGCGCTGGCGGCAAACTTTTTTCCGACTTGATTCACTATTATCGTCACTGCTTAGTTGTTATGTTACCTAACGTAACAAAATATAGCCTATAACTTGGTCAGAATTAAAAAAGAATCCACATAAATCGCATAAGTGGTTCTCGAGTGATAAACGCACTATTCTATTTTTACGTATACTCTTACATTTAATGATAGTAATTTTACTCAAAAAGACACGTCGTATACTCAGAATCCTACATATTCTAAGTAAATTGTGTTTATATATTGAAAGAAAATTTACATTTGTTTAGAATTAAAAATAGCGATGCACTTTTCTTGTAAAAAACGAAAGCGTAAAACAATTTATTACAGATCTGCTAAATGTAATATCTGTCAAATTAAATTTGAATATATTTTAAGTTGTACGCCAATGGTATATCATACAGGATTAAAAATACCGAAAAGTATAAGAAAATAAATTATCTTCTAGATAAATAAGCAAAATTGTTTGAAAAAAATGTGTCGAAACATAAACCATATGGAGTCTTCTTGCAATAAAGTGGGCCAAGAACTATCTTTTATATCTAGATTTATTTTTCCTTTGTATAATTAAGGATTTCTACATATTCGTGTGTATATAATTTTTTATACGTATAATATACCATAATTATGTTTTTTTTTTATAAATTATAATTTGGCATTTTCAAAGAATTTGTATGATGAAAATTAAAGTCTTTAAATGAATCTTAGTTTCTGGGTGTACGCCACGTGTTAACGTTACCAAATTGATGCAGCTTTCACCCATAAGTCACTGCGGAAGCCTCAAAACTTGTATAAAATCTTTAAAAATTCTTTGCGTGTATTTCTTATCAAAATTGATAATGTATCAGTTAATATTGATGGAAAGAAGTAATTGTGGAATGATAAAATAAAGAGACACATAAAAGTTTTATTGTCTATTTAATTACAGAAAATATATGATATATATTATATACAAGTTATACAACCCTACTTCTGTTTACTATAAATAAAGTGTACATGAGCTACAGAAAATAATTTATTTGTATTATAATATATATTTAATTTACTAGTAAAAATAATAAAATATTAACATTAAAATAATTTAAAAAATACTTTTATAAAATCATTCTGCAGAAATCATATTTGACAAGTTGGTAACGTAAATATCATTTGCAAAATCTACCGTTTTTCCTTCTTTGACATTCTTATATTCCAGAAACATTTCTTTGAATAACAAGAAATCAGTGAACGTAAAAAGCATATCGAAAATTTCACCATCCAGTTCATTTTTGGTCGTATCCAAGTATGTCAAAAACTTTGTCATGTCAAAATTTTCAATAGATTCGATTAATCTTTGCTCTATATATTTTTCAATTGTGTCAGTGTATTGATTAAAAATATCCATGTACTCGAATTTATTTTCTTCAGAATTTTCAAAAATATGCCAATGTTTCTCCAGAAAGTTAGTTTGAAGTTCGTTGAAATCATCCTCCATTATTATATTTTCAATATGACCAATAACATTATCGAAATAATCAGCTTCTGGGTTACTACTTTCGATATCTGATTCGAAAAAGATATCATCTTCGTCCATGGACATTTTTGTATATTTTATTTTGTATTTTTAGTAATAGTTTTAACAAAATAAACTGCTCACCATAAAACACTAAACTGACGAAATCGTAGATTAGGACGTAATGTTTGATCGGTGTTGACATGGTAACAAAATCGAAAGTAAACGTAAACACGTTGCTACGCAACAAAATAACTATACATACAGTGAAACTTCGATATAACGTTTCCGTTTATAGCGGTCGTATCGGCGCGGCGCGGGCGAGTGCAAGTGTCTTAATACTTTTAAAACATCTCTAATTTGTTGCTAAACAGGGCTGGACTAGCCCGGAGCGTTACCGGAAATTTAGAGGCCGTAGCTTGGAAAGTATGGGAGCTATGCCAATGAATAATGCAATTTTCTTTGCCGAATAAAAAAAACTAAAATAATTAAACATTTGCAAAAATTATTGAATTGAAAAACGATCAGTGAATTTAAAAAGTAGGATGCCAACAGTAAAAAAAATCCTTGGGACGTTCTTCTTGTCTAATAGATGACCAGTTCTTTAGAGCTTCACAGAAAAGTTATCAAGTAAGGCTAGTGGGTAGTTTTCTCGTATGCATACAAGATGATCAGGACAATATAATGCGAAAAATCGTACTTCGAAAACAAAAATGGCACATGACTTTCAGTTTAACTTATTTTACAGATGTTTGGAAATAGTCATATATTATTGTTAGAAAAATAATATATAATATTTGTCATATACATAATAAAAACGTCATGTAAATTTTGCATATATCTCACAAAAAAATTCGACATAATATATTAAAGTAAACTTGACTTTTATCGGTGAACTTGCCGCGTTAGAAAAATGCGTTTTAACTATATACATACATATACATATATCAATTTATTTTACATTGTAGGTATATGTACAATGATCATATATACTACAAAGTACATACCTTCATACATATTTGAATGACTATTTTTACTGCATTTTTATTTTTATCCATATATATATTGATGTGTTTACTATAGGTATAAATGTATATGCAAACTTTTAATAAATATTGAAAATGTACCTGTACATGTAGTACCTGTGTACAATTTTGTATATCTTGAACTTATTGTTAATTATATGTATAGTACATTTCTTTATTATTTACTAGGTACTATTAAATATTATAAAAAAATAAATAACAGTAGATCGAGGATGTTAGTTCTTGTTCTGACAGAACTGTTCGGCTCCTGATGAGGACTTCTTGTTAAGTCGAAACACGTGTCGAGTGACATTGTTTTATTGTGGTTAAGGTGTATATTTTTAGTTTAAGTGAAAACAATTGAGTTATCCAGCTATTAAATAAAAACTAATAATTTTTTTAGGCTGTAGACTGTAGCTTCCTTCTACATAGAAGAATTTCTGGTTACATGTTCATATGAAGTTTTTAAATTAAAATAACATCGTCGATTCACTGTTTTTTTTTACATTCGTGATATACATAAAATATTTTTCAATTTATTCTGGGAATTATGAAGATAAGAAATGGTCTTAAGTAAATAAAAGTAACCATTATTTGTATACAGTGCGTCTAAAAAGTTGCGAACGGTCAAATATCTCAAAGGGGTAAGGGGTTGAGTTTCTGGTAAAAATGTTTTATACAAAAGTTTTAGAACTTAAAAAAAATGTAATAACACATGCTATAAAAAAGCCTTGTACGTTTAACTGGACTATATATGTATTTTTGGGAAATGTAAATAAATTTGACAATATAAATATACCTATCGTTTTTACTAGAAGAATATCAAATTTGAGTGCCTCCACGGGCTATGATAAATTGTTTTAACCAAATTTAATAAATTACTTCTGTAGATATAACTTTTTTTGTATTCCTTTTTTTTGTCCGAATTATTTACGACTAATGCATTGGACCCTGTGTTACCCAGATTAATAGCCATAAAATAATAGTGACCTAAAATATTCAACATGCCCATCCAACATATCTACAACACACAGTTCACCGCGAATTGTATTTTTTTCCGACTTTATTTTACTTTTTATAATGTGAATTATAAAATTCTTTATTCCATGTTTTATATAAATTACAGTTGTACGCTATGAATCATGAAAACAAAACACGATTTGATAAAGCTTTTTTATCTTTTGATGTTAAATCTTAGGTTTTCATAAAATATTAATAGCTACGGACATACACAGAAAAATGATTTAATTATTGGTGAAAACCGCATTAAAATCGGTTCAGTAATTTAATGAACAAATGGTCATAAAAAAATCCAAGTGCAGATTTGGATAGCTGAAAGTCTCTTCATAATTCGATTAAAAATGAACGAACAGCGATACAAAAAACATAAGATGTTATTCACGTCAAAAAGTAAATTGAATAGTGAAAGCTCTTAAAATTTATATATTTATTTTGACTATAAAAGAATATTGGGGGTCAACGAGCGTTTTATTATTTTCCGCGCTCAAAAATACGCAAGAAAAATATAGTTCAGTTAAGAATACAAGACCTTATTTTATTATTTTTTTTAGTGGAGTTTTGTAATTATTAATTATTATCAATCAGGAATTTATACATTATTTTTTCTGCTACTAGAAATAAAAATTGTACTGATTTATTTTCTGACACACTTAAATAATCAAATCGAAGATAAAAATATATACATATACATACTTCGATAATATAATCGATATAAACATTTATTTAAAAATATTGAATGATACTATTATATATTTAACCGAAACATGTATTTTTCTCTAGCGGAAGATACATATAGTGATATCGATTGATGCTCGTGTTAAAAAACTTGTAAAATAAATAAAAAAATTGCACACCTTGATTTACCTACTACAAACACACTGAACTAATATTAACAGTATCTCACTTATTTACATTTTTTCTATCTTGAATAAACAATTTTTGTCAAATACGGCGGAAGCTCTATAATTGCAACTGATCATAAAAAAAGTTGCAATTATACGGTATCAGTTAAGATCATGTTCTCATTCTTTATTGTTTGTCTATTATTTTTAAATGTTAAGTAGGTATATGTTATTTTGGATTTCTACTTTTTTAAGGGGTAACACTACTCTAGTTGCCGAAAAAGACCTAACTTTGACGATTTTTTTGGGAGTATTATAAAAGGAATAGGAATTCTTTTTAGAGGGTTTTCTTTTGCAAATTTTTTTCAACACTATTATTTATAATTTTTTTTATTTTCTATTTTATTTATTTATTTTTCATGCACACAGATTGGACACATTTATGAGGTAATATTTTTTGAATTTTGATTTTTTACTCTCAATTTTGTATTTGCATATATTTTTACATATGTTTATTACACTTGTTGGTGTATATATGTTTTTAATTAGGTGACGCTTACTATATCTTGAAATATCTGTTGATGTGAAAAATATATATATAACTTTTTTTTTTAGTTATAAATCAAAGTTCTTTTGATTTTAATTTAAAATGTTTATGATATGTGTAAAATATACTGTCAGATAAATGTCTATTAATTTTCTATCTCTGTCACGCACACACATACACACACAGACAGACAGACACGTATTTTCTATATATAGATATGTAAGTGTATTATTGTATGTGTTGTCTCTACAGTTTACGTACTCTATATTAATTGTATAAATATATACAGGTGAGTCATATCAGGTGGAACAACCTTTAACAGTTATTCGAGAAAGGTATTTTTAGCAAAAAAGGTTTTACAAACATGTATAACTTCTTCGTAAAGGAGTGTACAGACTGTATACTACCTTTAAGAATATCCCGAAAAAGAAAGTTTATTCATTATCTGGAAAATCCAGTACAGTTTTAATAACCAGTTTAGTATTAATAAGTGCTATCATTTTTCGTATCAATCAATAACATAGGCCGATATTTTTGTAGCATACATCGTCATCAATTTGAACGTTAAGGGTCGATCCAGACTATCGAGCCGGTCTCGTTCCAATCAAATATAAATAAATAATAAACAATAATTCACACTATAGGTATCGTTAAGGTCTCGGTCCAATTACGCTCCGATACAGTATTACTATACTGAATATTTGACTGGAGCGAGACCGGCTCGATAGTCTGGATCGACCCTAAGTATTTCGTCTTGCAACTTTATAATCAAACAGAAATGTTGTAGTAACCTTTGATCAAATTTAACGATGTGTGATTGGTGCATTTTGAAATGGCGCCTCGAAACTAACTAATAAATTTTAAATTAATCAACAGTATTTTGTTTTCAACTTATGAAATTAAAATAAGCATCCTAGATAAAATAATAATAATATTTTTTGGCAGATATAAATTTGAAAACAAAATACTAACTCCTATTTTATTAAATTTTGTGGCGGCATTTCAAAATGCACCAATCAAACATCGTTAAATTTAACCAAAGGTTACTACAACACTTCTAATTGCCCTCATGCTAAATTTCCTATGTCTAAAGGGTCGATTACATTGAGCGAGTTTACAAGCTAACAAGCCAGCTTTTTTACAAGCTGCTTGTAAACTCGCTCAATGTAATCGACCCTTTAATCAACTTGGAATACACTGTATATTAGTCTCAATTTCAAAATTGATTTAAATATGATGGAAGTTTAAAACCTTACACATATTCTTATTGACTCTTTTAACGTGGTTATTGTGTATCCGCAGGAGTACGAGATGTGTAGGCATGGGCCGTAAGAAGCGCGAATGGCGGAGGTTCGCGTTCTACTCTCTGTATTCGTGGGGTTTGCCGTGCGTGCTCACCGCCTCGGCTTATGCCGCAGACAACGTCGAGTCGTTTCCCGATATCCTCAGACCGAAAATAGGCGAAATTCGGTGTTACTTTACAAGTGAGTGTATTCTTTCAAATGTACCAGGTGGATAAATAATAAAATAATTTGGCAACATAAAGACTATTATTAGTTTCTTACATGCTAAAATATAATGTTACTTGTTGTCAATTCTTTACCTTTAGAGAATTTGATTTTATATAAATTAAAAAAATTAAAAGTTAAAATTTTCAAACCGCAGGTCTGTATCTCGAACCGTTCTTGAGATATAGCTTCTCAAAGTTTTAGTTTTTTCAAAATTTTGAAGAAAAATGGCCCTAACTTATGAACGGATGGTCGGAATTGATTTTAGTTGACGCATTTGGAATCAGCGTGTCAAAATCTATATAATGACATATACAATACTTTAAAACTCGAGAAAAAAAATTTCGCGAAAAATCGAAAAAATTCAAAGGGGTATACCTTAAAAAAATGTCAATTTTTGACCAAAATTTTTTTGTCGGATTTTAAAGTATTATACATGTCATTATATAGATTTTGACACGCTGATTTCAAATCCGTCAACTAAATTCAATTCCGACCACTCGTTCAAAAGTTATGGCCTTTTTTCTCCAAAAATTTGAAAAAACTAAAACTTTGAGACGCTATATCTCGATAACGGTTTGAGATACAGACCTGCGGTTTGAAACAAACAACTTTTAATGAAATCAGAAAATCGAAATTTTTTAGTGAAATTTCCTGCAGTGAACTTCAACTCGTCATACAAATATCGACTAAAATACAAGAAAATAAGACATAGAATCATTTAGTTACTATAATGAACTAAAGCTGTTTCATAACTATTTTTTTTTTGTTAATAGGAGGGGGAGGATTGACAAAATATGTTTCCCTTTTAAAAATTTCATGCCTCGCCACTGATTTAAAATACAGTTATGAACAAGTTCAAGTTGTCAGTTATTTGATAATAATAATAGTAATAATAATATTATTATAACATAATATAATATATTTGTTTAATAATTGCAACAAATAAATTACTGTTTTTCCAGAACACACTTTTGGACACTACGTATTTTTTGTCATTCCGGTTGCTATCCAGTTGTCGTGTAATCTCGTACTGTTTATCCTGACTGCAATCCATTGCAACCGTGTCAAATCTGATATACATCGAGCACAGGCCGGCTCCAAGGACGAATCAAGGAAGAAACGTTTCACAGCTGATCGGGCAAAGTAAGTAGATAGTTATATGTCCGGTATTATAAAGAAGCTCGCAAATTTGCAAGCTAGCAAGCACTTTCAAATGGGGTATCAAACTTATATGACAGTTCTATTGGAGTTTGTGACAGATAATTTCATGCATAGGAAGTAAAAACAAAGGTATGTAAAGTATATTTAGTAAAGTGTATTTACTAATCTTGAGTAAAAACGGTAAAAATCAACTTACTATGAATGAAACTATCTGTTAAAAACTCAAAAAGAACTGTCATATAAGTTTGATACCTCGTTTGAAAGTGTTTATGGCCTGCTATCAGAAATCGAACACATTCAGATTTTGTCGTGTCTTCCGAAAGGGCAATTCTTTGCCGTACTGACTGTGTCAAATGTGTCTGATCTAAACATAATAAATAAACACCGCCACTGGTTTTACTGCATATTTTGACCTTTTTTTGTGCATATTTGCATGCATATATTAGCGATTTTATGTTGCATATAATCCGGTCTCTATTAATCAGTATGAGGGTCTCTTTACAGTAGATGATATCCATTTATTTATTTACAGATTCGTAATGAACTCCAAACTATTCGTAGTAATGGGAATAACATGGGTACACGAAGTTCTATCAACAGTGATACCGAACCCGTTATGGCTTTGGTATTTCGGCGACTGTTTCAACGTGCTACTTGGCATCCCAATATTCTGCATATTTATATTGAAACGTAAAGTCTGGCTACTGCTTAAGAAGAAGTTTGGCCGCAAAGATATACACACCCCATGCAAATCTTCGTTTACACCAAACTCGACTAATTACGACCGCTTCAAGAATAAACATGTTAGTGTAAGTTCAACCTCGACTACAAATTTGACAAATTCTTTTACTAATCATGTAATTAATTAGATGTGTAACACAATAATAATATTTAATATTTTCAAGAGCTGCGGTGCTGTTGAGAAAACAGATTCCTAGGGCACCAGAGAATGTATAGGTTCATTTTACTTTTATGATTAATATTCAGGTTATATTTGGGTTCAAAAATATACTTAGGTATATAATTAATGATGTGGTGCCATCTATTATGTTTCTAATTAATTTATTATGAGGCATCTGTTGTTTATAAACAACATAATGATTAGAGTAATCCAATCTTCTATTTCAAGAGCTCTTCATAAATGTCAACACAATTAATTTACATACAGTGTGAACAAAAATTTAGTTTTTAGTTTAATTTTTACATCAGATATTTTTTTGTTTGTTTTATATTGAATGAAAATGGAAGTTCCTATGAAGATTTGTGAAAATTCTATTAATACCATAATTGCTTATGATAGTGTTTTTTCATGCTTCAATGTAATAGTTTTATGTAGTTAGAAGCTTTTGATGTGTATAATATTGATGTAAAAAAATGTTAAAAAATTAATTTTATTGAATTATGATAAAAGTTAAGGTTTATAAATATCTGTATACACACAGACCATCTTTTTGTTTTGGTTTGTGTTGTAAAACAATTGAGTTATAAAATTATGAATTTGCGTCGTTCGTAGAACCATTTTCCACCAGTTTTTAGTCGTTTCAAAGACGGAAAACACGAATATTTTTCAGTAAAAAGACTCGTTTTTACATAAAATACATCCGTTTGTTGAGAAAATGTATCAACAATTAACAATTTTGAATGGTTATTATTGAATAACTTGCGCGTTGGACCCGGTGTCCTGGAGATACAAATTTAATATGTAATAAACCTATTAAACATCGTTTTCAAATATAGTTAACTATTTACGTAGCACACGCGAAGATTTCGTTCGGCCCCCTATGTTTAAAAAAAATTCGAATCGGCCCATTTCTCGAAAAGATTGGTGACCTCTGATCTAGAGTAATGAGTAATGCACTTGTTCCAACATTTCGATACTGGTCTTATAGTGGTTCGTCTCGTCCGACTCGACCAGTTTGTTAGAGTAAAATCTTTTGCTAGAGAGCCACATTTTCAATTTCGGAAAAAGTTAGTAGTCGCTGGGGATCAGGTCAGGAGAATATGGTGGGTGCGGACCAATTCATAGCGCAATTCCTTCAATTTATCGTGAGCCTTGTGAGGTGGTGCATTGTCTTAGAGAAACATTAATTAAACTATAATTATTAACTTTTATAAATGTTTGCCAATAAGATTGTTTCTATATTTACCTACGAACATTTGTAATGTAAAAACTTGAAAAAAAATTGTTATATTATAAATTTTTTTTATTGATATAAAAAATTATTTTTGGAAGGGAGGGAGGCGAAGGTTGTACATTATAAATGTGTCAATATTCAAAAATTTTTAGGGTGTCCACTTTTTTCATGTTTGGAATATAGTAACCCTATATCAGTGCCGTGTCAAATATTCTTAATTTATAGGTTTTAGGCGTCTCTAACCAAATATTTGCACTTTTTTAGCGTGGCAGCATGGTCTTGCTTATAATACAAATAATACTTAATTAACTGTTCTTAATGTGCTTTACATGTATATTTACTAGACATATTTTTAATGTAAATACATTAATCGTTTTAATTAATAAGATTTATTAAGTACCTTTACCACTTAAGTTTTTGTTTGAGAAAATTTTGAAATACCTATTTTAAATTAGTAATTCATTAATGAAATTTTATATTTGAATCTAAATTCATTTTTTTTTTAATTTAAAAATTATAATTTAGTATAGAACAAGTACAGCATTTACTTATATGCAGACCCCGCTTTAGGCCTGTATACTTTGTGCCATATCATTCAAGCAAAGAATCTACAATGAAGTTATTACCAAGATTTCTCAACTATCAAATCCATCGACCAAATAATATTCACCACAAATATTATTAACTGTTATCTTAATGGTTGTTATTATATATAAATTAAATTTAGAATGCCTGTTGTTGAGATATTTTTTTAAACAATATAAAATCTTGAGCTTTTACCGCCATTTTGAAAATTGGCGACAAAAAAGTAAATCGAATAGGGTGATTGTTGTATTTAATTTGTAAGTTATTTTATGAAAAAAATAACTGAATTAAACTGGCGTTCTATTTGAGTTACTTTACTAGTTGTAAGTTTAATGTCCGGTATTATGAACGAGCTAACAAAATTTGCAAGCACTTTTAAATGAGGTTTCAAATCTGATAGTTTCCTTGAAGTTTCATGAAGTGTTTAATAAGTTTCACGCACGTGTGTTAAAAATGTTAAAATAAACACCAACGGTTTTAAAACAGTGGTGATATTATGAAAATTATTTTGTACGGTCAGAGTCGCTAACTGTGTTATAATAAGTTGAAGTATCACTGCTCTAAATTCCATAACTAATTCATAGATACTATCACAAGTGCTTGTTTTGTTAGCTCCTTTGTAATACCGGACACAAATATTTGTATTTTGCATTCCATAAAAACAGTGCGAGATATTAAAGTTATACTAGCTAGTAAAGTTGTTTGGGTTAAGACTTAAACTAGAATATTGTACCTATGTAGTATAGAATATAAATATATGGGACACAGCTAAAAGGTGGGAAAAGATAAAAATACGTGGCAACGCAAGGTAGTAAAGTACAAGGTAGCCTCAGAAATAAAAAAAATTGATTCTAAAATTAATTAAAAATTGGTCGCGCCAGTTAGAAATTGATATGGAATGATCTTTTTTGATTTTATAATCAATTTTTTATTTATTTCAAGATCAATGTTTTTATTGTCAAACGTTTTTCTGACAAAAGTATCCAGAAATTATACAAAAAAATGTTTTTAAAATTTTTTCTTGATGAAATGACCCATATATGTAGCTGTCAACGTTGAATCAGAAGTTTACTTTATCCATTTAGATATGGAATATGAGTACCAGGGATGCTTTTATGAGTATTCTAGATTTTTAGAAAGAGTTCAAGACACTCTAGTGAAAAATCGAAAAAACACGTGTATTTTAAATGAGAAAATCACCCCCTCTAGTAATGGTCATTTTATAAGATAGAGGGCTGAAACTTTTTCCACATTCTTTTTGATTTATTTGGAGCTGATTTGGGGGGTGACCCGGTCAAAATTCGTTCTTACCCCATATAAGGACCACCCTAATATACATACATGTTTAATATTTTTGTATGTAAAATTGAACCAAATATAGGTAGTTTCGTACCTTGATTTTGAGGAAGTTAAAAAGTGAAGAAATATTTTTTCATGCACAAGTTATACCAAATATGTATTATTGTAGTATAGATAATATAATATGTTATATATATGTATATTTAATTATTTTTGTTCCTGTTCATTTTTTAAATATTTTTTTACTTGTATGTACTTACTTACATGTGTATATAAACAATAAAATAAAATTTTCTGTTAAAATTTGTTTTATTAATTATGCTCATATAAAAATAAAACCTGCAAAAGAAATAAAACTACAATTTACAAAAGAAAAGATTTATTTTTTAAATATTCTTTACATAATTATATATATTTTCTTATGTTTATAAACCTAATTGTAAAAAACGAAAAAAATTTTTTTTGCCATGTATTATAAAAGACGAATTAGAATAATTTAACTCTGAAACCTGTATAAGTTATTTAACATTCGTTCTCTATAATACTAGGTCTTTATATATCAGCTTATTTGTAAGAGCAGAGATTAAGATAAATAAATAAGAATCATGAAACTTGGAACCGTCTGAAATTGCAAAAATAAAATTTATATAATAATTTTTATTGTGAATATTCAACATTTTTCTTCACTTAGATTAAAATTTTTAGGCACACATAATAGCAAATAAACTGTTCCTATCTATTTTGATGAATTTTTAAATAATCGATTATAGGGCTTCACACAAAAGACAAAACCGATAAAAATCTGTTTCATGTGAATTCTTAGTGAATTATTACATTTATTATTTATACAAAAAATGCAACCATTATAAATGACACTTGTATTTTTTAAATTTCAGATTCTATAAGCAGTAGGGACTTGGGTACACTCATTAGTTCACGGCCCTAAATAGTGTTGATATGCCAATGATAAAAATATACAGGTTTATGAAACCGAAATCATAGATCACTATTTTAAAAATTAGATAATTACTAAAGTTAGTTTTAATTTGTTTTTATAAATTATTTAATTTGAATGAATGGTAATTGATTTTCATTAGACAGCACTGATAAAACAAATTATAGAAATGTTGTTAAACCAGGGGACATTATGGGATTTCAACTACACTATACATATTTATAAGGGTATTTTTTTTCTCGGTCCCATTAGCCTATATATATATTTTGTTTGGCGACATAATACTTTGGAACTATAAGAGTCAATCCAGACTATCGTGCCAGTCTCGCTCCAATCAAATATAAATATACAATAAACAATGAATCATTCACACTATAGTTATCACTCAGGTCTCGGTCCAATAATGCTCTGAACAGTATTACTATACTGAATATTTGACTGGAGCGAGACCGGCACGATAGTCTGGATCAACCCTAAATCATAAAAACATCAGAGTAAAAATGTTCATTATATAAGCAAGTTAATGTGATATAATTTAAAATGCTTTTGAGATATCGTTTAGTGGTTACAGTTCTATAAGTAAAATAATTTAAAATTTATCATTTTAAAACCTGGAAACAGTTTAGATTATTAATATATTTTAAAAATACCAATTTATTTATAAATATCAACATTATACAATTATAATTTTGATAGCATATATAGTATATTATAATTCATTAATTTCTAGTATCTGTGGTTTATAGTTGCACAATACTACGTCACCAAACAGGAAATGTTTTTATTTATCTATTATATATATAATAATATAAATAAAGGAAATCAGGTTTGTGTTAAGGATGATTAAATTAATGTTGTAATTAGAATTATTTTTCTCCCTCTTTCTACTATAATTCTTGTTGTATCAAATATATTTGCATATGAGTGGCTCAGTAGCCCATGTAACTAACAATAAGACTAATTTTTGTTGATTTATTAAAGTTTATAAAATGTCAGTTTTCTCAACTGCTTTCTAACGGACTTAGTCGTTTAGGTTTCTGAACAATTCGTATCTGCCTAGTACCTACCCATGATGTTTCTAAAACTTAGTCAAATCAGTTGGCTGCCTTAAATCCTATTTTTATTTGAAAATATTGATTATTGTGATCATATTTAAAAAGTGAATTTTTTTCCTAAGTGATTTTTACATAAAAACTGATGTTATTCAGAAAAAAAGTAGCCAATTACATTTTTTTATTGATTTTTAAATTGAGATTCTCGATAAACATGTTTTATAAAAACATAAATTTTTTAAACAGTTTGTTACTTAGAATTCTGAATGGCTCATAGAAAATGTATCGCTAGTTATTATTCAAATATTTTCCTTAAAGGAGTCATTCCGGTCAATTATCATTTTGTTGCAAATATAAGAACAGTTGTAGTAAAAAGTCAGATAAAACGTCGCCACTGTTTTTTTGATATTAAAAAACCTAACATCCATCAAAGAGGAATATGAAAGGAATTTTATATGTACCTGGCATTGCAAATTAGTATACATTTTATACTTAAAACTTTAAACACGTATTTCTCGAAACATTGTTTTTGATCTTGCGCAAATGCCAATAAAAATCTACTATGCCAATTATTCTGAAATCTGAATACTTTATTCTGATGTAGGAACTAGAATTATGATGAAAGCTAAAATATGTCATATTTTTATCTTTTCTAGATATGATAAAGTGAAGAAAATGTCTATGCATTACGAAAAGCAGCCATTTTGTTTGATAATAAAATACAAAAAATTTCATATAATAAAAATAACCTTGAGTTTCAACTGTTTTACCAGAATGACCCCTTAATTTGGAAGAAATATGCAATTGAGTTAAAGAAAGCAATCATTTATAAGTATATTAAAAATTATAATTATTATTTTTTCATTACATCAAATTGTAAACCTACGATAACATTGGTAATATAAAACATTAGGATTCATCAAAACTTAAAAAAATAGTTCACTCATAAAAAACAAACAATAAAGTATATTAGTAATAATATATTTACAGTTTACTGAATCTTTCATGTAAAGATAATTTTATCCTGTTCGGTCCTGATACAATCGTAGTTGTTGGATTCATAGATATGATAGCGCTAGAGTTTTGTGTAATCATAGGTGCCAGATTCATTGAAGTTACTGTCGGTATGTTAGTGGCAGCCAAGTTTTGTATAGCTGTGGAGGGATTTATGTTCAGTCCGGGAATAGGTTGAAACATTAAATTACTGCTTAGGGCTTGCCGACTTCGCTGCTGTATTAGCGCAATTTCTTGCTGAATTACAGGATCAACTTCTTGGCAGTGTAAATTGTTCTTTGGCGCTCTGTGTCTGAAAGATGTTACATTCGAATTCTTGAATGATTCTTAATGTTTTAAAGAAATGTATCATCAAAGTATCACGTGAGAGAGAAGTTATTGTTCCAAATGTTTTTTATGATGAATCTAATAAATTTTTATTTATAATATTAAAAATAAAAGGTCTCAACAAACGGTCTTCTATATCATTTGTTTAATAATTGTAATTTTAAAACTGGATGGTAAACCAAGCGTTGGCAAAAATGATATTTTGATTATCATAAATTTTCAATGCAAAATCAATTGAAGTTAGCACAATCTTTTTATATCTAAACTTACTGTCAAATCAGATAAATTAATACGACTAATTTGGTACCTAATTTTAATCGAAATCTTAAATATTGTTACCTTAACAATATTTTTAATCTTTAACTACAGGTGTCATCAATAATCGAAAAGATATACTTAGATACGGGAATCACTTATTGCATAAGTGTATAATATTTGTGTTCGCGTTCGTGAATGTTTAAAATCATACATTCGTTACATCATTACTATAGACACAGCACATTCTACTCTATTCTAACAGATCAACACGTGATTTTTGATAGCTGTGACGTCAGTCCACCCATGTTCTCCGTATTTACAAAAGTGTTAAATATCTGCAGCAATACCTATAAGATGTTTAAGTAATAAAAACTGACTTACATTTGTTTTACAGCAAATTCGTTTGACACACTGACGGTCAAATCTGCAGGTGATGATTGTACACCGTTCATATTATTTCTAAATTTATTTTTATTATTCATAGGTCTCTGTTGTCTGTTCCTAATAATTTTTTGATTTCTGAAAGAGGTTTGTTCTAATTTCCTTAATGTTTGATCTTGTTCCATACTTTTTTTTCTTAATAACCTCTTCTGTTGCATGAGTTGTGTTAAAGTTGGTGTTTTCGGGTTTATTCTCGGATTATTACTAGAAAAATAATAAATAATATAATTATTTATAATAAATCTAAAATATAAGAACTTACGGAATAGAATTTTTCTGCCCTAATCGCGCATGAACCGGTAATTTATTATTACTGCTATTAGTCGCTGAACTTTTGAATAATGGACTCTGATTAGATCCATAGTAGGCTTTTTGAGCCTTTTTCAAAGGTGTCATTCCTTGTTTTATTTGTGCCAAATTTTGGTTAATTACATTTTTATTTGGCAAACCTGAAAGACACAAATTACATATTTGTATAAGATTGTTTACTTATTTAATAATTATTAAGATATGAAAACTAATGTTCTGATATGAAAAGAAACATTACCTGAATTATTTCTATTTAATCTCCATTGTTGGCCTGTTCGGAAGCTAACCACCTTTTTTACCTAAAAGTATAAATAATTATGTATTGTATACGTCTATATTGATATTATTATATGATTTATTCACCTTGTTGAAAGTATTTAATTTTAGGTTACTTCTTGGAGACCTATTCATGTTTATATGAAGATTTAATATCTACAACAGACAATAAGTAAATAAATTAGAGTAATTTATATTATTTCAATACCAAATCATTTCTCAAATTACCTTTCCAGTAACTGTTTCCCAATTCCGATAATACAAATACATACATATGTATGTATCAAAAATAGCTCTTACACCAGTGTGTGAAAGTAGAGGGGAGAGGCAGTGTTGAAAACCGCGGAACAAAATATATTGTAGTGTTTTTTATTATATTGTAGTGGTAATATTTTTTTAAAAGATTCGAAAATATCGACACATTTTAATTTTTACAAGAACGTATAAGAAGTTGCATATTTAAAAAAAATGTGATATGTTTAAACATTAAAATTAACATTATGTATTTTCATTTCGAACCAAAAAGGAGTACGACTAGTTTGCAATACTCTAAGAACGAAATAAAAGTTGTTCGAATATCTGAGGAATTAAATTAATTCATTTTATTCTGTATCAAATACCTATACATTATTTTTATAATATTCAGTGAGTTCAAATTTATGAACGGGGTATCAATAAATTAATCAACTATGACAATTTTATAACGTTTATTAAAACAGTGGTAATCATGGCCCTTACAAAGGGTAGGGGGCTGACAGGACTGTGGGCAGAGCCGTAACTAAAGGCTCAGAGGCCCCGGGCCAACAAGTGACCGAGTATATGCAAAATATACAAATTTAAGACCTTTTTTTATTTACATATTTATGAAGGTTCACCAACTGTTTTTAATAAATTTAATTACATATTACTGTTTTCTGTAACAAATCCAGAGTTTGCATTTGTTAGCAGAGGCGTAGTTAGGGGTTGGCAATCCCGGCCCTCGTCGGGGGCTCCAGGCCTAGGGGGCGAGGAGGGCACGCGCGAAATATAGATTAACAAGATTAAAAAGAGACATGCTGAGTTTAAAAAGGTCATCAAAATTAGATAGGTAATGACAAATAATACAAAATAAAATATTAAGGGCGGTTATTTAAGAAGTACTAAATATATTATATCGAAATTTAATCATATGCGAATGTTTTTCATTAATTTATTATTTTTCATACATGTATATTTTACATTTTGTCACAATTACATTGTTTTGATTATTTACATGTTTGACATCTGCATGCAATTGAGTGTCTGATTTAATTATGCATTTTCGTTAAGATAATAATGGCATATTATTTTTAATTGGCTCTTATACAATAGCTAATTTACAATGCATTTTTTTGAATAGTAATTTTTACAAATGTCTGTAATTTTTTGTAAATGTTAATATGAATTAAAGAGAACAAGATATCAGGAGTGGATTATTTATTCGTGGAAGATTCTTCTTTTTTTTACTTCATTTTTTAATGAGAAATTTGCTTCTCTGCAAAATCTTTTAACAGGTTCTGAAACTTATATGCAAGAAACAGCGGTATTAAAACAGTGATGTATACTAGTATACGTATATGAAAAATATCTTGGACAGTTAGAATCATCAACCAAAGATTGGGAGGGAGGAGGATGGGGTAATTAAAATTATCAATGTGACTTACATTTTTATAACAATTTTTACTTTAACCGATGTAGTTAAATCGTTATAAGCGGTGCTGTTTACACATACGAGAATAAGTAATGCCAGCAGGAATTATAATTCCGATTATAAGTTCTATGGCGTACCAACAAGAAATCCCAAAAATACTTCGTCTCTTTTACATCTCACGAATCACGCTTTCTTTTGTTTTCCATATCTCGTCTCATGTGTTTAAACATGGTTTTAACAGTCTATGCTTTTTCAAATGTTAATGCGAAGTGCATTACGATGAAATCCCTATATTCCGTAGATAGTTATATTTTTTGAGGTTGGCTTAATAGCTATAACTACTCCATACAATTTACACACGTTTTTATTCCGTCTCTATTCCGGTTTAGTTATGCTATGTCTGTAGGTCAATAGGAATAGCATAACTAAACTGTTGTTGGATGTAAAGCGCCATCTACACGAATTTTTAAACCAGGATTTACTACACTGGTTACAGTAAAACTGGAGTAACAGCGCTGTGTAAATGTACTCAATGGTTGAATCATTAATTTAATATATTTTACAAAAGACCTTCAGCTTCAAACTAAAAGTATTTTTTTAACAAATTTAAACACATGTAAATTAATTTGGTTTAATTATATGTCATTGTCTTTAAAAAGTCCATTGTAATTATTTTATTTTAATTAACGCTGTGCATAAAAAATTGCAGTAGCTAAAACAAATACAATTTACGAAACACTAACATATCAGAATAAATTGTATGAAAAATCTTAATGATTTAGATAGGAAACGAAATCTGATAAACTTAAGCATTTTTTAATTTAATTTAATGAAACCCATGAAATTAATTTTAAATGTTAAACAGTAGTAAGAATTTATTTAAAAAATAATCATTCAATATGTATGTATGCATTTGTTATGTTGATATTTCGAAATTAAAGGTAGGTACTAAAAGAATAAATTTTATTAGATATTATTTATTTCTTTGTTTTGATAAAATAATTTGATGTGTAATTGTAATGCAACGTAGACATAATATTTTTCTTTTTTATTCCTATAATTCTGTCAACTGTGTCATCTTCATCCTATCACGGACTCCCAGACTGGAATTGTTGGCGGGCATTTTTTTTTAATTACCTTTTTTAGGGTTCCGTAGAAAACTCTTATAGTTTGGTTCTGTACGTCTGTCTGTTTTTATAATTTTTATGCCGATTAAGATGAAATTTGGCACACGGATGAAGATTGATAACCCAAAAACAGAAATGATAAGATTTTTGAAAAAAAAAACAAACTTTTAATAACAATTATAACGAACACTGTCAAAAAATTTTTTTGGACCCCCCTCTCTTAAACTGAAAAGCGAACTCACATTTTTTTTTCACTTACCCCATTGATCTTTAGATACGTCTCCTAAAATGCATATAATGCAATCTTATGACCTTTTGATTTTAACGAATTATTTACTTTTAAATGTCGTAATCAGAGCGTTATCTCTCTAATTTCTAAACTATCAAATCAAAAAATCTGAAAAAATTCCAGAATGTAGCTTTTAATTAGTATCTACTTTTAATGAAAATTATAACGAACACTGTAGTAAAAATGGTTTATGAAAAATTCTGAAATAACTCTTTTTTATAAATGGTAGTGAGAATGACTACGGAACCCTATCATGTGCGTGCCCAACACGCACTTGGTCGTTTTATTTAATATTTAGTAAAAATGTTTGAATGGCCTTTTTTAGATCTTTCAATTCAAAATTTTAATTTTTTTTAAATATCAATCAATGATTAGTCGCGCCAAGTTTCCGTTAGCCCCGAGCCTCAGGACTAGAGTCCTGTCAGACCCCCCCCCCCATGTGTTTGCCAGTAGCTTCTTCGTGTTCAATAGATTATTTTTAGTCTTTAATTTTATCCACCACTACCCCGGCCCTTCTAATAATGTACGAATCCGAGCAGAATCCTATAAATGAATATAATATATTATATTACATGCCTATATGTTTTTGGATACTATGTTAAGGTTAAACCACATTCTGACATTTTCATGTAGGTTTTTCAAAACCTTGTATTATTAAATTTATTGCATATTCACAATTATTGGGATGGTGAATTGTATTTTTGGGGCGTGGACCCTGACACTTTCTCTTAAAAATTATATAGAATAATATTATAATAAAATCTGAAAATTTAAATTATTTATTAATAATTTTACACAGAGCTGTCGTGAGATTTTTTGGGGTCCCTATCTCACTTCGTTAGTAGTATTAAAAGATTAAGCCAAATATTTATAGAAAAAAATGCAATATTAGAATATCGTACTTGTGGCAAAAAAGGAACAAATGGTATAGTGGCGCACATAGAAAAAAAAATCGGGGTGGGGTTTTAATTATTTTTTTTGTAATGATATGCACTTTTTATTATTTATGCATCACAGTTGTTAAATAATGTATATTGACAAATTCGGGGGGAGGAGGCAACCCTCCCTTCCTCTTGAGTGCGTCACTGATATGATATTTGCAAATTAAATTTTTATTCATTTTACACAGTTAAAGTATTACCTATTTAAAACTGTAAAGCTCTAAAACCGTTCATTTTCTTCTCATATAAATTTTATTTACGTTTAATTTAGGTATTTTATAATACAAGTGCTATATAAACAAATCATAACAACTAATTGTGTTTCCGCAAAAACATATGTCCTGTCCCTGAAAATTGACCGTTGTCCATTGATTAATACATAACATATAACATCAAGTCAGCCCAATTTCAGTAGAGGTTACGCGGAGGTCAAGTAAGTTTACTTTTACTTTCCGATCTCATATATATGTAGTTCGGTGTAATTACGTTCACAGAGGTCGTGGATCCGAAGACCCATCATCTACAGAGGTGGTCTAGGTTATACAGCCGGGCAATTATCAGGTCTGGATATCAGTGGTTTTCAAATTTTATGTTTGATGAAATTATTTTCATAGTTTTGTATACTTACATATTATTATGGTCCTTTGTCCAAATGATGAGTGCAAGTTTATATTGTAGTAAAATTTCAGTCTATAATTTACCCAATAAAGTTTTAGATTTTTTTGCAAATTTTAATGTAATTTAATTATAGAATTAAAAAAGATAGTAAAAAATATGTAAATTTTAGTAGTGGACTTGATAACCATAAATACTATAAAATTCAAACAGATTTTCAGTTAGTTCATTTTATAATCTTTTTTAAAAATCATTGAAGAAAAATATTAAAAATAACCTTTTAAAAAAATATGGTTACCGGTTATCCATGAAAAAGTTCGGATTCAGGTTCAGGTTCTTTGACTTTGAAATATAACGGTTCAGTTCGGGTTCAGGTTAATCAAAAATAAGGTTTTTTCAGGTTTCGGGTTCGGGTTCAGGTTCAAGTCCCTGGTTTTAACAATAACACAAAATAAAGATATAAATCGATTCCTATCAAAATCATTTGAGTTGGTATAGAAAATACGCACAGGCATTGAAATGAGGTTCAAAATAATTGTGAACCGAATATTAATCATTCACAGGCCGGTTTCGTTTAAGTAGTTTGGGAACCGCTGGGGAAATAGTGGGAGGATAAATACGTTTCTTGAAAAATACAAAATAAGCCGCCCCTGATGCTAATTTTTCTATAGAATAGTGAACGTAAAAACGGCTAAATAAAAACAGTAAGAGTATTTTATCAACTTATTTATTATATTAGTCTCTGAACACATTTCCGGGATGTAGCATTTAAAGATGAAAGTAATTTGATTTATTTGAAAATGATTAATGTTACAACATTGAAAATTGAACTAAAATTATTATTTTGGGAAATAATAATTGCGTTATTTATTCAGGTGGAACAAACTTGAAGTTGATCAAGAAAAATATTTCAAGCAATAAAGTTCATATCAACATGTTTCCGGAAACTCTTCGTGAGGGAGCTACACAGTACACACCCCCAAAGAGTTTGTCTAAAATTAGTTTTTATTTAATATCTGGAGAACCCATCGTGATACAGTTATGAAATTTGATACTCAGTTTAGTATTAATACGTGTTATGGATTTCTAGTATAATCCAATGAATATTTAGACCAGGAATGTATGGGGCCAGTGAGCCCTTTGATGTTTATCTAGTATTTTATGGCAAAAAAAATCTGTTGCTCCCCTACTAAGAATTTCCGGACAAATGTTCATATGAACTTTTTTGCTTAAAAATTTTTTCTCGATCAACTGTTTAAGTTTGTTCTGCCTAATATGACTTCCCTAACCTATTATTATTGCTGATTCTTCTACTAAAACGTGTAATAAAAACGCGTGTAGATGTGGAATGTATTTGAATATTAAGCATAGTTATTAAATGAGTTAACTTATTATATATAATTGTTACCAAATAATTTTTAGTCGTGATATTTTTTATTTAATTTATAAAAATAATTATATATAGATACGTTACACTGATTGAATTTCTAAAATCAAAATGAACAATAGGAAATTTCAATTTTGAAACCACTGAGGTCAATAAACCTTCTACTGAATTGCATCGAAAGAAATTATAATAATACGTAAATTTAATTTCAGTCTCACGTTTTTAACATAAATTTCAATTATTACCTACCAAGGTGAACACTTGCAAAGTTAAAACTGGGACAGCTCTTATAGCATCTTTCATATATGCATATTCTCTAATGTAAACAAATATATAAACAAAGAACTCTATGTGAAAATTACACAAGGACTTTAATGTCGACATGATCCTTTAAGCCGGAACATAAGTGATTTCATTTTATGATTAATAATTATTGTCTTAAACAGCGTACAAAGATAACTTTAGTTAAATTTAATTTAAAGTTTTGGATTTACAACATAATCTTTTTGACCTTTAAAGATAGTTTTGGGTAGGGCTCCTCGTCGAGACAAATTTTTCTTGATCTTGTTTCGTTTACGAGAGGAAACGATATCAATTTTATTTTTAAGGGGTACATGAATTTTGGGAGTTATTATCTCAAAAATTATTTGTTCGATTTCATTCAGGTTTATTTTATTCTAAAGTATATATATTGAGGTACATTTAGATTTTTTTTATGAATATATATTGACTTGGAGCGCTGCTGTCGTGGCCGGCATAAATATTGTGAATTTTTTTTTTTTTTTCAAAAAATCCTACTTACTGAAGGGCATCATACATTAATTTCTAAAAATCTCTTTAAAATTTCTGTTTTAGATCAACCGACTGCTAGTAATCCTGGGAACCGCATCGAAGGACATATGTACATATTTTACACCGGATATGACAGCAGCACCTTAAGTCGATATATATTCTTAAAAAAAATTGTAAACATACCCCAATATATATACTTTAGAATTAAATAAACCTGGATGCAATCAAACAAATAGTTTTTGAGATAATAATTACCAAAATTTACCTATTTTTTCGCATTCTATACTCATATTAACAGTTTTAAAGGACTGTTAATTATTACTATTTTAACTTGAATTGTAGAGGTTGGCTAAATAGATATATGTATGTCCATGCAGTTTACACGCATTTTTATTCCTGCTCTTTCCGGTTTATTTATGCTATTCCCGTAGACCAAGAGGAATAGCATAACTAAACCCGATTAGTTATGCCGGGTGTAAAGTGCCGTTTACACGGACTATTACACCCGGTTTTATTACATCGGTTATAGTTAAACCGGAATAACGGCACTGTGTAAACATACTCATATATAGATAATGTTGTTTTTTGTTATTATTTAGGGTTGCATTTGACAGTTTTAAAATCTCTAGTTTAGTAAATAAGTACTCTAAAAATGGACAGTACTTCCGTATTTGATGTTTTTTCTTAAGTGATATTTTAAATGTTGATTAAGTTTTGTTATGAAAACCTTGGCTATATAAAATTGATAGGTACTTAATTATAATTAAATATTTAAAAAGTATCTTTGTTATAATTGAATTTGTAGGTACTATAAAGTGTATATTAACCCATTAACGCCCGCTGTATTCATTTAAGTACATCCAATTTTATAATTAGTGTTGCTTGTCAATAAATAGCAGTACTAGTTATAAATTGAGATGTACTCAAATGAGTACGGCGGGCGTTAAGGGGTAAATAAAACATAACGTTTTATTTATTAATTGATTTAATGTTACTTTCGATAATTTTGTTAAAAATAAAAAAAATAATCAAATTTTCTTAAGCACCTAATTAAAACCAGAAATCAAGAATAAAATGACCGTAAAAGTTTTACGTATCTATTTTACTTGTTTTGGATCAACACAAAACAAGGTAATTATTATAATTAGAAATAGGAAAATTAAAAATTCGGTGACATAAATAATGAGTAATAAAATATGTATTTGTTTTCATTTTATGGGTGACTAGATCTGTTACGAAACGGAATTAGAATGCATGGCAAGAGCTCTTGATCTAACAGTGATGAATATTTCATTTACAATTTGCACCTTCGCGAATAAAGATAAAAATACATTATTTTATTTCTTTTATAAAATGACCAATGGCCTTGAGTATTATTTCAATCAGCTGATTTCTATTTGTTTTGTTAATAATTTTTTTGTTCAAAATAATCATATAATTAAGAAATGTATCTATCCTGTTTATTGATACAAATGACCCAATAAAATATTTTCTTTTGTTTAAAACTGTTAAACTTTAATTTAATTTTTAACTGTAATTTGATTTATACGAATGTAAAAAATTTTAACAGTGGTTCGAGGATGTTAATTTAAGCAAAAAACTTTATAAGAACACGTGTATGAAAATTCTTCTTGAGGAAGCTATAGCCCCTCAAAAATGATTAATTTTTGTATCAATCAATAATTAATACCTCAGGGGTACATGGGTAATCGGGCCCTGTAATATTTATACAATAATATATATACACCCATTTGCTGAATAATTATTGAAAGATACTGAAAATCGATAACACAAATATTAAATCGATTATCAAATTTCATAACTTTATCACAATGGGTTCTTTAGATATTGAATAAAAACTAATAATCATTGGAGGGTTGTAGCTCCCTCACGAAAATCTTTGATTGTATATCAATCTGTATATAGATTTATCATGAATAAATGTATCCATAGACATACACGCACGGAGAAAAATGGAGTTTATTTTTTTAATAAAAATTACAGTTGCCGATTAAAAATTACAATTTTTTATCAAAAAATACTATCAGTTTTAATAACATTACATATAACATATGTCAAAAATCCATGCTAGTGTTATGGTATGACTGTACCAAGTTTTGTAGGTTTACCAATCTGATCTTCTAAGTGCGTCGTGGTACAATTAATACAAAATATTACTTTTATATATATTTATTAAAGATTGATTGAATATGTTATGTATATGTAATATATTTATTATAATATGGTATATTGTAATTGTGTCCAAGAGATAAAAACAACAGCACACAGACCAATAATTTTGTAAGACGATGTTATGTCTTTGCTTGCTTTTTACTAATGTCCGGTATCATAAACGACCTAACAAATTTGTTAGCTAACAAGCACTTTCAACTGAGATATCGAACTTATATGACAGTTCTTTTGGAGTTTGTTGATGACTTTGACAAGTTTCGCGCACGCGTTGTAGGTAAATACAAACGGTATTAAAACAGTGGTGATGTTATGAAAATTATTTTGTACGGTCAAAGATGCCAACTGTGTTACAATTAGTTGAAGTGTCACTGCTCTAAATTCCATAACTAATCCATAGATACTAGTACAGAATTAATACCCCATTTGAATGTAATTGCTAGCTAACAAATTTTGTTAGGTCCTTTATAATCCAGGACATAATTGTCCCTTGTTACTTTTATTGAACTTAAAATGGTTTGCAATTCCATGTGAAAATATGTGGGTAGATGTATGGACGACTATAGAGTCTGCAAATTTATATATGATAAGGATTTGGTGCTACTGAGTTTATCGCTGAAATATAATATTCATGTGTATTTGTGTATGTCTGTCTTAAGGAATGTATTGTGGGTGTTGTATGTGATACAGGGTGTATGTAATGTATGTACATATGTGTGAATATATAACACAAGGGCAAAGAATTTTCAATAATTTTAAAAACAATAACGAAGAGGGGGGGGGGTGATTTGTGCAATATTTTTTAAAACCAATATAAAATGTTGGTTACATGTTTATTGTAATTTAATTATTTAATTTCCATTAAAAGAACTTGTATACACAATTACAATATGGAAAAAGATGAGATGTAAAAAGTGAAAGCATAACATTTTATATGCATTGTTTTAGTTTTTTGTTTTGTTTTATATTATTAAGAATCTGTCAAATTATATGATTTATAGTAATAAACAATATAGTGTAAAAACAATATATATTTTTGTCAACTTTTTCCTTATTAAAAAATATTCTTTTTGTTTTGTATAAATTAAATTGATCTTTATTTTTAGAAATGTACTTTTTTATAATGCGAGTAAATATATATCTGTAATAAAATATCAATATAAAATACTATTTTTTTTATTTAAAAATAATATACATAATATTTAAAAACGAACTTTCGCCTATAGCATTTTTCAAAATCGAAAGTAATAAAAAAAATGATGAATATTTTATGGCCTCTATAAAATATTTTTAATTATTTAACCTTTTAATGCTTATTTATATCCTCATAAAACCTAGATGTAATCATTTTTAAAATATATAATTATCAAACCTTGCAACTTAATATACGAACATTACTGAATTAATGATTTTATGTTATAATTTTACTTTCATAATTATTACAATTACGCTGTATTTTAGTTCACCTATTTCTGAGAAATATTTTCACATCTGTCAAATTAAAAATCTATTAATGACGAACCTTGATTTAAATTCAATTGATCATTTACTTGTGTGATCTATTTGATGAAGACAGTGGCACAGGAGCCGGAGGGCAATGTCTATCTCCCCCCCCCCAAATTTGGATCCTGTTTTTTAGAGCGGGTTTGAAACAACGTGCAATTATAAAAATCTGTTTTCTATAATTTTTTTACTCTTAAAAATTCTTTAATTTTTGTAAACTGATGTTAAAGCTCACAAACAAATTATAAAATGTAACCATGAGTCTAGTAAGAGACAGAGAAAAATAAAAAGTAAGTACAGTGAAACCTCGTTAGTATATTTTTTTTTGGTCCCGGCTTTCTTTCATAAGACCCCATGTTAAAATATTTCGTTAGTACGTGTTTCCCCCAGTCCCTTTAAAAACGTACTAACGAGGTTCCACTGTATTTACATTAATTTTTATTTTTTAACAAATAAGTAGTAAGTAAAGTAAGTAAGTAAAGTAGTAAGTAAAATTAGGTCAGCTTAATTTTTGAGGTTCGTACTGCTCCCTCAGAAAAATTTGGTTCCGGCGCCGTTGATGAAGATGTATTGATATTTATAAATATCTCATACATTCTTCATTCTTGCTACTATTGTTTTGTGAGATTTTGAAAAGTTACTTATTGTCTTTTCAAGGATTTACAAACATATTAATTAAAAACAAGATGTCTTCGTTTAATTCATTACCTATCACGTCTATTTTGCTTCCTAGCAATATCGAAAATACGAGAAGCTTTTTTAACACTCTATACAGTGGCGTCGGATCCAGGGGCACAGGGGAGGGCAGCTGCCCTTCCAAAATTTTCAGTGGGCAGCAATGATAGTAAGTTTTATTTGTAGTGGTGAATCCACCAAGTTGAATTAAAATTCCCTTTCGGCGAAAATATATAATTGCAACACCTTATACTTATAAACACTTTATAAAAGACTGAATTTCTTACTTTTAATTTTGCAGAATAATGTCACTTTTATTTAGGTATAAAGATGTCCAGTACCGGTTCAAAATGGGTTAATAATTCAATCAATATTCAATCACATATGTACATAAAATATATATATCATTATTTATTTCAACATAAAACTCATTCTATAGTTTTGTTTCGTTTATTTCTTTAGTTGGAATGCTTTAAATGTACGGCGGATCGATTATATTATTTGAAAACTGTTTAAATTTCTAATCATATACTTCGTTGAGTCATATTCAATTTTACTTTCCATGAATCGATGAATATTGTTTGAGTTTTAGATTATAGTAAAGGTGCAATTTCTGACGATGGGTTGTGATTATTGCACATTATTGACAGGAAACTCCTGGTTTTTACTTCCGTTAAATTGGAGATTATCCTTGAATAAATAGGTCAAAGCGACGGACTATATCTTTATCTGTATATATTATAAAACCCAATGTCTGTCTGTCCGTTAGTGCGCTTATCACTCGAGAACCACTTATCCGATTTACGCGTTTTTTTTAATTCATAGATATGTTCTTTACCCAGGTTTTAGTTTATATTTTGTTACGTTAGGTAACATAAGGAATAAGCAGTGACGATAATAGTAAATCAAGTCGGAAAAAAGTTTAGCACCAGTGCTCTCTTTTGCAATACACTGCCTAAACCGTAAAATATGTTTTATTAATTTTGTATGTAGAATAAAAAGATCAAAAATAATTCAACTATATTTTTTTTAAATCCGCGGGAACAGCTAGTAAATAATAAATGAAATAATTGAGTATATTTGGTCTGTCATGATGAATCCAGAGAACAATTTGCGACAGTTGTCGATCTGCATGCAAACAAAAATATCTCGTGATTTGTTCCTCCAACACCTGCAAACATTAAGCGAGTCTATACCAGTTTTTGCGTTTTGATAAAAACAAAACACGTCTGTACTAAAATTTACTGTCAGTCGTTATTTTTTTTAAGTTATCGCTTTCGCTGAACTTGAAAAATTATGGATCGAAGACCGCTCACGAGCAGTTCGTAAAATGTTCGCGAACAAATGTGCACACACACATAAAAACAATTCACAATCTGCTTTGTATAATACGCACCTGAAGTATTATACTGATTAAGTTATACACAATTTAAAATTGTAAATGAAAAAAAAATTCGAACTTGATATTCCAATCAAATTACACGTTTTGAGAGTCCCTGAATCACGTATGATCATTATTTCAATGACCTATGATGTGTGTTCTTTACATATTCAGTAAATTAATCAATTTTTTGAAGAGCATTATTGACCGAAAGCGGATGTTAACTTTTTGAAATAGAAAACGTGTTTTAAATAAAAGTTATAGACATTTTTTTTTCAGAAAAATAGTTTTTACAGGTGTAATTAATTTTTCTAAATTATTTCTGATACGTTTTATAATAGAAAAAATATTTTGAATATTATTCTTTAAAATTTACGTTCTATACATTTTTTGGTACGAACCATTTTCAAGATATTATTTTTTGTATTATAAAAGTCTTGTGTTGGCCACGACAATTAAGTCAAATTTCTTTCATTATATTTTTTTATCATTAAAAAAATAAATCACACTGTTCATACAAAAAAATATACATTTTATAATTGAATTTAAAATTGAAAATTATTTTAAAAATTGTAATCAAATATACCTACATGAATAATTTTTTTTTCATATATATAGAATAATTTATATTATCTGTATACAGGGCTCAGAAAAAAGAAACCCTTTATTCAGAGCATTGTAGTAAAATATTATCTACACATACAGCCATCTCATTATTTTAAATTTCGGAAACATTTTTGAATATCACTATATCACATGGATACAACGATTCCCAAATTCTAACAAAAGTGATAGTTGTATTGTAACGTACATCAATTTTAAACCACTTATTTGAATATCAGCAAGGTTAAAAAGATTCAAACATTCTGTAGATAATAAATTTTATCAAGTACGAAATTTCTATAAGAAAAAGTTTTGGTTTTCAACATTAAATGTTTAATTTGTTATGTTTCGTATTTAAAGATTAAAAACATTTATCTCAAAACTTGAGATAACCATGAAGCATCCTTTTCCATCAGCTGTCGATGGTAAAAATATAAGATATGAATGGCGTTTTCTTAAAAGTCAGAGATTAAATGCTAATCAATAATTTTATTTCAAAGCCTAGAATTTAAACATAGTGAATTCCCAGTCTTTCCCGGGCCTCGTGAATGCAACTCCCTTTCCCTTCAAGTCAGGTGTTGGGTAGAATATATTAGATCAGTAGAGCATACTGGCTGTACTGTCAAAAATGCCAAAAAAACAGAGATAAGATTTAAAAAATATAGTTGATTTTGAAAAAATTTTTGATCACGAAAAAAATTATTTAATATATTTTTTGAAAGTGGCACATTGTACATATTGTAAAAATGGAATAATATCATTGCTACGTACACAAATATGATTTAAATACACAATAAAATGACCCAATTAAACATTACAAATGTCGTAAATATATTGTTCCAAGACCTCCACCATTGAAAATCTGGTGGGACGAGTTTTTCTCATATTTCCTCTAATAAAAATAAATAAATGTAAAATCTGAAGATAAAAAATTATCTACATAATTCAATTTAAACTGAAATAGAAAGAATGAAAACAATCTATGCAGTACAGCAACCTCTACATGTAAAATTCATATGCATGTATGCTGTACATGGACTGTAGACTTTACTGAACGTTGAAAACTTTGCGCGCGTTGAAATTTGGGCGTAGGCGTTGTTCTTCTGGCCAGTGCTGCCGTCAAAATAATTTCAAGGGGTACCCAGAAATTGCACAACCTATTATAAATATATAATTACTAATAATTTAATCATAACATATAATCAAAAATGTAATGTAATTCCTATTTTTGTTGCTGGCGTTTCGTAAAAAACCGATCGTTTTATTAGCTTTTGGATATGATAAATGGTATAATTAATTACAAAATTAAAAATAAAATGTAATATATTTTAATTTCCAAGGTAATACGACATATAATTTCGATAAGAAAATTTATTGGTATGTAAAATGTATTATAAATGTATTTTTTAATGTCTTATACATCAATATTTGTTAAATAGGCACTGTGTAAATCGGTACAGAACAAAATAAATGCTTGTTTTTTCATTGACATTGATGGTTTTAATACGAAATTTATTGTTTATTAAATAAATAATTCATTAAAGTTGCGGAAACGTTGGATATTTTGTTTTGAAATAGACGTCTTGCTTCATTTTATAAATCAAGTTCGAAATATTAGTTAAATGATTTACAGAGGAAAATAATTCAAAATTTCTGTTTTGCAAATGATAAATGGCTGCATTATGAAATTATATACTATTTTTGTTTGAAAATCTTGGACAGTATTAATTTTTTTTGGTTACCCCAAATTTAAGCTCATCTGTATCAAAATTTATAAATTACGTTGTTTTAAAATTATCGATTGTTGAATTTGATGTTTTTGGGTTGAAGTAGAGCAGGTTATAACGATATACATTATAATATAATATACATATACTCTCTGTTTTTATTCTAGGGGATTGGTGTTACCCTCTGATTTTTTAATAAATGGTGAATTAAGTTTTAAAATTAAGATATTATATGTTTTTTACAACTTGTATATATACGGTAGGTAGACATGCCTACAGAAGTCAGAAAAAATGAATGAAAAAATTAAATTATCGGTGTTTTTTTCATATAATCTTATCCTCATACTAACAAAAAAAAATGAACTTTAGTTAATTATTAGGATGGCTACAACATTTCAGTAGGGGGGTTATTTTAGTGTGTAATTGTAGCTAGTTTCTGCAATTCCAAACATGAAAACTGCAGTTGTAAAAGCTAATTTGTGTAGTTGAAAAATTGCAAGTAGAAAGAAAAATATAAAAAAGTGTAAGTGTAGAGCAAAAAAAAGAAGATATTTGCAGTTGAAAAATTTTCTTAAAATAACTTCTGATAAATATAATATATTCTCTGTATGCGGTATATACAAACTTAGTTTGTCATTTATTGAATATAGCTTTTTGGTAAGACATTTTCAAATTAGTATTTAATCATAGATAAAAACAAATATATTGGTACAAAAAACAGTACCTACCTAAAAAGATCTTAGTGCCCAATTCTTTAAAATCCAAATGCTTACCTAATAATTAAATGATTATAAACTATTGATTAATTAAAATTGTAATTACTTATTTTCTAGGAATAGTTTATAAAAATACAATAAATCATTTTTACTGTTAGTAATTTCATTATTAGCATACAAATACAAATTTCACACCGATTAAAATAAAAAAATAATATATTTCATGAAGTAAATAAAAATACAATTGTATAATTTATTTTTATAATATATTTTTCAATTTTGTTAATTAAATTGCAGTCGCAAATAATAATCTTTCAAGTCATATTGGTATTAGGGTATATACGCATTGTTCCATTTTAATGAGTAAATTGATTAAAGTTGAAAAAGTGGTTAAATTTTTATTAAAATTAAACGTTTCAATTTTTATGTATTTTGATATTTATTAATATTTATATGTTTTTTATTTGATTTTTAATAAATGTATGGACGTAGGAAAATATTTATTAGAGGGGAGGAAAAATATTTAAAAAATGATAATTATACAGAATCATATTAAAATCAAATACGCGCGTATTTAATATTTATACAGGTATTTCCAGCTTTACGAGTTTCCCCGGCAATATGGATTTTGTCTAATACGTTAGTATTAGTGGTATGCACTTAGATATTAGATACCCAGAGGCCACTAGGCAAATCATGGTGGCGGTTAGAAAAAATGAGATTAAAAAAGATTACTAAAATATCGGTATGGAGAACTATATATACATGACTTCCATGTTCTTTAATATTTTTACATAATTTTGAATAAATGGAAAATTTCAATGGAATTTGCCAGAAAAAAACTCACTTTTGTATTATAAATATTAGTTTTTTAATGTCCTAATGTCAAAAACATAATACACATTCGTAGAATAACTAATTTGACAATTTGAATTTAGTTGCATGTTTCTAATTGTAATATATAAATTAGTATTTAAAATTCAAATTTTGAGGGTGGTTTTCACCCCTTCAGTAGCTGTTTAGACACGTACAAAAAATAAATGTTCTTTAGGCTCAATTTAACTACAAATGTATCAAGTCTTATAAAAATTATTGAGATAATACTCGCAACGTTCACTTTCTAAACGATAAAAGTAACAAAATTTCGAATATTTCTACCCCCCCCCCCTTTTCGATTAGCACCAAAATTAATAAGTCTGGAGTACATTTTCCCCAAAAACAAATTCAGATCGGTGCATTTTTACCATTTTTACAGTAAGTACCTAGTTATCGTGAACGAAAGAAAATTCTATAATACATCCAAACACATACACAGCAGCCAGGTAGAAATCAAGTTTCTTTACGTTTTTATTTAATCAGAATCTGCTCTCATCTTGGACACGATTTTTGACGGTATTACAATACTTCCATTTCTTTTAGAACATGGAAGTAAAATCGGTCTATTGTTGATGCTATTAATATGATTAGGCTTATAATGTGTAAGATTTGATTCACATAAGTGAAGATTTAGAGATATAACCATAAACATAGAGCATGGACATGAAAACAGAGCTGTGTCAGAAGAAAGAGATATTAGAAAAAATATATATCCCAAACGCCACAGCATCTCTCTCATTGTTTTGGAGAAATGTTACACCATTATGTTAATACATAATGCGCGGTCCGCATGCTCTATGTCTATGGATATAACCCAAACAATACTCTATCTTTTTTACACTCATGTTTAAATAAAGACAATCATAAACTTTGAATACGCTCTATCTCTTTTTTTGTGAAAACTCTATTTTCGAATTAGATCACTGAATTCTATATACTCAAAGTATAGTATTAATTATTGTTAATATAGATGAGCTTTAATTATAATTATAATTTATATGACACGTTATATTAAATACTATTTCTGGATTTTTATTTTTACAAAAAAAATATTTTACTGGCGATTTGGTGGAGGTTCTTAGTTTGCCTACATGGTTAATGCGGCCCTGGGTTCAACCATTGTTTTCACTTTATGAGCTGGAATTTTAATTAACTCGTAAAAACGGGAATTCTTTACATACTATAGGTAAAATGCAAATTGGTGCTCAGTAAAATAAAAATATGTAACTAAAAACTAACAATTTTAATAATTTTTAATAAGATATTTATGGGTATAATATAGCATCAATAAAAAATAGCTAAATTCTAAAGAAAGTGTTAAAAAATGACATTTGTTTTATTGAATTCAAACAATCAAAAATTGCTCTAGTTATTCATTAACAATTTATCTTGTTCAGTCTGTCGTGTTTAGTTTCCTAAACCAGTGTTTCTAAAACTGAATCCCATAGGTTCTCATAAATCATAAACAATATCTAACAATATTTGAGTTTGGAGCCCTAGACGCAAACTGACTTAGGGACCCCAAATATTGAAAAAACTCTCTGACAGTGAGGGACTCACCTCTAGATTTTAGTTTTTGTGAACCCTGACATGTAAATGAAGACCCCTTTTTCAGTTTGTTTTTATTTTAATAAAATTCATTAAACATTTATTACCCTAATCTGCACTTTTGTGCCCCCTGCTCTATTTTTGACGACCTATTTTTTAAGTCATTATCAATCATTATTGCAAAACCCGGAGAAATTACACCGAAACCCTGAGCCCGGAGAAACAGTATACAAACTCTGAGATTCCGGGTGAAAACCTGAGACCTGGGGCCCTAAATGTCATTTTTATATACATATAAAAATTAAGAAATAGATGCAATTGAAAATAATTCAGCAAAAAAATCAGTTATGTCGATTTAAGTGAGGGTTACTCTATTTTCGTCTGTCAGAAAGCAATATTGCAATTATTGAATGTTTATATATCACTTTTAAACCAAAAATTTCTCAAACAAATAGGCAACATTTGGATTTAGTTACATTGACAGCTGATACGTTCATAAATTGTTGAGGTTCATCATTATGAACAAACACGTGGTCCGCAGACCACCGGTTAGGAGTAAATACGCCAGAGTACCAAACAAATCTGTTGAATGTAAAACAACACAAGAATACATACACCTCTACGTAAGTATTACCTCACAATTGTGTACACTCGCAATCTCATTGGGGTTCCCACTACCTACTATGAATGAACACCATCTCATACACTATATAAACCTAAAACTTAATGTAAAATTCAACAAGTGTAGTGATTCCACTAAAACATGAAGGTATGTACACTAAAACATATTGTTGTAGAAATAACAACAATTGTATTTTAAAATTTGAATTAAAAGAGTCATTGTTGATTAAAAAAAATATTTAAATATAATTGGGTGGTAATAAGATTGTTGATATTAGTTGCGTTCAATAAGTCGTGACTAAAAATAATTTTTTTTCTCAAATATATAATAGAGCAAATAAATAAATAATAAGTAGGTATCGGAAATTGTTTATTAATTACAATTGCAAATGTATTTACCACAATTTTTTTTATGTGGTATTTACATACAGATCTACTTTAAAAACGAGTAAGAAAGTATATTTTCAAAATACAAAAAATATATTTGTTCAATTTTCCACTTAAATGAAAAATTTTCCTTAATGTAAAAATTACATTTTTTGATGAGTAAAACTGAATAACAATAGTTTTACAAATAATATCTTTTTATGATGTGTTTCATTAACACATCGAGATTGGGAAAATTACAATTTTCATTTAAATGTGATAATTAAAAATACAGATATTTACTCTGCAATTAAATAAAATATGGTTATTTCAATGTTTCACGTAAAATACAATTCTAATCAAGAAAGTAAATATTTCAAATAATAAATATGCGCATAAATTTGTATAGCATTTATTTTATTTATTAAAAAGCCTAAAACAACAAAAGTATTTTCATTGTCATTCAAATTATGTATTTATTTCGAGATTTCAGTGTTGAAACTATGTATCTTAATTGGTGTAATTTTCTCCTTGTTGATTTTATAACATCATAGAAAAAATTAATGTATTAATAATTTATGTAATTGATATATTATTTCCTCCTCACTATTATATAGGGTGTTAAAAAAGTTAATAAACATGGCTCTAAAATAGTCTAAAACAAGAGATACATAAAGGTATTTGAGTATCTCCAATTTCGATCATGCCTTTGGAAGGGTTGACTGGTAGACCTATATGGATAGGACCTTTTTTTAATTTTTTTTAATTAGTAATTTACGCCCTAAAATTCGATACTGTATAGAATTTTCGTCTGAAAAATTAATTTTATTTAAAATTCAATTAAGTTTTTTTAATTAATGTATCTAACTAAAATTTTTTTAGAGATGTTCATAAAAATACTTTTTGTGGTTATCTATAAAGATATCGTACTTTCTATTGGTATTTAACAAAGTAAGTTTTTATTTTGTTTTTCACATGACATTTGTTTTAGGTCTTCATCTGTTTGCTTGCTGTAGCTGCAGTCTCTCACGGTAAGTGTTGTTTTTAGTTTTAAGTCATTTGTGTCATTATAATTAACCACGTTTATAATGAATTTTCCAATAATTTTAAAATTTATAATTTTCATTAATTTTTTCATTTAAATATATCTTTTTAATCAGTAGTGGGCTAGTGGAGGAGGGGGGGGTAAAGGGGCCGCATGGTGAAGATCAAAAAAAATTATTCAGGTTTTGCTACAACAAAACTAATTTTAATATTTAACTAAACTATTTTTTTTATTTTTAAGAATTATTGTAAAAAAGTGGCAGCGATTAAGGGTTCTTTCAAACTTAAGCTTTTTAAACCGCGTTATAGATTCCAGAAAACCAAAGATGCTTATTCATTTCCAAAATAGGGTCAATCCTCAGAGTTCTCTTATTAGATGTTAACCAATTTTCTCTTCCCATGTATTCTTGCAACAATGACAAAGAATGGTATTAAAAAAATATTATATTCTATTCTTTGTTTATTTCATAAGTAATAAATAATTAAACATAAAAGAATAATTTACACAATTTCTGATATTTATCTACAAATATCATACATGAATGCACTTTCATTAAATGTAAATAAAAAACATAGAAATGCACTCAATAAGATGAGTACTTTTAATTTTATTTCCTTGAATATATTTTTTAAACGTGTGAATCAAGTACGTTCACTCATGTATTACATATTGCTTATTGCATCAAACCTTTAATTAATATATCTTAATGCGGTACAACTGATGAGAAATAGGTAAATTATAACTGCATAGATTGCCATAAATGATTTACCTATCTCATATAAATATTATGTAGATGATTGCATACAATTCAATTAATTTTAGTATTACCTAAATTATTATATTTTCCTATTTACTGTTAATACAATTTTACTCCAATATGCGATAGTAATCTGTTTATCTAAACATATTGTATATTATGGGGTGAAAATCTCCCTACGTTGTAATCGAAATCAAATATTATTAATTATAAACATTGCATGGTTTTATGAAGATTAAACCATAATGGATGGTGTTTGTAATTCGATAATTTTATTTTAGGTTAAGGGGGGAGACAGAATTTAAAAATTGTATTAAAAAAATAAAAATTAGTCTGCTAAAATTAGAAATTTCCACAATACGGTCTCATCTGCCCCACCCTGTTTACACCACTGTTTATGATACAGTTATTTTAAATATTTTTATTAATATATGAACAATACAAATAAACATAATCTTTCTTCTGAGATATGGATCTTGGCTTCTGAATGTAAGTAGGGCTCTCCTAAAAGAAAGAAGAGTCCTGAAGATATCCACTGCAATGTGTGACAAAATGTTAGCCGATGCACGATTAAATTGTCGCGGCTTGCACCCAGAGGCCAAGATCCAGATCAGCGCAGAAGCGTCTCTTCTGATAAATTACATTTTGCATTTACTTATTATGTTATGAGCTAACACCATCGGATTGGAAGCTTTGAAATATTTTAGACAGATTATTGGTGGATTAGATAAAGTAAAAATAACTGTAGTTCGTCTATTATCAAAGCATAAACTGTAACGGTAGACTGCATAAAGCAAAAAAGCAATCACGGTTAGTAAACCGCCCGTTTAATCACCGTGTAAGTTTAGGATTAACATAAATCATGGGTTGAGAACGAACTATTGTGATTATTTTTGCTTTATGCAACTCAACTGTTTGTCATATTTTTCTTTTGCAATATTACGACATTTCTTTAATGAATTATTGATATTGAAGATCCTGTTCACAGAAGCCTACACATAATATTTCTTTTTAGATTCTATTAGCATAATTAAATTAAAACCAAGGATTCTAATGCAATCAAATCTCTAAAAACCCTTTAGCAAAAAATAAAATTACATATCATTTATATGTTCTTTTGCATTTCCCCCAGAAAAATACTTAAACGTTTTCAACATCTTTTCTACCAAATGATATGTTACATAAAGGTACAATTACTGTTGCATAAGGTAGCATTTTAATATCGCCAAGATGTAACAGTTGCAATTACTATTGGCCTTGTTTGACCGGTTCAACTGTAACATGAGACAACAAAGAACTGACAATGAGCTTTTAAATATTTCATCATTCTGTTGTTTCGAAAAGTCAGATGTCAAAGTTTCAAAAAATTTTTAATTTTGATATCTTAGTAATTGTAATGGGTTTGATAGTAATATATCGATTTACTCAACTGGTAATTTTGTAGCGGTTAAATGTTTCTTTTTGTTGTTTCGAAATGACCATCATGTATCTATGAAAGAGATAAGTAAGTTCATCAAGGTTGAAGATGAATGAGAATTCAGAATGCACGTGTGTGAAATTATTTAAGGAAAGGTGTTTTTTCTACTGATTTTTTATTTCGTACAAAGATGTGTTTTCAAGGTTGAAGGTGAATGAGAAATCAGATTATATGTGTGTGGAATTATTTACGGATAGGTGTTTTACTAATGATTTTTTTCGTACAAGGATGCACTTTTGCAGATCCGGTTTAGTGAAGGCATTTTTTTATATATTTTTTTAATTTTTTTATAATTGTAAATGCTACTATATGTTAGTTAATTCAGGGGTTATTTTAGTGTGCAGTTCTAGCTTGTAAAATTCAAAATGCAGTTTGAAATGTTACTTTACGCAGTGACTATTATTGCAGTTCGAAATGTTTGAAACAAGCTACAAATGCACACTAAAATAATGAGAAGCATTAAATATGTTTACTCAAGACGCAAATTGAATCCAGAAATCGAGTATTTGTGAAAGTTTACACGGAAAAAATATACTGTAAGAATTACAGTTTTATCCTGTAATTTCAAATATAAATATAAAATCGAATAATTTTTGACCCCACTCCCCTTCTCTCATAGACTGAAAAGAGTACTAACTTTTTTTCACTTAAATGAAGTAGGGTGTCTTTAGATATATCTCCTAAAATGCAACAAAAAATGTCATATGACCTTTTGATTTTAACCCATCAGTCACGATATATTTGCTTTTCAATGTCATTATCAGAACGTACCCCCCCCCCCCCCACTAATTTCTTAACTATCGATTCAAAAAATCTGAAAAAATTCCAGAATGTAGCTTTTAATTATTACTTTCAATGAAAATTATAACAAACACTGTAGCAAGAATAAATTTGAACTAACTCTTTTTTATAAATCGTAGTGAGAATTACTACGGAACCCCCAACACGCACTTGGCCGTTTTATTTTATTTACACATTACAGTTGACATTTAAAAAAATGTTAGTCATGGAAAAATAGTAACTTAATACATACCTGAATGGATTATTACAAGATACTCTTGTCCATTGTTACTTATGCATCATAGATTTATGTTACACTATGTTAATTTTTTTTCAATCGTTGATTAATGGGGATTTCCGTATTTCATGGTCGTTGCTACAACCGAATTCGTGAATATTTTTTTAAACTTATGTATATTTTAAATGCAATTTATTCTGAACTTGTAATTTTAGCGTATATTCTATTTTTAGCTTGGCCATTGAATCTAGAATTAAAAGCAGGACATAGTTTCAGTGGAGGGAGTTTACTAAACTTATAATGGGGAAGTGTAAAAAATATAATATATTTGTGTATTATTATCTTAGGGGATAATTTAAATGTAGTTTTATCTATATTTCAAGTACACAATATTATCTATAGGTACTCTATAGAATATTCTGATTATTTTAAATTAATATTTTATGTATTATATATCTCCATAGGTGTGGTACATTGGAGTCCTTGTGTTAGCATAAAGAGTAAAAATTAATAAACAGTATATTTTATATAATTGGTAATTTTTATGTTTTACAGCCGGGTACATTAGTACCGGTGGATGGAAATCTGGTGGACTTGGGGGCGGTTACTCCGGAGGATATAGCAGTGGAGGCGGGTACGGCGGAGGTTATAGCTCCGGAGGTAGCGGTTGGCAAAGTGGAGGACTTGGAGGTTATGGTGGCGGATATGGAGGGGGCGGATATGGAGGTGGCGGCAGTGTTATCAAAGTAAGTTGAATTTCTTCTGTAATAAGTAGGTATTCAATAAAACTAGTGTCGCCTATAGTCGAAATTCAACCAATATTTTACCTGCCTTAACGGCAACATACACACATGATTTTTGTGTGTGTGCACATCTATGACACAGTATCTAACCTAACCATTCCCCTCCTTTTATAATAAATACAAAAAAGGTACGACAATGTTCGATGTTCACCTATTAATATACAGATCTCTCAAAACAACAATAGATAACACAAATATATTTTCCGTTTACTTTTAGACAAAAATAAGCGAAATCATAACTCTAATTCAAAATTAATAAATAAAAAATTGAAAACTTACTTAGTTTTCTATTATTAAGTGTAAAAGCTATTATTTACAACACAAATTTCCAAATAAAAACATTGCAATTGAACGCGAACTATTTGGCATTCTCTACGTTTCACAGAAAAACAAAACTATTTATTTTTGCCACTTGGAGGCGCTAGGAGTATTAATATGCCGTAGAATGAAGCGAGGGAAAATAAACAAACAGCGAGAGAGGAAATCATGTGTGTGTGTTAACTTTATTTTACCTGCCTTAACGGCAAAATACACACATGAATTTTTTTGTGTACATCTATGGCACAGTATCTTTCGAATGATATAAGTTTCATTCACCATCTTTTATAATAAATACTAAAAAAACGTACGACAATTTTCAATTATTATGTATATAGTATTATATTATGTATATAATATATATAAATTTGTCTGTCGTATTTCGACACTACGATAATAAATAATTTTATTTTTACAGGTAATATCACTTCCAGTATCTTCTGGATACGGAGGACACAGTGGAGGTTACAGCAGTGGATTAGGAGGTGGTTACAGCTCCGGTGGTTTAGGAGGTGGTTACGGCTCTAGTGGCTGGAAAAGCGGAGGTATAGGATCGGGTTACGGCGGCGGTTACAGCAGTGGATGGGTCGTACCAACTACAAGTTACAGCAGCGGAGGTTACAGCGGTCTTGGTGGAGGTCACAGCAGTATCGGAGGCGGATACAGTAGTCTTGGAGGTGGATACAGTTCCGGTGGTTTAGGAGGTGGATATAGCAGTGGATGGAAATCTGGAGGAGGAGGATATGGAGGTGGATACAGTGGTGGATTGGGAGGTGGATATAGCAGTGGATTGGGAGGTGGTTACAGTAGCGGATGGAAATCTGGAGGAGGTGGAATCGGAGGAGGTTATGGAGGTGGATACAGTGGTGGATTGGGAGGCGGTTACAGTAGCGGATGGAAATCTGGAGGGGGTGTAATCGGAGGAGGATATGGAGGTGGATACAGCAGTGGATTAGGAGGTGGATACGGAGGAGGTTGGAAATCATCCGGTAAATAATTATTATATTTGAGTCTAACTTTGCATATGATAAAAACGATAGTTAATTTATGCTTTCGAGTAAATATTATTTTGATAAGGTGCAGAATTATTCACGGGGTGTATAAAACTAGGTTATTTAAAAAATATATAACTATTTTGTAAACGTGTTAAGAGTTGGATTATATCCAGAATTCATAACCGATTGTTGGTTTCTTTGTATTTATAAATATTATTTTCTTGCAGGTTCAAGTGGCTGGTGGTAAAAAAAAATATTTAACTAAGTTTCCTGATACAAAATTACCAAATATGTTCTGACTGCCATCATTGTTACCAAGACAAACCAAATGATTGGATATAGTTTTAGAATTCTACACTTAATGAAACAGTTAAATAACAGAAAAAACTTGATTATGTAATTTTTTATTGAAATAAAAATTAATATTTTCTCTATACATGTTTTTTATTTGATAACTAGGAGCTTTGCTCTTGTGTGTTTCACATCTTAAGGCTTAATCCTATTATTATGTATATAATCAACCAAAGAAACTACAACAGTTAAAAACTTTGTTTTTCAAAGACAACAATATACATAACATCAAATTCCTTTAACATTTTTCATAAAATAATATAAAAATAAATCAAAATCATTATAAATGAAATTTAATTATTTATTATGTTTAGTTTTGCAGATAATTTCATGAATTATATGAGGTGAATAATTAAATAATAATGGGTAAAATAATTTTTTAAATGTTCAGTACTACAAAAAATTTTTTATTTCTATTATAGGAAGGTACATGTTATTATATGTAAGAGCAAAAAGTAAATATATGTTCTTCTATACAAGTAAAAATATTCTTATTAAACATACCAGTATTACAAATCAAAAAATGTTATTTATTCAATAAAATATTTTATAAACATTCTATATAATAAATATAAATATCTATATCATACATTTTATACTAATATTAAATAAGTATATACTATAATTTATACAGTGTGAACAATCAATTTTAATTTGCAAGAAAAACTTTATTTATTTATTTTAAGTTTTTGAAGTTCATTGTGAGTTCATTCAAAATAATATTGAATTTGAAAAACAATCACTTTCTAAATAAAAAAAAACGTTTCTATCAACATATATCTTGTTAAATTAAAGTCAAAATATTATACGTATATATTGTATATAAATATAGAGCTTTCTCTAATAAAAACAAAGATATTAAAATAAAGACAGTTACTTAATTAAATATTTGGCACTTAAATAAATACTGAACATATTTACATGTTACCAACTTTCTAACTACAAAATCACAGTGACAAAATCTGACTTCAAAGAAATTAATTTTTTTGTCAGTTAACTTTTTATTGCCTTATTTTTAAAATTACAATCTAAAATATTGTTTCTGAATAATTATAGTTTTCATTAAAAATATAAGATAAATATTTTTCAATTTTAGAGCAGTTTATGAAATTTTTACACATTGCACAAAAAAATAATGGTACAAAATACATTTATAAGTCATTGTACATAATCCCTTAGTTCTGAAATAACTTAAAAATTTCAGTTTTTATTACTCAGTGATTGCAATCTCGGGATACTGCTCAATCTAGTCAGGGATGTATAGAAACATCACAGTGACACAAGAATTTTATGTGTTGAAATACTTTTTGCAGGAAGTGAATGCACAATGGACCAACAATGGACTATCTGCAAAATGTAAGTTACAATCTTAACATAGACCTAATCAATGCAAATCTAATTTATTTTCTCTCGAGTAGTACAGTTGCTATTTTGAAACAGAGGGTACCACCCTATTTACTCAATATAATTGATTTTATATTTAAACTCATTATACTTTAAAGTAGTTACAAATAATGAAACAAAACAGTAATTATTTGAATTTAGGGAACTTAAAAATGAACACACTACTTATCATCCAACCCGACCACTACACTTATATCAATGCACACTATTTTTATCACTTTCATATTCGTCTGTAATCCTCAAAGGTTGTGGTTCGTGTACATGCACAGTCCTAATATGCCTCATTAATCCTTTCGTCGTCGTAATTTCTTTTTCACAAAAATTACACTGATATTTACGTTTAGTATCATCGTGTGTTTTCATATGCCGCGCTAGTTTCTCTTCAGTCGGGTACGAACTGCAGCACCCAGGATGTTCGCATTTGTATGGATGCATATGGACTTTTTTGTGATGATTCAGAGCGTAGATATTGTAGTAGGATTTACTGCAGACGTCACACACGAATGGTTTGTGGTCCATATGAGTGGAAACATGCTTTCCATAATCACTTTTTGTTGTAAACATTTTTGAGCAATATTCACATTGTATTTTTCTGATTCCTAAATGCCGGTTTTTGTGATCCTTGAATGAAAATAATAAATTTAATTATATAATTAAATAAAATACATTATGTATGAATTTACCTGTAAATCAGCTTTCCATTTGAAACTCTTATTACATATTTCACAAGTATGTTTCTTGATACCTTTATGAATCATTTTATGGCGATACAAATTACTAACCGAAGATAATACTTTACTACAGACATCGCAAGTAACATCTTCTGACTTAGATGTGCTTCTAACTCGTTCGAACTCAGTTAGAAATTGATCAAAATCAAATCGAGTTATTTTAATTGGAGGTCTGTTTTTAATACCCATTATATCACCAGGATAATTTTGCATGTCTATTTCGGTTTTAGTATCAATTACTGAATTTTGGTCGGACTGACTTGAGACAGTACATTCTTGGTTACCGTTAAAATTATTTTGTTCACCGTTTTCGAGTTTGATATCGTTTTTACCACGTTCTTCGAGACTTTGAATGACTGTGTGTACCATTCCATCATTATCTGGTTCATCCGTAATTACAAATCTAAAAGGAGTAGCATTTAATGAAGTAAATTATTTATAAAAACAAATATGTTAATATGAAGCACAATTATTTTTCACTTTTCTTTTTGAGTTTGCTAAATTACCTTTAATTTAAACAGTAAAATTGACTAACCTATCATTCCTATGTATGAGAACATGTACGTCACACTCTTGTTTATAGGTAAAACCTTTGGAACAAGCAATGCAGAAGAACCGTTTAGGACCATGCGTGTATTTGTGAGCACAGAGAGCGCTGGATGACACAAAACCTTTAGCACATATCTCACACACATAGGGTTTCTCTCCGGTATGTTTGCGGATGTGGACTTTGAGGTCGTTGTTGAACATGAACGTTTTACCGCACACATCGCACGAGAACTTGCGTTCTTCTGTATGTATTATCATGTGGCCTTTTACATATTGTCGTGTAGCAAATCTGTAAGAAGTTAAAGAATAACTAGTTTGTTCTGAACAACTTAATAATTTTAAATTAAATAAAAACCTTTTATGACATATTTCACAGCTAAATGGCTTTTCTCCACTATGAGTTTTTAAATGTCTGGCCAAACTCATCCTATTAGCAAACGTCATTTTACACGAATCACAAGACGGTAACTTAGGAAAGCTATCTCCATTTTCATCTTTTTTTCTTATTTTATAAGGACCACGATTTCTTCTTATTGTGCGAGTTTTACAAGATAACCTTGTTTTCCTTAATTTATTTTCTTTTTCTTTATCTTCGGAATCATTATTTAACTCTGTGTCTTCTATTTTTTTTTCATCGGTATCTTCTGTATTTAGCCTGAATCGAAATAAAAGTGGAATATTATCTTCTTCATCAGTTACTTCTTCTTCTTTCAATATTTTATTTTTACGACGTTTTAAACTAAGTCTCAAAGGTGGTCGTTTGAATTCTTTATCATCACCAGAATTACTTTCATCATTACTTCCAGCTGAATATGCATTTTCAGTGTCATAACTGATATTGTATTCAACATCATTGGCAGTTTCATCTGCTGCAGTTTCTTCTTTTACTATTATTTCTAATAAAGAGTCGGAAGTAATGTTCCTTGATATATGATTATTGTACTGACGGAAAGTTATATCTGATTGTAAACATAATGTTCGAAACTGGTGTGCAGACTGCAACTTTGTAATACAATGATTACAAATATGGTGAGGTAAATTATCTTCAGGAGATATCTACCGAAAAAAAATTAATTTAAGTAAAATATTAAAAACATTTAGGGAAAGCTATAATTGAATATAAAGAAACAAATGTTTTGACATTTACTTGTACTGGAGCACACTCCATAATAACTTCAGAAATAACGTCTAAGCCTGTGAGATTATCAAATATATTTGTTAAATTACGTGAAGATTTAGTACAAACACGACACATTGATTCCAATCCTTTTGGTGGTATATGTAAAATCCTTTTCTTTCGTTCCATTATCACAACTTTATATTTGAGTTAAGAAAAAACACAGAATAAACAGTTTATATTTCATATTATGATATACATATATGTATGTATATGATATTATGTACAGGTCAGTATTAGTATGGGAAATAAAATGAAATGTTTTATTCACAAATTTATTAATTGTATACTTATAAATATTAAATACAACTCGATACAAAATAATAAACTATTGTTTTTTCATTTCTATTTCTATTTTACTTTTTATTTTTTCATCATCGATTTCCACCTAAAACAAAAAATACAAAAAAATATATGCAAGAAAATACAAAATATATACTTACTATATTCAACATCTGTAAAAATTTCGGATTTGTTTCTTCTTTATTTATCGACGTTAAATATAGTTTTCTTAAATATAAAACCGTATCGATATGAGTTTTGTGTTTTAAAGCCAATTCAAGAGCCCTGTATAAAGAAAACAATGTAAAGTAAAATAAATACATAAATAATTAACAGTACCTTGTCCAAAAATGCATATCAATATTACACATTATAGCGTGAAAAACAAGACCCGCATGTAACAAAATAGATTCAGCTTCCCTCACAGATCCTCCAAGTAAAGCAGCACCAGCTAATTTTTGAGCTCGGTTTGATAAATTCTAAATAATAATATCAAATCAACATAAAACATGACAATAATATAAACTACAAAAAAATTACTTACATTGATTTCTTGAATGTACGACACTTTATCATATTGATGAATTGCAGCATAAGCTTCCTCTGCTATATCGAGAACTTTTGCATGAGTTGCTAATGCTGCTAAACATGCCCATAAAAATTCTTCCTAAAATTTATTTATGAAAAATATAAAATATTTAATTAAACATGAATTTTGTACCTGAATTGTTCTACATAATTTAAGACCATCTGACCATTTATTTTTTATAACATGATCATATAACGACAAAACGTAAGGTGATATAAGTATATTTATAAGAGAACCATCTGTTCTTCGTAGCTGAATACTTTTATCATGAAATAATACAATGACAGGGTTTCTGCCGAGTTCGGGTATGTACAGTTCTAAAGAAGTAAGTCTTAATAATTTAATGTTATGTACAGCTTCAGCAGGACAGTACCAAACAGTAAAACGGCCATCTTGTAAAACAGCTAACATATTTATCTCTGCATGCCAACACATTGCTTGTATTTGTGAGCCTGGAAGTAATTAAAATAGAGTCATTTTTATAGGATTATTTTAACTCGAGCATTGCTTTTTTTGCATATTTAAGTTTTAAATTAATTTTTTTAGCTTTTTAGTACTTTTTTCATTCAAACTCAAATATATCAACACCAAAAAATTCTACAAAAATTTTAAAAACCATTTTAAGGTTGAGAAAATTTCTCCAAAAATAGTTCGATCTCTAGTCATTTGGAAAAAATTAGATATCCCTGTGCAAAACTTAAAATTGCAAAAAAATTTCAACTTCTCAGCCAGTTGCGTAAAAAAACTTAATTTTTTCCACACATGCATTGTAAAATAAATACAAACCTAATTTATTGAATTGTTTTTGTACAATATTCCTTACACCCAGTAAATATAAATCTCTGTTCATATCGATTATTGCGATCTGTCTATCAACGGCAGGACCTGATTTATTTATTGATAGTTCTGCAATAACCAGCGAATGTGGGATCTGTTTTCCTGAATCTATATTTGATTTTGAGCTGTTTATTTCAAAGACATTGACAACTGAAATAAAAAACATATTTATTTATTTAATAATAAATTTTTATTAATACTTAAGTACCCTTTTTGTCTGCATTGTCACGAACGATAAACATATCTGCACATAGCGAAATACAAGATTTGCTAAGTTCTGCTGGATACATTGCATTCCATCTTGGAGACATAATAAGGCGACCTTGGTAGTTATAAATTCCGACACTGTATTTCTCAATAATCGCTAGATATCTATAAATTCAATTTTTTGTTTATTTCCATGTTATTTTGATGAATTAAAGAATTGCATACTTATCACATTGAAGTATATTACAGACTGCGCCTTCCTTTAGATCAAATATCACAGGTGTGTTCCAGTTGTTTGTACTGTATATATGGCATTGATTGGGTGTCGTAACTATGAGATAATCATGTGCTAATGACATATGTATTATTCGGTCAGGGAAATCTAATTTATCATCGTTTTCTTCTTTTAAATCGTGGATATCTATAGTTTTATGACCTGTTACTGTAGCTGTATGTTGCTTCCATTCATTGTGTCTACAATAAAATTAATCAAATTGATTTAAATCTGCTTCTTAGCTTACTAAGCAAAATTTTACAAACCTTCCGAATACAGATGCAATCATTACTTGCCCGTTTGCGCAAGCAGCAGCTACTTGAGTATTATCGTTTGACCATTCCATATGATAAATACTACCCGTTTGTAATTTTTCTAATACATGGGACCACTAAAAAGTATATAAAATATGAATCTGTGAAATTTTTTTTATAATACAATATATACCCCAGAAGAATCACATAGACGTAATGTATTATAAGCTCCAACAGAGAAGAGATCGCCTGCTGGGGACCAAGCTACAGAAGTGATAGGGTAATCGTGAACACTACTTATGTATAATGATCGGCCAAGTTGATCCCATACACGGTATCTGCAATCTTCACCTCCTGATACAATTAACCAGTTTGTTGGACACCAGGAGACTTTTAGAATTAATCCGTCATGCGCTTTCCACTTAAAAAATTTATTTGTGTCATTTTTAGAGAAATGTATTGTAAATTATATTAACTGACTAGACTATAAAATTAATAACTGTATTACTTTTAATGGTTTGGTGTTTGGTGCTAAGGGTCTTATACTTAATAATCGTCCTTGTGTATGAAGAACAGCCTGATTATCTGGTGACCATGCAGCACTATAGATTGAAGATTCACAAGTAACAAGTGTAGATCGGAGCATTCCATTCCGAGACCATATTTTTAGTTGACCGTCTTCTCCAGCTATATATCATATTAAAATACTAAATTACTAACAATATTATGGAGGTTTTGTTTATTTTATTACCAGTCATAAAACCACTTCCATCATAACTCCATCTACCGATTAATATCGCTCCCTTATGAGCATCAACAGATCGTTCTAACTTCCCAGTACGATTAAACAAATAAAATTTTCCATCTGCACTTGTAATCAATATCAAATCTGAATGTTTGTTTCCGACAGTACTAACTGTATGAGGAGCAAAATGTAAATCTAATGGCATTAAGTCTGTTGAAAGTTCACATACTCGATTTACTTCTTTATTAACAGTGTTCCATTTTAATAATTGGTGATCGTCACTTAAAAAAGTAATAGAATGTATTTTCTTATAAGGTACAATGTTTTAGCGATTCTTACCCACAAGAATATAATTCTTCTGAATTACTCCATCCAACACAAGTAGCTGTATCAGAATGCTTTTTGTCTTTGTGAAAAAATATTTTTAATTGCATTTTCGTTTGATTTCAATTCTATTTGAATATATTTATTTATGAAATTAATGTGCATGTACATTTCTAGTTACCATAATATATTGAAAATGAAAACCATATGCAAATGTTGCTAGGCAACAATATCAAAACATTTTTTTTGTTGCTTCCTCACCCTCACCCCTAAACTAGTGGTTCTTAACTTTTTACAGCCTGTTATACTACTCTGAAAAAAATCTACTACAATTGAATTTTTAATTTTATATGTAATCGTGTAAATATTTTCTCAATTTAGTTAATCTTCTACAAAATTTAGCTGATCATATTTTGTTATTGCGGACTTTTTTTTTTTTTTTGATTATTCGTAAAAAAATGTTTTACGGTGGATTCTTAAAATTTTATGGATGTTATTTTCACTCGTTTTGATGTTTTTAACGATAAATTATTGTTGCTTATTTTATTATTTCCAGTGGGCTCCAGCCAAATCAATAATTAATTACCTCCAGGTTAAAAGATACTGCTGACACAGTTAAAATTATTTCTGTTGATTTATTTGTGGCGTATATGAAAATACTATCTTAATAAATTATTTATGAAAACTAAAAACATAGGTATCTATTTATATAGCATTATAATTGCCATAAAACATTAAGTACATTTTGAAATCTATCCTTAAAATTAAAAATGGGTTTGAAAAGACGGTTAGACATTTAATTAAAATAATTTATTAATATTATTTAACATTTAATATATTATTTAATACAATTATTATAAACAATTGTATATTTAACATTGTCTGAGTAAAAAACATTATATTACCTTAAATATATATAAACTTATAAAATAATTACTTAAATAATAACATATGGTATTTTTGTCTCCTCCATTGATGTCTTCATTATGGGATTCTGAAATCAGTAAAAATAAAGTATTTTAAAAATTACAACAATTAAGAATTTAAATCGAACGCATATCATGGAAAAAAGTGCCATTTCATTGTTGAATTCAAATATGAATAATTTTTCTGGTTTGCTTGTATTTTTATTAATACATTTTAATGTCCCTTTAAAGGAATCTAACAATTTTATTAACATTTTTTAGGCTGAATGTTGCCAAATGAATCCGTTAGTTTGCGTGGGTTTAAGTGAATAAACTCTTTCACACATATTTAAATTTAGTTTGTTCTTATTATAGAATATGAATGAATAAAATAGTTTTGTATGTAAAAAGAATAATTCATGGAAGTGTGGGCAAATGGCAGTATTTTTTCTGCTTTTGAACGTAAATAATAATAATGTTTCCGACATCCGGACACAGATGTTATTAATTTATAACATATTTTACTCATTTCAGTAAGGAACTATTTTTGTAAGTATTGCTTCCTCGCAATATAGAAGATACGAGAAGCTTTATGATCGTTTTAAAATGGGACAAAAAAGTTGTTTCCGATTTCAAAATTTTAAATTGATATTTTCGTTTCAGGTAAGGACAAACACTTTTCGTTCCGTGTTTGTCTGTATGTCTGCGTGTGTCTGCATCAATTTAGATTTCGATTGAAATTGTCAAAAAATTAAAAATATACGAAAAAATAATCAGATGCATTTTAAGAAAAATTTCGGGCCAATATTTTTTAGTAACATTGTAAACAAATTAAATGGTTAACTTTATCGGTTTTTATTTAAATTGCTCAATAATTACTGGGGACGTTTCCATGGTTACGACTTATTTAAAGGTTAATATTATGGCGCAATGAGAACTACAAAAGTGCATGCTTCTTTATCATATTTCACTAATTATATTCGATAATGTGTTATTGAAATTCTTTGAAACATTAAAGTGTTGAATACAGCTAAAAGCTTTCAACTCGTCATGTTTTGATTGATCTTATGAATGTCCAGCTATATAAAAACCACGTCACGCTAAAATTAGTCTATTTGGCAACCACCATTTTTTAACATATATCGACCGAAGACAGTTATTTGAGCAATCGTTTTGAAAATACATTCATAATGATGTGATAGTTTAGTTTTACATAAAACATTTACAGAAATAGTTATTATTATAGGTATATCTAATATCTAAATCTCTGTATCACGTACCAGTGGCGTAGCATAGAAAACTGCCGCCGGGGCAGATACCAAATTTGTTACCCCTTCTCCCCTACACTAATAGAAAATATGATTATTATAAAAATAAAATTTTCTAGAGCGAAGAAAAAAATAGTAAAAACATGTTTTGAATATTCTAATATTAATCAATGATTATCTAAAAAAAATATTATTACTTCAAGAAAATTTATTTTTAATTGAAAATTATTTAAAAAAATCCTTATATCGCCTGCAGAACTCGTCTGCCACCCTAAAGGCCAGAATCGCTTACAACAGATTTAAAATTTAAAGACAAATACATGTACAGTACATATACCTGCCTTAGAGTATAACTATCATTTAAGATGTACATTAAATAAATAAATATATATATAGATAGGTGTACATACATAACAATAATAAAATATCAACGAAACGATAAAATTTATAAATAATCATCATAAAATATTTTTAATTTGGCACAGAATTACTGTTTCGACATTCTTCTGTCGTATACATCATTTGGACTTTATTCTTTTGAAGTGTAAAATCCTAGATATGTCCTATTGAACGTAAAGAATTTTAATTGTTGTATTGTAAATTCGTCTATCATTGATGTAATCATAAAAAATAAATAGGTAAATCTTATTTTTTTATCTTGTAACAAATAGAAATCACACTGTTACAAAAACTTAAATATAAATTCTTACTATACGAGATTTATTTGAAGGGATCATATTATATTTTGTAAAAATTTAAATTCTTGACGTCCTTTAGTTAGGTGGTTAATTCAGTCATCTCTTAAGGGGTAACACCACTCTTGTGGCCAATAAAAGGCCTAACTTTGACGATTTTTTGGGGAGTATAATAAAAGAATGGAAATTCTTTTAGACGGTTTATTTAGCATATATTGAAGTATAGAAAACAATTTATTATTATTTTTTATACAAAATGGCAGCAATAGAGTCAATCTTTTTAGGCTCTGTCAAACGGACAGTCCGCCGCAGACTAGGGTGGTCAAATAGAACGCGCAAGTGACGGCGAACCAGGGCGAATTATTTCTTTATCTAGTGATCATCATGTCCAACAGTTCGTCTGACGAAGAAGAATTACTTCTTTTGTTAGCTGTAAATTCAGCAGCAAGACGAAAGAGGAAATGGGTAAGTCATAGTTAATGTGCATAATGTAGGCATTCTATATAGTGACTAGGTATTCTTACGTTCGAGAGTGTTGTTTTCCAAGCTAAATAAAGAAAAATTCATTAAAATCTTTTCTACGATGTCTAATAAATGATTGTTTGCCTAGCTTTAGTTCTTTAGCACCCACCTGGATTTAATTTTTTTTTACCATTTTTGTCTAGAGGGCATAACTGTACATGTCCAGTAAAAAAAAGTTTCTAGCTTATATAGTTTACGAGGTATTTTGCTTCGACTGAAAAGAACGGGCGGACGACAAAGTGAGATTATTATGGTTTATTCGGGACCCTAAAAATGTGCTTTTCACAAAAAATACAACTTAATCGGTTCAGACTCTGTGAAAATAGTTCTAGCGAATTTCTATGAATTTTTAAAAGCAGAGTAGAATAATAAATTATAAGTATTTATATACCTATATATATTTGATCTTTTAGAATGATTTTATTACTTCTTATTTTGTTAATGGAAATTGGTTGAATGACAATATTTAAAAATAAACGCCATTCTGTGTCTTATACATTCTATTTCAAGAAGAAAACATTTTTCTTGAAAGAACCAATGCGTCATTTGCCCTAAAAACATATAGTTTACGAGTATATGACGTCTATATATATGTATATACTTGTAATAGGTATATTTTATTTATTATAAATAATGCGTTTTTTTATAAAAAAATAGGAGTACCTACTTGCATTATAATCAAGGTAATATTTATAACAATAAATATATTATTTAGTTTTTAAAATTTTTACCTGTCTCTTTACCCTATCTATCTGTATTATCTGTTTATTCTGACATGACACAAACTACTGAACCGATTTTAATGGAACTTACACTGTACGAAAACCATAAAACTAGACCAGGCTCGTATAAAAAATATAACTGATATTTTAAAATAAAACGTATAAAAATGAAAAGGTTTAAAAAAAACGCAAACGAAGCCGCTGGGACCTTCTATTATGTATATATTTATATGTATACATATTAATTAATTTTGGTATATAAATATATTATTTCTCAAATACTTGCCAATCAGATAAGAAGGTAGATTAGATTACAATAAGTTCCACATACTGAATTCTTTAATTATTATGAGAACATTCACGGCATACTTCAGCACTGATTTATTTATTTGTAACAAGTTACCGATAAATTTGGCGGGACAACTCGCGTTCTTTGTCACTTTTGTTTACAATTATTTATATATTTAGAATTAACAGAGTCAAGTTCACTGAAAACTGTTGATCAAATTTAAAAAATACTTTTTTTATATCAAAAGATATTAATCATACAAAGTTTTTACTGGCTCACATTTTTTTTGTAATGACTATGGGCAGGTATTTTATTGATTTTATTATAAAACGTTGGCTAGGAAGAATAAAAGATGCAAAACAGAAAAACTATGGTATACAATAAAAAAATATTAATTAAATTCCATAAAATTATAAACGATCTGATAATTTTTTTTATACCAGTTACTGAATTACTAACAATAAGTCAGTAAAGATATAGTGAAAAGAAAAAATATCCAGATCACCGCGGAAGCCTCAAAACTTGCCACTAACATTTATCTAGAATGAATTGAACCCTATAAGGTCACGGGGTCATTCTACTTTCGACTTGCACAATATATTTATTCACTGCTCAGTTACCTTGTGCGATAGCGTGATGATATACAATCTAAAACCTGAGCAGATAAATTATCTGTCCTTTGATTAAATAGTTTTCTAGTTTAACTGCAGCATGAGACAGAAAACTGTTCGTATTTTTAGAGAAGATTATTGAAAACAATCAAAACCCTATAAAAGTAAAAATAAATTAGCTTTTTTCAATTTACCTACTGATAATTCTTTATCAATAAAATTAAATTAATCACTAATCACGTTTAATTAATTTAATGTATCTCTATTTGTTCCATATAATTTAAAATTTCCAGCACAAATAAATTATAAAAACATTGTATGAATTTCAACAATTATACTTATTATCCCTATTTAAAATAATAAAAAAATAGTATTAATTATATTGAATTTGCAATCTTTCGAATAAATTCAACGCATGCAGATTTTAACAACACTTTCTATCCCTGCTTAAAGTAATTAAATAAAGTGTCATTTAATTTTTCCAGTATGGTTCGCAATCATCGGTAGTAATCAAGCATGAATGTCGGCTTCTAAATCTATTTTCTGTCTTATGAAGACCTGGCAACTGTGCCATTTTACTAAAAATATTGTTGACGAAGAAAACCAGGAAAAACACACCGAACTCATTTTTTACACTTGTTGCACTACTTGGCTAGATTCGCTATAGGTTGTTCTAAAAAATATTCCGATAAAAATAAATATCAACATGTATCCACTACTTATATTACTTTGCATCAGTGGTTTCAAAACTTTTTTGGGACTCAATCAATAAAATAAAACTTCAAATGTATATATTTATATACCGGACTTCCGCGGTTATTAACTTCAGTCAATAATCTAGATTTTTAAATAGGGTAGATGTGATATCCATGATATCATAAAACCATATAAAGTACTGGTATACAAGTCTTGAATATGACCCCAGTAATGGCTAGTTTTTAATTAAAATTTAGAATTAGAATTAGAAATATTTGTTGATATTATTATATCTGAATATATATCTCAAAATGGTGGATATTTAAACTAATTATTAGTATAATTTATTTATTAATTATTAAATTATCATAGCAACTTCTTTACATTGTTTCAAATTTGACGATTCTTTCTTTTATATCTTTTGTGTCGTAGTACTTATTATTTTGTAATCATTAGCAAGTGTCCATCACTGCGTGCTTATTACTGGTTTTACTTTATCCATTACTAACATAAGCAAAATAAAAGGCTATAATTAAAAATACAAACTATATTTGTGGACTTTGGTAATTAAATTGATTAAATAAAGAGTTACTTGTTTTATTAATAACATGAGTTCATGAGAATTACAAAAAAGAAGTAAAAAACAGTAAACCTTGCTCTTATAGTGACCATAACTGGTACCAGTAGAGTACATCATAGAAGAATTTTAATTTAATTCTAGTTGCGAGAAATTTTGTATAATATTTAGGACCTGGATTTACAATTTGAGAAGGGGTGAGAGCATGATATGTGAAATAGAAAAAAAGTATCAAAAACAAACGAATTATTTAGTAAGCACGTTATTTGATTGGAGTGGGGGGTGAGGGTAAGGTATGTCCTCCTTGACATCCCCTGTATCAACGCTTGTTAATATCAGGTACAAGTATAATTACAATTTTTCTTTGAATTTTCAAAATATAATTCATTTAAATGTGGTGTTTAAAAAAAACACGAAATCGCAATTTTCTCTATTAAATAATCACAATTTGTGAAACTCAAATGTATTTTTAAATATTGAGTCATTAAATTTTTTATACTCCCACAACGTATGTGTACTAAGTATATCTACAAAAATAAAAATAATCATTTAGTTAAATACTGCTATTTCTAAAATATTAAAAATATATCCAACTTATGATTAATATAAATATTGTAATAGCTATTAAATTTATTTTAATTTTAAATAATTACCTCTTTTCTACATAAATATATTTTCAACGCGTGACGTACATACGAATAATTAAAATAAATATTCAAAAAAGTTTGAAGTTGGCATAGATAACACTAATTGGCGAACATAATACATAGATTAAAAGAAACAGGGCACACTTCCTCAATTTTTGTCCTTTTGACAAAATTGTGACAATAAATTAATTTCGAAATAAGAATCATACAAATTTGTACGTGTCACTAAATTTATATACAACAAAATGTATCAAAAGATTTGAATATTTGCCAAACAGATTTAAAAAAGGGTACTTGAAAGAAGGTCTGTATATAAATTTAATATATTGATTGTAGTTTTAAGTAAAAATAATCTTGTTTATCTTTATTTTAATAATCACGATGAAAGTACAAAAATATTAAAAATAACTTGATTTATAGAATTAATCATTTTTGTTTGGGGGACATTGCATCAGTAAAAATTAATTAATATTATGGAATAATAATACACAAAAAAATACTATATTGATATTTAAGACAGTACAAAAATCTATGAATATTTAGTATACCAACCTAATAGTTATTATTTCGGACTTATGTAAAAATGTCCAAAATAAATTAAAACTACCTGACATAGAATAATTCACGTTTATAAACAAACATAAATAGAAAGTATTATTCATCCATTTCGGAATTTGCCCTTGAATCGTTAAAATAATTTTATTATTATTATAATTAATTGGTATAATAAGTTTATTCAGTGTTTTGATTTTGTGATAAAGTTTATAAAATTACAAGATCGAATTATTAATAAAATTGAGCATGTAAGTACTGTATCTATTTTTTAGGTTAAAATAAATTTAAAAAATATATGTTTTTGTGTGATATTTGTTAAATTGTAGATACAATCAATATTAATTCAAGGTTTTTATGTATTTTGTGAACTAAGCATTTAAACATGTTTGCAGAAATTAATAATTTGATAGGTAATAATATACGTACATATATTATAAGTTCAGACATTTTCAAATATTAATTAGGTATTTTAACAGATTTCTCAACGATTATATTTGTTACTAAAACTCTACACGGTGTGTTACCCGCTCATTTTTTAAAGTTTATATGTAGTACTACCAACCTAATATATGGAAAAATGTTTTAATAAAAACGTATTTTTTTGGGGTGTAGAAATATGACCTACAGGAGGAAAAAATATCAATCCGAACCTGCATGAAAGAGTATAAAAAAGTGTATAACTTGGTGTATACATTAACAAATTGTATTTTGACGTTTTGGAATGAAAACAAATGTTTTCTTGATTTTAATTCGTTACAGACATATATTTTTTTAACAAGGTGTTAACAATATACAAATAATTCATTAATAAAATATTCTCGTTGACAATTGTTGCCGAATGACCTATTGGCATGTTTCAGAAATCTGTAGCAGGAGTTTACTGCTTGAGCTAATTTTATACCCAGATGTTAAAATATTTTTATTTATGAATGTTGTGTCGGAATTTCAACTAGAAATTATCATTCGTTTATAAATTTACAAGTTTTATGTTTTTGTGGGATAGAATTTATTACTGTGCGAAATATTTCCACTTTTCATTTAATTTCAAGTACCTATAAATGTAAGCGAACACTTATTTTTATTAATATATCTAAAATCTACATTATTTTAGAACACAGCTATAACCATATTATTTTTGAAGTGTAAACCGAGTATTTATTATGCAAATATAAATGTAGGGTCAAGTGGGGTAAAAGTGAAACAAAATACAAATCTTTCATGTTTTTTTACAGTTAACGATACAAATTCATACTTTAATTTTTTCTACTAGATGCGCTTATGAATAACCATTTTAAATACTTACGTCATTTGAACTGTACGATACAACACGGACTTTAAAAATGAAAAAAGTGTGTTTTATTTTTAACCTCTAATTTGGGAAAAAGTGAAACAGGCCTCTAATGGAAAATATTTCTCGAAAAATTAAAAGAAAAGCTACAAAGGCAACTTTGATTTATCTTTTTTGTGGCATATCAATGTGTTAATTGTAACTTTAATTTATATCTGAGCTTTACAGTAAGTTATGTGCAAAGAATTAAAATTTAATTCACACGTTTTGACATCGACTTACAGGGAAATCTGTAGGTAGGGGTGACACATCACTTATTATACGATTCATATTTTCAGGTCGCTTTAACAAACCTTTAATGATGATGTCAGTTTTTATAATTCTCCTATAAACAAATTAGTTTTTTAGTTGCAAGCTTGTTTCACTTTTACCCCATTTTTTTGGTGTTACATATTTACCCCGCTCAATCCTATATAAAATAAATCGGCCAAGTGCGTGTTGGGCACGCACATGATAGGGTTCCGTAGTCATTCTCACTATGATTTATTCTAAAAATTTTCATAAACTATTTTTGCTACGTTTTTGTTCGTTTAAAAGCTACATTCTAGAATTTTTCAGATTTTTACATCGATAGTTTAGAAAATAGAGGGGCGCGAGGCGCTCTGATAACGACTTTGAACGCAAATATATCGTGACTAGGGTTTGCAATCCCGCAATGCGGGATCCCGCATTCCCGCGGGATCCCGCACGTTTTGGAGATCTGCGGATCCCGCACTGAAAATGCGGGATCCGCGCGGAATTTTTTGAACATTAAATTTGTAGGTCGCGTGCGTTTTGAATACTTATAAAGCGTAAATATGGATAAAAAAGGTAACAATTTTGAAAAAAAAAATTAATGTTGAGATGACTGAATATGAAACTAGTGGAATTTTTACATATCTCTTGTTCACGATTAGTTAAGTGGTTACATACTCAAGAATTAAAAAAAAAAAAACGTTCGAAAAATGTGACCGCACAACCGATTAAAACATGCCAGGATTCGCGCGACTCAGGTGACGAAAGAAGCTCGAACAGCCCGCAGATTACAAAAAAAAAAACATAAAAAATACAAAATACAAAAATTTAGAAGAAGAATGGCAGATTAAATGAAAGTTAACCACAAAAATTTAATACACAAAATTCGTGTTTTCTCAAAACTATCTTTTTCTATACGATCTACACGATATTTTTTTAACAGATTGTCCCTAAAATGCAACCGTAAATAATGATATTTAGTGGTTTAGTTTTACGTGACATACTGTATATACCAGCGCGGCGTAAAAGGCGACGTACGTATAAAACAAGGGCTAATTTATACGCAACGAAGGACTTAAAAAAATTGAAATGGATAATCGAACAAAAAGACAAAAGTAGTTAGAAGCATCTTGTACTTGTACCTAACATATTAGACAGTCTCCTATTCACAGGTGTATTTTATGGATTTTATGTCGGTCTATACGGTACATGTTACGTTTATGTATCATATGTTACCGCTATGAAACTATTTTTCATTATTTAATTGTCAAGTTAACTAAATAATAGTAATTTTAAGCATGAATAATAAAAATTTTGGAAAAAATTTGGAAAAACTGCGGGATCCCGCGGGATTTGCAGATTTCCCGCAAAATTCCCGCGGGAAAAAAAAGTCTGCGGGATTGCAAACCCTAATCGTGACTGAAAACTTTTCAGTCTATGGGAAGGGGATCTAAAAAATATGTTTTTTCAAAAACCTCATTATTTCTGTTTTTGGGTTATCAATCTACGTCCGTATACCACATTTTATCTTAGTCGGTATAAAATTTATATAGACGGACAGAGTGAAACTATAAGGGTTCCTAGTTTTCTACGGAACCCTAAAAAGAAGAAAATTCAATGAAAGTATAAAATCGTTATCTCATACTTGGGAATTTGCCAAATAAACTATCAAATATAGTAATGGTACCTAAATATTCAGTTTGTTATTGTTATCCGTGCTATTATATAACAAAGTATACGTTGTAAAAGTAAATAATTTATCCCATTATTATATATATACGCTGTTTATTTTTCCATCATCGTTATATTTATACATATCTACAAATTTTAGTACTAATTAAGATTAATTGTTTTAAAACGTTTCAATCAACTATTAATTAGACAACGATCCAGCTTTACAAGTTTTAATGACAATAAAATGTCAATAAATAAATGTTATTATTGACTTGGCAGTTGACGTGTTAAGATAAAATTATTTTACAGATATATCGGTCAAGGATTTTATATAAGGGAAGGGGATAACGGTATAATGAAAATTACGAAATAATAAAAAAAACATCTGCCAAGTAAATGCACAGTGCTTCCTCGTGCTAAATTTACTAAAACCGATAGTGTTCAGATAAATTGCCTGGCATTGGTTAACCATTTAATTTTTATACAAATTTTACTAAAAAATCTTAGTTCGAATTTTTTCTTAAAACGCACCTGAATATTTTTTCATATATTTTTAATTTTTTGACAATTTCAATCTAAATCTAAATTAATGCAAATGTCAAAATGACATTATCCAATCAAATATCAATTTAGAAAAACAAAACACGAATTTTTAAAATTAATTTAGATAAATCTTTGTAAGGGAATATTTTACAACAAACGTAGTAGACCCATATTATAGGAAATTTAATTCTCTACAAAAATATTCTATACAATTTTCTAGTAACATGTGTCGTTCTTGAGATATCTTGAAAAAATAAATATTTTGGGGTGTCACCTCTCCCCCTTACACACGATTTTGATGATTTTGAAATGGGACCGTCCTCAAACCAAACCCAACCATCCGACCAAGTTTCATTAATATCGGTTCAGTGGTTCGTGAGTTATGCGTGTGACAAGGATTCAGGGGACAGACGGACACACGGACACACGGACAGATAGACAGACACGGAACGAAAAGTGTTTGTCTTGACGTGAAACGGATAAATAAATTTAAAATTTTGAAATTGGAGAACTTTTTTTTTGTCTCAATCTGAAACGATCACATAGCTTCTCGTATCTTCGATATTGCGAGGAAGCAATATATGCAGTGTGTTAAAATAGTGTCGGAAAATTAAGAGCATAAATCAACTCTTCCAGAGATATGAGTGATTCTGAATTTAGGGAATACAAATGAGTTAATGAATTTCACAGGAAACTTGATAAAGCGATGATAAACAGATACATAATATGATCATGAAGCTGTAAATTGCTCATATCTACAGAAGGGTTGTTTTGCAGATCCTTGTTGACTGGATCTTATTTTGCTTATATTATTTATTTATATATTATTTAACACTCTGTATAATATAGAGAGGAAATGGATTAGTATAAGAGAAGGTGATAAATTGGAAGCTTAAGGATTAAACGACAATACATGCTAATGTTGTAATTCGAAATACAATAAAATATGATTACTCATTACTTTGAGAATATTGAAGACAAATATCAATTTGGTATAAAATAATATTTATTCGATTTTCTTTAAAAAATTTATTGTTAGGTAAAATGAGACAATGTTCGGGGCATGATGGGTATATGTACATATATTTTTTTATGTAATTATAAAAAATGCGTTTCAGAATCGGTATTGCCATTTTTATAAAACACAAGAGGCATATAAACACGACCACATCACTTTCTTGGGTACCATTATGCTGTATTTAGACCAAAAAGATAAAAATATGATTTGTATTATGTTAAAATACTCTTCAGGAATTGCCAAATAGTGAGAAAAATCTAAAAAATATATTTTATAAATTTCTGACAAAAATTCGAATTTATAAATTCGTTGATGAGTACGATAGTTTTACTCCGGCCCCTATCTTACCCTCTCGATTTGATTTTCATTAAAAATGATAGAAAACCATAAAAATAATTAATCGCAGCCACTGTATTTACTTGTATTTATTGTAGTTATGTAAGTATTATATAGACAACTAAAATTGGCAGCGTGTTTACTTCCGCAATATTTCTGGATCGGACTTAAATATGTTCAAAAACAACAAACATTGAACAAAATTATTTTTCCTCCAGTTCTCTTTTCTATTGTATTTTGTAGATTTGTCAATTAATTAATTGTTATTATTAAAATAATTTTAAATTAAATTGAGTGTCATATTTAGATCTCTTATTTCATTATTAATTAACTTTACAATTAAATATTTAATGTTACACCATATATCAATTTGAGTTAATAATAATTTTTTAGTTAAATGTATTTATAAATAATAATAATTATTTACATCCAAACGTCAATTAGTATTATAAATGAAAACTGATGTGGAACCGCCTTTAAAAATACTGTTTTAAAAATAATTATTACTTTTTAAATAAAATTCTTTGGCCGCATGACTAACTCTTGGAGCCAATGAAAATACAAATTTTAATACAGTTTTTTATTTAATACAGTTGGGGAAAAAATAAATAAAAATAGTGAATTAAAAATATCTAACTGCCTTCATTAAAATTCATATAAAAATAATACCATCATATTTGCCCTACCCTGCTATGAATGGCCCATTATCCTTTTATGTCCCCGTGAACTCAAATAAACTTCCTACATCAAGAATTTATTTTTGACATTTAATTTTTGTGTCTTCTATAAAAAGAATCTATCATATATTATGATGAATTTTATTACTTTTCGTTTTTAAAATATTTATCAAGGGTATTTTAAAATATATATATGTATTCAGATTAAAATATTGGCAAAAGTACAATGATTTCGATTTCTGGTGACTGTAAAAATATAAATTGGATATAAATTATAAAGTGCTACTGTAGTTTCATAGTGAAATTATGAGAGTTCTTATGATATAAAAATACGCGAAGTATATTTAGAAGCTAGCTGGTTCCAGTATTAAATAAACGTAGCATATGGGAACACATATGGGCCGGATCATTTAAAAAAATTTGATATTTTCTTACTTTATACAAGACCGTTGCTAAATTTTACTAGAAAAAATTTAGATCAGGAATGGGGAGATTTGATGACACTAGAACGTTAGGTATAAGGTATATTTTTCTCGGTCTCGAAACAAGATCGATTTAAATTTGAAATTTACGGTAAACCTGTGGAGGGAATTTTATTTTAAATTAAAGATCAGGAATAGGGGGAAACAGGGAGATTTGGTGACACTAGAACTTTAGGTATAAGGTTTATTTTTCTCGGTATCGAAACAAGATCGATTAAATTTGAAAATTTCGGTAAACCTGTGGAGGGAATTTTATTTTAAATTAAAGATCAGGAATGGGGGGAAACAGTGAGATTCGGTGACACTAGAACTTTAGGTATAAGATATATTTTTCTCGGTTTCGAAACAAGATCGATTTAAATTAGAAAATTATGGTTTTTTCTATTTTTTTTTAAATTTTGTTATCATATATTATACTGTGTAGTTAGTGGACGACAAAATTCATCAATGACAATATTGTATTTAAGTAAAATGCAAATAAATTGAAATAATAATAACTTACAATTTATATCAAATAAAAGCGGGCCGGATTGTCAACATTTAGTTATATCTAACGCAAGGTTTTCCCACTGCGCTAGTCTATATATAATAATACTGAATCCTTCTATGATGTGAATGAAGTATGATAAATGGTGATTTGAATGTTGTTGATCAGTGAACATATGAACTTATAACTTACCATTAAAATAATCCAGCGTAGATAAGCCACAACGTCAGTAGTAAGACTATAAGGATAAGGTATGTTGTGAATAAGTTGTGAGTTTCATTTAAAGCAGGCATGGCTTTAGCTGATTCTGTAATAATAAAATATCCTATATTAGTACATATTTACAATTTGGTTATTCTTTCCAGCAAACCCCTTTAAAAACGAAAAGAAATATAGGTACATTGACAAATATTGATTTTTTCACAATATATTTAAAAATGAATGTTTTTTTGTATGAGGCTTATAGACTCGGGAGTTACTGAACCGATTTCAATGCGCTTTTCACCAATAGTTAGATCATTTTTCTGTGCTGTATCGTGGCTATTAATATTTTATGAAAACTTAAGATTTAACATCAAAATACTAAAAAAATCTTTATCAAGTCGTGTTTTGTTTCCTTGATGTCACAGCATTCAACTGTCATTTAGGTATATAAAAACATAGTACCTAGCCATGGAATATAGAATTCTATAATTTACGGTTTCAGTATTTTATTAATTAAGGTCACTATGAACACGTCTCTTTCAAATATTTTGTCGAACAAATTGATGATTTTTGACACATACTAACAAATATTTTGAAATATATTGATTGAATATTGAAATATAAAACATTTCACTTCCAAGAAAGGTAAAATATCGAAATTAATTTTTATTTATTTATTTATTTTTGATTTTCATACAAATTTTAAGACAAAACATGGTTTCTTGAGAGTTTGAAAATATAATTTTACACGATTTTCTCAATAACTACTGAACTGATTTTATTCCGGTTTTCACTAATGGATAGGTAAAGTTTAGGTTTATAATTTTTGTATATTTTGTGTAAATTTCATGAAGTTGTGGGTATGTTGGGTAGGCATGATTACTTTATGTTTAATTGAATTAATATCCCCAGGTAACACCGAGTCCAATGGGCTTGTCATAAATATAACAAAAATTAATAATAAAATCATTTCTTCGATTGCATAAAAACTATAAAGATATGAAGCCATTTGTTGTCTATAATTTTAATACCAAAAATAGTGGATCGATAAAAAAAGTTTCCTGTAACGACATAGTACTATGGCACTATAAATTATAAAAACTTCGGAATTTTTATTAAATAGTCATTACAATAAATTTTACAGACCTGCATCAGAAGAATATAATATTCCAATTGAACCAACAAAATTGATAAAGTAATTTTCCAATCATTTAATTAAACCTGAGTCGTTTTGACTATTGTATGTATTAAATTGAAATCATTATAAAAAAGACACACATTGTTATCAGTACCATATTTTAATTTGAATTTTAAAGAATCCGGCCTGAAAATTAAAGTAAATTTTCTATAAGATCTTCTTAATCTTCATTTGTATTAAAAAAAAAGGATCAGAACAATAAAAATTATTATAAAACTTGAATTTTTAATACGTAAAATTATAAAAAATATATTTTTAGACTAGCCCAATGAAAAAGTATGGGATACCTTTTTTTACCCACCCGGTATATTTATTGTAATCACGAGCGTCTTTTGGCCACCTCAAATATAAAAGATAGAAATTCTCATAACATAAACGTACTAAGATTTTTTTTAAATTTATATATAGATTAAATAAATTTGTATAAAGTTTTAATTGTTGATTATATTAATTTAAATACCGATTTACTTGTCTGGAATAAATACATAATAAAGGATATGTTTTCCATACAGAAGGTACTCTCTTTTATAAAATATTCCATTTGCAGTATAACCTGCCTCAAACTTTATATTGCCCGAAGATTAATAAATTCAAAACCACCAAAACATATACATTTAAAAAAACCACACTCAACAATGCTACTGCTTGGAAACTACTCAATCAGAACATAAATGCAATTGTTACTTACACGTAAACAACAAGTAACAACAAGATAACTGTGCAAGAGTACACTTAGCGCGCAAAGTCCACAGAATGCTCGTGGAGGAGTCTTGGTCCACGGTATTTGACGGGAGCGTCATCGCCCACGCGCGGCGTACCCGGGGGACAGGGCGGCGGTCATGGAGGAAATTCCGAAACCCGATGATGAAGAATATCGCAATGAAGAGGAAGATAGCGCGTGTGAAAAAGAGGGGACGGTTGAAAGAAATACATAGTTGTGGTGTTCTGATTAAGATGGTGAATCCAAAAAAAAATATCTCGCTGTGATTCGAAGCATGTGGATTATTTTTACATTTGACAGGTTTTTTTTCTTCCTGTTTTATGATTGAGATCTAGGTACATGCACCGCTGGTTGTGGGGAATGAAAAGAAAAATTATTTTTTTCGGAGGGGGATATGATTTTAACGGAGTGCGGTGTAGATTTTTTGCGATAAAAAGGAATGGGTAAACAAATAAAAAATTATCTTATCTAGCCAAAAATATAAATGCGAAAGAAACTTTGTCTGTCTGTGTTTCTGTTTGTTACCTTTTCACGGTTAAACGAATAATATCGTACATATGATAACCTTATGATAGTACAACCAGCGACCTAAAATAAGTGCTGCCAAGTGTACCTCATAAAATACATAACATTTACATTATTATACATTTATAACAATTTTGCACCTAGCAGATAGCGTTAGCTGGAAGCTAATTTGCATTTGCACTCAAGTAAGTTCTTTATAATATCGGGCATTAGTGTTTTTTTACATATACTTGATGAATAAGAAGTAATAAGGAAAAATATAGACTTTATTAAAATAATGTTTCTTGAATATTTTTTTATCATAATTTGGCTATTTTATTTTATTTTTTATCAAACCATGAGTTGCTATTTTTTAATTTCTGTATAAAAGTAGGGTACAATTGGGCAATGTTACTGTAGAGATTTCGAGAAATTTCATGTTGAAAATAGGATTTATGTATTTGTTTAGAAATGACTGCATTACTAGCCAGAATGTCACCATTGTTTAAATAAAAATGTTGTTGTGATTATTTATTCTGATGTGATTGCATGTTATTTTTATATGAATGTACAGAAAATAAAAACTAAAAGTATAATAAAAAATACAAGATTCTATTTAAAAACATGCCACATATCTCTGGAGTATGACGTCAAATACAAAAAAATAATAAAAATGTTCAAATTTGGCAAATAGTTTGTAAATAAATTTATGTAGAAAATATTATTACATTAAGCGGCCGCACGTTTTTACATTACATACAACGTGTTTCGACTTCACAAAAAGTCCTTATCAGGAGCCTAATAACACAAGATATTGGTACTATAAGATTTATATTATCAAACTTCTACATATGAAGTCGAAGTTGTTATGGTTATACATACATATGAAGTTTTAATTCAACGAATCGAATCAAATTTAGCCGACTACACATATCAAAATATTGGTCACGTGGTCGACTAGATTTGATTTGATTTGATTGATTGATACTTCGAACTTGCTGTAAATATTACGACATTTGACCGCAGTCAGGCTGTAAAATCAATATTGTTTTACTTTTTAGTCATATTCCTTATAGCTAAAGCATACGTTGAACATTATTGTAATTACTAGAGATTGGAAAAATCGTTTTTCAACTATTGCGTAAAAATGCATTTATTGTAATTTTTATTACATATCCCCACCGTTTGCAGAAAACTGATTTGATTGAACACAATTTGAAATCCAACTATTTTTAAACTATTTGCGACACTTTTTACTGCTTCGTTTGCACTAATTATTATTAAATCGTAAAAAAACTATTTTCCGAAAAAAAATTCAACTAGTAACTATTTCATTGAAAATAACAACTATTTTTCCAATCTCTAGTAATTACATAAAACTTAAATGATATGAGCTGAAAACACTTCACCACACATAAAAGTAAGGGGTCAGGATTTTTTCTGTTTACTTCTTCTTAATGAAGAAATCACGTATAGTTGTTATTTAGTGAATATATACTATTGCCAAATTAAATCTGTTTGTGCGAGAAAACACGTACATTCTTTTTTTTATACGTAAAATAAATATTTACTTGTGAAAGTGAAAAAAAGCATGTTTACGAAAATATTTAAAAATAGTATATTAATTATTATTTTTATTTTAATTAAAAAAAATATCGTATTGACTCAAAATAACTAAAGTCTCATAAAATGCATAATATTTACATTATTATACATTTATTACCACTGCTCTAGAATTTCGAACCAATTCATTACGATTTGACACCTCGTAGATAGAGTTAGCTGGAAGTTAATTAGTTTTGCTCTCGAGAAAATTCTTTATAATACCGGGTACAAAAAAAACTTTATGCAGATAAAGTACTGACACCAGTCTTGGATATCCCCCCTAGTAACGGCTATTTTTTTTATTAAATGTACTGAATTAGAAATATTTGTTGATATTGATTACTACCATTTCTGAATATTAATCTATTTACATTTAACTGTCTTACAACGTGATTTGATAACAATCAGCCAATAGGTGTTAAAATGGTGGACATTTAAACGAATTATTATTATAATTTATTTATTAATTATCATATTATCATAGCAACTGCTTTACATTGTTTCTTTGACGATTCTTTCTTTTATATCTTTTGTGTCGTAGTACTTATCATTTTGTAATTATTAGCAAGTGTCCATCACTGCGTACTCATTACTGGTTTTACTGTATCCATTACTGGAGAAAAAACAAATATTTGCGGACTTTGGTAATTAAATTGATTAAATAAAGAGTTACCTGTTTTATTAGTAACATGAGTTCATGAGAATTACAAAAAAGAAGCCCGTCAATCACAAAAACAGTAAACCTGGTGCTGTTACCTTATGTACATATCTAATTACATTCGAACTGTGGATTGTACTTGTACATTACAAATATTACAATATATTGTTTCAATTCTGTCACATAAACTTGTTTACTTCTTAGTTGTCTTAAAAATAAAACAGAAAACAACGTGACTATGATCACATAACATTTAATAATAAATCTTGCTTCGTATACTCGTACTTACTCTTGATTATCGTAAAAATTTTAATAAGAACGAAAATGCAACATAAAGTATTGGAAAATAAATAAATAAATATGTACATACGTGTAAATTAAATCTTTTTGGGTGAGAACACATTTGATCATGAACTGTTAATTGTAGGTACAGTAAAATGCAGAAGTGGTCGTCTAGTTTTCATTCAAATTCGCTTTTCACAAACTTAGTAAGCTCCTCCCATTTGATTATTATAATATTTGAATCATTTCTCTATGTACCAAACAAAGACATATATTTTGTAACTCATTTGCTAGATAAAGAAGTACTCTTCGTTCAGTGGTGAAACGTCCATGGAAGCAGGGGAAGTAGTGCTTCCTTTACTTTATCGGCAAATTAATACAAACCTGTGTTTTCGGTTAATAAATAATTTAAAAATATTATTAGAATATTTATCTTTATGCACAAATCAAACATTTTAATCAAAAAAAGCATTTAATATTAATTTACACGCTCAATTATAAAACTTGAATACCTCTACGTGTTATTTTCTTGTATTTTAGTCGATATTTGTATGAGGAGTTGAAGTTCACTGCAGGAAATTTCACTAAAAAATTTTGAATTTTTGATTTCGTTAAAACTATGTTTATTGTATAGAAAATGGCGTAAAAAGTTGAAATTTTCAAACCGCAGGTCTGTATCTCAAACCGTTCTTGAGATATAGCCTCTCAAAGTTTCAGTTTTTTCAAAATTTTGAAGAAAAATGGCCATAACTTTTGAACGGATGGTCGAAATTGATTTTAGTTGACGGATTTGGAATCAGCGTGTCAAAATCTATATAATAACATGTATAATACCTTAAAACTTGAAAAAAAAAATTTCGCGAAAAATCGAAAAAATTCAAAGGGGTATACCTTAAAAAAATGTCGATTTTTGACGAAATTTTTTTTGTCGGATTTTAAAGTATTATACATGTCATTTACATAGATTTTGACACGCTGGTTTCAAATCCGTCAACTAAAATCAATTTCGACCACCCGTTCAAAAGTTATGGCCTTTTTTCTTCAAAATTTTGATTGAGATTCTAACCTTTATGGTGGCAGACGACTTCTGAAGCCCATAGTATACCAGCGGGTTAAAATCTGTTATAAAAACATAAACATGAATTATATTTTATCTAATAAACTTTTTTTTGAGATACTGACCTATGGTAATTTAAGTTTTACGTTTTTTTTAAGTAAAATATTATTACACCACATTTTGATTAATTCAGGAAATAGTGACCCAGTCCTAAAATAACTGGTGTATAAAAATTGATCAATTTGAATTGATCATATACAATAAAAGTAGAATGTATTATTTTATTTATATCTCCATACGGAAATGATTATATATTTAATGTAAATGTTAATGTCTAAAAATATAAAGTAAAATACGAAAATAATTTTTATGAACTTTTTTTGTCTCTTGGCAAAGAATGTGTTTTCTATATTGAAGGATACGTGAGCGTTTTTCTATGTAAACGTTGGCTTAAGGTAAATATAAATCTTTTATTTTGAAACATGATTATAAAAACGAATTACATATTTTTTGAATTAATAATAACTGTAAATAAATCTAGTATTTATGTAAACAATTTTGATCAAGATTCATAATAGTAAACAAATACCTTGTGGTCAAAAATTACCTTCTTTTATTTTTGCTTCCTCGCAATATCAAAGATACGAGAAGTTTTGTGATCGTTTATGAGACAAAAAAAATGTCCGCTGATTAAAATTAAAAAAAATTATCTTTCCGTTTCAGGTCAAGGCAAAAACTTTTTGTTCCGTGCCTGTTTGTCTGTGTGTCTGTCCCCTGAGTTCTTGTCACACGCATAACTCATGAATAACTGAACCGATATTAATGAAACTTGGTTGGTTGGTTGGGTCTGGTTTGAGGACGGTCACATTTCAAAATCATCAAAACCGTGTGAAAGGGGGAGGGATGACATCCCAAAATATTAATTTTTTCAAGACATCGTTAAGAACGACACATGTTACGTGAAAATTTTATAGAATCTTTTTTGTAGAGCATTCAATTTCATATAATATAGGTCTATAACGTGTGTTGTAAAATATTCCCTTACAAAGATTTATCTCAATTTGCTTTAAAAAATCGTTATTTGTTTTTTTTTAATCACTACAACACTTCATCAAAAAATTTCTGTTTGTATTGCTCCATATCATAAAAAACGGACATTTTCAGAAAAAATGTTTCGTAAATTACGAATCTGCAACAAAAAATAAAGGTTTAGATTTGAAAAGGAAAAGTTGATCCTGAAAACCCATTAAGGTGACCTTTTCAAAGTCAACCCATATTGTCAGTATTTAGCCCCCTCGAAACCATGAAACTTTTGTCTGAAACATTTTTTCTGAAATTGGTTATTTTAGAAATAATCCGCTAGAAATTCTTTAAAAAACACCCGATATATTATATTACCTACGCGTATATAGTCGTGTATGGTATGTAATCATATCACGGTCTTAATAATATAAGTGACAAGTACGTTGTTATTGTCAATTGTCTTAGCTCAGTTGTCAATTGTTATGTATTCGGCAGCTTGTTAGTATTAGTGCCAACAACTGAACATGTCTAATGAGTGAAATGTCATGTCAAATGTCTGAGATATTGTAGGAATACGATACTGTACGAATAGAGCATGGGCGCAGACAGAAAGTGTTCAAAGGGGAGCTTATTGTAGATAAATCCTACGTAGTTATAATTATACTTAATTAAATTACCATTTAAAGGATTCTTATTGTTAGCCTTATTAGCTGAAGTCCGTATAAGTTCTCAAAGTAAAATTTTATATTTCTTGATTTTTTAAATGTTATAGTTACTATCTTCCTATATTCTACGTATACTATCGATATATAATTTTATTAATTATTAAGGTAGGGGGCCCCCGAAGCGTAAAAATTGGAGGAAGTAAGTAAATAGGAAAAATTGTGTAAGTTAGGAGCAAAAAAAAGGTCATTCAATTCAAAATTATAATAATAATTTTGCATATTCTGGGGGGCCCTCAACCACCTCTTGCCCCCGAGCTTCTAGTTACGGCCCAGTCGAAAGACCAAATAATTTTTAAAAAATCGAAAAAAATAATACGGCAGTTATTTTAACTCATTGAAGCTGGGACTTACAGTATAAAGTATAACATATAAATATATCATCTACTGTTTGTTTATGAGTTTTCCGTCAAACGGCTTACCCAGTAATCGAAAAAGTAATCAAACAGAATCATATTTTGACGTTTCATTCCGGAATCTGTTAAATTCCGTAATCAAATGTAACAATTTCAATCTGTTTAATTATGATTTAATACGATCAAGCGGTCTGAAGATGTTTGCAGTACTACCAATCCATGATACAATTTACCAATACACATTGCCAACCTTTCTTTTAACTGTAAATTTTGATTCCGATTTAGTTCGAATGATTACGTTGAATCCGTATCGTTCCGGTAAACGACATTCAGTTTGAAAATATTCAATACGTATTATTACGTTCGGTGTTTTGAATCCGGTTTATTATGTTTTAAGGAATTCAGATTGGAGGTTTCGAATACGGATCATTATGGTTCTCAACTATGTTCGTTTTAATACGTTTTTTGGAACTGAATCGTAATTAAACAAATTCAGTTTACTGAATGTCAGCACTAAATGAATACGGTTAATAACGAAATGATATTATCATTGTAATTTTCAAAACGTAGCATTTGAACGTTAATTTAATAGTTTACATCACCTTTTTTTATTATATCACGGGGATGACATGATAAAATTTGAGTCGTTTGGCATATAAGAGGTAATAGAGTGTTTAGCAAAATAGTACAACATTGATACAATTGAAGACGCCATTTGCTTTTTCTGTTTTCTTAAAATGACGCAATTACTTAATGTCGACACGTATTATCCGTATTATACTCTGTAAATAGTGTTAAAAAATAATTATGAGTTTACTCGATTTTAAAACTATATTGAACTAAAGTTTCGACAAAAATGTGACGAGAAACTGGAAACTGTGGTCACAGAACTTTGAAAATTGAAATATTCCGTTCTACTTGGTTATGATTGACTATTACAGAACTTTCGAATACAAGAAAAATGAAGATATCTCTCTTATTTTCAATATATTATAAAAGGTAAAGGGCTATGGAATTTTTTATAACAATAATATGTACATAATTTTATTTAGATAATTAATTTTCAACAAATAAATGTTTTTTTAGTTTCCAATCTGACAAAGAAAATAAGAAGTGATTATTGAAATTTATATATTAATAACACATGAAGAATGTCAGTTGAATTTTTGACGAAGTCCAGTAGTTTGAGAGCAGAAAACAGTACATCGAGCGTAGTCCACGATTAATTATTAACCTTTAACTAGTGAAACGAACAGGTGCCGTCTGTGAAAGTGATAATTTTAAGGACAAAAAAACGTTATTCTAACAAAATATCTTGAAACTATTAATATAACTTGAATGTCTGGCTAATACGGAGTGTATGAGTGTCCGCTGTCAGATTTATCAATAATCACGTAAATAATTATTCAGAATAGAGTTGATGCTCTAATAATATACATGTTAACTGTCCTTGGTTAGAGTTGATTAGCTTTTATTAGGTTCGGTTAGGTTAAAAACGGAGAATCAATCTCGGCCACAACAAACTGTTTTAAAATAATTTTATCAATTAAAATAAACATGACGGTAAAAATGTTCTAGTCATGCATGCGCATAAACTCTATTCTAAATTACTATATATGTAATTTTTAACAATTCTGACAGGGGACACGCATACACTCCGTATTTACTGAACGTCTAAGTATTATTTTTTACTAAATTGTTAACAGAAAAATTTTAAGAAAAAAAAGCTTACTAAAAAATCAGTTGATCGTATTAAAATATGATTAATTGCGCATGACTATTTCAAAGCACAAAACAGTACCAAATCAAATATTAGGTATCATTTCAACTTATTTTTATATAATTTACAAGTAAAAACAGTTTAAAAACCACTAATTTTTGTTTTGCACCCATGCTCGATATATCAATGCTAATATATCTATCCTTGTTTACATAACCTATAAAAAAATGTCAATATATGTATTAAATGATGTGAATATTATGTATTTATTGTTGTTTTTTTGTAAAATATTATATTGAATGTGTATTTATTGTATAAAATAAATTTCAGGTGAAATTATTTAAATAAATATTAATTTTATCACGCGTCAATTACACCCATAGACTTATATTTGTACTCGCGTCATTTGCACCCATAGACTTATATTTGTATCGTATTTCCTGAATCCGGTAATATTCGTTTTAGTTCGGTTAGTTTGATTTCTCATTCCGTATTAATACAAAAAATGGAATTCAGATTCCGGAATAAAACAGAATGGTATTTCATTCTGTTTGATTACTTTTTCGATTACTGGGTAGTGTGTAGGTTTGTCTATACCACTATTACAACCTTATTTTTTTTAAAGCAAATTGGTATGACAAGAGTCTGGTAGTCCCCTTGAAAGACAAAATATACCTTAGTATGCATTTATTGAGTCATATTTTATATACCATATATAGGTACAGACCCGGCCTTAGCAAGTCTGGCGCCCTTTGCGATTTATTTTTCGGCCCTCTCTCCCCCTAAAAAATCACCGAAAATGTCAATTAAAATTGATAAATTAACAAACAAGTTGAATAGTTAATATCTCAGCTTGACGCATTCCTACAGATTCTATTTTTTTTAAATATAGCTTACACTATTAACTTTCAAACTATCAAATGCCTTAAGACCGTTGAGACCCCTTTCCCCTATTATTAACAAATTAAAATTGATAAATTAACAAATAAGTTGAATAGTTAATATCTCAGTAGGTATATCATTTCACACATTTTTTTAACGACTCTGATGAAAAAAATTCATATAACTTAATTTATGTATACTAGACTACATTACGAATAGAATAAGCTCAGTTTGAACTCTCTACCACTAATAGAACTGGAGATATATCGTCGTGAAATTAGGTCTCCGTGCATCATAACTATATGTGAGCATTCTATAGGTCGTAATTTAAACAGATCAAAACTAAAATGATTGATTGACATCTTCTTAACATATAAACATAGTGAGTTCTTTTTTAATTTATTATTTATATTCTGTGTAATTTTATAGAGAACAAAATGTATCCGCCCCGGGAGGTCGCCTTGCCCCCCCCTTAAAGCCAGAGCTCTATTTTTTTTTGCTCTATATCTATAGGTTTGAGTTATACTACATATGTATTATTATTTTACTAGTTGTTTTTTCGGTTGCCTATATAAAGACTTCTCTTCTGCCGTATGCAGTTTTGAAGAAGCGTACTTTACTTACTCCAGTGGTACTTACAATGACGTCATTATTCTCAATACCGCCAAAACAAAATATATAAGTATATTGTATGCAGAAGCAGCTAGGGTTCCTTGCACTCTTGCATAAATCTATATATTCAAAAAAATAACTAAGTTTGTGTATAGTATATTTTATAGGTGATTTTTCTTAAAACTTTTTCAATAATTAGAAAAGTCAGGGCTGTAGGTTCTTACATATTAAATATGTCATATTTTGAGGCTCAAAAATAAATTAAGGCTTCATTGTAATTCTTTTTACTCTCCCCCACTCTCCTAAAAATTATATGTGTTAGAATAGGTTACAATAATATGATTTTTTACTCTTCACCACTAGGGTGACCAGATTTTAGTTTTGGTAAACCCTGAGATGTAAATGAAGACCCCTTTTTATCTTATCTATTTTATATTCATAAAATTTGTTACCATAATCTGCACTATGTCCCCTGCTCTATTTTTGACCTTTTTTTTTTAGTCGTCGCCTTTTTTTGCAAAACCCTGAGAAATTGCACCCAAACCCGGAGATTCAGTGTGCAAACCCTGACTCCAGGTCAAAACCGGAAACCTGGTCACCCTATTCACCACCCATTTGTTTGAAGCTATTAACTATTGTACTTTAAAACACTTTTCCAATGTTTCATATAGGTATATGTATTATTAAATAAACAAGCAATAATATAATTCACAATTAACAAGGTACGATGTTTTAAAATATCTTAAGTGTCATTACGATATTTTGTAAAGCAGATATTGGTGCTTAAGATATTTTGTCTGGTGGTTAAGATTTTTTATCTGGCAGTTACGATACTTAAAAAAACAGTGGTGTATATGATTATAGAATATATAGTCAAAGTTTAAACAGATTTTTTAGCGGGAGAGAGAACTTTGTTGCTTACGAGACTTTAAGAATCAATGAGTAATATCAAACAGATTATTGTAACTATCATAACTCAATTTCGCAAAAAATTTCACTTACGATACTTTGCCTTTTGGGGGACGATATATGTAATATGAATACATACATGGCACATCGGTTGGGAAGCTCTGATTTAAAGACTCATCAACACAAGTGATACAATATTTTACGTAACATAATTCAACAGTATTAGGGTCGATGCGAGATCATATCGTCAAAACGCTTGTGTTCGACAAACTACAGGTCATTCTCTATCCATTTCAGATGACTGCATCCTAATATAAAATTCGCACTATTTTAGTATTATACTTTTACAGTTTCAATGTATTTTAATCTATTATATTTAAGGATTTAAAAAAGCAACCACTCATATTGCATGTAGAAATGTAGTTAATGTAATTAAATCTAAGCACCCCTATATACCATAGGTAGCTCAGGCATGTAGTCCAAAAGTCTGAAGCCCCTCACCCAAAATCTACATTTACATTTTACGTATACCACTGCGCAGCTTTCATTAGCTTTAAGGATAGCATTGAATGCATTTCTAACTGTAGTAAATACTGCATGTAAAAGTAGGACAATGTAGCTGCAGGTTTAGAGCACAGAATAAGTTTTTTCTATAAACAACCTTCAAATTAAAATTTCATGACACCGTGTTTGAAAATCACTGCAATAGAGGTTATAAATAAATCAAGATTTTTAAGAAATGATATATTGTTTTAAAACATTACAACTTATTAAGAATTATATAATCAGATATTTTAACAAAAACTATTGATAAATTCTATACTGTTGCAACTTAAGAAGAAATCTTATGTTCTAGATTAATATTAATTGAAATACACAATCTTTAGTATTTCCAACAGAACTGACATTTAAAAAAACCCATGTAATTCTAACATTAATTTTAAAGATTATACTTATTAAAATACAAGAAAATGTTTAAATTGTAACGTTTATACCAGTATTGTAAAAAAATAACAAACGCTTTAAACTAGGGTCCGCTGAACTTTTGCTAGGAGTCCATGAAACATATTTGGCATAAAGTAAAGTACTTTTATGTTTCTATTTACCAATTATTAATTGTCTTTCTGTCAGGAGAGGGTCCCTGAGAAATAATTGTTCAAGAGGGTTCTTAGACCACATAAGTTTAAGAACCGCTGCTTTAAACAGTGTTGATTTGTTTTGAAATTGAAAACACTGGTGTACTTCTTTTCTTAAAATCAATGACTACAAATATCAAAAGATTTTTTTATACATATCATTAAAAAAGTAATTTAAAAAAGCAATTATATTTTTTTACAATATCGGGCATTAAAGCAGGTCCGGATTTAAAACAACAAAGCAAAAAATTGTTCTTATGGCTAATTTAAATTTATACTACACCACAAATTTTTATATTAAAAATAGGAGTAATGTATTTAAATTCTTTTTTAATTACATGATAAACAACTGAGGTATGTAGACAAAGTATCAATCGTAAAAAAAAAAAAAATTAAAGTTTTCAACTAACATAAATATTGCTGTGTTAAAAAATTAAGTTGTGTTTGCAATATTCAAAATTGTTGAATATGTATACAAAGGTACAATATTTAGCTAAACACAAAAGCTATTTGAAAATGACAAAACAGTTGTAAATATTTTATTTTTAACGTTCACTCAGCAATTTTTACATTAATCATCTTCTTAAAAAATTTTGTCGAAATTTTCAATTAAAATGAATAATTAAATTAAACTATATAGTTCCACATACGTCAGTTCATAAATTATTTTTCTGTTTGAGAACATAACATTACAAATAAGAAGTATACACACATTTAAATTATACTTCGTTTTCTTGTGTAGGTGTATGCCATGTTAAACGTTTCTCATAAAACTCGATAACAATTTGTGGACATTTCTTATTTGCCTCTTTAGCTGGTACAAGGTCTGCTTCATCTGTTCCTGTCCATTTCATTAAGAACATGAGCTCGCCAGAACTATCAGACGCTCCGATAATACTATCAGGGTCTAATCCTCTATCAAATCCTGTCTTTTTAGCGATTTTTTTACGTTTTTCTCCATTATTTTCTTCATCACTTGACTCATGGACTTTCTTATCAACTTTACTAGATCTTTTTGTTTTGGATTCTCTTTCTTTTTCTTTTTCTTTCTCTTTTTCCTTATCTTTATCTTTTTCCTTTTTCTTCTCTGTTGTTGATCCTAATGATTTAGATTTTTTAGCTGGTGGTTCTTCATCTTCTTTAGGTAATTCTTTATTACGGTTATCTTCAAATTCTTTTATTAAATCGTGACAATTCAGATTTTCTACTGGTTCCCATGTACTTTCTTCAACCGGGTACCCATTCCATTTTAGGTAGTATTGAGTCTAGAAAAAGTATAAATATTAAAGGCACGTGAAATTATTCTCCCGCAAATGAATATAATCGCATATTTGCACCAATATTGCGCTAAGTGTTAAAACAGTCCGTTGTGGTGGAGATTATCTTTTAATCCTAACCAAGGACAGTTGTATTAATATCAGTGCATATACACATATATGTTCATACTTGCTGGAGGATAATTAACAAGTTATATTAAATATTGAATCACAGAGTAAAATAAAAATAACAACCTTGGATTTGGATGAACTACAACCCTTACGATTTCTATTAAAGTGTTGCATTATTAAATTTAATATTAACTGTTCAATTACTGAGAAAATGTACATAAAATCAATGAAAATTACTCTTATGTGTTGTGTTCAAGCCAGTTTCGTATTAGTAATGAAATATCTCAAGACTATGTTTATTTATCTCTCCAATCTAATGTAGGTATACGTGCATATCCTGTGTATATTTGTTTAAATATAATTTTTTCAATTGATACAATAAGTTTTGATAAGAAAGAAAACAAATCAATTTAATATAAACATATATATCTAACAATAACAAGAGCAATAATGGGCACTCATTGTGAGTTGAATTAAATAAATAAAAAACAGTTAACTGTCAATCATGTTTCGATGAAATTTTAATTATAACATTGAGTTTTGAATTCTCTTACATTATAATATAATCGATAACAAAAATGAGGTTGTGATTTTGTAAAAAATTATTTAATGTACTTATATTATTAAAAGTTGTGTATTATATTATTCATGTGTTTCAAATTGTGTTAGTGGTTGTCTGTATTTTTAATGAACTTTTATTACAATGTAAACGTGAATATTTACAGACACATACAAAAGAATTAGTTTGTTTTTAAACGTGCAATTTATTTTATAAAATAAACAATCATTTACCTTTCCTTTAACTATTCTTTTGTCTAAAACTTTTTCCACTGAAAATTCTTCTTCACTAGATTCTGAGTCGGAAATATTTTTTTTCTTACCCATATTCTAGAAAATTAAAATACCGGGAAAAGTCATCTTATGTAAAATAGACAATACAATTATTAAGATTATTAAAACAATATTTTTATATACTTACTAGTTGTTAAAAAGTTGTAATAACAACGTTTATAATCAAATATATATTATATTAACACAAAATTTGTATCAGTGAGTAAACGTATCTATTTGTCAAGTTATGGCGACGCGGATGATGGCGTCCAAGAAGTCAGTGTTGCCAACATAATATCAAAATTTTATTTAATCAATTTTATTTTATATGTGATTATGGAGAACAAATAAATAAAAAATAATCGAGATAAAAAATTAAAGTATTTTTATTATTTTATGAACATAAATTCTGGTATGTACTTTGATAGCCTCCATAGATAAAAAAGATTTTTACCGTTAAGGTGATTTGACTCATGTTTGACTAGTGTAGTATTTGAAATAATAATATTATGACGATTATGATTGTTTACCTTGTATACATTATAATAATATTTTTGATGTACGGAATATTAGTTTTATTCTATGATAGTCAGGGGCGCCGACTTGTAAAAAATATTGGGGGGGCCCAATTTTTTTGGACTCCCTCCTCCATTATATAAGATTAAATAATTATATCATGTACCCCCCACCCCCCATAGAGTTTACGTTAGATGCTTTATCAATAAATAGCCATTTTAAGTTTATAAATAAATTAAATTTCACGTTTTTAGGTAAAAAAAAGATTCTTCGGACATTTCGACATATGAGAGTAAAATATAATAACATATATAATAACATGTTCTGACTGACTGATTCATCATCGCCCAGCCGAAACCCCTGGTCCTAGAAACGTGAAATTTTAAGGGTGTCTTCCTTTTATGATGTAACCAAAATATTGGGGGGCTCAATTTTTTTGGACTCCCTCCTCCATTATATAAGATTAAATAATAATATTATGTACCTCCCCCCTCCACAAAGTTTACGTTAGATGCTTTATCAATAAATATATAGCCATTTTAAGTTTCGTTTTTTTAGTCTCAAGTACGTTTAACAGTAATATTTTTTGTAAGAGGTAGACATTTTCGTGGTGCGTTATAAATTTTTCGTAATTTCATGGTAAATTAATACGTTATTTTATATCGTTTTTATAAAAGCAATTAATACTTATTGTACATTAACCTTTTAATTAGCTAACCCTGGTTTTGAACTTCATCATTTGGAATATTTGAATCAAAAAAAGTCATTAATTAGTTAAGATAGTTTTAAAAACCGACTTTTGGCATTGCTCAAAGGTCGTAAATTATTACTTTGCGTGATTTGTGAATACATTAACATTAATAACAACCATCCACACCCGAAAATAAAAATGAATTAATCTTATAAACAAATATATACTCATTTAAATGTTATGTACCGCAGTTTTCTGCGAATCCAAGTACGCTGACATAATTACAGTGACGTAAAATTAAAACGAATGTTCCTGAAATAAATAATTCATCAAGAGGCATGACAAAATGTGAGCGTCCGAGAGTTAATGAGTCCACGCAATAAAATACCTCTTATTACTTGCCAAGATACCCTGTTGCGCTTCATGACAGGGGTGTGGCATGCAACTTAACGAGTTTTATTCTATTTTTTTCTAATATATGTAGCTAGACTAGAAATCTAATTAGATTTTCGATTTTTAAATTATGGGGACGCTGCATATATTGATTTAATTATGTGTTATATAACATATGTATTACTTACATAGAATAATTTATACTAGTATCATCTATGGTCGAAATTCGACCAATATTTTTTTGTGCACACTAACCTAACCTTACCTTCTTTTACAACAAAAATTTCCAAATAAAAACACTGCAATTGAATGTGAATTGAAATCTCTACGTTTGTCAGAAATACAAAACTATTTATTTTTGCCGCTTGGTGGCGCTAGGAGTATTGTTATGCTGTTGAACGATGCGAGGGGAAATAAACAAACAGCGAAAGGGGTAATCATGTGTGTATGTTAACTTTATTTTACCTGCCTTAACGGTAAGATACACACATAATTTTTTTGTGCACATCTATCGCACAGTATCTTTCGAATGATATGTTTCATTCACCTCCTTTTATAATAAATACTAAAAAAACGTACGAAAATTTCCGATGTTCTCGTATTGATATACACATACTTATAGGTTTATACATACATCAATATTAAGTTGGGATTAGCTTTATAGCATTTTGTTCGCATTGTAATATAAAATTGATTTAATTTGTATTATGCAATATACAGTGGCGGAGTGAAGAGGTTCCTGATTTGGCAATAAAAAGGGGCTTAAATATGATGCATGGTATAGTAACATTTTATTAAAAGTGAAGAGTAAAAAAGGTCATCCACTTCAATCTTCAATAGATTACATACGAGATGGTAACATATTTTTTTTTTATAAAAATGAAATTTGGTGGTTAAAAGATAGGTATAGGTATATTAATTGTAAGTTAATAACCGGTTAAGGTTTACATAGGTTATGGTTAAGGTAAATAAAGACAAGGTAATCTCAATAGCCGCTTGACCAATCAGCGTTTACGTGGGAATTACGTCACCCAGGGGATATATTTAAATGTTATTTAATAAAAATAGTAAAAATAGATTATTCGAACACAATAATTCCCTAATCAACGAAAATTGGTATAGAAATAGTTTAGTACCTACACTTTAAGAAACTGATGAGTGTAATCGACCAAGGGGTGCAAAGGTAGTTTTATAAGGGGGAAGGGGCGAAACACTGTTTTTACGTGAATAATTTCAAAATGGTAACTGCACTCATCGGTTTCTTAAAGTGTAGGTACCAAACTACATATCTCTATACCAATTTTCGTTGGTAAAGGAATTATTGTGTTCGAAAAATCTATTTTTACTGTACTAATTATACATTTATAACATTTGAACATATCCCCTGGGTGACGTAATTCCCGCGCAAACGCTTATTGGTCAAGGAGCTATATATTGAGTACCTTGGGTTATGACCTGATGATGATAACGTTGATCTAAAAAATTGTAGATAACATATGTTAAATCTGAATTTAAATTTAAATCAGACAGTTGCATTGAGCATAAAAAGAGCTTTCCAACGATGTGTAAAAAAGTAGAGTGCTTTTGAAAAAAATTACAATTGATCTTATTGTTGGTCGTGTAAAACCATCACATAAATATTCATATGAGACATGTCCTGCATTTTAACAATTTTTAAAATTTGGTTTACAAAAGTGAAGATAGAGATATGGTACTGACACCAGTTATGGCCGCTATAAGAGCAAGGTTTACTGTTTTTGTGATTGACGGGCTTCTTTTTTGTAATTCTCATGAACTCATGTTACTAATAAAACAAGTTACTCGTAATTTAATCAATTTAATTACCAAAGTCCGAAATATAGTTCGTTTTTTTGACACCTATCGGCCGATTGTCATCAAATCACGTTGTAAGACAGTTAAAAATGTATATATAAATTAATATTCAGAAATGGTAGTAATCAAATATCAACAAATATTTCTAATTCAGTACATTTAATTTAAAAAATAGCCATTGCTGGAGTCATATCCAAGACTGGTGCCAGTACCTTTGTTTCTTATATATCTTTAACCTCTTAACGCTCAGTCCCGATCTCAGCTCAGGCATAATAAACTGGCGAAAATTACCAGACCAATTTATTTATTAGTTCAATTTAAATTGTTTAAACATTTTTTTAATTAAATAAAATCTTGATTTTTTACTTAATAAATAAACTTTTTTTGGTGAGTGCTAGGTAGATTTTTTAAAGGGGGATTCTAGGTAGTTTTTTTTTTGGAGGGGGGTAGTTTATTTTATTTTATTTTAGTAATAATAAGTTTATTTTAATTAAAACATTTTTTTAATTAAAAAAATTATTAAATTCATTTTATAATGTTCACTAATAATTTTTCGTTTAAAAACAACAAATGTTAAAAAACGGACAATATTCAAAATGCGGAATGAATGGTCACCCAATATATTTTTTATTGATGCAGATTTGAATAATAATAAAGGGCATATGTCTAAATGTTTAAAGAATTTGCGTAATGTTTAATATATGTACAAATATTCTTTATCACCTCATTAACAAATCTACGGTTACAAAATATTTTTATTTTACTATTTATTAGAAATAATGAAATAATGCAATTGATTTTAGTATTTGCATTATTTGTTAAATACAGTTTGAACTCCATTTGTGGATGACCAATTTGAGACATTCACAAACATAACAAATATTTGCCACATCTACAGCACCAATACGCATCACCATGTCAAGTGCCGTCTTTGTAAATTGACTTTAGTTAGATATACCAATCGAATTGAGTACAAATTCACTGCATAGATTTTTTCCCAACCCTATAATATATAAAAAGTCCCACCTGTAAGGAGTATGAAGGACCTGCTTGATTCGCGTTAATTTATTTTGTTTTCAGGACCGTTGAAGAAGAAGAAGAACGATGATCATCTCAGCCGGGCTTGCGCTGTGGCCGTGTGCGATGCGCTCCGGGTACCGGAATATACAAACTCCAGTAGCGCGCACGCATTCACTCCGGGAGGGTAAACGTGTTAGAAACGGCTCTCGGCGTCCGTTGTATTGCGTGAGTATTGTACTTGAATTTCGCGGCATTTTTAAACACACAAAATATACAATGTTTAACAAAAGACGATGGACTTTAAATTGAAAAGAAGGAATTCTGGTAATAATAAAAAAGGTTTGGTTATGGACTTAAAATTCATAGACAAACAAAAATAATAGTCAATTATAAATAATTATTTTCCAAAAAAATGAATGGATTTATTTTTGGCTTAATATAATATTTATAACTTATTGTTTAAATGAAAACAATATTGTAAAAAAAAACTATGAAATTGTGGTGTTTATGAAATTATTTATATAAAAAGTATATTCGTATTAACTATTTTATAAAATAATGTAATATAAAAAATATTTAAACTAAAAAGCAATAATTATAATATATTTGAACTAAAATCAATATTTTTAATAGATATTTGTTAGCTCTATCTTAAAACGTAATATGTGTTAACATAATTTTAATTGTGAAAATATAGATGTGTAATAGTTATTAACAAATACTAGAGTATATAAGTAATCGAAATTAATATTTATTAAATATAAAAAAGTTCATGTTTAATGTGAAAAATGACTTTAAATTAACAAAGAAAGGTAAGTTTTATAAATAGTTAAAAAATAAATGCAAGCCATTTTTAAATAAAAATTATTGGTTACGTCTTTCAAAATATATATTTATACCTGTGGTATATTTAATAAAATATATTTCAGAGGTCAAAGCTGAAGTGGACTTAACAAAGAATCCTTTGGTTCACATTGGCAAACTTTTTTATTGGTAAAGATTTGGCCCACTTTAGCTTTGATCCTGTTAATTGTTTGATATGAAATACAGAAATAAATTCTGAAAAAGGCGATTTTTGAAAACTTTGTGAAAATGTTTATCTACAGATTTTATGCTACATGTATTTTTTAAAAGTATTAAAAAATTAATCAATATAATTGTGACAAAAAACACTGAACCGATTTTGATGAAACTTTCAGTGTTAGAAAGTCTGCCCTCCATAATAAGAATAGGTTCGTTTTAAGCTAATTTATAAATGCGATCTTCTAATAAAATATATGTTCAAATAATTAAAAAATCAATGTTAGTTGTAAGGTAAATGTAATTATAGGAACAAATTATATTAAATAATTAGGTCAGGCAAATGTAAAAAAATAGTATTTATATTTTTTAATAAAAATTTTAAAATGAAAATGATAACACAGATCAACATAAAAAGGCCTTGTACATTTAACAAGACTATGTTTTTCTTACGTATTTAAATATATATATTTTTTATGAAATAAAAAAAACTTTTACATAAAAAAATAAATAATACTCGAAATATTTTATGTGTTTTAAAAACAGGTCTTTAATTTGACATAATCTATCAAATTCATATGAATTATAATTAATTATTGTAATTTATAATACCTGTATATTTAAAAAGTATATAAAAAAAATTTAATGCGACCCTGGTACTGTACCATAGCAAAATAACACTCGATTAAAACAGCAGATTCTCCACTGTAAAAGATACTAAATTTCTCTATTCGAATCATTTCGATTTGAAAATTGGGATTCGGGGTACCTTTATGTACCTTACGACATATATTATTTATGTCGCAGAAAATTCTATACGCCACTGTACAAAAAAGTGTATAGTTAATATTACGTAAGGAAAAGGAAATACGGAAAATGGGGGATGAGATGGTTTTTATTTAATTTTAATATTTACGCTACATTAAACATGCGTGTCCCAGAATTGACGATATAAACTTGTTATAGCTTTATCAACAATTTTTTTACTTTATACGTAATTTTAGAATACGTGCTTTCAAATATGTAATATTTAAAAAAAAAATTGTCTACTCGAAAATGATATTGAATCCAAGGAGGGGGTTATCCCCACGGCTGAAATTTAATTAATTTTTATATTTCATGAAAAATCATAGATTAATTTGTTGGGATAAACAAAAAAATCGATTTTATACATACCTGTATATTTTAATTAATATAAAATCATATGTATTAATTAAAATACAATAGTTTTAAAAGTAGCTACTGTTTTTTTTGTAGAATGTAGTTTATTTTATCAATTAATTGGGTATCATTCCTATCCACATCACCATAAACATTTGGGCGTCCATGTTTAATTTGGCATCCATATATGGTGGAGGTGTGCAGTAATAGCACAAAAAACAAACATAAAAAAATCCGTTGACAAGAATTCAGACACACAGAAAGATAGACATAGAACAAAAAATGATAGTTTTTATCAGGAAATAGTGGATATTTAGAAATCAGAAAACAATTTTTTTTCCTTCGAAGAAGCAAAATTAAATTAATATATGTATACAGTGCTGTATGGTAAATAAAAAACACACGAGAGCTGCGTTTGAGTGATTGACGCACATTAAGGTCTCTATACACCACCCAATCTGCAGGGCCGATTTGTAGGGAGGTAGAGTAGATATAAAAGCCTCGATACACCACCCAATCTGCAGGGCCGATTTGCAGTGAAGTAGAGTGGAGGTAAATGCCTCTATACACCACCCAATTTGACATCCAATCTGCAGGGTCCCTACAGATTGGGTGTCAAATTGGGTGGTGTATAGAAGCCTTTACATATATAATCGCCCTGACTTGCCTATACACGACCCAATCAAGTCAAATTGGGAGGTGTGTAGAGGCCTTTAATGTTACTTCTACATAGGTAAAATGTCATTATTACATGTCTTCATTTGCATAGGTTTATATCCCCCTCTCCCCCACCCCTAGTCTCGCTGGTACAAACAAATGTAATTGCATGTTTTTTGCTGATGTTTCATAATTACCACAGTTATGAAGTCAGACATACATATTTTGAATTTTACACGTATGTTTATAACTCTGATAGCTGCAGTAAATGAATATTTGTATAAATGAACACACAATACACAAGTTTGACTCGCTGAATTGAAGCTTTTGTTTTGCTTAAATACGAGTTTTGGGAGTTTAATTTTATTTTGTTTTTAATCTTTTACAAGTTTGATATTTATACAATACAATTTTGATTTCTATTTTATTCAAAGCTGATGTACTTATACTTCATAGAAATATTCTCTCTTTTATAAGAGTTCTTTTTTGTTACTTTGTAGTTTGTAAGTTTTATCTAAAAATATCAGTTTACTGAATAATATTATATAATATTTACAAAATATAATAATGAAAAAACGTTTTTTATTATATACTAAAATATATTCATTTATTTATTTGTTATATACCGGGTGTTTTTAAAGACTTTCAAATTTTTAAAGATTGTTTCCAAAATAACGAATTTTCAGAAAAAATGTTTCATGGTTTTGAGGGGGCTAAATACAGACATTATGGAGTGATCTTACAAAGGTCACTTTGATTTGTTTTCAGGGTCAACTTTTCTTTTTTAAATCTAAACCTATATTTTTTGTTGCAGATTTGTAATTTAAAAGATAAACTAAACAAGTTTTGTTTGAAACATTTTTTCCGAAAATGTCCAAACCAAAGAGAAATTTCTGAATTTTCCATAATTTTTGTCTCGAAAATTACTAACTTAAAAAAATAATTGTAAGTGGTACAAAGTGCTTAAATTTAAGCAAAGATTATCACATTTTTTTTAATTTGTAATAAATTTTTTTTTTAATTTCAGAATTTTTTCTTTATAAAAATGTTGCATACAAAATTAACAATAAATTTGACAAATAATGCTCCGAGAATCCTTGTTTAGTTCTAAGTACTTTTTTAATTTTGTTTTTATAGTTTTTGAGTTTGCTCCATATCATAAAAAATTGACATTTTCAGAAAAAATGTTTCAAACAAAAGTTGTTTATTTTATTTCTTAAATCAATAATCTGCAACAAAAAATATAGGTTTAGATTTGAAAAAGAAAAATGAACCTGAAAACCCATTAAAGTGACCTTTCTAAGGTCACCCCATAATGTCAATATTAAGCTCCCTCGAAACCGTGAAACTTTTGTCTGAAACATTTTTTCTGAAAATTCGTTATTTTGGAAATAAATCGCTGGAAAGTCTTTAAAAAACATACCTAGTATAATCAATAGACATAACTTACACATTCACACATAGACACACACGCAAATTGATTTTTTTCGAGAAAACTGTAATGTATGGATTATAACAGTTGAAAATGAGGAAGGTTAATCAAATCCTTTATGAGATAAGTGCCATACAAGGATTAAAAATTAACTTATGTATGCAGTACTTACTAATGGAACTAATGGAAAAACTCTTGAAGTCCTTATCTATATTAACCCTTCTTTATCACAAAAAGTGGGGTTAGTTTTTAATGACGTTGCGAGTGAAAAAGAAAAATCGTTAACATATATGTATATACCAAATGTACCTATATGATTTTCAAGAATGAAAAATGACATTATTTTAGGTACCGTAATTTGGTTTTTAAATTTTTTTACAATTTAACATCATATATAGTATATAATAATAATTAAATTTAATAGTTTTAAAGTAGGTGCCAAGCCAGTATTTAATTATTATTGTATACTTTTCAGTGTTTCTTTTAAGTTTTTTATTTGATTTCTAATAAATCAAGAAACGTTAGAATTTTATTTTGCACATTACGTACTCGTATCTATTTATAACTAATGAAAAATATTTTTAGAAATTGAAATTATTTTTAAAAGAACTTTAAATAAGCAATTTTTGTTTCTGCAACATAATAATATAATAACTACGTATTCTTTTGTATAAAATATTTTTTATACTATAATATATGCATACCTACAAAAGTAAAGCAATTTTAAAAATGTCTTACATGCGTATGAAAAATGAATAGAATTTCGTTTATGAAAAATATCATATAAAGCTTTCATCTCGAATAATAAATCTCTAACTAAAAAGATGTAGTTATTATCCAGAAACCAATAACTAAATAATTAAAAATTAAAAATTAAATACCAATTTAAATTAGCGAGAAAGATTATAAAATTTTAACTCAATTACCTGCAGGATCATCAACACAGGCTAAGTAACGCCAGACTCAATTTAAAAAATTAAGTACGTATATAAATAATAAGCTATATGTTTAACCTCAACTCAATTACTTGCAAATTTAAGCTTTTATAAAGTAGTTTAGAATTCATATGGCGATGTGATGACATATGGGAAAAGGATTTGCCCTGAGGTGATCAGCAGGATAGATGAATCTAAGATTGGACGGTTGAACATTCGAGTTACGCAATATATATTTTTTTTGCAACTCTTTTTTTTTTTAAAAGATACGTATATTTTAAATTATGCTCGGAATTTCAATATTTTATATATTTTGTGAAAGTAATATTTTATGTTTTATCTTATTTTTTTTTTTAGTTTCAAACTGTTTTAAGTTATTCATAGAAATTTAATTTTTTTTTGTTTTTGGTATTTTTTTTATCATACATATTATGCAGAATTGATCTTTTTTCACGCATATACATATTTGTTAATATGTGTAGAGGAAAAAAATCTTTCTTTTTAATTTGGTGATTATTTTTTTGAATTAATTTAGAAAAGTCAATGTTGTTTTACACTAATTTATTTTTGATTGTAAAATTTGTCAAAGCTACAACAATGAAAAAGGCAGAGAAACCAATATTTAACAAAAAAATTTAATTTAATTTTATTCTATAATTTATTTTATTTTTATTTATTTTCTTATAATTTTTACGTACCTGTCACGATTTCATTTCTAGACGTCTTTTTGGTATCAAACCTCTCGCTTAACTTTTGAAGCCCATAGTACAACACACTGACTTTGTAAACAACATTACATGTTACAATTTTGAGTTTGGGTCCATACATTTTTATCAATAATTTTGAAAGCTTAGATTTAATGTGTTTTGCAGTTCAGGGTGGTTAAAGGTATATAATCGTTCAAAGGAACAACAGTTTCCCCTATACATTATACGTGTGCATTTGAGAAAGATCCAAAAACGATAGAAGTGCTTTAAACTGTAAACAGTTTGGATTAGAGCTGGGCGCGTGAGTAATTTTTGCTCACGATCACGCACGCTCACGAGAGAAAAAATTTTAGTCACGCCCGCTCACTCACGGTTACAAAAAAAAGTATTCACGTTCACGCACGCTCACGAATACTATTTTTTTTACTCACGCCCGATCACGCACGACGGGTCACGCGCGTGACCCGATTTAATATTAAATTTTGAAATGATGAAAATTAATGTTTTTACGTGCAATATATTGTGTGTATTTTATATTCATATTATTTCTTCTAAACTGCATTCTAGTAAAAGAAATTACAAACAAAACAATACGAAAATAAAGCTACAATGCATTTTTAAATCTTTTTTTGTTGTTCTGTAGTTGGCAATACTGACCATGTGAAAGTGCTTCCTAAAATAACATTTATTTTTCATACTATATTTTTTAATGTCAAAATTCGTTTTAAAACATTATTATATTTATGCATTATTAGTTCAGATATTAAAAAAAAGATCAAATAAGTTTATAAAAAAATTATCTTCAAAATATACTCACGAACTCACGCACGAGAAAAATGTACTCACGCACGGTCACGCCCGATTGTTTTAATTTGAGTCACGATCACGCCCGCTCACGATTCAATATTTGAAAATCGCTCACGTCACGTCGGGTCACGGCCGTGACCCAACGTGACCCGAAAAATTCACGGCCCGCGCCCAGCTCTAATTTGGATTATTGATAATAGAATGGTACCTATTAGACACCCAGCTGTTGAACGCGCGTCAGACGAAATCGAATATTAGCGGAATAAGCACCGTATATAACGGATATGGGTATAATTGATAATCGCCGTATTAGCGGAACGCTATAAAGCGTATTTCTGTATTTATTATACACTAGCGGTCCGCCCGTGGTTTCATCCACATTGTATTCGTGTTTATGAACATTTATGTGATTTATAAAATCTAATACCATTTGTATTGTTAATCTGGGACAATTTTTTATCCCTACATGGTCAGAACTTTGGAATATCGCGGTACACATGTATTTTAATTTTAATATAGGAGGGTAAAAATTCACCTTTAATGTAGATAATAAATATAAATAGATAATAATATTTTTTATTTTATTTTTTTATTCTATAACTGAAATATATTTAAATTTATAAAAAAAATAGAGATTTCAATCTTTACCCATTAAACTAAAATTAACAAGCATCAAAAGCTCAACAACTAAAATGATTATTACTTTAGTGAGCTTTTACCAGTATCTCGAGATGCGTTTGTTAAATTGAGGAGATAAGGGTCTTAACTTGTTAACAATAAAAATTAAAAACTTTTTTGTTCAAACATATTTTTTGATAAAGTTGATAGTTATGAAATTATATGCAAAGAAAACAGACACAATATTTCATAGCTCGAATTAACGTTCAAGTATATTTAAAAGTAAATAATTTATAACTAGTGTTGTAGTTGTAACAATTATCTTTCTATTGCATTCTATCCCAAGAAAATTCATCAATTATATCGCATTTTGCACGCGTTTTAGTGAATCAAAAATGGCGCTTGCAGGGAGCTTTAAAGCAAATCTAAAAAAAAAAATATACTAATACGTGTGGGGTATCAAAATGTAGATCTCAATCAGTAGAATTTGACTCAAAAATGGCGCCAGCAGGAGGATAAAAGCAGTATTTTTTTGTCCCCCCTCTCTAACTCGGTAACTACAGGCTCAAAAAATCTGAAAAAATGGTAACGAGGCTTTGGTGGACAAATACTAAAGTCAACAATATCATTTCAAATTTTGGAGAAATAGATAGTGACGTCATAGATTTATTTTGATATCTAGGTATGTGGGGTGTCAAAATTTAAATCTAAATTAGTAGAATATGACCCTATATTTATATTATTTTTTAACTCAAAAATGCACCTGTAGCTCCAAACAGTCCACTCGTGTATGTCTTGATCGAATTTTTATTTGTACTTATAAAATACATAGATTTAAAAAAAAAACTATTTTTCTGAAACTCCATAATTGATATGGTAGGGTAACATATCTCTTTTTGTCAGATTTTTGATTAAAGATACTCTCGATTTTAACAGTGCGATTAAAACTAAAACTATATGTGATAAAACCAAACAAAAAGACTGGTTTGAGTTTACTCGAAGAAACACGTGTGCCGTGAAAACGAAGAGTGTGTGGGCACTTCAGTTCTGTTTTCTTTCGGAATTTGATGGTTCTTTGTTTTATTCTTTGTTTCTCACTACTAATACGTAAGAGTGTGAGGAGAAACGATCGTTTAGTTAAAAAGTTTTCAATATATACCTTATTGGTTTATATTGACAGTTCTACTTTTTAACAGTCTACAAGAAAGGTTTTAAATTTCTTTTTTTTTTTTACTTGTCTGTGATTTATACTCGAAAACGGTTGAACCGATTGAAACGAAAGCTGATTTGTATTGCCCTACTAAAATCTTTAAATAAGTTTCCATATATTATACGCGATGAGGGTATTTAGGTCGAGTACACAACCAACAAAGATTATTTCATACTGTAAACAAAAAAAGGCTTTTCCTATAGAATATAAGGGGTACGCTCATGATTATGTATACAGAGACGTGGTTCGCTAGAACTGTTTATGGAAATTATCCAGTATGAAGAGGAAACAGGATTCTAGTGGCCTTTGTAACAGTAACACCGGCTGGGTTTGTTCTTGCATGCGGCTTTGTAGTATGTAATGAAACCAGAAATTGCTATCTCATATGTGCGAGTAATAAACATAAAATAAAATACCGTAAACCGGTGCGGTGTGTACGAAACAATTACCTATTTGTTCGGCTCCGGCGAGGCGGGACTTAGACTTAATATAGAGTACTACCTATCTAAATTATGCAAATTTAATACGTTTCTATTTAATTTTAAAATACATGTTTTCAGAGACTTGAACCGGAATTTATTTATGGTTCAGGTTCAATTCGGGTTCAAATATGAATTTCGGTTCAGGTTCCTATTTGTTCAGCTCCGGCGAGGCGGGACTTAGACTTAATATAGAGTACTACCTATCTAAATTATGCAAATTTAATACGTTTCTATTTAACTTTAAAATACATGTTTTCAGGGACTTGAACCAGAATTTATTTATGGTTTAGGTTCAATTCGGGTTCAAATATAAATTTCGGTTCAGGTTCCTATTTGTTCAGCTCCGGCGAGGCGGGGCTTAGATTTAATATAGAGTATCTAAATTATACATACTTAATACGTTTCTATTTAACTTTAAAATACATGTTTTCAGGGACTTGAACCGGAATTTATTTATGGTTCAGGTTCAATTCGGGTTCAAATGTAAATTTCGGTTCAGGTTCGGGTTTGGATTTACCATTTTTGAGTTCAAAAACCGTAATTTTTTTAGGGTTCAGGTTCAAGTTTGTAATTGAAAGAAAATTTTTTTCTTCGAAGAAAAAAATTATAATTATCAAATAAAACATTTTCTGAAGAAGAAAAAAACATTAATAGCCATTAAAGTATTGCTAGAAAAAAGGAAAAAAAGTAAAATTACATTTTAAACATTGAAATCTTTATTTTTCAGATTTTTTTGTAAATTTAAATGTATTTCAGTTATAGAATTTAAAAAAAAGTAAAAAATATGTAAATTTTAGTAGTTGACTTGATAAGTCACATCATGTCATAAAATTCAAACAGATTTTCAGTATTAGTATATATATTATCCATGAAAAGGTTCGGATTCAGATTCAATTATTGTCCGGATCGCTACTGTCTATTCATCGTTATTTTTCGACCTCAAATATCATTACTGTCCGATTGTTTACCACATTCTCCTGATTTTTTGTCGACCAATCATAGTAATGTTTGCTGCGCCCGTTTCTTCGCGTTCTACTCTTCATACAAAGTGATAATTTGTAATCTACGTAATAACCACACAATAATAAAAACTGCTGTTAAAGTACACGTGTCTCATTTTTACATATATTTTGAGCGTGTAAACTTCGCGCATATATATATGTATTGTATGCATTCTAGCGCGTGAAGGAAAAAATATAAGCGGACAGTACTGATGATTGGTTGCCCCGACTTACGGACAATAATGTTGTTTTACTGTAACTTTATAAACATCTGTTGCCATCTATAAAATTAAAATATAACCGGATCATACAGCTTTCATGTTTAAGAGGAAATGCTAATATACCTATAATAATGCATTAAAAATTGCTTTGGGAAATTCTACTTGGTGATTCTATGACGATATTATGATACTTTACGTCTTTTGAATATAAATCAAAACTTTCGGTATCAATATTCATAGCCTTCTAGAATCAGAAGTCAATTGCAGTATTATATAAGACACAATTTACATATTTGATAATCGTAATAATTAAACGTATAGTTGTAGACTACTTAGGAGTTACATAAGTGGTAATTTTTTTTATAAATTTGATAGTTTAAATCGTTAAAATACTATACTACTTATGGCAAGTATGTTAATGCATTTTCTATTTGAGCTTGAATTTTGGGTTTAGGTTGAATTTTTCCAAGTTGGTTAAATCCAAAATTCAAGCTTAAATGAAAAAAAACTGGTAAGCAGAAAATTCCAAAAATGTTTGAACACGTGTCTTTTTATTTTTAATCTAGTTTCACCTCTCAAAAGGTAATTGAAGTCCTCATCCAAACACTGCGACGCCCCCTTGTCAGTATCTCTTTAGTTTCAGTGTAATATTTGTTTGTGAACTCTAGAAGTGCTCTTAAAAACTCATTTTTTTCTGGTCTGAAAAACGTCAAACTTGACACAACCGCTTGTTATATGACAACATTTTTTCTAACTTTTTTTCGTAACTGATTATTAGTTGTAAGTAATAATTATTTATAAACTTTCAAATTATCACTTAAAAACGGTAAAAAATATACAAGTGCCACTAATAATGTCATGAGATAGGGCGTCACTATTGAAAGGTTATAATTTAAAAAAAATGCTACCTCAAATATCAGTATTAAATTAAACAAGTAAAGTATCTAATAGAATACTATATATACAATTATTTGTATTTAAAATTGTATTGCATTGTATTGAGAAATAAATTAATCTAAGGTAAAATACGATTATTATAACAAAGATAAAAATAATGTGAATATTATTGTAATATATGAGAACCTTAAAATTTTGTTTGTAAGAAACGTTTTAAGTTTTGTCGCCACAGAATGTTGTTTTAAAACTTGAAATCTTTTAATTAATTAATTAAACTTTTCCATAACATTGTCACAAGGCGAAGTTGAAGTTGTTTTTAGAACAAAAGAATTATTCGACCCTTGACTCGTAATTAATTTTTGTTACGAATAAAGAATTTTCCTGTTATAATTTGTAGTTGCTAAAATAATATTTTTTGAAAATGCTCTAAAAGCGTGATTAAATATTGTTTTTATATTTTAAAATGATATATATGTAGAGTTTTATTAAAGACGTACTATATGGCATATAATTGGTCAAATAACCGACGAATAATAATTTTAAAATAATTTTTTTTAAATTGATTTGCAATCAGTTTCCAACTTTTTTTGCGTGGTTGCATGATATTTTAGCTTAATAATTATAGTAATATTATTATTTATTTATAATTAAAATTATTAGTTAATTATCATTATTCCTATTAATAATTACCTACTTAGTTCATTCAGAATAAATGATCAGTTAATAAACATTAAATTCATCGAGGATGTGGAAAAACATGAAGTTTTATACATATACTATAGTCCTGGGTATTTAAGAATGCTTGACATGTTGCCAAGTCAAAAAAACTTTAAAAAAATCGCGATTTTTTATCACGGCAATTCCCATAAAACTATCGACTGATCAAGATTCAGTCGCGCTCGTGTGCGGAGCGAAGACATAAATCGATTGCAAACCAGTTGTAAAATAGTCGCTTCCGCAACTGGTTTGCGATTCTCGTTGCAAAACAGTCAAACGCTAAAAACTAGACCTTAGTTTTCTTTTAGTTTTAAATGCCCATAAACATCTAATCACTGCGCAGTAAAGATAGGTCTGAAAAACGATAGAAATGCCGTAACGTAAATAGACTGAATCACTTACAGTAATAAAATAGCGTCGAACGCCCAGAGATTGAGCGCTTCAGATCAGATAATTGACAATCGCCGTATTAGTGGAAGGTCATAATGTGGGGCGCCACTAAACGAGGTAGGTATTGCTGCCATTTCCAGTGAGAAACTTTATATTCGACTCGATACCCGATTGCTATATTTTTTTGTAACTAATGTTTGTTGTTGAGATCACAGAATAAAGAAAAAGGTTTGCATACATGTATAGGTAGGGTTCATATTTATTTCTACATTTATTTTACTTATACAGTGTATTCCAAGTTGATTAATTTAAGCCATAGGAAATTTAACATGGGGACAATTAGAAATGTTGTAGCAGCCTTTGGTCAAATTTAACGATGTGTGATTGGTGCATTTTGAAATGCCGCCTCGGAACTAACTGATAAATTTTAAATTAATCAACAGTATTTTGTTTTCAACTTTAGTAAAGAATAAAATACATTAATGAAATTAAAGTAAGCATCCTAGATAAAATTATAATAATATTTTTTGGCAGATATAAAATTGAAAACAAAATACTAATGACAATTTTACTAAATTTTGTGGCAGCATTTCAAAATGCACCAATCACACATCGTTAAATTCGATCAAAGGTTACTACAACACTTCTAATTGTTCCCATGTTAAATTTCCTATGGCTTAATCAACTTGGAATACACTATATATAAAAAAATAACACAGGACGACAAAAAGCACTTTTGTTCTATTGTTTTTATTTGAATAGGTGATTTCGAAGATTTTTGACGTGATGAAACTGAATCCATTACCCAAATTGCTTCATCACATTAGGTTATTGAGATAACCTAATCTAAAAGTGCCAAAATGACAATTTTGGTAATATTTAAGAATTTATTACCAAGTGGGTCATTTTTTAAAAAGTTTTCGTTCAGTAGGAAATAGTACTATCGTTCCTCTTTAAAATGAATTTTCATTTTTTACTGTACTTTTTTTTGTCGAGATATGCTACTTTGAATTTACGATATTTTTATAAATAAAAATGGACACAATACACTCTACTACATATAAATATATCAATATCTTCAAACTAGTGTATTTCAGTGAAAAAAAAATCGTACAGTAAAAAGTAAAAATTTATTTTAAAGAAAAATATAGTACAATTTCTTACAGTGAACGAAAACTTTAGAAAAAATTAATAAATTCTTAAAAATTTCCAAAATTGTCATTTTTGATTAGGTTATCCTATTCAAGTAAAGATTACATAATGATGTCGGCCTGTATAATTGTTAGTCAGAAATAAAAAAAAAACAGTACAACGAACAAATAAAATATTAATAAAGATGATACATTTTCATGTCTGTATGTTGTTGGGAATGGCTATGTAAACAAAGGCATACCAACATACATAGCGGTTGTATTTTCATACATACATAGAACCCAATCAATATTTATTAATTGGGCCAATTTTCTGAGATCAAAAGCTTTCCGTTAACTAAACAACAAACGTTCACACATTGTATGTATACATATTATAATATTGCATTTATTATAGCTGCGAACCACTCGTATTGCGGTTTGCAACCACAGTGCTTTCATTTGGCACTAACCGCACGATTTGGAACGTTTTACAAGAAATTAACATCGCTGCCGCGTTACAAAGGCCACAGAATTAACGGATTGCCGGCTGTACTATGCTCTTTGTGTTTTTTCGTTATTTTTTTATATACATACGACTTCAGTAGGTAGATATACATATGTGATCTGTATTAAATAATACTACAACAGGTATAACTGTTTCATTATTTGAGAAACAGTAGGTATTAACTACATACCTATATGTATGTATTTATAAGTAGGTATATTTAAAGGTGTTATAATTGTGATTAATATATTATTTATAAAAGAATGAATTTTTAATAGTAATATATAGGGGAAGTGGGGGCAAGGTGGTCTAATGATACATTACCTACATTAAATAATTATGTACACTATTTATTGTTATACTGATGTGTCTACGATTTTATTCTTATTTTATTCATAAACTGGGTTTCAATTTAATTTAATGGTTTTTGAAAAGTAATTAACACATTGAAAATCATATTTTTTTGTTTTTCCAATTATAATTTTAGTGTACATCTTGCTCACACCTCCCCTATGTATACTACATAGGTATTATCTCTGTATAACGTTATATATGTAGGAGGATAGAGATTTAATATTTATGGATATTATTATTCATATACTAACATATGTAAATACACAGATAGGTACTATCTGTATTTTCGTTAAATAAATAAAAACAATAACACAGATTTAATAAACACATTCTTGTTCTATATTGTGAACGTTCTATGCAGTTCCGGTATATAGTAATAAGGAAGCAATAAGATGGAAAGCAACTAAACCTTTTTCTTGAATCTAGATGACTTTATCACCTATTGTAAATGCTTCCTTAAATAAATAAATAAATGAATATTTCAACATAACTCTGGGTAATCATTTTGTATGCGGTCTACAAGAGATTGAACCCTTTTCAGTGAAAAAAAGGAACACTTATATTTATAAGTTATAGTTATAAAAATACATTTTTAAATTTTGGTGCTTTTTGAGAGGGGAAAATGGGTTACTAAATTTTTTTATTCACAAAAAGAACAAGTTAATACATATTTTGTAATCGGAGAACAATTTTTTTCCTCATTTTAAACGATCACAAAGCTTCTCGTATCTTCAATGTGGCGAGGAAGTGTGTTCATAATTTTAACTAGGGTTAAAATGATTTTAAAATTATTTTTGTTTCCTTTCTAATTTTTCTTTGATGTACGGAATTCACGGAGCATGCTGGGTAGTCGTTAAAAATTTTGGTTATGAATTTTTAATGAGTATATAATATCTGTAAAATTAAAAAAAACGGTGTACATTTTATTAACAGTAGTGTGAGATAATTACATTTTTGTAGTAATTATTTCACAATTAAGATAAAAGTTTATGAATTTCTCGGTATTATTATTCATTATTTAAACTTAGTTTAAATTATTTAAAATATAAACAAGTGTCTTAATAATTTTAGATGTATTATTATTATCATTTCGTAGATAATATTGCAAAAAATTAATAGATTTGTAATTAAATTAAAAAGCGAGAACTTTGAGGGTGAAATACGACATTATTAATTATGTATTTTATATAAATAATTTACAGTGGCGTAACTAGAGGTTGGCAAACGTACTCCTCGAGTAGAAGAGTTAAAAAAATAACCTAACACCAGGTTAGCGCAAAAATTAATTTTAAGGTGTGATAAAATCGATGTAACGAAAAAGGCACCCTGCCCTGGTGTTAACTGTTTAGCTACTACGTCTGTAGTTATATATTGAATTATATTGTAATGAAAATAATGATGATTATGATAATGTGCAAAAAATTAAAAAAAGTGTTTTTAATTCAAGTAATGTTAAAAAAACCACCCGCCCGATATACTTTCATAAAATTTTATAATTAAATATGCATATAATATATTTTATAAACGACTTTTTGTCTTTCTATTAATTTTAGATATTTGTAGAAAAAATTGAACTGAAATACATTAACAAATATTTCTCTAAACATAATGCTACTGAGAAATCCTATTTACCATTTTAAATTTATACGTTTGGACCTTTATAATCCTGGATTGTAATAAATTCAGAGAGCGCTATGTATCAGCTACAGTCGCATTTAACGAAGCTTTCAGAGCATTTAACAAAGTGTGGGATGAACAAATTATTTAGATTTCTCTAGATGAATAATAACACTGAAATGAATATAATCATTTAAGCATATTTGTTAATGTAGATTATGTATAATAGTTGAAATTAATCATTACCTTACGTTATCTTCAAAATCCAGTTCCTTTAGAGTTATGGATAGAAATGAAAGCTAACTTCATTTTTTTTGTCGATTTTTTTTTATTTTGATACTCGACACTTCTTACCAACTTTTTTTAATACGTCTATGTTATTTTAAATCTGGCTTTTTGAAAGACTTACAGGGGGACCACCAGACCCTTGTCGCACCAATTTTCCCCTTTCGTTATAACATATAGTCTCCAAGGAAATATGCCCCCCCCCCCCTCCCTGTCTCATATGTCTTTTACTATATGTGTAAATATTTTTATAAAAAAAAACTTATTTTAAAATTTCTCTCCCAAAAAGATTAATACAAATCGAAAAAAGTAAGATTGTTTAGCACCTACGAAGATCAAAATATAAACAAATTGCATTAAAAGGAAGCGAATTTCTTAACAAAACATATCCTATATACCTATATATATATATTAGTTAGGTTATTTATAAAATGTAATTACTTTAATGGGAAACCAAGAAGTCTCTAAAAACAATTTACAAAAAAAGGTTACACATTTGTCTGAAACCCAGTCGTCGTATGTATCCTAATACGTCTAAACTTTTCTCACATAAATGTGAAAATGTATCCCTAAGGCAATATAAAGGGTTAATCCCCTCCCAAGACGAGGATTAAAACTGGATCACTATCACTGCGCTCTATGAACTCTGAATAGCTCTAAAACTATATCGTATATTGAAATATGTGTCTATAGAATATACTTTCAATAAATAACTAACACAGATTTACGATTAGAGACGCACAGCACCGTAACTAGATATTTATTAACCCTCACAAATTTTCTTTATTGTTTCTTATTTTTATTTTAGATTTTTTTAAATCATTACGAAATTGATTAGACAAAAAAATATTTTTAAATTGTGCATTTTTTGATTAAATTAAATTATGTAAATTTTCAAAAACAGGCTTCGAGATGATAAAAAAAAATCAGTCTCAAAATCAATTAGGCTGTAACATTTTAAAAGATTTCAGAAAAAATAGTTCACACTAATCAGTTTTGGCCTTTTTTATGAAAATTAAATTTTTTTAATACCCATAATAAAAATTGTCACAAAGTTAAAAAATGACACTTATAGACTCAGGAATTACTGAACCGATTTCAATGCGGTTTTCACCAATTGTTAGATCATTTTTCTGTGCAGTATCGTGGCTAATAATATTTTATGAAAACCTAAATTTTAATATTTAATTTGTGTTTTCGCGAAGTCAGTCAATTCGTGGTGGGTGAGCATTCTGAGCATGTTGAATATTTTAAATATTAACCCAGGTAACACCGGGTCCAATGCGCTATTTTGTAAAATAAAATTAACTGTAATGTAAAAATTCAATAAGTCGTAGATTTTAGATTTTGTATATACATACATATTACATATGTACCTACTATTTTATAGCATGCTTTTTGAAAAATATAAATTTTATTTTAAGCAATTCAATCTATCGATATATTAAAATTAAAATGTATTTTCTCGAGAAATCAGAATACACTTGTTATTTCTATTCTACTGTAACACACTATCAAGTTTTCAAGCCACAGAATCTGTCACTGGAAGGAATGTTTTACCAGTCTCTAACCTCACTCTTTCACCCTCTGCATTCATCCCCCGCCGCACTTTCGCGGTTCAGATGAAGCTTAAGAGGTTCGCACGCACGCACTGCCCTATATCGTCAGTCTTTGTGGTTGACCGCGCTGGCTGAAGCTTTTTGCGGCTTAATCTTCTACATCCAATCTGTCAGTACGTTACTGCATGTATGTTAAGACGGAGTAATTTTTTACGCATGGATGGTAGACTTAACGTGTTTTCTTTTTGAAGGAAATGTCTGTGAAATTATGTTAGTGGAAATGAATATACGAGTATATATATCTATTTAGTTTTAGATCAAAGTTACATATTTTATGTAATCTTTTCAAAACGTTTTTAGGGTTCCGGAGAAACCCAATTAATCTCACTTTGTCGTCTGTCCGTTATTTTCAGTCAAAGCAAGATATCTTGTAAAATGATGCCATATTATAGTAAAAGATTTTTTTTTTTAATATTTTTCTCAATGTACAGTTTAAATTTGGCACGACAGTTCTGAATCATCCTGTATATATGTGTGTGTGTGTGTTTAATGATTAAATCAGAATTTGTAATTAATTTTTTTCTCCAAAAATGTTTCTGCAAGCACCTGAATTTACGAAATAAAAATTCGTCGGTAAAGTAGAAAAAATTCAAAAACTCTGCAATAGGAATTTACATGTAAACAAACACGTATTTACAAAAAAAAAATCCCATGAAAATTCAAATTCGCTTAATTTTACAAATCAAGCTGGCAACACTTCAAAGTCGGTAATGAATATTGAACACGGGAGACGTTGCGTAAATAAATATCCAATTTAAATGTATTTTTTACACAAGCGGAGGAAAGAGAAATCAAATATTTCATTTAGCTATTTTCTCCGCACAAGATTTTCAACAAGGCGAAACTGTTTTCTTACACAAATCAATAACGTAAATATTAATCTTAGTTTTCTCGTTTTGAAACATTGAAGTCTACTGTCATAATAAATTATGTTAAAGATGAATAATAGTGCTTCATAACTTATGCACATGTATGATTATTGACTTATATGTTTATTACAGTATTTTATATTAAGGTATTCTGTTCAAAATAATGTACGTGAGTGATTTCCAACGAATGTAATAAAATAAAAGTAGAGTAGGGGTCCCCAACCCTACCGTTTAACGTGTGCTAGCTGATGTACGTCAACGATAAAAAAATTTAAGTTTTCAATAAAATGTTATGTCATTTTTATTTTATTTAATAACTAATTAAATAAATATAAGCGTATTTATTTGAAAATAATTATTTCTTTGTAAATATAATATATCATTTTACAAAATTTCTTCTCTCAAACGCACCGTAATGTATAGTCGGAAAAATATGTAATAATTACATATTTTTTCACTGCTTATTCCTCATGTTACCTAACGTAATAAAATATATACTAACATCTGAGCAAAGAACATATCTATGAAACGAAAAAAAACGTGTAAATCGGATAAGTGGTTCTCGAGTGATAAACGTACTAACGGACAGACAGACAGAGAGACGTTTCGTTTCTTAATAATCAATATTTTGGACGCTATGATTTTTTCCTGAGATACTTTTGAACAAAGAAAATAGATTCGAATCGTACTTTTGCAGAATGACATTATAGTTTAACTAAAAGTTTAATTAAAAATTGATCAAAGTAAATTAAATGGCATTTATCAAATTAATTTGTTTATGAAGAATACGCATATAATGTTACGTCTTACGTGAAACACAATACCAAAGTAATTGAAAATAGAATCCATGCTGCATAAATAAATATTTAGAGTATGTAACAATCGTAAATGTCACAGCAATCTCAATTTATTCTCTTTAAATACTTCAAACTTCAAAGGGTTGTATCTGTAAATTGCTACTTTGTATTTTAAATTACAATGTGAAATCTTATAAGGTTTACTTGGTTTTAAAATTAAGATGCATTGTTGTAAGTTCAGAGCATTTACATGTAGATATTTAAAAAAACATTATTTTACTTATTTCTATAGAAAATACTAAATTTAGATATTTAAAATACCATTTGAAGACTTAATAAAGCTATACTTAGATGTATATTTATCGTCGTCTAGATTTATTAGACCTCACCCCTCCGAAGTCGGCGCCTATGCCTGCGACGCAGTCTCAAGTTAATCATTAAGGTTCCAAAGAAACCCTATTAATCTCACTTTGTCGTCCGTCCGTGTGTCGTTTTCAGTTAAAGCAAAATATCTCGTAAACTATATAAGCTAGAAACTTGAAATTTTTACTGATCATGTAAAGTGGTACCCTTTAGATTAAAAAATATTTTTTAGTGGGGGGGGGGGGGTGATTAAAAGCTAAAGCTAAGCAAAAAATATATTTTTGATATCAAAATGTAAAATTAAATCAATGGAATTCGACCCTATATCTTTTTTTTTTTTTATTTAAAAATATCGCCTGCAGGTGGCTCCAAAGTAAATCTAAAAAAATAATCCCGTAAAATTGCGCATGTAAGGGGCTTCAAGCAGTAATGAATTTACCCTTCCCCTCTCACTCGGTTCAAAAAATTGGTAACGGGGCTTTGTTAAGACTACCAACGACAAATACTAAATTCAAATTTTGGAGAAAAAGGGAGGGGCGTCATAGAGTTAATTGTTTTATTTTCATATCTAGGCATATCGGGTGTCAAAATGTAAATCTCAATTTACAATTTAACCCTATTTATTATTATTTTAACTCAAAAATGCACTTCTAAGTGGCTCCAAATAGTCCACGTAGTATGTACCTACAGAAAAAATTATATTATAATAAACATTTTTTAAAGGATTTTTAATTTAAATAATAACGCGGTGGTAAAACGATAAAATATAATTTTATCGATCATAAAACATTCGTACAGACATATACATTACCCATGTATGTATGTACATATGAATTAGTATAATTAACAATACTCATCTTATTCACTACAACAGCCAATAGCGAGTGACTTTTTTCCTCTTGTTACTCTATACGATAATTGTAGCAAATCCCTGAGGACTTTTAAATTTTTTATATCTCTCTATGAGATTAATTGAAACAGGAGTGGTACTTAAAAACGTCATTTATAACCATTTGTATGTAGCTATATAGTGCGGTCTAGAACAGGGTTGGCCAATCTGCGGCCCGCGACACTCTTGTGTGCGGCCCGAGGCCACATATAAAAAATGATGTTTTTATAATTTTTCAGAATGACGTTGGTTTTAATTTCCCGTTGTTTTCTTTAAAATATTGTTATATTTATGTGACTTAACTACTCATTTTAATTGATACATCTTTTCTTTATAACATAATAGAAAATTAGAATTTGAAATATTTTTGTGAATAAATAAAACCGTTATTTATTAGTATTTTAAATATGTACTTAAAACTTGAAACCATACAGGTATATTTTGTTTTTGGTAAAAAAATTTTAATTTTAAATTTACTATGATTGGACACTTCTTTGTCTTTTCCCCTCGGATCAAATGAGACAAATTACAATCATTTATCTGTAATGGGGAAAAAATTGAGAATTTGTTTTGTTATTTATTGATTATACAAAATTGTAAATATCTAAGTAGTGGGTAATTTTTTCTCTATAACTCCTACACTCCTGTAGGATTTTTCCCGCCAGATCGAATGAGATAATTACAGCCGGGGCGAAATATTGAAGGTCGGTTATATGTATAAAATCCTATGAAAATTAGCTTTACATTTTTTATGCTCAAAATAAAGAAATTGATTAAAAAAATTCAAAATCGGAAAATTATTTATGTGCGGCCCTTGGAACATTTTATGTTATCAATGCGATCCGTGGTACAATTTGGGTTGGTCAGGCCTGGTCTAGAATAATATAAGTATATATTATTATATCGCGTGGAATATTTACGATTATTTCATGTATGTGATAATCATTTAATGTAACATTTTAAATTAAATTATAAGTGTCAATATTATTAATGATATGCGTTCAAATATGTATAAAAATTAAAAATATTGTAGGTATATTTTTATTTATTTCAATAATTATTATGTTAGTCAAATGGAAAGACCTAGCGATTTATTTGTGTAATTATCGATTATTTCGAAAATATGTTTTCATAAAAGCTTCAAAAGGAAATTAAAATGTATATATTTTTTAAGACAACCACTTGTATTTTTTTCTTCTTTTAGTTTTCATACAAACTTTTTTCTTTTCACAAATAAATAATCATGTATTTAAATACATACATTTTTGCTGCTATACATTACATATGTACGTCAAAAATGACATTTAAACATGAAACAATTGAGGATGTCTAAAATATAAAGAAGCAAGATTCTGTCAAGGGAGTAAGGGAATATTTAACTTCAAAAGTAGTAGTGACTTTTATATTTTATTTTTAATTTTCTATTAAAACATTATATTTTCACGTAACTTGTGTTGTTCTTGACATATTTTTAATTTTTCTATAAAAAATGCCAATACAACTTTTGAAGTATAATATTCCCTTGCGAATATTTATTCCCAATTGTTTCAAAAATCGTTATTTTTTTGCGTTCGCTATTTACTTTGACATATTAAATTACATTTTGACATTTAAAATGTCATTTTGATGTTTGCATAGCAGACAAATTTAGATTTAAATTGTTAAAAACTAAAAATATTTGAAAATAACCAGTGTTTTTCAATAAAATTGCATAAAAATTAAATGGTTCGGTATTTATTAAAAATTCTTTGATAAATAACTAAGTACCTTCGATTCATTTAATAATACAGCGAAAAATGTACTAAAGCAAAACGTACTAACGAGGTTCCACTGTATTTTAAATGACTGAAAGTTACTCTGATCAATTTTGTTTTAAATACATGACTATTATAAGGTACTGAATATGACCCCAGTAATGGCTATTTTTTAACTTAATGTACTGAATTAGAAATATATGATGCTATTTGATTACTACCATTTCTGAATATAAATCTATATACATTTAACTGTCTTACAACGTGATTTGATGACAATCGGCCAATGGGTGTGAAAATGGTGAACATTTTAACTAACTAAGTATTAGTATAATTTATTATCATAGCAACTACTTTACATTGTTTCAAATTTGACGATTCTTTCTTTTATATCTTTTGTGTCGTAGTACTTATCATTTTGTAATCATTAACAAGTATCCATCACTTCGTGCTCATTACTGGTTTTAATTTATCCATTACTGGAGATAAAACATAAACAAAATAAAATGCTATAATTAAAAAAAAACACTATATTTGCATACTTCGTTAATTAAATTGGTTAAATAAAGAGTTACTTGTTACACGTCAATTATAGCGGCCATAACTGGTGCCAGTACCTTATTAATATATAAAATATATACTCTTTTTTGAAATGGTTGGTGACTTCTCACTTGTAGTTTAAAATACTTGATGTATAGTATAGAATAGGAAAAAGCAACACGAATCGCGAATCTTGAATGTCTAAAAGACAAGACGAACAAAGATTTAGGTAGTGCTATATTAAGTAAATATTTGAAGACTGTAATTAATATTTATACACTTTATATGTATTTAATAATAAACGCACATAATTTATTACAGGTTTTTCCATCATGACTATGAGCTGAATTGAAAGCTGTCTTCAAAATTCAACAGCTGAAATTTTCGGTGAGTTAATTGTTACGTATTATCGATTTAAGGCTTTTGCCATTTTTTAATCTTTAATTTGTATGAGTAATGTTATCACATTTGTTTTAAATTACCTTTTGTACCGTTTTGGTAGTAACCCTAAACACTAATAACGTTCTTGGAAACTTTGCCGTGAAAAAAACCATTTCTAAAAATAACGAAATAACATATTTTGTAACCATGATCATTTAAAAGTTTTATTATACTCTGGAATTTATATTATTATCTCGTAAATATATTAATTTCATAACAAACCGTGTTAAATGTATTTTTTTTAAACAATAGAATTTGATTAATGAATTTTATTTTGTTTTGTTAAATATTTGCTTTATTATTTGTTTTTGAATTAATTTCAAAAATTACTAGAACTCATTTGAATATTTATGAAATAAATAATATGTATGAAGTTTTAATTACTATTATAGGTACGTGATATTTTGTAATTAATTTATAAATTAAACTATAACATTTGGTATGATTTTATATAAAGGATGTATTTATTGTTTTTAAATTGGATTGTTCAATTTGATATATTTACATATACAGTGTGTCCCAGAATAGATGTAACAAGAGGTGTAATGATCAAATTTTTTTCGAATTTCGGAATGATATTTGGTGATCGAGTCCTGCTTGATGTAAAACTAACGTTTACTAAAAATTCGTTGAAAAACTACCTGTAAAAAATTAACTTACTTGTTCAGATTGCAATTTTGTAATCTTATACCGAATTTCACAGTGTTAACAAAAATAATAACTTTCTACGAATTAAATAGATATTTAATTGTGAAGTGAAAAGTAGGGTTGGAAACACATTATTATTTAGTTATTAAGTTGTCTCCCACCCTACTTTTCATTTTACAATAAAATATCTACTTAATTTATTGAAAGTGTTATTTTTTTAAATATTTTTTTAATACTCTGAAATTTGGTATAGGCGGTTACAAAACTGCATTCTAAACAAACTTTCTTAATTGAATTTTTTCATATTTTGAAAAACATAGGTAGTTTGTTTTTGGTTATTTTTAAAATTTTGCTTATAAAACACCCTGTAGATTTGGTATACGTTAGTTTTACATCAAGAAGAACTTGATCCGTAAATTTCATTCCGAAATTCGAATTTTTTTGTTCAGTACACCTTTATTCTGGGACACACTGTATATAATAATGAATTATAAATGTAATACGAACTGTAGACTGTATAGTTATATATAATATATGCCATGAGCTGAATTTGAATTGGTATATATCAATTATACGTATAGAAAACTAAGTAAGTAATTACATTTGCGAGTATTTGATATATGTAATATGTAGGTACGTTGTATTTTCACAAATGTAAAATCTAATACGCAAAATAATATGTTTGCATTATATCGCATTTCTTCCACACAAATACATGTAAATTTAACAGCGCAAAATCGACCAATGAATATTTTCTTTCAGATGATAGACTTTGGTTAGATAGAGTTTTATTCAATATTTTAAATACACGGTGGCGTTGCGTTATTGAAAAGGTCGACTACAATTTCAATGAAATTGAATTTCGTTCCCCAGATATTTCTTTTCTGAACCCACTAAAGAATATGATTATGCGAAATCTAGTGTTACAGTTCTTGAAAACTATTACATTTTTCGTTCTTTTTTCATAATATTATATAAGAAAGAAACAGTTTGAAGGTTGTGGATTTTCATTGCCAGAAATATAATTTTCTGATGAAATTTTTTTTGTATTTTATAGATAAAGTCTTGAGGCTTCCGCGGTGATCTTGATATGGATCTTGGCTTCTGGGTGTAAGTCACGTCGGTTTGGTCGTGTTATCGGCCAACGTTTCGTCACACATTGCAGTGGACATCTTCAGGGCTCTTCTAAAAGTGCACTTTTAGAAGAGCCCTGAAGATGTGTGACGAAACGTTGGCCGATAACACGACCAAACCGACGCGACTTACACCCAGAAGCCAAGATCTATACCAGTCTTGGATATAACCCCAGTAATGGCTATTTTTTAATTAAATGTACTGAATTAGAAATATCTATTGATATTTGATTACTACCATTTCTGAATATTAATCTATATACATTTATACAATCGGCCAATTGGTGTCAAAATGGTGGATATTTAAACTAATTATTAGTATAATTTATTTATTAATTATTAATTATCATAGCAACTGCTTTACATAGTTTGAAATTTGCCGATTCTTGCTTTTATATCTTTTGTGTGGTAGTACTTATCAATTTGTAATCATTAGCTAGTGTCCATCATTGTGTGCTCATTACTGGTTTTACATTATCCATTACTGGAGAAAAAACATAAACTAAATAAAAGGCAATAATTTAAAAAACAAATTATATTTGCTGACTTTCGTAATTAAATTTGTTAAATAAATAGTTACTTGTTTTATTAGTAACATCAGTTCAAGAGAATTATAAAAAAGAAGCCCGTCAATCAAAAAAACAGTAAACCTTGCTTTTATAGCGGCCATAACTGATGCCAGTACCTTATATATCTATTAAATATTTAATGAAAATAAGAACATATTTAATGGTTCAATATTAATATAACCGCATATAAAATTAATTTCGCTTTTTTGTGAAATATGTCTTATATATTTGAAATACTATTGAGAAAAAAATCTTAAATAAATAATGGGGTTAACGGTTTCACTTTTTCGAAATTCGACTGTTCGAAACACTATAAAAAATCATGAAAATTTTGCATTACAGATTTTATAAAATCTTCACTAATTTCAGAGCTCTTTGAAATATATTATTTGGCACATTTCAATAGAGGGATTTTACCCCTTTTAACTGTTTTACCGCAGCTAAGATAATTTTTTTCTTACTAACTCTGACCCCCTATAACTTTATACAAAATTTAAACTTGATACGAATATGCCACATGAAAAGGTTCCCTTGTTAGTTAAACCGTTTTTTTAAAATAAAACCGCTCAATATTGGAGCACGCTATACTATAATTTTTAATAAAATAATAATTTTCCAAACGAGTTTAATCGAACAAAAGAATCACTCAGATAAAGGCATAACATATTCCAAGTTAATGGATATATTCATTATCTACACATCACAAAATTTCAAGCTGAGAAAACAATTTTTTTCGTTTAAATGGAGTACGGATTTTCCACACAGTTTTAATTGATATAAATTTAACAATTGAAAAATTACCTTCATTGTATGTCTTCTGTAGTGAAAAATTTTCAAACGATATATCCAAAAATAAAATGGTATAATTCGATAAATGCGTGAATGAACATTTTTTTTAAATTATAATCTCTAAATTTTTTACAATGGTGTTGAGTTTGTTCAATGTTACATATTTTATTAATGTATTTATACAGTGCTTTCCAACTTACTCATAAGAATACATTAATAAACCTTTATTTCACCGATCTACCTCACTTTCGAGAAAAATACCGGGTGTCCCAGATAACTTTTTTCACAATCTGTATCTATAAGAAATACAGATTTGGTTCAATAAGATGAATTATTTGTAAAGTTGGAGTAAGTATTACTACATCAAAAAATATTAATAATTCTATTTGGTTTTGGCGGTATACTAAGAAACTGAAAATTCCGAATTTCTTTAAATAGCTATAGCTTTTTTGTCAAAGTGGATAGGTATTTTTGTTTCCAGTTTCTGAAAGCACTTTTTTATGTAGAATTGATTGGTGTATTAAGAAATTTTATATCACTTTTAGTTTTCGAGTTACAAGCCCTAAATTTAATTGTTCTTATGGGCCATTAAGTTGGCTATAGCATATTTAAACGTACAAAAACGTACTACAATTTTCAATAGATTACATAATAATTTAATCGCACAAATATATATGAGTACTATAAACGTTGTATTTATCCTCCCCCCCCCTTAAATCTGTTTCTGCCAACATTATATTATAGACACCGCACAATATTTTTAGGTTTTTTTTTGTACAATAATTTTAATAGTTTTTACATAATTTGAGTCTAAAACTTTACAAAAGTTACGATATTTATGTAAAAATTAAAATTCGATTTAAAACCTTATCTTCTTTTTTTTACAATATTATTGAATTAAGTGGTAGGAGTAAGCAGATACGTGTTGAATCTCTTTCACATAAGGCCTCGTTTATAAAATACTTGTATCAAGGATTTTTATTTACCATTTGAAAATACTTTCAAAGGGAAGCCTTTTTATTTTAACTCAAAGTGTTTCGTAAATGTTTTTTGTACAAATTTGAATAAACATACATATTGATGCTTTAATGAAGGTTACAAAAATGCGATTAAAAAAATTAAAATATTTTTTTGTTAAACTTTTTAAATTACTATACATTAAATTAAATATTGTTATATAAAAAAATTACTTATATTACGAAAAAATAAAAAGGTTTTACTAATATTTTATATTAACATTTTTTTTAAATGTTATCTGAAAATAAATTATAAATATTTTTCAAATTTTCAGTAAAACTTAACTTTTATAAATCATAATAATAATAATAAAAAATGATAAGCATATTATAGGATGTAATTATCACATAATATTTATAGTATCACAAATATAAACATTAAAAAACAAACTATTTTTAATTTGTTTCATAACGAGAAAAATTAATTATGATAATTACTATCCACTACGGCCCTGGATTATCTCACAATTGTGGGTTTGATATTATACCTACACATGACATGTGACACATGTCATTAAATTTCTCATATCCCAATTTCAACAAACCTTTAACCGACTTTAACGTAATAAACTATTCACAATTCTGAATGCATAAAATATTGTCTCTGTCTACGTCACAGGTGACAACTAACATATTATAATCAGTGGTGGATTAGACATTTCTACAAAAATTAGTATTAGTAAAATATTAAAGATACGAGATGCTTTGTGATCGTTTTAAAATGAGAAAAAAATTGTTCTCCGATTTCAAAATTTTAACTTGATTTTTCCGTGTCTGTTTGTCTGTCCTCATGAACCACTTAACCGATATTAATAGAACTTGGTTGGTTGGGTCTGGCTTGAAGACAGTCCCATTTCAAAATTGTATGTAAGAGGGAGGAGTGACATCCTAAAATATTTATTTTTTCGAGATATCTCAAGAACGACACATTACGTAAAAATTTTATAGATTCTTTTTTGTAGAACATTCAATTTCTAGGTCTACATAAAATATTCCCTTACAAAGATTTATCTCAATTTGCTTTAAAAATATCGTCATTTTTTTTTTAAATTGCTATTTATTTTGACATATTAAATGTCACTTTGAGGTTTTAAATGTCACTTAAAAGTCACTTCGTTACAATTAAAAAGTTAGTAATTAAAATAGATGCTAAAAAATCCAAGTTGTATTTTTTTTTACTATAAATAATTTCTAAAAATGACCGACATTTGGGCCTTATAAAATAAATAAGTCAGTTATTATATTTCTGCGATTCGGAGGTTCAATTTTTACGAGGAATGTGTTTTTAACGAAGTCTGAATATTGTTCTATTTTACTCCAATGCCCACAGCAGGGGTGAGTTAAAAACTTTTCGAAACTTCAAAATCTTATACGTGAAAAAGTTACTTTTTGATTTCATAAATAAGTGTGTAAAAACGGGCATTCTTCAACAAAGTGTCGAGACGATTGTCATTTTTTAAACTGCGCGTTTTAAGTTTGCATGTTTTACAAACTTGAGTATGTATAAATTGTGTATTTTTTGTCAAAACCAAATGATATAAGCTCTTATGATTTTTTGTTATAGCTTTTTAGTTAGAATCTATGTTGATTCAGATAAATACAAATATTTTCTTTCTTTAATATTACGGTAAACTGAAAGGATTTTATTTTGGTTTTCACGAGGAAGATTTAGGGGAACAGCGGCTAAAATGGCGCACTCAGAAAAACGCTAATTAAAAACATCTGCCAAGTAAATGCACAGTGCTGAAATCACCAAATGTAGTTAATACAATTTAAATAATAACCGATAAATTGTTAAGATAAATTGCTAGGCATTGGTTTTAACCATTTAGTTTTTATACAATTTTACTAAAAAATATTTGTTCGAATTTTTTCTTAAGACGCACCTGATTATTTTTTCGTTTATTTTTAATTTTTTCACAATTTTAATCTAAATGTGAAAGTCAAAATGACATTTAAAACGTCAAAATGACATTTAATATGTCAAAGTAAATATAAATTTAAAAAATTAAAACACAATTTTTTAAAGCAAATTGAGATAAATCTTTGTAAGGGAATATTTTACAACAAACTTTGTAGACCTACATTATAGGAAATTGAATGCTCTACAGACACACCGACAGATACACAGACAGACAGACACGGAACGAAAAGTGTTTGTCTTGACCTGAAACGGAAAGATCAATTTAAAATTTTGAAATCGGAGAACAATTTTTTCGTTTCATTCTAAAACGATCACAAAGCTTCTCGTATCTTCGATATTGCGAGGAAGCAAACGTTTATATATGTATGTTTGAAAACAATTGAATTGTCTTTGTTTAGATATACTTAAGATGCGATCTTAGAAGGAAAAAAATGCAATTCCATTATTGTCTTTTTATTATTTATTGATATGATTTACGAATCAAAATTTAATGTTGCCCTAATAAGTGTATAATTTATGAATATTTTGTGTAAAGTGGAAAAAAAACAATCGCCGGAGAGGTATATTTTTTTTCATATATGTATATTATTTGGCCTAATTTTTTTATATACAGCCAGTTACATTAGACCCTTCACCGAACAGGGATTACTGTTAAGAAGGGACTTGCCCTGGGGCAACCAGGGCAGGAGGTATCTTCGTGTGCGGTGCGTAAATAGTTATTTTAATAGGTTTATTACAGATTAAATTTATTTCCCCTACGTTAGTGCTTTCATGCAACATCAAAATACAAAATTGTATAATATGTAATCCGCACCTTTAGGCTTCGAGCAAACCTTGTGCACTTATCCCGGTTAAACCTGATATATTTTTACGGATATATCCGATCCCACAGTTAAAGGATTAATAAAATTGTCCCCAGGACCCACCACTGGAACCGAGTAACGTGCAAACAGTGAACTGTGTCCAGGGCCGTAACTAGAGGCTCGGGGGCTCCGGGGCAAGAGGTGATTGAGGGCCCCCCAGATATGCAAAAAATAAAAATTGAAGACCTTTTTTTTGGATCATAGCTTACAAATTTTATATTTGTTACTAATTTTTATTTGAATGACTTTTTTTTTGCTAGCCAGCTAGAATTTTACACTTCTTAGTAATTTTAATGGATAATAAGTGTAAAATTGAAGTTCATAAGCCGAAAAAAAGTCATTAAAATCAAAATTAGTAATAAGTAAATCACGTTTTCAAGTTAGCATGAAATACATTTTAAAAAATCTTTAATTTATTAATTTTTTCTTGCTCACTCCAATTTTTACGCTGCTGCGGGGGCCCCGGGGCACTGCCCCGGCTGCCCCGGTGGTAGTTACGGCCCTGACTGTGTCACTTGTTCACACGACCACGCGCCACTTGGTTATTATATGTGCAATGTTACCCGCACTTACATGTTCATGTGTATATGTGTGTATGTGTTAATGCAAGCGGTATTTGATGTTTACCTTTTGAATGTTTAAATAAACGGAATAAATCCGATGCGCGCTGAGTGCTCGTCGATGGAAAGGTAAACTATGATAATATGTATGTATGTATGGATTAACAAACTCTTCCATGCTGGTTGTGTGATTTGTTTTTTTTTTATAGAGTTTTATAATTTTTTCCTGACCATCAAGAGATTATTAATAAATCGCGTGGACTATGGAGTTATTGTTTACGATAAAAAAAAACATCTGCCAAGTAAATGCACAGTGCTTCCTCGTGCTAAATTCACTAAAACCGATAGTGTTCAGATAAATTGCCTGGCATTGGTTAACCATTTAATTTTTATACAAATTTTACTAAAAAATCTTAGTTCGAAACTTTTCATAAAACGCACCTGAATATTTTTTCATATATTTTTAATTTTTCGACAATTTCAATCTAAATCTAAATTTATGCAAATGTCAAAATGACATTTAAAACGTCAAAGTGACATTTAAAACGCCAAAATGACATTTAAAACGTCAAAATGACATTTAATATATCCAATCAAATATCAAATTAGAAAAACAAAACACGAATTTTTAAAATAAATTGAGATAAATCTTTGTAAGGGAATATTTTACAGCAAACGTAGTAGACCCATATTATAGGAAAATTAATTCTCTACAAAAAATATTCCATAAAATTTTCTCGTAACATGTGTCGTTCTTGAGATATCTTGAAAAAAGAAATATTTTGGCATGTCACCCCTCTTAGCAATATAGAAGCAATATATAGTTGAATTAATTAAGTACAAAACACGATTAGTTATTATTGTAATAAAAACCAAACAACACTTAAATTACCTACCTAACAAAAACGAATCAGAACAAAAAGTAAAAATAATTTTTGTTCTATTTAAATTTAAAAGTTAATTATTGGAAACAAAATAAACAATTGACAATCAAAATAATACCGGCCTGTGATCATTCCCTCTGCCCTGCGTCTACTTGACACGCTCCCTCCTTGCCGCACGCCGCGACGCAAATAATATATTCCCGTATGTATATTTCGATATTTTCTAAACTATACGACAAAATTGGATGCTGTAAAGGGCAAATTATATCTACATTAAGTACTTATGTTATTTTAAGCATACATATATGGATAAGACCAGAAAATACGGCTGTAAGTGAGATTTGGCTAATACAATCAATCAGAAATCGATCCTACTGTCAGAACTGTTATTTATTATTTATTGTAGCATGGTGAAAATAGTCAAAATAGATTAAGGGAAAGTTGAAATGGATATTTTGATGCATGGATTTAAATATCATACCTTTTAAACCATATTACCATTTACCTGGTCAATGAAGGGTTATATGTTAATTTTAAATGGAAACCTTTATCTCACTGACATATCATTTCCAAGCCGAATTACGTGATCTAATCAGATTTTAAATACGATTTATATTTTGATTGACATTATCGAAAAATTGTAAAGGGTAAATAATATACAATAAAAGATTAAAGATTATATCACAGTATAATGCTAAAAACAAAAAATGGTTACTCATTTATAAACCTTAGATAAAATAAAAACAAGAGTGATGTGGGGTGCTTAATCTAAATATTTACATATTTTCGATTATCCTTTTTTTTGAAAAGTATGTTAGATTTGAAATTTAATTATAAGTTTGTAATCACTTAAACTTAAGCTCCTGATGAGAACTTCTTGTGAAGTCGAATATTTTTAGTTTAAGTGACGAAGAAACTGCAGTTTCTCCTTTCTCCAGTAGTTTTTAATCACTTGTAATCTTAATATATAAAAAAATTGGTGCATATGTATGTAACGTCGTCAGACTTAAACCACTGGGCGTATCGAAGCCATATTCACACCATATATTCGTTTGGTGCTCAAATAAGTTTATATTTTTTTTGGACCCGGTAGGTGGCTCTGGGATCGAGATATTTCGATAAATTGTATTTTTTCTATATAAATAGTATATCAAAACGTTGATGCATATGTTCATGTAACGTCATCACGCCTAAATCTCAGAACATATCGAAATCAATAAGTTTTTTTGACCCAGTAGGTGGCGCTGGAGTCAAGATATTTCAATGCACACTGTATAGTATTTATTACAGTTTTAAAGAATTAATACTAAATGTAAATACCTATATTACGACTTCTGAATATACTTGTTCTTTAGATAAATATTTGATAAAAATGCCAAAGTTAATAAATAATTGAAAGCAGTTTGAAATTCAATGTCAAAACAAACACATTGAGATCTATCTACTATGATATTTATCCTTTCCGCAAACTATCTGTAAAGCCTACGTATTTTGTAATCCAAATAAGGCTCCTTTAGACAATTCATACATCATGTTTAATTTATGATGTTTTTCTGTTTAACATTCTTCACAACCCGTATTTTTTTTAAAGTGAAAGATTTATTTTCACATTTCATATGTAATAAATTTGTATTCGCCATTAGAATATCTTTACTTTTAATCTATTCGTCTTTGAAAATTTATGGTCATAATTCGAAGAAATTATCGTTCAATAAAAATAAATTTACATGATGTACAGTTGTAATAAAAATTTGTAAATGAAATGTATTCGTTACGACTTATATATATTTTTTTGATTTGCATATTCGTAATATGATTAACATTTTGTGCTAAAGTTTTTACAGATATACATACATATGGATATATTTAAATTAATTTGTCGTGGAAATGGAAAAAGATCAAGTTTAACAATATTAACAAAATGTTATATTTTTATTAATAATTATTTAAATTACATGACTTTTTAAATATATATGTTTATATGCACAGGAAGTCAATTTACTCAATTCTATTCCCAAGTTCTCCTACCATTACATTCCTTGTATTCCGATCCTCCTGTTTATAAAAACCTGCTATGACCAGCCCATCAGCAACGTCTGATATTCTAAAAGTGTAAACCATTATTTAATTTTTAAATACAGTTAAAATTTTAAGTTTTAAGTATAAAAAAATGTTTTTTTACAAAAATTTCATGTTTTTTTTTTACAATTTTGTGATTATTACTGACCTGTTTTTTGATCACCCTATACTTTTATTATATCATTAGTAAGTTCCTACGATTTTCTCAACTTTTTCGATTTTCAACTCATCTTCAAACATATAAAGAGAGAGAGAAAAAAAATAATCCAACTTCCCGAATACATCACTATTCATAATTTTTTTTGTCTCTATTCCCTCTACAATAAATAGTTCACGAAATCTACACATTTAGTTAGATAACTCGAGAAATATTTCTATGCTAATACGCGTTATGTTTACCTTTTGAGAGTTAAAATAAACGGAACAAATCTGTATGACTGCGATGAGCGCTTTCCAATGATATCGTCTGATAAAATTAAGCGTCTCGGTGAATCTGAGAATTAATGAACCACCTTATTTCCGCTACGCCCTTATCTGTGCCGTGTCAAGATAGCTTTTAATTTCATTGATAATGACTAGCTTGTTGATACAACAAGTGCGAAAGTGTAACCGAGTAATTTTTTTCTTTTTGTTTTATGCAGATATTTTTCCGTTTTTACGAGTACAGTAAAAGCTCTTTATTCGCGGGGTATATGTTCCATAAATATGCCGCGAATACAGAAACCGTGAATACGGAATGGTAATTTATATGAGATTATAGGGGATACGTTCCTAGGTGACAAAATAAATAAACAAATACAATATAAAAATATCAATTTAATTGAAGTTTTTGACCATATTGATTAATTATTATCTTCAGGCTTAGGCAATGGTTTAAAGAATTTTGTAATTTTTTCTTGCTTGGCAGTTTTTAAAAGCTCCTTCAATTCAGACTGATATTCAGCAGTGGCATTAGCAATTTGCCTCTTAAAAATAAGAGTTCGTTCCATAGACGGATCAATTTTCATAAAGAAATCACAAAGCTCATTTGCCAATCTTAAACCTTCATTAAGATTTTTCAAATTAAATGTCACGTTTCCTGATTAGATCCGCGAATAAAGAAATCTTTAGCCGCGAATATAGGAATTGGGTCGCATTTTTTTAATCCGCGAATAGTGAAAACGCGAATGAAGGAAGCGCGAATAAGGAGCTTTTACTTTTTAATGTAATGTTTAGGATTTAAAAAAAATATTACCTATAATATAAAAAAAACAAATTAGAACAAAAAGTACAAATAATTTTTGTTTTGTTTAAAACACAATAAATAATTGACGATCAAAAAACAACGGCCGGGTCAAGAAGTCTGAATGCCAGCCGAGCGCACGTGAATCTTCCCCTCTACCCGTTCCGACGAGGCAATTCTTTAGTTTGCGCATTATTAATAATATCTTACCGTATATAACTTATTTAAAGTTATTTCCTAAACTATACGATCAAATCGGATGCTGTAAAGGGCAAATTATATCTATATTAAGTACTTATGACGATGAAATCATTTAATTCGATAAGGATTAATGTTTTGCAGGTCATAAGTCCACACGTAAATATAACCCAAATTTTCGTTGTAATATAAAAACAGTCATTGCGGTTTAAATATAAATTACTATAATATTATGTTATAATAGCTATCAATACTATTTATACGAGATAATATAAGTATGCATATGTAGATTATAAATTATAATATGGCGTATAAAATTAATTTAATTAGTAATGGAAACTTGCACTGATTTTAGTATTAATGCAATCACAAATTTCATACTGTTGAATATTTAATAAATATAAACTCATTTTATTCGAGTATTATGTATGTATATTATATAAATATTATTACTGATACGGAATATGCATATCGAGTAAATATAGGTCAGAAATAAAACCGTGATTAATTAAATGAATATGTTAACTGTGATTAATTCGGTGCATAAATAATTGTTAAATGTACTAAATTTATTTAGTTTTTGTTGAAATGAACAATAACTATACATCTACTTAATAAACAGACAAACATATAAATTATTAAGTTTGTTGACAAAATCCGATAGTTTCCATAAGATTTTCATCACCTACCAAAAGAACTTTTCAAATGACAGCACATATTTCAATTTCTCAAGCACGTAGATAAGTTAAATTGAAAGATGAGGTTTTTTTGACTCTAGAGACACCAGAAGACCTGTTAGCTTTGTTGAATAAAGAATGGCTCAGTGCTGCCCTCTGGAGACGACAAGTAAATTAATCAAAGCTTTCATATACGACAAAATGTAAAAAGACAAAATCTATGACTGTTTTTAAATTCATATAATAGTGTTACATATAATAACTATAAACTATATTATTATGACAATATTAACTAACGCTAGAAACATTGTCGTTATCGATCTTGGTTTCTGGGTATAAGCTAAGTCATTCTATCGGCCAATATTTCGTCACACATTGCAATTAATGTAGATTTAAAATAATTAAATATCATACATTTTTATTTATTGTTATACTGCAAAAATAGTTAGAAGAACATAATTTTAGATAATAATATTATCTTTTATTTAACAGTTTCCTCTGTTATCAACCGTATCTAAAATAATAATTTTATTTATATTCTGGAAATATGAATATACCTATCTAATATTAAATTAGATGAAATATTTTCTACAATATTTTTCTAGTATGCATTGCTTCAACAATAATTTAAAAAAAAACATAACACATCAGTTTCCAGTTTTGTAATACTCTTCAAAAATATTATATAAGAACTTAAATTTCATGTTTGTGTCTTTGACAAACAAAAATAAAATAGCATAAAACAATATTAACTGTTCTAAATTAATTTAAAAAAACAACTATTTGTTTCGCCATATCTTAGACGTATTTATAGATTTTCAGTTGTAATATTAAGGCATAGAATTCAAAGAGCTAAAATCGGTCAAAGGTACAACAGCCTCCCCTTACATATAAATTCATAAATTTAGAATTTAAAGATTATTTGATTCATTATAAAATGTTCATTAAAACAACATTCTTTTTAATTGTGGCGCTTTTAGCTTTTTCATTCCACTTTTCTTGTTAATAGAATAAAAATAATAAAAACAAGTAAATTAAAAGTTTTAAAAGAAAGAAGCATCTTAATTCAACACAAAACATTCTTAAGAACAACAATTATTAGAAACAAACTGAAGCATAAAACAAATTACAAAGTGCAATCGACAAATCTATAAAAGTTTATCGAAGAAACTGTAAATGCTATGTATATATTTTTTTATTCAATTTATGTAGTGAGTTGAAACGATAATCGGATTTCAAGAAGCTTAAGAATGAGATGTAAATGTATAAGAAAGACAAAAGAAATACAGGATTTTCGTTGTTTATGTTTGTAATTTTGTTAAGTGAAAGTTATTATAGTATTGTTGGAATTTGAAAATCGAATTAATTCCGGTCGTAATTTTATGATATTACAATTTTAATTTTTACTTTTTTTATACATACTAGGGCGACTTCTGAATTTCTTTAAATTCACTATCTAAATTTCCCTGAGTGGTCGAAATTTAATAATTAAATAAAATACATATTATTTTTTCATTTTTTTAAATAGCTTTCGAACGGATTTTGATGTATCAAATTGCATTTTAAAGCTGACACTATCTAGTTTTTGAATATTTCATTTAATTTTTTATCACTTCTCTATCAGAGGTTAAATCTATCTCAGTAGTGTTTATTATTTAAATTATGACTTAACTGTCAATCCTCAAATGAAGTGATATATTTTTTACTTTCTTATACCTATGTAGGTATACGAAATACATGGTATATTATAAGTAAGTATTGTTAAATCGATTTTTTTCGAAATCAGGATTTTGATGGAATTATCCATTTTGGCCTCCCTGAATCCATTCTGAATGTTTTCGCCATGATGTCTGTGTGTCTGTCTGTCGGTCTATAAGCGCTGTAACTCAAATATGACAAATCGTAGAAGGGTGATATTTTATATTTAAGATTAATTTGTGTCTGGGAAGAAAACCTCCTATTTTTGAAAATGATCTTTCAACCGGATACGGATGTTTACTGACGTCGATTTTAAAATTTTTCGAATTACTTTGAGACAGTGTGAATTAGAGAAAAATTGTAGGTAATAAAAAAAAATTATAATTCAAATGGTTCATAACAGAGAAGAAATATCTGCCATGAGAGTCATGGGACTTTCTTATACGTATTACAGAGATTGCAAAGTATGCGTGTTTACCATAGGTACCATGGGAATTTCTTATACATAATACTGATACAATTATTTAAAAATATATATTTCTGACTAAATCATAAATGTTTTTGAAAATTTGATTTTAATAAGAAACATGTTGTATATAGCTGTTATTTATGTTTGTCTTTGAAGCTTTAAATTAGAAAAAAAATGCGTATGGAACATAACAGGTAATCAATATAAATATACCTTCAGTAAACATTTCTGCGAACTTTAACATTATTATTTGATTGATAACATAAAAAACTTTTCTTTTTGAAGTTTTCTGCATACTTTGCAAAACAATATGTTCAGCAAAAGAAACAATATAAGAGCTGTTCTTTAATTGACATTTTCAAAACTGAATAACTAAAGGAATAAAAAGTCATTGTTTTAAATACTATAAATAAGAAGTCGTATCTTATTTTCAGAAACTAAGAAACTATAGCGACCTTGAAACATAAAAAACTGTTGAAATTTTTGATTTTGATTTTCGGACCGATTATAATAACTTCCTGTTGGGAAGTTAATAAAGGTCGTTTCTGAAAAATCTCAGAGCTTAACTATTAACAATAATTAAACTGTAAATCATTAAAAATAATCCTTTCAATATTCTGTTTTGTAAAACATCTATTTGATTTTATATTGTTTGTCCATTATAATGATCAATGTACAAAATTGTTATATACATTTTTAATCCATAATTGGTATTTCCGTATATGTATAATACGTTTACACAGAGAGAGAATATTTTCTCTTTTATTTATTAACCCATAAACGTGCTTTATGTTCATTTTTATTGCTGACTTTTTGTTATCTTCAAAGCGATTTGCCGAGACCCGCTCAAAAAATATCAGCACTACTTTACGGAAATTTAACAATAAAATGCTAGCACAAGATGTTACCCTTGCTATATGGTCAAGATTTTTCTTTTCATTGAATTTTCATACTTATTTTTATGTGTAAGATTTGTATGATTTATTATTGAAAAAAAATATGTAGATCTATATCAAATTCAATTTGAATTGCAAATAAATAACTTATTTATAACGGAACTTACAATCATTTTGGTAATTTAATGATATCGGAACAAAATAGATACGCTTTATTTTTTTGTATGCTTTCAGTTTTCATGTAATGACTTATAAATTAAAACTTTCTGCCAACAATTTTTGACTATGAATGTAGAAGATTTTGGGGCGTTATAGCCCATCAATGCCGATACAAATTATTAGGGTTCACTCCACCACACAGCCGGTATATTTACTCGCGCTTTATTGACTGATCCAGAAGGCCGAGGTAATTCTCTTGATAGAAAGTTTGACACGTGAAGACAAGATTAATTTGAAGAAAGTTGTGCAACTTTGTAGGTCTCAGGGGTGAATTTAGCGTACCCAACACTTGATGTGTATCACGTATATTATAGTAACCTAAATAAATAAACTTCTATTATGCTAAATATTTGAATCCTCTTTACTGATTATTCGAAACATATTAAATTATAAGATAGAAGGCTTATGTCATAATTTGCAGCTGTATTTGAGCTTATACTCATTATTAAAACATAACTAACATTAAATTATATTAATAACTGTTGAATTTCTTCTGGGTATAAGATTTGTCTTCTTATACCCAGTTGTATTGAGACTAATTCCTTAAAACCTTTTCTCAGTTTTTGTAAGCTGTAATGAAACGCGGCTGGCACTAATTGTAAGAAATTAGTACATAAATATTTTTTTCAGACCAATAATAAGATATGTAGGTACATTGTACAACTTACAGTTTTTGTCAAAAACGAAATAACTATACAATAATTACCAATATTTTAAATTTTGTTTAAAGCAATTTAAAAAAGCCTTCATATCGATAAAAGTCAATTAAAAAAACCGTTTACTTGCGTTAAACGAAATTATTATATTTAAACATTTCATCAATTCTGCTTAGATAAAATTTTCAATAACAATTTTAATCTTCTGTAAAAATTTGGTCAGAGATACATCAAAGACATATCGGTCAAATATTTATCTTTTTAAAATATCTTTTTGAACGTCATATTTTACCCACCAACGAATTTTATAGAGTACACACTTCAACAAGTTTTGATGTACGTTCAAATACCAATAAAAAGTAATAAATCAAAATATATACACGTATATTTGTGGTTTACAATATTGTGGCAGTCAGAAAATAAATATTGATAAATAAAAACCACAGAAAACATTTCACAAATATGTGATGAAAAAGTAAATACACATTTGTTTTAAACAATATTTATTAAAATAAAATTTAGACTACCTATATAATATCTATAAAACTTTAAGGTACTGGCACCAGTTATGGCCGCTATAGGAGCAAGGTATAATGTTTTTGTCTAATTCTCATGAACTCATGTTACTAATAAAATAAGTAACACAATTTAATTACCAAAGTCCGCAAATATAGTTTGTTTTTTAAATTATAGCCTTTTATTGTGTTTATGTTTTTTCTCCAGTAATGGTCAAATTTGAAACAATGTTAAGCAGTTGCTATGATAATATAATAATTAATAAATAAATTATACTAATAATTAGTTTTAATGTCCATAATTTTGACACCTATTGGCCTATTGTTATCAAATTACGCTGTAAGACAGTTAAATGTATATAGATTAATATTCAGAAATGGTAGTAATCAAATATCAACACATATTTCTAATTCAGTACATTTAATTTAAAAATAGTCATTACTGGAGCCATATCCAAGACTGGTGCCAGTACCTTATTCCATATTTTATATGCCTAGTGCTAGTATTTATACAGTTATTTTCAAGACATATGATAAGTTTTGTTATAAGTTATAATTTTAATAAAAATTATATAGGTTTCTCGGTGTAAGTCATGTTTCTTTTTATAAAGAGTACAGTCATTACTATATAACAAAGTTGGTAACAACTGTACCCATTTTTGTTTCACTAATGATAAATCATAAATAATTGATGGACGTATTAAATCAATACTAGTTGTATATAAATTGGTAGGCTCTGTTTGTACAATGTAATTATGTAATGCGATTCCACCAAATACTGAAACATTTTTGAACCTCATCCCAGTTTATTTTGGAGGAAGTAACCTAATTCTTTTTTCTTAGGGGGATTATCCGGTATACTATTGTAATGTTGCCGATTTGTAAAAAAATATTATAAATTATGTTTTCGAATGTATTAAAATATCATAGATTAAACCGAGTTGAATCGGCAGTTTTTTTCTATTTTTAACATGCTAGCTTAGGAACGCGATGAACTCTAGTTATGTATTTACTTTTTTTATTATTTGCATTTTTTTCGTTTTATTATTTGCTTGTTAATAATTCAGTTACCTCTCGTTTAATCGTTGATTTATTCAGGTACGGTAAAATGTGTCTGCATATTTACCTATATACTATTTACATTTAATTTTTTTATCTATCATAATTGTTTAATTCTATAATTTAAATTATCGAATTGGGGGGAAGGGGGGTTATAGCTTATAAAAAACTATGCCGAACTGGAGAGCAATGTGGCGTACACTAGTGTTTCACAATTATGGTAAATTAATATATTATTAAATAATCAAAAAATATAAAAGAAATATTGTAAAATTATTAGTTATACTCGTATTGCAAATATTCAAACTACTGATAAAAATTTTAAATTATTTCTATATTTTATTTTCTATTTAATAATATTATTAGGTGCGCCACATTCACCGCTAAATTAAAAAAAATGTAAATATTCTTATTAATAATGCGAGCATTCGATTGGATGCTTGGACACCTTCCATGAGTTTGTATGTCTCATGTCTCCTTGTTAGACAATTTAGGAATAAACGTGGCTAAATGCTAATATGTATTATATACAAATAATATAATATGTAAATAGATGTTTTCTCTATACGTACCTATTACTAATATGTTTGCATTTAATAACTAAATTGATGGTTTAAAAATAAACACAATTAATTATTACAAGTCTAACACAAACAGGCATATCGTTTGTAAACAATGTATTCGTTCGATTGTAAACATTTGTGAGTTGATTTTTATGTACTTTTTGTTGAGTACGAGGGACTATTAGGTAAATTAGAAAAATGTTCAATCGGTTATAAAATATTGTGTTGTGTATTTAAACAAATTTTTCTTCCATTTTTAAGAATGTCAATGTATTTGTGTATTTAATAAAATATTAATAAAATGGCAGGTATTTCTTTTCTATAATATATACATTGTAGATGTACATGTACTAAATTATTATTAAAAGTGGTGTTTCGTATATATGCTGAAAATATCTTTGTAATTAAATGAAAAACATTTTTTAAATTTTATTGGTATTTCAAATGAGCATATGAATTTTAGATTAAATTTTTTGACAAATACCTTGTATACATTTCAAGTATATTTAATTATTTTCATACATATAAATAGTACCTTATATATAGTTCAAATTAAAAGGAGTAAAAAAATTTGATATCCTTATGATTTAGACAAAATTCTTGTATTAAATCTTTGTATAGGCATTTATGCCTTTACAAAGTCAACTAAGTAAATTAAAAGTAAACTCTATTTAATGATTAGAATCTACCCTGATAAAAGCCATACACAACATAAAACAATTGTCAACCTTGTTAACAGTGCCTTGTCATGATATCTTTCATTTAATTTTACTTTGAAGTTTGAAGAATTCGGTTACGAAAGTTTTAATTTGAAAATGTTCCGCGCCTCCACCAATATCATATTTCAATAACATATTATTTTAAATAACAATACGTGACTTACATTTTACAGTTAGTTATATGTTTGTGTTATAAAATAACTATTTAAAGAATAAATATTAATTTAATATTAACCAATCACATTGCTATGATTATATTAATATATAAAATTAAATATATTAGAAATGTCTCTTACAATAATTACTATAGATATTTAATATATTCGAACATTGCTTCAGTTGCTGATTTTGTATATAATTCCAAGAAAGTCAAATAAGAAAATATATAAAAAAAGTGAAAACATTACTTCAATAATTTTTATTGTATTTAATTATAAAAAGTCATGTATCTTTATAGATATTTCACCTCCATTTCCTCGAATAAATTTCTATTTTTGTGAGTACATTAGCAAATACTCGAATCTGATTTAGGTATTGCAGGGTCTTAGGCTAAACTAAAATTGAAACCCTTTACAGTGCCGGCTTTAAAACCAAAATCAATAGGTCTGGAGTAATCAATGAAAAAATTCAGATCGGTGCATTTTTACAGTGGTTATCGTAAACGAAAGAAAATTCTACATTCAGACACACAGACACACGCATAGCCACCATGCGAAAATTAACTTTTCTTTACATTTTGAAGGTAGTACAATCAGAATCTTCTCTTATTTCGGACACGATTTTTTGACGGTATTACAATACTTCCTTTTCTTTCAGAACATAGAAGTAAAAAAACTAAAGTGTCTAAAATCATATTCAAAAACTATGCTGAAAATAAGTCTGTATTAATTTGACACAATCACTTACACCTCTCAAAATCACCATTAAAACTATATTATTTTAAAACCGTAACAAGGGACAGGTGGCGTGGCAAATAGGTAGCAAAAGGGTGTGGAGGGAGGGGTAAATTCGTGGGCGGATCGACCGCGGTTAAACGAATCAATAACAACCCAATAATTACACTCTCAGCTCACTGAGCGCGATGGTTAACCCTTTATGAAATTAATTTGGCGTCAACACACGGGTACATGGCTGCCCCCGTTTTCGTCCTCGGAGAAACGGGCCAGGACGGGTGTAGGAAGAAAGGGGTGGAGTAGTAAAGGTGGCATGCATCGCTCAGACGACTTCATATTGATTTTGTTTCACCGCTAAGGTAGGAAACAAAACATTCGACCGTGGTAAAAAATGCAGGTCCCTTTTAATGTTAATTACTATTTAGAATGGTGTTTTTTTTTACTTTAGATAAAGAAGTTTACAGAAGAAGTTCGCGCCTAGAGGGTTATCGGGTCATAGGCAGTCGTTTTTTAGTAAATTATTTATTAATTAGGTTAATGCGATTTTTGACTTCATCATGAAAGTCTATAACTTATTTTTATGATTTGAATGTTGGTACCTATAAAATTGAATAAACAATATAAACTTGTATGCAAATGTTATAATCATTTGAAAAAACATCTACCAAGTAAATGCATAGTGCTTCATCGTGCTAAATATACCAAATAATGGTTAATTATTGAACAATTTAAATAAAACCCGATAAAGTTTTCAGATAAATTGTGTGGCATTTAATTTTATACAATTTTAGTGAAAAATATTAGTTTGAAATTTTTCATAAGACACATCTGATTATTTTTTCGTATACACCCAATTCTGTTTTTACACGGTCTTTTTTTACACGGTTTTGATTTAACACGGTCTAGAAAAAAATTTTTTTTTCCGTTTTTACACGATTTGATTCGATTTAGCACGATTATAAAAAGCCATTTGATTTAAATTTTAAAGAACAAGTATAAAAACAAATCGTAGCTTAAATAAACGCCATCTGGCGACCAAACAAAATTTATGTACTTCATGTCTTTTTTTACACGGTTTTTTCTGGAACGTATCTACCGTGTAAAAACAGAATTAGGTGTATTTGTAATTTTTTGACGATTTCATTAATATGTGAAAGTAAATATCAATTTAAAAAAAACGATTTTTTAAAGCAAATTGAGAAAAATCTTTGTAAGGAAATATTTTACAACAAACGTTGTAGACCTACATACATATATTATAATTATAGGATGTTCTATAAAACAGATTCAATACAATTTTTACGTAACATGTGTCGTTTTTGAAATATCTTAAAAAAATAAATATTTTGGGATGTCACCCCTTTCACTTTAACACGATTTTGATAATTTTAAAATGGAACCGTCCTCAAGTCAAACCCAACCATCCATCCAAGTTTCACTAATATCGGTTTTGTGGTTTATGAGTTATGCATGTGACAATGATTCACTTTTTGACCTGAAACGGAAAGATCAATTTAATATTTTGAAATCGAAGAACAATTTTTTTGTCTCATTTTAAAACGATCACAAAGCTTCTTGTATCTTCTATATTGCAAGGCATTAAAATCTTGAAAATAAAATTAATAATACTCAATAATATTATCAATATAACATCAAGTTTAGAAATACAATAATATCATTTTGCATTAAGTAATGTAATTTTATATGAATTATTTAAATGGAATTTGTACATAATGTGAAAACAGTAAGTATAGGTACTTAAAATAATAACAAGGAATTGTCTCGATGGGATAAAATTCCTATAATTGGTGTTATAAAAAATGTATTGCACTTCATTCAATTAATTTTTATTTATTTATACTTGTTTTATTACTTACTGTTATTAATAACATCACATAGGGAATTCAGTGTTATTACAGGGTACATACAAATATATGCTGTCATGTTAATGTAACGACAAACTTGTAAAAACATTTTTTATTTAAAATGTTTAGTTTATTCAAAATTGACTATCAGTTTGGAATTTCGTCTTCAGATTTGGTACATGCCTAATTGCAAATTAAATTAATATAGTTGTGAAATAATTAAATACTATTTTTGTAAATTATTAATTAACTGTTTGGAAGTAGTTCAGAAATTTTAAATAAAAAAATTATATGTGCATGAGTTTACTGTAATATGTATTTAAAATAACAATTCTTTCCTAGTTTACAGTACTTATCATTGATTTCCTTATTTACAGTATTTAAATTCTTCACTTATACATATAAAACGTCTCAAATATTTTCAAAAAAAATTTAAAAACGTTTTTTTCTCTGTAAATTTTAATTAACAAATTTATTTTATGTGTACGTGACACATCATGTAAAAAAGTTCTTAAAAATTAATTAAAATATTACAAGATATTGATTATATATTTTTGCCAATATTATAAAGGGAAATAATATAACTTGTAGAACGTAATTAAAAAGAGAAAGTTTAAAAAATGTTTAATATTATGTCAACATCAATATCAGTAGAAAACTACCTACAAAACCGACAATCCTTTCTCCGCAACTTGTATATTTTAAAAATAATTAATTAGAACAAATTTAACGTAACATACGTAAGAATTCGTTAGGGTATATGGACCCCCAAAGAGGGCTCCAATATCTAACAAGTAAATCATCCTAAGTATCACTCGCCGATATTCCTGAAACTTTCATACATGTAGTGCATCAAAGAACATTATACACGTGTTTTTTTTATTTTGGCTAACTAGATTTTAAGGTTAGAAAACGCATTCGAAAGTTTAATGTCATTTTATACAATGCTAACTAACGCTTCATGAGTGTCATTCTCTTACAGCTTTAACGACATTTCTCTATCTTAATTTCATTGTTTGCGTGTTTTTGAGATCGCTAATGACGATTTTGACATTAGTTTAACAAGATTCAGAATAGCAAATACAAAATGGTGGACAAAATCGCAGAAGTTTCAAAATTTTTATTTAACGCCACTTGCGAAGTTTATTATTTAATCTAGAGGTGGCGGATGAAAAATTTAATATGACGTATCCAAATGGCGGAAACTGGGCAAATATCGGTGGGAAAACTTGTTAACACCCTTCTTTTAAATGACGGAAACAATAAGCAAATCATGAAATTTTAAGAATTTTTATGAAGACAGGATTATTAGGTATATTTTTAATGTTTCCAATTATACAATCTGACAAATAGTAATCGGAACGACCGATGGTAATTTATATGTTCAAGTTTCGTCTTACTTGCTTACGATATTACAATTTACACATGAATTATATGTCAAAATGAATTATGTTTTTACCGCATTTCATTATCATTATTGCAACTTTTGCTAATAACATTCATAACGAATAAGGCTTCATCAATAGTTTTTTAAGGTTAATATCAGGGAATAATACGACAGGCTGCTGATTACTGTAATTTATATTCACGAAGTATTATCTTTTTTCATTGCGTATTTTCGAACTACAATTGATAACAATTAGTTTTTTATCGGCTGTTTTCACAGCACGACTTTAATATTTTCTACATTGTGTATGTCTTTGAATACAATTTACAACAAATAGGTTTCCATCAGCTGTTTCCACGTCTATTATTTGTTATTAATTGCATTACCAGCTTTAGGGAGGGGGTCGAACCAGGGCGACCGCCCGGGGCGCCAGGCCAGGTGGGGCGGCGCACAATGGAGCATAAGTCACTTTTTGGTTCAAATCAGTGTACAGGCTGTAATTTTTGAGTAAACTTTTTTTTTATCTTTAAATTTTTTGTCATCAGTTAAACCCGATTAAGTAAAAAATATAGCTAAATATAAACAATGTTAATTTGTAAAAAAATCGATTATTTGATAGCTGCTAACTAACAAATACTTATTCAGCAACCCATAAAACCTTTAATAAGGTATTAGCTGAGATACTAACTAATCAACTTATTTGTTGATTTATCAATTTTAATTTGTTCATAATAGGGGAAGGAGGTCTCGACGGTCTTAGGGCATTTGATAGTCTTAAAGTTAATGATGTAAGCTATATTTAAAAAAAAAGTTTGAGTTTGTAGAATCGCGCCAAGATGAGATATGAATATTCAACTTATTTGTTAATTTATCAATTTTAAGTGACATTTTCGGTGATTTTTTAACATTTTTTTAGAGGGAGAGAGGGCGGAAAAATAAATCTCGCCTAGGGCGCCAGATTTACTAAGGCCGGCCCTGATTAATTGTAATAACGTTAAGTATTATTCTATCTGCGTTAAATGGTGTTAAAGTTTCGAATGCATTTTCTAACCTTAAAACGTCTTGTTAGCTAAAATAAAATAACATGTTTTTAATGTTTTTCGAAGTACTACGTGTGTGCAAAATTTCAAGAATATCGGCGAGTGGTACTTGGGTAGGTTTACTTGTAAGAGAACTGTACTAAATGATTAAAAAAATTATCGAATAAAATGCATTTTATTTATTTAAATATTTAGTACCTATTCCATTATTCACCATTTTAACATCTGGTAATTCCTTTAAAAACACCAAAACGAAGAGAAAACAAAATAACACAACCACTCAACCAGTATTGAATTAGTGAAGTGCGTCCTGAGATTTGAAAACAGAAACGTTTAAGTGGTTCAAAATAAAAAAGAAGTACTTCAGAAAAAACGACAAGTGGGAATTCGTTACTTTTTTTTTGTTTAAATCGAATAAGATAGAAGACGTTTGAAGTTTTATGTCATGACAACATTTTGTGTTTAACCTGTTTAAATATTTGTTTTGTAAAAAAATAAAATAAAGATATAATATAATAAAATAATTTTTGTATATCCGATTTGTTTTTTATTGGATGAAAAATGTACGTTACTGACCTCTCTAATTGTATATTATATATTTTTATACACATATGTATGTAATTATGAAAATAATTATGAATGAAGTAGAAGGTATGCACATAAATAAAGTAGAATAATATTTAACTTTCTGTTTATGTATACAAAAAAAAACACGGCATATATATGTAATTTATATGTATTTGAAATAATTTCCTCTTTTATAACAGTTTTTTTTTCGGTGATTTTTTTTTCCACAGGATGTTTAATTTCCGTTTTATTTCAAAAATAATCATATGTACCTATGTATATTTTTTATAAATATATTTAATTATATAAATATTTATATTTTGAAGATACACATTGACTTATTGTTAGTGTTTTAATTTTTAATACATTTTTTTTAAAGAAATAAGTCGTTAGATTTTAATGTGCATCAGGGGTTTCCAACTTTTATAATTTAAATTATTTATTGAAATATTCAGTGATTCTTAACCTTTTCGAAGTCACGAAACACTGTACAAAAATTTACGGACCACTATCTTACTGAATCATTAAGGTCTTTAAACAAACAATAAGAAAGTATGCAGAACATTTTTTTAATAAAAACTACAGTTAACGCATTAATTTCCCAGTCAAATATAAAAAATATACATTTCTTTATCAATATTCCCAAGTCTTTCATGTTTTTTTTATTTTAATGTTCGTAAATGTTGAACAGTCCAGTTTACACAAATATGATGTTGAAAATTGTAGTAAAACTGTCTGCTTTTATGGAAAGAATTGGATGCTCGGTTTTCACAAAAATCCAAAATTATTCAATCAGTTCAGAATCCATCGATTGTTTTTCTTCATGAAACAAAAATTGGTAATTCGACTTAGGTATTAACTGCAGTAAATGGATTTCGAATCCAATCATAATTTTCTATATTTATAGAAAGAAAGTAATGTACAATATTTTTTTCTAATATTGATCTAATCATTTAGGGTCGATCCAGACTGTCGATCTGGTCCCGGTCCGGTCTCGCTCCAATCAAGTATAAATAAATAATAAACAATGAAATCATTCACACTATAAGTATTGGTCAGTTCTCCGTCCAATCACACTCATAGTGTAGTATCGAATATTTTACTGGAGCATGATCGAACCTGGCGTGCACTGTACCCATAGTGTGAATAGGTACTTCAGTTCGTATTCAATCTTTCTAGTACTGATTACCGAATAAAGCGTGATCTAAAATTGTGCGATAATGTGAATACCATAAGATTTGATTGGACTGAGACTGGACCGAGACCGGTTCATTAATGTAAATATCATAAAATTTAATTGGAGCGAGACCGGTCCGAAACTGGCTCGTTAGTCTGGAACGACCCTTATTGTTCTATGCAATAACTGAAATAAGATTAAACACAACTCCTCAAATGAATTGTAAGTGGTAGGGATGACTATTTCAAGTATTGATTAGTATTAGAGAAAGAAACTACAAATAGAACATTCGTAGCAGCTTGCGATCAGCGATTGTAATGTATGTAATCTATGTAAATAAATTTTTTATTATTATTAAAAATTGAAATACGTTAATTTCCAAAATATAAATAATTCGGGCAAGACATACACGAGTGTATGCCATAAGGGTTCCGAAGTACGTACTACGTGGAATGTTTGGAACCACTTACAGGTGCATTTTTAAGTTAAAAAAAAATATAAAAAGTGTCAAGTTCTACTAATTGAGATCTATATTTTGACATCCCACTTGTCTAGATATCAAAATAAAAAAATTCTGTGACCCTATAATTCCAAAATTTAAAATTATATTGTTGACTTTAATATTCGTTACCAAATTTTTTTCAGATTTTTTGAGCCGGTAGTTACAAAAATATAGGTGGTGGGGACAATGTAAATTGTAAACAATGCTTTTAGCCACCTACAGGTGCCATTTTTAAGTTAGAAAAAAAAATATGGTCAAATTCTACTAATTGAGATGTACATTTTGACATGCCACACGTTTTGGTATACAATTTTTTTGTTTTTTTTTTGGATTTGCTTTAAAGCCCCTTACAGGCACCATTTTTGATTTAGAAAAAAAATAGAAAAGGGTCAAATTCCGCTTGTTTGGTTATACATTTTAACGTTCCACATACCTTGGTATAAAAAAAAAATATTTTTTTACCTAACTTTAGCTCATTATTGCCCCCCCCCCCCTTGATAAATTATTTATTCAATAACTAGAGGGTGTCATTTTACATGTTCAGTAAAAATTTCAAGTTTCTAGCTTATATAGTTTACGAGCTATTTAGCTTTGAGTGAAAAGGACGGACGGACGACAAAGTGAGATTAATAGGGTTTCTTCGGAACCCTAAAAACTATTTTTAACATTACACTATTGATGAATATAAAATAAACTAACAGTTTTTTAATCATGAAGTTTACTTATCAGTCATTACAAATTGAATAAAAAGTTAGACAAAACTTCTAAACCCGCCTGTAGACGTACAATGCATGTAGTAAATACATAAATTTCCAGTTGCCTGTTGCATCGCCCACGTTATATTATGGTGTGTGTGTGTGTGTCGCATTGGCGACGCCAGCGCCACGGCGTCTCGCGTGACCATTCCGGTATCTCTCACAGTTTTATTTTGTCCTATATTCTCTTTCAAACGTCGAGCAATTTTTTACTCCACTGATTTGTAGCGTTCTTATCGGCCATTTGTGTAAATGACAAATGGAATAGAAATAAAATAAAATATAAAGTATGTAAAGGTACCTATGCATGTGTTCACATACGTGCGTTATGTTTTTATTTACATGTGCGATCAGGTGAGCACTTTATTTTTTTGTAATCTATAGGTATACGTACGTACCAACTATCGATTGACGCTATTAAATTATAAACAGGTTGTTAATTTTATGGTACATAATAACGGACCGTAGTAGATAAATATATATTGAATAAAGTAATTTTGAAACCGTTTTCATTAAATAATAAAAATTTTGTAAAAAAAAACTACATATAATATCGCTTTTTAGGGTTCCGAAGAAACCCTATTAATCTCACTTTGTCGTCCGTCCGTCCTTTTCACTCAAAGCTAAATAGCTCGTAAACTATATAAGCTAGAAACTTGAAATTTTTACTGAACATGTAAAATGATACCCTCTAGTAAAATATGTACAAATTTATTGAATAAATAATTTTTCAGGGGAGGAGCTAAAGCTAGGTAAAAAAAATATTTATAAATATAAATAAATAAATAAATATTTTTTTTATACCAAGGCATGTGGCACGTTAAAATGTATAAGCAAACAAGCGGAATTTGACCCTTTTGCTATTTTTTTTCTAAATAAAAAAAATGGTGCCTGTAGGGGGCTTTAAAGCAAATTCAAAAAAACAAAAAAATTGTATAAATTTTTCTAACTCAAAAATGGCACCTGGAGGGGGTTAAAAACAGAATTTTATTCTGCCCTCCCGCTCTAACTCTACCGGCTCAAAAAATCTGAAAAAAATTTGGTAACGAGGTTTTGGTGGGACTACCAACGACAAATACTAAAGTCAATAATATAATTTTTGTTTGATTTTTATTTGGAATATGTGTTGTGCGTGTATTTGTGAAAATATATGTATGTTAGGGAGCACAGGGACACAAAATGGAATGGGAAGTTGCTGATGGGTCAATCATAGCAGGTTAGGACGAACAGGGTGGCCGAGATTATAGGAATTATGTAAGGAGTCACTGATGTTATTCACAAAGAACATATATGCGAGAATAGTGTGCTTTGTTTTCCAATAATTATTTTGTTGTTTATATGAATTTTCCTTTGATATTTTCACGCAATTTAGTTTTCTACTTGTTATATTTAAGACATTTCAATATAATGTGATTAATGTCACATATGGTGCGGTTTTTGCAGTCGCACAAAGGATATTTTGTTTGCTCCTTTTTTATATCAGACAAATATTTTAAGAGTTCTTTTACTATTTCAGACACCATATGTTTACTATATGTGTAATGTATAGTACATTACTCTAAAATATTCTAAAACTATTAATATGAATATGTACATAATCATAACAATACTACTGGAGAATACGGGATACATAAAATTAGCAAATAATTTCAATTTGGGTAGAACCTTTCCCTTTATCTAATTATTGTATAAATGACGCCCCACAGGCCCGATCCGTTTCTAATTTGAATAACGAAGTAGCGGTTTGCTTACTCATCTCTTCATTGTTTGTGAAATATAATACAAAATCTACGGAATTAAAGAAATAATATAAGTTTCAATATTTTAATAATGTTAAGTCATCTCAGACTTTATTACATTGTTGATGCTCGCGGTTTTATAAACAAAAGTTACTTACAGTTTATCTCAAAGTGTTTGATAACTATTGATTGGATCAGTAGACAATTCAAGTTAATTAACCTTAGAAGGCTAATTATATTTTATCTACGCATAGGCTTTGATTAGTCGATTCAACTAACATTAGTTATTGTCCTAATTAATTATACATGTTATTATTATATTTGATTTGTTTTTGCATTTTTTGTAACTACATTACCTATTTTAGAGGAATATAAATAAAAAAACACAGTTTCTGTATTATTTTTTTATTAAAAGTTACATAAATAAATCCTAATGAACGGTTTTAAAAATATTCTGTAAAAGGAACAAAACAAAACTATATTCTTCTCTTTGTAACTAAAAAAATTTAAAAATTCGAATTTTTTTTAATACATATTTAGTTATAACAAAAAAATTACGAAGAGGCTATTCATCAGTTAATTTGAATAATAAGAATTTCGTAAATCAAAAATGGTGACACTTACCCACGTGACCCAGTTGTCCCCTCAACCTACTTGCCGACGACTGAGTTGGCACGAGGAATCAACGTGATATATTAACTAGTTAGAAAGATAGAGCAAAAAATGTTCGCTGTGTTAGTCGAAACGACTAGGATTAGCCATCTAGGGTTAATTAATTAAATTTTTTGAAAAGTGAAAATCCCAACAATCGGGTCAGTAGTTTTCATGTAGAAACAGACAAAAATCAAAAATCAAAAAGCAAAATGGATATCTTTATATATAAAAATGAATGTTCATTTGTATAAGGCTTATAGACTCGGGAATTACTGACCCGATTTTAATGCAGTTTTCACCAATAGTTTGATAATTTTTCTGTGCAGTATCGTGGCTATTAATATTTTATGTAAATCTAAGATTTAAAAAGACTAAAAAAACCTTTATCAAGTCGTGTTTTGTTTCCGGTGAATTGTGATGGGCATGTTCGGTGAGCAAAATGGGTGGGCATGATTACTTTATGTTTAATTGAATTAATATCCCCGGGTAATACCTGATCCAATGCGCTAGTTGGTTATAAAATGACATATAGACTTAAAAAATTACAATGTATGCATCGAGCCTACAGATTTATATATTTATAAGATAACGTATAAAATTAATTTTATCTTGTGATTACAATTTATTTAAATTTCGTGTAAAATCAGTAGCAGAGATTATGTTATGGATGTGTGTTGTAGGAACTATGTTGCAATATTCGGTAATAACATTGAGGATTATTGAGGATTTCCACATGTTGTCAAATTTCCCTACGATGTTATGTATATTTAATCTTTAAAGCAGTCTCAAAGAGGCTATATTCTAATTATAATATCTATATTAAATCCATTTCCTTTGTATCAACGCATTGCTATAGTTTTGAAGGGTCACTAACTGTTCTATTTTCAATAGAGTAGAATATATTCGTTTTATTGAAATGTCCTCTGTAAGCTCTTACTGAAGAGGACACCAAATATTCTCATGAAATTCTATGATATTATTATTCTGCGTATTAACTATTCATATAAATGTTTTGTAATTATATAACCACAAAATTAAAAATGATAGTAAAACGAATAAAAAAATGTGTTTATTAAAATAACTATTTACAGTTCTCAAAAAAATTAATTAAGGTTTTATAAAACGAAATACTTTTACATCAAAGTAAATTAACTTGTTTCTAAAATTTGTCTAACATTGATATAGAAAAGCCAAAATAAATAATTTAGTTCGAATAAATATAAAAAAATACGAAACAGATGTATCTGACAGTAATTAAAAGTAATTTTTTATAAGAAGAAGAAAAACATGAAAGGATCTGTTCATTATTAAATAAACTTTGCAAGGCTAAAAAAAATTAAGATAATCATTAATTCATTTTTAATTATAATTCATTTCCGAAAAAACGGAACTATTATAAACTTAAAATTACTGCAATTAAATTTTCTTCCACCTATACGTAACTTTTATCAAGTTGTGTGTTCGGTAAAGAAGTTTAAAGTTGCTTTCTATATTAACCTTGTTTCGTTTTAATTTAAACTTTAATTAATGATAAACTGACTCACTTACTTAACTCTTATGTAATAATTTAATTATTTTAAATCATTTAAATATTATATATTATATTGTTATTACCAGAAGCCAAGATACATTAAATTACTATCCTTACTATACGTATAGGTAGTATAAATTGTTTATTATTCATAATTATTTTGTTTATAATATGAGCACAGTAGCGTAACACGTTTTTTCTTGTATATGTTATACGTTTGATGTCTTCTACAATTTAACATACAGAGTGTCCCAAGAAAACTTCAAATACGAAAGTTGTCAGGTTAGACAAGCAGTAATTTTTTTAAATAGTTACATTTATATAGGTGTCCCATAAGTTTGTTACAAATGAATGTTATATTTTTTTATATACAAAGTATAGTTTTTTAATTGATAATCTAAAAGCATTTTTTTCTGGTTATTGTGATAGATAGATAGATTGAATATGCAAAAACATAAATCCTATCAAAAGGAAGAAAATATTGTATATACCTTAAAGTACAAGCACTAAAAATTATAAAAAACATCTTTATTACATTATTAGGGCCAAATTTCCGCCTTAAGGACCCTAATTATTTCTATGATTCTTGTAAATCTATAATAGCGGTACGTATGTAAACAGATATGAGAAACTTTATTGAATCATAAAAAATTAAAGCAAAACGTTTTGTACAAACAAAAGTACCAACTGTTAATTTAAATTGTATTTTAGAGACCTTTATAACGGCATTTATGTACAAACAAACATCAAAAACTTTTGTCTCTACTAAAAAACGGAAGGATTTGCCAAAATAAACAAGTAATTTTATTTTATGAAAATGTGATAGAGAAAACATTATTGCAAATGAAACGAGAAAAAGGAAAGAATAATACTAATTTAATGAAACTTTAGTCATATAATTTTGTGAAATATCTTGCGTCTGTGAAAATTTGTTTGCGCGCTAAATTTTCATTAGCCTCATAAATTTTAGAGTTGATGCAAGGATAGAAAATTTTAAATTAAAGCTTCCACGGTAGTCACTTACAGTAAAATACGATGGAGCTATAGAGAAAAATTTATTATATAATTGAAAATGATAAATATTTGATATGGAGCTAAATCAGTCTTCAGTACGTTTTGCTTTAGTACGTTTCATTTTAACGAGGTTCCACTGTACATAATATATTGAATTAATCACATTAAATTGTTGAATCAAATTGCTACACATTTTAACATGCCACATGCCTTGGTATAAAAAAAATGTTTTTTTTTACCTAGCTTTAGCTCCTTAGCGGCACCACGTGAAAAATTATTTTTTCAACATTGTACATTTATAACTAGAGGGCATCATTTTACATGTTCAGTAAAAATTTCAAGTTTCTAGCTTGTATAGTTTACGAGATATTTTGCTTTGACTGAAAAGGTCGGACGGACGACAAAGAGAGATTAATAGGGTTTCTTCGGAACCCTAAAAAGAGGTTTTACTATCAATATTGGTTGTTAGATCCAAGTTAAGGATTTATTTTCTAATTAATGGTTTTGAAATTTTGTACAAAAAAATTGCATCCTCATCAAAATTTAACAATAACAGTGTTTTTTTTATCGATAAAAATTTCAAAACATTTTATAATAATTTCTAATCATTGGTGTTAATAGTTGAGCTTTACAACATACAAAAATTTATATCTATGTCAGAATTATATTCACGAATAATTCTTATCTTTCGTTTAAAAAATTTATAAAATTTATAAAACACAACTAGGTTCTAAAAACTATCAATTCACCTCTGTGAAAGATAATGATATGTATATGAACTAAAATTTACCATATCAAAACATTTAAACAATCAAGTATGCTTGTCGTGATCTTGATTTCTAAAACAATAAGTTTTGAACTGATAATTGTTTAGCTAACTTTAACGAACATTTCATACCTATCTTGTTCCAACTATTCTACACTATCTGTAATTAATTTATGATACTTAAATTACTGATAATAATTTACAACTTCTGACTAGTGTCATACGATGATGTATTATAGTTTTCATGGAATTTACTTTTGCAAAAGTTTATTAGATAATATTATTATTAATTATCATTTCATATGTCTTGTACTAACAATGAATATTATAGTACGTACATACATAGAAGTTAGGGTTAATCTGTTGAAGTATTGTAGGAAAATACATCTTTTTATTGATAGCAAACTAATAAAATTCTGTCCGCACAACCACTGCAGGAATCAAATTTTCTTTGATAATAAAAAAGTAAGAAAATATTCATTGTGCGTTCAATTATTATTACTTTTTATTGTATATAAACAAAAAATAAATAAAAGAACATCATGGGATTTGAATTCGTATATTTAGGTTGTGAGATCTATTGTAATTTTTTTTTAATATCAATCAAATGATACTTTATATTGAAAAATAACAAAATACATAATATTTTAACCTTATTGAGAGAATCATAAAAATTTAATTATCCGATGTATTAATATGATCGATTTTTCAATCAAGTATCAAAAAGATTATAAGACCTCCTGAAAGACTATAGGGTCCATAAGAAACGACCATGAAGTTTTGAACTAACTTCACTTTCGTGATCTTGAATAGGTACGTGTTCGATGAAGCTTATAGTTTTTGCCAGAAAACCGTCATGTGATTGATAGCGATAGCTAATTTTCCTTTGGAAAATTCGCTAACAATCATAAATAGTTATTAATACTTTTCAAGTTATTAGATGAAGTGGATAGTTTTTAAAGTTAAATAAGGTACTGGCACCAGTCTTGACCCCTTTAAGAGAAAGATATACCTAATTTTTTTTTATTAATTGGCATGCTTCTAATAAAACAGGTGTCACATTATTAAATCAATTTAATTTCAAAGTCTGCAAATACTCATATAGTTTGTTTTTAAAATTACAGCCTTTTATTTTGTTTATGTTTTTTCTCCAGTAATAGAAAAAGTAAAACTAGTAATGGGCATCCAGTGATGGACACTTGCTAATGATTACAAAATAATAAGTACTACGACACAAAAGTTATAAAAGAAAGAATCGTAGAATTTGAAACAATGTAAAGTAGATGCTATGATAATATAATAATTAATAAATATATTACACAGTTTAAATGAACAACATTTTGACACCCATCGGCCGATTGTCATAAAATTAAGTTGTTTTATTGTTAAGTGTCTAAAGAGTAATGGCAGTAATCAAATTTTGTAAAATTTTGATCAAGAAAGCCAGAGTGAAATATTTGAACGTCTTGGTACTAAATTCAAACTGTATTGTATACAATAATTTATAAAGACAAAAAACGATTACTCAGCACGTAGATATGATTCTTCACACGGTATCTCCAACAACAACAATAATAATCCTTGAAAGTACAGAGGTGCTAACAGCTTGAATTTCGCGATAGCTTGTATCTCTCACGTTTCCTACATTGCCGACTGTGCGATGTTTACATACGATTTGTATCTGTTGATTCTGGGGGTGGGGTATACGTGTACTTACATCTCACACATACAACTGGTACTAATTGGTTATGTTTTTCACACCTTTTGAGCACTGCGAGCTTAGAATGTACTCGTATCTTGATATTCGGTTTTAATGATTTCTCACTGTTTATATTTTATATTTGTCTTTTTGGATGATATATTTATGATTATGTTATATTTGATTAAGTATTTTATTCTATTTTTAGTAATATTTATACAGGGTGTTCAAGATAAGTGTGGAAAGCATGGGGATTTTCTTAACGGTAAGAAATACTACTACATCAAAAAATATTAACAATTGTAAGTGGTTTAGGCCGGCAACGATAGCAAAACTCCTAGTTGATATATATTCATAAAAAAAATTGTAAACATACTTCAATATATATACTTTAGAATAAAATAAACTTGGATGAAATCGAACAATAAGTTTTTGAGATAATAATTATCAAAATTCACCTATTTTCTCCGCTGTCTACTCATATGTTCGTTCCCTCTTAATGTTACTGCTCAGCCACTTGATGGATTAGCGTAATGAAATCTAAAAACCATTATAATGAATTATATTGCTTGTAAAACGATGCATAGACTAAAATAAATACGTCATACAGCCTACAGATTTATAGAATTGAGAATATATACTTATAAAATATATTTTAGGTCAAGTACAATAACATAGAAAAAAAGTAATTTATTGTTTCAATTTTCTGCAAAGCAAATTAAAAGAATTCTTGTATTCTGTTGTGACCTTCAACGAAAAATCAGAGCTCAACTTCAAAAACTCGGTATTTCCCAAGGGAAAAATAATACGGAAATATAAAATATTTAACTAACTGTTCTTCTTACAACTTACAATGAAATAGATATGAACTTTTGAAAAAAATTATATCCACTTTGTTTTTATATTTCATACGAACATTTTTATTTATTTTTATGGATCTTAAAAACACTTAACCAACAAAACTTTTCGTAAAAATATATGTTCTTAAGTTTAGGATTGTTGATATACATTTATCATAGTATTCTTCTTCTTCTTCATGAATTTTTGTCGACAGATAGTCTTTTCAGACAGCTCCTTCGTGGTTGATTGTTACTTGGAGAATGTGAGTTTATGAATGTGTACAGGGGCACATGATGGAATGGGATGTAGCTGATGGACCAATCATAGCAGGTGGAAACAAATAGAGTGACCGTAGGAATTATGTAGGAAGTCACTGAGGTTTTTATCACAATATTAAAACATTATTTGTTCTTTACTGTATTAAAAATACAGTTTGACACCCCAAAATATTAACTTTGTTACGTGAAAATTTTATAGAATCTCTTTTTTTCGCATATTAAATGTCATTTTGACGTTTGCATTTTAGATTTAGATTGAAATTGTCAAAAAATTAAAAATATACGAAAACATAATCAGATGCGTCTTAAGAAAAATTTGGTAAAATGGTTAACCAATGCCAGGCAATTTATCTGAACACTTTATCGGTTTTTATTTAAATTGTTCAATAATTAATAATTAATTTAGCACGAGAAATCACTGAGCATTTACTTGGCAGATGTTTTTTTTATTCTTGTTGGCAATCTAAGATATTTTTTGCTGTATTATCTACTGTATAAATTATTATTTTGCCGCAAAGGAGGATAGTATCGTTTTTTATCGATGCATTCGCACTATCTATGTGACACCGGTGTCACGGACAGCAAGCAGGATGATTTATGTTTAACCAACGTCGAAATACTTAACTGGACAAAAATAAATTGAAACGTATAGATTCGTAGACATTCCTTGAACGGATTTTCTCTTGAAAGAAAAGTATACATTTAGATATAAATATGATTAATAACATTTCGAAATATTGGTGATATATGGTTCGTTTTTTTGGGAGAATCGTTTTAATCAGTAGTATTAAAACTCTCAGTATTACGTAGAAGAAAGTCGAGTGGCAGTGTGGCACCAATGGCAGCTTTTTTTCTTGTTATTTTTAATGATTACTACTTAATACGTTACTTTTAATAAATCAAAATGAAGCTGTTTGAGGTTAACATGCTATAAAAACATATTCAAGCTAACCATACGGTTTTATATAATATGTACCATACATGCATACATATTTGTGTACACAATTTACGACCTATTATAAAGATTGTCAACGTTCGTATACATGTTAATCGTCTGTACACTGTTTTCGATAAACATACAATTTCCGGCAGATTGATCGCTCTAATAAACGTAGGAGCGTTTCCATCATAATGTTACCGGCAAATACGTCTGGAGCTAATGCAGATACGGGCGGCCGGTGTGCGGAGTCAAATGGGACGAGAAATGCTGAGCATGCAGTAGTAAATTAGAGTAATGATTTGTTGGGTAGCTATAGAATGGGGAAACTACCTTTTCATAAGCAAAATTACAAAAAGTGTTTTTAAATAAAGTGGCATGAAAAATATTAAACGATTTTGGGGATGGGGAAAAGGGTAGACTAAAAATTTATTTTGATATTAAAGTTTAAAAAAAAATTGGTCCTGACAATTTGGTCTTATCTGTAATCAACGTAGAGAAAATTGCGAAAAAACAGTGAAATACCACGATTTGATATAATTAGAAATAAAATTTATATTTTTATTATATTTTTTATAATTATATAAATTATAATTTATATGTGTTTCTATTTATTTTAGAAGATGATGTTGGCATGAAATTATAATATTTTAGAGAGATATTTTCGAAAATGAGATCAAATAATGAAAAAATTACGTAAAGTATATAAATTATAATTACCTCCGAATCAAGGTCCTTGGCTGATTTTTTAAACATAATATTCTAAAAATATTTTGAAAAAATTTCATGTAAAAACAAAAATTTGAATTTTTTCAGAAGTTGAGTGTTTAAAAAAATAATAGAAGTCTGTTAAAATATCACTCGAATAATTAATAATAAATTGATTTTTTTTCTAACCCGACAACTTTACGATAATACACCGAACAACAATCAAGTTGAGAAAAAAATGTGTTAATGCCGCCAACATACATTATACTTTGGAACAAAATCCAGGAGGGCGAGATCAAAAACTTTTCAAGTATTTTGTGGATTTGCCCATTTGTATGAATAGATACATTTAATTATAATAAACCCCTTTCAATATTTTATTACAAACCTTCACTGTGTTATTATATGAAGTTTACATAAAATGTTCATGATAGATATTATATATATTTTAAACAGTTGGTATTTTATGTTGCATATTATAATCAAAGATTTGAATACTTCAGAAACAATAAATTTGTTTAATATCATAAGACGGAGTATACAAATACAAACAATAAAATTCAGAAATTTCATATACAATTTAATGAAATTATGTTTTTAATATACAATTTCAATTTATCAAATTAATTATCCTATAAGTATAATATACGCATACATTTAGAAATTTAATTTATGAAACATATTTTAGATAGATTATTTTCCTTTAAACATACATTGATAATTATTTAATTTAAAACAAACCGGAGCTATTCTTCCGGATATGCGAGTAACGTTTCACACAATGTGTAGAATTCTTGAAATGTAAATTTCTTTGAATTATGTTTAATTTACGAATATTTCGTTAATTAATTAATATATTTTTGGTTGGTAGATTGTACTAATTAGGAACAGAATTAATTCTGTGTACCTATGTACTCGTAAAATGTATTGTTCTAATATGAAGGAGTTTGTACAATACACGTATGTTTAAGAAAAATATTAAATACATGAGTATGAATTTATATTTATTATTTTAAGAAAATATTTCAACTGTATTTACATATTTTTTTTTGCTTTATTGCTTTAGATTTTTTATATTTCTCTCTTACAAATTATAGTGACCTTTTTTCAATAAAACAAATTAAATTTTACAACTGCACTTTTAATTTTTAGAGCTGCAGAAACAAACTACAACTACACATTAAATAATCCGCTTTTTTGTTAAACTTTAGATAATTTTTGTTAGTTTAGTCTATGATCAATATTTCGTAGTTTTTTGGATTCAGTTGAAACAGGTATTTAGTATCAACAGTAAAAATATAAAAAAAAAAAAACAAAATAAACACAATAATCTCTTCATCAACGAAACTTGGTACAGAGTTAGTTTTATTATACTGATTTTTAAGAAACCAATGAAAATTAATTTTTTATTCTTTCTATAATTAAATATGATAATTTCGGATACGGAACTCCATAATATATCTACTAATAGACATATTATTATTCTTTTTATCCTATTCCAATTCAACGTATATATACAGGGTGGTCCTGTGTGGGAAACAGATATTTTATGAGTAAAAATTGTATAATAATTTTATTATTAATGGTAATTTACATAATTTTAAAAGTACAACAGGTGCTCAAAGCGTATTTATTTAATTATAATCCAAAAAATTGTATGACTGTTTCATTTAATAAGGTAGGTAGCAAAATAGTCACTTTAGGGATTAATTTAGATAAATTCCCAATATACAAAAACGGTTATACTGAAAAATATGTTAATTAATTACTTATGAAACTGACTCATTGTGATTGCTCTAGTTACGTTACTTTTGAAGAGATAATCTTTGTAAGTACTTCTTTGAATGAAGTATTTAAACTTCCTGTATCTTAGAGGGTGTTGAAGATAGCCCCTCCCCCCCAGTAAATTTTTTTACTTACAATGAGCCAGGGAATCAATTTCTAAAATATCTGTATCCCAAAACCCTATATATATAGGTTTATAAATTCAGTAAAAAGATAAAACATTCAACGAAATAATAATAAAAAAATAAAGAATATAACAAGAAAAGAAAAGTCAATACAGTATAATATGTAAAGCGGAATTCTAGTCGTATATTTATATGTACGTCTGAATTTTGTTTGCAAGTAATTTTATATTGTGTTAGCAACTAAATCCGTAAGTAAACGAATATTGAGTTTATATGATCTGAAACATGTTCCAACATTACTTACAGCTGACGTGCTAGACAAGTTTCTGCATAAACTTTGAAACATCTACGATGAAAAAAGTGGGTAGATACTTTTACCGGATTCGCTTTTATATGATTTTTTTTTCGTAAAATGTATAGTACGTTCTGTCGTTATTTTCTTTTCATATTGGTATCAAAAGAGTTCATATTTCTTTATTTATATACGTATTTTTGTTTATTTTTAATACATTGGAAAAGTAACGTCGAATTTTATGCATGTGTACTTCTGAATATGTAAAATTTGAACAGCTGAAGTTTAACACATGGGACTTTGCTTGTTTTTATTAAAGATACTTATAGATTTTTTTTATCGGTTTGTAAATAAATACGAGTATTATTAAATGACAAAAATGTACTTAAATACAAACATACAACATAGCGTCCAAAAGTTTAGGAAGCATGCATATTTTTCTGTGTATAAAAATTTTATTATCAGTGTGTTCGAAGAGATCATTTCACCCATAGAATCACTTTTTTGTCTATCTGTCTGTGGATATATTTGAAACTGAAAAAGAACTTGTATAATATAAAAGCAAAATACTTTTTTAAATATTTAAGTACAAGTAAAAATTTGGTAAAGTACTTAAGTACAAATACAATTACTCAGTAAAAGTACTTAAGTATATGATCAACTTTAAAAAACAACGTTGACTACTATTATATATTTTTATAGAAAAGTTACTCTTTTCGTACAAATAGGTAATCTTTTAAAATAAATTAAATTTCGTTGTAACGAGTACCTGTAATGCAAAAACAGTGTTATTCATTACTATTTTAACCAAAACTTGCTCGTAGTTAAGAAGAAACGATTTTTGTGAAGAAACAATGAATTATTTATGTAGAAAGCTTCGGATTTAAAGTTTTATCTGTTTCATTAATATTTAAAATACCATTTGTTTTTAAACAAAACGCGCCACTGTTTCACCACTTATTGCTGTAATAAAAGCTACATTTAATGATAGTAATGACATATATTTCATTCATACAACTGTGAATATTAACAGGAATTCTTGAATACATTTAATTTCCTTTTTGAATATTTATTTCCGTTAGACATGGAAACTTTCAGTGATAAATTTCACAAAGAGGATTTTCGTGAAATGTGTGTGTATGGGCACAGATTAAAATAAAATTGTACCTAATTTAAATTCTATATTTGTAAATACAGTCAATTAACAGATTTGCATAAAGAACAAAAAGAAAAGAAGAGCATACAGACAGTGTTGCCGGGCCCGCACAGTTTTTTTTTCTGGCAGCGTTAACTGACTTATGCTGGGCCCTGTATAATTAAAAAACATCTGCCAAGTAAATGCACAGTGCTTCTTCGTACAAAATTCACCAAAGGTAGTTAATTATTGAACAATTTAAATAAAAACCGATAAAATTTTCAGATAAATTGCCTAACATTGATTAACCATATAATTTTTATACAATTTTACTAATTGTAATTAGTTCGAAATTTTTCTTAAGACGCATCTGATTCTTTTTTCGTATATTTTCAATTTTTTGACAGTTTCAATCTAAATCTAAATAATATGTCAAAGTAAATATCAATTTAAATAAACAAATGACGATTTTTAAAGCAAATTGGGATAAATCATTGTAAGGGAATATTGTACAACAAATAAGTTTCATTGAAATATGTTTAGGGGTTCATGAGTTGGGGAACATACATACACACACACACACACACACTAAACGAAAAAAGTTGTGATTGAACAAAACTAACGACGATTTTGAAAGCAAATGGAGATAAATCTCCATAAGGGAATATTTTACTACAAAAGTTGTGTGGTGACCTATTTTATAATATAGATTAAATTGAACGCTCTACAAAAAGATTCTATAACATTTTCACTAACTGTATTCACTTCAATAACTATTTTTTGATTTTGCCCCTCACTCTTTCACAGGATTTTAATGAAATGGGATCGTCCTCTAGTCAGACCCAACCAACAAAAAAAAAGTTTCATTATTATAGGTTGAAATGGAATGATCAAGTGAAAATTTTAAAATCGAAAAACGTTTTTTTTTTAAATTATCGCAAAGCTTCTCGTACCTTCGATATAATTCTTTATTACGACCGGTTTTGCAAACATTTTATATTCCTTTTTGTATTACTTCGTCCATAAACGAAAGTAAGTAGTGATATAAATCATGATTACTCTGATAAAACTCAATTTAGTGTACGTCTAAACATCTTGAAATGCGTAATAATGAACGGGGAAGTCCCGTTAATAAATAATGATTTGGACGTAAAGTAAGAAAAATATAGCTAGTTTAGAATAGGTTGGTTATTGGTTATAAGCAATAATATATCTATTATCTATAGTTGTTTTTGAATGTGAATTATTTGAATATATTTCTATTATAATGATGATAACGTTTCGTTAAATATTACAGTTTTTTTTATTATACTTAAATGACAATCTTTAGATTAGTGTATGTTAGGTATATATAAAAAATAGTATTAATTTCCAATGTTTTTTTCAGGTTGAAATGGTGTGAATTTAGAAGAAAAGGTTTCCAAAAATGTAAGTATTTTGTTAAAAAATATGTATTTATATTTCAATGTGATGGATTAATAATAAATTAGCGCTGTAAGGTTATTTTTGACCGAGTTTTGAAGAAAACATTTTCAGCTTTTCAAATTTGTTATTTGTATTTTTTCTTACCTAGTTATAGGCGTTCAAAGTTTTTTGATCGCAAATTACTCGGTCAAAAATGGTCGTACAGCGATACAAAAAATGCAAATTGAAGAGAAAAGTCTGATATACAAAAGTCATTCATTAGATTTGATCCAAAAAAAATTATCACGATTTAACGATTTTAGGGGCCAGTGAGCTTTTTTATTGTTAAATTTGTTTTTAGCGCGATAAAACTTATACACACATTTAGTTAATTCAAATGTAGTATCTGTAGTTGTAATTGTAATAAACATACATTGATACAAATATAAAACTAATCTAAATGTAGTAAGTAATTTTGATTAAATTTGAAGAAAAAAAAATTCAATTTAAATTCGTTTTTTTAAACCGAAGTTTGCTTTTTAGATGTTAGAAAATGTTTCGTTAAATCAGAAATCTTTTATATAAAATTCATTTAGTTTCGAGTCAGAGGCTCATTTCCCCCCCTTAATATTTTATTCTATATTATTGTGGACTTTTATTTGTCATCATCCGCTACTGCCTACAGTTCTGTTTCTAGTAAAGTAAACACAAATTAAAAATTAGAAGTTGGGTAGGAAGAAGCAAGGATTATATCTGAAACTATCCGACCACTATGAGTTCTCCATTACTGAAATATACCATACTAAGCTGATATCAAAATATACATAAAAAACCAAACATATTTCTGCTGTAATATCATATTGAAAGTTATTTCCAAAAGTTGTAATCCTCAACTGGGTAAAATCTTTTCATTATATTATGAACCATTATGTTTCTTGTAATAGACAGCTTTAGCTGTAACTGGACCGTGAATCTGTCAGCTTTTCCACCCCCTCCCTATCCCCATTCATGGAAAATGTGGCAGTCTTTTGACGGAGGACGATCATGTCAATATTTTCCTTACTTTGTATGACGTGTTTTAAATAAATTCTGTTGAAAATGAAACGTTTTTATCAGAACAGTTGAGTGTATTTTTATTTTGTCATTATTTTTAAACCCCAACTTCTACGTGTAAAAGAAAGGGTTATGTATGTACATATGTTGCTACTGTGTATATTTGTGATTAAATATATCATGATCTATAGCAGTTAAAGATTTTATTGTTCTTTAACCAAAGTCTGTACAGACGTTTTAATAGCTTTAAAAACTGTTCATCCAGTTTTCCCTGAAATAACGACAATGTTGTCATTATGACAATCAGAGAAAGTACACGGTACGAATATAATGGTAAACAAACACGCCGTATTATATCTAGTGTCGACGCAGAGAACTAAAAATAAATATATGAATATATGATGTACCTAATTTATTTAATAAACTTGTAAGCATTAATATTAATATGGTTTATAAGTAATAATACTATTTAAATTTGTTATTACAATAATAACGAATCTTATACGTACACCTTAGGGTGTCCGTACAAATTGAAATATTAACGGGACCCCCTCATTCTGTTTTTTGTGTCCAAAAAATAAGGTAGTCGCAAACTTAACGTTGACAATTAATATTTAGTTCAATTCACTTTAAAAATGTAAATTTTAAATAGCAAATTTTCACGTTTTTCTGAAAATACTACTTTTCACTCAATTTTTTCCGTTTTTCCTATACAGTATGACTTTTTCTGGTAGCTAGTAAACTTTTAAAGAAGACTATAGTTTAAAAAAATTAATTTATGAATTCTCTCTCAGCAGAAAATCGATTAAACATAAAAATTTGTTAAGTTTATAAAAAAATCGATTTTCAGCAGAGACGGTATTTACAAATTAATAAAAAAAAATTATAGTCTTCTTTATGAATTTTTCAGCTACCAAAAATGTCATATAATATACAGGAAAAATAGAAAACAATTGAGAGAAAATTAATATTTTCAGAAAAACGTTTCGCTATTTAAAGTGAATTGAGCATACTGAGTTTACTGCTACCTTATTTTCTGATCACAAATATTAATATTTGAATTACATACATACATGTGAAAACCACATTAAAATCGGTTCAGTAATTCCCGAATCTGTAAGCCTCATACAAACGAACATTCATTTATATATATATATAGAGATTTACATTATTTTATAATTATTCATAAATAAAGTTAGTATCGTCTCGTCAAAATTTCAGGCCTAATTTAAACCAGTCTCGTCTCGCCATAATTTAGATCCATCGAAAAAGCTCGTCTCAGTGTGCAGCCCATCAAGCAAGAACGGAGATAAATTAAATTAAAACAAAGTAATCTAATCAGAGAAACTGAAATTTCACATATCAATGGCAATATGTGTTTACTTATTTACATGTTAATACACATACATACACTCACATATGTATATATATCTACCCTCTGGTGTACACAAATACAAATATACATCAAAATCAAAACAGAGCGGTGTCTCGAATGTATTTACATATGTAAATTTGGCCATTTCACGCCACTGTATTACTCACTCTCCACATTCATAAGTTTTATGGAATATTTTAAACTGTAACTCCAAACGTCACTTTTATATGCAAATCTACCACACAAGTGGTTATGGTATAAGTACACTGTTAAATTATCGCGTTTTGTGCCTTTTCTGTTCATTACACTGTTAGTGTGATTATGATCGTTTTTATTTGGTATTATGGTATATAAGAGGTGGTATATGTCAGTGGCGAGGCGTGAAATTTTTAATAAGAGAAGCATATTTTGTCAATCCTCCAAAAAAATCTATGAAACACATTTAATTCAAACTTTTACTTTTTAAAATAAGTTCTTATATATTTATATAGTAAATAAATGATTCTACGTCTTATTTTCTTGTATTTTAGTCGATATTTGTATGACGAGTTGAAGTTCAGTGCAGGAAATTTTACTAAAAAATTTAGAATTTTTGATTTCGTTATAAGTATGTTTATTGTATAGAAAATGACATGAAAAGTTGAAATTTTCAAACCGTAGGTCTGTATCTCAAACCGTTCTCGAGATATAGCCTCTCAAAGTTTTAGTTTTTTCAAATTTTTGGAGAAAAAAGGTCATAACTTTTGAACGAGTGGTCGGAATTTATTTTAGTTGACGGATTTTAAATCAGCGTGTCAAAATCTATATAATGACATGTATAATACTTTAAAATCCGACAAAAAAAATTTGGTCAAAAATCGACATTTTTTTAAGATATACCCCTTTTAATTTTTTCGATTTTTCGCGAAATTTTTTTTTCCGAGTTTTAAGGTATTATACATTTCATTATATAGATTTTGACACGCTGATTCCAAATCCGTCAACTAAAATCAATTCCGACCACGCATTCAAAAGTTAGGGCCATTTTTCTTCAAAACTTTGAAAAAACTAAATCTTTGAGAGGCTATATCTCGAGAACGGTTTGAGATACAGACCTGCGGTTTGAAAATTTCAACTTTTCATGTCATTTCCTATACAATAAATATACTTATAACGAAATCAAAAACTTCAACTCGTCATACAAATATCGACTAAAAAACAATAAAATAAGACGTAGAGTTATTATAGTTTTATAATTGAGCGTGTAAATTAATATTAAATGCTTTTTTTGATTAAAATGTTTGAGTTGGGCATAAAGATGAATATTCTGATAATATTTTTAAATTATTTATTAACTGAAAACACAAAGTAAGTTACAATATCATATTTCAGCAGTTCCTCGTGGCGTTGATCGTATACTTTTTTTGGTTACCTTTTTATAGAATTTTATTAGAAAATATCATTTGTATTTTTTTAAATATGGGTCTGATCTAATTCAATTATAATTAACCTTAAACTAATGGTGGGGTCTTAAGCTACGTAATAGTGATAGCCACCATTTTGAAAATTATTTATTAAACCTAAAAAAAATGTGTATATTTTAAAACATTTTTAAATACAGTTCGCAATTTTTTACCCCTTTTCCCCCTGCAAAACTACCCTTGCACCACTCGGTCAACTACGCTCAATGTAGCAATTTTTGTTGAAGGAATAGTTGTGTTTATTTTACATTTTTTTAAATTTGAAAAAAAAATTCAACTAGTCTCGTTTCGGATTTATCTCTTATAATTTTAAGTCGGTCTTGTCTCGATCTAAATTAAATTATACTATACTGAGAAATAAGAAATGTGTCGTCTCAGCGTGAAACTCAAGTAATTTACATAAAATAAAATAAACTCCTTTATCTGTTAGGAAATTGTATAGAGAATTATTCTACTATTTTTATAAAGCTAGTAGTTTTTTACTTCAGGACGACTCGCATTTACTTTTAATGAAATGCTTCTAATGTTATAAATGAAACTTTTTTAACGAAGTTAAATAATATCCTGTACTTAGCTTCCGGAAAAATGATATGCATTAGGATACCTACTTGAATTAATTATCGGACCTTTCAAAGGTATTTTAATATATTTTTTACTTCAAAAGAAGAAAAGGATAGTAATTAATCCTTATTTCCTCGCGCCCTATTACATAATCAAAGCGGTTATTACGTACATTAATTTTAATACATATTAATTTTTTATGTATTATCATGATGAAAATGAAAATATTCATAAAAGTGTGTTCACGAAAAATTTAATAGCCTTTTATGAAAATTAAACTACATTTACGATGTTTTCGTCATTATGTATAACATGTTATGTAGTATTTTTCCCATATCTTAAATAATCTTAATATATAAAAATGTTAGTGCGTATGTATGTATTCTCATCAAGCCTAAACCACTGGACGTACCGAAGCCATATTCACACCATATGTTCGTTTGATGCTCCGATAAGTTTTGTAGATTTTTTGGACCCAGTAGATGGCGTTAGGGTCGAGAATGTGTATTTATGGTCCGATTTAGCTCATATTCAAAATAAATGTTAGTTACGTGGAAATAAATATTTTTACAAAAAATGGACTCGGTAGGTAGCGCTGAAGTCAAGATATTAACGAAAATGTGTATATAAGGTCTGATTTTTAAACAAATTATTTTAGCGCAGAATAACGTTTGCCGGGACAGCTAAAACAACAATTAAAACCCTCCATCCGTAACAGGGGTGAAATATTAGCTTCCGCGTGAAGCCGGGATGGATCCTCTAGTAGGAAATAAAGATACAAAGCGATGTTTGAAAATTTTATTTTTCATTCAAAATAAAAGGTTTATTCTTCCATTTTAATGTATTTTAATTAAGTATTAATAAAAATAAAAATTAAAATATAAATTTTATTTTATCTCGTAAAAAATTTTATTTGTTTTTAAGAAGAAAAAAATCAAACAACACAAATGCAGATTTTTTCTGTACTTTTTACAGTGTATTTTAAAATATATTTTAAAAAATTATATGAAAAAAAATAGCTATACATTAGTCGTTCAAAAAAAACATGAAAATTATTAAAAATGCGTAGATAATTATTTATCAAAGGAATTAAAAAAAAAACATAAAGTTTTATGTAAGTACTTTTAAAGTAATATTTACACAAAAAAGTGCTCTCTTAAATTATATATGTATATAAAAACTTTAATCCTTAAAATACCAATTTTTAAATATTTGTTTTAAAATTAATGAATATATACATTAAGATTCTTTGTATAAAAAGGTGTCTGGGCGTTGCAAATATATTATGAGTTTATTAAAAAATATTATTGAAATACAAGTAAACTTTGTACACGTATAAAATATGTAAAGGATAAACCAATAATATTGGATATACACCCAGAACCCTAGAGTAGATATAACATTCTATTTGATTAAAGTTTTTTCATTTCGTCATTTTAATTAAAAAACTTTGTACGCGGCCCAATATTGAGTTTATATGTACATTACATACTTTATTGCGGGGTGAAATTTCAAATTCAATAAGAAATATTTGTCCTTATCTTTGTTACCTAAATCCTGCGAAATAAGGATACTCTGTTGAAAGGATGAGTTATAGTGTCACGTATCAGTATCCTCATTACCACAGCCTTCATGCTCGTAGGACAGACAGTAGACAGGGCTGGCTGGATCTGTGAAATGAAATATTTTTTAATTGTTTTTTACGCGGGAGAGTGCAGATTTTTTATTAATTTTTCTTTTAAAAATTATCAGACTTTTATCACTATTTTTAATATGTGGTGTTATATAACTAAGTTTCTGAGTGTAAGTCAGGTGAATTGATATTTATAAAAAATATAATTAAGAGGTCATATCTAATTGAAAATCTGTAGAGGTAATTTGAGAAAAAAAATACATTTATTATTTGGATTTTTTTAATTTAAAAAAAATAAACATGATTTTCATCATCATTATGTTTTTGTTACCGTTATTTAAAAATTGTGGGCCAGATCATAACAGCTTAATGTTAGTTCGTATAAAACAAAAAAATAAACAAAAAACGATTTATTTATTTATTTTTAAACGAATATGACATGTTATTGAATTTTTGTTTGGTGATTTAAGATTTTATTTGCACCTACATAAACCTGTTAAAATTCTTTGTATGTGAAAAAAATATTTCAAAATTAAATATCGGATAAAATAATTTTTAATATAAAAAATGTTAGTGTATTTTTTTTTTCAAAAAACTATTATTGTTATTATGATATAAAATATGTGCAACATTGCGCATATTTTCAAAAACTCTGATTCGATTGTCACTAAAATCAACAGAGTTCTCGCTCAGATGAACATTTAGTAAACAAAAATTCAAATTAGTGTTCTTAAAAAAAAAGTTTTTTCGAATAAAATAAAATTCTACATACAAGCATTCTACATACTCACAACCATCATACAGAAAACGTTTTAAATACAGTAGAAACAATTAGAATTTGATATTAATTCTGACAGGATTTTTCGACTTTAACCATACTTCCATTTCCTTTGGAACATGGAAGAAAAAAAACAATCTGCTACATCCACTAGAGCTAAAATTATATAGAAAAACTTACCTAACGTCTAAAGAACAAAACATTTTCAATCTTCTGTTATATGTATTTTCGTGTTAACACAACAAACACAAACTGCTTGTTATCGCGAATGGCATTGAAAGATTTCTGTTTTAACACATAAAACTGTGTTTTGAAGTACAAAAGATATTGTTTGAAGTAACAATGGGTGTCAACTTATTTATGAGGAGTTTAATAATTAATAAACTGTTTTAAATAGCGCACTTTAATGACGATCTTAAAACAAAATGTACTTGTGATTTTTAGAACGTTAACAGAGTTTAATAATTGTGTGTTGTTTTTGAAGTCTTTATTAGAATTAAATAACTCATGTTTTCATAGATACAAGCGATCCAGAAGTAGTGTTTTAGTAGAGAATTTAAATATCTTTAATTCTGTAAATAACTGTTAATGTGTTTTTGAGAGGGCAATATGAACGTGCAGAGTAGAGAAACGCGCTTAATTGTTAATTAAAATAAAGGTGGTTATCGGTAAGAATCTTGAAATTGAAGTATACTAATTGTAAACATTTATTTGAAGATTATAAAAAAATTATTAATTAATTAATTAATTAAGTATGATGACATTAGTTTTAAAGTATATGTTTTGGTGATTGAAAATACCTTAATTCAAGGTTTTATGAATTTAAAAAAAATTATAATAAATAAAGAAGTAGAGTTACAGTTATGAGTATAAGGACCTTTTTATGCAAAATGGTCTAAAGATGATACGAAAATGTTTTTGATTTCAAAAAAAAAATTTTTTTAGGGCCTTTTCGCGATTTAAAAAATATCGAACCAATTTTTATTCAATAATGAATAAAACACATTATATAAATATAGAAACCTTATATATTATTTAATCATTTAGTAACATATAATAGTCCAGACGTGTATCAAGTAAGATTTAAGACTATTATTGTTAAAATAACAAATTCACAGAAACAATATTGGAACCTTAAATTATATGTACTTAATCAATTCAGGCAAATATTTATCCGGATAGGTATTAAGTTAGATTTAGAGCCCTTAACCCTTTTTATGTTTGTATTTCATACATTACCGGCTATCAGTTAGGTAATCTATACAATGCCTAGGAAATGTATTTAGTTAAATTTATTTTATACATTGCATGGTGATTTTAGGTATTCTATTGAATACTTAGGACTTCGATACGTTACCGAATTTCATATATTACTGGTAGCATATATACCTTAATACAAAATAAATAAATATTTATTATATTTATATAGATATACATGCGTATAATCAATCCTGTGTAAATCGCTTTGAAAATTTGAATAGATGTAAAAGAACGGTCACAAACAAGATAATTTAAAGTTGTTTAATCCGTTGGTATAAAGACTTTTCTGCGAGAGATTGCGCTTAATTGAATTATACAGAAAGCTGTTTTATCAGCACGATTTACGAAATGGATGTATCTCAGTTAAAATGTATAAAAGGCATAATATTTAAAAACTATATCACTTGAATCAATTATATTTGTAAAATTTTGTATGCATTAAAAGTTAAGATACAGAAAATTTTGATTAATATTTTATAACATATAACTTATGGAGATTTATTATACATAATATAAACATTTACTTCTGAGTAAAACCACGTTCTTTTGGTCATTTTAGCTGACAACTTTTCATGGCTCTAGAAAAGACCATGTTTTATCCTGAAAGAGTTTGACTCATTTTGCGCGTATCCTATTCATACTAAATCAAAACGAAATAATTCGCACAATGGCACCCTATGCTTTTGTTTGGATTTAAATTAAATGCAAGATTTTCACAAAAGATAAAAATCACTTGAATGATATCAGTTTGGTACAAAAATTATGAAAATTACTAATACTTCTTTGTCTACCTCTGCTCTTCTGGAATATTATTACAACAGGTTTATTCCTATCACGTTTCTATAATAAAAAAGTCGTAATTTCTGACAAACGCAATTTATCTTTATAAAACATAACCTAACATTTGCGGTTTTAATCCGAATCATACTAGACTAACAAGGGAACATCCCCAGGTGCCACTATCCGATTTTAATGAAACTTGTTGAAATGTTCTTTGGGTAAAAATTAAGGACACGTATTTTTTTATACGTGCCCGTTTTTAAGTTTAGGTAGTGAAATCGACCCTTAAAAATGAAGGTAAAATTTAAAATTTGTAAATAGCTCTTAAATCGCTTGGAATAGTGGCAGAAATGCTCAATTATTTACCAGATCAAAACATTTTCATTGTCAAGCCATTTTCTTCTATATTTATTTTTCTGATAGATTATTAAACGAAATGCGCATTTATTTGAAGAAGTTTTAACAAGTAGTTTGTTATATCTATAGGTATTTTCATTATTTTTCTGTTGTATTTGTAGGTATATATTTTTTTTGCTTTGTTATTTCGTAAGCTTATTAATTTTAATCTATTTCCAACGCAACTTACAACTACATATAAACTTAAGTATGTATAAGATACTTAAAATTCAAATGTACATATGGAAATATCTGTAGATACTTATTATAATGTAGGTATTTTAAATAAAGATAAATATGTCATCATCAAGTCCAATTTATTTATAGATATCATTTACGAATAAAGTGTTTAAATAATTTTAAGACCATCTACACCTCAATCAGCAAAACGTGTACAGGATATATTTGTTAGACTTGATTATATGTCATCCAACCTATGCTGTCATCGAAATTGTCAAACCCCTCTCTTTTATGAAGATATAAGCAGTGACGTCGCATGGAAGATATTTATTTATTTTACTAAAAGTATTATAAAGTATAGTAAAGATAAATTTTATAAAAATCGAGAATTTGTTGGATATAGCTATTTTGGCAATTATTACAACGATAATTGTATAATTATTTTGAGACTTTAAATAGGAAATAATATTTAAATATAAGTTCTAGATAATATTATTAATGATTAAATGTACTGATTTTATGAAAAATAGGCGTTTTCTAGGACACAAGTAAGAGGTCAGAGAGTGTAAAATGCTATTATAGAGAATTATAATATATTATAAGAATACAAATTTTATTAATGAATTCCAAATTAGGAGTGATTATTTTAGTTGAAATTTCGAAAAATAAATATACATACAAAATGATCATTCTTCTATGCTCTGAATAACGGCGAGTTGAGAATCACATCCAATTAGAGTAAAAAACGTTAGATAAAAGTTAAAAAATGTACTGAAAATATAATAATAATAATGAATCGTTTTCCAAATATTCAATTCATTTTAATAATGTATAAAAAAAGTCAATATGAAATGTAATAAATATATTTCATATTTATAATAAGTACCTATAGATATTTTCATATGTACATTTGAATTTTAACTATCTTATACATACTTTAGTTTGTAGTTGTAAGTTGCGTTGGAAATAGATTAAAATTAATAAGCTTACAAAATAACAAAGCAAAAAAATGTATACCTACAAATAAATAATAATTATCATTATTATTGATTTTATAATTAAATAATACTGTCTCCATAAAGCTTTTTTTTTTTTAATTTGTGTAAATTAAATTATTATTTATTTGGTATATTTAAAAAAGTATAATCCCATGATATCCATACGTTTGTATTTCGAGTCTCGCTTTACCTCATACACAAGCTGCCACTGCATGTAATGAACACTTAAACTCTTGTCGGGGAGATTTTTTGTTGTAGGTATATTTTCGAATCGCAAATTTCTAGGGTGCTATGAAAACGTGAATTAAACGGAAAAAATGGGAAAATACGTGCCAACGAATTTATTTTTGCAATGTGTTTACAAATAAAGCTGATTTGACTTTCAGATGATATGTGTAAATAAACGTTTGTGGTATTTTAAAATTTTGTTTATTGAATAATCAAGTTGTTTGTTAATATGTCTGAAGGAATAAATATGTAAAGTAAGTATCAAATTTTATTAGAAATGTGTTCTAGTATTTTTTCTTTTATACATACACTAGCTTTACCCGCGGCTTCGCTCGCGTGGACTACATAATTATTGTTTAGGATTTTTGAAAAATATAGTTTGATTATTTTAAATCTTTTAATTCTACACAATTATTTTTTACATTATATTGTTCAATATTTAATGATTTAGGCAGCGTATTGCAAAAGAGCGCACTGACGAGAATTAATTTAATATTATCGTCACAAATTATTTCTAATAAAAAAAAAATATACTAAAACCTGGACAAAGAACATATCTGTGAAATAAAAAAAACACGTAAATCGGATACGTGGTACTCGAGTGATAAACGTACTAACGTACAGACAGATGTTGTGTTTTATAATATATTTATAATTATATAGATATTGATAAAATGTAGGTATTGTATAGTTTAAACTATAATTAATCAAATAGAGTGATCATGAAAAAAATCTCGAGATTACACTTAGTTGAGGGTTTCTGAATCGAGGAAGTCCATTATCTTAATGATGTATGTGTGTCTAATTGTCTGGATGTCGATCTGTGAACGCTCTATGACAAAGGTGGTTATACTAGATGTGTATCTACGTCCTATTTTTGAAGAAAATTACTTTACCGGAAACGGATGTTTTTATACGTTTCTTAAAAAAACTTTTTAATAAAAATTGTAGAGAATAATATTTTTTCATTTATATTTGTTTTTGTATAATGCACAAAAAATTGCACGTGATCATTAATTTATTGATAAAACTGAGAAATTTTGATAAAATTAATGTAATTCTTTTTTAAACGGATTATTTTAAAAGAAGTTTCAAATTCAATAAAATAAATTATCTCTCAAAATTCAAGTGACATAATATTAGCATTATTAGCGTTTTTATATTTTATGAAAATTCTCGTGAACATAGAAAAGCATTTTTCTTCAAAATTTTCAGTTCGATATATGGATGCACTTCAGATTAAAAAGGAGAGATAAATATATATAAAATTTCACAGTTACATTATCTTTTAGTTCCATTAAAAACATTTTGTGTGTTCTAGGTTTTTTTACCAGCTTAAAAGTCAAATGAATAATTTATTTTAATAAAACAAGTACAAATCGTAGTTTGGATTTTCTACTATCGCAAAACTCTTTTGAAGTGTAAATTTAAAAACTTTTCAACGGATAAATTGAATTTATAGCACATTCAAAGGTTTGTTGCGTTTTGTTGTGGGGGAAAAATCTTGAAAAATTGAATTTCTAAAGCCAAATTGAAAAATATCTTTCATTTTTAAATTTCGCAATTTTTTTGTATAAATACATAACATAAATATATTAAATACCATATATGTTTGTAGCTTTATAACCTTGTATACAATTTTTCTTTAAAAAATGTTTTCTTATGTAGGTATATATTTTTTATTTCATTTACTTTTGAAGATTTTAAAAGTACAACACAAAAATCGACTAATGATTGGTAAATATAATTTTTTTTATGTGTTTTTTTATGTACTTATATTTTCTCGTGGCGAGGGTGTCAGTTAGAAACCCAAAACGTATCTAAACCTAGTCTCGTCATTTACGAATTATCTATGTATTAATACGTGAACATCGAAAATTGTACACTTTTTTAGAAATTATTTTAAAAGGGGGTGAATAAAACTTATATCATTCGAAAGGTACTGTGCCGTACATATGCACAAAAAAACATGTGTGTATGTTGCCGTTAAGGCAGGTAAAATGAAGTTAACATACACACATGATTTCCCCTCTCGCTGTTTGTTTATTTCCCCTCGCATCGTTCAATAGCATATCAATATTCTTAGCGCCACCAAGCGGTAAAAATAAATAGTTTTGGGTTTCTGTCAAACGTAGAGAATGTGTTAAATTACAGTGCTTTATTTGGAAATTTTTGTTGTTAATAATAGCTTTTACGCTTAATTATAGAAAATAATTTAAGTTTCCAATTTTTAATTTATTCATTTTGAATTACAGTTACAATTTCGCTTATTTTTGTCTAAAAGTAAACTGAAACTATATTTTTGTTATCTATTGTTGTTTTGAGAAATCTATATTTTTAAAATTTATATAAGTATATTTTTTGTATTTATTACAAAAAGAGGGGAATGGTTAGGTTAGGTTAGGTATTGTGCCATATATGTGCACAACAAAAATCATGTTAAGGCAGGTAAAATATTGTTCGAATTTTGAAAAAAGGCGACAGTAGCACTTTATATTCTTTTTAAATGTAAATTTGATATATTTATAAAAAAAAATTTTTAAGTGTAAAAATAACAACACTATTAATTATACAAACTGTAACTACTACAAAAACTCAATTTCAGTTCATTTTATCGATATACAAATTAACATCTGTTCTAGAAGTTCGATCGTTACAAAAAAAGTTTTATATTTGATTTTTGATTTTCATTCTCCAATCACATAATCATCATATAATTGCACAGATGTTCCATATTCAAATATTCCAAATTTCAGTATTAGCATAAATCCAATTAAACTAAATTCAGAACTTATCTCCAAGTGCAGAACGGTTAATTTATATATCACATTTCCAACATTGCATTTGTCAATTGATGTGTATTAAATTGCATTGAATATGCTGTGGCTACCTATTGTTGAATTTAGGACACTCGCGCTGTTTCAAGTGATAATAATTAACTAAAAATTAATTAATTTAAAAAAATATATGAATTTCATTATTCCCAATCAGGTTTATCATACAAATAAAGTTTTCATAACTACGAATAATTATAAACTGACCTGGCAAACATTGTTCTGCCCAAAAATAATTTGTTTAAAAATCAAACCAGAAATACACATTTTCATGAATATCTCGACTCCAGCGCCATCTACCGGATCTATTTTTTGTAAAAATATTTATTTAACATTCTCGATCTACTATAATTTTTTTTGCACTAGTTGTAAATTACCCTGAAGATATACAATAGTGATTAAATTAGTCGACCTCAAAATAACCTTGAAACCTCCACTCAAGCTCAAAAATTTTACCTTCATTAATTTTTCCCCTCCTCCTCTGAAATTTTTGTACTAAACATTTTAAATATCAAAGTTTGCATTGCCTAGAGAATCAATTATGGAGGAAATTATTTAGATATAAAATTGTTGAACGCAATACAATAACGAATTCCAACATAATAAAACAAAAATACTAAAATTTTATGAACAGTTACATTCCGAAGCTCAGCTTTGATTACATCCCGAAAAATCAACGCAATCCAAAACCAATTTCTACAAAAGCACATTATTATTTCCACCTGACGCGAATGAAAATAACAATAGATAAAACCGTTTTACGAGGAATCAATTTCCAATATGGAAACAACAACAATTTCTATTGTATACACAATGTACCTACATGGCCGAAAACAGAACTCCCAATAGGCCCATATCCTGTCCTTTCCGAACTCCGCGCTCTCCATTCTTGATGAGAGTCATGTTTTATGTACACCCACATTCGGCTAGACCGTGGGAAAGGGGGGGGGGGAAGACGTCGTATGTAATCTGCTGACACCTCCAGCACTCATTGACCCTTGAAGTTCATCTTGCAGGTAGTGATGATGGGAGTAAGGGATGGTAAAAAAGAAGATTTTTTTTGATTGGTTTTTGATGTATGTAGCCTTTGAACGTATAATATGTGTAGAGGTTTTTTGTGACACAAAATAAAATAAAAAATCAGTCGAATCGAAAAATGTTGAACGATAGAAACAAAATGGTAGGATTAAATTGATTATACTAATTAATAAAACGACCAAGTGCGTGTTGGGCACGCACATGATAGGTTTCCGCAGTCATTACGATTTATAAACAAGAGTTATTTCAATTTTATTTATAAACTATTCTAGCTACAGTGTCCGTTATAATTTTCATTGAAAGTACTAACTAAAAGCTACATTCTTGCTTTTTTTTAGATTTTTTGCATTGATAGTTTAGAAAGTAAAAGGGGGGAGGGGATGCTCTGATAACGACATTTAAATGCAAATATATCGTGACCGAACGGTAAAAATCAAATGGTCATATAACATTTTTATTGCATTTTAGGAGACCTATCTAAAGATACCCTAATTAATAGATTAAGTGAAAAAAAGTTTTTAATATATTTTTCAGTCTATGGAAAACATCTGGCAAGTAAATGCACAGTGCTTTCTCGTGCTAAATTGATGAAATGTAGTTAATTATAATTATTGAACAATTTTAATAAATACCGATAAAGTATTAAGATGAACTTCTTGCCATTGACTAACCATTTAATTTTTATTGATACGCGTATGATTATTTTTAACGGGATATTAAACATTTAAAAATCTGTCTTTTTCTTTATATGAATATATGACAGTAACTGCTTTTAATAAAAAATTCAATCAAAAACATAGTGGGTATACTATACATCTGTTAAGAAGAAAAAAAAGGTATAACGTACATATGTTCGATGCAGATACATATTGTGCTTTTATTTAGTTTTTATAGTAGTTGTATCAATTGTGTTCTTAATCAATACAGTTTTCCTCTTTCCTATAGAACATATATCTACTTACTTTGTATGTTTATATGAAAATGAATATTTTTTTTGTTTAATTTAGGTATTATACATTGGTATAACTTATACATTTTTATTTATAAGCTGTAAAAACAAATGTTTGTAGGTATTGCCGTCTATAATTTTTTGTGCTTGAAAGTCACCATGAAAAAAAGTTTGGAAAATGTAATATATACAGGGTGTCCAAGATAAGCGTGTAAGTGATACAGATTCGGTTAAATAAGATGAATTATTTGTAATTATTCTGATATTATTACTTCAAAAAATATTAATAATTCTATTTGGTTTAGGTAGTATACCCAAAAATCTAAAAATTCGAAAATTATTTAAATTGCTATAACATTTTTTCAAAGTAGATGGTACTTTTTGTTTGCGGTTTCTTAAAGCACTATTTGTGTAGAATTGATTGGTGTATTTAGAATTTTAACATCACTTTAAGTTCCCGAATTACGAGCTCTAACTTTAGTTCTTCTTATGGGTCACTAAGTTGACTACAACATATTTGAACGTGTTTTTTTATTCTACTTTACAACGATATGTAGCTTGTCATATTTATTTTAAAAACTGGGCTTATATTACTTACAACTTGTAATTTTACGAATGCCACTGACACCGGTTACTATGTTTTTGTTCAAAGTAGTTTCAGAGTACCAATAGATGGCGTTTTTATTATCCACCCAAAATTTCCTCACATATTTCACCCCTAGTCCTAGTGTGAGTGTACACTAGTACACCTCACTGCCAGTCTTCATCGGTCGCCTTGTCAGACACAGAGGTGATGTTACGCTGCATAACAAATAACATGATAGCCGTTTATCACCAAGTTTGTATAAATATAGGAGTTTTCTCGTTGTACTATTTTTACCTGTTGGTATTACAAAACTATGTATACGATATTTGTAATATACTCCGGTGTGTAATATGCTCAAAACAAAGTAGGTTTTATTTTTTTATGACTGTCCTTTATATGATATTTAAACGTGATTGCCTTATTTGTGTGGGATGTTTTTGTGTATGCATGTTGAAATTGATATTATCTAAATTAGGTTTGATTGCATGTTTTATATATAATTTTATCAGTTTATATGCGTGATTTTCTTTCTATCATTCCATCTACCTACGTAACTGCTGTATTTCTTTTATCGAAGATACTGCTCTCCTTTGGAAAAGGTTATGTGTTGATTCTTAAATTTAATACTGTGTAGCAATGAAAATTCCAGTAAGATCGGTTCAGTAGTAACTATACGATTCGTACCGTCAAAACCTCGGCAACCACTGCAAACTTAAATGAAACAGAGTATAATTCTCTTATTATCCTTTCGTACTTAATGTTACTGCTTAACCACTTACCTCTAGTTTTATCAAAATCTGTTATTAGTATCAGCTATATAAATCTCCAAATGAACCAATCAGAACCCAGCATTTGCTAGTTAACATATATGTACCAAGCTGTACAAAACGACATAAGAAATCATACAGTAGCGTGATGTTTTCTAGTCTAAATTAAATTTAAGATTATAAGCTTTCTAGATCCCATACAAATCGGTCCAGTAGTTTTTTAACAAAAAGACAAAAATTCTAAAATCTATCAAAATGGATGGATGTAAAGAAAGCCCCGAATATTGAACAGACAGTGTGATAAAAGAAATTAACTATAAATTGGAACTTCATGAACATGTTATTAATGTCAACGTTTCATTGCATGATTCAGTGGACATGTTATCTTATTCGGGATAGAATTAAATTGTTTCATTTTGTGCATACAAAGATAAATTCCATTATATATTCACTTGGCAAATGCAAAGTGTGCAAAGTAATATAAAATTATCAGGTTTTAAAAATAAATTCATTCATGCATTCAGCAAAATTCGTGCCAAACGAAAACAGTACTTTTTGCAGAGATTTAGATAAAAACATAAAATGGTCATTCATTTTACTGTCGTAATATTTTTTATATTAAATCTTTGGATGTCTAAAAATATACGTATGCACACGTTTTATGAATTCACAGGCACATTGTAATCCATTGTGTCATAATATATCATATGCAAATTTAACACACACAAATGTTTCATATGTAGGTAATTTGTGTTAGTTGTTATTTATGGACATATGTGTTCTTATATTAAATAAATTTTAGATGTATTAATTATTTAATATTAACTATTATTATATTATGACGAAAGTGACATTTAAGAAAAGATGACTACCGTCAAATTTTGGTGATTATTAAGCATCCATACACAGCAAATGCAAAGTGTGTTGTTTTGACACACCTAAGTGTGTCATTTTCTTGTAGTCATATTTAATCCCTTTTTTGGTGTGTTCTTTTATAAACACACTTTAAGGTGTGTAGTTTTAACACGTTTTTTGAACACGCTTTGTAGTGTGTTAGTAAATTAACACACTACAAAGCGTGTTATTGTAATAAATCTGTAAACCACATTTTATTAAGAAATTATTATTGAACAAATATAAATACAATGATTTTAAATAATATACACTACATAATAATTTTTTTCTTCTTCGATTAATCAGCCACATAAAGCATATCTAAATTCATTGTAACAATTTTATCCTCTGGCACGATATTATTATCACTTTTAGTTGATGATATCAAAACAATATGGACATCACTTTTATTCGAAATTTCATCTACAATTCCACATCACATATTTTATTATTTCTATCTGGGTCTTCTTTTTATAAAATAATTAATTTTCCCTGTAGCATCATCTTCAGAATGCTGTCAGTTGTAGTTGCGTTTATTAATCCTTGACGTATCAATTCTACACCCGATATATCTTTTTGTGGTGAATATTTAATGCACTTACACATTTCACCTATCAGACAATAAACTTTCTTTTCTATATTAATTTAATATACAAAAATATCAAGCTCTATTCAATCAAAATGACGAAATATACGACATATAAATGTTACTAGTGTCAAATCGTTCTATACTCTATATGGCAAAAGAGTGAGAGTGAATATGGTATCATGACTATAGAGGGAGAAAGATCGAATGTATATAGGCTATATTCACTTATATTATATTCTAACACACCAACAAGTGTGTTTATTTTCAAAGTGTGTAGTTCTCCAAAAAGTGTGTTAGTAGATATTAAACGTGTCATTTCAACACACTTAAGTGTGTAAATAATATTTTTGATTATGATTTACAAATTATTTTTTACACACCAGAAAGTGTGTTACTCTTTTAACACGGATAAGCGTGTCAATTGCAAAGATCAAACGTGTAAACTAACACACTTAATCTTGACTACACACTCATGTGTGTTTTGTAACACATTTTGGTGTGTTTTTAACAAACTAGCATTTGCAGTGTAGTCTTTCCTAATCTAACAAAAAGTAAGAACCAAATCGATATTCGTATATTGAAACTGGACCGAACCAATAAATTCATTTTCATATCCGCAAATAAAAATAAGATTTAATAGACCAAATGAAAATAAATTTTGCGTTTAAATATTTCATTAATAAAAACAACAGCCCTTTAATAACCAGTATAAGTTTTCTTTGTGATATCTCACTGGCCCAATCTAATATATACAATGTACATATACTTTCTTTACAAAATAAATCAAACAAAAGGTGAATTAATATAACTCATAAATATGTATGCAATATGTAAATCGCCACTTGTGGTCGACAGTAGCGCCACGGAGTTATAGTGGCGAGAATGTCAGTGAAATGTGTCCGTTGTCTTCGAAGCTAAGATCCTAGGGTATGTTGTTTGCAAAACCGATATTTGTGAATTATAGCAAAAGCTGGTCTCGTCGAATGTATTAAAATTTATGTATGCATGCTTCAATAGAATTTATGTTCTTCTTGTTTTTCATTGGATAAGGACTTTAAAATATAAATAAAAAGTTTTCGGACATGTATTGTATATATGTATTATATGTAGTACTTAAGTTTTTTAGATGGTTTTATTGGCTCCCTATAAACATACATATATATAACTAGCATTTATTTGTAATAATAAATACATTTGGCAAGCTGGATGGGGGGAGAGCAGCGTTTAGTGTCTATTTAAACCTCATATTAACCAAAAATTGTAAATAATATTAGTGACCCACTTCCCCCCAATTCTAATTGAACAGTAATGTTAAATAATTTGCTTGAGTTCAAAAACAAATTCACTTCCAGCTAACGCTATCTTCTAGGTGCCAAATTGTTATGAAATTTTTTGATATTTTAAAGCAGTGGTAATAAATCTATAATAAAGTAAATTCTATACATTTTATGAGGTACACTTGACAGCACTTTTTTTATGTTGTTGACTATATATACTTATTACGCATGTGTCAAGGTTATGATATGTACGATTTCCTTGGCTACATCTGTGAGTGTGTTGTTATTTATATTCAGTGCCTAGCAAATAGCGTTAGCTGGAAGCTAATTTGTTTTTACGCTCAAGCATAATTCGTTCATTGTCGATATAGGGGTGCAGCTGGGTCCTTTAAATCGCTTGATACTCGTACAGATAAATAACACATACATATAAACAAATGTGCAACATATAACCCCCTAAAATCATATTTTACTGTCAAAACTGTCTGCATATTTTTCGGGGATTTTTTTTTATATATTATAAAAAATGTATTGAATTCGGTTGATGCAATGACATCATTAAAAACATAATTCCTACTGAACAACAACATTTTGAGACTATTTTGAAGTTCCTACGGCTTATAGTTCCAGAGTACTATGTCGCCAATCGAGAGACGTATTTTTTATCCACCCGATATGGACATTCATATATAATATGTTTTATATAATAATATGTATATCTATGTAAATTTTCAATCACACCGTAATTATGAGATTTCTAGCATTTAAACATAAAGACATAATTGTTTATTATTATTATTGACCCTTCGTGTGCTCAACTAAAATTGACTTTTGTTTGTTCAACAACAACTAGACGAGAGTTAAACATGCCTGGAAACACGAACGGAAATGTAAACATTTATAACAATTGCTGATCAATTGTTATTACATGGATTAAATTTATCGACAGAGAGTGTATTACTTCAGTAAGAAAATATTGAATTATAGTTTATTTTTGGTTCTTCACAATATCGAAGATACGAGAAGCTTTGTGATCGCTTTAGAATAAAAAAAAATGTTCTCCGATTTCAAAATTTTTAATTGTTCTTTCCGTTTCAGATCAAGACAAACACTTTTCGTTCCGTGTCAGTCAGTCAGTCTGCCTGTGTGTCTGTCTGTCCCCTGAACCCTTGTCACACGCATAATTCATGAACCACTGAACCGTGTCTGTCTGTGTGTCTCTGTGTCTGTCTGTCTAGTAAATTCTTGTCACACGCATAACTCATGAACCACTGAACCGATATTAATGAAATTTGGTTGGATGGTTGGGTCTGGCTTGAGGGCGGTCCTAAATCATCAAAATCGTATGTAAAGGACGAATGGCAAAACTGTATCTAAGAGCCGATTTTTTGTACTCTAATTTACATTGGTTTTGAGCGAAGCTTTTTTTTGTAAAACTAGATTATATACATATGTATATAAAAAAAATAGGCGTGACATGTCGGGATGCACAGCTGAGGGATTGACGTGAATACGTGGCAGTTGGGTTAAATAAAACTCATGGATTGATACATCTTTGATACATCTTTAATTTTTTTTGGTACACAGAAACATTTGAATTTCTGTAAAATAGACACAAAATGTTCCCGTAAACATAGTCTAAATAAATAAATATATAAAAGGTATTGTATAAAATAGGTCTTATTATTTGTACGAACATAAAAATAATTAATTAATTAATATTTACAAGCGAAATCGTCGAAATATGAAATTTACTTTTTGTTTTTGTATTCAATTTAAAAAACTTAAAAACGTTCAGTCGTAGAGAGTACATGCTAATACACTGTTATTTTTTTCAATTCAATTTATTAATACTTACAATTGAGGACATATAAAATTAAATTTTTTGTTGTAGTTTTTTTTAATAATATTAAATTTATCACTCATTAAAAATTAAATGTTCTGATTTTTACTTGTACCTCGTAGATCTATAATTTGAGACCAAAACCCGCTTAGCAGCTGCTCTGAGTGTTGATATATTTTTTTTTAATTTATGCTAGCGCACAGGACTGATCTTTGCGCATTACATCAAGTTTCTGAAATTCCCACCCAGTATCTGGCCTAAAACTCTAAACGTTTTTCACGTCAAAAACATTTTAAAACTTTTTCGTAGTTTGTGTGAGGAGACGTTTTTATTTATCCACCCGATACATCATCTATCTATCGAATTCCTATCCTAAAAAAATCCTTTTTCACAAAATTGTTTTTTTTATATTGAAAACAAAACATTCTTCCTCTGTATCTCAAATATCATAAAAAAGTGTTGTCAACATGGAACGTAAAATTAACTATATTCAAAATACAACACGTCATATTTTAAAATTATATTGACGTATTCAGCGGAAAAGAAAAACTCTGATCTGTGTTCAAGAAAATATTTTCTTGTTTTTCTTCGAACGCTTCGACGGCAGAAAGAGTACTGATTATATTCTACTTTGTGATTGCTTTACCAGGTGTTGTTGAAGCAGAAACATCAGGTGTTTTTTAGTGAGATATGCCAGTTAATGTACTGTTGCTTTTTATCCTAGTTTTTTATTTAAATAAAATATTTATTTTATCATCCATTGTTCACTAACAATGCAACTGTATTTTTCTGAGATAATTTTTATTATTATATCAATAGTTTATGTTTAAAATGCAGTAGAGATTCTAAGGGTTGGACAATGAACATGTTTTCTTTTATACGTAATGGAAAAGAATATAATAAGGTACTGGCACCAGTATTGAACGCTTTAAGAGCAAAGTATATTGTTTTTCGGGATTGATGGGCTACTTTTTTGTAATTATCATGAGCCCATTTTACTAATAAAATAACTACCTCTTTATTAAATTAATTTAATTACCAAAGTCCACAAATATAGTTTTTTTTATTATAGTTATTTATTTTGTAAATGTTTTTTCTCCAGTAATGAACAACGAAAAACTCGTAATGAACACCTAGTGATGAACACTTGCGAAAGATTACAAAATGGTTAGTGCTACTACCCAAACGTTATAAACTAAAGTCATAAAATTTAAAATAATCTAAATCATTTACATAAGAAAATACACTTTTTAATAAATATTACAATCTCTTTAAAATTTATTGGAGAAAAATATTAAAAATAATTTAAAAAAACATTAAAAAAATATATGTTTACCGGTTATCTATGAAAAGGTTCGGATTCAGGTTCAGATTCGTAGAGCTTCAGATTAATTTAAAAATATGGGTTTTTTCGGGTTTCAGGTTCGGGTTCAGGTTCAGATCTCTCATTTTGTTGGTTTCGATCAAAACGTCGCCACATGAAGTTTTAATTAGTTCAACTTGAATAGAAACAATTAAAAACTATTAATAATCAAAGTTTAGAAAGCAATAGGATAACTATTTTGTAATAGAGAGAGAGCGAGAGAGGGGAGGGGAAGAGAAAAAAAGATGATGCTTATACGAATAATATATCGTTTTAATATAATGTTGTAAAATAACTTTAAAATTACTGTCATCCGATCTGACGTTTGCATTGACTTGCAAATGAATTTATTTTAGATGAGATTATGATGACATTTATCTTGTTACGCTAGCAAATAGCCTACAAAACTGTAGAAGACGTAATACGAGTTATTACGTTTCTAGTTTATACTCCGGAACATTTCCGGAATATTTTATACGGTTAAAACGAATAAAAAAACGATTATATATAGAGTAAAATGTTTCACCAGAAGATATATTCAGTAAAACTACTTTTCAATGCTACGTCTGTTCGTATTTGAGGATTATTTTCATGTAATTACACTTTAGATAGAAACTTAAATATATATAAGTACTCGTAAATCGTAATACCTGCATATAAATGTATTTTATATATATGTAGTTAACACTTTAGCGCCTGGATTGTATAGTGGTTTGAATAACGAACGTAAATTACATTCGCTTTGAGTAATTTTAAACAGATACGGTTTTAATTAATTAATATTATTTAATTTGTAAAACTGTATTTCCTTTATAATAATATTTGATAGTTTGTCATTCATTCTCGTTATGAAACATATTTGTTAAACTTATACTGGCCCAATTATGCTAGATAATCAATATATTGATAATACAATTTTCAATAGATTACATAATAATTTAATCGCACAAATATACAGGATGATTTACAACTAGCGTAAAAAAAATTAACAATAAATCGAGGATTTAATTTTAACCAAAAAACTTTATGTGAACCTATGTCCAGAAATTTTTCGTGAGAGAGCTACAGTCTTTACCCAAAATTAGTGTTTATTTAATATTTTATAGAACCCATTGTGCTACGGTTATGAAGTTTGATACAGGGTTGGTATTTATAAGTGTTATCAATTTCTAGTATCAATTAATAATAATTTAGTTCAGGGGTATATGGGGAAAGTAGACCCGCCTATTTTTATCAAGTATTTTTTTGTTCTTGATTTTTTTCCTGAATTGGGTACTTGTAGAAGATTATATGATACAAAATATACAAAAATATACTTTGTTCACTTGTCATAGTAATGGATAAAGTAAAACCAGTAATGAGCACGCAGTGATGGACACTTGCTAATGATTACAAAATGATAAGTACTACGACACAAAAGATATAAGAGGAAGAATCGTCAAATTTGAAATAATGTAAAGCAGTTGCTATGATAATACATATGTATAATAATTAATAAATAAATTATACTAATAATTAGTTTAAGTATCCATTATTTTGACACCTATTGTCATCAAATCATGCTGTAAGACAGTTAAATGTATACCTATAGATTAATATTCAGAAATGGTAGTAATCAAATATCAACACATATTTCTAATTCATTACATTTAATTAAAAATTTGCCATTACTGGGGTCCTTGCCAAAACTGGTGCCACTACCTTACTTTCGTGTTGATTCACAGCCTTGCAAAACATTGCTACGTTATATTTGGCGACGTAACATATATTCAGCTATTGTTAATTACATCTGATGCTTTGTACGCCACCATATGTTGTGTGTGTTTGTGTGTACATGTGTATAAGCATGTATGTATGTGTATGTGTTCAGTGACGGCTAGAGTTTTTGAAAAACGAACCATAAATAACGTGTAAAATGTTTATTTCATATAAGTTATTTTTTGTCAAAAGTATTATAAAGAATTGATAACACAAGTCGACAACAATACTTTTGTTCTGTTGTCTCTATTTCAATAAGTGATTTCGGGTTTTTTTTTGCGTGCTGAAATCGAATCCGTTGCCCAAATTGCTTCATCATGTCAGGTTTTTGAAATAACCTAACCTAAAAGTGCCAAAATAACGATTTTAGCAATGTTTAAGAATTTATTACCAAGTAGGTAATTTTTTTCTAATAAACCATATCTTCAAAGTAGCATATCTCGGCGAAAAAAAAACATACAGTTTAAAATAAAAATTCATTTTAATGACAAGAGATGATATTTTTTCTTACCATGAACGATTTAGAAAAAAATTACCTACTTGGTAATAAATTCATAAACATTGCCAAAATTGTCATTTTTGCACTTTTAGGTTAGGTTATCTAAAAACCTGATGTGATGGAGCAATTTGGGCAAAAGATTCGGTTTCAGTACGCCAAAAAACTCCGGAATCACCTATTCAAGTAGAAACAACAAAAATGATGTCGGCCTGTGTAATTTACATATTCTCGTAAAAATTAATGGAACTTTGAATCTTAAATGAAAACCTAGCATTCATTTTTTTATAAAGGCCATATAATTAGTTCATAATTTAGTTTATGGTGATGGAGTTTTATAACTCAAAAAAGTTTAACAACCCGATGAAAAATGTTTTAAAATATTGTAAATAAACATGTGTATATAAACGCGTATTACAACATTTTTATTTAGATAGTTATAAAGCTGCTATTTTCTATACTGTACACTGATCACCACTGCTTTTAGACTGCTGATTTATATTTATCGCACATGCGTTAAATTATTGTGTGTACCATATAACTGTCAATTAAATTTGATATTCTGCAGAAAATGTTTGATCTAGAGCAAATTCTTTATAATACCAAGCACAACTAAAACAAAGAAATTGTAAAAATAAAGCCGACCGTATTTTTGTACAAATCCGCTTGAAGTAACCACGAAAAAGGCATTAAAAATTCATAAACCTTACATTATTAATTTTTAATGGCTGATTTTTTCTTACAAATGTCATTCAAATCAGTTTTGCTTGAAAGAGTCGATTTTGATTCATGTAAATTTTAAAATCCCCTGAATAATTCCACCACTGTATGTTAGTTTGTTGTGTCTTGACAATCAATAACGTGTTGTCAGTATGCATCCAGCTGCAGCAGTTCGACAATTGTATTGTGCTTTACAAATGTTTGTTCCAATTGGTGTATACAATATTACCAACACTAGTATACTGCATCACCCTACAATCATTCATTTGTTTTCTGATTTTTCCTACTGCTATTAGGTTTTTCGAATAAATTGAATCCCATTTGAGAATATATTGTCTGTTGCTTTTTTTACTCGAGGGTAGAAATAAACATACTTTTTTATGCAGTATTTTTTTATTATTCAGTTTATTTTTTGAATAGTAGATAATTATAGTGTTTTAATTTCGATTAATCGATACGAATTTTGAATAAAAATTCTAGATTGTAAAATATACAAACAACGTTTTTTAATTGTTATTTTTTTATCAATGTAGAATGAAATCGTGGGGGGAGGGGCCCCTCGATCACTTGTTGCCACAGTGTCCCAGAGTATCTATTTACGGCCCTGCAAATGGCCCAATCAGAACTCATCACAACTCAGCATTCAAAAATAAGCTTCTAATGCTGAATTCTGATTAAAAATTTGCAAGGCTGTTAGAACTAACATACTTTGCCAAACTGGTATTAATTTATAAACTGCTTTTTAGAATATTTAATAAAAAATAAACTATTGCCACGGTATATCCTTACATATTATAAAACGCAAAGTCTCTCTGTCTGTCTGACTGTCCATGAGCAATATAGAAAAAATAACAAAAGTATTCGTTTCGCAATTTAAACCCTATCACTCCTTCGAACAGTTTACTATATCTATTCTAAATTATCATATTAGTCGTATACTCCACTTCGAAGTAACTTTAAACAAGACTTCAATATCACGGATTTGGGATATAAAAGTACCCCTACAGCCTCAGGAGCAGAACAATGTTATAATTATGTTGTTGTAACGCTTCTAATTTGATAATCGATAAGCCTGTGGCTGTGTTATAGACATCTTATCCCGTAACTTACAATCACCTGTTTATATTTAGTATATAGAAGATGGAGGCGATCAAAAGGTTCAAATATAACAAACCACTTGAGATGGAATCAGAGGTTATGTTTATGTTACAAAACAGGGTTTAACATTTTTTTGTTTTGTCTCGTTTCAATACATTTTTTAACGTTTTTCTTAAATGAATATAAATACCATGAATAGACTAAATGAAAAAACGCCGCACAAAAATAAATCAGCCAAAATGTCAGTTATCTTTATATGTTACTAGCTGTAAACGCGGCTTCGCTCGTTTAGATATATGGTATCGCGGAGTTTATTTTAAATCTTTTTATTCTATAAAATTCTTTACGTATTGCAATTTTTTTCCGACATGATTTACTATTTTCGTCACTGCTTATTCCTTATGTTACCTAACGGTACAAAACATATACTAAAACCTGGACATAGACATATCTATGCATAAAAAAAATAAAAAATAAAACACGTAATCCTTCTCGAGTGATAAGCGCATTAACGGACAGACAGACAAATATGTTACGTTTTATAATATGTAAGGATGACCAAGATCTTATATTTTTATTGTATTCGAGCCAATATTTAATCTGCTTTGGGTAAACTTTATAAAAACTGATTGACAAATCCTGTAAGAGCTAAACAAGCTGACTAAAAAACGAGAATACGGTTTTTATTCGTTTTTTCTTTGTAACAGATAATTTTGTAAATCTTCTAATATGAAACATACTAACAATGTAAAGATCAATCATAAAAAAGACGTTTTCTTTTATATTATAATCTAATATCAATAACGTATTTTATTGTTTGTGAACAATAAATCATTTTTTATATTTTAAAGATTTGTATGAAACTCTGAACCAAATGTATTTTTAATGGCTTTAAAATACCTTATTATATCGTTCGTATTTATTTTTCTGATTTATTATATGATTTTTACAATTTTTTCCTATATAAATGACTTTATATCTATACATATATATAATTTTAATGATACGATTTGCAGCTATATTCCTTTGAAGAAAAAAACTTAAGTGTCAATGAAGTTAAGTAAATACTGGTTAAAAAAATCTGAAAAAATTATATACAGTACCTAGCAGAATTTATTATTTCAAATCTTGGAGAAATTGAGGGAAAAAACAACACTTTTAAAATAAATTACTCGAATAGTATATACCTATACCTCGATCATTTAAAAAAATGCATTAACATTATAGCACAGAATTTAATTAAACACTTAAAATATAAAAGCAAAAACGCGTGTAATGTTATTTTTGTTAATTAATTACTTACAGTGAATTTTACCAATATATTATAACATTATCGCTAATTCACTAATTATCAATTGTTCATTAACTATTAAATGGATATTGTAATTACACAATCCGCTATTTCATTAATGGGTAGAGTTACATTTTAAATATACACTATTGTTGAGTGTGTTATAGGTATCGTTTAACCAATATCAGCAGGTGTATGAATTTTCCGAGTATATTCGATATTTATCGAACATTTAATTATTTCCTTATTTTAGGCATACTTGCTCATCAGAAAAACTAAAGTTTTATTTTGATGTGTTAGCACAATATTATTAAAATATTAAATTAAAATTGATAAGATTTTTTAGTTATTCTGCTTCATGTCGGCTGGGAAATCATTTTTCCGATAGCTCTGTAGTAGAAAAGAAGATTCTTTATAATTATAAATAATATATTTATCAGGAGGTTAAAAAAGCGTCTTCTGTTCGCCCAAACACTATTCTATAACGACTAACTATAAATCAAAGAAAGTATTAAAATTTCAAAACAATTTGATGTTCAATTTCGTAGTTATAAACAATCGTGTAGTTAGGGGATGGCGAAACTGGCCCTTGCCAATCCAGGGAAGTCAAAATAGGGTAGAAGAACATTATGAAGAATAGAAAAAAGACATGATGCTTAAAAAAATGTACATATGTTTATTTTAATTTTTTATAGTGCTCTAAAAATGTGTGCTCCAAAATTTCTTTAAAATAACCTCTTGTTCTTCTTACTGAAAGCTTAAGACTGATAAGTTAAGGTTATAATATGATAATTAGATTAACACAGGCTTGTATTTAAGAAAATTTTGAATTGATATTTTACTCTAAAAATACCCAGGTAAAATTTTTAGATCGGAAGTGATCAAATCAGATCTTGATAGATCTGCATTTTGAGACAAGATCATATTTATTCACTGGTTTTTGATCTGTGGAGACCTGCAAAGATCTACAAAGATCTTTTAAGATCGTTGTAACGTTAAAAATTAATGAATTTTCAACGCTTGAATCTCTATCTTTGGAGATCGTTGTAGATCTTTGTAGGTCGTTGTAAATCTTTGCAGGTCTCCACAGATAAAAAACCAGTAAAAAATATGATTTTGTCTCAAAATGAAGATTTATCACATAGTGAGACCCAGGGGATTTTTTAGTGTTTATATAAAAAACATATTTATGCAAGCAAAATTTGTATAAGAAATTAATTATCTTTTACCAATGTTGGATATTTATTCTTGTAAATAAATGAACCCTAGTTATAAAATACTCTACATTATCATACAGACGTATAATAATTACAATTGAACCAAACTGTTATTACTAATAATAGTTTTAGTTAAATATTGATACAATAATAATCAAAATACCAATAGGTTAAGCTCATAGATGATCACGTCAAAGTTGAAAGGGGTGCGATAACAAGCCGGTGTTATCATTACTGAATTATTAAATAATGTACTAAATATAACACTTCATAACAATAATGAAAATTTGAGACGAATATATTATTATATCTAAACCAAATATAAGTCAAATCATTTTTTTTAATTTGATAAATATTTATTCATCATGCTTGGGGTAATTGGACCTACTTACCCCACCTTTATTACGACACTGCGGTTGTTAATTTCAAACAAATACACCAAAATCATATTTGCATAGCATGGAAACGTATAATAAATAAATTGATATTCGATATATGGTATATGAAATAGCTATTTGATTCACTTTCTACAAAAATCAGCATTAATTATTATCCAATCGGAATATGTATGTATTTATTTTACTTGATTAAAACGAAATGTAATCAAACTGAAATTATGCTTTATTTACCAATTTATTATTGTAATATATTGTCATGTGCATATTTATTACAAGTTTCAAATAAACAGTGTTTTATACACTGTTAAAATTTTCGTAATTTATAGCTTTATCGAATCCAAATTTATTATATATTTTTTACGTCACCATGATTTAATAGATATTGATTTATAGCTATAATTAAAAATGATTTGATTTAATAGGAATTTGAGCTGTATCGTTTTAGCTCGTATCTATATAAAAAAGCAGTAAGTAAAAGATTCTATATTTATAATACCATTGAAAAATTAAATATTACAAATAATTTTATAAAACAACATATTATATTAGGTTTTACTATATAATATATAACTTATTATACAACGCAAGTCAAGTTATATTAGGGTGTTATTAGCTCATAAAGTGGGAAATATATATGTACACCTATTTATTAGGTTTTATAAAAAAGTAAATACTAAAATAAAATAAAAACTTTTTGGAAACCTCTGTTACATTATATTTGCGTTTGATTAGTAGGGCCGAAATTGAATAAAAGTAATACGTTTCTATTTATATAGAGCTTGAAGTCCCAAATTGGTATCGAGTCGAAACTTACTTGGTTATAAAGTTTTGTGTGGGTATAGCGTTCTAGATTGTTTAGTTTCTAAGAGAATTCGAAGCAATTGCTGATACTCACATTATCTTTAACATAAATATTATAATACAATACTATTTAAAACTATTTTAAATGGGTATTTATATTATCTAAGTATATTATGATTTTTTAATTGAATAAAAAAAAATTTGGTAATGATATATTATATACATAAGGTTATTATAAAAAAGGTTATTTATTTAATTTATAATTTATAGTATAATAATTGTATATTTATAAATATTTAATATGTTTATATGTATAAAATAGTGATAGAATAACTCAATGTTCAAAAAAATAAATAAATTAATTAATTAAATAAAAATAAAATATCAAGATTTCTTCAAAGGACAAAAATTTATATACTATTTTACTGTTACGTTATATTATTATTACCTCTACATGCATTGTTTATTTTATTATATTGCATTATTTTCATACATCAAATTAATATATCAACTTCATTTTTGATTTTTATTTTTCACAAAAGGGTGATAATTTCTAAAGGAATTCAATTTATTCTTATCATATTACGTGAATTGATAATAACACTCGTTATGAGGATATGATAGGAAATATTATTGTGCAACGAATAGGAACAACGGTAAGGGTCTCAAAACGGTGTCACACGTTCTCAACCGAACAAGAAAGTCAAGAACGTATCCTGCCTGCCAGTGGCTCTTAAACAAAAGTTTACTACGTTGAGGAACTAAACCAAGATATAAGATACATTCTGTTTCTTTTAAAACAGTGGGTTTTTGCTAATAATTTATTATACAAACAAAGAAAAATGTAAAATATCTTTACAAGGAACCGAATCCATAGAAAATTTTCCAGAGAGGGGAGGGCAAAAACCTAAAACACTTAAAGAAGTTATTTGCTCTTCGTAAAATTTTAATTTCATATTTAACTAATTATCAAAAAAAGTATTCCCTTTGGATATATCGCCCAGAATATACAACCCGTTATTCTTGCGTTACTTTATATTAAGTTAGATTAGGGCAAGTGCCCCAGTTATAATAGATTGCGAAGTGATTGGAATTTTGTTTTAAATCACAAAATGTCAAATAGAAATAATTCAAAATACCAAGCATACATGAAGTATGATCGACACTCTAGAACAATTATTAATCCAGAAACAAATCGACTGACTCGCAACAGCATAGCAATACTCCTAGCGCCTCCAAGCGGCAAAATAAATAGTTTTGGGTTTCTGTCAAACGTAGAGAATGCGTATAGAAATTTCAATTCGCTTTCAATTTCAGTGTTTTTATTTGGAAATTTTTGTTGTAAAAGCAGATTAGGTTAAGTTAGGTTCTGTGCCATAGATATGCAAAAAAAATAATGTGTGTATGTTGCCGTTAAGGCAGATAAAATATTGGTCAAATTTCGTCCATAGGTAATTCTAGATAGGTTAGGTTAGGTTAGGTTAGGTACTGTGCCAAAGATGTGCACAAAGAAAATCATGTGTGTATGTTGCCATTAAGGAAGGTAAAATATTGATCGAATTTCGACCATAGGCGATATTAGTTAATGTTAATATATTATATTAAAAACTGTGAAGTACCGCTGGCTGGCAAGCACTTTGTAGCGCTGTAAAGATATCAGCAGTGACTGTTTCACGGGTCGACGAGTCCGGTCTAAGTTGATGATGGTCAGTGGACCGTGGCTTGAATTCAATTTTAGGAACACCTTTTTAAAGCACGCCGATGCTAAGCTTCTCTTAAAGTGATATGGGTTTTAGTTTTATGATAAAAAAAACCTACATTGTCTCATATAAAGTAAAATACTTTCAGTTTTATACTGTGTTTGGATTAGCAATATAAGTTTGTTGTAAAGATTTTTATTAGTTCATAAAGAAAGTAGGATTGTTTTATAGTAGGAGATGAAAACTGAGTGATAAATGAATTAAAATGTTTAAAATATTTTGTCATATAATATATTGTAGTGGACATTTTAGAATTAAAAATTTTGCAAGATAAGAATGTTGGCTTACATGAAATCATTGTTAACCCTGGTGGGGTCACGTCTCCTATAATAGCATAGTATGTCGCGTAGCGCATCACAGACGTCATGCCTATTTTTCACTATAATTTAGATTGAATTAACTAAATACGCAAAAATATTCTTCCAACAAAATCATTTTTAATAAAAAATCACTTTCACATTTTTGAATTTTAATTTAAAATTTGTAAGAATCAAATTCTCGCATAAATATATGGTGAACAAAAAAATAAAGTATTTCTTTTAGAGATCTTTAATTAAAAAACAAAATATCATCCATAGATCACCAATAAAATTACAGAATAATTACAATTAATCAATCAATCTCATAGTCATCGTTATTCTCGTATCCATTTTCTGGCGAACAATCTTTCACCACCAAACACTGATTGCGACTTAAGGGCTGCTTTCCGGTTTAATGGAAACTAGAATAGTTGGGGGAGACGTATGAGGGTGTTTCAAAGTCAGTTTTTTTATGACATTCAAAGGGAATATAAATTAATATTGCTTGGAGCCTGTGACACGCCCGCGACCCCTCCAGGGTTAATTTAAATTTAAACAATTGATATATTTTTCGCTTTTGAATGTAAATAGGTATATTTATTGATAATTCAATAAACAACTAAAAAACTGGTTACAAATATTGAACCCCCAGTTTTGGATTTTTTAGCAGGATCTCAGAGAAAGGAAGAGCAAAAAAGGGTAATTCAAATGCACCCTGGACATACTACATTTAAAGTTAAGTAAAAACTTGTAATAAAAATATTTTGAACATTATAATATATAAAGAGATTACAATTGTTGTAAATATTTATATTATAGTTGAAATTCTTTGAATCATCTTTTTTTAATTATTTATAAATATACTTTTATGATAAGTTCATTATGATATACATTAGTAGTGACACAATTTACCGGAAGCATAGAGATCAGCTGGTAGATATAATTTGTTTGTTTTCATTTTTATCACTTACTTGTGTTGAAGAATTCAAAGTTGATATTTGTGTGTTTGTAACAAATTGTTTTACAATAATGTGTTAATAAATCGCGTAATAAAAATTAATTATATGTGTAAAATATAAGTAGGTAATTACCTATAATATACATTTTTTTCGATTTTGTGGATTCTAAAGCAAAGCTGCAGTTTTTACATCGACCTAGTAAGTTAACCCACTTGCTCTTTGAAAACAGGTTTTTATTTTACTAGATTTAAAAGGTTATAATCAAGGACCTGAATCTGAACCCGAACCTATTATTAATATTTTTTTCCAGTTATATTATATTGTTGTTGGTTCAACCCCCCTCGAAATGTGAAATGAAAAAAATTGCAAGGTTTCTTAAGTCTTCCAGTATAAGTTCTTAAAGGTAAAAATGATAAGTTTCATGATTTTAACAATATAACAATATAAAGCATTATGTAACATGATAAAAAATATACACGTCAGCTGCACTATTCTCTCATCTATTTTTTAACCTCATGCAAAATTTGAACGGATCACTAACCCCCCCCCCCCCCCCGAATTTTTTTTCTGCGTACGCCCCCTGACTCGTACACTATGACGTATTATAAAATAAGGTAAATATTTCGTAAAATTCGGATATGTTATCAAATCAACTGATTATTTTTAATTATTTTTTGTGGCGAGTGATTGTGATATAATATTATACCTAAAATACGATTTTGTTATTATTTACAATTTTATTATAAATAAACTCTAATAAAGTAATAGATAACAAACAGTAATGATAGTAATATGCTAAATTAACAAAGTCTCCTTTATTTTCTTTTCAATTGAAACATAAAACAAAACCAAAAATAAAGCCAATAAATATTTATAAAGAAACAACTCGAAAGATTATAAGATGATAAAACTTTGTTTTCACTTTATACAAGGACTATTTTCTGATAAATAAGATACAGGAGAAAAGGAAGATGAGAAAAAAAGATATAGCAATTAATTAAAAGTACAGAATACAAAAGTATTCATTAGTAGGTTAATATAATGGATGAGATATAAAAAATATATTTTATTATTAAAGTTTTAGTTATTTACACTATGTTTCCTGTAGACCTATCGGCGCCACAGGCAAAATATTTTTTTGCGCCGTCACTTGGGATTTTGAAAGTTATATTTTTCATCAGAATGATTAAAATTAAATGAAAATGGAAAATAAATAAATAAAAATTACCAATTTCCCGCTACAGGTGGGCGCTTGTTGCATCTGCGCGTGACGGCGGCTTTTCATTATTTGATTTTTTTAAATATTACCTACTAAAAATTTAAACATTAATTTGAAAAATGTACAGGTACAAACTTGTATTGTATTTTTTTATTAATAAGTTAAAACTCATTATTGATTTTTATAATCTATCATGAAATACAATTGAAAATAATATTTTTTTAGTTTTTTTAATATTCTTATAAAGAATTTAATCTTAAAAAAATATTAATAATGTACAACATAGCAGCTTTACATTATCGAACATTTATTATCACTTATACTGTTCTAAAATCCCAAAAGCAAAATGACGATATGACACTTAATTTAACCCATTAAGTCCGGGACGGACACATTTTTGATACTTTTTTAAACCGTTGTATTTTCGATGAAAATGGGATCTAAAAAAATCGTGAATAAGCAATATCAACGTAAAATTTAATGAACTTTTTGAATCCGACGTCAAATTTTCGAAAAAATGAACAGGTCAAAAGTTATGGATGATTTTATCCAAAAAAACGTGGTTTTGAAAAAAAAAAATTTTTTTCTTTTCGATTTTTCACATGGAAATCGTTCAAGATTTGACATCTGTGGTGTAAATAAAGCGTCCATGGACCCTAAACTCAAAGTAATAACAATTCAAATTGGTGAAATAAAATTTTAAGCACACAAAATAGCGGCTGGAACATGAAAAAATATAAAAAACCTTCCAGAATTTTTAACTCAAAAACGATGGGCTTTAGGAAAAAATTTTACAAATGAAAAAGTTCTTAGAATTGATCAAAAAATACGCTAGAATTTTTTCAGATTATTTGGAATTTTTTTTTCAATTTTTGAAAATTGCAAATTTTGAAAAATCAAAAAAAAATTCAAAAAAATCTGAAAAAATTCTAGCGTATTCTTTGATCAATTCTAAGAACTTTTTCACTAGTAAAATTTTTTCCTAAAGCCCATCGTTTTTGAGTTAAAAATTCTGGAAGGTTTTTTAATTTTATTTTTATTTTTTATATTTTTTCATGTTCCAGCCGCCATTTTGTGTGCTTAAATTACATATATTCATAGATGAAGACAGAGTAAATAACAATTTATTTCAGAATTTTTTTTTTGATTTTTCAAAATTTGCAATTTTCAAAAATTGAAAAAAAATTCCAAAAAATTTGAAAAAATTCTAGCGTATTTTTTGATCAATTCTAAGAACTTTTTCATTAGTAAAATTTTTTCCTAAAGCCCATCGTTTTTGAGTTAAAAATTCTGGAAGGTTTTTTATATTTTTTCATGTTCCAGCTGCCATTTTGTGTGCTTAAAATTTTATTTCACCAATTTGAATTGTTATAACTTTGAGTTTAGGGTCCATGGACGCTTTATTTACACCTCAGACGTCAGATCTTGAACGATTTCCATGTGAAAAATCGAAAAGAAAAAAAGTTTTTTTTTTCAAAACCACGTTTTTTTGGATAAAATCATCCATAACTTTTGACCTGTTCATTTTTTCGAAAATTTGACGTCGGATTCAAAAAGTTCATTAAATTTTACGTTGATATTGCTTATTCACGATTTTTTCAGATCCCATTTTCATCGAAAATACAACGGTTTAAAAAAGTATCAAAAATGTGTCCGTCCCGGACTTAATGGGTTAAATGTATTTTTTTATTTTTTATTTATTCTTCATAAAAACAAGTTAAATGTTTTGATTTTTACTTGTACCTTGTAGATCTAATCGAAATCTATAATTTAAGATCAAAACCCGCTTGGTAGCTGCTCTGAGTGTCGAAATATACTGATTTTAAATTTACGTTAGCGCACAAAACTGATCTTTGCGCGTTACATTAAGTTTCTAAAATGCCCACCCAGTATCTGGAGTAAAACAATAGACGTTATTCACGTCAAAATCCAAGTAAATAAAAACCCAAACAAGCTTTTTGATGTTTTCAATCATGAATAAGTATTTATAAAATGTACACTATACCTATATAGTGTATTTGAACAATAATTAGTTTTGTGTTTTCATCAGCCGAAATCCAAATGCAGATGTCAATCAGACGTAATATAATTAAAGATTCAAAACTAGCTTTGATTGTAATTCAAATATAAATAAGAGAAATGAGGTACGGGAAATTTACGAGAAAGAAGTTAATTAAAAACTCAATACTTGATTAAAAATATTTTTATTTAATTAATTTTTGTAAGAGATTTTTTAATTATTTTTTATTATTCATTACTTTATCTTTGCATAATTTTTATTTTACTTCATACCACAGTAGAAATATAAAACGCAGATAATCTCAAATTGACAATTATTATCATTCTTATCATAGTACCTACATTTTTAAATATTTTAATTACATCCAGATGTGTAAGAATAAAACTATTTGTACCTAATAAAGTACATTTCTAAGTACACTTACGATGTGGACATGTAATTGTTATATGTAATTATAAATGTACTAAATTACATATTTTGGTATGTACTTATTTTTGTGTATTTATTTGCGTAGAGAAATTGTACCCTTACTTATATGTACAAATGGCTTAAGTAATAGTACTTTGTTTTTGATGGATATATATAAATGTTATTAAATATATGTATAAATTATAATATTTTGTATTTTATTTAAACATTGACGCGGCCTTTAGAATAAAATTATTTATAAAACTTCACCGCACAACAAATAAAAATAATAAAACGTACAAATTATTTTGTGCCAGTATATAAAAATCAATAATTAAAATATAGTGGTGTTTCGATATGACCATTTTTTTATATATAACTTTTATAATTAAATTATTATTTATAAATATAGCATACATACAAACAAATATATCAATAGATAGTTAATTTCTTTCATAGTGAGGATAATACTGCAATTTATTTAAGGTTCTCTCAGTTTCTGAAGTTTATCAATACAGAGTATTAGCTGTAAGGATTTTAAGACGTGGACAGAAAATATTAAGACAAAGAATAACAGCAATACAGATCCTTTCATTCGAGTAATCCTCACCATCTCTTAAATACATAGGTCATATAAAGCTGGGGTCATCAACATTGAGAAAAGTATTTAAGAAACTCTTCTATAAATGAAAACTATTATTTAAAGAAATTATGTAGGAATATATTTACTAATAAAACACATAAAAAATCTATAATCTTAATCAAATCCCCTAATAAATTTATATATTTTGTACTTAATACCATAGAATTTCACACGTTATTAACACGTTAACACCAACACACGCTACTTAACACATAAATTAAAATAAACACGCAAACATAAATATAACATTATTCTTGCATAGAAGTAATGAAAATTTATTTTCTAAAACTGACGTAGGTGTAGATTCACTAGAGATTTAATCCTAACAAGAGCATACCTGATGTAATGTTTAATATTAACTAAATGCTTATTATGTCCATAGTTTCAGCGGTGTTTTATTATAAATTGCGGTGGACTTTCACAAACTGAACTTTTTTAGTTGTTTTAAAATTAAATATTATACAAAAATAACACCATCGTTAGTGTGTGATACAGTTTTTGTACTTAAAAATCCAGTTCGAATTGTTTTATATTTTTTTTTCAAAAAAGGCGTGAATAAAAATGTCCGGTATTATAAAAAAATTTAAAAAAAATTGTTAGCTAACAAGTACTTTCAATGAAGTATTAATTCTCTGATATTTTTTATTGATTTGTTTTGGAATTACAACTTACTATAACACTGTTGGTGACTGACAGTACAAGATAATTTTCATATATATCACAACTTTTTTAATACTGTTATGTCCGGTATTATAAAGGAGCTAGCAAATTTGCTAGCTAACAAGCACTTTCAACTGATTGTGAGATATCAAACTTATATGACAGTTCTTTTGGAGTTTGTTGATGACTTTGACAATTTTCGCGCACGCGTTTTAGGTAAATACCAACGGTATTAAAACAGTGGTGATGTTATGAAAATTATTTTGTACGGTCAAAGATGCCAACTGTGTTACAATTAGTTGAAGTGTCACTGCTCTAAATTCCATAGCTGATCCATAGATATTAGTACAGAATTAATACCCCATTTGAAAGTGCCTGCTAGCTAGCAAATTTTGCTAGCTCCTATATAATACCGAACATTAGTGTTTACTCTGTTTTATCTCTGCACATGTATGCACGACAAATTGAGATTAATTTTCTACGAAACTCTAAGAAGAAATAGAAAAAAACTAATGCGTATTTTCTGTCGTTTTCTCTTCTTTTTTATCTATAAAAAAAATCAATTTAAAAAATTCCGGCCCAGATACGGACATTCTTTAAGAATAAACAAGCTTCTGCTTTATATCTTCTGAATTTAGGTCACAACCCGGTACATTTAATTAACTGTACAACTTTGATAAAGTGCATCAAATAAAAATACATTTAAATAATGAAGCTACCGTAATTCCATTAAACATTTGAAATTTATTGTAACATTTTTTACGATTATGTTTCACGTGTAAACAAAAAAAAACATTCGTGTAGTGCAACAAGTCGTAACATTATGTAAATATTCAACAATCTTGAATTTCAGACGGCTTAGTTGAATTGAATATTAATTACAACAGTCATTAGCAGACGGTGAACAGAAATATGGCAGCAAAATGAAAAGCGAGAATTCTGAATATTAACGATTTAGCAATTAAAATTGCATGTTTACGTATACAAATATACACTGACTGGATGTTTATCTAAATTTTGATTGATTTTCTGTGAATTTATGATATTTTGATTTTTTTTTATTAGATTGTCTGTTCTTTAAACTGGCGACAGTGTCGGCTTTAGGGGGAGGAGGCGAGGTTGGGTAACCACTCAGAAGGGGTGGGGTGTACAGCGGGGCATAAGTGACTTTTTTGTTTAAAATCGGTATACAGGCTGCAATTTTTAATAAAAAAGAAATTGAAATCTTTGTAATTAAATTCTTTAACGATCTGTCAAGCCGGATTTTGTAAAAAAAAACACCTTTTGTTTTGTGTCTGTCAGTTTGTCCCCTAAATCCTTGTCACATGGATAACTCATAAACTTTTGAATCGATTTTATGAAATTTGGTTTGTTAGTTACATAGTCCCATATAAAAATCTTAAAAAAATGTGTGGAGCATGATATCTCATTTTTGTTTAAATATATCAAGATCGACGCTTCTTACGTGAAAAGTATGGAATATAGTTTTTCTAGATTCTAGAGCATTAAATTGTCTATAAAAATGCCAACATCTGTTGATGTTTTTTATAAAATTATCTTCTTTTCGTGTTAAATTCTATAATTTAGCACTATATGGCATCACTCGGCAGACCTTTTATTTGCTTCAGCTAGAAATATCAATGTTTATGACTTGTACAAATGTCCTCAAATAAAATCTACTCGAATATATATTTTTTTATATAATACCCTTAAAATATTTCATCTCAGTAATGTCATTTTTTTAAAAGATAACTCATATTGTTTTTGTGAATCCTTGATGATTTATGAAAATGATGGATGTTTTTTATTTTAATAAATGCAATTATATTTTATTCATGAGTATATAGGTGGAGTTCTTCTTAAAAAAATAAATCAGCTGTATTTTTATGAAAATGTTTAAATACATTCATATTCACTACTAAAAAGAGTAAATAAGGTAAAAAAAATTACAAAAGCCCTTTTTGCACTTTTATTATTATTAAATTAGCATTTTATTATGAAATTATGCGCGGTGAAACCAGAGGCGTGCATAGGATTTAATTATAATAGTTTATATTATATTATGTTCATTTTAAACATCTATTTGATAGTGAACCAATTTTCCTTTTTTAGAATAAAAAAAAACATTTAGACTGCCACAAAAAACCATTTTTAATAATTTTAATTAAAAAAAAAAAAATACGAAAATGTCAGATACGATGGAACGTAAAATGTATGTGTATTCTAAAAAACGCCGTTGTTATTGATTCCAGAAAACTACAATGGACAACGGTCAATATATGGAGGATGGCGAACCGGAAGAGGAAGTTCGAGATCCTGTGACAATGTTGTCTATCCTTCTTGTTGGTGAGTGCTTGTAACTTTGTCTGCAGATCATCGTTTTTCTACAATAGTTTCAGTTTCATTGTTATGTAGAATGTAACCTCATGCATAGACTAAAATGGCATAGAATTTTTTTCTATTTAAGGTTTTAGAATAAATTTTTTGGACATGCTCGGTGAGAAATTGGATAAAATTTACTAGCACTTTGAAAAGGGTATTAATTTTATGAGATTTGTTTTGGAATTCAACAGTACTTCAATTTACATCCATACAGTTGGTAACTTTGACCGTACAATGTGTTTTAATACTATTGTTTTAATATTCCGCTCATTCGCTACAAAATGTCATAGAACTGCCATATTATTTGATACCCCGTTCAAAGTACTTGTAAGCTAACAAACTTTATTAAATTTATCTATAATATCGGACATTATTGACTTGAAAACCTATCTTAAGTTATAAAACACTTAATTTCCTCAGTCTTTTGTTCTTGCTTTTAATCAGCTTATTTCAAACTTCTAATTTCACAATTGATTGAGTTTACAAATTATAAAGTTACCTTTGAAATAACTAAAACCATCTATGTTAGTAAATTATTATGTATAATATGTACGAACCTTGTTGCAACGAGCCTTAATGGAATAATGCTTTAAATGCAATACATTAACATTCATTTAGTATAATGTTATGCACATAATTTTATAACTTTGTAACTTTTATATATTTAAAAAACAAAAACCTGATAGTAATTGCTTATAACTTTTATAACCTATTCGGAATCTATTTAAATATATAATTTTTATATTAAATTCAATTCAAGTATGTGTTCTGAAGACGTGAATTTTTAATATATTATACAGGATGATTTACAATTAGTGTAAAAAATGTTTTTTAAGCAAAAAACTTGTATCCGAAAATTCTTCGTGAGGGAGCTACAGTCATTTTACCTATAGTGTTTATTTAATATCTAATTAATTTGATTACATGGGGCCAGTGGACCCACTTATTTTTATCAAGTATTTTTTTGTTCTTTAATTATTTCCAGAGTTGGGTTCTACTGTTAATTTTTTACACTAGTTGTAAACCTACCTGTATAGAAACAGCTTTTATCCACGGTTTCGATGTGGGTATTTCGAAATCAGCGAAAACTCGTGCGACCAACTACTATAAACACTTATGTACCATGTTCCCAACACGGCAGCACCTCTATCTCCAGCGCCACTTAACTCTTGATAGAGTAATGTAATGAAATAAATCTCAAACTAATGCTAGATTGCGCAAATGTTGATTAAGAAAGTTAATAGACGATTTATAGGTAATTATCCGTTAAATATCTGTTTTTCTGTTACGTAACGGACCACGGATTATCAAACGTTAAATATGGCGGGTGCAATATTCACTACTAGTCAAAGAAAAACATTCGTCATGAGATTAATAGGTAGTTGCGAAATTGCGACGGATTTTTTCCTGTTATTTTCATCTAAAACAAAGATATAGGTCAAAAGTTTTAGGTAGTTTCATATTTCTCATGTTATGGTGTATATATTGCACTCACTTCACCATTACATCTGATTATTCACAATGTTGCCAAACTGCACTTATTTTTAAATCGAAATTAGTCTTATGCTACAATCAATTAATAGCATATTCATTACAAGAAGACCACCAGACCCTTGTAGCACCAATTTTCTTTAAATTTTTTTTGGTTGCGGTAGTGACATAGACAAACATATATACGAAGCCGTTTGACGAAAAACTCATAAATAAACGAGAAAAACATTATGAAATTCCTCTGTAAGTTGACGTCAAAAGCAACACTAGCGGCGGCTCAGTCGTTAGCGCTATGGGATGACAAACGTGAATTGCCTGGTTCGATCCTCGGTGCGAATCTTTTTTTTGTTTGATAGGTACATAGTACATACGTTTAAGCGAATTTACAGAGACATTTCATAATTTTTTTTTAGTTTGTTTATGAGTTTTCTGTCAAACGGCCAAACTGGTTTGACAAGGGTCTGGTGGTCCCCTTAGTTATTTTAAAGTTTATTCAGAATAATCAAACAAAATATATAATCTAGGTAAAATAGACTTAAAAATCATAAAAGATTAACGTTGTATAGACAGAACTTAAATATATAAGCATTATTTTCAAAACATACATACAATGTGCGCATTCAGAAACCAAGAAAACTATTTTATTGATTTGTTCTATTTTGGACGTTTACTTCTAAGCAATTTGTGAGACTTAGTACACAAAAAGTCACATACAAACAAGTACATTCAAGTCCCTAAAGGATTCTATCAGATGAATAGATTGGTTTCACCTACACCGCAATCTTTGAGATGACAAACTACTCGCTCAGTTTAATCACTGCAGCTCAGGATTTTGTTGCATCTTACGGGTTCACCTTAAGGTTGTCGAGAACACAGTAGCGTAACAGGAATTTGATATTAAGTCAGAATCAGAAACAATTTAATCTGTATTTTTGTATTTTACTTTTTGTATTTTTAATTCAAGTATTGTAAAGTCGATTTTTTTTAATTCCGGATTTTGGTGATCTTTACACGCTGTAACTCAAAAACGACAGTCCATTTTAAATTTAGGATTAGTTTTTGTCTGGAATGAAAATCTTCCATTTCAAATTATTTTTAAAACGATGTGAATAAAAAAATGTTTTAGATAAAAGTTGTAGAGAATATTATTTATATACAATTCATTTTACCATTTCGCCAGAAATATTTTTTTATAAAAATTATAAACACATTTATTATTCACTCTCAGTGTTAGGCACGTATAAGAAAGTCCTGTCACATCCACTACATATGTACATATATATTTCAACGGATTGTGGGTCCCTAAATTGATTATTATTATTTATTTAGGTACATATGCTCTAATCATTTTTTCGGTATAACGAAATGTTTCTAAAATATCGGTTTTTTGATAATTATGTATTAAAAAGTATTATGATGGCCACAGCAGTTATTTCTTATAAATTGTCTATCCACTGACAGTTAGTTTATGTGCATCATTGTTGTTTGTTTCCATTTGAAGCAGTAATAAATGAAAAAAGAGTTACAAATTGTAACACCCAGTCAACAACGTGGATAGTTTGTCCCCGTAATAATACGAAACTGTGACAACTATGTTCCTAATAACTTAATGTTTTTGTAGTGTCACAGTTTATATTTATTGACAATAGTTGACAGGAAATCATTTAATTTGAAAATAATAAACAACATTTGTCAACAGAAAATTTATCGTTTTTCTTAGATTGGAAAATAAAAATAGTCGCACAGCGATACAAAAAAAATTGAAGAAATAGCTTTGATCAAAAAAAATTGTCACGGCCCATGGAGGCTCTCAAAATTGATATAAATTATCTATTTTTTTACAATAGCAACAAATTTTGGAGACCAGCAAGCTTTTTTACTGTCAAATTTCGTCTTCAGTGCCTATAATTACTATACGTAAAAAAACAGATCTATTATGAGGACAAGACCTTTTTTGTGAGCATATGTTATAATAGCAATTTATTTTTCCATAACTTTTTTGATGCTGTATGAAATATATTTCAGTAAGATCAAGCTACTCTTAACTTTTTCTTACTACGACCCTGATTCTTTAGTAGCACCACGGGACGTAAATGAATGAGGTTTGCGACAAACTGTCTCGTAACGCAACACCACCTATGTTAAGTAATTAAAGAAGTTTTGTCTAGAAATAAAAGTAGATGAAATCTATCAGCTTGGTGATAAAGATTATTGATTAGTCGGAAGTTGTCTGTGTTTTTCCAAATAAAATGATTTATTTAGAACCATATTTTAAATAATTTATAAATATATCTAGGCATGTAGGCATGTGTATACGAATCGAATGAACATAGTTTGAATTTAATCAATTTATTCTAAGACAAGGAAAGATATAAGACAAATAACATATTACCTAGTGTTGTTACCATATCGCTCCACAAGTCAATGGCGTATCATTCGAATTTTTAAATAAATATTCATTGTTTTGAATTATAAAATTAATTAGTAATAAATGTTTTACATTGTCTTAAAAAGTATTTCAGTGATAATAGATTGACAGAGTAACATCTATTTAGAACTCATACATACCAAATTAAATTGTAATTTAAAGCATATTTGCATATTATAAATTTTCAACTGACACCTCTGGGATAATATGCATGGAAATGATGAAAGTGACATTTAAGAAAAGATGGTCGCCGTCAAATTTTGGTAACAGTTTCATATACAGACTAGCATTGGTTGTTATGTATCCATAGTCTCTAATCTGAGAGTGTATTAGTTTCCAAGATATCATAAAATCTGGTTCGAGAAAAGGTAAAGTTTTTATAATGATAACAATTACATTATTTGAACAAGTTTTTTATGAAAATATTTTTTCACGTACTTATTCTAGAAGAATCGTAGAAAAATAATATGTAATAAAAAATATAATTTTTATCCCAGATCCCAAAACAAGGTAATAAATATCCCCTTTAAATGAATGTTTCTATATGTCGGTGCAGAGAAGCTTTATTTTTTTATAAATAAATACATAAATAAGTTTGCTTGTTTGTGGTAAAAATAAGAGAATAGTAAGTGGCTTATGTCAAAATATAAAAATGTTATTGGTAAATTAAATTCAAATCGTTTAAAGTGTTAGCTCTTCTTTAACCGTTTAAACTTAAATGTTCGAATGTAATACGGTCAACAGGTTACCGAATTTTTTAGTGGTTGAGTTACTCTATTCAAAAAGCCTTCTCCAATGCTTTTAAGGAAGACATGGGTATACTTTAATTTAAACCTTATTCAAAAACTTCTTAAATAGATGGAATCGATACCTTATAGATAATTTATTTTGGCCTTTCGATACTACAGCTGAACGCCCAGACGAGATTAGTTTAAATTCGGACGATACGAGACCGAGATGAGATCGTCTTAAATTTTAACGAGAAGATCGAACTTTACTAACGTCTCAGTTTTAGAGGATTATCAATATATAAATCTTTAAATCAATAATTAAAGTAATAGATATAAGATTCGTTATACATATACAGGATGGTCCGGTCTATTTTCAACACTCTCTAAGATACAGGATGTTTAAAAATACCACATATTTTAGGTACTTTTGCAAAAAAAATGTATTTTTGTAGGTAGTTACGGCCCTGATGTCTTGATGTCAATCTATTAACATATAAGTGTTATATTATAATTCTGGTATTAATTTATCCGTTGCGTCGTTCAAATCTATAGACACAATTATTATGATATAATCCTAATTTATGTATGTATTGTCTCATATTAGAGATTATTCCCAGTGAGCGTAGCTATGAAGTAAACCTTCGATTCGAAGTTCAAGTTGATATACATATATTCGCTTTAGACGTTCACACGTCCAACACGATAGAGTTGAGTAATTTGATTGCATAGATTTATATATTACAGCCATTAATTTTCCGTTTCTCGAAATGATATGCTTGTATATATTATTATATACATGAAAATAATTATTTGGTATGACAATGTTCACATTTTTATATTGGTGTTATATTAAATGTTGTTTTCTAATTAATAAATATCTCTTTGGTAATTTCCTATTAACAGAGCTGTACAAAAATGTACTTAAAGCCTTAATTATACGTACAATTACTTTCGCCAAAAATTGTACAAAACTATAAAAGTACAATTACTCTACCAAAATATGTAATTAAATACAATTACGTTGCCAAAAAATATTCTTAAGTACAAATATTTTATACAAAAAATGTACTAAGTATAATTTTATAAATAAATAATGGCCAAGATACGTTTTCCGCAGTTTTTAAAAACGTGTTTCGATAAAATTGAGTTTAAAGTTTAAAAACTGTTTTAGTACATGCAAACATCGACGTTAAAAAAATCATATCATTTTTAAGATGTTTATACATCATTAAAGCAAATATAAAAAAAATGTTAAAACTTAGTTAATACCTACATTAGATGTAACCCCTTAAGAAATGAATTATGAGCAACCTAGAGTGTATTTTCGTGTGAGCAACAGTGCGGCAAATTGTTGACATACATCACTTTGCGGATATGAGCATTAATAATGAGCAATGGACATGCACTTCTGCATCCACTTCAACAGCACCGCTAGAAATTGACTTGACTAAATAATTCAATATTCACCACAAGTGATGAAATGGATGAAATATTCATCAATGTTTCAAAATGTAAATTCACGGCAATGTTTTATTTATAAAAAAAAAATATGCACACTGCAACCAATGGCGTGCAAATTAATTTAAAAAAAAACAGTTATTTTTTTGTGTTATGCACCAAAAATGAAAAGCAAATTACGAAACCAACGGTGTCTGTCCGTCTGTGTAGTTTTTAAACTGATTATTTTATTCCCAAACTTATTATAACAAAAACTATCAATTCCTACACTACCCTGCACCTGAAAAAACGTCTATTTTTTTTACATTTTGCTAATATTTTTGACCGGTTTATTCAACTCGTTTCAGTAATTTTTCGCTGTACATGGCTCAATTTATTCAAAATGACTATTTGAGCTCATTTTTCTTTCGAAATTTACTATGTTTTTCCCATTTTCGGGGATCACACAATATTGAGGTTATGTTATTTTAAATGTGAAAACACTGTAATTGTCTGTGCAGAAAATCGAAATACAAGGTAATAACATGACAATAGGTATTGTAAATATAGAATATACTCACTTATTTTAGGGAAAAAGAAATTGTCACTACGGTAAAGCTGAGACAATTTGAATTGACACTTTGAAATACTTGTGAGCGCCATGTAACTAACCGACCGTCCAGTTATCGGGCGAGGAACATATTTTATTACTGGTAAATACAAACACGTTGAATATAGCAGAAATATTCGCAAAAGTCCAAAAAATAAAAATTTTCAGGTGGTCTTAAACTTTTGAAAAAAAATTTGAAAATACATTTAAAATTATCAGTTGGTTTTCAGACTTTTTCTGCTTCTTTTTTAATATGGAAAATATGAAACGTGTTACACGTGTTATAATTACGCAAGATCGGGTTTTCTATATCCGTGCTATGTTATTAGATTACTACAACCTTTTAATTTAATTACCTAAATGTGTATCTTTAGTTTGCAGACTACTGTCTGCAAATTAAAACAAAATGTTTACTTAAAAAACCGTAGAAACAAATATAAATATTCAAACGCTAGATAAAAAAATCAAACGTAATTGCAATTTGCGAAAAATCTAGTTTTGTAATTACACACTCTACTGACTTCACATCAAATATGATTTAGTAGATATTGCAACAGACAGCAATTATTAAAAAAAAGTTATAAAAAAATCAAATTCTACTTGATTTTTTAGAAAATAGCAAATCAATCAATATTTCATTTATTTCCTCGTGAATAATAGAACCGATTTCTTTATATAAAACTTCTTGAAGCACGGAGTTTTTCGCATGTTTTGTTTTTTAGATTTTATACCTTCGGCTTATTTATTGGATTTCAATAATAATATGTTTGGTAAGTTCACTAGCGGACTAACAATCGCACGAGAAATAGGTCATTTGGAAAATCAAGTCTTGCATAAAATTTACAAAGAATTTCAATCAGTACCAATTAGCTGAAGCCTTTTCCGTTTCCGTGTATTTTCTCATGACTCAAAGTAATTGTTATCAAGTTTGAAATATTTTTTGATACAATATTGTTGCTTCTTAAAAGAAAATATAAATATTCCTGCGACTTAGGAGTTTTTATACACAATTATTTGGAAATATGTTTTCATATCTATTATGTTTATGCTAACTTAAATACTCTTTTAAACTTTAGAATTTTTTTATATATATAAGTATAATGTACATATAAATATTTTCAGTATTTTCGAATGTTATTATATTATGTATTTGTGTTATAGAAGATGATTTACAACGAATGTAAAAAACTTCATATGAACATGCATCTTGGGTAGACATTTTAGTATTTTTTCAGTGGAACCGGGTGTCAAGGTAAAAACCTTATTGCCATCAACTGTGAAATATGCTTGGCTTTCTAATATTTATTCTTGAGGCTTCCGCGGTGATCGTGAAATGGATCTTGGCTTCTGGGTGTAAGCCGCGTCAGTTTGGTTGTGTTATCGACCAACGTTTCGTCACACATTACAGTGGACATCTTCAGGGCTCTTCTAATTTATGAATAATAATTATAAAGTTTAGTTTTATAATTATTATAAAAACGTTACTTGACCTGATTACTGTATTCAACTATTATCTATTATAGTCCAAGAGGTGAGCGACAAAAATTGTAACTATTTTATAAAGGCTGATTTTTTGATATTACGTCACATTTGTGGTGTAGAGATACAGCCTGCCGTCAGTCAGCTAGTTTCGGTAGCGTTTGGCGCAGGGGCGGCTTTATTTTTGTAAAAATGTTGCAACTTTGTTATAAAATCTGAAAATTTATTTGTAAGCAGTATACTAAGTAAGAACCCCTTTTATTATAATCAGCCTTCAAAATCTTGCAACCGGGCGCGTCAGCAGCGCGTTTAACTAAACGAGTTTAACGCGCTGCAGTAGTTGCAACATTTTTACAAAAATAAAGCCGCCCCTGCGCCAAACGCTCACGAAACTAGCTGACTGACGGCAGGCTGTATCTCTACACCACAAATGTGACGTAATATAAAAAAACCAGCCTTTATAAAGTAGTTGCAATTTTTGTCGCTCACCTCCTCGACTATTATACCTACTACGAGATTATGAGTTTTCTTGCATGAATTTAATAAATCAAATTTCTTTCACATACTTACTTTAGAAAAGTTTTGTACAAAAGTTGCATTCACTTTACAAGACGTCGTTTTATATGTGTTTATGCGACGGTGCACTTTTAAAAACTATTTTTACTTTTTATACATCCATATACATAATATCATACATAGGCACATATTATATTATGTATAAAATGTATGTAAAATGTACGCATTACATGTATTATAATATTAAAAAATTATATTAATGAAAACAAATTTCGAAATCAAGATTTTGTGATTATTTCACCATGACGTCTACATATGTGTATATATATTTATTAGGTTTTCATCAGTATCATAAGTAGAATAAAGTCCTATGGCACCCATAGAAACTGTTTATTTATTGCTATTTATAAAATTAATAGAAAATAATATTTAGATTTATTAAAATAGTAACAAAGAGCATGGCAGGGTAAGCATGGGCGATCTGCCCCTGGGGAAAGTTGGGTCGATATTTTTTTTATAAAAAGGTATGACTAAAAGGTACTCTTCTACAAACTTTTGGGCCCCTGCGCCCACTAATTTTCCGGAAAATATGAAAAATGTAATTTCGAAAAAAAATTTTTTTTGCTGTAATGACTTTATAAATGTTGATCTCTGCGATATATGTTGTAGCTATACCTTATTAGTATCATATCAATTTTTTTGAAAAATCTCCCATCAAAAATACGTAGAAATTTTCGATTCCAAAATTTTCAAAATTTTTTTTTTTTGCTTAAACGGCCTGATACACCTACGAAAATTTTTTCATAAATACCCCTTATTATACACAAACACATATATTTTTTTCAAATTCCTACTTTGGGTGGACGGGGGGTAAAATTAAATATGTTTACTGACCTCTATTTCTATAGTGGATTTGCATATTATGTAGTATGGTGGATTAAAATAAGGAAACTTTCGCGGATCGAAACGTAATAGTTCCTTCTCATTAATATATACATAAAGAAAACGATTTTTTTGAAATCAGTCAATAAATATCTGGGGATTACGCATTAGGTCTAAAATTTCGGAAAGGCTGTAGCCGGATAGCAATGTAAAATCGGCCTCAACACAGATTTGGCTAATTTTTATTTTGAATGTTGCTCTTTATGTGAGCATTCGCATGCCCAATTATTAGCCTCTAAAAGTTGATAGTTTTTGGGAAAAAAAATATTTTCAATTTTTCAAAAAAAATTTTTTTTTAAGAATTTTTTTTTTTCATAATGTAGAAGTTGTTTTGGTTGTTGTTGAGCGACAACTTCAGATATTTCATGAAATAATCTTCATACTTTAATACTACACCCTACAAAGTCTGAAAAGAATCGAAGTGGTTGAACATACTTAAAAAAAATTAAAATCATTGGAAGACAATATTAACATGTACAAATGCTTAATATAAAAATAATATAAAAATGATATAAAAACAGTTATTTAAATAAAATTAATTCGAAATATTCAATAAGAACGCTTCTGTCTCCCATTGCCTGTTTTTTTTAGAGTCTTGGACATACATACATTTCTTATGGTGATATACAAATATTTATAGTCCAGGCCACTTTACATGAAATTGAGTTTCTTGAAGTACTTCGTATAACATTTTGCAATCAAAGCTATTAAGAGTATTTTGGCCCTGCTGAATCCGAAAATCGCTGTTACCAAGCCGAAACATTGACCGGAAGTTCAATATAAAATATTTTTTGAAAAAAATTAACATATTTGTTTAACAACATTGTTGTATGCTACCCTTATGTGAAATTTAAAATTTGCCTCCTTTCTCCCCAAAATACAATTTAAACCCTTACTATGTACCTACACAGTATCTAAAACCAACTGTTCTTATTGTATTTCTTTAACTTTAAAATAATAAATGAAGTAGAATTATGTAAAATATTATTCGTTTATAAGTACAAGGTTTTTTTAGGAGTGCCTAAACATCCCTTATATTTTATTATATTGCATTATATTATATTATTCTTATACATTTATATTAATATTATTTAAGTACAAAATAACATCCAGTGAAGTCCAATAAAAAAAAAATATTGAAATAGCTTTGTTGTACGAATTATTTCAAGAAACTCAATTTCATGTAAAGTGGCCTGGACTATAAATATGTGTATCACCATAAGAAATGTATGTATGTCCAAGACTGCAACCAAAACAACTTCTACATTGTCAAAAAAAAAAATTCTTAAAAAAATTTTTTTTTTTGAAAAATTGTAAATATTTTTTTTTCCAAAAACTATCAACTTTTAGAGGCTAATAATTGGGCATGCGAATGCTCACATAAAGAGCAACATTCAAAATAAAAATTAGCCAAATCCGTGTTGAGGCCGATTTTACATTGCTATCCGGCTACAGCCTTTCCGAAATTTTAGACCTAATGCGTAATCCCCAGATATTTATTGACTGATTTCAAAAAAATCGTTTTCTTTATGTATATATTAATGAGAAGGAACTATTACGTTTCGATCCGCGAAAGTTTCCTTATTTTAACCCACCATACTACATAATATGCAAATCCACTATAGAAATAGAGGTCAGTAAACATATTTAATTTTACCCCCCGTCCACCCAAAGTAGGAATTTGAAAAAAATATATGTATTTGTGTATAATAAGGGGTATTTATGAAAAATATTTCGTAGGTGTATCAGGCCGTTTAAACAAAAAAAAAAATTTTTGAAAATTTTGGAATCGAAAATTTCTACGTATTTTTGATGGGAGATTTTTCAAAAAAATTGATATGATACTACTAAGGTATATCTACAACATATATCGCAGAGATCAACATTTATAAAGTCATTACAGCAAAAAAAATTTTTTTTCGAAATTACATTTTTCAAATTTCCCGGAAAATTAGTGGGCGCAGGGGCCCAAAAGTTTGTAAAAGAGTACCTTTTAGTCATACCTTTTTATAAAAAAAATATCGACCCAACTTTCCCCAGGGGCAGATCGCCTATGCTTACCCTGCCATGCTCTTTAAAAGTTTATTCGGTTTACGAAATTAAATAAAAAATTCAAAGTTCAAATGTCATAATGTAAAACTAATAAAAAAGAATCTACCTTTTGTTATAAAAAATACTAATAAAAGAATTCTTCGTGACACTTCTAACAATAACTAGACATATAAAATATTAAAACACCTTTTTGTTACAGACAAAATTTAATTATCGTTTTTCTTATAAAATAAGCACTTTGCTAAATTAAATTCATATTTATTTTTTTGTACTTATTTTTTTATTTCGACATACTTTTTTCATTTACTGGTAAATATATAAAGGTATATACAGGCTGGATAAAAAATTTCAATATTTGTGTAAGTAATATATAAATCACACACACTTTCAATGTTTTTATTTAATTTAGTTTCGCATATTTTGAAGAATTTATATTCATAGTTAAGGTGTAATTTTTATTTTTTTTAAAATAAAATTTATCTTAAAATATACATATTATGTGATTAATTTTTATAATTTAGCCCAAAAAAAATTTCAGCCCATACATAAGTTATTTTACTCGGAAAAATTTAATGATAATGAATATTTTTGCTGTAATTACGCCAATTTTTCATTGGGAATATTATTAATTCAAGTTGAAATTTTAGACAATTCAACTAAGACCAGCTTAATACACATTTATTATTTTAAACTATATAAAACATTAGTCCTTAGTACCTCGACCTTTTGTAAATGTATTACCATTCTTCTGAAACTTCGTGAGTAGCTTCTTTTTGACGAGTCTAACATTTTTTTAATTTGCGAAAATTCTTAAAAATGGAGCATTTTCGAACAACTTTTTTTTCTCACTATATTATTTTAGTTACAATCCATTGGTAATTTTGTCCGACAAATATCTTGGGCCGTTTTTTCAGTCCGCCGCCCGGAAAATTTCGCAGTTGCACATTCGAAAATGCCCCATTTTTAAGAATTTTCGCAAATAAAAAAAAATTTGTTAGACTCGTCAAAAAAAGCCACTTCAGAAGTATGATAATAAATTTATAAATGATCGAGTTACTGAGGGCTACATGATAAATATTAATCTTTAAATTAAAATACTAACACAAGACTTTCTGAACATTTTCTATAAATATGAAGAGATTGCACGGGCCATTAAGCAAAAGAAACGTTTACAGTACTTTGATAGAAAATGAAAATGATTAGTTATCATTTTCTGTTAAACTTTCGTACATTAAAATTTTAAAACATTTGTCAAATATTCAAAGTATTCCTTCTCCATTCAAATATTTGTTTAAAGTTTCTAAAATAATAATATGTTAATCTAAACTTTAAACTATACTGATGCTATTTTAAGCGAGTCATATTAAATTGTTGGAATAACACAAGGAAATAAAAATATTATACAAAAGAGACATTCAGATAGCTTTTTTTATTTTATAAAATAACAAAATAATATTTTATTAACAATTTCTACAGTTTTTCTTATATCAGAATAATATTATTATTAGTGTAATAAAGTTTGATAATATCACGGAATTTTTAAAGTTTTGAGATTGTATTTGATTTATGGAATGTAAATATAATAATTTTGCCGCCAACTTATCAACGGTTATTTACAATTTTATTCCCTCAAGTCATACATATATGGAAATCCGTACGAAAATATAAAATATTTTAAAATCAATAAAGTATTAATATTACAACAGAACAGAGTCGGGGAACTGGGGAATCTATATACAACATATGACCATTTTTAGGTTAATAAAAAGGTTCAATCATTATATACATTATACATAGTATAAAACAAAGTCCTTCGCCACGTCTGTCTGTGTACGATTTTCTCAGTAACTACATACTGATTTTATTCCAAAGAAATAATAATTATTTTCTTTTGAGGTGATTTTTAATTTTAAGAAAGAAAAAGTAATATCATATCATATGTAACGTGCTTTTTTTCGTTAACAAATTGATAACAAACATTTGGTCTAAATGACAGTACATTTATTTTAGTTTCCTCCAGTCACGAAATTAATTGACATTATAACGGAATGCAAGAAGAAAGAACATATAAAAATACATAAATAAACAAAGGAATAGAAGTAAAAAAAAGTTTTCATTTATTTTTATCTATACATTGTATACATATAAACAAATTAATATTTCGCATTCATGACATATATGTTGAAATATTCAACAATGTTGGATACAGATACTAAATAATTTATTTTAATATAAATAACTAATGAGTTTATTTGATTATTAAATTATAAATGTAACTATTTTTATTTCATTGAATTCATTTACTTTTTTAATTGAAAACTAAATGAAATAATTTAAATTCTATTTTAACGTTTGTTTGTCTGTTAAACTACAATTTTATGGAATATTTCCTAAAGAATTTAATTAAACAGTACAAATATAGATTATTTATGAAATACCTGCATTATTAACTATATGTAATAAATATTTAAAATAACAGTGTTTAATTATTCTTTATCAGTTTACTTTTCTCATCATTTAAAACTTATATACATGTATACTATGTATGTTGAAAATATGAAAAAGTCAGGAGCGTAGCTACTATGATGCCGCAAAACGTTATTTATTATCAACATATTGTTTGTACCATCCATATCGATATTTTTTAGAATTTTTGTGTTTGTCTATATATATATATATATGTTTGTTTGTTCTACCGAACCGATTTTGAAGGGACTTTCATTTATTTTATAGCCAATGATTCTAGAAATAGCTTAGGTTATAAGATAATAATAGATTTAATACAGGCCTGTATAGAATTGATATTTTCTAATAAAAATGTATAAACAAATAAATCTTGAAGGTAGTTGAATAATTAATTCTTAATTTATAAAAATAACAATGAAAGAGTTAAATAAATAAAATGTTCAAACTTCAATTTGTCAAATATTGATTTCTAACTGGTGCAGTTTTAATTAAATGTATTAAAAATCGATTAGCTTGAAAACGGTGCGATAAAAACCATGCTTTTTTGTAATCACAAAAACACCCCAAACAGACATCTGTAATACCGACACCTCCTCACCCTTGCTGCCATCTAACGAGGAGCTAATGTACGACAGGTTGTCAGACTTGATCCCTAGTTAAACGGTTGAGTGAAATTGTAATTTTATTTGAAAAAATGTTTCAGTGTATCTGACATTCGCTTCAAACAGACAATTATATCATTCGAAGCTTATAATTCTGTACCATTTCTACTAATACTACCTTTCGGTGATTTTTGTAAAATTTACGCACGAGCGATTTAAGAGAAATTTTTGATGGTGTTAATTAAAATTTTCATTTGGATTGTATATTTCAGTTAATTATCGATACAATTGAATATCGAGTTCAACTTTTAAACAAATAAATATTCATTAAATTTTCAAATTACTATAGAAAGAGAGGGACTAAAGTTACAGAATGTTAAAATGACCAATATCCTTTATATAAAAGAGATATTGTTATTTGTTAAAGAGATAAATAATTATCACCTTAGGCTAGTCAGTTGTCCGAAGATTAAATTATTAAAATAATCAATTTACTCTCAACAATATTTTATACACATTTTATTATAAAATTATTTATCAATCATTGATTTATATAATACTATCCATTGTTAATATATTATTTTTATATGTCTTATGACCTGTTCCACACTTATAAATAGTTTATGGAATAAATACATATTATTATTATTATTATTTCACCACAGTCAATATATTTTACGATAATATACCAAAAATAATTAATACAATTTTGGAAATAATTACTAGTTTTCGTAAAATTGTAACTTTTAGCTCCTCACTTATATTTATTCTTCTTGAGGGCGTTAAAATATTAAAAGCCGGTCCTGAGTATAGGATTATATATTCAGATTACCTCACAGTTGTTATATTTTGGAAATAATTACAATTTTTCGTAAAATTGTAACCTTTAGCCCTTCACTCATATTTATTCTTCTTTGGGGCGTTAAAATATTAAAAGCCGGCCCTGATTATGGGGTTATATGTTCAGATTGTCTCACAGTTGTTTTTATAATAATAAAAAAAAACAATGTTGTATACAACCAAACAAATATAATAATATCTCTAGCATTAAAATATCTACAAAGCTACAAAACGGAACAGGAAAAATAAAACCAAATATCTTTGTTTGTGTGGCTGCTTTATACAAAAAACAAATCTTTATTAATAATGATTTCTAAAATAAAATTTTATTCCTACGTCGGTTTTTATTAGTTACATTACAAAAAAAAAGTTTTATTCACAAATTACTGTTTGATTTCTTTCCAAAAGTATTTTAAAATCAGTGGCGAATCGTTCATAGAAGCAGGAGAAACAGTGCTTCCCTTTCTTTATGGGTAAATTAATACAAACCTGTGTTTTCAGTTAATAAATAATTTAAAAATATTATTAGAATATTCATCTTTATGCGCAACCCAAACATTTTAACCAAAAGTCAAAAATAGTATTTAATATTAATTTACACGTTCAATTATAAAACAATAATACCTCTACGTCTTATTTTCTTGTATTTTAGTTGATATTTGTATGATGAGTTAAAGTTCACTGCAGGAAATTTCACTAAATTTTTTTGAATTTTTGATTTCGTTAAAAGTATGTTTATTGTATAGAAAATGACGTGAAACGTTGAAATTTTTAAACCGCAGGTCTGTATCTCAAACCGTTCTTGAGATATTGCCTCTCAAAGTTTCAGTTTTTTCAAAATTTTGAAGAAAAATGGCCCTAACTTTTGAACGGATAATCGGAATTGATTTTAGTTGACGGATTTGGAATCAGCGTGTCAAAATCTATATAATGACATGTATAATACCTTAAAACTCGGAAAAAAAAATTTCGCGAAAAATCGAAAAAATTCAAAGGGGTATACCTTAAAAAAATGTCGATTTTTGACCAAATTTTTTTTGTCGGATTTTAAAGTATTATACATGTCGTTATATAGATTCTGACATGCTGATTTCAAATCCGTCAACTAAAATCAATTCCGATCACCCGTTCAAAAGTTATGGCCTTTTTTATCCAAAAATTTGAAAAAACTAAAACTTTGAGAGGCTATATCTCGAGAACGGTTTGAGATACAGACCTGCGGTTTGAAAATTTCAACTTTTCATGTCACTTTCTATACAATAAACATACTTATAACGAAATCAAAAATTCTAAAATTTTTAGTGAAATTTCCTGCAATGAACTTCAACTCGTCATACAAATATCGACTAAAATACAAGAAAATAAGACATAGAATCATTTAGTTACTATATAAATATATGATAATTTATTTAAAAAAGTAAAAGCTTGAGTTACAGCTGTTTCATAACTAGTTTTTTTTTGTTAATCGGAGGGGGAGGATTGATAAGCTTCCCTTTTAAAAATTTCACGCCTCGCCACTGTTTAAAATACATATATGTTTTCCCCTACATTTTTTCCTAACCAAAATTGTATACATGCTTTTTTGAGTAACTTAATTTTTCATTTCTTAGATAACATCCATCGTTAAAAAATATATGATTTATAATGAAAAAAAAAAAATCTAGTACAAGTAAAAAATTATACCGATTTGTAAAAAAATAATTTATCATTAAATTTGATAAATTAATTTGAATTTTTGTTGACAAAAGTTCACGAAAAGTTTTACTCGTGATTCTTGAGCGCTCAAATTGAGTCACGCACAGATATCAATCGTGATTATGATAAATGAAAAAGTTTCACCGTTCCCGGAAACTTTAAGCCACCGGACATAAAGAACGATGTACCCGGAATTTACTTTAACACACCACTAGGTATACTGTTATTATTGTCATTAAAGAGACCCGACATCTAATAATTTCATTTTGCGTAAAATAACAGCAATATCTTTTTACTGCAATACTAAAAGTTTACTTTGGAAACTTTATTATAATTGTATTCGTTGATTCTATTCATGGTTAATTAATTAACCAAGTAGGCGTTCTTTTATATATGCTTATTGTTAACACTTAAATGCTAGAATAAATGACACGACATTATTATTGTTTGTTTTTTTCCACTTTTTAGTGTACCTAGAAAAATTGAATACTTATGAAATCATCTGTCTATCTATCACAGTACTTTTGATATTAAACCGTTTGGACTAGAAATCTGAGATTTAGTTAGATTAGGTTTTAGCACCTTTTGTGAGGGGGAGGGGGTGATTTTTTTTCAATTTCGACGAGTGGAGTATCAAATAAAAGCTAAAAATTCAAAAAATTTAAATACGTAAATGTTTTGTTATTATTAAAACTTTCGTTTAAAAATTTTCAAAATAATCGTAAAAATAAATTTGTTCCCTCTTAAATAAATTGATAGTTATCGGCATTTTTAAATAATTCAAATTTGGAATATAGTAAAACTGAAAAATATATTTTGCTGCCACCTTTTCGATAATTTTGCTAACGGTTTAATTCTACGGTACAGGACACTTATATACAGGCTCGACTCGCACTTGACATTTTTCTGTTAATCATTTTGGCTTCTGAACAATATTTTTTTATTTATTCAATGACATATACGGCCGGCTTTAAAAACGGCTGTTAAAATACTAATTATTATAAGGATTAGACTGTTTCGTCAAAATTTCAGACGGTCTCACCTTATTAAAATTTTATCCGGTCTCGACCTCGAAAATAAAACTACGACATCGAGAAAAGAATTAATTAATCAAAAAAGTTTTTCTAAAATGTACTGAACATTTTATTTCATTAAAAAAAAACACATTTTTTTGTTGATTCATGGAATCGTTTATCTTGTTATTATATTTTATTTAAAATAACTAATATGATGACTGTAAATATAATATCTATCAACAATATTGTTTCAATAGAAATTATTTCAAAGAAAAATGGAATTATTATTTATTACATCTTTATAAATTATAAACATTATTGTAAACATACATATTTAATGAAAACATAATTTATTATATTTACTCACTGCATAAAATGTAATACCTTTGAATGTTTATCAATCATTTTCCATTTCGCAAGACATAAAAAATTGTAAGTTTATGTAAGATGAAAATGAAAATCGATTGAAATTCACCTGCGGCAGATAAAAATGTATTCAAATTACATTGTTATGAACAAATTTATTTTAAACTCGAAGTAAAATTATGTTTCTTTGATACTACTGAAGAAGTGTATAAAAAAATTGATGGAAATTCAAATAAAAAGAACTGGAAATGATTTTAATCGCAATTAGGACTTTATTGTTAAAATTATTTTTGAATATTCATACTATTAAATATAATATGAAGAAAAATATTTAAAGTCTTTGTATAAATTATTACTCGGAATCGAATTATTGTATAATAATTGCATACCGATTAGTACGTTATAAACTTTTTTAATGGCCTGATAGCAGATTTTTAGCACAACTGTCCCTGCCACTTTACCAAGAAACCAAGAAAGACAGTTTTCTTTAGTAACATACTTTATAAAATAAATAAAAAACTAAAACGTTACTGCGTATATAGAGAATTTATTCTAACATACTGTTATGTGTTTTTTTTATTGAATTAATTAATATTTAACAAGCGAAATCGTGGAAAAACAAAATTTTCTTTTTATTTTTTTATTCAATTTAAAAAAACTTTAATCAAAAAATTAAAAACGTTAGGTCGTAGAGAACATATTCTAATATCCTGTTATTTTTTTTCAATTCATTTAATTAATATTTACAAGCACAATCGTGGGAATAAAAAATTTACTTTTTTGTTTTTTATTTTGATTTTTACTTGTATCTTGAAATCTAATCTAGATCTATAATTTGAGACTAAACCTGCGTGGTAGCTGCTCAGAGTGTCGAGATATACTGATTATAAATTTACGTTAGCGCGCAAAACTGATATCTGCGCTTTACATAAAGTTTCTGAAATGCCCACACTGAAACTCTAGACGTTATTCACGTAAAAAATATTTATATATGATGAAAAATAATTTTTAATGTCCGAATGTTCACATTCATCCAAATCCATAATCCAGATAACATTATTTAGTTCCAATCTAGCAGCAACAGCATCAGAATGAGTTATGACGAGTTCAAGGGGGGGGTCCACTTATCTCAGCCATATTTCCATCCATCAATCAATCACAGCGAACACGGTCACATACATACAACGCTATTTACACTCGCTGTGAACAATTAGACACTGCCTCTATATGTATGGTTGATAAATGAGAGATGTTTCTATCAGAGTGTTTGCGTGTTTGGTCTTATGGCCTTATATGGGTATTTAGTTAGTAATAGAGTCTGTATTGATCATCTAATCTAAAGCAGTGTTTAACAAATGTACAACATGTGCGTACTCCTTAGACATTGATTTAGAGTTTATAGAATTATAGGATTTAGAATGATATCTAGGCCCAAGATATATAAAGACAATAGCGCATACCCGCCTAAATAGAAATCAGCGGTCTAAAAGTAGTGTTGATTGGTGTAACAACTTAATAGTATATTTATTACCAAATTAAATTTATAATGATCCAATGACATCCTGCAGAAAATTTTTGGTCTAGATCAAGGTAGTCTCAATAGCTCCTTGACCAATAAGCGTTTGCGCGGGAATTACGTCACCCAAGGGATATATTCAAATGTAGAATTAATACAGTAAAAATAGATTTTTAGAACACAATAATTCCATTATCAACAAAAATTAGTACAGAGATATATAGTTCGGTACCTACACTTTAAGAAACCGATGAGTGCAGTTGCCGTTTTGAAGTTATTCGCGTAAAAACAGTGTTTTCCCCCCTTCACCCCTTGCAAAATTACCTTTGCTCCCCTTGGGGGACTAAGCTGATCTCTTAACTATCTCTATACCAATTTTCGTTGATGAAGGAATTATTGTGTTCGAAAATTCTATTTTTACTGTACTTAGTAATTATGTATATATTTATGTATAACATTTAAATATATCCCCTGGGTGACGTAATTCCCTCAAGGAGCTATCACCACTACTTTTAGACCACTGATTTCTATTTAGCGGATATGCGCTTAATCATTAATAAATGTTATGCAACTGTCTTTTAACTGTAATACCTTGCAGCAAGAATTTGGTTAGTTTTTTGTAGACAAAATTCTTTATAATACCGGGCATGACACATCCGTAAATTCGAATGAAATGTTTGAAAACATTCAATCACGTACCCCTTACAAAACTTTTGCGTAATACTCTTGGGAAAATACTAATCTAAAGGGTGTGTTGATGTTCATATGTTTTAGTGAATGTGTTGTTATTTATAATGTTTTATTAAAGTGGAGCAACTATTTTCAGTTGTATAATTTATCTTATAATGTTTGGCAACTATTGATTTGATAAATAACAGCCCTATACTCATAGTTTTAGATATTTACATTAAATATTTTAAATAAATGACATAGACCATATAAAAACAAAAGCCTCGGGTGTCACCCTCAATGGGGAGACAAAAAAACCTATTTAGTTTTTTTGTTGTTGTTATTTTAAGCTTCCAGAAAGTAAAATGTGTAAAAAAAATGTAAAAAAAGTTTATAAGGGGTGATAACCATCCAATTTATTTTAAAAAAGTAGATATTTTTTCTGTTAAAAAAAACACAAGGGTGATAAAACTTATTGATTTTTTGGCGGGTGGGAGACACTCTCGATTTCCGCCCCGGGTAATTTTATCATTAAAATATATGTTCTGAAATGTAGGTATTATTTGACATGCGATAGTACATTAAAAATTAATTTTAATTGATACTCTATAAATATATAATTTTGTATGTAATTCTTAAGATAAATAAAAATAGAGAAAGATTATTTTTTCGATAAGAAATATAATAAAAAATTAACAACGAAATCGAAGATACGGATTGCTTTGTTGACGAGGAATGTCTATTTAATTTTCTTATTACAGGTACATTCCTTTCACTTCTGATATTCCTCTCCGTCGCCGGCAACGTTCTCGTGTGCATCGCGATCTACACAGACCGTGCTCTACGGCGTATCGGAAACCTGTTCCTTGCGTCGCTCGCCATCGCCGACTTATTCGTTGCGACGCTGGTGATGACCTTTGCCGGCGTTAACGATCTCCTAGGTCACTGGGTCTTCGGCGCCGGTTTCTGCGACACTTGGGTCGCTTTCGATGTCATGTGTTCTACTGCTAGTATACTCAACTTGTGTGCTATCTCTCTCGACCGCTATATACATATAAAAGATCCTCTCAGGTAAGGAACATTTTATTTAAGTCACATATATCTTAGTGGTGTTTTGGCACAATCTATTTCTGGAATATGTATTCATTTGTACTGTCTGTATTCCCATGATCCCTTTAGGTATGGGATGTTTAATTGTAGTGGCATCATGTTTATCTTAAATTTATCTGAGTGGTACATTCTGATATACATGTATCTACTTTTGTCATATTAGCGTTGATCGTCATGAGAAATTCGCTCAGGGAAATACATGTTAATTATAAACGCCGTTATGTTTGCCTTTATATACATTAGCAGACTTTTCTCACATAATAAAGTTTAAATGAATTTGTGATTAGAATAATATAAAATATTATCATAGTTAAGATAACTTTTGTTTACATTAACCATGTATGAATATTATTGTATATATGTACTACAGATTCTAAATTAATACAATAAATTAGACAGAGTTTTATTGAGTAAGAAAAACTGTTTTGGAACCAATCAAATGAAAAATGTTATAAAGATCGATTTATTATTTATAGTCACGTTTGTGTATAAAAATAAAATATTTTTAGCATAAGATGTAGTATCTTTATTATATTATAGCAGGCAATTGTGGAATAATTATTGTTTTGATAGAAAAAAAACTCAATGTATATTTGCTTTATTCAACTACTTTTTTTTAATATCGATTCTTTATGCCCATCTAAGGTACTGGCACCAGTTATGGCCGCTCTAAGAGCAAGGTTTACTGTTTACGTGATTGGTGGGCTTCTTTTTTGTAATTCTCATGAACTCATATTACCAATAAAATAAGTAACTCATTGTTTAATCAATTTAATTACCAAAGTCCGCAAATATAGTTTGTTTTATAAATCATAATTATTTTGTTAATGTTTTTTATCCAGTAATGGATAAGGTCAAACCAGTAATGAGCACGCAGTGATGGAGACTTGCTAATGATTACAAAATGATAAGTACTACGAAACAAAAGATATAAAAGGAAGAATCGTCAAATTTGAAATAATGTAAAGCAGTTACTATGATAATATAATAATTAATAAATAAATCATACTAATAATTAGTTTAAATATCCACTATTTTGACACCTATTGTCATCAAATCATGCTGTAAGACAGTTAAATATATACCTATAGATTAATATTCAGAAATGGTAGTAATTAAATATCAACAAATATTTCTAATAAGAATCGTAAAATATCTTAATTAATTATTATGATTGTTGCTAACCTATTTATTTATTTATTTTTGATTTTCATACAAATTTTTTTTCCTGAAAGTTTGAAAATATAATTTTACACGATTTCTTCAATAACTACTGAACGGATTTTATTCCGGTTTTCACTAATGAATAGGTAAAGTTTAGGTGTGTATAATTTTTGTAAATGTATAAATTTCATGAAGCTGGAAATAAACAATTTGCTGTGAATCGTGTGTTGTGGGCATGTTGGGTAGGCATGTCGGGTGGGCATGATTACTTTTTGTTTAATTGAATAAATATCCCCAGGTAATACCGGGTCCAATGCGATAGTTATTAATAAATATTTATAAATTTACATTTAATATACGGAATCTTTATCAGAATAATGAAAGAACATAATAGCCCTGAGGAATAAAAAAAACCTGTTATAAATGTTCAGCACCTAAGCGTTAATATTTTATTCAATTTTAAATAATGGAGAAGAAAAACGTAATTCAAATTAATTATATTTTTACTTAATATAAATATCTTGTAAAATTTAAAGAAAAACAAGTAAAACGCCGACACAGTTAATTTTATGTCGAAAAAATTACAACCGCATTTAAATTATTTTTCATATTTACATATAAAACATTGCAGGATTCACCCCTTCTTTGTTCAATTCAATAAAAACGAACAACTGAAAAATATAGCGTTCTTTGATTCACGATTTTCATCTAGCGTGTAGCTAGCGTTTTGTTTAATATACTATAATAGTTTTTTGTTCCAAAGCTTACTGGATAACAATATATTTTTCATACCATTAAAAACTGCCAATCCACTTTTTATTTCACTGTACAGTGACATTTGTAAAAAAAAGCAGAAGAACAAAACGAAATCGTCACAACATATGTCATTTTTCTTCAGAAACATTATGATGATATCTCTCGGTCGAATCAAATCATCAGATTCACATGCTATACATCCATTTCACTTGCGTATTCGTATAAATAAATCGGCATTTAGGTTATTGTTGCCACTCCATGCGGAGTCTCGGGGGAAAACGTGTGACAAGATCTCACCAGAGTATCGTATATAGAAAAAAAGATACCTCTGTTCGTATCTACTTTGTATTGATTAACACATATAGTCCTACTATTATTTTTGTTAGATTTTTTGTTGTTGGTTTATGACTTTAATATTTTTATATGTATGTAGCAAGCAAACATTACAATTTTTATTATATCTTTTTTGCAGTTATATTATTGTGTATTAGTTTATTTGTTTAATTTAATACTTTTTTTTATTGATAATTAAACTTCAACAGTGTTGACCAAAGTGTCAATCCATATCAAGTGGACCAGAATTAAATTAAATGGTTGCTTGACCAATCTAAAAAAATCGATTTTTTGTGTGTAATTACCCTAATAAAGTAGTTCGAAATGACCATTATTTTAATTTTGTTTTCGCATGACGACCATATTTGTTCTATAGGTCGCAGCATTTTTTGTACTTTAAAAGGTTTGTGGAAACTAGAATTTTTCAGCTTTTAGCAAACCTTTTTATATGGAATTTAAAAAAAATTGTTCAGAAAAAATTATAGACAGCAAGATTTTTTTAACAGTGGGTGATTTTTGTATGATAGCTATATATAATAACATTTATTTTAAATGTCAGATTTGTTTAATAAAGTCATTTCAAACTTTTGGTACGAATCAAAACTGATATTGATGTTTGCAAAATGTCATTAGTTCTTATATTTATTAGAAAGTTGAATGGCAAGAACACAGTCCTTTTTGACATCTTGACATTATTGACGTTTTTCCTGTACATCTATATATTTATTTTATTTTAGTGTCATAAGTAATACATACAAAAATGAATAAAAGCTTTTACGGTAATTTTTAGATAAATGTTGATTTATGAGTTAAATTCTCCTTCGTGTGATTTTTATTACATATTGACTGTAAAAATATGAAAAAATCTATATATTTAATACTATAGTTAACTTCTTTTTGTTTGAAGGAGTATACTCCCGAGGTGGTCCCATATTTTTATCAAAATCTGACCATGGACTTCAAAATGCGAAAATAAAAAACTTAAACAAAAACTGTTAAATTTAATTATTATATGTACTTTACAGTGTTTTTTTTAAGTTGATTTTATTTTTGTCTTAAAAAATGTTTTCACTAATAAATTAACAAGTGAACATTATTGTATATAAATGCAACTTTCAGTCATCAGTTTCAAATTTACTTTATTACTTAAAATAGGCGAAAAAGTTAATAAAATGATTTTCTTTTAAGTTTTGTCTGTATACACAAACAAATTTAAGAGATAACGATCACAAAAATCAAGACCTACATTTTTTCTGGGACATACAAGCATCACGTGATACTGATTATTCCTTTGATACCGGATTATTTAATATAAAGGTGTTTCAAAAGGAAACATGAAAGATCTTGAATAAATCTAATGCGGGTTGAATTCAAATAAAACACAATGAAGATGATTCAAAAAAGAAATATCTGTCATAATCTCACACCCAAATGTTGTTTATCTCAGCTTTTTACTTACAAAAAATAGTAGATACTTATAACGAATATTATCTTCTATATATTATATACAAAATATACATACAATATTATTTCAGTTACATGCAAGTATTCATTCTCCTGTTAATATTACGACAAACTCGTTAGCACATTTTTTCTTGTAAATTAAAAGCTTGATCAAACATTACCATTTTACGTGAGTTAAGTCATAAACATCAAAATACATTTTTACAAAATACTAACGAAATAGTCTTAGCCGCTTTAAATGTAAGGTATACTGAGTTTTTTTGTAATTTGAATTTCGTTATTTAATCAATTTAATTACCAAATTGTGGAATGTAGTTTTTTTTAATCATAGCCTTTTATTTTGTTTATTTTTTTTCTCCAGTAATGGGCACCCAGTGATGGACACTTGTTAATACTTAGAAAATGATAAGTACTACGACACAAAAGTTATAAAATAAAGAATCGTAAAATTGTAAACAACGTAAAGCAGATGCTATATGATAATATAAAAATTAATAAATAGATTACACTAATAATTAGTTTAAATGTCAATCAATTTTGCTGTTTTACAGTTACTTAAGTGTTTATAGATTACGATTCAGTAATGGCAGTAATCAAATATCAACAAATATTTCAAATTTAGTACAATTAATTAAACAAGTGTTCAACACTGGAGTGTGATCCAAGACTGGTGCCTGTACCTTATGTATGTTTTAAGTCCCATTCTACTTAATCTAGCTCTTCTGTTAGTTCAATTACTTTTTTATACACACGTGTGCATTTGAAAGATCTATAATTGAGATATATGTATTTGGAAAGAATAAGTCCAAAAAATAAATACTCCTTTTATAGAAGCTCTCAATATCACAGTTCTGCGAATATATGTGTCGGTGTGGGTAGGTGGATGTGTGTAAGAAAAATGTGTGTGTGTGTACATTTCTTAAAGATATCAATAAAACGTCTATATACCAGAAATTATTTCTTTCAGAATGGTATTATACTTTAGAGCAAACCTACAGCCATTATGTGAAATGGCACCTGCCAAACGTAGTTGTTTTTTCCACGGTGCAGGAGCGATCACTTGGGTGTGCGGTTTTCCCAAAGAAAATTAGATTTTCCGTTGCGAAGATCGGTTGAGATTTCTGGATATATACTGAATAATACATGTTCAATTTGTTGTCCGCCCCTTGCCGTAATGTTTTACAATGGTGGAAACTTATTTTTTATAGTTTTTATTGCTATTATATACCAGAAGTTCTCAATATTCAATAATAAATATTTATGATTTGAGGGTTTCCGTTGTTTTAAAGATATAAGATTTCTTGCGCGTTTTATTTCGACAATTAAAATAAAGACTAATAACGTCGAAGTAAGTCCATTATTACTTTTTTTTAAATATATGTAATACTAGTACATTGGACCCGGTGTTACCCGGGTAATATCAACAAAATCATAATGACCTAAAATATTAAATATGCCCACTAAAATGCCCACCCAACATGCACACCCACAACTTCTTGAAATTTACACAAAATATCGAAAAATTTTACACCTAAACCTAACCTCTCCATTAGTGAAAACCGAAATAAAATCCGTTCAGTAGTTACTGAGAAAATCACCAGGTCACGTCTTAGAATTTATATGAAAATCAAAAGAAAAGAAAAATTAAAAAGGATTGATTTTACGTTATCTTTTGTATATAATAATTAGTATATTTTAAAATGTTGTATAAATCATATATGATTAGGTAAGTGAAATTTAAACATCATTAAATTAAAAACTTTTAATGAGGTCTTAAATTGATCGCAGTAATGTTTTTCAAATTTAATAAATTCCAAATGAATAACACAAAACTTCGTACGTAAAAATATTGAAAATACTACAAAACTTAACCCATTCAAGATTTCAGCCCTTTAAATTATGTTTTATATTTTTATATAATCCTAATTTATCAAAGTTGAGGTCTTGATATATAATATAGTTAAGAATAAATTTTAAGTTGATTTTCGATACTGGAATATAAAAATTTAGTACCTATGTTTACAAAGATTTAGTTCTACGATATTTTTATTTTTTTGTATTTACTATATTTGATTTCGAATTTTATCAAAAAGTTTATAAATTGATACAGTTTTTTGAACGTAGGACCAATCGGAGAAAATATCTACCCAACATTGTATTAGACTAATTAGACAACACCGATCTGTAGTTAACACAATAGTTAATTCTTAATCTGTCTACGGATCTTAAAGGTATTACATTTTGAAGTACAATATTTTCTGAACATAAAACATGATATAAAGATTATCGATGTGTAAAACACATAAGAAATCTTTGGAAATGTTTGTAAGTTTCTAAGAAATAACGAAATCTTTTAACTGTAGTGAAATCTTCAAAGAAAACTTCTGCATTAATTTACATTACAAACGTGCATAGTTAAAATATAACATGTAGGCTATGTAAATTATAGAATATTTTGTTAAACTAAACACGTTTTATACTGCTAAAGAAATTTAATTTGTGGTTGTTATCTTTAGTTCTCTTTATATATAAAAGTAATTATTTCAAATAAGTTTAGATTATACAGGATGATATGAGTCATATCAGGTGGAACAAACTTGAACAGTTGATCGAGAAAAATATTTCAAGCAAAAAAGTTCATATGAACATGTAGTTATCGTGAAAGAAAGAAAATTCTACACAGACACGCGAACAGACACTATGCGGTAATTAACTTTTCTTTACGTTTTGAAGGTAGTACAATCAGAATTTGCTTTTATCTCAGACACGATTTTCGACAGTATTACAATACTTCCATTTCATTCAGAACATGGAAGTAATATAATTATTCAAATCTATAAAACATTTTTTTTTATAAATATAGGTAAGTAATTATTTGTAATTCATGTAGGTTTATTTTTCTTCTATTCAAGTGTTCCTCAAATACCAATCTGTAACAGATTTTACTAATATTTTAGAAGTTTCCAAATTCAGCAGATAGTTTGTGAGACTCTGTTCGCAGTTTTTAGGGGTTCTATTGAATTATGTAAATAGTTTTTACCATATTGTGTTATACAGAGTGAATAAAAAGAAAGGAACAATGGATTCTACAGCATGAAATATTGATTTAATATAAAAATGTTTTCTAAAAAATTTTTTAATGTAACGACCTGTTTTTCAAATGGCCCCTGGCTATCTTTTATTGTACCCAAGTTGATGCAAATAATTAGCGAAAAACTATTTCGTAAAATTAATAATTTAATAAAAACGATATTTCTGACTTATGTACTGCTTTAGAATTTAGAGCTTTAGTTAATTGTTCTTATTTTTATTTAATTTTTACAGTAATAATACAATAATAAATTTTATGGATCTTCAATAAAAAAAATGATATAATGAACATGTTCATAATTTTATATCTTAAAAATGATATACTAAAAATAATTTCATAGCATATAAAATATGCTTTTTCGATTAAAAGAAAAAAAGTAGCATTTATTATTTAAAAAAAAGTTTAAGTATCTTTTCATGTAGAAAGAGTAGACGTAATAAAATGTTTTTTATTTACAGAAAAGGAAAGTTTTAATAAGTAAAAAAGAAATCAAAAGACTAAATATAAAATGCGTGCTACAAAATAACTTTTTCGTAAGTTTGTAATCAAACAAGATTATAAATAGACATTTTATAGCTATGTATGTACTAAACGTTATGGTACATACGTATTTATTTTATATAATACAATATAATTTATATTATCTAATATATATGTAGGAAAACGGGGGACAGAGTAAAACAAAAAAAAACAAAAAATTCTAATCTACCCAAATTCAATTTGTTCAGAATTACTGGTGCTGTACCCTTCCCCACGAGTGAAGAATATATAGCAAATGTTGGCTTTTATCATACCATAAATAATAAAATCCATAGTGAATACATATTTAAAATTATAAATAATAAATGGACAAAAACCAAAGTCTAACTCGAAAAATACTTTCTTGCTAACAACTTAAAATTAAAATAAGTAAAAAGAAGAAAAGTTTACCAATTTTAAAATATAGGAAAAATTTAATTCATAGCTTTGGTTAGTGAAAAACAACACGATTTATGTATTAGTATGTAACATCCTTTTAACAAACCCTGCACATACGACTCTGGTCCAAGGTTATGTTCAAAGTTACACACTTTTATTAGTATTTATATTATTATTTGTTTTGCAATAAAATGCCAACTTCGTTTTTATTAAATGGTTTCAAGTATTTTGTTCGAAACTATACTTGCGCTAATATAATAAAAAAAGAAAATAAAACGTTATATGTTCTGTTTACTATAACAACTTAACGTTTTAACGTAAATAAATATTTAATGGCACATTTATTTTGTCATCGAATATTAAAGATGATTCTAATGTAAGTCGTCAATAAGTAGGTATAAGTACAATAAGTACTATACTATAGTTTATTTTCTCTCAATTTAATCATCCAAAACATAGTCTGAAGATTTTAAGTATTATAAAAAAGTTTATATATGCATTTAAATTTCTTATATTGCCACCATTTATTTGATACCCCACTCACCGGGATTGAATACAACATTTGTCCCCCTCAAAAAGAACGAAAAACAAGTAACTAAATATTTCACAATACATTTTTTCAGAAATATTGTTTTCCGTTTAGGTAGACTGAAAATTTTCTAACTTCTAGTTATCTGATTTGGCTGAGTTTAAATAGAGTTGTATTCTGATAAAAGATAAAGTTAATTCAAAAGATTTTTTGTTAATTTATTACGTTCTGCGACCTGTAGCGTGTTGCCGTCACATAAAAATTTCAATTTCACGACAAATTGAACTTTGTTTATATTTTTATAAGAGAAAATTAAAAGCAATCGACATTAAATTAAATTAATATGGAGACTATAATGTTCTCTTTCAGAAAATGTAACCTTTAAATTGGTTACTAAAGAAATTTAAGATATAATGCTAATTTAATCAATGTACATACGTAAAAAAATTAGGACAAAAATAAAACACACTCCAAGCCATGCTTGGGGTGTGCAATAAGTTGACTTACGCCATGTAGTATGTATAAAAACAAACATTAATAATCAATTATTTAGCAAAGAAAAAGCATTAATTAATTAAGTATACTGCAATGCATGATATACTCAGAATACCAGAATCTTCGCGGATAAAATACATAAACATTAATAAAATCATATAGGCACGTACAAATATCCGACATACATATTCCCTAACATAGCTCGTATGAATTAATAAAACTGTTGAATTTTAAATGAGTTTTAAAGTTTGAACGCGAGCGCGAGAATCACTTTAAGCCCGAGAATCCACACGCTCCAGGTATCATATATTCTAATTATGCCACACGACACAATAAGATCTTTCTGCTACATACGATGCATCAGCAAATAATGTCACTGTCGTTTATATTCTATTCTATCTTCATATTTACTTACTTACAGGGTGGTGAGAAAAAGGTTGTATGTACTTATTATGTACTAACACTACTAACTCGCGTTGTTGTTTCCTCGCAATATCGAAGATACGAGAAGCTTTGTGATCGTTTTAGATAGAGACAAAAAAAAAGTTCTCCGATTTCAAAATTTTAAATTGATCTTTCCGTTTCACGTCAAAACAAACACTTTTCGTTCCGTGTTTGTCTGTCTGTCTGTCCGTCCATCCGTGTGTCCGTCCGTCTGTCCCCTAAATCCTTGTCACACGCATAACTCATGAACCACTGAACTGATATTGTTGAAACTTGGTCGGATAGTTGGTTCTGGCTTGAGGACGGTCTCATTTCAAAACCATCAAAATCGTGGGTAAGGGGGAGGGGTGACATCCCAAAATATTTATTTTTTCAAGATATCTCAAGAACGACACGTGAAAATTTTATAGAATATTTTTTGTAGAGCATTAATTTATTTAAAAAAATCGCGTTTTGTTTTTTTAAATTGATATTTACTTTGTTATATTAACTGTCATTTTGACGTTTTAAATGTCATTTTGACGTTTGCATAAATTTAGATTTAGATTGAAATTGTCAAAAAATTAAAAATATACGAAAAAATAATCAGGTGCGCCTTAAGAAAAATTTCGAACTAATATTTTTTAGTAAAATTGTATAAAAATTAAATGGTTAACCAATTCTAAGCAATTTATCTGAGCATCGGATTTTATTTAAATTGTTCAATGATTAATTATCTTTGGTGAATTTAGCACGAGGAAGCACTGTGCATTTACTTGGCAGATGTTTTTTTTATTTTTATGAACATTTTTATGTATCTCTATATATAAAAATGAATGTTCCTTTGTATGAGACTTATAGACTCGGGAATTACTGAATCGATGTCAATTCGGATTTCAACAATAATTAGATCATTTTTCTGTGCAGTTGGCTATTAATATTTTATGAAAATCTAAGAATTAACATCAAAAGAGTAAAAAAAAATCTTTATCAAGTCGTGTTTTGTTACCATGATGTATTTGGTATATAAAAACATAGTACCTAGCCATGGAATACAGAATTCTATAATTTACGATTTCAGTATTTTATTAATTTAGGTCGCTATTTACGTCTCTTTCAAATATTTTGTCGTATAGCGACACCACTGGTGATTTGTACTTTTAATCTGGAAAAAAATGTACCCTTATTAAGATTGTACTTTAAAAAATCGCGTATTTTTATTTTAATATAGATGTCATCAAAAAATATGTTAAATATCAGAATACTCAATCTCTATTGGTTGATTTCAGTTTGTTTAGTAGCAACTGACGTCACACACACCACGTGACATTAAATGCGCGTTTTGGCGGGATTTTTTTTAATTTGAATAGAAAATGATTAATTTCAGCGTTTTTTCGGCATTACCTAATTACCGAATTGGAGAAATGTGTTTTGACAGAGTTAATATTTGGGGCTTTAATGATATTGGAATAGATCGGAATAGATTTTTAATACCTATTTCATTTATCATAGATTTCGAGTGGAATACTGGAATGTCTGTAGATATAAACGCAGTGTATTTTTCTATATGTCTAAGAATGTTCTAAAGTTCCGAATAGCTTTTTTTTAGCTTTGATACGGAGCTTCAAACGTTTATTGGAATTTTCAAATCTATACCGTAACTTCTTCAAAAGATAGTGTTGTTCTATTTCTTCTATAAATGTTTGTGGAACAACATAGACTTTAATCAATAGAGGATGGAAATAGGGGTTAGGAGAGCCATTATAAGGTTTAAGTAATAAATGAATCAAAAAGCAGATATGATACCAATTGGCCTATTATTGAGTAGTTTTTACTTTCTTATACCATGTATATGAAATATACAATAGTATTAAGTAAGTATAGAGTGAAGCCGATTTTTTTCGAAATCCGGATTTTGATGGAATTATCCATTTTGACCTTCCCTGAATCCATTCTGACTATTTTCACCATGATGTCTCTGTGTCGGTCTGTCGGTCTCTAAGCGCTTTAACTCAAATACGACAAATCGTAGATGGGTGAAATTATATATTTAAGATTAATTTTTGTCTGGGAAGGAAACCTCCTATTTTTGAAAATAATCTTTCAACCGGATACTTTGAAACAGTGCGAATTAGAAAAAAATGATGAAGTTAAAAATTGTAGGTAATATTATTATCTATAATTTATGGTTTCTTCATTTTTTCGAAAAAAAACAAAAAAAATGAAAAAATAATTAATTATAATTCAAATGTTTCATAACAGAGAAGAAATTTATAGTTTAGGTATTTGTCATTCATTTTATTTTATCTTTTATTAGTTTGTCAGAAATATAATAAAAAATAATCACGTATACTGTTCACTGTTAGGATCACGTATATGTTAAGAAAGTCACATGGCTCCCATGGCAGATATTTTATTCTGAATTTTGGAAGCATTGAAAATATAAAATAATAACCGACACCACACAAACCTTATGGAAAACATTTTTTTTTTTTAATAACCAACAGTACGAAAGCTTATATGAAAGTACCTATAAGTATAAAATCATGTATCTGTATATATAATGAAATCATTTAACTTAAAAAATAAATAATGCCTAAAGTTTTAAAGCTTATAACCGTTGAATCTTTTGATTAGTGACTAAAGAACTGCAATATATCAAAAATTCAGTTAATTTGACTGAAACCAGCTTTCCATAAGGCTTTGCGCAGAATTATGTAATGTGACTTACTTACAATTGTACTTGTATTACTTACACTAATGTAATTACTAAGTGAACCTCTTGCTAGTAAATCCTATTTTAACATCTATTCTTTACATTATGAATAATTGTGTCGAGTAATGAACTTCGTAGCATATACATACGTATACAAACACTTAAATATAAGGTAATGTTTGTATGGTTTTATCAGTTTAGATTTTAGTTAACTTTAAAGTTACTTAAAGAACAATTTTATTTCATCAAATAAAATATTATATTAAAATAATATTTATAATGTAGCGCCGTAAGGTATAGAAATCTTAAAACATCGGAATCCAGGACCAGTCAATGAATCTTTATGAAACCTTTTGGAATGTGTTTTTAACACTAAATAGAAAAAAGTTAAAAAAAATATTTTGCACGGTCTCAATTTTTTATTTATTAAAATTAATAATTGGGTCATTCCATATAAAATCATCAAGGTGCTGAAGTTGCACCAATTTAAATTTTGATGAAAGTTTAATCATTTGTTATTATACTTATTAGTATTCGTGCTAAATTCACCAAAGGTAGTTAATTATTGAACAATTTAAATAAAAAACGATAGAGTATTACCTGGCATTGATTAACCATTTAATTTTTGTACAATTTAACTTAAAAAATATTAGTTCGAAATTTTTCTTAAGATGCGCTAAAAAAACAAATGGCGATTTTTAAAAGAAAATTAAGATAAATCTTTGTAAGAGAATATTTTACAACAAACGTTGTGTGGCCTATATTATAGAAAATTGAATGTTCTACAAAAAATATTTTATAAAAATTTTACGTAACGTGTCGTTCTTGACATATCTTGAAAAATAAATATTTTGAGATGTCACTCCTCCTCCTTACACACGATTTTGATGATTTTGAAATGGGACCGTCCTCACGCCAGACCCAAGCAACTAACCAAGTTTCATTTATATCGGTTCAGTGGTTCATGAGTTATGCGTATGAAAAGGATTCAGGGGACAGACAGACAGACACACAGACCGACAGACACGGAACGAAAAGTGTTTGTCTTGACCTGAAACGGGCACAAAGCTTCTCGTATCTTCGATATGGCGAGGAAGCAATATGTAATACAGAAAACTGACATCAAAATTCATAAAATAAAATTAATTTATGTTTGAATACAAACGAAATAAGCATCTCTCAGAGTTGAAATAAATTTCATGATCTAATATTCGTCCTACAACAAAATTATAATGAAATTACAAAATTTGTCACTTTTGTCAGGATCGTTTAACAAACAATATCTGCGCGTGAGTGAGAAAAAGAGAGAAGTATATAATTTTTACAGCTATCTCATTTGTCGTGTATTCATGTCTTTACAATTCGGTTTCTAAACCACAATACGCTCGTACTACTCGAGATGACGTATTATATAATACCATATTGTTGCAAGCAACAGCACACACAGGGGCGAAATATAGATTTCTTATGTAATTCTTTGCTTCCTCGCAATATCGAAGATACGAGAAGCTTTGTGATCGTTTTAGATTGAGATAAAAAAAATTTCTCCGATTTCAAAATTTTAAATTGATCTTTCCGTTTCACGTCAAGACAAACACTTTTCGTTATGTGTCTGTCTGTCTGTCCGTCCGTGTGTCCGAGTGTGTGTCCGTCTGTCGCCTGAATCCTTGTCATACGCATAACTCATGAACCACTGAGCCGATATTATTGAAACTTGGTCGGATGATTGGGTCTAGCTTGAGGACGGTCCCATTTCAAAATCATGTATAAGGGAGAGGGTAACATCCCAAAATATTTAGTTTTTCAAGATATCTCAATAATGACACATGTTACGTGAAAATTTTAAAGAATATTTTTTGTAGAACATTAAATTTCCTATAATATGGGTCTACAACATTTTGTTGTAAAATATTCCCTATTTATTTGGATTGAAACTGTCAAAAATCAAAAATATACGAAAAAATAATATTTTTTAGTAAAATTGTATAAAAATTAAATGGTTAACCGATTCTTCGTCTGTAATAGAATCTCTTAAACAAACAACACACAAACCCTGTCTATTTGTATAAAAAAAATATCTCTTTGAAACATAACCTCCAAAAAAAGACTACTATGGCGCACAATTCCATCGAGACGCCGCCGGATCTGTCCCTCACCTTCGCTGCCATAGACACCGGCTCCACGTCTAAAGATGACGCGAGAAAGTGTATGTATGTACGTATCGTAGAAACACTAAGTTATCAGAACTGTCACTGGGTTTGATATTCAATATTTGACGGGCTTAGAGATATCTACAGAGCTTTTGTTTCCATCCATATAGAAAGGTTTTGTTGTAGATTAATGTTATTTGAGCATTGCATTATTGCAGTGATTCGTGTTGTTTTTACCTTTGTGATAATGACATTACATACAGAATGAGTAAAAAATATGGAATATTGCTTATATTTTCTAAAATATTCATTACTTATTTAAAAAAAATGTTTTTGTAAATGTATTTAAAGAAATTATTTCCTATGTAATGCTAATCTTCGAAAAAATGGTGCTATCAATTACGTTGCTATAGCATCCATCTCTTTTTTTAATGACAACATATCTTTTTTATTGATTTTATGAATAGATCTCAGTCCAAATGTTTCTTACTAATAAAGTTGAATTTTAAACAAACTATTTTTTTTAATATTATTTCTAATATTTTTCCATACTCAGTAGGTTTTAAAGTTTCTTCGACTTTTAAAAAATATTGAATTTCTGTAACAAAGTTACTTGAGTGAAATATATTCCTTAGACCAAGGAAAGTAGGTACTTGCATAAATAATATTAATGCTTAATAATACATAAAACATACCTTGAACTTGGGTTTTAAGGTTAGTCAAAAGTTAAAGGAAAATTCTTTGTAGGTTGTGAATAAATTAATAGGTTCGGTAAGTTTAATTACCTGCAACGTCAGACACGCAGTATAAATACAGGATGATTCATGACTGGTGTTCCGAATTGGAACAGTGAATCGATGGAATTATTTTAAGCAAAAATATTCATATAAACATGTATCCGAAAATTGTTCGTTAGGAAGTTACAGCCGTCCAAATTTTTTTTTCAGAATCTTGATGTTACGTTTTCAGGGTGATCTAAAACCATTGAATAACTAAGAAACTAAAATTCCGACTGGAATGATTTTGGTATCATTCAAACTGGCGTATTAGTCTGTACCCATTAAGCACTGAGCCACACCCGCGGAAATGCGGTACAAAGGAAGGAGAGATAAACGCGCAGCGATCATTTTTCGCGCTAGTGTAAATTTACAATCAGTATAGCCCGACACTCAGAGCAGCTATCGTGCTGGTTTTGGTCTTAAGTTATAGATCTCGATTAAATCTACAAGGTACAAATACAAATCAAAACATTTGACTAGTTTTAGTGAGTGAAAACTTCATATAATAATAAAAAATAAATTATATGTCGGCTAAAACACGTGCAAAAAGCCAGTATGAAATATAAAACACACTACAATCAACCAAAAATCGATCCGTGCTATCCAGACTCTTATTGGAGTGACTAATAAGTCTGAGTATTATCTAACCCTACTGCAAATGACGCGATCTTTTGAATTTGGAACATACTCACGTCAATCCCTCGACTGTGCATCTCGACACAGTCACATCTATTTTTTTGTTTAAAATATTTAGCAACCATTAAAGTTTGTCACGCCAGTCCTGAATCACCTGTATACTTGTATACAACGAATGTTATTTTTTATAATTTGTGGAATTTTTGCCATTTTCTAGAGTATCTCATCTGTGAAAAATATTGACATTTGTATGATAATAATTTATCAACAAGCACGAACCATATTTCATGTCTGTTTTGTTGTGTTTCTAGAAATGTAAGATGTGCGATTTGTTCTTGTTCGAAAAAAGGAATACACACATTCATAAATAACAAATGAAAATGGAGCCACTCTATTTCATGCAATTTTCATATCAAGATATATTTATTTTCCTTAATTTAATTAGTATATTCATCGATAACTGCAAGAATGTGTTTTCTCAGGAGAGTGATTTGAAAATTATAATTGTATCTGTTTTGTTAAAAAATCGTTAAATTACCATTTTTGTTAATTTAATTTTTTTCGAACTAGATCAAAAGTAACACATAACTAAAACGAAATAAGTTTTTATCAAAAAATAGACAAAATGTTAAGTAACATGTTATATATATATCCTAATACCATTGTATATATTTTCAATTTTCTTATATCTTTAAGAATATTCGTGATACACAAGAAAATCAAATAAAATGTAATTTTGGAAAGCGGAGAAGATAACGTTGTATTTTTAAATTTTAAGCACGTATAGAACAGCTATCGGAGAAAATAGAAGCGGCATTTTTCTTAAATAAAAACCACCTTAAATTACTTCCAGCTTGATAAAAACCATCATAATTTATTAAAAGAATTTCTATAAAAATATACCACTTTATTCGTACTAAATTCAAATTATTAAACTATAATAAAATAGCAGTTGAAAATAATGTTTAAAATATATATATTAACTATAATATATCATAAAATACGTTTAAATGATTATTATTTATGTTATTAATAAAACTACAAAAAAATCTTCCGAAGTACATAATACATAAAAACTTAATAAAAATGTTGCACACATTTAAAATACTATATAATATATTATATTAGGATCGGCATACTAACAATAAGTGCCATTACATGTAAAGGAAACTGTAAAACGACGCGACGTGGACGTATTGTCATATCAGTTTTATTGGTCGACAACAGAGTATAACATATTATGATTATAATTTTATCCTTAATTAAAGCTCAAAGATAAATAATTAATATTTACAATATTTTGTATATAGTTTTGTGTTACAATACAAAAATATCGGTTTGGAGAACCATAGATGACTTCCATGTTCTTTAATATATTTTTAAATAATTTTCAATATATACAAATTTTCAATGGGATTTGTCAGAAATGAAACTAACCTATGTATTATAAATGTTAATTTTGTAATGTCCTCTTGTCAAATTATTAATTTGATAATTTGAATTTAGTTGCATTTCATCCAAGGCAAAATGAATTAGTGACGTATTAATTAGTAACTATTTAAAATTCAAATTTTGAGGGTGGTTTTCACCTCTTTCATCTCTTCAAGACACGTCTTATCAAAATAAGTGAATAATACTCGCAACGTTCACTTTTTAGACGTTGTTACAAAATTTCGAATATTTCCATACCCCCTAATCCGATTCGCATCAAAATCAATAGATCTGGAGTAGGTACTCAATGAGACAAACATTTTTTCTAAAAATAATTCAAATCGGTGCATTTTTACAGTAGTTATCGTGAACGAAAGAAAATTCTACATCCAGACACACAGGCACACGCACAGCCGCCATGCAGAAAACAACTTTTCTTGAAGATTATAATCAGAATCTGTCATTATTCTGGACACCATTTTTCGACGTATTGCAATACTTTCATTTCCTTCGAAACATGGAAGTAATTAAAAAGTGTTCGACATATATAAAGACATTTTTATAAAGTACATTTTTCAACTACAACTATTGTGTTGAATCCAGAAAAACTTGTGTTAAACAAAATTCCTTTGTCGTAGAATATCTTTTTAGTGTACTTCATGTATATTTGTTTGATTTGAATGTTCCGTTCAAAGGATGGAGTGATCAAAAGAAGTTTTATATATTTGTGTACATATACAATACAATATACATATACTAGAATGTACATTGTTCAATGTACATTCATATGTATGAAATAGTTCAACATAGTTTGTTGAAATTCTATCAGAAGGTATAATATTCTGAAAGCAATATGTATGTATAATATGTACTTATTTATACATATAAATAGACATACCCATATGTACACTACAGATGCATAATTCACATAAAAATTCATCCTATTTAAAACCAAAAAATTCATAGCCCGCATCCAGCTTTATTGTACATAATAAAACCATCTGATCAAAGAGTTACTGATTAATCAATAAAAGTCGGTTAAAATTTGGCTGTCTTATACGTAAATATATACGGAGCAGTAATACAGTTCCCTAATGAGAGGTAACTTGCGTGCTCTGGAGTAATTGTATCGAATAATTGTATTTTGTTGATCCAAGATACTATGTAATTGTAATTGTATTGTACGTCCTCATCAACTAATTTTTTATGAAAAAAAGATATTTATAATATTTCTTCATACTATACCCTTGTTTAAGTATAATGTTCATTTTAAAATTTAGAAGTTAATGTATGTAAAAGGCATCCCTTGCATTGAACAAAAAATTAATGAAATGAATGAAAAAACACCACTTTAAATTGATTAATTGTTTGGAAAAGTTTTTTAAAAAGCATACAAATATACACCCTTTTAATATATGGCTAAAGTTCTAATTGGATTCAAATAATTTATTACATTCGGTTAGAAAATATGAATACTTGATAAAATATTTATGACATATATGAAAATAGCATTTCCTTAAAATTTTCACGAAGAACTTCCAACTGATGTAAAAAAATCAATAAGAGCCATTTTATAGATGCATATCAAATTACATAAAATATGCAAGGAGACCTTTTCCCACATTGGCGTAGCAAAATAATATTACGGGAATTCCAAACTCAATATTAATGTAAATAAACAAATACCTATAAATGTTTCCTGCACAAATCTTAATAGAAAACGTAACGTTCATCTTGTGATACTGAATTAGAAAATGTGTTTACACCAGAGACTTGAACCTGAACTCGAATAACCATATATTTTTAAAAAGTTCAATAAATTATTTTTAATATTTTAATATTTTTCTCCAATGATTTTTAAAAGAGATTATAAAATGTACTAATACTGGAAATCAGTTTGAATTTTATGGTATGATGTGACTTATCAAGTCAACTACTAAAATTTATATATTTTTTACTTCCTTTCTTAATTCTATAACTGAATTACATTTCAATTTGGAAAAAAATTGAAAAATAAAGATTTCAATCTTTAAAATGTAATTTTATTTTTTGCCCTTTTTTCTAGCAATATTTTAATGGCCACAAACTTTAACCCGAACCCGAGCCAGAACCCTTAAAAAAATAAAGGGGTTTGAACCCAAACAGTTTGCAACATGTTGAACCCAAACCCGAACCATAAATACACTTTTAAAATTTGACAATGTATGCCAACAACTACATAAATGTTGTATACTAGATAATAATACAAGCTAATAATGTATAAACGTCCGTCATAATTGATAGGTTAAACCGCGCAGTTACATATAATTAATTAAACATTCATTATTACTTACAGCACATAAAATCGTAACAACGTCGCATTACAGTTGCCGTTTTTACCGACGCGACACCACAAACGACTGAAACAATTTTTCAACAATGTTTTTTACACGTTAATGATTTGTAATAGATGCATCAGTACGATAATAATCCAATAACCACCCTATTTAATTAAATTTTGGATATATTTTTGATTGTATGGTTTATCGGTACAATCCTGTTCAATTGTTTCGTGGTTTAGGAAATCGTACAGTAGCGTAACATTAACAATTTCCGTTCTGATATAGACAATAAAACAATTGTACTATATTTCTATATAAAAAAATTTTATGAAAGTTTGTGCGCCATGAATTCTGATTTTCGCCGAGAGCTTCGAAGAAAAAAATTATAAGTAACTCATGCATTTTCTTGGTAAAATTTGGGAAATGTTTAAACTATGTATTCAACAAAATATTCTTATTTTTTCAAAAAGTACTGAATTAGAAATATTTGTTGATATTTGATTACTACCATTTCTGAATATTAATCCATATACATTTAACTGTTTTACAGCGTGATTTGATGAAAATCAGCCAATAGATGTCAAAATGGTGGACATTTAAACTAATTATAAGTATAATTTATTTATTAATTATTATATTATCATAGCACCTGCTTTACATTGTTTCAAATTTGACGATTCCTTCTTTTATATCTTTTGTGTCGTAGTACTTATCATTGGCAAGTGTCCACCATTGCGTGCTCATTACTGGTTTTACTTTATCCATTACTGGAGAAAATACATAAACAAAATAAAAGGCTATAATTAAAAAAAACTATATTCGCGGACTACCTTATATAATAATAAAAACATGAAAAAGAAAATCATGTTATTAAAAAATTCTAAAAATATAATAAAATAATAAGCTCGTCAAAAATGTCCTTTCCAAGATCAAGTACACAAAATTATTTTAACTGACACATTCAAAGTGTATCATCAAGGTAGAAAAAAGTCAACAATCTGTGCATTAATCAGAAATTCCACGGGTTCTCGCAGTTCTAGAATCGTTGGAATTTACCGCAGTTTCTTCATATTCCACTTGGAATGCGAATAAATTAATTGCAAATATTTCCTTTCGAGTGGAAACGATCAGCAAAGTGTGTACGGTTGAATAAAGATGAACTACAACATATCCAAATAAACGTTCTACATATTATATGATTATACTACATCATAGACGATAGTTGGGTATGAATAGTTTTACGCTGAATTTAATATATTATTCTACGTTCATATTTTATACGAGAATGTATACATCGTGACAATTATATTCTGATACAAATGAAAACACTAAAATATTAAATTTATAATAAAGTTTCTGTTGGGTTTTTATTCAATTGTTAAAGTAGACATAAGGTATTGGAAAGGACCCCAGTAATGGCAAATTTTTAATTAAATGTACTGAATTAAAAATATGTGTTGATATTTGATTACTACCATTTCTGATTATTAATCTATATACATTTAACTGCCTTACAGCGTAATTTGATGACAATCAGCGAATATGTGTCAAAATAGTGGACATTTAAACTAATTATTTGTATAATTTATTAATTAATTATTATATTATCATAGCAACTGCTTTACATTGTATCAAATTTGACGATTCTTTCTTCTATATCTTTTGTGTCGTAGTACTTATCATTTTGTAATCATTAGCAAGTGTCCATCACTGCGTGCTCATTACTGGTTTTACTTTATCCATTACTGAAGAAAAAATATAAATAAAATAAATGGCTATAATTTAAAAAACAAACTATATTTGCGGACTTAAATTGATTAAATAAAGAGCTACTTATTTTATTAGTAACATGAGTTCATGAAACTTGCTCTTATAGCAACCATAACTTGTGCCTTTACCTTATGTATTGAAAGTTTTTCTTTCATGTTTTTGCATTTTTACGTTGAATTATATAAACACAGATAAAATAAATAGTTAATAATTTTGAAGTTGAAACACTAAACTTTAAGGCGAGAATACATGGGTAATGTATCACCTACGTGCATTACAAATAGTGTAGCAAGAAAACGTAATTTACGTTCTTTTCACAATACGTATGTAACGTTCGCAAGCTCTACTATTTATAATGCACTTACGTGACTCACTACCCGTGTATTCTCACTATTAAAAATGGGTGTTGTCTACCAATTGGTTAACTCCGTGCGCACTTTTCAACATTAACCCAAAGCCTGGATCTAGAAACGTGAACTTTTATGGGTGTCTTCCTTTTAATTGACATAAACATCCTCTAAGAAAAGATTTTTCCGAAATTCATCGTTTACTTATTTCTAACGCTCTTGCCAATCAGAAGTCGCCTACTGCTGGACTTATTTTAAAAATTTGACTTACAAAAAGTTAACTACCATATTCAATTGAATGGAAAATATAGTGTAAATATAGTTTTAGCTTTTCCACTCAAAAAGTCAATTTATATAATTGAAAGTCTTAAGTAAACATGGGTATATATAATAGAGTAGTCGTTATGAAATAAGTTAGCTAATGATCTGAAATAAATCCTCGCTAAAGGATAACCCTGTAGTTCAATTTTAAGAGGTGTCGTAAAGGGGGGTCCCATTTCCCATTTAAATAAAATGGGAAAATGATTCTTTAGTACTAATGTTACTATTACTGATTCATTATAACTGATGAACAATTTTTAAGGACATCATTTTGTAGAAGATAAAATTCTCTATAAAAGTGTTTACAAAGTCATGTCTCTCAATTCAACGTATCAGAAGTTACAGGCATTCAAAGTGATTTATTTGTTAAATTGTACATCTAAACTATTGTTTCTATAAAATAAGTTAAATAGTAATTTTGTGGGAAATTTAATTCTCTATAAAAAATAGTTCAGAGAACTATAGGTGTAAATGCAACGAGTTAAAACTTAGAAGCGTTTTAAATTTTATTTTTTTTACAAAAATCAATATTTTTACTTGAATTTTCTATTTAAATAGCAATATTAATATTACCCTACTACGAAAAGAAATTACCAAACCGATAACTAGCATTATTATGCCGTGTTTAGACCAAAGAAAACAAAACAGCAACACGGTGTTTGAAAACACATCGTATTTAAAAATGCATAGGGTTTATTGCACTTTTGTAATAAAGACACGATTTTGCTGTTTTGTTTTTTCGTTTAAACACGGCATTAGAACATAATTTTATTCTCTACAAAATAACGTTCTTCTTTAGTACTAAAGAATAATTTTCCATATTATTTAAATTTTTAAATTTAAATTTAATTTATTATTATTTAACGAGAGTGAAAAAAAAATTCGATTTTTTACTATATTCTTACTTAAAATGTATGGAAATAGGTATTTACTCAAGTGTATTTTGACATTTGAATACCCGCGCAATCAGCTGCTCTAAGCATATAGGCATCATATCACCGCGTACTGCTCAACCCCTTGGTATAATAGCGCGATGAAATCGAGCCTAATTGTAAGATTTCTCGCATTAAAATTCCCAATAAAATCTGTTCAGTAAAAATATTACTTGTAAAAGACGCAAACTGCAAAAAAATATATAACATATATTATACTGGCAGAAGTATAGATTGTAAAGGAGATGAAAAAATTGGCATGAAGATTAATAAATGACAGCTTATTTCCTGAAACCCAGTTCCATTTATAAACAACAGTTTAAAGCCTTGCACACTTGATCTTTTTGTAATAAAATATTTCAAGTATGCACTTTGAAGTTATAAATAACCCCTTTTTAGGAACAATCGTTTTTAAAGTATTCTGTTAAAAAAAGTACATGTATTTTTTTCTCAAAGTGTAAACAAGAAAAGTAGATTAAGCTCATACCTTTTTTTCTGACTCTGTTTTCATCGAAGGGGAAGTCCCGTTTACGTTTCAACTTACATCAATTGCTTCAAGGCGAAATCAATAATTCCCTGTTCCAATTTATGAGCTATAACTATGAATATTATTTTACATTTTAACTGTTTTTATATTAACATAAAATGAGAATGCTTTTTTGAATGATATTATGAAAAAGATAGAATAGTTATATGTGTTAAAATTTACAGCATCATAAAAATAATATGTGGCGCGTATAAAAGGAATAAAAAATTATTGGTGTAATATACGATAAAACGTTTATTATATTGTACTGTACATTTTAAATAATATATCACCACGAAAGCCATTCTTCGAAAGTTTAAATAATAACAAACAAAAATTATTTATCTTTAAATATCCGCTTCTACTTAAAAAACAAAATACACAAATAATAATGTTTAATATCTCGTTCATACACATTGTTATATATAACATACAGGATGTTCACGGGAAGCGAGTGATCATCAAAAAAACAATTGAATGTCGAATTTCAGAGATATATAGAAATATATAACTTTTTTTCAAATAGAATACCTGTGTATAATTGTTGAATATAGGTATTAATAAAAAAAATACAAACAAATGATAAATTTTTAAAACAATAATTTCAGACCTTTTTTTCACAGATTCTTAACGTTTGAGTACAATTGATAAAATATTGTATTATAAATAAATAAGGTATTGACACCAGTCTGGGATCATACCCCATTGTTGGATTCTTGTTTAAGTATATATTAAATTAGAAATATTTGTTGATATTTGATTACATACATTTGCTCAACACCTAGGAATGGGGACTTTTCGGATAAATAATCCTTACAACTATCTTTAAATCCTTGAACTATTGGAATTATTTGGAACTTTTGCACAAGTTTCCTGAACTAAGCTGCAATAATAACAAATTTAAGTTAGCAATGATCACTAGATTCCCGCGAACACCCTGTTAACTATTTAAGTTTATAGTATTGTTAATATAATAATATAAATATTTTTATATAAATACTGTTTTAATATACCTAACATTTTTACGATATTAAGTTTTTACAACAGAACTTTTGCATTTACTCGTTGAACAAGCGTAGGTACATACTTTCTGTTCAAAATGAAGTAATAAAACAAATATAGAGTTGTTATTCCTTCCACTATTGTATTGCATTATGTAATTCTTGTACACGTGCATATGTAAACAATACAGTTTGATCTACATATATAAATAAAATTATGTACTCCTGGGTTACCGGATTTACTTACAATAGTGCGGGTTTACGGAAATTTATTACAGCGCCTCTCGCGAACATATTTCAAACTGTAGTTGGATCAAATTGCTTTGGTTAGCTTTAATTCCATCAATGTTATTTACTTGGATTTATATGTCTTGTATCGGATTCTAGTTGTTTTTACTTAAATTTAGTTTAGCCGGAGGAATTTCAGTGATGTTTGGAATTATTACTATAACCAACCGAATCTATTCTAACCTTCGCTACATTTATACTTAATATATAAAATAGAATACATACAAAACATAATAAATGTTATTTAAACAATAAACTGATGTTCTAAACAACATAAACTTTAAATCAACAATACTGGGTAGTAAAAAAAATATTTTTGTGCTGCCGAAACCTATATACAGACGTTCCCGAAGGTTTTTGACATGCTGAAACCCAAATTGTTCAATTATCGAGATTTATTACCTAAAAGTTCCAAAAATGATGAAAATTAAAGTTGATTTTAAAGGGGAAAGTATTTACTATCTTAAATGAAAATTTTAGAAAACAATAACCTGCCTTTTATATTATTATAGCAATATTCAAAAATATGACCAGAGTTATCATTATTGGCATTTTTAGGTTAGAATATCTCGAGAAGCTGTGCTAGTTGAGCACTTTCCCATGTAAAAAATACCAACCTTGACAGTAGACCCAAGCTTGAGTTGCCAGTGTTGTTTCTTTGGTCCCAGTCTAGGCCAACCTTCAGATACCAAGTTTTGGATCACATATTCTTTACCCAGTTTTTGAACGGTTATCATTTGTATCTTGGGCCCAGTGTTGGCAAGTATTGGCGCAAGCCTGGGCCAACCGTAATTTCCTACATGGGTTAGGGAACACATTTGGTTTCAGTATGCCAAAAGCTTCGAAATTATTTACTCAGGTCTCGGAAGCAAATATGGCGTTGATCATTGTAACTAATATGGGCTTAAAACTAACATTACCTTAATATATTTTTAAGGATTCACGCCAAAACGAGACATTTCCGGTTTAAACATTTTGACGTGACGAGACCGGCATAACTTTTGATGGGACGAGAATCAAATAAATTTTGACGAGTTAGTTATTTCATTTGAGTAGTACCTACCAGAAATCTAATATAAAACAAACATTGGTTGTAAGGTTGTAACTTATAACCAACATATCGTTTACTATATATTTTGTTTCTTTTTTCTACCGACCTCAATCATTATTCATATTACATATATATATAGAGTACATAGATACCCAATACACGTTGAAATTCAATGTTATAGGATCCCCGATGATTTTCTTATTTTATTTTGAAATTTTATTAGGGTTAGTAAACAAGTAGTAAAAAATGGGTAGAAATAGAGTTGCAGTATAATATATACTTCTTCATAAATATTTGATAATAATACATATATATCTTCCTTTCAATATAGGAGCTCAGAAGCCAATACGATTAACTCAACTTTTGTCGATTTTTTTCAAATAAATGTACTTGTTTAGAAAATTACACAACTCGCCCAATAGTTTAAGATAGATACTTTTATTATTCATTATTTTTAATAGCTTTTTAATTCTTATGTATTATATAACTACTAAATTATTGTATACAAAAAATCAGTTAAAACTGGTTTTTACATTAATTTAATTTACTCAACACATGGTATACTCGTATAAAGGTATATTCGTGCATTTGTTTCTCTCTAATGGAAAATTGAGCAAATGAATTAAATAGAGACAGAATGAGAGAAAACTAGCAAAAAAATCGTTTCTATGTTTATCCACGCGAAGCTAATACAAATATTTGAAAAGAAATGCGTATTCATGCTTGAATTCAATTAATAATTTTACTTTGTTGCTATCTAGTGAGTAATTGAACGCAATAATAAACTTTTTTTATAAAAGAACAATAGCATTAGGTATAAAAAATGAAGTGACAACGTATGTACGATCACATTTCGTATTTTTCTATGTGATAAGAAAATAAAATGTGTTATATGTTTCGGTGTGCACTGAAGGCGAAATTTGAAATGTACATTTGTTTATTCTATATAATTTTTGAGTTCACTGGGTCTAGCTTCGGTAAATCGAACCTTGAAAAAATAAACTTAGTTTTTATGATAAAATATCGAATGAATAAATAAAAACGTCTTCTGGTTAGCATTATAAATAAATATACTTTAAAACATATTTTGGAAAGTTTTCAAATTCTTTGATTTTATAGTCTAATATTAGGTACGTATTAAAATTTCAAATTATTCCGATGAATCTTATAGTGCTTACACCCCCAGAGGATCGGCTGTGTACATCTTTTTAAGTAAACTACATAAAAAACACCTGTAAGTACTTTTTTATACATATACGTATATGAAAAACCGATTGACTTTTTCACTAGGTCCACAAAATCAAAAAAGTAGCTTATCGATCATTTAAACTCGATTATTACGTTTAGGGTGAATTTTAAACGTTGCTGTACAAAAAATTGACTCCATATTTGAACAATGAAAGTGTTAAAATAGCATGTTTATAAAGTTCAAGTTTTAAATATTTATATAAATTTTAAAAAATAAGTCACGTGTTTACTTCAATAAATTAAAGTATGCTTAAGTACACAAAAATTACTTAAGTATAAGTACAACATAATGCACGGCACCTACAAAGGGAAGGGTGACAAGGCTCTTGTCTAATAGGGAGCTAAGTCAACGAGCTTTTTTGTCATCGTCAAAAAAATTTCTTAGATAGAAGAGGGCCCGTCAAAAATTCTGACCCGTAGGCCCATGATAGGATTTGGATGATATATGTGTTTGCTTTATTATAATTATATAAGTACATTCATGCATAGAATTGCACATATAACTGTAATGTTTAATTGCTGAAAATAGGTATTTAATAAATAGACAAGTTCTTTTAATTAAAATAAGATGTGTACTGAAAAGTATTAAGTTGCTCTCGTAATAGAAAAAAGTTCAGAATTATCGAACTGTGTTGTTTAGTTAACTATAAAGTTTAATCTACGTGATAATTGATTGTATTTCTCAAGTAGAATATGTAAACATTAAATATAAGCAGTCAAGCAAAGGTTTAAGCATTTTTTTTATATAAAAATATATATATTTTATTACAAACTAGTAATTTTGTAAATGTAATTTGAATATTATAAATTTCTATTATACAAACCAAAAACTAACTCGTCCAATAATCTGTCACAAATTGACTATTGATATATAATAAATATATATTTATGTAACGTCATACTTTTTTTAAATATCAACTTGCATTTTTTATCATTATTACTAACATAAGTACTTTTTTTCTCTATATTCTCCTAATAGCGAAAACTATTTTTTAACTTGTTTAATTGCTTTCTACACATGTTATTTACATTAAAATGTAGATAATCGTTGTTGACATATAGATACATTTTTTTCGATTACTATTTTTTTTATTAAAAATCAAAACCAATATATTATCGTATATATTTCAAGTTTTTATATAGTTAAACAAATGTAAACGTACAACCAACTAAATATACATTTATTTTAAATTTCAATTTCTAGCCCTGCCACAAGTTCTGTATTTTATATATATACGTCTTTGCGTTCAAAAACGCAACATATTTTGTTTGATTTGTGTTTTCCATTTCTTTCAATTTTTATATTTTATGTAAATGCAAACGACATATTCTACATGGTCGACCGCTTTTTATCTTCCTCTCTATTTTATATACTTCGCTGCAACCGTATAACAATTTTTATATTAAATTTCAGAAGAGAATTTCATGAAGTACTACATACACCATTTAAATGTTTTGTTTATTTTTTTAAAACCTATTTTGTGAGTGTTTTAACAGAATTATTTGTTTTACATTTTATTTACATTCAAAATGAATATTTCATATATGTATTGATATATTTTAACTTGTTCTAAATAAAACTGAATGTAATTTGCGACAAAACATTAACTGATTTTTCTTCGTTTTATCCACCCCTTGTTATATATGTATATAAGTATATTTTAAATAATAAACCCTTATCTTAAACAATGCCATTTACGTATGTAAATTTTATACTGAATATATTTCAAGCGAGGCTGCTAAGAAATTTTATACGCTCTTGTTTAAAAAGTACATGTCCTTATTCTGTCTTTCAGTTTTTATTAATCTTTACAAGATATAAATCTTATTCTATTTTTGTATCATTATTTCGTGTCTTATCTTTGAGACTTTTCTACTATCTTATTAAAATAAGTAAATTTGTTATGAAATAGATATTTTTTTCTTTGTTCTTAATTAATTTTTGAAATGTTTTAAGAAGCAAAATTAAACATCAATTATTTGTACAGCAATATAAAAAATCGTACAAAAAAAACGTAGCTGACATTGTAAAATTAGGATTACGTTATATAATTTTTTAATACCGCATAAAATCAAATCCAAAATCGCATAAAAAAGTTTTAAAAGGCTGTTTTTTGATACTCCACTCTTTGGATAAAATATCGCACCGCATAACTTCAAAACCGTCATTAATCATTTTGGTTTTTGTATAACTGAAATAAATATAACACGACATTGTCCTCACCGTCAGTGATGATAGTATAATTAAATCAACATACACTATATTAAAAAAAAATCAAAATATATATAAAACAGCTTACACAAAAAATATTTACAATTTATAAACAGAGCCTGTATATTTTGTGTATGTATATTAGTAATGGCGATAAATCGATAAGATACTCAAATATATAAATCTGCATCCGTTAATTTGATTATATTGATTTTTGGGGTTCACTTTGTCTTTCATCCGTCCGTCTTATTCAGTCAAAGTAAAATCCATTAAAGTAAAACCAGTAATGAGCACGCAATGATGGACACTTGCTAATGATTACAAAATGATAAGTACTACGAAACAAAAGATATAAAAGAAAGAATCGTCAAATTTGGAATAATGTAGAGCAGTTTCTATAATAATATAATAATTAATTAATTAATTAATTATACCAATAATTAGTTTAAATATCCACCATTTTGACACCTATTAGCCGATTGTCATCAAATCACGCTGTCAGACAGTTAAATGTATACAGATTAATATTCAGAAATGGTAGTAATCAAATATCAACAAATATTTCTAATTCAGTACATTTAATTTAAAAATAGCTATTACTGGGGTCATATCCAAGACTGATGTATATATAATTCTATTATAAATCTATTGAATTCTACCTTAATAACTGCAGGTATCAAATGTTAATAAATAACATAAAAGATGCTTACCCGTTACGTACAAATGTGTATAAAGGAATGCAAATAATATCAATCATCCAACCTAGTGATAATGATAATAACAATGAAAGGATTGTGTTCCGCTCTTGGATAAATTTCAGATTGAATAACAACGCTTTTACACTGTTGATACGTCATTAAAGTGAGTGTATTAATTAATTCTCCACATGGATGATTTTTTTTGTGTGATTGTTTTTTATGGCTGGTAGAATGTTGTGGACTTTTTGTGTGCTTTTGATAATGATTTTTAAGTGTTTTGTAGAATAGTACTCAATTATTTAATTTGATGATCATAAATATTTTTAATAATATAGGATTCCTTTACGTTTTTAATGTCCAATTTTTGTGTTTTATTTTCACACAGTGCATAAAAAGTTAACAAAGTTTTCTTTATTTTTCATTTACTCTATAAAAATAATTGGACAATAAATATTAATTAATAAAATAATAACTTTATGAAAACATTTTTCTAGTTTGTTATATTCATTTAAGTGACGTCATTCTTTAGAGATGTGACGTCAAAGACATGTTTTTATATACACTCTTAAAAAGTAAACACCTCAAGAATAATACTGGATTTAATATTAAACAATTTTTAATTTTTTAAATGATACCAATGTGAAAGTCCAATTTTTATCTAAATTTTACTGATATTTTCACGCAGATTTAAAGAGATTACAATGCATTAACTAATTAAAAATACAGGATGCTCTTAATAAAAATCATATCCTCTTAAATATGACGTCACATAAAAAATGAAAATAACCAAATAATGACAAATAATCACTTAAAAATTTTTATGAAAAATATTTTTTATAATGTAATTTTTTAGGACTGTAGAATCAATGTATCTTTCATATTTATATTTTATTCAGCCTATATGTCTATAGAAGTATTTATATAGGTCAAATTTCACTAATTGTTTTTTAATTTCGTCTCTACATTTACAATTTCTTGTGGAGGCGGCAAAAAAATCAACCTTAACTTTCTTATTGATGAATGATTTTTTAATGTGACTTTTACCTATAAAAGTAAGGTTTTATTAACCTTCAAAACTAAATGGCATTGCCCATTTTACATTAGAATTTGGCTTAATACAATTGTGGCCTAAATTTTTCGAAAAAATTGCTCATTTTCAAAATAGTGCCAATAGATCAAATATTCTTTACTTATAGGATATGAAAATTGAAGTAAATTTTATCATCTTTTCGAATTTAGGGGTATTTTTGTGTTATTAAACTTATTTTTATGACCAAATCGCGGTTTTATAAAAAAAAAATTGATTTTTTGCAATTTTGGAAGTTACCCACGGGGATGTTTAATTTTTCTTTCTAAAATTTCAAGATAACTATTTTGTAGGAAATTTTCTTAGCTTTAAAATGCTTTTTTCAAATCTGTTTTAGCATTTTTTGGTGTCACGATATTCGAGTTTGAATAAAAAAAGTAACAAAAAGTTTTAAACGACCATAAAGGGCCTAATTTTGGTCGCACAAAAAAAAAAAAAAAAAGAAGATTAAAGCTTAGACAATCACCAATTGTCTAGTCTAGTATTATATTCATTTAAATACGATATCGGTGTTTATTTAAATTGTTCAATAATAATTAACTGCATTTGTTGAATTTAGCACAAGGAAAAACTGTGCATTTACTTGGCAGATATTTTTAAGCTGTAACGTTATAATAACTAACACTGGAATAAATAAATGTGTTTTGTTTCAGATACGGGCGATGGGTGACGCGACGTGTGGCTCTCGTCAGCATTGCTGTGATCTGGCTGTTGGCAGCTCTGGTATCGTTCGTACCGATATCTCTGGGCCTGCACCGACCGCCGCAGCCTCTCGTGTTGCAAGGCGCTCACGGACAGAGTCTGCCCACGTGCGCGCTCGATCTCACGCCGACCTACGCCGTCGTCTCCAGCTGCATTTCTTTCTACGTGCCCTGCATCGTCATGATCAGTAAGTAGTGTTCTGAGAACTTAAACTAGAAAAAGTTATTTATGTATTATATACCTACTTATTTGCGATTGAATTAGTGTTGTTATTTTGTAAATGCCCTAGAAAGTAAAAAAAAAAACTTCACAAGTTTGGCAACCTTTATTATAGTACTCTAAAACTAAAAACCAAAGTGTGCTTGAGATAGTAGCAAACAAATATTTAATTTTAATTATTGTTGAATTTAAAAAAAATACGTGAACAAATTATATTAATTTTAATATTTTGACTAATTTTTCTGAATAAAATATGACAGTGAAAAAAAAAATTTTTAATCGTTCTACCTTCCTTACCTCTTTCAAAGTAGTTTCTTCATTAAGTTTTTACCTGTTTGTGACGTAATGTACGTAGATACCTTTAAATGACGTTTATTAAAAAACATTTCATAACTCACACAGAAATTCCTAGCTTAACTTCCACAGTCAAATAACTCATTGTGGCGATGAATAAAGGTTTGAAAGCACTCAGACATATGAAATTAATACTTTATGTACACTGAATTCACGCAGATAGACGTTCTAAGAACAAAATTAAAACTGAATAATTCTTGCGTGTAACCAAGAAAGATGATTCTTTATCTGTCTTACTTTGTGCTTTCATATTTCTATACAAATGTTATATTGTGTGGTGGTTTCAGTTCCCAAAACGATCAAATCCATTAAAAAATAATAATATTCTTTTTAGAAAAATTACTTCTAACCAGCTTTTTGAATCATTACATTGTCGTTGTTTTGTCATTTTGTATTTTTTTATCAAAATTTGCAATTACGCTCTGAAGAACCCATCAAATTCGCAAGCGTGTACGCCTAATATAATTATATTGGTTGGAAAAAATTGTTCGGGTAAGAAAATTAAATATTTTATGTTACTTAAATGATTTTTTTCGGATAATCGTTTTTTTACCTATTAGAATTTTCATAATTTCGTTGTAACAAGTTTAAGAAACATCGGTTAGGAACCACTGCTTTAGATAAACATCTAAAAAAAACTTTCTCCTTGAAAAATTCAATATTGAAAACTAACACCCATTTATATCTTTGGTACGAAACTATATTCTAAAAGTACATAATTGGGTAGTATTGTGTAAGATAGCATAGTTTTACGGTAGTTGTATGTTAGTTAAATGTTTATAGAGGCAGTAAGTACACAGTTAACCCGATATAAATGTTGATCGTTTTCTGGAAAAAGACACACACGTAACACAGTTTATGTGAAACGTGACGGGGTACAGCTTCATTCTGTTGCTCTTTCTCAAACACCCTTTTATCGAACTACCCAATTTTCGAAGGATTCACAAATACTTTGTGCTTTTCAATGATTTGATAAACCTGATATGAATTAATATATTCTATTTGTTTTAAGAATATAATCAAAACTACGTCACCGGTACTAACACCAGTCTTGAACGATACCCCAGTGTTGAACATTTCATTAACTATCATTACTAGATATTATATTTTACAGCCTTATTTGACGACAATTGATTATTTTGTTTTCATACAAGAAAGTAAAAAAAATTACTATGGGCACTGAAAAAAATATAACGACACGTTCTATCTCTACGTCACGTCGCTGTACACTGAGCGTTCGTGGAGAAAGAGGCGAAGCTTCTATGCTTTGCTGGAGGCATGTCTTTACTCGCAATAAATATTCTGTAGCAATGTTTGTAACAACCCAACAGCTCCTCTATTTTCATTAATACGAAATTTACAAAACTTAATTATATACAATTAAGATTTATATGTTCTTTGCATAAATAATTATAATATGAGGTTAAAGATTTACTTAAAAAACATTCAGAACGTTCCAGACACTTTGCAAAATGTTACTCCTGTTTGTTTCTGCAACAAGGAACAAAAAATTAAAATGTCACTCATAAATGGACTGTGTTATGCACTGATGAATCAACCCACATAAATCCCATTTCGATATGTCAACGCATTTGTGATTTTTTATTGAAAAAAATAATTTTACATAAAAATCATCCTTTCCTCAACCGCACCAAAATAAAAGCAAAGAGTTTTTAACATAAAATGTTTTAATTAAATTATAACTTAAATTTAAAAAATATATCCATGAGCTATTTTCTTTAATGTATTTTGTATGAAGCTGCGTTAATAACTCAAAATTTATATTTTTGTGGGTTGATACGTTAGTGCATAACACAGTCCAAATGTGTGTACATAAAAATTTAAATTTCAGTGGTTCTGTACTTCACAAAATGATATAAAATTCAATCAATTCAAATCAATTAATAAATGCTTAAACCTAAACTCGAGCCCAAAACCCCCAAAAAAAATGTATTTTTCATTAACCTGCCCCGAACCCAACCGCTATATTTCAAAGTTAACGAACCTGAACTTGAATCCGAACCTTTGCATGGATAACCGGAAACTATATATTTTTAAAAGGTTCAATAAATTATACATTTTTCTCCAAGAGATTATTAAATGTACTAACTGGAAATCTGTTTCAATTTGGTATGGTATGATGTGAGTTATCAAGTCCACTACTAAAATTTACATATTTTTTAACTTCTTTTTTAATTCTATAACAGAATTACATTTCAATTTGAAAATGTTTTGAAAAGTAGAGATTTCAATCCTTAATATGTAATTTTATTTTTTTGTCCTTTTTACTTCCTCATATCCATGTATATGGAATGTAAATAATATATAAGTAAAGTATTGTTAAACCGATTTTATTCGAAATCCGGATTTTGCTGGCGTTATCCGTTTTGACCTTCCCTGAATCCATTATGACTATTTTCACCATGATGTTTGTGTGTATGTCTGTCGGTCTGTAAATGCTGTACATAGTAGAGAATAATATTATCTATACTTTATGTACCATTCATTTTATGTTTTTATGTTAGTTTGTCAAAAATGTGTATTAATAAATTAAGAATCACGTATACTGTTCACTGTCACGATATAAGAAAGTCCCGTGGGTATCAAGGCAGATATTTTAACCATATTTTAATGGCTATTATTTTGAACCCAAATAGTTTTCACCATGCCGAATCCAAACCTGAACCCGAACTGAACCCAAACCATAAATAAATTCCTGTTCAAATCCCTGATGAAAATATTGAGAAACACTGGTATAAATCGAGAACCAAATAAACACGACTTCATCTCAAAACAATAAAATCTACGAGTATATATACCAACAAATACATACATCTACATTTCTACCCCCACATTTTAAAATCGAACATCCGACATACAAAAATATAAACATCAACGATGTAACGTACAAACACCCTTATCTCGACTGTTCATACCCTTATACACAAATACCTTAGGGGTATAGAGAATTGGCAATACGTGTTGTAACTTATTGTTCCAGGCATCTACTGCAGGCTGTACTGTTACGCGCAGAAGCATGTGAAGAGCATACGGGCTGTGTCGCGGCCGGTAGAGATTCCCGAGGGACTAACGGGTCCGCACAGACACAAGAGTGTCAAAAACAACGCCAAACGAGCGCCAGTTCATCCTCATAATTCGCCCTACCACGTTAGCGATCATAAGGTGTGTATGGTAAATATTTATTTGATAGGAAGGTTGGGTTGATTTATAAGTAGCCCAAATTCAGAAGAAAAATATGTATATTTTAAGTTAAATATTGTAGTTCTATTATTTAGATCTCTGGTCTCCAATTGGTTTTGATTCACGAAACATTAATCAAATGATATGTACTATGAGCTTCAGAAGTCGCCTGCAGTGACGGATTTAGGCATGGGCAACATGGGCTACTGCCCAGGGCGGCAGATTCTTTAGTTTCTCTTAGTTTAATACACAACAAAAATAGGACGACAAAAAATTAGTAGCGCAACTAAAAAAAAGGTCATCAAATTCTATTTACATAGATTAACTGTTTTATTTAATAATAAAGTTAGGAATTTCCATTGACGTGACCAAAAAAAGAAAAAAAAAGGTCCTCAGTTTTTAATTTATATTATATTTTGTTCTACATCACTTGTAAAAACAGTTGTCACTTTTCAGTTCATATGGTAATTCTGACTTATATCAACTATATAAGTCAGAATCGCTAACAACAGATTCAAAAATATTAAGACAAACATCATCGGTTATCTTTTTCTAGGGCGGAACTTATATAGTTACATCATTTTAAATAGAAACACTTTTATTAATTTTATATCAAGTTTAATATTTTTAAATACTAAAATTCGGAATATCAAATATTTATTACCACAAAATTTGCTTATAAAATTTTCAATAGATTACATAATAATTTAATCGTACAAATATGTATAAATGAGTACTATAAACCAAGAGTACGTCTTGATCTAGCAAATGATAGAAATAGTCAACTAGTTTTCATTGAAATTCGCTTATCACAAACTACGTAGGCTCCTCCCATTTGATTATTATAATTTTTTTATATATCATTTCATCATGTACCAAACAAAGATAAATATTTTGAAACTCATTTGGTAGATAAAGAAGTACTCTTCGTTTATAGTACTCATATGTATTTGTGCGATCAAATTATTATGTAATCTATTGAAAATTGTACGTCTAGTTTTTCAGTACTTTGAATAAACCTATAGTTCTGAAACTACATGTATGCATGTGTTGTATATTTTTTATAGTATTTAAAGGGGTTGAAATTTCGAATAATCCGTGTTGAAACTCCATTTTTAATACCCAATTACTCAAAAACCATACGTCCAATATATTTTTTTAATAGTAAAATATATGAGCTATCTATAAACAACATATTAAAATTTTAGACTTTTATTTATACATTGCTCTAATAATCGAATAACCTTAAGGTCAATTCTCACTTTATTGTTTAGTCTATAACATACGAGTTAACATGACTAAAACCTATTTTTGAATCGGGAAAAAATGGATATTAAGGATAATGCGAATCGTCCTTTATTTTTAATTTTCATTTCACTTTCAAATAAAACCAAATTAAATTCTACACCTTATAGACAAACCCATACATACATACATATACTATCGTGATTTAATAGAGTTCTTAAGACATGTATTCTATTTACAAACTGAACATTAATGATTCTGCGTGTCCTCAACCATAAAGACACATACATATGTACGAGTATATTACATATTCTTCTAGTTGTTGTGTACTAATTAATGAACAAAAGGATATAGACCTACAGCAATTGTGTTACAATCTCAATCCCATAAACATGTTAGACAAATACAATTATCTTTCTGTGTGTAGGTCAGCAATTGAAATTACTGAATTCAAATTCAGACAATTTAATTAGGTTGTCGATTAACTAATTAGTTGGATTTACGTATGTATAAATAATTATTGAATAAAGCGGGGAGAAACGATATGATTTGAAGTGTAATTAATAATATTTCAAACAGGTAATTTATTTAAAAAAGCTGCAATGAATGCCACGGGACTTTCTTATACGCTTTTTACAGTAGTTATCGTAAACGAAACGAAAGAAAATTCTACATCCCAACATACACACAGACACACGCACATGCGGAAATCAACTTTTCTTTAAGTTTTAAAGGTAGTACAATCTGAATCTGAATGGAAGTAAAAACGAAGACGTTTCTTTCAAATATTATAATTCTTTCAATTTATTCGCATGTTTTATATCTATGTACATTGTATATGTAGGTACACTAAATCATTTTTATATATTTATAAATAATAAAATACATTCATGAAAATTTTACTTTCAACCTGAGACCTTTACATAGATCAAAACCGTCAAATTTAATTTCGATTTAATGGCAATTTATTCAATAATATTTTAGTAATGCTTTTAGAGGTAAGGAATCCATATTAAAATCCATAGAGATCGTTTATGAATAATTTATGGAAAATACGGCATGCGTAGAATGCCAGAAAGAAAGGTTGTAATAGCATAGACAATATATATATTGTAGGTATACATATATTTGTACCTACATGCGAAAAATATATGGAAAATGTTAACTCCATGATCCCTATATAATTATTATACCAGATTTGTTTCATTTTGATGTTAAAAAAAACATCTGCCAAGTAAATGCACAGTGCTTCCTCGTGCTAAATTCACCAAAGGTAGTTAATTATTGAACAATTTAAATAAAACCCGATAAAGTCAAAATAAATCATTAATTTTTAAATGCAAATTGAGATAAGTCTTTGTAAGGAAATATTTTACAACAAACGTTGTAGACCTATAATATTGAAGTAAATTGAATGCTCTACAAAAAAGATTCTATAAAATTTTCACGTAACATGTGTCGTTTTTGAGATATCTTGAAAAATAAATAATTTGGGATGTCACCTCTCCCCCTTACACACGATGATTTTGAAATGGGACCGTCCTCAAGCCAGATTCAACCATTCAACCAATTTTCATTAATATCGGTTCAGTGGTTCATGAGTGAGTTATGCGTGTGACAAGGATTCAGGGGACAGACACACACACATAGATAGACGGACAGACAATTTAATTAAAACGATCACAAAGCAAAAACTTTCAGATTTTTGGGTATACCGCCTAAACCACATAGAATTATTAATATTTTTTGATGTAGTAATACTCACCCCTTCCTTACAAATAATTCATCTCATTTAACCTTACCGTTTAGGAAATCCCCATCCGACACTCTGTATTATAAAAAATAGAAAAATTTTATTGTTTTTGAGTTACAATACCTTCATACTACATCATGATTAAGAAATTAAAAATATATTCTGAGAAAATCAAAATAGATATTTTCATTAAAATCCCAATTTTGAACATTTATATTATAACTAACATATAAGTAAAAGAAAATAAAAATTGTTTGTATCTTTCTGAAAAATACCAGTCTATTTATTCCAGTCGGAAAATCTCATTTCAGATGAGTCACTGTCTGTTGTTATACGGATTTTCCAAATATAAATATTCATATATATGTAAATAAGGTACATTTTGAGTGATTTAATTTTTTCCACGTGAAAAATGTGTCCACGTTTTTTATTCACAATGAAACGTAACCTTCACCAGTTGCTCCTTCTACAACAAAACTAATCTATCCTAGCTTCTCTCTACCTTTTCTTTATTAGAGGATATTTATCTTTCCACTCTAATTTTATCCTCCGAAATTTATACTTTACCCTTACGTTCTTACAAAATTCTTTACGCACTTTTGGACGTTACGTTATAAATTTCATTAATTAATTATAATTTTATAACATTATAGTGTAATATCTTGAACAGTGTTATTATTTTTCACGAAGGACCCCGCACATAGCGAATGTAAATCAGGGTACAGTCAAATTATGTATAGTTGAAACTGAAAAATGGTGTAGTTCGTTACTTTCTGATCAAAGTCTGAAAATGGACAGTTTTTTAATTATTTTGGGTCAAATGTTAGGAATTCACATAGTGTGGAAAATGTGGAAAAAAAGTTTGCTAAACTCATAACCTGTCACATATATTATCATCACCTGAATATTTGTTTGTAACAAGTTCACAAAACTAGTTTCATGATAAATGAGCTTTGAAAGTTTTAACCACACATATTTCTAAATTACGAAAGTATAATTAATAATATTAATATTATATGTATAAGTATAAACATTATACTGAACCGGCCTAGCACTTCTTTATTTGTGAACTAGAGGCCTGTTTCACTTTTTCCCTTACCTGTTTCACTTTTTCCCAAATTAGAGGTTAAAAATGAAACACACTTTTTTCATTTTTAAAGTCCGTGTTGTATCGTACAGTATCGTAAAGTATGAATTTGTATCGTTAACAGTCAAAAAACATGAAAGATTTGTATTTTGTTTCACTTTTACCCCAGTTGACCCTATACATTATACAATACATAAGTTATTGTTACATGAACAACTGTGATGCAGTTGTATTGTATCATATTAAGAATTAATGATAACAATTTAAACGTTTATAATTTACATACAATAATAATGAACTCCAAATATTTTAATTAAATCATTATATAATTACGCCATAAATTGTATCTTGAAGAACTCTAACGTAATCTTAATGAAATATTAATACAATGAAGTGTAAAATATTGTGCTCGAGCCCACATCTCCTAAGAGAACGGTGTATTACAAAGAATGAGTAGGAAATAGGAAATTGAATTATGTTTTAATGTACTTTTAATATCTACCGGTATATCATCGATATTATCTCTGGGGTTATTATTTTTATGTATATTGGTATTCTAGGTGATTATGAAAGGACAAAGGTGATGTTCTGTGTGGATAATTATATCAACATTATGTTAAATGAAAAATATAGAGGATTAAAAAGTAATTAGTTATTGTTATGGGATTATTTTTTGTAAATTGTACACTGATTTTTATTTAATTCTATTTAATCGTAAAGCCTATATTTATTTATTTTATTACAGAATTTTATAAGATTATGAAAAAAATTGTTAGTTTTAAGGTTTGTCTGTCCGTCTGTTCATCCTTTCTAGTCAAAGCAAAATATCTCGTAAACTATAAAAACTAGAAACTTGAAAATTGTACTAATCATGTAAACCTACGGCCCGCGGCCATATATTTGTGAAAAAGTTATATTTTTATAATGTTTATTTTAAGTATCGGGTGTTTCAGAATGGCTGAGGTTGGTTTTAATTTCCCGTTGTTTTCATTAAAATATTGTTCTATTTATATGACTTAACTACTCATTTTAATTGATATATCTTTTTTTATAATATAATACAAAATTAGAATTTGAAGTTTTGTGAATAGTTAAATAAAACCATTATTTATTAGTATTTTAAATACTTAAAAACATACAAATATATTTTGTTGTTGGTTAAATATTTATTTTTAAATTTACTATGATTTACATAACTCTTCCTTGTTTTTTCCCCTTGGATCAAATGAAACAAATTACATCTCTTTATCTGTAACTGAGAGAAAAATTAAGATTTTTTCTTTTTCGCTATTTATTGATTATACAAAATCGTAAATATCTCGGTTCCTATGCGAGATAGTGGACAATTTTTTCTCTATGACTGCTGTAGGATTGAGTAATTCTGATCAATTACATCCCTTCATCTGTGACAGGCTATATGTACAAAATTCTATGAAAATTAGCTTTGCATTTTTATACCAAAAAAAAACTGAAAATCCAATTTTTTTTACAAAATTTCTTATTTATGTGCGGCCCTTGGAATTTTAGATCGTCAGTGCGGCCCGTCTAGAGTTTAGACAAAGATGTTAAAAAAATTTAATTAATTAAATTAATAAATGTATACTGAACAAAATTTGATAGAATCACTCATATAATAAACTAATTATACTTTTGAATCTGCTCTTTATACTGTTATCCTGCGCATTAGACTTTCCGAAATTAATAACAGTAGAAATTAATTAGTTGGGGTTTAGTAAAAGATTCAGTGAAAACAGATGTACCAAACCATGCGTGTGTGGCGAAAGTAAGCACAGTTCCTATCTACAACAATACTGTATAACTTTTGTTGTGGAGCTGTTCGCTCAAGCGAGAGACTCCATTTCCGATTTTTGTTTGTTACACTGTTGGTATTTCGTTTATAAAAAAAATCGTATTTTAAAGTAGTGTATTCATGTTAAATTTTTTGTTAATATATCTTTCAATTCATATTCTTTGTAGTGGTGTCGGTAGTGTGACACCCGTTTAATATGTTAAAAATATTATTGTTTTGGTTATTTTAAGCTTTTTTAAAGTAGTATACTCATGTTAAATTTATTCCTCAATTCATAATCTTTTGTAGTGAGAGACACCACTATTGTACATAATATAATATAATACTTACGGATGCATACAAGGGGATGAGGTGTAAAAAAATTCGAAAATCATCCTTACATAATTAGTTAACGGATGCTCCCTTAACAATATCATAAAAAAAACAGGGTGTTATTTATAAAAAAACATGTCAATCACATCTATGAAGAAAATAAAAATAACCAAATTGACACAAATATAATTAATTAGTCAAAGAACTTCTAAAGGAGTACCACAATATAACATTTTAAGATGTAAAATCAATGTTCTTTATCTTTGTTTACCCTATATTACTACACAAAAGTATACGTACGTATATTTTTGTTATATATATATATTCACGATGAAAGGAACAAATTCGTTTAAAATTCAGGTAATTATTTTGTGGAAAAACGCTCGGACCCGTCGATTAGTATTTTTAGTTGCGGATATTTTGACATAAGAAAATTGTATACAAGGTGTCTCAGGAAAAACATATGCAGTCATCATTGATTTTTTTAAATGGAATATCCTATATATTATACCATTTTTGAATTGCGCGATAAATTCTGAACACTTTTTGTACACATATCATATCTCTAAAATCAGTGGTTTTCGGAATAATGACGTTTGAAAATTGACATTTTGAAATACACACAAGTCAAATAAAATGTTTAAATTGAACAAAAACACCTTGAACATTTTTTAAAAGCCAAAAAAACATCCTGGTATGCCAAAAAAAAAAACATTGAACTTTTTTTTTTTTTTTCCTTTTTTTCTTCTTTTTTTGCAATACCAGGTTATTTATTTCATTTATTTATTTTGGCTTTTAAAAAAATGTTCAAAGTGTTTTTGTTCAATTTAAACATTTTATTTGACTTGTGTGTATTTCAAAATATCAATTTTCAAACGTCATTATTCCGAAAACCGCTAATTTTAGAGATATGTATGCTGTACAAAAAGTGTTCAGAATTTATCGCACAATTCAAAAATGGTATAATATATAGGGTGTTCCATTTAAAAAAATCAATGATGACTGCATATGTTTTTTCTGAGACACCCTGTATACAATTTTCTTATGTCAAAAAATCCGAAACTAAAAATACTAATCGACGGGTCCGAGCGTTTTTCCACAAAATAATTACCTGAATTTTAAACGAATTTGTTCCTTTCATCGTGAACGCACTGTATATATCTAACGAATTAAACTCAGAGAGTATATACAATCAATCACGTACAAGTTTATTAATTCCCCAAAGATAAGGTACAGCGCAGCGACCGCATCAATAACATCGAAGAACAAACTAACCGACCTATGCACACAAAAATACACAATCAGGATCGATATTATATTTATGTCACTGATATACGCACGAAATTGATACCGAGTTGATAAAAAGAATTAGTGAGATAATATCTGGTTTTCGGAAAATAAATTTATATAGGTACGATATATTTCATTATAAGATACTGGCACCAGTTATGGCCGCTATAAGAGCAAGGTTTACTGTTTTTGTGATTGACGAGCTTCTTTTTTGTAATTCTCATGGACTCATGTTACTAATAAAACAAATCACTCTTTGTTTAATCAATTTAATTACCAAAGTCCGCAAATATAGTTTGTTTTTTTAAATTATTATTTTTTAAATTATTTTGTTTATGTTTTTCTCCAGTAATGGGTAAAGTAAAACCAGTAATGAACACGTAGTGATTGACACTTGCTAATGATTACAAAATGATAAGTACTACGGCACAAAAGATATAAAAGAAAGAGTCGTCAAATTTGAAGCAATTGCTATGATAATATAATAATTAACACATGAATTATACTAATAATTAGTTTAAATGTCCGCCATTTTGACATCTATTAGCCGATTGTCATCAAATCAAGGTGTAAGACAGTTAAATTTTTATAGATTAATATTCATTCATATTTCTAATATTAGTACATTAAATTAAAAAATAGCCATTACTGGGATCATATCTAAGATTGGTGCCAGTACCTTACAGTGTTGAAACACTTTCACAAAAATTAATTATGTAATTAAATATTTTATTATCTCGATCAACTGCAGATGCGTACTGCAATTAGTAATGAAACGTTGACAAAGATGGTAACCAAAACAATTCGGTTTACATTCAGAAGATGGCCATCAATGAAAACCTGAATTATTATATCGTTCAACGAATTCTAAAGGTTTATAGTGTTCCGTAAAAAACTAGAAACCCTTATAATTTCGCTCTGTTCATATTAACATTTTTGAAAAAAATAACTTTCTCGATCAAGTGTTAAAGTTTGCTCCACCTGTTATGACTCATCCTGTATATTATGAGTTTTTATTATTTTTATCAAAAAAAAAACCATCCTTTACAATAATTTACAATTGTCTGTGAATAAAATTGTAACAATGTCATTCTTATTGTTAGACAACTTAACGAGCTTTTAATCTAAAACTAAGATTAATGATTCGGTTATTTATCTTTCTTTTTTTAAACAAATAACCCATTTAATTATAGTATCACGTGATATAAGAACCCTGTTACGAATAAATGATCCCTTGATAAATTATTTTAACGATGTACGTTTTCTAGTCAGTGTAATTTTTCAACTTATTTTAGAAACTGAATCTGAACGTACGTATTTGTATTGTTTTGTAAGAGAACATAGAATAGAATAGATTAATATTAATATATTCAAATTATTTAGTCTTTGTACTGTATATTTAGTAAATTACTATAGGTATTATATATGCAGTCGAATACCTACATATATCAGATGGAGAAAAAAATTCAATACAATACTAGATTTATTAACAGGGCTGGATTCAAGCTTCAATACTAGTCCGTGCAAAAATCAATGGGCCTGCCCGTATAAAGTTTAGTCTGAATTAATTATTTTGTGCCCATAGGCGCCAACTCCAAGAGAGGGGATGGAGGCGATCGCCTAAACCGGAACAATTCCACAAATGATTCTTGTTGGTTTAGTAAATTACGATGTTCTTTCTTATTTTCTTATCATTAAGATGATATATATTTTTATAACAAATTGCAATTTAATTCATGAAATACAACCCAAAACTTTTTAATATCAGATTTCGTTAAAAATATGTTTATTATATGATTATATATGTAGAAAATGATGTGAAAAGTTTAAATTTTTTTATCGCAAGTCTGTGAGATATGGCCTCTTAGTTTAATTTTTTTTTTAATTTTGGGGAAAAACAGCTGTTACTTTTGAACTGGTGGTCGAAATCTATATAATGACATGTACAAAATGTACATTACTTGAAAATTCAAAAAAATTCAAAACGGTTTAAGATACAGCTTTACCCTTAATTCAAAAGTTTCCTCCTTATGTAAAATTAAATCGGTTCCTATACCCATATCCACCAGTTTTGGATATGACCCCAGTAAAAGATATTTTATAATTAAATGTACTGAATTAGAAATATATGTTGATATTTGATTACTACCATTTCTAAATATTAATCTACATATATACATTTAACTATCCTACAGCGTGATTTGATGACAATCGGTCAATAGGAGTCAAAATGGTGGACATTTAAACTAATTATTAGTATAATTTATTTTTTCATTATTATATTATCATAGCAACTGCTTTACATTGTATCAAATTTGACGATTCTTTCTTTTATATCTTTTGTGTCGTAGTATTTATCATTTTGTAACCATTAGCAAGTGCCATCACTGCGTGCTCATTACTAATTTTACTTTATCCATTACTGGAAAAAAAAACATAAACAGAATAAAAAGCTATAATTTAAAAAAAAACTATATTTGCATACTTTGGTAATTAAATTGATTAAATTAAGAGTTACTTGTTTTATTAGTAACATGAGTTCATGGGAATTACAAAAAAGAAGCCCGTCAATCACAAAAACAGTAAACCTTGCTCTTATAGCGGCTACAACTGGTGCCAGTACCTTACCTATATTATTTATAATTTGTATCGATTAATTTTAAATGATTTATATATGACTCGCGAAATAATTTGCCGAATTACTTATTGTTTTGATTTGTGGAGTTATAATTAAAATAGTATATATCTAAATAAAGACTATATGCTTCTAAAATAAATCACATTTCTTGAATATATGGAAATTAAATTTTTGGAACATGTGTGTACTCGTACCTATGTTCGTATAAATGTTTTTGTTGGAAACGAAAATAAACAACGGTGAAAGTCATTTCGCGTGAAATATATCATCTGAATTGTTATTTTTCAACACCCATAAATTAAAAACAATAAAAAAATATTGCTTTTAATTAAAACGAGAAATTTTTAACCATACATCATGTCCAAAAATATGTTTCTGTTAGAAGAAAATTTAACGAATTCTTAAAAAATATATATACATATATACTTTTTTTCAATTTTATATAATACACAGATAACTCAATTTATTAATTAGTCAAGATACCTGTAATCCAAATAAATCCATTACATAAAAAATTTTATTGCGATGAATTTTTTTGGAATAAAATGTATTTGATTGATAATTGTTAAAACACTCATTAATTTTGAGTATAATAAAAGCGTTATTTGAGCTATTTCAACCGATTTTTTTGCATAGGGTCGTATATATTTTAGTTACTATCAAATATAAGTAAGAACAAAAGACCTTATACAGTTTTCTGTGTGATTAAAAAAAAAAAAGTAAAATGCATTAAAGACTAATTTATGTATAGTAAATGTTTTATTATTTAGTTAATTTTAATATTTTTCAAACTAGAAGAGACCAGGATCAAACACTAGCTCTATTAACAAAAATCGACATTTCCATTTAATAAATTTAAAGAAAAATATTTTTTTTTATTACAGGCCGCAATAACCGTGGGTATAATAATGGGCGTATTCCTAATCTGCTGGGTGCCGTTCTTCTGCATCAATATCGTGGCGGCTTTCTGCAAGACGTGCATACCGGATGTGACGTTCAAAATCCTCACGTGGCTAGGTTATTCCAACTCCGCGTTCAACCCAATCATCTACTCGATATTCAACACCGAGTTCCGTGAAGCGTTCAAGAAGATTCTGACAGCGCACTCGTGGTGCCGATGCTGCCCGGTGCAGGCTCGTGACACCACCAGAGACAGGTTCTTCGTCACGGACTACGGCACAAAGACGGTCGTCGTGCAGGACGTCAATAGACGTGCGTCGTTCAGGTACAAATCAAAAAAGATCAAATCAAAATTTTGATCAATTTTCTTTATAATGTCTTTAAATATCATCGAACGGTTTTATCCAATTTAATTTTTTTTTTTCAATTTTTGGTACATAAATTTTGATATATCGCGACCATAAGCTTGCCCTGTTTTGTACATAGTACTTTGTAGTTATAAAAAAAATACAAATACAAATAACTTCCATGAATCGTTTAGAAGTTACAGCTATATTTAATTTTATATATTTTATAATTTTAAATTAGATTATTAATTATTTCTTACAAACTAGTTCAATCAAATTAAATTTTTAAAAGGAATTAATATTCGCCTCGATTTCACAGCCACACACAAAAAAAAAAATTTGGAGACCTTGATTTTTTATGTATTTTGAGGCACTGAATCCGAATCTGAGGTCAAAATGAATCGGATAAGGTGCTACTTTGACCTCAAATTCGGATTCAGTGCCTCAAAATACATAAAAGTACGAAGGTCTCCGAAAAAGGCATGTACTTTTTTTTTGTGTAGCTGTGTTATTTTAGCGCCAATCAATGGTAAATGATACCCTTAGTAAAAATAAAAAATGCAAGGGTGTAAGCTCCCGAGAAATATTCAAAAAAATTAGCGCTGGTTATGCTAAAATCGTCGATACCGCGAAAACGATATAAGATAGAGCAAAATTGAACAGGGTCTATTTTATAGATAACAAAATTCCTATAAAAATGACACTTCCGGTATGTACCTAAAACTAATAGTTTAGAAGTGAGAACCGTACAAAATATCGTTTTTGGAAAATGTCAATATTTGCCACAGTCATCTATAAAATTTAATATCGATATTCAACAATTAATAAAAAAAATCCAAAAAAAAACACGATTTATCTAGACACTATTGGAAAGCTACTCATGAGTTAAAACTTATATTTACTTTAAATAATAACTAAAGCGGCTGTACTAAAAAAAATATTTATTTTATTTTATTGCCTGTTTTGCATTAAGTATTTTTCATCCTCTATAAATTTAACCACTTGATATTTAATCGTAATTGCAACCTAATCAAAGCAAATATTAATTCCATTTGTTATACCAACTAAACGATTCAAATTGATTTTAAATTTTAATACGTACACACTATAATATACAATGAACATTTTAAGACGATCCGAAGTTCTTGTGTTTTATAGTTCCGTGCATAGGCTCCGACGCCCGGGCTGTGATCTCCCCTTAAAGCGCGATTCGATGGGAGAAAAACTCTCATTTGAATCTACACTCTCTAGTTTCTTAATTCTGTTAAAATAAACAAAACATACACTCGCCAATAAAATCAAAGTATGTTCTTTTATTTTCATAAGAATTGTATAATATGCAGCTATAACTTTGGTAAAATGATCACAATGAAATTTTTCAATTAAAACTTGAAGTATTTACTTTAAGTAAATTATATTTTCATGTTTATCTTAAAAAGTTACAGGCCAATAATACCTCCCTACGATAACGCCCTGGTTATTAAAATCTCGCCCCATAAATAAAATGAAAAGTCGGTGCCTATGGTTCCACATACTATATCGTCAAACATGAGACTATTTATATCCTTCCGGTATTTATGTAGGTGTTATAAATTTTCTAAACTGTTTATTTCAAGGGGTAAATTGCTTTAGTTTCGTTTCTAGAAAGTGTACAGTTAATTGAAAAAATTTATATTTAATTTTATCAATTTATTTTATTTTTACATGAGTCTTTTTATTTAAGGTTAAAATCAATATGTTTTCATTATGTCAGCCTCAAAAAGAAAAACATGGATATCACTGTCGTATAAACGTGAGTAATTATATGTATTAACGCGCATAATACTGTCATAACAGCTTGAATTTGCATTAATAACAAATAAAACAATACCTAACTGCGAAATAATAGTAACAATAATCACACGTTGAAAAATCGACTAACCAAAACATTTTATAACCCAATTTGCAATGATAAATATGATCATATAGACAACAAAAACAACAGCTACAAATTACTAGAAGGACCGTAGTCAGCGTTTTCAGACAGTATTTGCAAAAATTTACGTAATTTTATTTGTTCAGAGATAAATGTTTAGCATACATTCATTACCTCCTACCAAATATGGGATTAATGCACGATTATATTGTTACAAAATTACAAATGTGTACCGGATTATATTTGAGTAATATTGTTTTGAATTGCGATTTTATTAAGAACTTACATCGTGACAATTATATTCTGATACAACTCTTAATCGACGATGTACCGTTATTGGCGTTATTTTAGCAACCCATTCTTTACCAAAAAACAATTAACAGCACCGTTTTGTTAACTAATATATCATGTAAAATAATTATGTAATTTAAATTAGTTTTAAAAAAAATTCGAGTATGAAAGTATATCGAAAAATAATTTTGATTCTCAAAATTTGGGACAAAATGGCAATGGAAACAGTGTGTGCCGCTTGCAATGACTATGAAAAAAAATTTAAGCTACTTAAGTTAAAAGAGGAGTTATTTCTACTTTAAGAATTGAATAAAAACTTAACTGAAACATTATTATAAATTCAATATTTTAGCATTTTCATTTGTATCAGAATATAATTGTCACGGTGTACATCATATTCAAACCAATAGGTTTTATACTTAAATTCTTGTTTAGTATTCATTTTAATGAGGATGCTCGTTTAGACCCACAACCATTGTACGTTTATTCAACTTAAAAGTTATTACAATTATAGGATTTTAATGTTATGTGACAACATTTTACTATAGAATAGGTGACTTTGGACACTCCTAATGAAATATATTTACAACAGCTCTTAAACCCGGCATTATACAGGTCTTATGATGGCGCACGTATTTGTAACTCAGGAAAATATGTCGATTCAAATAAAGGAAAAAGCGTGAAAGAATTAACTCCATTTACATTTAATCTATATTTCAACACAATAATAATTACTTTTGTACTACCTTTTGTGTATTTACTAATTAATGTGCATAAACTAGATTTAATTACAGGTAATTAAAGTAAATTGTTGTAATAAAATCAATATTCCTTAAGATTAAAGGAAATCCATAGATTATAGATAATCCACAGAGAAAATCTCTTAATCGACGGTTTCTGTAAATGGATTATACTGCTGACCTTCATTCAGTATTGCCAACACAATTCTACAGCAAAAAACAACTGTATCAAATTGAGCAGATCATTAAGTATGCGATTTAAAAGTTAATTAACTTTTAAGATGTAACATATTTTTAGTAGTTCAAGAATATACATAATTTATTGCAATTTACATACTTACAATTAAATCAAGTTTTATATGTTTATTTTATTGGTATATTTACTTCTCTAGTAAATATATTTTTGTTTTACATGTACCGAAAGACGTATACACTCAAATTAACGTTATACTTACAGCTTAAAATACTAATTTTATAAAAAATGTTGTCTATAAGAATTTCTTGACTAATTTATTTTCCATGTTAATTTTTTATATGGCTTCATACTTCAAAGGCATAACGTCATTGGCCAGTTTTTTAAAAACACTCTTTATTTTTAATATTCCTTTAGACAGTACTTTTTATTCTCTATTTATAGTCGCATGGTAAAAAGATTCAAAAAAAATGATGTTGAAAATTCAATTTTAACATTGAAATGTACTAACAATTAGTTGGAAAATATTGCACAATGTAACAAACCATGATAACTAATGTTAAAATCCAGGGCCGCAACTACCACCTAAATTTTCTTGAAACTTTTGCAGTATAATCGTACATGCACATGGACATAAAAAGAATAAAAATTACTACCTAAAAGCAGTGGACAAAGTAAATGAAGTTTTTTTATTTATATTCCGACCTTCTTTAGTCCGCTACTGCCTTTAAGGTATAATAAAAACAGTTAAATCACGTCACATATCTGAAGTATAGCGTCATATAAAAAACGAAGGTAGCAAAATTGTGATAAATAATTAGCCAATTTTTTGTAGAAAACATTTTTTCATATAGCGGGTAAGTATTTAAAGTGTAACGTACTTATATCTAAAAAAAAAAACTACACGATTTAGGAAAAAATTGTATCATACCTTTCTCTTATTTACTTCATGGCCAACTGAAAGAATTTTTATTCGACAATTTTTCAGCACAAATAAGAAAATAATTTACGGCTTTTGGACCATCAAAAAATTTTTACTTGGAATCCTAAAACTTTAAAGAGTGATGAAATAAATCTTAGATTCAATTATTCTAGAATTTATTTTTATTTTTTTTTACTTTAAATTGAACAGCAAGATTCTTCTAGTTTTATTAGATCAAGCACGAACAATATACAAGATTTTTTATGCATTTTTTAACATTTTTCAAGAAAAGCGCTTAAAAATGAAAAAATCATTGAGAATTGTGGATTGAGCCAAAATTATCAAGATTGAAAAATTTTATTGTTATAAACAATTTAATTGTGTATTTCTTTATAACTGCTGAACAATTGGTTTTAGAAAAAATGGTTTTGCGACAAAAAATATTTCTCACGATGTAAGGAACAACTTTTTCCAAAGACGTTTTTCTAGATTTTCAATAATTTAAGTTGGGGGCTGACGGTACACGGAACACTCATTGTGCAAGTATAGCTTGCACCTGTCTTATTTTTTTAGATAAAATTTTATTACACTTTAAATGACTCACCTGGTATGTATAGTTAATATTTTAAGCAATAAATGTCTTTTCCTGTGTTTATTCTTTATAATAAGTGTTAAATGTTTATTCCAGAGAGTACAGCAGTGACCGGCTAAGCAGCGCGGAGTCCGTGCGACAGACTCGGGTCAACTCAACTGACCGCGAGATCCTAGCCGCCGCAGAAGACGAGATTAGTGCCATATAATAATAAGTGATTGTTGATAAACACTTTTAAATATTGTGACCAATTTTATAATATAGTCAAATATCATCACGTTTTCAACGGCTGTTTAGGTAAATATTAAATCGTAATTGATTATTATTAATAAAATCGTAAAATGACCAGACGGATTTAAAATTTAAAGTAAACAAAAAAATAAATAAAAAGCAAAATTTTATAATATGAAAATTAAAAATAAAATGTATAAAAAAATCATGCGGTATTAATTAATAATATCATATTTTTTTAATGAAAATTGTTGACTATAAATAGTCATATATGAGCGCGTCCAGCATAAGCCGGCCACCACGCGCAATTACGGCATTTTCGGTTCAAAGTGTCGTATCTTTAGCTCGCTGACAAACGCTTACCAGATGCCAGAATAAAAATCAAAGGACATAGATCGATAGATTTTTTTCTCTTCTTTCTAGTGGTGTAATTTAAAAAATTCCCAAAAATTATTTTCAAGGTCAAAACTCGACTTGAATGTTTAAGTCAATTTATCTCAAATATATGTCTTCCGATTTCAAAATAAACTTCACCAATCGAAAGAGGAGGCAAAAATCTATCGAAAGCCGTGTTTTTCAGGATGGAGAAATGATTAGAAGTATGAAAAATATTGAGAGGAAAGAGCGCGGGTCAGCGCGCACGGAGCTATTTTCCGTGCGCCACCTTTGCAACTTGCTCACAATCGCTAAATAAATGCTGGAAAAATAATCTAAAGACATAAATCGATAGATTTTTTCCTCCTCTTTCTGTTGGCGTAACCCAAAATATTCCCAAAAAAATTTTTTTTGGTCAAAACATGACTTGAATGTTCAAGTCGATTTTTTTTCAAATATAATTATAGATATAAGTATTGGTTCATATTTTTAATTTTTTAGCTTTCTTATAGTTATCAGAATCAAATTGAATTTCAGAACTTTTATTTGTTTTACTATTTTTAGTCGGTGGATCGAGATAGAATTTTTCAGAAGAGAAAAATTCTCTTAATTCTAACTGTTTCGTGTCATGTCTAATTTTAACTGAGTGAAATGATAATGTACCAAAGACTGGTTTGGCAGATTTAAATCTAGGTTGTATTGTCACTTGTGGAATGCATTAATTATACATAAGCCATCTAGTGGTGCATAGAATAAGTATTATTATTTAAGAACTCGTGCGGGTGGTCTCAGCGCACAGACCCATGATTTAAGTCAAGTTTTGACAAAAAAAAAACATTTTTGGGATTTTTTTGGGTTACACCATGAGAAAGAGGAGGAAAAAATCTATCGATTTATGTCTTTAGATTATTTTTGCAGCATTTATTTAGCGATTGTGAGCAAGTTGGAAAGGTGGCGCACGGAAAATAGCTCCGTGCGCGCTGACCCGCGCTCTTTCCTCTCAATATTTTTCATACTTCTAATCATTTCTCCATCCTGAAAAACACGGCTTTCGATAGATTTTTGCCTCCTCTTTCGATTGGTGAAGTTTATTTTGAAATCGGAAGACATATATTTGAGATAAATTGACTTAAACATTCAAGTCGAGTTTTCACCTTGAAAACAATTTTTGGGAATTTTTTAAATTACACCACTAGAAAGAAGAGAAAAAAATCTATCGATCTAGGTCCTTTGATTTTTATTCTGGCATCTGGTAAGCGTTTGTCAGCGAGCTAAAGATACGACACTTTGAACCGAAAATGCCGTAATTGCGCGTGGTGGCCGGCTTATGCTGGACGCGCTCATATATAAAAGAGAAGTTTCATTGTATAATAATAAAGAAATAAGAATACAAATAATATGTATTTATAAAACGTTTGGTCATTTTATTGATTTTTTACTGAAATGTCTATGTTTTAATAGAAATTATAATATTAATAATGCATAATCATATTTTTATCACGCAGTTATAACGATATATTTAAATGTGCCATTTAAAAAATATTCATCCATTTTACGAATATAGAATGAAATTATTCAATGAATAGATATATATATAGATTTCCATGATTTATTTGTTAAATTATCGAATTTTTAATGTATGTAATATCAACTTTGTATATATATACAGGTTGGTCCGGTTTGGGATACAGATATTTTAGGAGCTGATTCCCTGACTCATTGTAAGTAAAAAATTGTAACGGAATTTGGGTGTCGAAGATAAACCCCTCCCCCCCCCCCTTCCGTTACAGTTTTTTATTCCCAATGAGCCAAGGAATCAGCTCCTAAAATATCTATATCCCAAACCGGAAAATTCTGTATATATTTCTTGAAGAATTATTGTAATATGTTTATAATTGCCCGCACAAACAAAGCATATAAAAATATACGATTAAGAATTTTTTCGTATAAGTAATAAGAACTGGAATGTAAAATATATTTACAAAAACAAATAATTTTAGATATATTTATAAAAAATATTTTGTCTATAAAATATATAAAAATATATTTTTAAACAAATTTTGTAAATATTTGCTAAATAATAGGGGACCCTTAACGCTTCAAATTAAATAACGTATTTTGACTCAATCAAATAATGAACCATTTTTTACATATAAATATATATTTTCGTTTTATTTCTGAAATTGCATTGAACCGTATAAGTAGCCGCACAAAAAAGTTATACTCGTTCGAATTTTCTCGTCCGCGTCCATTAAATTTCAATCACAAAAACCGATCGTGATATATTTTTGGAGCGACCTTCCTGGTATAACATATTTAACATACGTCAACATATTTATTCAACTATAAGTAATTAAAACTGATGAAGTTTACATCACCTCGTACAGGATATTATTGATTTAATGATGATTGATTATATAAAAATATTACCCTTTAATTAATCAACCCATACCATTTGGAATTTTGCTAAAATTAAAGATACAATACTACAAACAGTATGTATAGGAAATATTTTTTTTCTTCGCACTCATTATGACCTAAAATAAATCCTCGCTGAAGGATTACCCTGTAGTTAAATTTTAAGAGGTGCCGCAAAGGGGGGTCCCGTTTCCCATTTAAATAACATTGAAAAATTATTCGTTACTACCAAAGTTGGTATTACTGGTTCATGATAACTGATAAAAAAATGAAGAACGTCATTTTATAGAGAATAAAATTATTTTCTAATAATGCCAGTTGTCGACTGGGTCATTCTTTTTTCGACTTTCCGCGTTAGGGTTATATATTGATATTTATAGAACATTGACATTAATATGCTGATTTTTGTAAAAAAAATATTTAAAACGCTTATATAAGTTTCAACTTATTACATTTACCCTTATACCTCTCAAGACTATTTTTATAGAGAATTAAATTTCCAATAAAATTAACATTTAACTTATTTTTACAAAAAACAATAGTTTAGCTGTGAAATTTTTTTAGGTGTTAATTTTAACAAATAAATCACATAGAATGCCTACAACTTTTGATACGTTGAATTGAGGGTCATGACACTTTTTATGATCTTAAAAAATTTAAACATGAATCAGTAATACCAACTTTAGTACACAAGAATTAATTATTAATTATTTAAATCGGAAATGGGACCCCCTTTGCGGCACCTCTTAAAATTGAACTACAGAGTAATCCTTCGACGAGGATTTATTTTAAATCATAAACTATTTTGCAATGAGAGCGAATGTTTATTTTTTGACACACCCGAATGTCTATGTCCCAAAAAACAATTTTTCGTTAATATTAATATCAATAAAAATTTTAATCACTGTGTGAATTTAAAAATTAAAATATTTTTATTCATCGTTCGTTTACGTTTTTCTCATTGTTCGGTCTTTTCCGAATTTGTCATTACGGAAATTAGAATTCAAGAAACGTACTCGTGAGGTTTTTATATTTTTAAGGGTAAAAGATAAAAGTTTTCATCACTTAAAAACACGTTTTACATGGCCTATCTTCTACCTCTGAATATTTTTTACTAGTCTGGATTTTATTCTAAGACTTAAATTTAATTATACATACATATATACTTACATGTTTTCTGTTTAAATTGTATTAAGTAATAAACCTTTCGTACCTTTTTGCTTTTTAAGGGCAGGGGGGGGGGGAAATAATATTTTAACCAAATGATAGCAGGCTAGAAAAAATATACATATAATTATGTTTAACACTAGGTATATAAAGATAATTATCTATCATGAATTTATCAACCAATACTACTGGAAAAACAGAGAAACTGTGGTTTTTTAAACACTACAAAATATACACTTTAACCGCAATTGTAGCATCTTTGAGCGGATATTTTTGGGAACTTCCAGAGTAACTATCTATATTTCACAATTAAAATTTCAAAAATAAACTTAAATATACTGCAAATTCCCTTATTTTTAGTTATCTGATTTTAATAGGGTTCTATTCTACAAATTAATGATGTGAATTCAATAGGATTGCTGTTAATTTATTGCGACCTGTTGCCGTAGTATAAAAATAGGCAAAAATGGACAAATTGAACTTTTTTAATATTTTTATGATATTAAATTAAGTATATATGGAGCCTGTAATGTTCTCTTTCTGAAAATGTAAACTTTTAAGTAGGTTACTAAAGAAATTTAAAATATAATGCTAATTTTATCAATGTACATAGGTAAAAAATTTTTAGCACGACAATAGAACAGATACTAATAATCAATGTAAATTTTAGAATAAACAAAATACATAAATAATTGCATCTACATAGAGTGCTGTTTACAACATGTAAAACATAAGCTGCAATATAAAATCAAAGTGGACATTAGGATTGGCTACGTCGCGATAGCCTGGTAAATATTTACCAACACGTTGACACAGTTGACAGCAAACAACCCCATGGATGTTCCTGGTATTCGTTTTACAGAAAATCTTGTAATTGTATATGTCAATATATATACTACAGAATGGTGTCCGATAATAATATTGTATTTTGTATAAAGGATGTTCCATTTTAATCGCCCTAGGTTAATATTTCAAAAACAAAGCAAGATCGAAAAATATATTTCAGACAAAAGATGGAGGTTTAAAGGGGGGTATCAAATGGCGGTTTCAGAACTATTTTTTGTAGAGGTTTAGAGGTTATATGACCATCTTCATTTTTTTAATGGGAGCCCATATTTTAATTGTAAAATTAGTTTTATAAAATAAAATTAACATTTTTAGCTATTGTCCTTTTTCGTTAAATGTCTCGGAAAATGTCCTTTTTTCACGGAGATACAATTCTGCTATAAAAATAAGGGCTCCCGTTTTTTTTAAACTACAATGACCACCAAAATAGTTTTGAAAGCGCTATCTGATTTTTCTCTTTAACATTTTTTTTAAACATCAGTCTGGGGTGATTAAAAACGGAACATCCTGTATATATAAATCAAAGATATTTCAATTAACTCTATACAAATATTTACTCTTCTCTTAACACTAAAATAAACTCACGAATACATTTTTCTTGAAAATTAGAAACTTGATCCAAAACTATTATATTTTTAAATGTCATTTTTGAGTTTAGTTATAAACACCAAAAAAATATTTTATAAATTATTAACAAATTGCAAATATCCAATTTTCTGCTTTGGGTTGTTTTACAACTTTATTAATTTAATTTTGACATTTGATAATTCTTTATAACTAAATATTTAACTTTTAAAGAAAGTTATAGTATTAATAATATTTCAATAGGCCGTGTATTTTAATTGCTAATCATCAAAACTAAGTTTCAAATATTTTAATTCAAATTAATAAATGCCAAAGTTAAAATAATAATGTATTTCCTCCATTTTTTTAATAAATAAATAAACAGCTTCTTTGATTTTCCTTTAATTATTTACAAAATTTGGGCTTACTTTGATTTTTGTTTTAATTTTTCGAGTCGCGAATATTTTCTATCATATTTTCTCACCAAAAAATATCTTAAATATAAGTTCCGAATAAATATAAGATATACCTAATGAAATGAAAAAAAAAAAACTTTTTATGTACGTGTACGAGATAAAATATTAACAATGAAATAGAATCAGTTGTTCGACTTTACCGTTAGAATAAGTACCTAAAACAGAATTTAAATATCGTATGTAGTACATTCACTTCCTATAAAAAGGTCAAATTTATGTTTATTTCATATGAAAGTAGTGCCGGATATATTATTAATTTTCTTGCGAAAACACCTCTATATTACAATAAAGGCTGTGCGTGTGTATCAGCATTTTTCCGAATATTGAAATAATATATCTTCATTTTAGGTGCAATGTGAGTATATATTGTAAATTTTAAAGGATAAGGATCCATAAGGCGGGTTTTTGGCCCTAAAATTGTTAAAATTTTAAATATTGTCCTATTAATGTAATTGCACTTAAAGATTTATACAATATTTTCATCCTTTTGATAGAATTTATGTATCGTTTAGATCGGCCACCCTTTTTGCATATTTAACTGCATTTTTTAATATGAGCGCAATTAGCAACACTTTTTTCTTTACATATGTTGTAGAAAACAACAAAACGTATAATATATAGATACGAGATTGCGCTCATATTGTAAACAAAACATAAACAATACAAATCACAACTTATTCGTGTGAAACGTTGTTCGTTGCACTGCAGCTTTGATCAGTCGAAGCGCATTGGTTGTCAATAATTCTGAATAATAAACAAGTTTATAATTACTATACAGACCTACGTATAGTAAATTTACTGAGATCTTATAGAACGGTATTAAAAATCTTTTGGAAAAGGATCAAAATAAAAATTATATTCTTCTTTTTTTTACTAAATAAACTTTATCGAAACAAAATTTAACTTAAAAAATCAAACTTTTTTATTTTATATTATATTATTATTTTTTTTTTATTTTAATACATATTAGCATGGAACAAAACAGTTCTTATTAGTTGATTCAACTAATGAGAACTTCGTATATCGAAAATGGTCTTGACAGCGTCGCCATTTTTAGCAAAATCGGCGTTTTAATAAGATCATTTGTGTGTTATTTTTAGCAAGTATTAAAAATTAGTTCATCGAAAATTTGAAGCCAATCGGTTCAATAATATCATACGAGTATGTACCATGCCAACCACCGTATTCCCTTTTCAAAAGTAGCACCTACACTTATTAGAGACCACTGGTCTATTCTAACCAGAGTCAAACCGGAACCGAACCCTAGAATGAAAAAAACTATTAATTTCGGTTCAAGTTAGTGTAGAAAGAAATTTTTCGGTACCTACTAAAACTTATATTGACTGATAAAAGAATGAATCTATCTATTAAAATTTAAAGCCTTGGCACTTTACAAAAAAGGTCTCCGTCACCGCTTCGACCTTGTAAATCTATTACATGTTAGCTGCGTCAAAACGCAGCGCCGTTTCGACGCAGCTAACATGCCACTTGTATTGAATCACATATAATAAATTTGCATTTAATTTTAACCGAAACTGAACCAGAATTTTTCGACGAACCGAAGCCGAAACTGGAACGAAAAACATTTACGAGGAACGTAACTGTAAACCAGATCGAAATTAATTTCGGTTTGACTCTCTGATTCTAACACACGTTAAGCATTGCATATTCTGTGTTCACACACACAGTTACATATAATCTCCTATCTCACTCTGTCAACGTATTCTGTTGTATTTACTTCATTAGTCATTATAATTGCACCACATCACATTCCAATAGCATTTGATTTTCTGCTAATTACCACTTTACTCTATCAGTAATAACATGTTCACATAGAGTACATATATATGTATATACAATACATATACCATTATTTCGCATACCTATAACATAATTTAATGACCTTTATATCAATTAATTATCTCTGTTGTATATATTTATTTTAATATTAATTTAAAAAATTAATTACTTTTATAAAAGTTATATAAACGTATTTATAATGAGTTACCGGATTTACCTCAAATGTTCCGGTGATAGGAAATTAAATCTATACTTAATATGATTTATTTCATTTTTATTTTATTTTTTTCATTTTTCTAAAATTTCTCAGAATTTTTTGCTACTAACTTTTTCCATAATAAGGAAAATTATTTTATTCAGCCCGTGTTTGAAATAAATAAATGTTAATAATCCGATCCGCTTTGTATTTGATGCTAGTTATTATTTTTTCAATTAACTTGCATTTCCCAGTGCCTACGTGTAATCCAAACAATTTCAAAATGCAAATTTAAATTAAATAATTTAATTTACGGAAAATAAATAAATGTCAGATGTGATATAATACCAAAACACGAATATAAATTCATTTTATTTACTTCAATATACAGGATTTTACTTTTTCAACATCAACTTTATTTTTGAAACTATGCTAATAACTACAACACTTATTTAAAACATTTTTTTTGGCTAATATCAAATAAGGTTTGAATTTTTTTAAATTAATTTTTATCTTATTTTACCTAATCTCTTACAGTTTCCGAGAACCCTGTACTGTATCCTGGTATTAAAACATCCTATATACCGGATACTCCATTTTAATTTCCCCATACCAATATCTCAAAAGAATATTTCCTACAAAAGTTACGTATTTTTCCATAGATTATAAATCTGCAATAAATAATATAGGTTACCATTTAAAAAAAAAATTATCCCATTAAATCCCATAATTATTTAATGTTCCCTTCGAAATGCTACAACTTTTGTAGAAAACATTTTTTACCATCTTGCTTAGTTTTCGAAATATTGGCCTGGGAAAATTAAAATGGAGCAACCAGTTTATAAAAAAAATTACAAAATACAATTTCCCCGATTTTGTTCTATTTTGACGATACATGCCTAAATGTTTAAATGTTTTTTTCAGTGTATAATTTATCTAAAAGCAAACTTTTAAACATACTAAATAAGGCAACTCATAAATTAATAGTTGTCTGCAATATTACCTGTATAAGGGTTTTATCTTTTAAGCCGTATTTATGAAATTAAATATGAATACATACACATTTACTAAAATATCAAAAATTAATTTTCATTTTTCATTTAATTTAAAAATTTACTCGGGTATTCTATACTTTGTAACGATACATTAGAAATAATAAATAAATAGTAGAGAATAGAATCCACTGTAATTTTAATAAAAATCAATATAGACGATATTGGAAATTGATAAATCAAATTATTTTTAAACTCCATCAGGTAATTGAATTTTATTTTAACCAAAGTTGACAAATTCGTCGATGCGAGTTACCTCTCAAAGAAAGAAATGTACGTAGCTAAGTGTTTAGAAAAATGACTTGTCAATGTTAATACAAATGTTTTTTTAAAACAAATCAATATAACAGTTCTATTAGTCATATTTATTTTTGTAAAAATCTCATATGTTCGTTATAATATGCATTTTGCTATTTGAAATTTAATTAAATTTATAATAATAATCAGAAATGATGAAGCTATAACATATATTGTATTTTTAAAATTCAAAGGGGTCTTTGCACCCATTGGAAAATTTTCCACGGACACCCCTGCTTAGCAAGTAATGTGAATTTATGTAGGTATGATTTAAAATATTGTTTACATGACAAAATGGCCAGTAATAATTTTTAATATAAATTTTTAGTCGTTCAGACATAGAGGCAATAACTTCATTCAACAAACAGAAAATCAATTAATTATTTATACAAAGTTATATTAGCATAAAAAACAGTACTAGAATTGATTGTTCTATAAATTATATATGCAATAAAAAATATAATTAATTCGTGTTTCGTTCCGGAAATTACTGTAAACAGTGAAAATTTACACGTACAGTAAAATAGGTTAATTTCGGCTACCACAATATAAATGAAGGACGTTCTTGCATCACAAACCATTTCTGGTCACAATTTCCTTTTATTTCGCGTTTATCGTGGATTTAAATTATCGGTTTTTCATAAATTAAATCGCAATTCAATAAAAATATTAAATAGAATACACTTGATTTGAAATACATACATATATATTATATATACAAATTTACAACGAATGTAAAAAGAGTGGATCTAGAATGTTATTTCAAGCAAACAACTTTATATGAATATGTGTCCATAAATTCTTTGTAAGGGAGTTACAGCCCCTGAAAAATATGTATAAAACTAGTTTTAATTATTAACACCAGGCCCCGTCTTAGAATTTGTATGAAAATCAAAAAAATTAAAATAAATAGGTTAACAACAATCATAATCAATTTCGATATTTTACCTTTCATGGACATTATGGAAACAAAACACGACTTGATAAAGATTTTTTTAGTTTTTTGATGTTAAATCTTAGGTTTCATAAAATATTAATAGCCACGATACTGCACAGAAAAATTATCTAACTGTTGGTGAAAACCGCATTGAAATCGGTTCAGTCTATAAACCTCATACAAACGAACATTCATTTATATATATATACAAATTAGAGAACCTATTGTAGTACTATTATGAAAATTGGTACACAGTTTAGTATTAATAAGTGCTATCAATTTTTAGTATCAAACTATTATAATTTAATTTAATTTTTCGATTTTTATCTTGTTCTTTAATGTATTCCTTTAAGTGCTTATATATTTTATAAGGAGGCATATTTATATTAAAGTTCGTTTTTAGTTGTAATCATAAAACAAAATTATAAGTTTAGTGTAATTTGAAGCATTCGTATTTAGCAATGTTCTATAGTGCTTTCTTTTGCATCGATATTACTCTAACAGTATGTTTTATGATAAATTAACTACATAATTAACAACATAACTTTTTTTATTGCCTCTATATCTATAAACCTCTACATGTTATGGTTGATATTAAAAAACGGTAGCACTTATTAATACTAAACCATATTCTAATCTTATAACTGTACCACAATGTGTTCTCCAGATAATGAATAATACCTAATTTCGGGTATCATTTTTAAGGGGCTGTATTACCTTTACGAAGAATTTCCAGACACGTTTATTGTTTAAAATAACATCCCGAAACCACTGTTATTTTTTACATTTGTTGTTAATAGCAAACAATTAATTAATTTAATAGATTTATTTCGAAAAATTAAAAATCAAAATGAAATCATTGGAAATCAAAAAATATATGAAAAAGTAAATGGATGAATATTTTTACTATATTTTATATTATGTTATAAATATAAATCCAATTCGCAATGTGAAAACTTCTCAATAGCTTTAAATATTTATTTATTTCTCTTTAACATAGCATACACGTAGATATATAAAAATAAAAGCAATATTGTATCATATATATTTAGACTAAAACGTGCGTGTCAAATAAAAATTAAATATAACATTAACTTCTTTATTTTATGTTATATTATGACATTTATATTCCAACTCTTAACATATGCAGTATTTGTTTATGGTCAATTTAAAAACACATATCTGATGGTAAAAATATAACACATTTATATTGATTTATTTTTGCAAATAAATATAATAAGGTTGAATTTTTTATATCAAGTAAAGAATGTTATTAAAAAATGAAGGAAATGTATGGTTGTGAAAAAAGTATTATTATTTTTTGATTATTACAATTATACATACAGTTAAATGTTTAAAATAGATATCAGATCTACATATTCCATTTATAATAATTTCAACAGTAAAATTTCTAGTAACAAACTTTTACAGGGGTGAATTAAGCTTTTAAAGTTAAAGGGGGGAGCAATGGTATAGTGAAAAATAACGATATAGATATGTATATATTTTTTATGCATTAGGGTAGGTTAGTTTCCCATTACTCCCTTAGATTTGCCCTTACTATTTGTAACCATTTAAAATCACAAGTAAAAAATAACAACAATGCATTTTAGTAGACGTTAATTAGAAAAAGAAAGACGCCAATGTTAGAATATATGTAAATAATAAGTAGAATATAATATTGTAAATAGTAATTGTTTCTAGTCCAAATATAATGTATATTAAAAAGAATCGATATTATATTTTTATTTGTTAAATGTAAATATAAATATTATAATAGTGAATATCTAGTCAAATTATAAAAATAACCAATGTAAATGACGTTTATAATCCCGACAATAATTTATATTTTTGAACAGTCTCTGGCGACGTTAGAGATTGTTAAACATGTCGGGTTTATAAACTGTCTGGATTTTCGTACGAAACCACCTTTGTATATTATGTTAAGCTGAATTTCACTGCATAAGGTTGACGGTGAAATTACAAATAAAATAATGGTACAGAACATGATTGGAAATTTCATATTTTGAATTGAAAATATTGAAAATCCGTATTTCAGATATGAAAACATTAATTATTGTGACTATACATGGGGCCATTTTAATCAATCATTCAAATATCTCAGAGCTTTGAAACTGCAGACAAAAATGTTTCAGACAAAAGTTGATTGGCTGTAAGGGAACAGAAACTGATTATCTTGAGAATGTATCTTTAAATTATAATATTTACAACGTTTGTCTTGGATTGCACATAAAGTTAATTACAATAAAAACATGTTCCTTTCCATTTAAAAAAATGTTGTCTTTCTGTCCCTTCTATCCCCTCACCACCACTCAACTTTGGTATGAAATATTTTTGCCTATTAAGTAATAAAAAATCTCACAGCTTTGAAGTCAAAGCTCTGAGATTTTTGAGTGGATTGATTAAAATAACCCACAACCTGTAAAAGGAACCATCTATAGATTACGACACTCAAATTTCATAGTTTTTTTACACCCCCCCCCCCTCTGTTGTGACGTCACACAAGTTTCGAAACAGTAAGTACGTACTCAGAATCAACGGAAAAAAGTATATTCTTTCATTGTCTTTGGCTGTTAAAATTATTTTTATTTATAAATATTTTGTTTGTTTATTAATAGAAATTATATGAAATTCTACCAAGAACGTTTGAAAATTTCCCAATAATTCTTCGCCGGTCTCGACTTACTAACAACATAGTAATTATACCTCTAATTTTTACTCTAAGAATTAATATAAAATTCATTTACTCATTATAATTTAGTGACTCCTACCCCCCAACCCCCCCTGTCACACTATGTAGACCCCCCCATCCCTCTCAACAAGTGACGTAATTTTTGGATGAGCCCTAATATAATAATCAATAATTTTTTTAATCATTATTAAATGTGTATCATTTTTACGCTAATATAAAATACTCTCTCAAATTCACTATTTTCACGTATTATAGGTAATAGTTTATATATAATGTGATAATAAATAAGTGTTTAATTAAAAGTCATATGCGCCGACCTTACACATATGCATTTCTTTTCATTTGGTTATTATGTTATAAATAATGTAATATAATGTTTAAATATATTTTATTTTAATTCTGATAGAGTTGGCGCATATGTTTAGCACGTACATATCTAATGAAAACTAATTTTGACCCACTGTGTCACCGCTGGTTTTTATTAGGAATAATAAATGTAAACGCCGATTTTATAATTCATAAATAACAAAATGGCGATAAGTTTCATTAAATTAAGCTCAAAATATGTATAAATTCTGTATGGACTATATAAAATTAATTTTTAAAAATAACTGATGTATGTATATAGGCACCTGAAAGTGAATAGTATGTGAAAAATCAATATTCAAAAAATATAGCCAATTTGTTATACATAGTAAATAATATATATTTATAAGTACATATATTAAAAAAATCATTCAGCAGTTTTCCTAAATTATTTTGGTTGATTTTTTGAAATTATTTACAATTTCTCAATTAGGATATAACCATATAAGGTACTGGCACCAGTCTTGGATATGACCCCAGTAATGGCTATTTTTTAATTAAATGTACTGAATTAGAAATATTTGTTGATATTTGATTACTACCATTTCTGAATATTAATCTATATACATTTAACTGTCTTACAACGTGATTTGATGACAATCGGCCAATAGGTGTCAATATGGTGGACATTTAATTACATTGTTTCAAATTTGACGATTCTTTCTTTTATATCTTTTGTGTCGTAGTATTTATCATTTTGTAATCATTAGCAATGTCCATCACTACGTGCTAATTACTGGTTTTACTTTATCCATTACTGGAGAAAAAACATAAACAAAATAAAAGGCTATAATTTAAAAAGCAAACTATATTTGCGTACTTTGGTAATTAAATTGATTAAATAAAGAGTTGCATGTTTTATTACTAACATGAGTTCATGAGAGTTACAAAAAAGAAGCCCGTCAATCACAAAAACAGTAAACCTTGCTCTTATAGCGGCCATAACAAGTGCCAATACCTTAATTTCGAATAAATGAATAAAATATTTTTTTAACGTCTACCTGTTGAGAAATATTTTTAAACCTATATTATTTAATGGCATGGAATATTATTTTAAAGCTATGAAATATTTCGATTGATATATTATTTTATTGTATGTTTTTTGATATTTCATGCCCAGATTTGTACAGTTTTATAGATTGGGGACAGGGTTCAATTTTTAAATATGAATTGTTTTTTCTAAAGACTGCACAATCATTTACATATCCCATTTTATTAAATTGTAAATATATATTATATGGATATTTCTACATTTCTGTATCTACTTCATTGTCAAATGTACCTTCCCTATATATTTGTTAGGGGGAAAATAAATGTAATAAGAGCCTATAAATAAAGAGTTATACAGTATGTCGGCATTTTTATTTACACATTAAAATAGATTAAATAAATACTCAAAATTATCTATCTAACTATTTAAATAAATTTCAAAGGTATTGACATTCTATTGTATTTTAATAAAATTACAGGTGTAGCTTATATCAGGTATTTAAAAATATATATTCTACAGAGGTTAAAATTTAAATAACTACATAGGATTATTATAAAAATCGTAAATTTTGACTTCATTCTAGGTCCTAGCAGGATGTTGTTCTTTATAATATCAAGCCTTTAATTCAAGAACCTAGAAGATTTCTTAATGAATTGACTTACCTTTATAATTTCTAAAAAATACAAATAAATAAATACACTATTTTCATTTTATATACTTTCGTAACGTCATACAATATACAAACAGTAATTTACAAAAGAAATGCAACATTTTCCATCATACATACTTTTTCTATTGCTACAATAACAAAATATACGAATGAAAATTTAATTACATACACATATAGAGGAGATACCTACACAATAAAATTGACATTTGAGATTAAATAAGTTTTTTATTGAAATAACAAACATAAAAAAATGCTAACAAATTACTATTATTTGGAATTAAGCATTTATAGTTTGTAGATATGGGGCCTCAAACTCAGTGACGCGTTACATAGTAAACAACTATCTAAGGCCTGGTGGGGGGGGGGCTGATTTTAATTTCAAAAATGTTTTCGACAAAGAAATATTTAATCTACCTGAGGCTCTCAATTTTCAAAACACGCCACTGATCAAACACAAGAATCCTGCCTTAAATTAAAATGTAGAATATAGATTCAGCAATATACTAATACAAATCGATTTGACTCTCTATTTCAGTATTATATGATCATAACTTACTCTTAACTTTTTTACCTTTATTTTCATCACCATCGACAATCCTCCTAAACAAGACTTCTTCATTACTTCCCAAGCATCTGTCTTCATTCCCGCACCAGTTATTCTCATACAGAGACACCCACGTCCTCCGTTCAAGAGGCGTGTTCAATCGATCAAGTAATCTCGTAGATAACGTAGGAACTATCGGACTCAACGTCACACCGCATACACGTAACGTCTCCATTGTCACCCGTAACACGGCGTTCAGTCGTTCGACCGCAACACTGTCATCTTTGAGGCGAGCGAGTTCCCAAGGACGTGAAGACTCGAAGAAGGCGTTTGCTGTTCGTAATACGGCCGTCACGGCGTCGACGCCGCGGTAGAAATTGCACTCGTTGTAGTGCTCGTCAACTGTGTCTGGAATAAATAAGGTAAATTTTAGTTTATAGATATTTAGGGATGATACAACAACAGGGTCGGAATTTACACCTAGACGAAATTAGGAAGTGCTGGGTAGGGGCACTCTAATATAGTTATCCAAAAACATTTATATAACTGTTTTATTATTTATTAATTACTAGCGCATTGGACCCGGTGTTACCCGAGGATATTAATTCAATTAAACATAAAGTAATCATGCCCACCCAACATGCTCACCCAACATGCCAATAACACACGATTCACCGCAAATTGTTTTTTTCCGACTTAATGAAATTTACACAAAGTATACAAAAATTATGCACCTAAAAGTAAAAACTAGAATAAAATCCGTGCAGTAGTTATTAAGAAAATCGTGTAAAATTATATTTTCAAACTTCCAGGAAACATCAGCTCTAGAATTTATATGAAAATCAAAAATAAATAAATAAATAAATAGGTTAGCAAAAATCATAATAATTAATTTCGATATTTTACCTTTCTTGGAAGTGAAATGTTCTTTATATTTCAGACGCGATCATAGTGGCCTAAATTAATAAAATACTGAAACCGTAAATTATAGAATTCTGTATTCCATGGCTAGATACTATGTTTTTATACACCTAAATGACAATTGTATGCTGACATCATGGAAACAAAACACGACTTGATAAAGATTATTTTAGTCTTTTTATGTTAAATCTTAGATACTGTACAGAAAAATTATTTAACTATTGGTGAAAAACGCATTAAAATCGGTTCAGTAATTCCCGAGTTGGCCCACAATCAGTTAGAGCTTAAAAATTTCAGAGGATTTAAAAAAAATAATACACACTAATAAGTTTTGAACTTTTCTGCGAAAATCAACTTATTTAAATAATAAACTTAAAAATGGTGCGAAATTTAAAAATCTTATAATTTTTTAAGTAGGGATTTTTTTATTTTTTATAGACGAAAACTTATAAGTGTGAACATTCTCAATTCAAGACGAAAATTTTACACCATAGCTAATTGTTTGACGATTTTTCCTAGTTTTTTTCATGAAATATTTTTTTTTCTATTCTATATAGAAATAAAAACTAAACAAAGACTGTATCGTACGCGTGCCAGCAAACTTTACAGAAGACAGAGATTATGTTTTCTTTGGTCTTGTTGCAGTAATCTTTTGTATCGAAGATTCGAAGTGCAGCGTTATTGCATTTTAAACTAAAGTGAACGATTTCTTGTTATTTATTTCTTATTTTAGCTGTCTTTAGACTCAATCAATTCAATGTTTCGTAAATATTAATATTGACAATATATGACGAGTATAAAAGTGATGCTGTTGGAATTGTTTAGAAATCAATATTCGCCAGTCTAGCAGTTTCATTTGGTAAGAAAATATAAAATATGTATGGAGTCACACTCAATAAAAATTGTAGGACCATAATTTTTTTAGGATTTTACAAGAAAGTGAATAAAAAATACATAAAATAAAATTATGTCTGTATGTTTGTTACCTTTTCATGGCTTTTTCTTTAAATATTATTAATTTCCCATTATGGGAAATTAATAATATCTAAAGAATGAAGCTAGCAAGTAAATATTTAAAATAACCTATAAAATATTAAATCAAAATCATCACACTTCAAATATATTGTAATAAGAGATCGCTTGTTCTTATTTCGTTCGTTCTGCGAGAGAATCGGAGACATTCTCTCGATTAAGCTTTACATTTGAAGGGAATTTATTTTTTTGTTGCAAATGTATTAATGTAAGTCAGATAAGTACGCTTCGTATAATTTATTTCACTTCGTTTTAAATGAACATTGAGAGTGCTTTTTTTATTACATGGAGTTTTGATAATTATAAGAAATATTATTGCTAAACCCATACAAACATTCGCTGGTTTAGTTTTTCTTTATTTTAGGCACTATATTACTTTGCAGAAATTAAAATGATTAATGTTCAAAGCCAACATGCGCTATTAGGTTACCAATTTTTTTAGAAAAGACAAAAAAAATATTTAAAAAATATTTATAATTGTGTGAACATTAAAAAAAAGGTTAGAAAATTTGAAAGAAACGTTTTGGTTCACATAATTGACATATTGTATAATAATAAAGACTATGAATACATAACAACCAATGCTAGTCCGTATATGAAACTGTCACCAAAATTTAACAGCGGCCATCTTTTCTTAAATGTCATTTTCGTCATTTCCATGCATATTATCCCAGAGGTGTCAGTTGAAAATTTAAAATATGCAAATATGCTTTAAATTACATTTGAATTTGGTATGTAAGAGAGATGTTAATTCCAAATAGACGTTTCTCTGTTAATCAATTATCACTGAAATACTTTTTAAGACAATGAGTCCTATATCTTTCCTTTTCCAAGCCTTGAAGTATCATGAAGTGCTTGACCAATGGTATTAAAACAATGGTGATTTTATGAATTTTTTTTATATTATAGTAAGTTGAAGTATCATTGATCTAAATTCTAAAACAAATCCATAGATAATAACAAAAAATTAATACCCCGTTGAAATTTATTAGCTCCTTTATAATACCGGTCATTAATCAAATATTTTAAACTAAACATATTTGTTACTTTTAACCTAATTTGTTTATTCAATGTAGGTGTTATTTACATTACAAATCTTTGAATCTAATTCCTCAAAGGGTTAAACATTCTCAAAATAGCTGCACATGTTTGCTGAATACATCAAGCATCCTTTACTGAGATAAAGGTCTCTTATTGAATCTATAATACACAATACCCACAATACTATCTAATTCACAAAGTAATCAATAAATTGTCAAGCTAACACAAATAATTCAAACTCGTCTCTGAATGACATATTTTATCGTAAGATCCTTGAGTAAATATTTATCGGTATAAAAGGAAATTGTCTACGACGGATAACGTGAACATGGTCACGGTATCAAAGTGCCTTTGATGGCAAATACTTTGTTAACTTGTAAGGCACGTTTCACACGAGACAATAGTAATTGTCACCTAATTAAATTTATATAAAATATGATCAATACTAATAACATGCACTCGTATATCAAGTAGGCTCTGTCTGTTAGTAACCATATCGCACCACGAGTCATTGGCGTATCATTCAGATTTTAAAATAAATTTTAATTGTTTTTAATTATAAAGTTAATTAATAATAAATGTTTTATATTGTTTTTAAAAGTATTTAAGAGAAACGTCTATTTGGAATTATCATCTCCCATACACAAAATACAAAAAGTTGTGATTAAGTGCTGTCATTGGACAGAAAGACTCAATAATCAATTTTATTATATTTTAAAATAGAAGCTTGTTAGTTTTTAAGACTAGTGGTAGCGTTAATATAAAATAAATAAAAATAACGAACATAGAATAATAATGTTCACTAGATTTTGAATCTCTTCATAAAATATTATTTCACGGTGCATTAAATTCGTTTATTTCGTGAACACGATTGTTAGCTTGGGGTTTTCCTGTTTTTCTGATTCCACATTTGCATATTTAAATCGTAAAAATAAAATAAATAAATTTCACGCTCTACAGTACCTTACTTCTATGTAAATAACAAGACAAATATTCTAAAAAGTTAATGGATATTTTTAAATAAAAATCGCTTTTTTTAATATTGATGCTCTCAAACTCTCAACTAAAACCAAACCTAAATCTATTTGTGTCATGTTATCTATAAATTGTTATGGAGTTTTGTATCCAAAATAATTAAATTCTGATATTAAAAAAACTGAAACCGTATCCGAAATAGTAGGTACTGACCTCTATAAATCCAAACCATATACGAAATAATTATTTCAAATAAGTATAAATTCGTTAATCTCACATTGCCGTCCGTCCGTCCGACGTTTTCAGTCAAAGCAAAATATATCGTAAACTATATAAGCTAGAAACTTGAAATATTTACTCAATATGTAAAATAATGCCCTCTAGTTAAAGATGTATAAATTTCTTGAAAAATAATTTTTCCGGGGGGGGGGGCTAAGGAACTAAAGCTAGGTAATAAATATATTTTTTTTATACCAAGGCATGTGGCACGTCAAAATGTTTAACCAAACCAGTGGAATTTGACTCTTTTTTTATAACAAAAATGGCGCCTGCAAGGGGCTTCAAAGCAAATTTAAAAAAATGTATACCAAGAAGTGTGAGGTGTCAAAATTTAAATCTCAATCAGTGAAATTTGACTCATTTTTTTTTTAACACAAAAATAGCACCAGCAAGGGGCTTCAAGCAGTAATTTATTTTGTCTACCCCCCTTCCTATAACTCGGTAACTACTGGCTCAAATCAAATTTCATAATCGCTTACGCTCACACCACAGTCATTTCACGATAAATTCACGACCCGCGTTTAGCTCCTCGCTATAAAATAACCGCTGCGGTCATGTACATTTAATATAATCATGTTCATTTGTATGTGCAATGTAATGTAGTGTGCAAAATGTATGCATATTATTGTTGTGGTCCAGAACAGTTTGCTTTTTGTGGTAATGATTCATTTGTTTTTATATATAATCTATTGGTATATGCAAATACATTAATATCTGCCTGTATAAAGCTACTTCAACTTGTTATCTGCAGCTGTTATAAATTAATATAGAGTATGTTTCAGAATAAACATTCTAACCCATGCGCCATATGAAACTTTTAGAGACTGAACGAACTCGTTTCATAATATAAGAGAACTCTAGATCCGTTGGAGTGCTTTTCAGAACTCACCTTTTTTACTTTCTTATACGGGTATATTCATATGGAATATATAAGTAAGTATGAACAAACCGATTTTTCGAGGTTTTGATGGAATTATCCATTTTGATATTTCCTTAATCTAGCTATGTGTATATGTGTCTCTCTGTCTGTCTGTAGACGCTGTAACTCAAAAACGATAAAATGTTCTTGACAATTAAATAGAATAAAAATATGTGATTTTTGGAATCATATAGATACCAAAAGTTTTAAGCACTTCTCTTAAATAGAATCGAAGATAAAAGTTTTGGACCATTATTCAAAAACATACTTTATCAGTCAAGGACTTGAACCGGAATTTATTTATGGTTCGGGTTCAAATACAAATTTGGTTCGGGTTTGGGTTCAGCATGGTGTAAACTATTTGGGTTCAAAACCGTTATTTTTTCTGAGTTCAGGTTCGGGTTAAAGTTTCTAATTGAAAGAAAATAATTTTGTTGAAAAAAAATTATAATAAACAAATAAAACATTTTCTGAAGAAAAAAAAAGCGTTAATAGCCATTAAAAAAAGGACAAAAAATTAAATTAAATTTTCGGTAATCTATGAAAAGGTTCGGATTCAGGTTTAGGTTCGTTGACTTTGAAATATAATGGTTCGGTTCGGAGTGTAGTATTCTGAATACAATGATATAAAATTTCAAAATAACGTATCTTCAAACTTCGGAGATGTCGGCACTTTTGTAATCTGCCATATACTTTATACACTGTATAAAGTATATGGTATGCCGCGCCGCGTGCCAGTCAAAGCTAGTAGAACACTTTTCAAAGTAGTGTGGTTATATTATAAGCCGTGCTATTAATTTGAAAATTCTCAAATATTTTTTTATTTTAAATTACAAAGAGTAAAAAAAATTTTTCAAATTCATCGATAAGGGTTTGCAACCCTTAAAGTATAATAACTTATGTTAGTAGAATCGACTAACAAAATCCTCTTCGTAGATAATATATGATTAGCCTTCTAGGATCAAGAGACGACATTTGATGAAAATCGATTAATATTAACTATTATTCCTACGCAGAAATCCGATGACTTTATTATTTTTGCATTTACAAATTTGTGTTTTTATTCTCTACCTACACAAAAAAATATATTTAAAATTATTAAATTTTAAAAAAAAACTGTCTTTTAGATAAACTATTTAGGTACTATACTAACGCCGTGTTTACACCAAAAAGATAAATGTTTTTTTTAAATAATTCATATTAAAAATTAATCATTTTATCAAAAAACACCTTACTGTTATTTTTTTGTTTTTGGTGTAAACACGCCATTATAAACACATTGTTTAATAGATCATATTACACCTCTTCAAATAACCAAACATACCCAAAACAATTTAAACCTTGAACCCACCTGGTAGAGATGCTACTTGGTCCATTAACTGCGCGACACCTTGTTGTTTACGAACATCGCCGGCCCGTGGCACACAACGGCGCGGGTTGATCGCTTTACCGCAACAACGGCTCAACAGGTTGCCGAACGTATCGGCAAGCTCGGCGTTCAGGATGCGCTTCATCTTTACCTCGCTGTAATCTGGAAAAGTGATTGGTTTGTAAGGTTTGTCTGGGTGTTTTAGTAAATTACAGTTCGTGAGAAAATACAGGGTATCCCATTTTCATAAGAAAAAGCATTTTTTTGAAAACTTACAAGGGAACCTTAAAATAAAATCGTATCGAATTCAAATTTTGTATATAGTTAGAGGGGGTCAAGGGTAGTAAGAAAATAATTATTTTAGCTGCGGTAGAACGGTTTAAGGGGGTGAAATGCCCTTATGAAAATGTTGAAAATAATCGTATATTTCAAATAACTCTGAAACCAATAAAGATTTTAAAAAATGTATAATACAAAATTTTCATGATTTTTTATACTCGTTCAAATGGCAACAGTTAACATACGAAAACGTGAAATCGTTCGTTTACCAAAAAAATATTTAACCCTTTCATCGCCACATTATCATATTTCGAAAAATATATACATCATTTTTTTATTACGTTAGTGATAAGAAAATTGTTGACTTTAGTTGAAAAGTGGCCAATTTAGAAATACCTCTAGAAACTAGTAAATAGATTTTTTAGCGCAAGTTAGTCTAGAAAATGGCCGGTTACATAAGGTAATTTACATTAAAGTAATTTTTCTTCGGAACTTTTTTAAGTGATAAAATCGTATTGAGTTCAAATTTTGTATATAATTAGAGGGAGTCAGGGGTAGTAAGAAAAAAAAATTGCTGCGGTATAATGGTTAAATGGGGTGAAATACTCCTATGAAAATATATATAATAATCATCATCACCCCCTCTAACTATATACAAAATTTGAATTCGATACGATTTTATCATTTGAAAAGATTCCCTTGTTAGTGTATGCATATATTTTGTTTTTGCCCTAGAAGGAAAGATATATGACTCATAACATCTAGCATTATTATAATTGTTCTCAAAAAAATGCTCCATCAAGACATTGGTGTATCATTCAAATTCTAAAATAAATATCAGTTGCCTTTGAAAGTATTTCAATTATAATTCATTAACAAAGAAACGTCTACATGGAACCATTATCTCATACATAAATTATTTGTAATTTAAAATATATTTGCATACCTATTATAAATTTTCAACAGACGCGGATGCCTACGGGATATATACATTGAATATGACATTTGATAAATATTGTGTGAAGCAAATCACCATCAAGTTTTAGTAGTTACAAACATTATGCATTCATAAACTTTCTTAATCTATGAATAGAGCCAGTAACAGGTCTTTTTTAAATGCATTCCAGTACTTTTTACACATCGTTAAAAAGCTGATTGTATGTTAAACACAAGTGTCCTAGTAAAAATCTATACATACATATATAGCCGGGTAAGCATGCAAAACATGCCTTTGCATAGATTTTTTTTGGAAGTCACGTTCTATGTAACTGTAAACCTGAACAAATATTTACTTCCAAAAATTTTTAGTTTTAAAAAAAATAATTTTGTTTGGTAATCCGTCAGTCGAATTTGATTGCGCTTGTAGTATATTATAGAGGTTCTTATCATCGCAGGTTTAGACGAACTGGGAGCCCTGGAGTTCCGGAAATTGGTGGTGGGTACACTTGGGGATTAGGGTAACATATATTCTTTATATTTTTAGGTTGCAATCGTGAATGAAGTTCATGAGGTATTTGTATATTTTACTATTCGATATTATGATATGTGTATTCTTTGTTTCTGGTAGAGGGCATTCTTATTTAAATATGTTCTATTTTTGCGACAGAAAATCGCATATATTTCCAGAACTACCCATCGCAGACCAATAAATAATACACCATTAAATAGCTTTTATTCCGCGTTATTTTTTGCGACAGACAACATATTTTATAAATTCTTATACAGTTTACAAACGAAGTTGGAACTTCTAACTATAATAGAGCATATATAACTTCTTATGTTAGTATACGATATGTCGTTTGTAAGCACTCAAATGTAAATATAATGCTAGTAACAAGTTAGAATAACTACTTAATCATTCTAATAGAAAAATTAAAACAACTTGTTATTGCAAATGTAATGTTCCAATTATAATAAAATGCATTTTAATAGTTTTTAAAAGAAACATCTATTAATTTTCTTTTTTGTTCATATGTATTTCATCATGATAAAGAACCCTTTTAAATGTAGTTGAAAATAATATCAACAAAGTGGTTTTCCAAGTACCATTTTCGAATGCAGTATAAAAACTTTTCATATAAGTAAACGTAGGAAAAGAAGAATAAAAAACTTGAGAAACTACTTATCATATTCGTGTATATAATATTATAGTAAACGGAATGTAGAGTCGCATGCAGAAGTGGTCGATCAATTTTCATTAAAATTCGCTTATCACAAACATAGTAGGTTCCTCCCATTTGATTATTATAATATTTAAATCATTTCTCCATGTACCACACAAAGACAGATATTTTGAAACTCATTTGCTAGATAATATATAGTACTCATATACATATTTGTGCGATTAAATTATTATATATATGTAATCTATTGAAAACTGTATAAGTAAATTTTACGGCAATAAATATTTGATATTCCGAATTTTAGTATGTTAAACTTGATATAAATTTATTTAATGAAATGGGCGTATATTTGTGTTTTTATTTAAAATGATGTAATTATATAAACTCCACCCTAGAAAATGATAACCGATGATGTTTGTCTTAATATTTTTGTAACTGTTGTAAGCAATTCTGACCTTAAGGGTGACAGACGACTTCTGAAGCCCATAGTACATCATGCATGTACTATGGGCTTTACTACTATAATTTTTCATTTGAATAAGAAATACTAATTTCAGATTTTTAGGCATTGTTTTGAAAAAAGATAATACATATTTAAAATATATTTTTAGTCGAAGCTCACGAATGTTCAATTAAGTATTTTTGTATTTAAACAAAACAAAATAGCCTATGACCTTCCTCATGATGCAAGCTATCTCTCTGCCAAATTTCATCAAGATCGGTTGAGCGATTTAGCCGTAAAAAATTAACAAACAGAAAACATACAGACAGACTTACTTTCGAATGTTAATTCGTACTCAAGAATCCTGTACTATAGTTTCTCTTCAAAACAATACAAGTTTCATGTAAAAATGTTATTAATTCCGTGGGGAAATTAAACTTGTCATAAATTATGGTAATCGTCTGTGGATTTAAAATACAAATGAATGTAATTAGAAAAATCTACTACTTTCGTCGCCTCTGGATACAAAAAAAATTAAAAAAGTAAATTAGGCATATTATACAGTGACCGTACGCATTACATTTCTTGTTTTTATTTTCTTTGTGCATTGCGACTACACATATGAAAGCTTAAATTACCCTATGTACTATACATAATCAAAAAAAACACGTATTATATAATGTAAGGTTTTGTTTTTTAATTGTAAAATATATGTGACTCTCGTAAAAAGTTTAATTTTTATCTTAACCCATTAATGCCCAAAGGGATGTTTTCAAAAATTATAAGAAATGTTTTGTTGATATGTTTATATATTTTTGGGGGGGCCAAGTTCCCCAATTTTTAATGTTGCGTTGACGCACTCTTGGACGTTAATGGTTCTTTAAATTACTTATGTGTCTAGTAAAATTTTTAATTGATATTTTTACGAACAATTCGTCCAAAGAGTATTTTTATAATATAATTATAAAAACTCTGTCTGAATAATTAAAATAATTTTTGAGTCTATAAGGAATAAAATCCATATTGATAGTTTTTTTCAATTGTCTATTATGTATAGCGGCCATAACTGGTGCGAGTACCTTATTTCGAAAAAAATGTAAGAGAAGTCACGGAGACCTGCTAATTCTATGAAATATATGTTTTACTTATTTTTTTTCTTATCTTTAACTTTTTGTACAAAATATTTATTTAAAAAAATAAATTAATATACTTTTTATTCAAATACTTTTCCACGATCTACTCAAGTTGTTATGAACGTTTTCTTAGAAGTACTATATTTTTAATTAATTTTAATGGGGTATTTGAAAGCTTTATGTATAATAAAGATGAGTTGTACATAAATTACTTTTGAATAATTTATACAAAAATTAAAACCTACGAAAGTGTATAACTAAAGCTGATATAATGTTTATTAAAATGTTTTAATGAGACCGCAAGGAATAAATTATTTAAATAGTATCTATAATTTACAATCCAAAATTACTTAACCATGTTACAAAATATATGCATGAAAGGGTTAACTTCCAAAATACAAAAGTAGTAGGTATAAGTGCAATTTTATAGTATCATTCTAATTTTGGCCAAACTTTCACCAACCGTGAAATGTAAACAAAACATGATGAGTATAATAAAACATGAAGTAAACAAAATCAATATAGATCCGATATGTTAAATTGTTACACGAATCTCTTTGTCAGAAACATAACACACTACACTATAATGCACATACATATAAATCAAAACCAAACCATCAATCATGTAACGTGCAAAGGTACACACACTGTATACAGAATGATCCATATATTTACATACATATTATTAACTATATTGTATTGTTTCTTCACAATATCCTTGTCACACGCATAACTGAACCGATATTATTGAAACTTGGTTGGATGGTTGGGTCTGGCTTGAGGACGATCCCATTCCAAAACCATCAAAATTGTATGTAAGGGGGAGAGGTGACATCCCAAAATATATATTTTTTCAAGATATCTCAAGAATGACACATGTTACGTGAAAATTTTATATAATATTTTTTGTAGAGCATTAAATTTCCTACAACGATTGTTGTAAAATATTCCCTTACAAAGATTGATCTCAATTTATTTTCAAAAATTGTGTTTTGTTTTTCTAAATTGATATTTCCTTGGACATATTAAATGTCATTTTGACGTTTGCATAACTTTAGATTTAGATTAAAATTGTCAAAAAATTAAAAATATACGAAAAAATAATCAGCTACGTCTTAAGAAAAATTTCGAAATTTTTTAATAATATTGTATAAAAATTAAATGGTTAACCAATTCCAGGCAATTTACCTAAACACTATCGGTTTTAATTTAAATTGTTCAATAATTAACTACTTTTGGTGAAACATCCTTTCTTGTACGAAGTTAGGCTACAAACCGCCAAGAATCAATAAATAATAAGGAATCGAAATAAACAAGGATATTAAAATATTTTTACAAAATGATAAAAACAAAATCATTTTTTATTATTTGTATGTCATCTGTTGGGTTCCCTTTTCTTCAAGTCGCATATTTTTCGTTCGCCATGTATACACGAATAGCTGATTGTGCTTGCGACATGTCTTCGTCATTGGAAATCATCGTATCCGGAAGCGGGCTGCTGTCAATACAAACATCCTCCGATTTGCCAATGAGGTCGTAGACGCGATCATGTACATAATGCGTGCGTAAATCACCAGTGGCGGGGGCGCAGAGATCATGTAAATTTAAAGGCACTGCCTGGCATAAAAATGTTTATAAAAAAACTTCTGTTCAGAAGCTTGTAATCGTTGATAATAGTAGATAATTTATATTTACAATGTATTATTGAATTGTTTATTCTAATTGTACCTACAGCAGCGATTCTCAACTTGTGGGGTTCGCCCCTCTAGGGGGCGTGATAAAACTAAGTATATCGAGAAAAAATATTATTAAAAAAAATATTTTATTTACTGAAAGAAAAGCAATAAAATACATTCAGACATAATAAAAAATAAAATACACATTTACATTTACACTGATATAATACACTTGTCAATATTAAATTAAAAACAAGATTAATAATTATTAGTGCTTCCCTTGGGCCTGTCTTGCAGAGCAAAGTTTTCGAAAGAAGTTTTAATAAAATTGTTGTATGTGGGGGAGGATAAGAATTGTGATTGAAAGTTGGGTCACAAATACTAAAAGGTTGAGAAACGCTGACCTACAGGGTAAATCCATTAAAAAGGACGTTACTACTTTATGCTAATTAAAACGATATTTTTGATAACAATATAAAATAATATGAAATAACACCTAAAAAGGGGCTGATTTTTATCAACATTATTATGTTAATAGGAGATTTCTGCACACTTATTATTAGATTTGAAAAAAGGCTCATTAGTGCCCGTGTAATGGGCGTTACAAATTTCGGAAAGCTATTATTTTAGCTATAAGTAATTTAAGTCAGGTAAATCTACGAAATCTCTTACTCCATTTTTCGTTGTTTTTTATATACCGTGACTATATTAATTCATTTTATTATCTTTTATTAGTTTGTCAGAAATATGTTTTAATAAAATAAGAATCACGTACCTACACTGTTCACTGTCAGGATTACGTATAAGAAAGTCCCGTGGTTCCCATGGCAGATATTTTGTTTCTAACATAAAATTTTAATAATTATTTTATTAACACATTGCGTGGTTCATACATACATGGACGACACCGTGTTTCTCATATAATATGATAGTGGCTTATAAGGAACCTATCCAATATGTTCGAGGTTTCGGCTGTCTAATGAAAATTGCAGACTTAGATTACAAAATAAAAAACGTTATAAAAATAAAAAAGTCGAATTGACTTTTGTACTGAATATCAACCATTGTAAATTCAATCCATATTCCCGTCTACTAGTTTGAACTTTCATTTGATCAAATTGATAAAGTTTCAACTTCAACTCACAATAATGGTTAAAAGTCACATTGGTATGTGTCTGACCCCAGTCTACCTTTCTCGAAGTATTTTTACTATAGAAAAATATTTAACTCATTTTCTATTTTATTATTTTTCCTGGTAAGTTATCATTATATCAATAATTTTTTGGAGACACAGTGAAGGATCAAATTCAATTTAAAATGGCATAATATAATCTAGAAGTGTTTTTTAAGAAAATAGTATTTACGGAAAAAATTACTGAAAACTGTATTTTATTTTTCTATTTCCATATTATTATTTATAAATTACATAACATCATGAATTTGACATATTGAGGGTGTAGGTCTCACTAAATACCCCAATATTTTTTGCACAAATTCTCAGAATTTTCGAAGATAAAAAAGTTGTAGCTTACGCCAAAATGAATCCATTCACGAAGGAGTATTTTTTATTTCAAAATTTAAAGCCGGGACCGAGGACTATTATTTAAATTACAGATTTATTTAAATTTAATAAGTGAGGTCGGGTGTAATAAAAAAAGTATGACTGCCGTCCGAGGGTTAATCCAAACTTCAATATATCCTGACTAAAATATTAAGCACGTTGAACATACAAACATATGTACATTGCACATACATATATCAATTACAAATCATAACCAAAGGCTAATAATATTAACAATAAGACAACATAAATGGACACTAGATACCAGATTACAAATTACATATATGAAATAGACACCAATAGAAATAGAAGATACAACAATAGTATAGTACGTTTACAAATTGTTGGTAACTGAATTCTGATATCTGACCGCCACTGTATATACACATACATGTGTGTAAGAGAGAGAGAGAGACTACGATAGCGACAAACGGAGAGAAACAACAGAAGGCTTGGAAACAGTGGTGATTTCGGAAAGTTGTTTGAAGTAGTTTGCAGTTACATTAATTCGTTAATCAAAGTATTTGGGCACTCTTGTAGAAATATAGATAGGGGAATAGTTGTTGTCGTGATCCATTATTAAATAAGTTTCACTCAGAAAATTACATACTGCTAGAAGTAAATAAGGTACTTGGGGGTAATAAGGCCTAAGAGTAGAAAAAATAGGTTTAAAATCCCCGCACGCATACATGAACCTGTACACACATATATCATATCAAATACAAATCCCCTAACCATAAAAATTGTAAGAGTTTAGACTTACACGTGTTTCAATAGCAATGCTATCATCATCAGAAGAATATGTCAGTATATCAGCAGAAGATGCAAATGATTTCGAATGCCCTAATTATTAGAGTTATTATTACTGTTAAAACTATTTACAATGTTTAATTTAATCCCAATTTCCAAATATATGTTGATTAATTTTGAAAATTTTACCCTTAGGCCTTATTATGCTACCGTATTTTTATGTTTATTTTAAATATGATAATTTTTGTTTTGATAATTGATAGAATTTATATTTTTTTGTTTTAGTTTATTTATAAGACTTAGAGAAACAGATTGATAAGAATTTTTCTTGATTACATGCAATGTTTTTCATTTTATTATAAATTTAAGCTTAGCAGGCAAAGTACCTTACATATAATATGTACTAATTTACGCGAAAAAATACCTCGTATATAATATATATAATTCTACTGGTGACGGATGACTGATAGGACCAGGATGTGCCCTGAGGCAATCATGGCAGGAAACAGTTATTTACTTAATTTATACTGTATTCATCCATTATAAATTTCTATTTTTTCATTCATGTCATATTAATTGCAAAAATAATAATAATTGGTATTTAAATAATATCATTGGCTTTTGATCCACCAATATTTTCACAAATATGAAAACCACCAAAATATATAAATAATAAATTTGGATATTCATTAATCAAACAAAACGCCAAGTTTACAATTTGCTGTCAATCAAATTTGTTTAAAACTAATTTACAGACATAAATATTAATTCATCAATATTAAATCTTTGGCAAACGTAAACAGTAAACATATTATAAATGCGATATCTGTATACAGCAACATTGAAATGATAATAATAATTGTATTACATTTCACCGAAGCTATCTACATAATACTGTTTTCGTTAATAACGTATTCTAATTAACGGCTAAATTATTATTTCATTCACATGAATATATAATCATATCTAATCTAAATTAGATATAAATATAAATACGCTTACCCTGGGTTGCATAAAGCAAAATTAACCATGATTAGTTAATCAGTTATTTTCAAACCATGATTAACGTTAATTATAAACTTAATCTCAATTTGTAAATGAACAATTCACTAAATATGATAATTTTTTACCTCATAAAATTTATCATAACCGTAATTGTTTTTTAGAATTGACGTAATAATGGTTTTAAAACAACTGATTAACTAATCGTGATTAATTTTGCTTTATGCAACCCAAGGTTAGTGTACTAACTATAGATTTTAATCAATATAATATTAAATATCAAATCAAAAAAATTGATATCTATAATAAGGTAGTGGCACCAGTCTTGGAAACGACCCCAGTAATGGAAAAATTTTAATTAAATCTACTGAATTAGAAATATTTGTTGATATTTGATAACTACAATTTCTGAATATTAATCTATGTATATGCATTTAACTGTCTTACAGCGTGATTTGATGACAATCGGCCAATAGGTGTCAAAATGGTGGACATTTAAACTTATTATTAGAATAATTTATTTATTAATTATTATATTATCATAGCAACTGCTTTACATTGTTTCAAATTTGACGATTCTTTCTTTTATATCTTTTGTGTCGTAGTACTTATCATTTTGTAATCATTAGCAAGAGTCCATCACTGCGTGCTCATTACTGGTTTTACCTTTTCCATTTTTTCAAAATTTTGGAGAAAAATCGCCGTAAATTTTGAATGGGTGATCAAATTTGATTTTGGTGGACATATTTGAAATCAGCGTGTAAAAATCTATATAATAAACATACTTTTAACTAAATCTAAAAAAAATTGTCTGTAGTTCTCAGTGTCAGTTTTATCAAAATTTTAGAGAAAAATCGCCGTAACTTATAAACGGGTGATCGAATTTGATTTTGGTCGAAATATTTTAAATTAGCGTGTAAAAAAACGTATGTCATGGGTTATTTAGTGATGAGAAGTGCAATTGTAAAAGTAGAAAGCGAAAAAAAAAATAAGGAAAATGTATAATTTTTTTTTAAATAATGGCTGCAATACGAACAACACCTTAAATTGATAAATTTCACAAACATACCTAACATAACAGCTATCAATCGCATTAAAAATCTCTTTCATTGTTAGAAATAACTTTGTTTTATAACAGCGCGGGAATTAAAAAGATAAAATTGCGACTATTATGCACGACAAAACACGAAGTACAATTGACGTAATGTGCACACAACTCGCGACACAATATAATTGCGTCCATTTTGCGTACAAAGTAACTAACTTCATTACAGTAATTTCTCTTACAACGTGTTGCTTCCGCGGCGCTCAGCGCAATTAGCGCCAACCGCCGCTGAATCTCAAACACAGCTATAAATATACTCGCTGCTAATGTGTGTTCCCTTCTTTCTACTCGCAATTTGGCTAATTCTGTTCAACCACTCGTTTTTTTTACTTTCTTATAGCCATATAAGATATATACTCATATATTATACTAGCGCATTGGACCCGGTGTTACCCGAAGATATTATTTCAACTAAACATAAAGCAACCATGCCCACTCGACATACCCACCCAACATGCTTACAACATACGATTCACCGTTGTTTTTTTTTCCGACTTTTACACAAAATAAACAAAAATTATACACCTAAACTTTACCTATTTATTAGTGAAAACCGGAATAAAATCCATTCAGTAGTTATTGAGAAAATCGTGTAAAATTATATTTTCAAACTTCCAAGAAACACCACGTTTTGCCTTAGAATTTGTATGAAAATCAAAAATAAATAAATAAATAGGTTAACAACAATCATAATAATTAATTTCGATATTTTACCTTTCTTGGAAGTGAATTTTTCTTTATATTTCAATTTTCAATCAATATATTTCAAAATATTCAATTGTAAGCATGTGTCAAAAATTATCTATTTGTTCGACAAAATATTTGAAACGTTACAAATTTCGCAAAGTTATTAAGTCAGATAAATCTGCAAAATCTTTTATTCCATTTATGTGTTTTTTTGTATACTGTGACTTTATTAATATAGGCAGATGTAAACATAAAAATGAAACTAGATTAAATGTTATCTATTTTTAATGATTTTTGAAAAGTGTAACACTATTAATATAGATAATTTTTACTTCATTGCTTAGAGTTGTTAAATGTTAAGTAATTTTAAAAATAATATGTAATAATGAAAAAGGTGTTCTTTCTTATTGTTTCTTACCATTTAGGCGTCAATTTATAAAAAAAGTGAACTATTTATGCAAAAAATATATAAAACAAAAAAGTCAGTAAAAGTAGCGGTTAGTCTGGACTTTATATTCTATATATACAAATTTTAAACAAACACAAAATAAGCAATACCAATTACCCAATTGAGTTTAGTATAAAACGCAGAACTCAAAACAAAATTGAATGCATTTGAACCATGCAAACATACAACTGTTATTCACACTTTCAATGTAGATATATTTATTCTTGCCACGTTTGCCACACATTATATCAGTAAACTTATTTAACACATGATATACCAAGCCAGTGTTAAGATTGTGCAGAATGCATAATAATCCAGGATACGGAAAGTGTCCGATCCGAAAAATGAGTCACGAGCACAGCGTTGAATACCAGATTAACTTTTTCTAAAGAACACCAAATGTTATTAAGGGTTGAAATAGGGTGAAGGGTATTTTCTGAATGTCGTCAACCCTTCGTACTTTTTTTCAATTTTGACTTGAAATGAAGCTATTTCCTATACCATTATACACATAAATATATAAAATGTTAACGCTATAACTACTAATATATGTACGAATATATCGATGGTCTTATGTGATTTTTCAGCAGTGATTTGGAAATTTGAAGTACACCTATTTTCCTAGATTTAAACTCACTATTCAAAATTTCATTTAACATGCAATTTCCACTATGTTGATATAAATATATTAACTATTGATCAGGGTGCAAAATTATCAATATAATTATATTATTTAAACTTTTGATTTTTGAGTTTTATCCCGCTTTATCTTATTTTTCCTTTTTAAAATATATAAATGAAACATCGATCATGTCCCAACTTTTTCTATTACCTAATAACTAAAACAGAACCAAAAGAATTCACTCTATTTAACAAGAATCACCAGACTTCTGAACTCCAGGGAACAATTTTTAGATCTGAAGTAATTAAATCAGATCTTGATAGATCTGCATTTTAAGACAACATCATATTTTTTCACTGGTTTTTGGTATGTGGAGACCTGCAAAGATCTACAACGATCTACAAAGATTTCTAAAGATCGTTGTAGATCGTGATAGAGATTGAAACATTGAAAATTTATGAATTTTCAACGTTACAACAATCTTCAGAGATCTTTGAAGATCGTTGTAGATCGTTGCAGATCTCCACAGATCAAAAACCAATGAACAAATATGATTTTGACTTTCATAACCAATACGGTGAAAAAAAGTTACAGTTAGTTGGGGAAATCCCGTAATAGTTGAGTAAATTAAGTTACTTGTTTACCCATTCACTCATATAAGATGCTGAGAATTCCTCCTTTTTGACTATTATTAGAATTAATCGCTAAAGTACCACGCTCGAATATTTTCGGGGAAAATTACCTGCAGAAATGCACAGTCCCAAATATTTTCGAGTGAGAGAAATATTTATTTGGGGGGAGGGGGGGGGGCAGGAGTGAAACAAAACACTATCCCACGAAGATACATAGTTATCATATTATTATGTAAAACTATATTCAATATACTTCAAATCGCCTTTTATACAAATTTTCTTTAATTTCTATATATGTATAAAGACTTTATTTCAATTATCTGCCGGTAACAAAACATGCATTTAATATGTTTATATATACGTAATATGCGACACAAGCATGTTGGTTAATTTTTATTCGTCACCAGGAACTAATTTAAGAGCCATTTCAGGAACAACGTGAACGTAGAAACTGACGTACTTGAGAAAATCCTCTTATGCACATTATATCGTTTGTTGATGTGAACGCGTTTCCAAGAGATGTGTTTATACATTTTCTCTCTCTCCCTCTCGTTAAATACATATGACGACGACATAAGAGTAGCGTTGGTTGGTTTCTTAAGGAGTGTATTTAATTACAGTCCTAAACTCTTGTATTAGAAGTTGTTTTATCAATTATAAAAGTAAACTAACGTAAGTAGATAAGAAAGTTAATGTTTAGTTAATGCGATGTTAAGTTTAACATAAGTATAAGAGAAACTAATATTGTTAAACAATATATAAGTAATCAAATTAGAAGTTATCTGTCAGAACAAAAGTTTTTGAGGTAGGGTATTTTAATGGGATCTAGTTTTAATATTCCGTTATTAAATATACGATACATAAATAATATAGCCCAAGTATTATAAAAATTATAATAATATAAACATAAGGTACTTGCATATGACTCCAGTAATGGCTATTTTTTAATTAAATGTACTTAATATTTGTTGATATTTGATTACTACCAGTTCAGAATGTTAATCTATATACATTTAACTATCTTACAGCGTGATTTGATGACAATCGGTTAATAAGTGTCAAAATGGTGGACATTAATTAGTATAATTTATTTTATTATTATATTATCATATTAACTGCTTTACATTGTTTCAAATTTGACGATTATTTCTTTTATATCTTTTGTGTCGTAGTACTAATCATTTTGTAATAATTAGCAAGTGTCCATTACTGCGTGCTCATTACTGGTTTTACTTTATCCATTACTGGAGAAAAAACATAGACAAAATAAAAGGATATAATTTAAAAAACAAATTATATTTGGGGACTTTGATAATTAAATTGATTAAATAAAGAGTTACTTGTTTTATTAGCAACATGAGTTCATGAGAATTACAAAAAAGAAGCCTGTCAATCACAAAAATAGTAAACCTTGTTCTTATAGCGACCATAACTGGTGCCAGTATCTTATATAGGTATGTAAAATATGTTCTTCTATAATACATGTGCTACTTAAATTGAAACTAAAAGACATATAATATTCTATCATAAAAACTGACACACAAAAAAACTTCGAGAGAGAAATTTTACTCGAATACAAATAAAGTACTTTTATTTATGTACAGCTACAAAACGGTCCTTTGAGAAAAGAAAACAGAAAAAACAACGCATATCATTTATTTCTTTCTCGTTATATGATTCATGGTTTTTAATAAATCAATGGAAATGCAACGATTTAATTTTGACAGTGCAAATATTTTACTCGACTTTTCAATTTTTTCTACATCGGTTTCATATTTTAAGCGATAAACATAAATTTATGTATTTACTGTACTGAAAAATTCGACAGATAGATAAAATAGGGCAATTTGGTGTCCCTTGACTTTATTTTGTTTATTTTAACTTTTTTATAGACTATATTTAATAATAACAATCAATAAACATAAAACAATAATTTAAGTTGTGATCGTTTTAAAACGAGACAAAAAAATTGTTCACCGATTTAAAAAATTTAAATTCATCTTAAGAAAAATTTCAAACTAATATTTTTTAGTAAAATTGTATAGAAATTAAATGGTTAACCAATGCCAGGCAATTTATCTGAACACTTTTTTTAATTTAAATTGTTCAATAGTTAACTACCTTTAGTGAACTTATCAAGAGGGAGCACTATGCATTTACTTTGCAGATAATTTTTCTTTAATAATATTTTTAATTTACTAAAAAATATTCATTGATTTCAATTTTTTTTAAACGCTGTAAGCAACATATTTGGCTCTTCTGTTTCAAAAGTTTTTCGACTCCTGGTCTAAATAAACGTTTCACGTATGTCTACAACCATATATTATATTATGTTTTTCTACAATAATAAATAAGTTCTCCAAGTAGAAAATCGTATTTCCAAAAACTTTTTCTGTAACTAAAAACAGAGTTTATCTCCAATCAAGTATAAAAGTTGAATTAAGATCGATTGCAAGTCATTAATGTGTTTACCAAGATATTAACTCAACTAAACAGATTAATATAAAGATATAAAATATAAACGAATTTATAAAGCAATCTGTATTATTACATAACATATACACAGTATAAAACAAGTTATTTTTGACCTCGTTAAATCTTCACCAATAAATTATATTTTGTTTTATGAAAAAACATCTGATGAAAATAATTTAACAAAAATATATTTTGATGATTAAACAAGGAAAAATGAAGGACAAATAACACATTACCTAGCGTTGTTACCATATCGCTCCACGAGTCATTGGCGTATCATTCAGATTTTAAAATAAATATCAATTGTTTTGAATTATAAAATTGTCTTTAAAATATTTTAGTGATAATTCATTAGCAGAGAAACGTCTATCTAGAACTATCATCTCTCATACATACCAAATTCAATTGTAATTTAAAGCATATTATAAATTTTCTGAGATAATATGCATGGAAATGGCAAAACTGAAATTTAGAAAAAGATGGCTGCCTTAAATTTTGGTAACAGTTTCATATACGGACTAGCATTGGTTGTTATGTATGCATAATCTTTTTCTAATCTAAGGTATATAGATAAGAAGATTCTTATCAATTTTGATTGTTTTAGTTAAATTAAGGACAACTTGCCTAATAGAAATTTTATTGTAATAATAATACCTATCATATTCGAAAACCACTGTTATAATATGTTATATACGTACAAGTATGACAATTAAAATTAATTTGTTTCTAAATACATACACAGTGTGTGATATTATAAACATTGCAGCACGTGGCACATTGAAAATAACTTTAATATGTATATTAGAGAACAACGAGTAATACAAATTTCCTACATAAACACTACATTGAAGTTCATTCTCGTTATTACACAAACTAAATACATATGCTTCTAATTATATTATTTAATAATATTTCCTTTTAACGAAAGAGAAGAAAATATTGTACAGGATTTTATTAAAAATATCGCTAATGTTATATTGCATAACTTATGTATGTTATTATTACAATTATTAACGATTTATTTTTATAAATTCGTTTATTAGAAAATTCTAAAAAAGTATATTTTATTCAGTTTTTTTCGTGTTTTCTATAAATAAGATAAATTCAATTGTTTTTCACTTTTAATAATAATATTTCGATATAAACTAAAAATAAATAAACAAGAAGGAAAATAAATTAAATGTTAAATTCAATAATAAGCATGAAAATGGTGACACTAGCAGATATTGGTCATATTCATTATGTTTTTGTATTGAATAATATCTCATTATAATGACACATAAATGTACCCACCTTGTACGTAAGCGTGAGCACACGGAACGTGAATCACGGCCGTGTACTTTGAAAAATGAACATAGTAGTTAATGAATGCGAAGTGAGAAAGCATAAATAACGTTCATAATTTGTAATGTATAGGTCTAGTGTATTTTCGACTGTAAATGCTGCCAGCTAAATGTAAGCGTTGCGAAAATACTAAAGGGGAGATACTGGCTCAAATATCTTAAATGCAATAAATAGGTTCATGTTAAATGAAACAAAATTTTAGAATTAAAAGTAAAAGAAACAGGCAAAAATGACTTTTTTTAATATGTTTTTTACGTATTATTTATATTATTTATCTGAAACTTCGTGAGTGGCTTCTTTTTGACGGGTCTTACAACTTTTTTATTTGCGAAAAAATTTTTAAATGGAGCATTTTTGAACGTGCAGCCGTGGAATTTTCCCTGCGGCGGTCTGGAAAAACGGCCCAAGATATTTGTCAGACAAAATGATCAATGGATTGTAACTAAGATAATATGGTGAGAAAATCGAAAAAAAAAATTTCGGGCAAAAATAGTGAGGTATCACCAAGTCTGCCACTTCCAACATGTCAAAATTACGAGATTATTATAGTTTATTACCAGCTACTTGAAATTTGTAGAATTATTAAATAATTCTTTTTACAATCCATCGGTCATTTTGTCCGACAAATATCTTGGGCCGTTTTTCCAGTCCGCTGCCCGGAAGATTTCGCGGCTTCACGCTCGAAAACGTCCCATTTTTAAGAATTTTCGCAAATAAAAAAGTTTGTGGACTCATCAAAAAGAAGCCACTCACGAAATTTCAGAAGTATGGTAATAAATTTACAAAGGGTCGAGGTTCTAAGAGATTAAGTTTAGAAACTCAAATAATTAATTAGAGATATGAAAAACGTAGTTGATTTTTTTATAATGTTTGTAATTTTAATAAAAAAATTGCGTCAATCTCAAATCTCCGTTTCTTTGAGTATTTCCCCTAATGCGTTTGTAAACAACATGAACACAAATCGACAATTTGTATTGAATCTTAATATTAATTTTATATAAGACCGGGTATAAAAGAAGTTAATTGAATATTTCATCAATTTGTTCTTTAGGTACACATTTATTACCATCATAAATCAAATGAGAAAAACAACAGTTGGGTTTTATTAGAATAATGAAGATAAGAAAGTATGAGTAATAAAAATCAATTACGCTTTAACAAAGACGGACACATTATCCCACACATAAAATCTTAGATAAATCCAAGTTAATCTACCAAGTTTACCAGTTAATAAAGACATTATCGCAACTACTAGATAACATTTGTATGTACAACTAAGATCCCTGAAGCTAGCTGACTGTTTTAGTCTGCTGTATTTTCCAATGAAGTACAATCTTCCACGCAATGGGTTAGATTTGAACACGGCGGTAGAGAAAGGAGGAGGAAGTTGTATGAGAGAGAGAGAATATCACGCTTCCGGGTACGGAAGCATTCAAATCAATCTTTAGCGCGTCGAGAATTTTTATACGCCCAGTTAAATTTATGTGTATGTACCACGGAGGTGCGTGAAGCTGTATGCAAAAAGAAACGCGTATACACATCCGCCTAGCCTAAACACACACCCACCCACCCACGAACGTCAGGATTCCAGTCGTATTAATGAATACGGAAATTTTGTGCAAAAGTTTCAGTAATTAAATGATCAGTTATATTTGAAAGTGATGAGTTTTGGGGGATATTAAAAGTTTCATATTTGTTTTTTGGTAATTGAAATGTTTGTAACTTTTATGTTATAACAGTAAAAATAACTGAAACTTAGCATAAACCCTTTTTCAAAAATAAAGATTCAAATATCAAAATATAAAAATACAAAATACACTGTAAAATGTAATTTTTAATCCCAGTGTTCCTAGAGTAATTTAATAACACGGTATTGCGCTAAAGGAGTGAGTATTTAAAAAAAAATAAGAAAATTTGATGCAAGCCAAAAAAATGTTGACAAAATTTTGAAAACAAAAAACTTAAAACTCAATAATCAACTTTTTTTTTCTAATAACCACATTGGAAAGCAAATATATCGTAATTAAAAAGTTAAAATCAAAAGGTCATTTGACATTTTTTGTTAAATTTTAGAAGACCTATCTAAAGACACCCCACTCAGTGGGGTAAGAAAAAAAATGTCAGTACACTTTTCAGTATATGGGAGAGGGTCCAAAATATTTTTGATAGTATTCTTTTATAAATAATAATACCTTTTGTACAGTAAGAGGTACAAAATTAATTAATTAAGACAAATTCAAACTTTATCAAAATTGTATTACCTAAATTCGTTTACAAACGAAATTTCTCAATTCTTTGACTTTGACCCATAATAACAGTACTTAAACCGATAAGGTACATTTCTGTATCACCCTGTATAATTTTAAATTTATTGCGCAATTTCCCTAAAATAACTACAGTATTAATAAACATTAGAAATCATGTACATAATTTTTTATCACACCTTTTCCTTAAAAGAGTATTCGAAGATCACCCCCTCCCCACCCAAATCCCCACCCACCCAAAAGCTACCATCAACACGAATGCATGGCCGGGATTTGCCGCAAGAGAGTCATAAATGTTTCCTGAATTTACCTACTACACATTATACGTATATATTTTATCGGTTTGTTAAATTGGAACGTCCTCGAGTCAATAAATTACATTTTTATAAATGACGATTCCAAATTATAAAAATCATTGGCTGAATTTGTAAACGTGAATTATTTTTATACAGATTTATCTCCGGTTATAATCGAATTTTATCAGAAATTATTAGGGTTCTTTTGGTGTAATTTAATTTGTACATTACGTGTTTTCTTTCCTCAGTTATGAGATTTGTAAAATAAATTAATTATAAGGTACTGGCACCAGTTTTGAACAACACCCCAATGGTGAACATTTTGAAATTAAAAAAATAAACTTCGCGGTTCGGCAGACTATCAACAAAAATGTATTTTATTATGTAAATAATTAGTGAAGCGAGTAAAAACGATTCTTTATTTTATAACTTTTGTGTCGTAGTATTTATCATTTTGTAATCTTCTTAAGTGTCCATTACTGGTTTTACGTTGTTCATTACTGGAGAAAAAAGGCTATAATTAAAAAAAAAAACTATATTTGCTGACTTTGCTAGTTAAATTTATTTAATAAAAAGGTACTTATTTTATTAATAACATAAGTTCATGATAATTACAAAAATGTAGCCTATCAGTTCCAAAAAACAATATATCTTGCTATTAATGCGTTCAAGACTGGTGCCGGTACCTTATGTATTATGTTTGTGTCCGTTATAACTGCAGAGAGATACTTCATTTGTGTGTAAATTAAAAAAAAAAACGAATTTTGAAATGATTGAGTTACTACATACGTGCAGACTGCAGGCCCATCTGTCTGTAAATGTAAATATTTATGGATTTTTTCAACAATATGTATTGCATTTAGAATCCGATTGAATCGCATGCATTGTCGTAGCGTCACAACACATCTGTACAGAATTGATTGTAAAGCAGAAATACTCCATTCTACGACTGTGACAATCAGTCGAGAGTGATGCAAATCACGCGATACTAGCGTGCCAAATAAAATACTTTTACTGTACACATGCTACAGTGAGTGAGGAGTCATCCATTAATTACGTCACATGTTAAGGGGAGTGTACAAAGTGTGACGTGGTGTGACAAGGAGTGGAGGAGTTACAAGCTTTGTGACGTCACATCTAAAAATCAAAATAATCAATTTTATATGAATTCATGTGAGGAAAAATTGATATGTTGTTAGGAACTTGAGACCACTGAAGAGTTTTTGGAAAAATTTCAAACGTGTATGGTAAAATTTCATATAAATAAAAATAATATAAACAACCAAATACAATGAAAGAATATTTCTTTTTTTTTTGTTGATTTTGAAATTTGTGTAAAGTCACAAGGGGGGTCACATAAATGTTACAACCTGTGACAAGGATGTGGGGGGTCAAATTTTTCGAGATACGGGTAAGGTAAAAAATATTTTTACGATTTTTTTTTTAATTTGTCCAACGAAGATTTTAATAACAACAAAACCCCTCCCCCTTACACATGATTTTGATGATTTTTAAATGGGTCCGTCCTCAAGCCAGACCCAAGCAACCAACCAAGTATCATTAATATCGGTTCAGTGGTTCATAAGTTATGCGTGTGACAAGGATTCAGGAGACGTACAGACAGACACAGAACGAAAAGTGTGTCTTGACTTGAATCGAAAAGATCAAGTTAAAATTTTTAAATCGTGGAAGAATTTCTTTTTCTTTCCATTTTTAAACGATCGCAAAGCTTCTCGTATTTTCGATATGGCGAGAAAGCAATAACCTGGAATTTGGTTTGTTTTTATATCGTTTCAACCATTTTGAAAGAAAATTTTTCATTAAATTTTGAAAATCTGATTATATTACCGGCAAACAGAAAAAATGTTTTTTTCTACATCTACCAAGAAAATATAGAGTAGGTACATTACAGTATATTTTATGTCAGACATACATAAAAATAAGCAGCTCTAAGTTCAAACCGTAAGCCTCACTATGTTTATGGGCATGCAAGAGAAAATACAGCGCTACATTCTCTCTGAAAGCATTCCTCCTCCGAATCGATTACCCAGAAACGTGTGTGTGATATATACTTGATGCGTTTTGTTCTCATACACTTATGTACGTTTCATTCTTTACAACTATGTACAAAACAACGGGTTTAATACTCGCCTCAAAACCAAAAACAAATACAAAGGTCAACAAAAAATGTCTCTTAACCAGAATATATTTTCAGCTTCCCAACAGAAAGTTATTGTAATAATCTCAACATATTTTTATATTTCAAGGTCACTATAGTAGTAAGTTAAATATGATCCGTACGAAATTTCATCGAATTCGGTTCAACCGTTTCTTTGTTAGAATAAAAAGATTGCAAAAAAGTAGATTTCAGAATTTCTTTTTTAATCAGATCTAATTTATTTTAGTGGCAATCGATACTTTGAAACCTTGGATATAATAATAATAAAATTATTTAATCAATTTAAAATTGGATATAATTTAATGAATTTAAAAAATAAAACAGACGCGTATTAAGTGATATTTTAAGCATCTACTGTTAAAATATCATATTCACATAAATACGGAAACAACAAATAATCAGTATTCAAGTATTGGTTTGGTCTTACGTATTTTTGGGCGCTGAAAAAAAATTTGATAGTAAAAAAGCTCATTGACATAATGCAGTTTCTTTACTTGCTCATTACAAGTCAGTCATGTTTTGACTTAAGTAAGACGCCATGAGAAATTCTTAGGGCACCGCGAGTTGAAAAAGTTTAGGTACCTCTGGTGTAGACAATTCAATAGTTTTGGAGATTAAAGATGTTAATAAATAGATTTCTTTCGATATTCAATAAATAATTAGACACGAAAATATTAATTTTAACAACAATTAACTTACTAGCATCAGAATGAAGTGTTGACTCTCTGAGTAAAAAATATCGAAGAGCGTCCGAGGGTATCGGATTCGGTCCTGAGAGAAGATCTTCAGGTTTGACAACATTCCCTCTGGTCTTAGACATCTTGTGTCCGTCCACAGTCCAGTGGGAGTGCACCAGGAGTCCGCGGGGAGGTTCCAGCTTGGCAGCAATCAGAAATGCTGGCCAGTAAATGCCGTGAAACCTAAAAAAAATAATAAGTTTTTATAGTAAATAATTATTGAACCTTAAGACGGTGAAATACTTGACTATTATATAATAACATTTGACTCGTATTTTTTTATTGTGCTTGAATATAAAATTAAAAGAATGCTTTTTTTCTAAGGTTTTGAATTACGGAACATAGGAAAATCAATGTTATTGCAGTGACATGTAAATATTTACCTACTCTATTGTTCATATTACAATAAACACATTTTTACTTCTAATTTGAAGATTTATACAATCTTGCTATTATTTTTATTGTTATACACACTAAAATAAGTTCAAAAGAATATTTCTTTAAAATGGAGAATATAGGATTATTGGATTATTTTATAACTTTATTAATTTAATTTTAATTTTTATGAGCCTGGGGTAGTCTGGATTGCGGCCGAGATGCTCCGGCGCGGCATTTGTTCTTCAGTTCTCGCGTTATTAATAATATTTTACCGTATATAACTTATTTAAAATTATTTCCTAAACTAAAAGACCAAATTGGATGCTGTCAAGGGCAAATTATATAATGTTTTGCAGGTCATATGTCCATGTAAACAAAACCCAAATATTTTTAATTTTCTTTGTAACATAAAAGCAGTCATTGTGGCTTAAATATAAAAGTTAGATATATGGTAAGACGGACTTTATTTCAGATCTTTTGAGTCTACACAATTATTTTGTTCAATATTCAACGGTTTAGGCAGTGTATTATAAAAGAGCACGCTGGCAGCAAACTTTTTTCCGACTTTATCATCACTGCTTATTTCTTGTTACGTAACAAAATATACCCTATAACCTGGCCAGAGAACATATCTATGAATTTAAAAAAAAAACACGTAAATTGGATAAGTGGTTCTCAAGTTATAAACGCACGAACGGACAGACAGACAGAGAGACGTTTAACTTTATAAACATTAATGATAAATACCGCATGCTTGTATTTATTGCTTTATTATCATTCACTTCTTACAGTTATTAAAAACATAAAATACGACTTAAAAACCCTTCATAGAGTTAAATTTAAAAAAGTTCTATCTTTCCACAATTTTTCATGAAAATGTTATCAAATATACATTACAAGCTATACCCTTATAACTATCGAAAAAAAACTCTCTACAAACATTATTCATGATGTAGCGCATATATTTTCCTGAAAAATATCAAGCATAATGTGAACATTGAGTATCTAAATCAAACTAAAATATGGTCGATATAACGCAAACTAAATTTCACTTCAGAACTCGTTGAATTCTATTATCGTAAAATTCAATACTAACATAATTCAGTTAGTTCGTAGATGCGTCCACTACACGAAAATTGAAATGTTCAAATTGTGGTCTGGGTAACTTATCATATTTACTTTTCATTAAATTACCAGCATTTCGAAAAATCATAAAAACATTTAGTTTATTTTTATATATGTAACTATATAGAAAAAACTTGTATAACAACTCAAATGTTTAAGGGCCGTTATTCCCACAGAAAAATATACAAAATTTAACCAGAAGTTAAAAAAACACATAGAGTTTTATTCCATATAATATTATCATACATTTTTTTTAAATCCAAATGTTGAGAATCTTAACCGACATCCTATAAAAACATCTCAGTATTATAAGCCATCAATAATATTTATACAACTAAAATACATATATTTTGCTTTATTTATTTAATATATGTATAAAGAAAGACCTTTTGAATTATATAAAATATTTATACACTCCTACGTACAAAATTTCGATAAGTATATTAACATTACCAACTACTTCAAATGTTCGTATATGTACAGGATGTGGCTTTTTTTATAGGATGGGGATTTTATTTCAGTTACTTCGCGCGCTCAGTACGCAATTTTTTTTATTATGAAATAGAATGATATATTTTCACATAAAACATTTTTTTTTTTAATAACACATGGAGAAAAATATATTTTTTATTAAAAATTACAGTTGCCTATTAAAAATTTCAATTTTGTATCAAAAATACTATTAGTTTTAACATGTACGCAAATTCAGCGACTTTCACAATCTCCATTGTAATTTTTATAATACGCAATTTTTACTATATTCGTAAATTCATTTATATGATTCATTTAAATAATTCTTCTTAAGTTGAATTATCTGTTAAATGCTATACAATTATTTCATTTCAATTGTTAGTACATTTTTCTATCCGATACTTAAATTTTTATTAAAATATAATACAATAAATATTAATTATATTTATAGTATATTTTTTATTGGTATAACAAATTAAACTATACCAATAATATAGATTTCGATCCTGCACGCAAAAATTACTATTCATATTGTAATTTTAGTAACACGTGACATGTTTATTGTATAGAAATATACGCAAGTTAACTATCATCAGTACTGTGTTTTCAGTTTTCTTTTATAAGTAGAAGATTTTAAACATTAATATGGAAGAATTACAAAATTATCTCCCGTTTTAAAAATACTGAATCAAATAGTAATATTTCTTTAAAAATTGAGTGATTGTCATGAAATATTTTTCTCCGTGCAGCAATAGATTTTTATTGCAGTAAAATGTTACCATTAATTTTGGATACTATAATATCCTTGAAACAAAAATTTTGTGAACCACTGGTGTTATTGAATTTATTGTTATATATAAATAAGAAATGTTTATTTATTTGACCACTAATTTAACTGCAACAAAAATATTTTAATAATGGTGGAGGTGCAATGTAATATTAAATGACTGCAACAAAAATATTTTATTAATGGTGGAGGTGCAATGTAATATTAAATGACTGAATTCGTTAAAAAAAATGCTCAGCTGTAAAAACTAATGTTGCCTTTAGAATTATTATTATTTTTCTCAACCCCTACATACAACCCTTGTACATCAACGACACCCACATGTTTCATACAGTCAAATACCATAGTTTAAAATACCATGGAACTTTTATGAAATTCATGCATAATAATTCCATATCAACACATGCATATGTATGTATTATTTGATATTTGAACACTCTTTCTCTTTATTATACAAAATAATTAATTTCTATATCAGCAAAACACGCATTTACTACACGTTATTATCATACATACAATTATATATTCTGAATGAAACGATAACGAAATATAAGCAAACTTATATACAGAATGTATTTTTATAATGAAAATTCAAAAAAATGTGATAAAAAAGTACCTACTCGAGTTTCTTTATGTCAATAAATTATTTCTGCTTTAGATGGTGGATTTTATATGGCAAAAAAGTATCAGTAAATCGTCTGTTTTCTAACCATTATTAACCTTAATCACTGGTTATTTTTTGCATTATCCAATTGCTCATAATAATTATAATGATAAGACTTTAGGCTAACAAAATAATGGCTTAAATTTGGACGAGTCGTTTACAAAACGATAACACATGAATTTTAACGAGCCGAGATCGAGTCTCGTCGAAAGTCTTGCTAAGGTATTAAAGATTATCAATACGAAAAAAAAATTAATTGATATTTACATTTAAATCAATAACTAACCTAATTTTAACCCCAATCATGAATATTGTATTTAAAAATAACGATCGTTTATTAACAGCACTTAAAAGTGTAAAATAAATTAAATTGTCTTCAAATGACTCTTAGTTTCTTGTCTTTGTAAATTACGAAGAAACATCATAAATAATACTGTAATTAAAAAGACACAGAACCAAAATTCATTGTATTATCTGAAACACCCAGTATATAAAATCAGAATAACTGATGAAATATGAATAGCGAATAACGGAATGTGAAAAAATGCAATCTTGATAATAATAATCAATCGACAACAAAACGTACAAAAAATTGAATGATACGTTAATGATAATTAAAATCGGCTGACAATCATCATGTATGTTAGTGCGAGGGGGGGGGGTATTATTGATTTACGTTCAAGTACGATTTTACATATCACATATTGCTTCAATAAAATGGCAATATCGCTTTTTTCGAAAACCTTGTTATTGAATATTTATGCATAAATACATATTTTAATAACAGAAATTTTAATTTATACTTCATTTTGTACAAGGTTTCTAGTAAAGTAATTCGAAAATAATTTTTTTAGGGGAGTTGTTCGCAAGTTTTCAAGATTATATCCACAAAATAATTTGTAAAAAAATGTAATTTTTACAACTTAAACGCAAAATGACAATAATAATACATAAATTACTAAAGTAAAATAAGAAACTTAAGATGAAAGTTTAAAAAAATCTGTCAATTGCGAGTTGAGCCTCTCATATAAGAGTCTCGAACCGCACAGATTTGTTTTGAATTCCTTTTCTAAACACTAGCAATAAAGTTTAAAAATTAACGAAAAGATAGAAGCACAACCTATTTTACATTTTTATTACATTGTAATTATCGTATCTCGGCCATATTATACATATTTCCAATTTTTCTCACAATTACTTTCGGAGATGATCAAGATACAAGATGCCAGCTTTCATTTGATACCACACTCGCAAAGAAATAATAAAAAGGGCTTTTTGATAACCCATTACTCCCCCCTCCCTTAAAACAAGTCAAGAACTTGCAGTTTTATTTTTATAACTGAAGTCTATTATTACTCCACTATTTACTTGTAGTTTTAACTATGTAAATCTCAGCTTTCTAGGTCAAACAGTTCAATAGTTAGAAGGCTGTGACAGACAGACAGAAGGGCGGATACAGTGTTAATTACATAAGTGTACCTTTTAATAAATTCAGTACGGATCATAAAAAATGGGATATTTTATATATGTTCATGAACATACATATATCTAAAAATAATGAAATATATATTTAGGTGCTTAAGACTACAGAATCTAATTGACCTAAAAACAAAATTCGTTCATTTCGAATTCCATACATGTAAGTTCAGCATTTTAATCTGAACCAAATACGACTGTATTCAAGAAGTTCCTGGAAAATACTATAAAATATAACAACAGAAATTCCGGAAAGTGTTCGAATAGCTTTCATACAAAACTTACAATAAGATAAAACAAAGAACATATCTAGTAACTTAATTTTCTACCACCGAAACATTTCAAAAGCTTCATTAATATCCTAGGATCTACATAATATATCAAATTGTATTATTGATTTAATACATAAAATATATATATGACATCCATGTTTTATAATATTTTTTTATTTAAAATATTTTTAATTAATATGAAAAAATGTATTATAAATTTTATTTTCTTATTTTTTCGCTTTGGGAAGGGGGGACATGTGGATCATAGACCCCCAAAAAAATTGTATTAATTTGATAAATTTTTTTTGGAGGGGTGAGGGGAGATTGATCCATATACCCTCCAAATAAATCTTCTGTATTATTTAATATGCTTAAATTTAATTATGTGAATTTTTCCATAATCCTTCATCCCAATAGCACCAAAATCAATAGATCTAGAGTACTCATTTAGACGAACATTTTCCCAAAAAATAATTCAAATCGGTGCATTTTTACAGTAGTTATACTTCCATTTCCTTCGAAACATAGAACTAAAATCATTTAATTTCATGAATTGTTATATTACATAAACTAACAAAAAAATTATAGCAGGGTTCTCTCGACCAGAGCGAGTAAGAGGGAGGAGTTAGAAAGAGAAGAAATACTCGAGTTGTTGATTCAATAGTACATCTTTAATCCGGCATGATCGCTTTTCCACATGAGTGGATGTTTACTGAAGAAAGGATCAAAGAACCAAAATATCAAAGATGTATTGGAATGATTATAACGTTTATATACACAACTTTATTTGCAACGATTTGTATTTTATCGTTTCATAACTCCCTTGTTGTATTGATTGGGTTTCAAATTAACTAATAACATTCAATATAACTTATAAGATTGCAATCCGAGATGTCAAATATTAGCATCCCTATATTTGACTTGTAAAAAAATATTTAAAACACTCTGAACTATTTTTATAGAGAATTAAATTTCCTACAAAATTACCATTTAACTTATTTTTATAGAAAGAATAGTTTAGCCGTGAGTCCCTTTTAGACGTACAATTTAACAAATAAATAACTTTTAATACGTTAAATTGAGAGATATGACATTTTTGTAAAGAATTTTATCTTCTACAAAATTATGCCCTTAAAAATTTTTCATCAGTTATGATGAATCATTAATACCACTTTTAGTACTAACGAATCATTTTCCCATGTTATTTAAATGGAAAATGGACCCCCCCTTTACGGCACCTCTTAAAATTGAACTACAGGGTAATCCTTCGGCGAGGATTTATTTTAGGTCAAAAACAAACGTATTTCGTTATTTTTTGACGCACCCTAATGTACATAAATAAAGTATATAAAACTTTAAAATAGCAAACTGTTTCGATTAAATAGAAAAAAATAGACCGTTATTACTTTTACCCCCGCATTGCATCTACCCCACTTCACCCTATTTATTTAATAAAATGAAACAGGCTGCTACAATTCATTATTGTCTTCTTCCATATTATATATATAGAGAAACTTAAAAACAAAGTAAGAAGTATGAAAATATATAACAAAACTTTATTTAGTACACAATAAAACAAAAAACATCGAGAAGCACAAGGCATGTAGTAACTGTAGATTAATTAATCTCACGAACACCGCGGAAGCCACATCTGATCACACAAAGGCTAAGATAAAAATAATCACAGTTAGTAAATGGTCAATTTTCTAACCATGATTAACGATAATTCTAAAGTTTGATTATTTTTTGCTCTATGCAACCCACCATTAAAGATATTGGCAAGAATCAATACTGAGTCCAATTATTCCCTTTTTAGAAAGCGACTTTATTTATGTATGTAGATAGAATAAGGTAAGGAAGGTAGAATATTATTCAAATATATCTTTCATTGTTGAAGCCCTGAGAGCTGTAGACGTTTGAATCATAAATCAATCGATAGGTGAGATGAATTTTCATAGGTCAGTTACCCAATATATTACAAATTCCATTCTTTTTCTATCTACTCACACCATTTATCACGTTGCCATTGATTAGTATGTGTGTAATGCATAATAATATTGAATGAAACATTGCAGTATGTCCTGAAACGTTGAACAAAAAATGTTTTGTTTTAGATTTCATTAAATTTTGTACAAAATAGCTATAAACTATTTAAATATTTATTTTAAAAATCAATCTGTATTTTTTACATTATCTAAATACTTCATTATTACGATAATAAATTAATATCCAACATTTTTGTTATTAATAAATCTAAATAAAGCAAAATAAATATTTACTTTATTGTTTCACTGTACGTCTACAGTCTACACAAAAATTGAAAGTACAAAAAATTATTTGCTTTCTTCGTTAATTAATTACTTCGGAAGGAGCGCTGTAGTTACGACAAAGCTTCAGTTGGAAACTGTTTTGGATAAAGTCGTGCTGTGCTGCAGCATGTTCCCAACAATTCCATTAAAGCCCGAAGCACACAGTACAATTAATGTAACAAGCCAGCATCACACTATACGAATATATTGTTTGTAACTACTATTGTACAATTAGGTAGTTTCAAGTTGGAGAAATTAACAGAATACGTATACAGGTTGTCCAAGATAAGCGTGAAATTCATGGGGATTTCTAAACGGTAAGAGATACCAATTTGGTTAAATGAGATAAATTATTGTAAGGAAGGGATGAGTATTACTAATAATTTTTATATCACTTTTAGTTTCTAAGTTACAACCCATAACTTTAGTTTTTCTTATCGGCCACTAGGTTGGCTATAGCATATTTGAACGTGTTTTTTACTCTCGTTTACAACGATATGTAACTTGTCATACTTATTATCGAAAAAAGTAATAACATTTTGACATATCGTTGTAAAGTACAGTAAACACGTTCGAATATGCCATCGCCAACTTAGTAGATCATAAGAAAAACTAATGTTAGGGTTTGTAACTAGGAAACTAAAAGTGATATAAAAATTCTAAATACACCAATCCATTCTATATAAAAAAGTGCTTTAAGAAACTGCAAACAAAAAGTACATATCTATTTTGACAAAAAAGTTATAGAGAAGGAAAACTTGATAAAAAAAATGCCTGTTTGATAAAAATATTCATAAATATCTCCAAAATTATCATTTTCGGCATTTAAAAAAAAACCTTCTGAACCGTTTATTCAGGTCTCGACCGCAAAACAAAAGTTTTTTATTGTTGGTTGATGTAATTCCTACTTAAGGGAAATCATTATTTGGTGAGATCTGAAGTGGCATCAAGTGAGATTAAATATCTGAGAAAAAAATTCAATAAGAGTAAAAGTGCAATATTACTCATTTTTTTAAACAAGCCTCCCCAGTTTTATTAATAATATACGTATCAATTTTTCGTATATTTTTTGTATTGATTTATTAAAGTAGATGTCCTTTGTAATGTTGAAACCATAAAATAAAAATTCGCTGATCTTAGAGATTTAGAGCGATTGTATCAGATGATCTTTTAACAAAAGGAGAAAGGTTACAAGAAGTATGTATTGGCAAAAAAAAGAAATTTCAAAGAGGATAAAATTTAAATCTCTTTTATATAGAAGATTTTGCCTTTTGTAACATTACTGTCGATAGGTATTTTTAAAATATAATTTCTATTTACGAAATAACGACAGATAACGTATATTTATTTTTGTACTTAAATTACTTTATGATATTTAATTTTGAAACAAAAAGTGTTTGTTTTGACTTGAAACGGAATGATGAATTTAAAATATTTTGAAATCGGAGAACAATTTTATTGTCTCATTCTAAAACGATCACAAAGCTTCTCGTATCTTTGATATTGCGACGAAGCAATTCAAACATATTCATTATAATTCATTTTTATTAAATAAAAATTTAAGATAAAGGCACCAGTAATGGCTGCTATAAGAGCAAGATTTCGGTTTTTTTGGATTAATGAGTTTTTTGAACTCATGTTACTAATAAAACAAGTAACTCTTTATTTATTCAATTTAATTACCAAAGTCCGCAAATATAGTTTGTTTTTTAAATTATAGCCTTTTATTTTGTTTATGTTTTTTCTCCAGTAATGGCAAAGGTAAAACCAATAATGAACACTTGCTAATGATTACAAAATGATAAGTACTACGACACAAAAGATATAAAAGAAAGAATCGTCAAATTTGAAACAATGTAAAGCAGTTGCTATGATAATATAATAATTAATAAATAAATTACACTAATTATTAGTTTAAATGTCCATCATTTTGACACCTATTGGCCGATTGTCATCAAATCACGGTATAAGACAGTTAAATGTATATAGATTAATATTCAGAAATGATAGTAATCAAATATCAACACATATTTCTAATTCAGTACATTTAATTAAAAAATTGCCATTACTGGGGTTTATCTCGACCCCTTAAACATGCAGAACGCAGATATGTAAAGAAAACGTTACGCATTATAAATTTCATATAATTTATAAGTTTCAAAGCGATGTATTTCTTTTATTTCCAATAACATTTTGAAACCGAATAAAAAAGTTATTTCTCATTACCTTGTAATGAACTTGTTATAAAGTATGCATCGAGTTCGGTACAAACTTTTTTCAATTTTGCGGTGCTAAAAGTTACAATAATACGACATGCTTTATACATATAAAAAACTTAAAATGAATTTACAAAATTATTTTGATGGCATAAAATGGTTCTTTGATAAACTTCATAACTAGGAATTAGATTTATTTGCGAAAGTTTGACTTTTTATGAATTACAAATATTGAATAATTTTTTTGTGTGTATTATGTGTTTATTTATATATTCAGTTTTTTTTTATCTTAAATATTTTAAATTCAGTAGCTTATAAATCGAAATCCACTTATCTGATTTACGTGTTTTTCTTTTAATTCATAGATATATTCTCTAGCCAGGTTATAGATATATTTTGTTATGTAAGGTAACATAAGGAATAAGCAGTAGGCGATAATAGTAAATCAAGTCGGAAAAAAGTTTGTCGCAAGCGCGCTCTTTTGCAAAAAACTGTTAAATATTGAACAAAATAATAATTTTTGTGTGGAATCAAAAGATCTCAAATAAAGTCCATGATATCATATGTCTAACTGGTAAATTTAAGCCACAATAGTTGCTTTTATGTTACAAAGAAAATTAAAAATGTTTCAATAATTAACTTTTAAATTTAAACAGAACAAAAATTATTTGTACTTTTTGTTCTGATTCTCTCTATATAATTTTACAATTTTGCAGCGCTTTATAATTTGTATTGCCTACATTTGTATTGTTCTACATATCACAGTTTTAGAACCACTGCATTATGTTCTCGTTCGCACATACTTCTACAACTGTTCTGCAGTTTGTGATTACATCATTGTCTATTGGATGGTAGAATTTCTCTTTCTGCATTCACTAACGACATTAATTTTGTTTTGATAGATGTTATTGTGTCTGTAGACAGATTTTTTTTTGTTCTGTTAGAACTTCGTGATTATTTTGGAAAAGTTTTATGTGTTTGCTTGAACTAGTGAGTTGGGTTCTTTTATATATAATTGAATTGTTGGATGTTTATGATATCTTTATTGCTTCGGAAATACAAATTAAGTAAGATTTATTTTTAATAAAATATAGCGATGACACTAAACAGTTCCATTTTAATTTCCACTGCAATAAATGACGAAAATTAGAACCGTCTTTAAGATAATATTGTCTCGATCTCGATCACGTTTCTAGACTGACGCCCGGTATTATCAAGTCTAACTAACTGCCATATTATTAACAGAACCAAGCATAATACATTTAATTTTTAATTTTCTATACAATGTTTTTACAACGCATATTATGTACATTTTTCATTGAGAGCCTAAATATTGATTTAAATCACGTTTGTACATAATTTACAACATTTAGGTTAAAGGAGCATTTAGCACTAAAGGAGCTTTAAATTGGTTGATAATACCGGACATTAGACGAGAATCTCGTCTCGGCGTATAGCTCTAAAAATATTAATCGACAGTAAAAAAATTTATATTCAAATGTTATATTGAATGCTAAAATTATATTTTTATTAAAATCGCTAACAAGAATTAATTAAAATGTTATTATTTGCAGAATTTATTTCGTACTTCACATCTGTTTAGTAAAAAATATTACCGGAATAAATATTTTCATGTTCTTATTTGCGTTCCATTTATTTCCATACACAGAGTTGGCTCTAGGCAGTGCTAGGCCACGTATTACTAAAATTACAATATGAATTAATAGTAACTTTTGCGTGCAGGATTGAAATCTATATTATTGGTATAGTTTAATTTGTTATACCAATAAAAAAATACTATTAATATAATTAATTCTACACAACAGTAGTATCTCTTGTATTGTCTTTTAATAAAAATTTAAGTATCGGATAGAAAAATGTACTAACAATTGAAATTAAATAATTTGTATAGCTCTTTTAAAAGTTACTGTTGACAGTACATGTTAAAACTGATAGTATTTTTTGATACAAAAATGAAATTTTTAATCGGCAACTGTAATTTTTAATAAAAACTCGACTCCATTTTTCCCTGTGCATGATTGCTGATTGCTTAAATATCGCTAAAACCAAAATAAAATGTTTCGATCAAAAATGTATTACGTGGTAAAAAATCTAGAGTCAGCTCTGTTTATTTTTCAGGTGTTGGTGTTGCAGAGCAGAAAAAATACAGGAAATTATCTTTAGATAAGTTGGTTACGCGACGAGAATTCTGCTACCTTTTTCTTTTAGTTTTTATGCACTCAATGGCTTTAGCTATTAGCTTACATCATAAACCCATTAAGAATGAAATACGTGCAAATATAAATTGCATTTGGTATATTTATCAATGATTTTGACTGAAAACTGTTTTAATGGCTGTTTTTTAATAATATAATTAATGTAGCGATACACATTTATATACTGTAATACCGGGTATTATAAAGAATTAGCGCGAGAGATAACACTTTCTGCGAGGTGTCAAATCGTTAAGAATTTACTCGGAATTCTAGAGCAGTGGTAATAAATGTATAATAATGTAAATGCTACACATTATACAGTGTAAAAAAATTGCAGTGGATCGAGGATGTTTTTTTAAACAAAAAAATGTATCCGGAAATTCTTTATAAGGGAGCTACAGCCCTCCAAAAAAATTTGTGTTTTTTTAATAACTAGAGAACCTATAGTGGTACAGTTATTAAATTTGATAGCCTGGTTATTCATATTATATTACTATGTTTTTATATACCTAAAAGACAGTTGTATGCTGTGACATCAAGGAAACAAAACACGACTTGATAAAGATTTTTTAGTCTTTTGATGTTAAATCTTAGGTTTTCATAATATATTAATAACCACGATACTGCACAGAAAAATTATATTACTATTGGTGAAAACCGCATTGAAATCGGTTCAACAATTCCCGAGTCTATAAGCCTCATACAAAGGAACATTCTAGTTCAGTAAAATAAGTTTCGTTATATTTAATTTTAGATATTACATTTCAGATATTAATATAGTTTGTTTTTTTAAATTATAGCCTTTTATTTTGTTTATGTTTTTTCTCCAGTAATGAGCACGCAGTGATGGACACTTGCTTATGATTACAAAATGATAAGTACTACGACACAAAAGAAATAAAAGAAAGAATCGTCAAATTTGAAACAATGTAAAGCAGTTGCTATGATAATATAATAATTAATAAATAAATTACACTAATAATTAGTTTAAATGTCCACCATTTTGACACCTATTGGCCGATTGTCATCAAATCACGCTGTAAGACAGTTAAATGTATATAGATTAATATTCAGAAATGCTAGTTATCAAATATCACCACATATTTCTAATTCAGTACATTTAATTAAAAATTTGCATTACTGGGGTCCTTGCCAACTACCTTAGTTTTTTATGCAAAAATCGTACGCTAAAAAAATGTATATCATTTTTTTTTCGAATAGATATGAAATATTTACATTTTAACTTATTGATGCCGAAAAAAAGCACACATTTTTAGAAAATGTATTCACATTTACATCACGCATAGACACAAACACATATAAAGTGCAAACACCAAATATCGGTATTACATATCACACTGCCATACAATATATACAGAATTTGAAATGCCAGCCTCAGGCTTAATAACACCTAGTACTAAAGCTACACACACTCACACATGCACACACACTCACACCCACACATATATATACATACATCACACATATGAACAGACGTACATAACATATTAACGTTTTCAACAATTTAACACTATTACGTAGCAAGCTGCGGCATTGGCGAGTGTCTGTCGACGTGCCGCTGCGAAGGATGAGGTTACCAGAAGGGAGGTCGATGGGTATGAGTAATTTGACTTCACATGAACACGGTAGCCACATTACCTGGCTACATATCTGAGTGTATGATAAATGATCGTCTCTCGAATGAGAAACAACATTGTAGATGAAAATTTGGGTGTACAAAACATAGGCGTTGTACAAATTAGGGGATGAAGGGAACGGCGATGGTCAAATTGCGACACGTGCATCATTCGTGAGTAGGGGAGAGTGGGGTAGTTACGAACACCTAAGGGAAAAATCAAATAAATTAAAACCTAATATATATTTGTATATTATTATTAAATAATATATTAGTTATACATTTTCAGTATCAATTTTAATAAAATATAAAAACAAAAAAAGTACCTATGTGTTCGTGATTACCCGACTGCATGGAGCAATTACGAACAGTGGAATAATCAGTGGCGAAGCGTCCATGGAAGCAGGGGAAGCACTGCTTCCCTTATTTTATGGGTAAATTAATACAAATCTGTGTTTTCAGTTAATAAATAATTTAAAAATAATATTAGAATATTCATCTTTATGCGCAACTCAAACATTTTAACCAAAATTTAAAAATAGCATTTAAGATTAATTTACACGCTCAATTATAAAACTATAATACCACTACGTCTTATTTTCTTGTATTTTTGTCGATATTTGTATGACGAGTTGAAGTTCACTGCAGGAAATATCACTAAAAAATTTCGAATTTTTAATTTCGTTAAAAGTATGTTTATTGTATAGAAAATGGCGTGAAAAGTTGAAATTTTCAAACCGCAGGTCTGTATCTCAAACCATTCTCGAGATATAGCCTCTCAAAGTTTCAGTTTTTTCTTTAAATTTTGAAGAAAAATGGCCCTAACTTTTGAACGCGTGGTCGGAATTGATTTTAGTTGACGGATTTGGAATCAGCATGTCAAAATCTATATAATGACATGTATAATACCTTAAAATTCGAAAAAAAAAATTTCACGAAAAATCGAAAAAATTCAAAGGGGTATACCTTAAAAAAATGTCGATTTTTAACCAAAATTTTTTTGCCGGATTTTAAAGTATTATACATGTCATTATATCGATTTTGACACGCTGATTTCAAATCTGTCAACTAAAATCAATTCCAACCACGCGTTCAAAAGTTATGGCCTTTTTTCTCAAAAAATTTGGAAAAACTAAAACTTTGAGAGGCTATATCTAGAGAACGGTTTGAGATACAGACTTGCGGTTTGAAAATTTCAACTTTTCACATTATTTTCTATACAATAAACATACTTTTAACGAAACCAAACTCGTCATACAAATATCGACTAAAATACAAGAAAATAAGAAGTTGAATCATTTTTAGTTGTCGTCATAACTTTGTAAATTTTAAATATTTTTCAATAAAAATTTTAATTGAATAAGTTGAATATATACTTAATAAAACATCCTCTACCCAATCCTAAAATAATTATAAGTACCTGTGAAAAAAAATTCTCAAACATTAACCCGTCGCAGTAGCTTTCTACCTTAATAAACTTTACATTATAGCGCTTGTTTCAAATCCATTTATAGAACAAGTGAACAATGATAAACTAGATATTAGTTTCTACCAATAAAACTCCTGCAGACACACGCACACGTAAATGCATACACATACACCTACGTATAGACAGATTAACTTTAAATCTCACTGGGAAGTTTTCTAATACAAAAAATATCTACTTCTATCAGAAGACGATAAAAATCTCATGGGTAAATAATGTTTAACTTTTAAAGAACGTATGGTAGTATATTTCACAAAACGATTTGTCAAGTCTAACTTTAGTGTTTAGAGAGAATTACTTACTTTTAAATATTTTACACGTTTTATTTCCAAAAAGCACAAGTCATTTATAAAAAGATATTTTGAAAAAAATATCATGGATAATGTAGTTTTACTAATATTACTACTAACTTAATATTTCACGTAAAATAAAACACTTTCTTGTATTTTATAGTAGCATAGATACCATAACTTTTTCAATATTTTAGAATTTATTATCCATACTGTACACAAATTTTAATTAAAACAAAATGTCTAGGCTAACCGAAACTTTTTCAAACATAGTAGTAATAAAGATCTGTTTGGGGGTAGTAAAAAATCACCAGTACACAATTGGGTAGAAGTGTCCATTTTCAGGAATTAAATTACCGTCACTGTGCGCGAGTAAAAATAGCTCACTATAAACAGTAGCACCACAACGACATCTCTATTGCCCTATTAAACGAGCGCGTCTCATTTACACTAAAAGATAATCCGTGTAAATATTGAAATTTTAATTCGCGCAAAGTGCAAACGCAGTGCTACCTCATTCCTAATCCCAATGTTTTGTGGTTTCGTATATATCGTATATCTATTTCACCGCGTTTTGTAAAATCGTGGCGTTAGTTTTTAATAATCATTCAGTTTATTTACTATATTTGGTGTTGCTCAGATTTATCTAATACTAGCTGTAACCGCGGCTTCACTCGCTTAAATATAAAGTTAGATATATGGAGTTGATTACATTGTTCAATATTTAACGGTTTAGGTACTTAGCGTATTGCAAAAGAGCGCACTGACGGAAAACTTTTTTCCGACTTGATTTACTATTACCGTCACTGCTTATGTTACCTAACGTAACAAAATATATCCTATAACCTGGTCAGAGAACATATCTATGAATTTAAAATAAAAAACACGTAAATCGGATACGTGGTTCTCGAGTTATAAGCGCACTAAAGTACAGACAGACAGAGAGACGTTGCGTTTTATAATATATAAGGATACATAAATGTTTTTACTTGTTCGATATTTTCAATTTTTTTTTATTCTTTGGAGAATAGCAATGCCAATAATCCCGCCACCGACAATAAAACTTTTGTAAGTGGATCAAACATTTTTGAAGACTTTCAAATGAAATTTGAACAAGGATCCTGGGGCAATTTATCAGTTAATCTTTAAAATAAATGAAAAAAAATCCACTAGTAGTATAGTGAAAAGTAGGGTTGAAAATACATAATTATTTATTTATTAAGTTGTTTCCAACCCTACTTTTCACTTCACAATAAAATATCTACTTAATTTATTGAAAGTGTTTTTAATGCTCTGAAAACTAACTTTCTTATCTGATTTTTTTATATTTTGAAAAATATAGGTAGTTTATTCTTGATTAAATTTACAACTTTACTTTTAAAACATCCTGTAGAAGAACAAATCAACTAATTTTTGGTATACGTTAGTTTTACATCAAGCAGGACTCGATTTCCAAATGTCATTCCGAAATTCGAAAAAAATGTATCCATTACACCTCTTGTGACATGTATTCTGGAACACACTGTACATATGTTATATGTTGTTTTTTACAAATAAAAATAATTAATTCAAAAGTTATGAATTGTATGCATAGATACGTCTACCAACTAACCTTATTAGACATACTGTTGGAAGTACCTATGTACGTACTTACATGTTAAATATAGTCGACAATACAAATGTATGCTCTTGTAAATATGAATTTCAATTAAAACCTCTATTCATGAACTCACGTATGTCATATCACTCTTCAATAAAATAAGTTAAACTCTTGAAAAGTTCAACCGTAATAATCAAAATAATAAAAGTATAAAATCTCATCTTCAATAATCCCACAACTTTTTAAATTAAAATTAATCAGATTTCTTTTTTAATTTACTTTTTTATTTTTGTCAATTAGACATTTTTATCATTTAAATTATTTCAATGTAACATGATTTAATAACAAATATTTGATTATCTTTAAAAACGCAACAAGAAAGTTTTGTAATCTAAAATGTAATTTCGTCTCTCAACAAAAAAAAATTAATTAAATTTTATTTTATTAGGTGGGGAAAGGGGCATATAACGAGATCATATACTAGATATTTCGTTTAATAATACATTTGTTTAAAAATAGAATTTATCTTAAATACACAATTTTGTTTAATTTTATATTAATACTCGTAAGTATACCGAGTGTTTTTTTTTTTTAATTTTCCAACGGATTATTTACAAAATAACGAATTTTGAGAGAAAATGTTTCAGACAAAAGTTTCAGGGGGATAAATATTGCCAATATGGGGTGACCTTGAAAAGGTCACCTTAATTAATGGGTTTCAGGTTCAACCTTTATTTTTTGTTGCAGAATTATTGAATATCCACTCATGTCTTTTTGTTTTCTTCCATACCATAAAAAATGGACATTTTCAGAAAAAATGTTTTAGGTAAAAGTTGTTTATTTTTTCTCGTAAATCTACAACAAAAAATATAGGTTTAGATTTGAAAAAGAAAAGTTGAACTTGAAAACCCATTGAGGTGACCTTTTCAAGGTCAACCCATATTGTCAATATTTAACCCTCTGGAAACCATGAAACTTTTGTCTGAAACATTTCCTCTGGAAATTCGTTATTTTGAAAATAATTCGCTATAATAAATAAACCCGGTATAATATCAAGAAAAATAATATAAATCATATCAAATACTCCCACATGAAACTGTAATATGTATTGTAATATATCGTATAAAATATAAACTAGATAGAATAAATGTTGTTTCTGCTGACTTTGTAATCTTCTAAAGTAAATGAAAAACATAATCCCAGATTTAAACAGAACGTTTTATTAAAATAAAATGTAGTTCACAAAATAATGTTTAAAAGTGCTTACAAGTTATTTTTACAAGCATCTATACCACGACTTATTGAAAGTGTCATGATTGAATTTTAAATTTTGTGTCTAGTTTGACAAAGCGTTCCCGAACATTCACTGAATAATGATTTTTGTGTTCGTTTCAATTCTGAAAAAGACTAAGGCCCGGTATTATAAAAGCCAGATAACTTTTACTCTAGGGAATAAATTTATTCCACAAATAGTTTACACATTCTATGAGGTCCTTATTTGAGAAATGTCATTGTCAGAAATGTCATATCGATTTCGGTTTTTTTACACAAAATAATGTTGAGACATATTAAATACAAAGTAAAAAGTGATTATATACATATAAAAACTCCAAAATATCAATTTTTAATTCAATATTATGGAGATTTCTAATAAATTTTTACATTTGAAAATATTGCAACCAATAACGTCTATATGATTTCTTTATCTATGTACATATTGAAACGTCAAACGTGCATCAAACAAATAACCTAAAACTTCATACGTAAATGCATATAACGCATAACATGAAATTTGAATTTTTACAGTATTTAAAATTCTTATGAATTTTATTATGTGCTCAAAATGAAGGTTAAATTTTATTGATATATAATAATACAACAATATTGGCACATATTTCTTCATTTTTAGATGGGATAGTATAAAACATGCAGAAAATTATTTAAAAAAAAGGTTTGATAAAATAAAAATTTGAATGTATTTGAAAATCCATAAGACAGTTCGGTATCTTTAGGTCTTTAATTTTCTATATTACTGTATTCCTTCGATCTAAATTTATACAATTTTTCCCCATATAAATGTCCAAAAAGATTTTAGAATCGATAATGTCTTTCAGTCGCAGGTATAATAATTGACTGCGTATTACATTATCATTTAAAATTTGCTGGTTTATTAAAATTAGACTACAGTTAAAAGAAACAGGAATGATTTAATACTTTATTTTATTTCTTATTGATGTTATCGTAGAGTACAGCTTCGGGTATGAAATAAAAATGTAAATAGTTATGCAAAAAAATTTATTGATTATAATTATACATTAATTTTCAAAACAATGTACAAGAAACAAAAATATTTTTCTTGTGAAACTGTTAATAATATGATTTCTAGTTAAAAAAAAAATTTATATGTACTTACGATGTTGTTCGGTACAAACCTTTAGAAAACATTAATTCCTCCGTAACAAACAGCAAAGTAATTTTGGTTTAGTTTTTTGTATTTATTCGTATAAATACGATGTTATTTTGTTCGGTACAAACCTTTACAAAACATTAATTTCTTTACGTATCAAACTGCAAACTAATTTTTATTTAATTTTTTGTATATTCGTATCTGCTTCAAATGAAAAAATCTCTTTCGTCTTTTTTTATGTTTCTTTTGCTTGAGTCATATCACATACATATGTACAATGTATGGATATTTGTATATATGTACTATGTACATATAAATAAACAGGCTTGTTTCTAAAAATTATAAAAATATAAAACTAGCACAAAATCTACATTATTATAAGCACAAATAATTATTAATTAAGTTACCATGTTTTTGAAAAATTATTATTAAAGCATTCCTAGCTGGTCGCAGTTTCAATATCTTCATAACATTATATATTACTCCTTAAATAATACACAAAACAAATTTGACATTTACGTGTGAATTGTAGGTAAGCATATTTCCACAAAACAGCTGTGACCTATGACTATGGCTGCCACAATTTATTCTAATTACCACGTGACCAAGTAAATATTTATTCCTTGCAAAAAGATGGGAATAAATTTAATGGTATGATATAGTGATATTTATAGTGAATTTGTTATTTTTATTCCGTTTTTAGTAATTTTTCGTTCCGAATGTTGAACTAGTCGACATCAGAAAGAGAAGAACTTATCTGTAGCAAGTGAAACAACAATACTATTTTTACTACCTAGTACTGTCGCTATTTATTCATCGAGTAAACTTATCTGCCTTTTATAATACCGGCCCTAAGAAATGTTCCTCAATACGTCAAATATATCTGAATTATACAGAGTGAGCAAAAAAAGCATAATTACAAGGTAACTTCAAACCAATATTCGGTTAAAACTTCAACAAGTAAAATTAGTTGTATAAACAAAGAATGTTAGATTTATAATCTAAAATTTGTTTCGTTCAATCCATATTATTATTATTACTGGGGTCCTTGCCAAGACTGCTTCTACCTTATAAAAAAGTAAAAAAGTATAGCAATAAATCTAATCTAAAAATCTTGATCCCTAAGTAATTGAACTGATAACTCCACACATAACTCCAGTCTACTTTCTAATAAGCAAGTGTTACGCCTTTTGGAACAACATGGTGTGTAAGTAACGAGTACACTTTATTAATATTTCCATCAAGTCTGAACGACAGTTTCTGTAAGTGTTGTAGCGAATGCAACAAAAAGTAAACACTTTGGGTTTAATTTCGGAGGAAGAGTTTGTTATAGAACACTGCTATACAGTCTTACACGGTACGCTAAACTTTAACTAACAAACTTTACACAAATCTCAAATGTCTATATCATACACATCTTGTTTACCTATAGATATCAAGATTCGCATGTTCTTAGCTGTATTCAGAAATCGTTTCGGATTTTGTTCCGTGTATACAGTACCGGCTTTAGAGAGGGGCGAACCAGGGCGACTGCCCGGGGTGCCAGGCCAGGTGGGGCGGCGCACAATGGAGCATAAGTCACTTTTTTGGTTCAAATCAGTGTACAGGCTGTAATTTTTGAGTAAAAACTTTAAATTTTTTTGTCGATCAGTTAAACCCGATTAAGCAAAAAATACAGCTAAATGTAAACAATGTTAATTTTAAAAAAAATCGATTATTTGATAGCTGCTAACTAACAAATACTTATTCAGCAACCCAGAAAACCTTTATTAGCTGAGATACTAACTAATCAACTTATTTGTTGATTTATCAATTTTAATTTGTTCATAATAGGGGAAAGAGGTCTCGACGGTCTTAGGGCATTTGATAGTCTTAAAGTTAATGATGTAAGCTATATTTTAAAAAAAAGTTTGAGTCTGTAGGATCGCGCCAAGCTGAAATATGAATTATTCAACTTATTTGTTAATTTATCAATTTTAATTTGTTCATAATAGGAGAAGGAAGTCTCGACGGTCTTAAGGCATTTGATAGTCTTAAAGTTAATGATGTAAGCTATATTTTAAAAAAAAGTTTGAGTCTGTAGGATCGCGCCAAGCTGAAATATGAATTATTCAACTTATTTGTTAATTTATAAATTTTAATTTGTTCATAATAGGAGAAGGAAGTCTCGACGGTCTTAAGGCATTTGATAGTCTTAAAGTTAATGATGTAAGCTATATTTTAAAAAAAAGTTTGAGTCTGTAGGATCGCGCCAAGCTGAGATATTAATTATTCAAATTAATTGTTTAATTTATCAATTTTAATTAAAAGTGCATTGAGCATAGCCTAAATATTAATTGTCAACGTTGAGTTTGTGACTATCTTATTTTTTGGTCACAAAGATATCGTTGATATTTCAATTTATACACCCTAATGTGCACAGCTCTACATACATATAATACAAATGTAAATGTTGGCCTATTTTTCAGAATCAAATTCAATTAATACAAACAGAAAATCCCCAAAGACATTGAAGTACATAATTGCTTTATTAAAAAACAAACAAATGAAGCAACAATTAATTAATGCGCCATCTATATGATACATATGTATACTATTCAATTCAAACTTCCCATACAAGAACAATAATAGCAATGATAATAATTTCATATTCAAGTAAAATTCGCAAACAAGCTTATTTCCACGATGAATATAAAGTACTCTAGTCTCATCTCGCGCTCATTTGATTAGAGAGATAACAAACTAGTAAACAGATTGCATAAAACAGGAAGTTTCAGAGTTCGGTAAACTTGTTTCTTTAGATCCGTAATATAATCTGATATATTTGATTGAACAAGATTTCTACTAATTAATATATCATTAGTGCGATAATTAATATATTTATATTATACTAGAATTAATAAAAGAATATAGCTCTACTATAGAACGTAAAAGATGTCAGATAAAAAAATAAATAAATTTTGGTTAAGCGTCGATTACATTGAGCGAGTTTACAAGCTACAAGCCAGATTTTTTACAAGCTGCTTGTAAACTCGCTCACAATCAGTGTAATCATGTTCACTAGCTAACAAGCTGCTTGTAAACAATCTGCTACGAAAGTTGAAAGCCGGGCTATTTTACTCGCTGACTTGTAGGCTTATTAGCTTGTTAGCTTGTAAACTAGCCGTGTGTCATCATAGTAGCTAGTTCGCTAGCTGCTAGTATCTCGGTGATTCCTGGTTTCAGTGTCTATAAAATGTATTCACAACACGTGGTTTATTCGCTAGCTAGTTGGCTACTGAGCGAGTGGAAAGTTTTGTGTCATCATCACTATCTTACTATCTGACTCACTTGCTTGTAAACAAGCTGGCTTGTTAGCTTGTAAACTCTCCCAATGTAATCGACCCATTACACGTTGATGCTATTTTTAAATTTGGAAAATTTTAAACATGAAATTAGTTATAAAAAATTAATAATGGTATGATTCAGATACGTTCTCTCAGCGAATCATACCCGATAAATTATATTGTAATTAACTTGTCTTTATATAATTTAATAATTCTATAAATATATCGTAAGGTTTTATATTTTATAACAAGGAAATTAAATTTTGAATAATCAGTGACATATAGGTATATAAAAAACACAAGCAATCAAAAAAGAAGATACATTAATCAATATCATCCCTAACTATTCGTATCCTAAAAACATCTACATAACCTTTAACTTGATTAAAATTCAAAATCAACAAACGTTTCAATATTTTTATAACTGGTAAAAAATTAAACTTCAATTCGTTAAAAAAATGTCCTAAATGTCAACACTGCATGTCACGGAACAACATCAGCGTGAAAGTTTTAATTAAAGTTTATACATAACATTTCGGCGCGAAGTTGTCCAGGTAAATTTTTGGCAAATTGATGTTTCTGTACCTTTAGGGGTAGTCGAACGTCCAGTATTTCCTCAGAGACATACCACATGTTATAACGGCCCTGTTAATTGTCAAAATATGTACACCATGTTGCAACTCTGAATATACATATATCTGTACAGCTACACAAAATTGACCACAAAAAATATCTGCCAAATAAATGCACAGTATTTCCTTGTGCTTAATTCACCAAAAGTAGTTAATTATTATTGAACAGTTTAAATAAAAACCGATAGGTTCAATAGTTCATAAGATTCAGGGGACAGACACACAGACAAATAGACAGACAGACATACATGGAACAAAAATTGTTTATCTTGGCCTGAAACGGAAAGATCAATTTAAAATTTTGAAATCGGAGAACATGTTGGGTGGGCACGTTAAATATTTTAGTTCACTTTGATTTTGTGGTTATTAACCCGGGTAACACCGGGTCCAATTTGCTAGTAATATAAACATTCGCTTATGTTACTGTAACATTGAAAATCCCACTAAGATTAGTACTAATTAAAAAAGTTATCTTTACATGTATAATGTTACAGTTTAGCCAGTAACGTGATAATACCTAGCCTAAATAATTCTCCGGTCTTAGAATTTCTAACAGTGAAAGTCCCACCAAAATTTTCTTGAAACACAAACAAACAGTTAGAAATATTTATATTGTTGCTAACAGATTGATCCAATGTGGGATATCGATAATGAAATTGTTGAGCATTAATCATAAATTCCACCGTCAACGTGTTAATCCTTACTTGAAATCCACCACTTTATAGGTATTAGTATATATAAAGTTTGTTCGCTATTCGGTCGGTATGTTTGACAACTTCGTGTCTTAACAAAACCACCCTGTGTACCTTGGTCTATATTTTGTAATTAAAATTCACCTGAGGCACTTCGGGATGGGTTAATTAATAAAAACATCGACCGAACCACTATGGTTAGATCAGTGCCGACGATTAGCCGATTATATTACTGCCTTACAGCGCTATTGTATGCGATGCAACTTTGCAGATAGAGTATTTTAAGCGAAATTTAATTACAGGTATCACACATTGTACTATGTAGTTTGTTATAGTCATTTCTAATAACTGAGATTACCAATGTTGAACTTTGGTTTTTATTAAACTGTTTCGAATTTTTATTATTTAATTTAACTTTTTAACTGTTAAAATTATAAATATAACAAACCATTTTTCTAGTCAAAATATTAATTTATATTCACATCTTATGTAATTTTTTTTTAATTCATAAGTATTTTTAAATAGGGTAGCTAGGGGCTTGTTGTAATAGGGGTAAGTAGTAACACACATTTTTTACTAGGAAACTGAACTCTATAAACCCAATTGTTACAAGAAGCCCCTTGTTCCTTTACTTTTTAGTATGTACTTGTGTAGTAATTTAATTATTATATATTTACAACAATTAATATTTTTTGATAAAAACATTTCTATCTTTTCTCGATCTAATAGTCCCCTTGAACTTTCTTCGTAAAGTGTATAGTTTTAATGATATATGGCGGTAAAAAAGTAGCTAAAATTCAATTTCTTAAAACGTTTTTGTAAATAATAATACTAATTTTATGCTGAAACATATCCTTATATAAGACCTTTAAAAAACTTGAGGTTGACTTGAAAATTGATTTTTTATCAAAAATTTTTACATCGATAGCAATGTATTTTTATGTATGACCGGTAACATAAGATTTACATTATAAACATAACTAGAAACTAAGTGAGTAGAACAAGAACAACCTATTTTTAAAAATATATGTATCTTATTAATACGCTAAATTGACTCTTATCTATATACATATATCAGTTCCTAATATCCGCCTTCGCAAAATAACAAAAGGCAATGGTCTATAAACATTTGTTGATGTATTCAGACGATTCGGTACCATTGAAAATACACTTTCCTACCCATTTTCAACCTACACTACTTTGTAAGGTTACTCTAAAATAGCAATTGAATAATAGAGGAAATCTAATAAAGCGATAAGAATTTGGGATAATTTTATTTCCAAATCCAAACCATTCTACGTATATATTTGAAGTATTCATCAATAAAAGTTAATTTTTAGTTAGTTGCTCTGTAATCTTTATTTAATGTTGGCATAATGAAATTTGTTGATTTCAAAGTTATGAAAATAGAGGAACGAAAAACTACAACAATAAAAAACATATGTTCACTGCTTTTTATGAAGTACCAGTTTTAGTTGGACAGTAAAAATATTTTTTTTTATTTTTAATTGAGATCAAATTCTTTATATGTTAAAATTGGTAAAATGGTTAATAAAAACAACTAAATTTTGACGAAAATCCTAACTAAATTCATAACAGTTCGACACCCTGTAAAAAAAAGTTTGATTAGAATTTGGTCTAGACAAAATTCTTTATAATACCAGACATAATTGACATCAATCGAGCGTTATAAAGAAAACTATTTTATACAATTGAAAAACAAATATTTAACAAAGAATTACCTTTGATTATCTTTTAACTTTCTTAATCATGTCAATTGAATGCAATCCACCAAGTTCACATAACTTAGTTCTAAGATATTTGAAAGCTAAAACTAGAACGTGTATTAAGGCAATACTGTCTAAAGATAATTTAACAAAATAATAAAAAGTACAACAATTGAATCACGTCACCAACCAACCAACACTGTAACGTAAAAATAGTGTTTTACTTTTATAATAATGTTCAAAGAAGAAGAGAAAACAGTTTAAAAAAGTTATTCAAAGATATTTAATAAAGATTCCACCAATGTAAAAAGTTATTAAAGAATCATTTTTGGAGTAAGAGTTGGTAGTAACTTTATAAAAATTAGTTATATTCTAAACGTAGTAGTTATTATTTATATCTCTTTCTTATCTAGAGTTTCTTTTTATTCCACATACATATCTTCTTTATAGTAAATATTTATAAACAAAGGTATTGTTTATTCACCAGAGCGACGTTCATTTATTCCCGTTTTGAGTTATATGTAAGACAGCTGCACTTACACACTAGATATTCATATATAAATTACAGTTGTGTTTATGTACGAATAACTTCAAGAGAGTTGCACCTGCAAACGTTTAACTCCCAACCTATAAAATGCGCATTGCTTTAAGATTATTTAAGTTGTACTGTTGTACTTTTGTAGAGAGTAAACCTAGAGAGGTACTCTTCATTATAAATAATAGTATGTAAAAATACAATTACGGAAAAGCTGCAATCTAAAGCCGCTGCAGCGCGTTCAAATAGTGACGTCATATCTTAAAAAAAGCTTAAAAAAACTGTCACAGACAATTTGGTCAATTCGGGAAGCGTCACATATTTTTTCAATAATGTTTACATAAAGTGTTATGTCCCACTTCTTCTATGTTTCATATCTACACAGGTAGACAAAAAATGAACTTTACTACATATAAATATAACAATATCTTCAAACTAAAATTTAAAAAAAATACATGAAAATGTCCGTCTAGGTATTAACTATCGATTCCACCATGTCTTAAACTGTATATATTTCGTTAGTCACGACTTCATTTCTAAGCATTTTTTTGGCAGCAAAACACTCGCTTATTAGGTATCTCACAATAGAGATGTGTTAATGAACGATTCGTTCTTTTGGAACGATTCTTTTCGGTGAACGAATCGACTCGAATCAGTATTTTAAAAAAGAATCGTTCTTTTTTTTATTATATTGTAAAATATAAAAGACAAGAATCGTATATAAAAATTTTATAAGTTCGGAGCAAAAAAAAAAAAAAAGGGTCATCAATTATTAATTATTTGATTTACACAATTTTTTTTAATAAGAAAATGAATAAATTACAGTTTGTAAGCTAGCTAAAAAAAGGTCTTCAATATTTTATAAGTGAACGACTCACTGAACGAATCAGTAAGAACGATTCTTCTTACTGAATTGATTCAAATGACTCGAGTCACTAAAAATACTCATTTTTCCCATCTCTATCTCACAAGAAACAATGTAAGGATAGAAGAATGCACTCATTAAAAAAATCATTGAATATTTTACAAACAATCCGGAGTTTTCTTTGTTCTGGATTCGTCATAATAAAAAGAAAAGATGCTGTGCTACACTGTTTTGCTTGATGCAGTACTATATATTCTTCAATTATTTATGAAATAAAAGTATCCCTGTATTACAGCTGTAACAGCAAAATGTCAGGTTTGTGACATGGTTAATATATAAATAAATTTGTCAAATACGAGTCGAACTTCGAGTGTTAGTATCCCGTACCGTATACTTTCTCAATTAATTCGATTATTAATAGTCGTATTAATTGCTGGTCTATTAGAAAAATTCAATTTTAATTTTTTTTAAAGGATATCATAGCAACTGCTTTACATTGCTTCTTTGGCGATTCTTTCTTTTATATCTTTTGTATCGTGGTACTTATCATTTTGTTATCATTAGCAAGTGTCCATCACTGCGTGCTCATTACTGGTTTTGCCTTTGTCATTACTGAAGAAAAAACATGAACAAAATAAATGGCTATAATTTACTATATTTGCGGACTTTGGTAATCAAATTGATTAAATACAGTGTCGCTTGTTTTATTAATAACATGAGTTGATGAGAATTACAAAAAACAAGCCCATTAATCCAAAAAAAACGAAAACTTGCTCTTATAGTGGCCATAACTGTATATGTATACAACTTTACAAGAATACAAGTAAAACTTATAATGTAATTTTTTTAATGTAAACAAACGATCTCAAATAGAGTTAATGTTAATTATAACATGTGGTTATTTACACGTTTAACTGAAACCGTTGAGTTTCGAGAAACAGATACATATACTGTCTAATAAATTATGAAAAAAAGTCAAACACGCAAAAATAAACACTCCATATAACGAATGAACATTTTAGTTCTGCTATACAATTCTTCAGTCAGGGGTGGGTTTTTCACAAAGTAAACTAACCACTATAAAGTAAACCGACATAATGGCCATAATATCTTAAATAGATACATGTATACCGAGTATTTTTTTTTAGACTTTCTAGCGGGTTATTTCCAAAATAACGAATTTTCAGAAAAAATGTTTCGGACAAAAGTTTCATGGTTTCGAGGGGCTAAATATTGACATAATGTAGTGACCTTAGAAAAGTCACTTTGATGGGCTTTCAGGTTTAACTTTTCTTTTTCAAATCTAAACCTATATATTTTGTTGCAGATTCTTAATTTAAGAGATAAAATAAACAACTTTTGTTTGAAATACTTCTTCTGAAAATGTCAATTTTTTATGTAATTTAAAAAATAAAAAATTATGTAAAATCCAGAAATTTCTCTTTAGTTTGCTCCTTATTGAAAAAGAAACGTTGATCCTGAAAACTCATCTAAGATCACCCCATAATGTCAATATTTAGTCCCTTGGAAACCATGAAACTTTTGTCTAAAAAAATTTTCTGAAAATTTGTAATTTTTATAATAATCCGCTGGAAAGTCTTTAAAAAAACATCCTGTATATTAAATCATTCTTCCCTTATTCATACTTAATTAAATAAGTTTAAATTATCTAAACTAAAACATAATTGTTTCCTAAAAAAACAATTTAGAACATAACTAATTGATAAACAAATCAAATTTGCCTGATTTCGCCCCTGTATATACGCCTACATATTAAATCACAAATACACATGTGTGCAAACTTCAATCATTACAAAACACGAACATATTGACCAAACAACAGTCAAAAATACACAACTCAGACAGTACCAGCTGATTTTTTAACACATTCACTTCGAATAATCAAGCCTATATAAACATAATGAACCTTCAGAAGCCAAGGCGACTTTCTACAAATGTTAAGTTAATAAAATACCTATGTAACGGAATCCAGATATATCAGACAAAAATCTGATATACGTATATATAATACTAGCTGTCCCTGTATAATTTGTTTTTTTTTAAATCTAATCCTTTCTCGGGATACAAAGTAGCCTATGTCCTTCCTAAGGATGCAAGCTATCTCCCTGCCAAATTTCATCAAGATCGGTTCAGCGGTTTAGCCGGGAAAAAATAACAAACAGACAGAATTTATATCGCATTTATATTGTTATTTTAATTTTAACTAATAATAACTATATAATTTGTCCGTTTTTTAACATATACTTATTACTCATACAAACACGAAAAACTAACTTTATTATATAACGGATTTTTACCTTTACTACCCCTCTCCCACCCATACCTCAATTACGTATATGTCGAGGTTCTAGTTAAACTCTTTCGCTTATTACTGATATCTAAACTAAAAGCTGTCAAACGTCCTCCTGGGAAAGTCTGTAATTTGTAGAACTGGGCGCGTAAGTAATTTTCACTCACGATCACGCACACTCACAAATTAAATTATTTTACTCACAACTGATTACGTACATCAAGTCACGTTTATTACATGACTTAATGCATATCAAAATTACAAAGTTTAATCATATTACAAATTGTAGATTTTATTTCTCAATTTAAATAATTGATTTTAAATCTCTGTATATATAAAAATGAATGTTCGTTTGTATGAGGCTTATAGACTCGGGAATTACTGAACCGATTTAACATCAAAAACTAAAAAAATCTTTATCAAGTCGTGTTTTGTTTACATTATGTCACAGCATACAACTGTAATATTTTGAAATACCTAAATGAATTGAAAATTGAAATATAAATAAACATTTCACTTCCATGAAATGTAAAATATCTAAATTGTTTATGATTGTTGCTAACCTATTTCTTTTTATTTTTTATTTTCATACAAATTCTAAAACGGGACCTGGTGTTTCCTGGGAGTTTTTTTTATTTTGTTTTTATAAATTGTTTTATAATATTCGGATTCTGATTTATCGAAATTTTGAAACAAAAATTCACGGTTCGCGCTCAGTTCAATTTTGAAATTTTCTTTATATTCTTTGTCCTTCTCTAGGCTACAAAGTTCGTTAATGATTAATATTCAAAAGTTTTTTTTTTTAAATACTATCCTTAGATCAGCCAAACCAATTAACTACTCATTGTTAACTTAAAAAAATGAAAATAAACAATAAAAAAAAATTCAAAGGAGAATTATAAGGCCCGTAGATAAACTTGTACTAATTCTGCAAAATATGTTTTTATCGATGAAAAATATTAATATTAAAAACGTACATAGATATATTATATAGATGTTTTCAAATCCAGTATAAAAGTGTTCAACATTCACCTGCCCTTTGTCTATGAGACATCGGCATGCAACTTTATCTACAGTGTAAACAATATTTCTCAAACAGTTGGTATATATTTTATATTAAATCGCGTGTTAAAATACATTTTAACTTTACCATCGTTGGTTTCGATTAAAATTTCCTTTATTTTTACAACTAATAATTGCAGAAAATATGTCACCTACAATAAAAATATACCTATTATTACTTGCAAATTTATATGTACTTATGTCTGAATATAACAATTGTAATTTATATACATTTATAAACAGTGTGGGGTCTAGGACCTTTGATCAGCATGGATATGTATTTATTTACCTACAACCCCACTGACCTCCAATATATCTACAATTAATTGTTAATAAACATATAATATATTATTATATAAACGCGATTACACGGGCAAAGTCCGCGGGGTGTGCAAAGTCGACACTGCCCAGGCTAAGTCAGCATTACTCATCGCTTCTAGGCAAAGTTCGCATGCAGAAACGGTTAATTGACTTGACTCAGTTTTAAGCGGGCATTGTCGACAATACTAAATCTTTATGCGAAGAACTGTGTTATTATGTTAATTAAACTGATATTAACTATCAAATAAAATTGCTTGATACAAGTTTTAAAATATATTTATTACAATGAATCAACGAAAATTAATAATGACATTAAGTATAACGCAAATGTGCATTAACTAAAGGTTAGTAAATACATAGGTTGCTACTGTAGCTTTTGACCAATCAGCTTGGGCACCCCAGATGACGTATTTTCCCCTTCTCGCGCCGAATTACAAGACTATATTTGTTATGATTGAGCACATCATTCTCCTCTCCACATTCGGGCACCCTAGATGACGTATTTCTCTCTCACGTGCCGAGCTACTAAGACTACCTTGTACTTTACATACCATGCCATGAACTATTTTTAAAATGGGGGGGGAGATACAAGCGAACAGTATTGACAATTGGTTGTCCCGACCGCCAAATAATATTGCTGCTCTACTGTAGTTTAATTAAACGCATTTGTTGAACTTATCAAAAAGAGAAACTGAAAGAAAGGACAGAGCATGGAATATAAATAAATTATTGTGATGCAGGTACCTATATGTAAATTCATGCTAAAGCAACCGCTCATTTTAAAAAAGGGACAAACGCGTATTGAATATCTCACGTATGTGTATTCTTTGTAAAATTGAACACCTACACTAAACTAATACATATATAGAGAGATAAAAAGGTCCTATCGGCTGATAAGGTGCTCACACAAAGTTTTATATATTCTTTAACGTGAACGTAGAACGGCATTTACAGTTTTATCTCTAACTACGGTTGCCGAATGTTATTTTTTATAAGTTTCTTTTACAAATTATAAATTATTCAATTTGCTTAATTGATTGTGGATTTATTTTAAGCAGTGACCTTTGAGTTTATTTGAGGTTCGAGGTATAAATGAAGTCAGTAAAAAGTATAAAAATAACGTATAATAAAAATAAGAAAATAAAAAAATAAAATTTGAAAAAAAACGCTGCCATGGATGTCGGGACTTTCTTATACGTAATTCTATGAGTGTGTATAGTGTAAGTGTTTTAAAACAATTATGATGACCAAAAATAAGAAGATATAAAAAGAACATAAATTATAGAAAAAAACGTAGCCTAATAAAATTTATTATAAACATTTATTTTTATTATGAACCCTAATTTTTTTGTAATTAAAATATTTTTGAAGGGTTAGTTGATCAGACAAATCAATGAAACATAAATTATAAAATATCGGTATGGAGAACCATACATGACTTCCATGTTCTTTAATATCTTTTTTGTTTAATTTGTCAAAAATAAAACTCGGTGTATTTTTACAGTAGTTATCGTGAACGAAAAAAAATTCTAAATCCAGACACACAGACACACGCACAGCCTCAATGCGAAAATTAACTATAAAATAGATATATACCCATGGCAGAAGTTTTTATTTATGCTATTCCCCACCAGCCCTACCCATGAGAATGTTTTAATTTTAATTTTTTAAATTTTTTATTTTATGATTAATGTAATATTTGGGGGGGGGGGATGTGGAAAATGGCATGGATAAAAACTTCTGCCATGGGTATATATCTATTTTATAGTTCATAACAAAGGTATACACCGCGCGGCAAAATTTTTCATTCGGTATTTTAGATTTTACAGCATTTTTAAGATTTAGACCCAATTCTGGCCATTTGTAGGCCTTATAGCACCGAAGTCCCTACATAATAAATTCTGCCATTATGTTTTTATGTAAGTATACGTCCAAATAAACATTTTGTACCAGGTCTGGTCCGGTTGTTACGTGATTTTTTTGTGCATATTTTTCGTGGGCCCTATCTATTAAATTCCTACAAGCTGGTGGTCCGGACTCATCGTCCGAGCTTTGTCTGAGTGAGTACTTCAAAAAAAAACACAACGGCAGACGGTTGTTAAATCTACACCGATTTTGCAGCTGGCTCCTATACTAACTACCACAGGAAGTTAAATAATTTTCTTTAATAGTAAAAATAAACGAAACAACTTCGGGACTCTTGAGTTACATGATCTTTTATTTTGTTGTAAATTTACAAATACCAACATTTGGAAAATTCATTCGCATCACCTTAAACTTCCCAAGAAACGTTCCACATTCGAGCTTTAGTCGGAGATTTCCAAAAAGCGATACGACCTTAGTTGACATCGCGTTCAGTCATTTGTATGTAAATTTTATAGACATCCCTCCATCGCAACCACCTACTCAATATCCTTTTGATGCAGAAAAGACACAGATACAGAACCGCAGTAGTGTTGCAATTCAAAACAATGTTTTTCAAAACTATGTATATTATCATTAATATGGATGAATTACAAAATTATCTCCTGTTTTATGAATCAAATAGTAATATTTCTTTAAAAGTTGAGTGATTGTTATGAAATATTCTTCTACTTATTCCTTCGGATGTGGCGATGGCAAGGAAGTAAAATATGTAATTTTAAATAAAAGAAAAACAAATAATCAATATTCCGCACATTAAAAATTAATATAACCATTTATATATTTATAAAATTCTCCCAAGAAAATTTGAGACAATTCATGAAACATTAATTAAAATTCAGTATCAAAGAATCTCTACGAAAGCAATATACTGCGTTCAATTAATATTAAATTATTAAAATGTATAAAATAAATTACAAAACGTCAATTACAACGTAACACAAAATATAAAAAATTTAAATATAAGGGTTACTTAACTAATTAAAAAAAAATTCAAAGTAAACGTTAAAAGAAATTTCTAAACGTAAAAAAAAACATTGACACATTTCATTTATATAAATATTTGATATCTTAAAGTTTTTGAAAATATTTTAAATGCAGTTATAAAGACAACTTTATACTTAATGAATCCACCGTGACATTTTATAAAAGTTCTGAAGAAGAGTAATTATATTAAAATTAAAGATTGACTGAACGTACTAACAATTAAGAACAATTAGAAACAATATTATATGCACATTCACATTGCAATGTATTATTAGGAACTATTTAATTAACATTTAACTTTCTACAAGTTTCTTTATTAACAATGGGTTGTTTTTACATTTTCTACTATCGTTTCCTTGTCTTCAACTTAATTAGTTTGGAATTCAACAACTAAAGTAAACAATTCAACAATAATATGTACTCTACGAGTTACGAGTATTCTCCAACATGAATGATTGTTGTAAGAAAAACTGTGGAAGTTTATTTGTATGTATTTGTAAATTAAATTAAATAAAGTAAATTACAAAATTACTAACTAAATACGTATAATTACAAAAGATTTACAAAATTATTAAAATAGTAAAAAATACATAATATTTATTTAGAAAAAAGTACAAACAACAAAGTGCTAAATTCACCAAAGGTAGTTAATTATTAAACAATTTATATAAAAACCGATAAATTGGCATTGGTTAACCATTTAATTTTTATACAATTTTACTAAATAAATATTAGTTCGAAATATTTCTTAAGACGCACCTGATTATTTTTTCGTATATCTTTAATTTTTTGATAATTTCAACACTGAAGGATTAAAATCCAACGGTCCTAAAACACGTTTTGTTGCATTTTAGAAGACGTATCTAAAAACATCCCACTCAATGGGATAGATGAAAAAAAATTGAGTATACTTTTTAGTATACAGTCTAAAAAATTTTTTTTCAAAAATCTCATCATTTCTATTTTTGGTTTATCAATCTACGTCCATATACTAAATTTCATCTCATTGCAATAGGTATATTTATATAAACAGACACACGGACGGACAGAGCGAAACTATGAGGGTTACTAGTTTTCTACGGAACCTTAAAAATCAAGAACTTTCGATTGCGTTCTGTTAAAATGGATTTGATCGAGTAGAAAATAAATTGCTAAAATCTGCAGACATCATAACAGTATCAATCGCACTGAAAATACCTCGTATAGAATACTAGGTTTGGTTCTATAATTTAAATTCCATTCTCTCTATTATAATAACACAATAGATATCTTTTTTGTTGCAACGTTTTCAAAGAATGCTTTGAAGCGTCTTCAATGTTAACGTCATTGTTTTGCACAACTCAAAAATAGATGTTTTTAAAGTATGTATACTACGTAATTATTTTATTTACTTTTTGAATAGGTACATGTTTGAAAAGGATGCAATATGCTTTAAGCGTATTTCAGTATGACGTTTAAAGACGTCGCTGCAACACAAAAGAACGCCCGATGTCAAATAAACTGCTACTATGCTAAAACCACAAGAATCTTTATATCGTAAAAATAATTGAGGCATTAATTTTGGATAAAAATATTCCCAACAACTTTTATCTAACAAGGAGACCTTTGTCGCGCCAATTTTCTTTAAAAAAATTAGGGTTGTAGTAATGGCATAGCCAAATCTACACACCAAGCCGTTTGGCGGAAAACTCATAAACAAACGAGAAAAAAAAATGAAATTCCTCTGTAAATTCGCTTGAACTTGTTGACCAAAGATCACGGATCAAATATTGCTAAAAAACCCTTTAAAAATGGTTTTAAAAACATGTCTCGGAACAAAAGCTAACAAATCCTGTAAAAAAAGACAGAAAAAGTTTATGTGCGATTATTACGTTAAAATTTATTTGATAAAATGTGCCTTTTTGATTAAATGTTTAATTATTATTGTTTTCTTTCACTTAAAACTTTCTGCTTTTACTGGTTATGATGTCTCTGTGGTTCATATTTGGATAAATCCAACTTATAGTGGAACAAAACCGAATATCTAATTTTTTTAATTTATCCATCTTCCAACTTGTGCAAATTTGAGTATTGAAAAATCTCCACTGTACCAATAACCATACTCAAAAGTTTAAAAAAAAACTACATGAAGATAGGGTATTAAATAGTATTAAATAGGTTACATTTTGACCTTTCCTGTAAAATTTGCAAAAATGGATTTATCTGATTTTGTTTTGCTGCTCTTCAATTACTTTACCTATTTTATTGTTATATCTACTGAAATAAATGGTGCATAAAATATATTTTTTATTTATTTTCAAGCATTAAATTCACTCCAACGCTTTATACGATCTTTCTTATCCAAGTAAGTTCCTAAATAAAATTATAAATAAAAAAAAACACTTACTTTAGAATATCCTTCCCCAACACATGAAGATCCGGTGGCCAGGTCCGGTTATATAGGGTTGGATCCGGGAATCCCGTAGCTGTAAGGTAGTTAACTAAAGCGTCGAGCCACACGTAGACTGTGTGGTCTGCCCGCCCTGGCACGGGGACGCCCCAGGAAATGCGAGACGCAGGTCGTGAAATTGAGATGTCTGGTAAGTCGCCCTCGGTAGCCCAGCGTAGCAACAAGTCCTTGAATTTTTCTGGCGTGATTTTGCAGTCTGTGGACAAATAAAATAAAATGTAAAAAAAATAACTAAAATGTATAAGTAGAATAAAAAAAATGCATTATTTGTTTTTTAATTTTTTAATAAAAATAATTGTTTTGCTCTAAATTCTAATCAGTATATTGAATTTTAGTTATTTATGCTTTTATAAACAAATCTGACATTTTTTTCTATAAGATTTACTGGTCCTTTTTCGATATGAGTATTCTTATTGATATTTTAAATATTTTCTAAAGTGTACCAAAAATTCTGAAAAATAATATCCACCTATTATGAACATTCGTAAAAAATTTCATCAAAATCGTGTGAACTCCTGAAAAAATAATCAATAACTAAGTTCATCCATTTTCTATAATTGTATGTAGGTATATCTTAAAAAATGTAGAATACACAAAATTCTAAAAATTGATTTTAAAATTACATACTTAAACTATATTTTATTCCGTAAATAATATTCGTAGTTACGGCTCTGCTTAAAAGGGTCAATACAAAACCATAACAACATAACTGGACACTAGATAAAGGAAAACACAGTTTTCCAATCCATTTACTTTGTTAAATCATTTAACAGTAACAATACACCCCATAAGAGCTCTTAAAACTAATGTGAAAATTTATTACATAGTGCTAAATTTATGTTTAACATTTCTTTATTTTGACCTTGTAAATTGTTATTAGTTATTAATAATTTAAATCTGTAAAAATTTAACTAACTTATAAATGAAAGATATTAGAAACTTAAAGAATTAAGGACTAAAAATTATAGTTATTTTTTGAAAAACTTATATTTAATAAAAAAAAGTTACTGGTTTTAAAAAGTAAAATTAATTTTTGGGTGTACATAAGCATCAATCCTGAGTGTGCCACATAAAATAATATACTAAAAATCCATCATAGTCATGGTAATATAAAAAATACGTTTTATATTCCAGTCAATTTTTACTATAATAAAATGATAAAAAGAAAAATTACATCAATTACATGAAGAACAAAAAAAAAAAGTTTCGATAAACCTAAAACAGAATTTCGATAAATCACATTCTATAAAATGACATGTCATACTCCAAAAATTATCGACATCAAATTATTCAATTTCACGCCATGGTTAGCGGCTGAAACATCACGACATTCAAACCCAAATCTGTCACGGAGTTATTTCAAACATATCAAAGCACATTGCAATAGACATATATGTGCCGTTTAGAATCCAAACCAACTAACTCCTCTTTTTGTCTTTTTAATCATGATTATTGAAATATTGATTAGTTAAGTTGGTACCTACTTTTCAATTTGTTATAAATTCCTCACATACCGAGCTGATAAAAAAACGATTCCTTTTTAGTGACATAGAACTCTGGAATTATAAATCGTAGAATTTTTTTAACAGTTTTATTGTTTTTATGATATTTTTTATTGATTCTAACCGGATTGTATTCTAATCGATATAGAAGATCTTCTCTGCAATCGTCTAAAACAAGTATTTTCACTAAAATTTTGTGATACAATACAAGCGACTAACTTTTCCCGAAATTAAAAATGTGGCTCTCTGGCAAAAAAATGAAGAGGTCAAGTTGGAAACAAACGCCTATTTTGAGGGACTTGACGCGAACCACTATAAGACCGGTATTGAAATGTTAGAGGACTGTTGGAACAAGTGAATTACTCTAAATGGAAATTATGTTGACGAATAAAAGAGTTTTTTCATTAAAAAAATCAGCCCATGTAGTAAATATACAAGAAATAACAAAACTAAAAATAACTGAAAACGTAACCGTGTGAATTAGCTCGCCTCAACTCAATTAAAACCTACACCACGTTACAGAAGAGGCAAAAGGGGGTAGTGTGGGAGGTGAAATGCGAATTCTATGTTCACCACAAAAAACTAAAGGCTCTCTCACAGATGTCTAGCTCAGTTTTGTCACGTTGTATGAGGACGGTCGTGTCAATTTGTGACATTATTAAAAAAAGATTTTTAACCCTCAGTTGATATGAAATGTTTTTGTGTGGAAAATAAAAACATTAAAAATGTTTAAAAATATATTTTTAAACAAGAATATGTCAGTGAACTATTTTTATGTAGGTATTGCTCAAAATTTCTTGGTTTACAAGCCCCTTAATATTTAACTTTTTCACAGCGCCCTTATACTAGACAAATGGAATTACCCAACATGTATTATGTAATTAATAAATAACTATAATATACATAACATAGTTTATGTATAAAAAAAAAAGTTCCGTGGCATTACGGAGCGTAGCGGCGCACAGTTTTGGAAGCTCTGATATAATGTATAAAAACCCGACAGTCGCAAAAATAGAACAGATTATAATTGGATTCGAAAACTAACTATATAGAGGTTAATTTTGACAGGTTTATCCTTTAGCATTAATTTGTTTTGAGTCATATAATATACCTATAACTGATATGATCCATTCAATAACTATAATATACCAAGTAACTAGTTTGGATACAAATTATTTAAATTCATAAAGTATGCTTTATTTGCAAAAAATAAAAATTTAATTTTAATGTCCGGTATTATAAATTACTAACCATTATAAAAAGTAACAATATTTATTACCCAAAATAATAACAACGGTGTTAAAATTCAATAAAAAATATTCAAAAGTAACAAAAAATAATAATTACTTATATGAGTATAATTGCATAATATACAATTACTTTCAAATGGGGTATCAAACCTCTATCACAATTCTCTTGATATTCATGTAGTATTTTTACGCGCATTAAGTTAATATTATACCCACGGTATTAAAACAGTGGTGTTATGTATTGAAATTATCGTGTATATAAGGCCACTCACCAATTGTGTTATAATAACAAATCCATAGATAATATCACAGAATTAATACCCCGTTGAAAGTACTTGTTAGCTAACAAATTCTGTTAGCTCCTTTATAATACCGAACATAAATGTATAAAAAAATATTATATTGTTATCGTTTTAAGCCTTGGCACTTTACAGAAACGGTGTCCATCAGCGCTTCGACCTTGCAATCTATTATATGTGATTCAATAAAAAAACACCGCTGCGTTTTGATGCAGCTAAAATGCCACTTGTATTAAATCACATATAATAGATTTCAAGGTAAAAGTGTGCCAAGGCTTTATTTATTCTTTATGATCCTACTAGTGTAAACAAAGTTGAGTTAGGCTAATTGTAAGGTAGACAACATTTAAAAAATCTCTTCCCTTTAATTATAATACATAATAGGTTAGTTATACAAATATGTATACGCCTTTACCATAATATTAATAGGTAGGTAACGGTTTCCGAACACCGGTTTATAATTGAAGTTTTCCGGCCAAATCCCGATTATTTGTAATATCCACGCCGCTCTGTGTATGTAAATTCAGATAAACCGTCCCAGAAAGTGGCAAAGACAAAACCGTGATAAGCGCACAAAATCCCCAACAATCGTATGTGTGTGTGCGCGTCGCTACACAGTGCGTCCGATGTGGTGTATCACCGGTCAAAACTCAAATTTGAAAGATCAATGGTTTGTCAATGATAAAATTGTTTTCAAAAAACAATGTTTTTTTTTTCATTTATAATAAAGATATAGTTCTAATTCGAATACATTATATCAGAGTTTATCAAAGTGTGGTACGCGTACCCTTAGAGGTACACGAAGGAATTTCAAAGGGTACGCGTATTTCTTAATGTTTTTTTATTAATTAATTTTGTGTTTCGAACGATAAATTCTGCATAAATATGATTTTTTTAGTCTTTTTTACAATATGTAACACATTTTTTTTATAAATTTACCCCCCCCCCCTCGGATACGCCCCTAAGGGTACGCTGGTAACACTTAACTCTCAAAAGGGGTACATGCGGTGATTCTAATTTTGGTAAACACTGCATTATATTATAATCAGAATTAGTTATTTTTCTTACCTAATTTTCCCCGACCACAAAAACCAATAGTACCTATATTTGAAGACATTATTTTTTATAATTGTATATCATTGTATTATGATAACTGGAGTTGATTTTAAATTTATGTTCTTGTCATTTTGACCGGTAGAAAGTGTATTTCAGTTCACTGTGTTCCGTAATAATATACTGGCAGAAACGAATTCAAATACAGTCTAGTTTATTTTATTTTTTTAAACTGCTTGGTCTGGTTTTATAAATAGTACATTTTAAATGTTTGTTCCATAGTTTGTGTTATAATTTTATACACATTTATGCTATTTAAAAGTATTATAACGATTAACTCCATATAGACAGAATCAAATTACATACAAAAAATAATTTTATAATTAAAAAAATGTATTTTGATTGATTTTTTTTTTAAAGTAATTTATTAATGATTTAACCACATCCGTTCCTTTTTAGTTTCGCTCTCTCCGCCCGTCTGTCTGTCCGTCTGTCTATATAAATTTTATACCGATTAAGATGAAATTTGGTATACAGACGAAGACTGATAACCCAAAAACAGAAATGATAAGATATTTGAAAAAATAAATTTTGACCCCCTATCCATAGGGGGTAAAGTATATTAAAAAAAAATTCACTTAATTCCATTAAATGGAGTGTCATTAGATAGATCTCCTAGACAAAAAATGTTATATGACCTTTTGATTTTAACCCTTCAGTCACGAATTATTTGATTCTAAATGTCGTTATCATAGCGCGCGCCCCTCTAATTTCTTAACTATCAATTCAAAAAATCTGAAAAAAATTCAGAATGTAGCTTTGAATTAGTACTTTCAATGAAAATTATATCGAACACTGTAACAACAATAGTTTATGAAAAAAAAATTAAATAACTCTTTTTTTACAAATCTTAATGACTACAGAACCCTATCATGTGCGTACCCAACACGCACTTGGCCGTTTTATTTAAGAAATAGATTAGTCCCAGTAATAGTATAAATGCATTATTACTCTTATTTTATGAACCTTATACATCAAAAATCTACCTCATGTGTTTCCACACATTTATTTACTTAATAAATAAATGGATAAAACTTACAGTTCTATTGAATTTTTTGACAGATAGTTTCATACATAGGAAGTCAAAACAAAAGTATATCAAGTATATTTATCTTAAGTAAAAACGGTAAAAATCAACTTACTGCGCATGAAACTATATGTTAAAAACTCAAAGAGAACTGGCATATAAGTTTGATACTTCGTTTGAATACCGGACATAAAATTTTCAAATTTTTGTTTAGAAATAAATAAGTGTTAACAATCCGACCCGCTTGATGTTTGATGTATGTGGTACATAAACTATTATTATTTTAATATGCTTGCATTTTGTAGTATCTACAATCAAAATATTTTATTTAAGCTCAAATTTACTATGCGATTGCAATTTACTTAATACAAAATTAATATTATTGATTCAATGAACGAATATCAAATAACTGCATTAAATTCAATATACAGGTATTATTAATAAAAGGATCAAACATTTTCCCATATAATATTAACAATATTCAAAGCTTTGTAATTTCAGTCAGTGGTTTGTAGCTAAAATTATTTAAGTTTTATCGATTTTTCACAAATGTATACGATAATGAAGCAAGAATAAAAAAAAACTTTCCGTCATCCTTGATGTACTCGGTTAAAAATTTTGTAGATAACTTTTCTGGAGTTTCATATTAAAAATATTTTTCTTATACTTTTTTTTATCTTTTAAATGTGTACAAAAATATTAGCATAAACTACGTAACGCATTTTTCTAGAATTTTGGACGCCCTCTATATAGACAATAAGCTTTGAAATTAAAAAAACTATTTCAGTATGAACTAAATATAATACTATCAATGTTTTATTGCTTCCTCGCAATAACGAAGATACGAGAAGCTTTGTGATCGTTTTAAAATGAGACAAAAAAATTGTTCTCCGATTTCAAAATTTTAAATTCATCTTTCCGTTTCACGTAAAAACAAACACTTTTCGTTCTGTGTCTGTCGTCTGTCCGTGTGTCCGTATGTCCCCTGAATCCTTGTCACACGCATAACTCATGAACCACTGAACCGATATTAATAAAACTTGGTTAGATAGTTGGGTCTGGCTTGAGGACTGACATCCCAAAATATTTATTTTTTCAAGATATCTCAAATATTTTTTCTAGAGCAAGATTTATCTCAATTTACTTTAAAAATGCGTCATTTGTTTTTTTAATAAAATATTTTGATTGAAATTTTCAAAAATTAAAAATATATGAAAAAATAATCTTAAGAAAAATTATTAATAATAAAATAATATTAATATTTTTTTTAGTAAAAATTGTATAGAAATTAAATGATTAACCAATGCCAGACAATTTATCTGAACAATTCATTAGTTTTTATTTAAATTGTTCAATAATTAACTACCTTTGGTGAACTTAGCACGAGGTAGCACTGTGCATTTAATGTTTCTTTATTTGTTTTCAATTATTTGTATGGCAGAATAATACATAACATTTGAATATGAACCCCCATCCCCCATATAACGCCATGTACTTCCCCCTCCCTCTAAAAGTGTTACGTGGTTTATTGACGTTCCCTTACACTCATTATATTTAAAATAATTTTAACAATAATTTAAGTTTTATTTTGATAAGATAATAAATATTCATTAACCTTTTTTCTCGAACCCTTCATAATATTTTACGGTTGTTTCCAATCTACGAACTTGTGTTTACATAAACAAAAACGGTCATAACCGAATATTCCCTCGTTAAAAGAGAAGCTTTGGTAGAATTTATGTACAAACTAACTATTCCAAGAGAATTACCTTCCATTATAAAGCACGGGCATAATTATCAATCCCTTTTGAGAACTAACTTGCTAATAAACCCCGATGAGAAACAAATGTTACATGCATGTACTGTACATAAAACCATTAATTAAAATTTAATCTATTTAAAAGATATTTATTGCTGCACTGTAAAATTAATTATGTTTTAAAATATATGAAACCTATAAACAAAGTGAAAATTTGACCTGATAAAAAGGGTTGAATAAATATCGATAAATAATATTATCCTGGAATATGGTAACAGAATAATATAACTCATGGCAAGTGTTGAAAGTGGAAGAAGAGATTGTGAGTAATTTATAATAATTTCAATCTTCCTAATATTGAATAAATGGTAGTCTTTTTTGATTTCAGAAAATTAAATCTTCAGGTACTATGACCTTCAGAAGTCGTCTGTTTCCCTAAAGGTCAGAATCGCTTACAACAGATTCGATAATATTAAGACAAACATCATCGGTTATCTTTTTCTAAGGCGGAGCTTATACAGTTACATCATTTTAAATAGAAACACTAATATACGTCCATTTCATTAATTAATTTCATATCAAGTTTAACATATTTAAATATTAAATTCGGAATATCAAATATTTATTGCCACAAAATTTTCAATTTTCAATAGATTACATAATAATTAAATCGCACAAATATATATGAGTACCTACTATAAACGTAGAGTACTTCTCTATCTAGCAAATGAGTTTCAAAATATCTGTCTATTTGGTACATGGAGAAATGATTTAAATATTATAACAATCTGCATGTGACTCCACATACTTTTTAGTAATTTGAATTGAAAAATTTACTTTTTATTTTTTTAATTCAATTTAAAATACATTAATCAACGTTAGGCCGTAGAGAATCCATGCTAATATACTGTTGTTTTTTAAATTCTATTTATTAATATTTACAAACGCAATCATGGAAATACGAAATTTACTTTTTAAAAAACTTTAATCAAAAAATTAAAAAAATTAGATCATAGAGAATACAAACTAACATACTGTTATTTTTTTTAAAATTCAATCAATTAATATTTACAAACTCAATCGTCGACATACAAAATTTAGTTTCTTATTGTTGCTTTTTATAATATTTTTATCACTCATTAAAATCACTCGTTAAATGTTTAAATTTTTACTTGTATCTAATCGAGATCTATAATTTGAGACATACTGATTATAAATTTACGCTAGTGCGCAAAACTGATCTCTGCGCGTTACATCAAGTTTCTGAAATGCCCACCCAGTATCTCTTCACTTCAAAAACATCCTAAAAAGCCTACCTTTTTGTATCCACCGCACGAGTCGGTCCTGATACGCACTCAGCCTGAACATGAAGTTAGTCTCGCTAGTCCACTCGACCTCGCGTCCTGATTCCAGCGACACCCTAACACCATCGCTACGTACACTCGTCTGCTGCTCGACGACAAACGTCTCGTCAGCTACGCAGTACCATCCGTCGTAACGCGCCTCGTAAACATCGCCACTAGATACCAAAAGTTCCTATATCAGAAAAATATGTTTTAATGAAATAAAATTAGTTGCCAATCGTTTAATCGAAAAAAAATTCACAAAGGCTGTAACTAGTTCACGGCGTCTGTAGTTCTATCACAATCGTAGATGATGTAGAATAAAAATTAAATAATATGACCCCAGTAATGGCCATTTTTTAATTAAATGTACTAAATTAGAAATATTTGTTGGTATTTGATTACTATCATTTCTGAATATTAATCTAATATAGTAACTGTCTTACAGCGTGATTTCATGACAATCGGCCAATAGGTGTCAAAATTGTGGACATTTAAACTAATTATTAGTATAATTTATTTATTAATTATTATATTATCATAGCAAATGCTTTACATTGTTTCAAATTTGATGATTCTTTCTTTTATATCTTTTGTGTCGTAGTACTTATTATTTTTTAATCATTAGCAAGTGTCCATCACTGCGTGATCATTACTGGTTTTACTTTATCCATTATTGGAGAAAAAACATAACGAAAGTTTCCTCGACATTTAACAAAATTTTTAGAGATTTTTGAACTTTCAAGAATTTTTTAATCGGAAACCAACAAAATACAAAAAAATATATTAAATAAATTTTAAAAGAAAAGTTAAAAATAAATTCCAAGTATTATAATTTTTTTCTCAAGTTGTTGATTTTCGAGTAAAAAATTCTTGAAAGATCAACCATTACAGTATAATATAAATTCCTAAAATCATTCTTCTGAAATTGTACCAATATGAAAACACTTTTATATAATTTCTCCAGGGGGACATTTTAACAGAAACTTTTAAATGAAATCTTAACAAGGTAATAAACGTAAAATATATAAAAATGTTCTTTAAAAATGACACCCTTATTAAAAATAATATCCCCGACTACGGGCTCCGAGGAAATAGCAAATAATCTTACATTGAAATTGTTATTCTAACGATAATAGTCTAACTAAAAAATGTAACCTTTAAAAATTATTGTATAACAAATTTTAAAGCAAGATTCTATACGTTGTTTGGCGTTTTTTTTTTATAAATCATATTTTAAGTCAATGTTATCTTTAAAATGATTATTAGCTTCAAACTCATATTTCGTTGAATAAATTTAGTTATTATTTAATATTTTCAAGTTATATTATCGTCTAAAGATACTCAAGTTATCAGTTTTATACAAATATTTATTTTATTTTGAATACTTTTGATCTCATATCCTGGGATTCCTGGCTCCCCATAGAGGAGCAAAATATTTACAAAGTAACCATGAACAGTAGTAATTAAATTGTAATTGAATAAAACAAATTTTAACAACTGAAATTAAAATAGTGACACTTCGCATCTGTTTCAATAATTTTAATAATATTCATAATTTTTGGGAAACATTTAGATTTTAATTCCGGATCAACGAACTGAAAACTGTTGATAAGTACTTTCCTAAAAGGAGAAATATATATAAAATATTTTCATATCAAAGTATTTCATTTTCATAAGTTATTGATAATACTGATATAAAATAATCAGTGATAAAGAGGAAAATAATAAAGCAAAAGCTTCACGTTTTGAAACACTATAACGATTTTCTTTCAGTTTTAAATCTACGGGAAAATGTTAAATGACAAGATGAAAGAAAATTGCAGGAGCATTACCTATATATCTAACATCAACTTATGACAAACCATTATTAGTTACCGGTTTTTTAAGATAGGTACTTATTTTAATATAAATATTTACTTATTTTATAAATTTTTTAATGTTAAAAAAAAGTAGAATTTTTATAAACAAATTAAATATCAATAATTGGTTCATTAAGATATTTTATTTATTATTTATTCTATGGATATCCCTTTTTAACCGACTTAAAAAAACAGTTTTTGAAGTCGAAGTCAAGCCAATAAAAAACTTTGTAGAAAAAAAAATCAACTTGAAATACTGTTGAATTTAATTATTGATAAAAACTTTAGCAATTCATATAGGTCGTTCTTTGAAAATACAAAACTTTAAAATGTCAATAAAATATTATGTGTATAAGTAATAACTTTTGGGTTGTTTACATATAAATTAATTATTTAATTAAATATATCTTATATTAGCATAGGCGCCACTATGGTATTATTTAGTTATGTGCTGGTGGGGAAATCTGATTTTTAAAGGGAGGCGTAGTAACATAAAGTTTGGAAACCACTGCTGTAAAGTATTTTTTAGACAGCCTTTCTATGTATAAAATTTTTTTGAGTGTAATACCTCATAAACATTTTTTTTTATTAATGATTTACTATCAATTCAATACCATATTAAAATGTAATAATGAGTAGAAATATTAATGACTCATCAACATAAAATTAGGTTGAAAGCATTCTTGGTAATAAAAATTAAATAAACTTAAACTTTTTGGAAGTTATACAAGTAAGTATACAAACAACAGCGAAAGTATATAGGGAGGTCGAACGACCCCCCAGGGAGCGAAATTAGTTAATGTTACGCCTTTTCGGCAAAAGGATAATAAATAGATATGAACGCCTTTTTGATAAATACCTCTGTTACAAAATGTAAGATACTTCACTGTATTAACTAATAAGTTAAATATAAGATCAATATATATTAAAATTCAGGAATGTACTGTCAATATTGATATAAAATATTATTTGATTGGATAATTAAGATATTGTAACTGTTTGTAAAATTGTTTGCAGAGTAAGAAAGATGAAATTTAACCACCCTCTTTATTTTGTGTTTTACTTGGATACGGGTAGGTAGGAAGGGGGTATATCCCATTTTAAGACACTAAAAAATCTATTAAAGTTGTATTCAAATGACGAAATTGATATACAATTTTATATCGAGATAAAATTTAATTTTTTTACTTCAATTTCATATTACTTGTTCTTTATCAATATGTAATTGAAATTTTTTCGAGTTATGAAAATTTCAGTATTTGATCACAGGTTGTAAAACACTGCTGCAAGTCTATCGTCAAGGAGGTAGTATTTAATTATATATTTAAATATATAAATATGCGTTTCAGCTATATAATTTTTAGATCATCTTCAAGGCCAGGAGGAGAAAATTAATTAATTAATAACTGTAAACAGTGGCGTAGGAATAGGGCCCGCACGAAGGGGGAACCCGGAGCCAGAAAAGAATACGTATACGCATAAAAAGAACTAATAATAAAATAAAAATTACGCAAATAAATTAATAAAAATCTTATTATAAGAAGCACTTTATCACAATCACGTCTTAAGGCCCTTGTTGTACTCAGTATAGAACATACTGAAATGCTTAAAATATTAATTTGGACGAAATAATTTCGGAGTAAAACAAGACGTGGTTTGTACATAAATTTTGATTTTCCTAATAGAAATTTTTAATTAAACCAATGCTAATTTTTAGTACGAACATTGCATTTAATGGAAGTCCAGGGAGACTTAATTTATTATTTTTATTTTTTTTAATAGGGGGCCCCCGAAAAATTTGCAGGCGGGCCCCCGTTCTTTTAGCTACGCCACTGACTGTAAATAACTCACCACTTCATACCATCAAATGTTATAAGTTAATAATATGTATATCCTCTAAGTCAGGAGTGCGCAAACTAGGGGGCGCCGGGGGTTATTTTAGTGTGTAGTTGTAGCTTGTTTATGCAGTTCATAAAATGAGAATTTCAGTTGTAAAAGCTAATTTGTGCAGTTGAAAAATTGTAAGTAGAAAGAAAAAAGGTTACTATAATTTATAAGAAAGGAATATAGAAAGTGTAGAGCAAAAAGGTAAATTCAGTTGAAAATTTTTATTAAAATAAACCCTGGGGGGCGCGTTGTCGGTTATGATTTAATTTTAACTGTAAGAAATGCAGATTCACAGGGGGGCGATTGCCCCCCTCGCCTACCCGAAGTCGGCGCCTATAAGCACGACATGAAAAGTTTGCGCACTTCTGCTCAAAGTAATAAAAAATAACCAATATTACGTATTAAGACAAGTCATATAACGTCTTGATAATAAATAATTTATTAAAGGTACCCAAAATGCCTTGACGGCTTCTTCATGTCGTTCTTCCGTTGTCCTTATAAAATCTGTATAAGCTACATTACACTGATTAAACAAAATCTTATAACTCTGCGATATTTTAGTACAATAGTCTTCTACAGGTACATTATGTTGTATGGCTGCCTGTTGAATTTTCATCCCATGTTCATCAGTCCCAGTAAGAAAAAATACAGATTCTTCCGGACACCGCAAAACACGCCATCTCTGGACAGCATCGGAAACTACAGCTGTGTATAAGTGACCGATGTGTGGCGCTATATTCAAATAAATAAAACCCGTCAAAAAAAATATTTTCGTTTTTAGTTTAAATGGCTAATATTTGCGCTCCATATGATACATTATAGTTGAGAAAAGTTTAATTATCAATTAAGTACTAATATAATATTTTTACATAAGAAACAATTTATGAAAAATCAATAACAAATATTCTTACCTGAATTCACATAAAATATAGGGGTTGAGATAAAATATGAATTTTTAGCTTGTGTACAACATTTTCTAACAATTATATTACATATTTTACTCAAATTCATTTTATTATAAATTTTAACCTAAAATTTCATATCACTAAAATTATTATACTTCTAAAGGTTGGTAACTACAGTCTCCATCTAGCTCTATCTCATTCATTACATTGTAACATCCTTTTCTATTGTTTGAAATATTTCGCACGTGCTCAAGCTGAAGCTTCATTTTAACCATAATCTACAAGAAATATTGAAAATATATAAAATGGGAAAAACTAAAAAGGAAATTACTGATGAAAACGATGTATCGATGGCTGATGTATCAATAAAAGAAGAAGGACTCACGTACGATGAAAAACTAGAAAATGTCAGTATAATAGCCAAACCAATGGCACCTAAAAAGTTAACCAAGAAAATCTACAAACTTATCAAGAAAGGTATATTTCTTTATATTACTATAAATTGACCTATTCATTCTCATTCTTTTGTAATATTTCAGCATCAAAACACAAGACTTTTGTACGGAATGGGTTAAAAGATGTTCAAGCCAGGATTCGTAAAGGCGAAACTGGGTAATTTCCTTAATATTAATTTATTTAACTAAAATTGTGCGAGCTTTTATGGTCGTTTTCCATATTGACACTTTGACTTCTATGTTGAACCTTTCAAAAGAGATTTGGAAACTGAATTTTTGAAAAAGACTACAACATGAAGTTTAAAATGTCAAGAATACACCAATGATTATCTAACTAAATGTAAATAATTTATATACTATGATTGATTTTATAGGTTGGTCATTTTTGCTGGTGATGTTACACCTATAGACGTTATGTGTCACTTACCAGGAGTATGTGAAGACAAATCTATTCCTTACTGTTACACACCAAGTCGGACAGATTTAGGACAAGCTATGGGAGTAAAACGAGGATCTTTGATGGTATTAATTAGAGAAAATGCAGATTATAAAGAATTATACGATGAGTGTTTAACAGAAATGAAATTTTTACCTCAACCATTATAAACACCTGCATTTATTTTGTAAGAAAGGAATTTTATATTTTTAATTATTTCTGTATACTTTATATTTTTTATTGTAAGATTATTATTAAAAAGACAATAGACAGTATCTACTTTTATTTATACTTACACAGTATACCTAATGGAATAATGTATGCGGTCTACAGTTGTTTATTTATACTAAGTGTGATTGAACAGTGAATAAATTAGTTGTGGAAGTCAAGTGAACCATTTAATCTGTACTCCGGCCTAAACTATAAGAGATACATTAAAATTATGTTAGGATGTTTTTTAGAGTTCAATTAGCTCTTTATAGACTGTATATCTAACTTTAATATAAAATTGTATTTAGTATAAAAATTGAACATAATGTAATAATATAAAGTATATTTAATGATATTGACTGACAATATCAGAAAATAATGCTGTGAGCGAGACTTGTAGTAGTACAATCAACCAAAAATTGATCCATGCTGTCCAGACTCTTACTGGAGTATCTCTTGGGTAGACCACATACAATATTAGTGATAAACTAAATAAAAGACAGGTAAAATTGTTACTATTTTATTGCACAGTCATTTACAGTCAATCGTTAAAAGACATCATTCTAAATTACCATTTAACTCTAAAGTGCATAATACTTTAGGAAGCCTAACCATAGGAGTGTTGTATTTCAGCATACGCTATCAAACTGACTTGAAATACATCCAGTAGTTATTCTAGTATTATTTTATTCTGTCAATTTAAACTCTAAATTACGAGTGCCTAATTGAACTAACATCTAATGTTTATAATATAATAATTTTAATATTTCATTCTGGCTACATAATTATCCCCCCTAAAATGGGGCGATTTGAAATATAATTACAAAAATATTACATTTATGAGTGTTATGTAATAGTTCTAACTTCATTAATCGACAGAATAAAATACAAAAGTAAGTAAATATATTGGCAGATTGTCACTTAGACTAGAATACAAATGCAAATGGAAATATTACACCTTTGTTTTATCTTATAATTTATTTAATATAAAAATGAACCCCTTTATAACCCCTACCCTGTGTATGTGTGAAATGTTTTACATGCACTCTACAAAAAAATGTAGGAATTAAAAACTTTTCCCCTGAGAAAATGGCAATACCTATTCTAAGCATATTATTTCCAATCTCATTCCATCCAATTTGATCAAATATTTTGCAAAGAAAAAATGCTTGTTTCCTAAATTTTTCTGTAGAGCGTATTTGAAGTGAAATTGACAAATACTTGTTAATATTATAATACTTTGGCATTTATAACTTGCTCTAAAATTGTTTAATCCGAATACAATGCTCAATAATGAATATGAAATTGTGTATAAAATGTTAATAATACTACATTTATAAATGACAAACGCTGTTCAAAAATTGGTGCAATCTGTTCCGATTTACTCTAATATTTAAACTACTCGTAAAAACAGGTATCTGTTTATTAAAAATATATATACAGTGCAAAAATATATATAGTATTCGTCTCAGTTTTGTTCGATACGGTACAAAATATGAACCACAAATGGATATTATACTTATGATTTAAATGTCTTGTGAGTTATATTTTATTTCAGCTACCAAAGAAATCAAACAAATACATATGGGTTTTCACTTGCTGCTACTATGGTACCAAAAATACATTCCTGGCCATTTAAAATAATTGACTTTTATTTATATAAATTTATATATATACTTTCTTTATACAAAAAATGTAGATTTCTTTGCACCAATTCTTGATTATTTTACAATAATGTCGAAAATGTGCAATTACATATATAAATCTTAATACTAATTGAAGTTTTGAAAAATGATTATATTTATTAAATATAAAAATGTGAAATATATTACCTGTATGGACCATTTTAACTCTTAATAGTTAACATCGCCAAGCGTTAAAAACATTAGCGTTATAAAAAAAAAATCAATACACATTAATCATCATGTGTTGAAATTTGAATTACAATCAATATTGCCAATATTGTACAAATGAAACCCATTAGCACTGGCAAGATCACAATGAAACGAAGTGACCTACAAATTATAATACTGTCAAAAAACATGCCATTCCTATCATATGCGGTCTACAGTAGTGTATATGTCTTATTGCAGCAACCAGTCTCCGAGACAAAGCTGGAAGTTATTTGAGATGAAAAAATGAGGCTCAATTTCCTGTAAACTGCATACGACATGATTACCAATATTACTAGAAATTGAAACAAAAAATTGCCTACTACCTACCTCCAGTGCCTATTATCTTGTTGTCAGAGATTATCTTCTTGATTATTTATTGCTGGTTCGCTAAACAAACTTGTAGCTACATCTGGGTTTGATCCATTCGGTAAAGCTTTTCGAGATTTTCCCGAGAAACAGAGGCAACCGGAGTTATTTTGATTTCTTTTCAAGTTAGGTTTTATTTCCTTATCTCGTTCCGCAATGCATTTTTGATAGTAATCATAATCTTTGAGATACCTGTAAAAATAATATTAAATTATATTAAACAGTACAATATTTCATACATAATTACCAAACTGGTGGCCACCGATGTTCATTTAAGTATTCTTGATTTTCCGGATGAAGTAATTTAACGCTTCTTGGTGACATTTTACACAACTTATTGTAATTTATACAAAGATGATTCATACACCAATCTGCTAACTGATGTGCATTATGTAACTAAAAATAACACACGATGAAATATTTATTTCCCAATTCATAATAGGTTTATTGTACCTTCACCGGTTCTAATAATCGTAAACAATGTTCGATAGCTTCATTTGTATCACTTTGTGAAAGTCTGTCTAAATCTTCAATTACCCTATACTCAACCAAATTCACAAGCCTTGGTAAACACAGCCTATTTGCCAACTCCAATAAGTTGAAACAGCGTGCCGCTGCAATTGCTGGTATCTCATCCGTATATAAATAACACAGCAACTTATGGAATGTATATTCTCTCACTCCCGGGAACACAATCTAGAAAATAATAGTGAATAAACAATTAAATAATTATTGGATTTTAAATATTGAAGATATTTGAAACTCACAACTTTGGCTTGACTTTCTCTAAAGTCACCACTAAACATGGCTCTCATAACATCACATCGAGCTGCTAACATCGGCTTATGCGCAGGATATGCACCATCGTCCAGCTCGAATACGACGTCTGCAAACAGACCCTGCTCAAGACACAAGCTCTCCAGTCTCTGTCGAAACGCCTGAGAGAAATGGTCCATTGCGTCACTGTTAAGGAACTGCTGATTTGCTTGTATGTTCGATAACAGCACAGTAAGCTGAGGAAGTTCCAGAAATTCTGCTGCTTGGCGTAGTTCCTAAAAAATCAATTAGTAATTCAAAGTTTATTTTTAAATAATTATTAAGATACTTTTAGTGAAGTTTTCAATCATCATAGATTTACAATGTACACTTTAACAAATGGCAACATAAGTCAAAATGTACTAGAATTTATTTTCTTGGAATTATACAAATATAGGAGAAATATATTTAATTACAATTACACTCAAACCCCACTTTGAGTTGTTTCGATTTGTGTTATTTTCAAAGTAAAATGCTATGAGTCATAAAATTCCACATTTGTGTAGTTTGAAGAAACATTTTTCCTTCAATATTATTTCAGTATTCATCGCATTTTCCGAGAATGTATCTTGAACACGAAGTGAAGTCTGGATGTATATAATTTAAAATAAAATAGCTTAAGCTACCATTTGTCAAAAAAGCAACAATCTATAATGAATTATCTTATTATTTTTAAAATTTATAATATTGTAATGTTTTTAGGCTGCAACCAAACATGTTGCTCATACACGCAGTATTTACTGCAATTAGAAATTCATTCAAGGAAGTCAAATCTAATCGACAGCACAAGCAATATTTCGAGTACATAAATGAAACTCGCACTGGACTTACCAATCATAAATATCATGCATTATTACTCACCTATAGTGAAATTTTGATGTTAGCGAGAGTTAAGTTACAACTTATCATAAATCTATTTAAATCTATGATGATCTATAAATTGGCTAGATAGATTTGATTTAATTGCATGAATTTCTACTTGCAATGAATATTAGTGTGTACAAACAATATATGTGGCAACAACAGTACATAATAATTTTAACACATATACATGTTACACAGTTAATTATAATTGTTTTAACAAATGACAAAATATATCAATTTTATAATCCAATCAGCGTTTGTTTAGAAACCTTTATACACATAATATCTTGCTTAAAAGTATTTATAAATGTTCTAACCACTAAGATGTGAGTGCATACTATACTAAATGATATTTGAACTACGATGTATGTCGTTTTTATTTAACAATTCATGACTCTTACCAAAAGCAATCCGATCATTGCTGACTGCAAATTTAGTAATTAGTTCCGCACGTTATTTGCTTCAATATATTTCAACATAAACATATTAATTAATTACATTAGTTTGTATCGATATTAGGCCTTATATTTCTTAATAACTTTATTTATTAAAAATTTTCCACTTTTTAAATATTACGTTCATATAAGAATAATAGTGTGAAATATACCTGTAGTTCAACAAATCGTTTATCTACATTCCCAGTGTAGATGAATTTAAGACACTGGTGCATCGCCTGCGGCGTTATAAGTTTTGTAAGAGTTATGACAGTTTGCGTATTTCCAGTCTGTAAGCCATCGTTCATTGTGACTTGTATGGTCTCAAATGCTGGATGATTTAACTCTCGACTAACTACAATTGGTTTCTTTACTTCTTCACCTGTAGATAATGTGTTTCCACTTGATTTTCGTTTTAACTGTTCCCATTTTCTAACAAAAAATCGTAAAAAAGTTTTTAAAATGATTGACTTATTTAATTATTTTAAAGTTAAGTAACCTCTACAAAATTTAATATACTTACTTAGGTGATTTTTGATCATTATTAATTAAAAATTCAGTGTCTTCATTAAATTCTCCTACAGTTGCCTCTCCGAGAGAACTGACCTAAAAAAAAAAACAATAAAAATCTAACAATGACTTTTTTTTTTAAATCTAACAATTTAAATTCAAAATAAAATATTTACCATGCTGGACTCGCTGTTACTTCTGACACCAATATCAGTAGATATATCCATAGTAAGCAAGCGATGAAAGGCATTAGAACTAGCTGCTAGAATAAAGCGATGTACTGGAAATCCTACTGAACCAGCCACTACCACCAAATCGGTGTGTATTTGATTGAGCCATAAGAACGCCATGTTTTCTTGATATAAACTTGGCGAAACTACTACCTCTGGTGGTAAGGGCATAGGTGGTTTAAATGGTGCCTGTAAAAAAGTATTTATAAGTAAAAATTATAATAATTACATTATAAATATCCTACAACTACAGTTGGTGATTTAACTTTAAAGAAACATCGCCTTTATCAGAACAGATAATAAAAACCCTCCTTTGCTTTGAAATTAGTCAACCAGCCAACAGCGCCGGTTTTAGACCAGGAGGGGCGATGCACAATGGGGTAAAAATGACTTTTTTTGTTTCAAATCAGTGTACAGGCTGTAAAAAACGCATTATATTTCTGGATCGGCGCCTCCTGAAAAATCATCCCCCCTCTTGCTCTGTACCCACAGCGAGGGCTGATTTATCCCTCCCCCTAACTCGTAAATCTCATAAATATGAAAAGTATGTATTATTGAATCGAATCAAATACCTTTCATTGTGAGATTTCCGGTTTTATTAAGACCATTTTTTCAACTTTACCTGAAGTAATGGACGTTGTACTCTTTTCAAATTGGTCATCCAGAAGCGTTGTTGCCTGCGCGCGATGAGCGCAGCACGGATAGCGTTTTCAAACACTTCATTAACTCCGTAGTACGTGAACACCGACGTTTCGTAATAGTAAACGCCCAGTTCACGCGCAACGCTCCTGGCTTCATCTGGCATAACCAAATCACTCTTTCTTGTTGCTCTATAAACAATAATCATTTATTTAACTTATATACATAATCGCTCAGATTTTGATTAAAAATAATATGTTAAAAATTAGTAGTTAATTTTGCACTGGAAAATTCGCTAATATATTTAATTAAGACAACAATCTCGAAAATCAACAATCGAAAAAAATGTTATGTTAGATGTTTCTAAAAGGTATTTTCAAATGTACCTTCGAATTGCTAGTTTTGAAGCGATAAAAATCGAAAAAAAAAAATAGAAACAAAACGAAACATTTCGTAACTGATCAAATGGATTCCACAACAATTAAAAAACCGTGAAAACTGGAAACAAAACTAACATAAAATTTCTCATTGTTCATTCAGTTTAATCAATACTAGCTTCAAATGAGGTAACTACATATAATCTCCACCATCTTCCTTTTAGTAGTTCTCGTACTACAGTACTATCAAAAAGTTACGCTCATAATACCATAATAAAATAATTGCGTTACTACAGAGAATTTTTTATCAAATCTATACTCAAAGACGTCTATACAGATTATTACAAACACACTCATACTATGAATATATTGTCTCAAATTACAAACACATCAACAAATAGAGCCACCAGCCGCGCGCATCTTCAAACGGATGTTATAACAATTCAAGAAAATTCGCTCTCAATCCGTTAAGTATTCTGATATGTGATAAAAAAAATCAAAATGACTGACCGTTTTGTTTTTGAAATACAATTTTATTACAAATCATTTTGAATTTTTTATCACATATCAGAATAATAATCCTTTACTGTTTGTTAGTTTTTTATAATAATCTGTCGAAGCGTTTAGTCATGAAAATTAAGAGAACGGGCATAATATTTGTTATAGGGGATACGTACAAAAGTTGCAAACTTTGATGACAATTATCTCGAGTTTAAAACAGTCGATCTCTTTAAAATTTCGCGTTTGGATAGATATCATTGTTGTTTTTATCCCGTGATTTTTTTTTAAATTCTATCAAACTGATGTTTGCACGAGAACTACCTTAACCCAATCGTGCCCAGCGTTGCATATATGCAACAGATCGCTTTTGTTTAAGGTTTGAAATCATACTTATTTTCGAGTATTGGACACAATACATCAACAATGCAAATATCAAAATCCCTGGAGTTTTAGTATACTTAGATAGGTATGAATTGATGACAGAAAAATCAGCAATATCGGTAACAAAAAAACCTCGGTCACGATTGGGTTAAAGTCCATCAATACAAATAAATTATTTAATACTCACCTAACAAATGGGCTACGATCCCGAAAATAACTTAGGTACGTTTCATCTCGATACATATAACGGAGATCATTTTTACAGCCAACAAGTAAAACCGGTGTCTGGGGACAGAAACGGCGTATCTCCTGATACCACATCAACCTGCAGTGGCGGAGAGACGCCGGATTGTTGATGGAGAAACATAGCAGCACCACGTCCGAACGACCGTACGCGAACCGCCGGTCCTTCTCGTGGTCGCCGAATGTGTCCCACAGACGAAGCGACACGTTGACGCCGTCCACAATCTCCCATGACCTCTCGAGTACCTACGACGCCAAACAATATGTTTAGACACATTAAAACGACGTTATAAAATAATATATACTAGACATCAGTTTTAATCACATTTGTCTAACAACCAGTGCCAGATTAAGCCAGCACGGGGCCTGTAACAAATGTTATAAAGAGGCCCTTGGCAGTGGCGTCACTAGGAGGGGAGGGTAAGCGACACCCGGGGTAGAAATCGATAGTGTTGAATGAGCTTTGGATCATACAAATCTAATAATTTTTCGCGGAGATATAACTGTTTGAAAATATGAATGGGGAGTGTATAATAAAACACCACTTTTACAGACAAACTTTTCTCAATTTAATGTGGGAAAATTTAGAAAAATCGAATAAAAAAATATAAGATCGGAGCTTTAAAAATCAATTTTTCGGTAAAAATCGACATCGGAAACCCTAAAATGAAAATATTAATTACTTTTAATGGGCTTGTTTTTTGTAATTCTCATGAACTCATGTTACTAATAAAACAAGTAACTTTTTATTTAATCAATTAAATTACCAAAGTCAGCAAATATAGTTTGTTTTTTTAAATAATAGCCTTTTATTTTGTTCATTTTTTTTCCTCCAGTAATGGTAAAGGTAAAACTAGTAATGAGCACGAAGTGATGGACACTTGCTAATGATTACAAAATGATAAGTACTATATAGGACACAAAAGATATAATAGAAAGAATCATGAAATTTGAAACAATGTAAAGCAGTTGCTATGATAATATAATAATTAGTAAATAAATTATACTGTACTCTATTTCATTTAATTAAGAATGCAGTGGTTCCCGGAGTTTTGACGGTACGAATCGTGCATTTTACCGTCAAAAACCACGGCAACCACTGCATTCTTGAAATAGAATATTATAAGTAATTAATTTAAATGTCCACCATTTTGACACCCATTGGCCGATTGTCATCAAATCACGCTGTAAGACAATTAATTGTATATAGATTAATATTCAGAAATGGTTGTAATCAAATATCAACAAATATTTCTAATTCAGTACATTTAATTAAAAATTTGACATTACTGGGGTCCGTAACAAGATTGGCGCTACTACCTTACATGTTCAATCTCCAGTTTAGATATATTGATTTTTTGTTTGTTTTTTTATGCTTTAATTATTCATATACAGCCAGCTATTTTGTATATTTGACGTCACAGCCTACACCAAACGTGGATGACTGGTGGGATTGGGATATGCCTCGGGACGATCAGGGCAGGTTACATTCACGAAACCCAGAGGACCACAGGTTCTTTCCTAGGGGCTAAGATATATTGATTTGCTTACATCTTTGTAGATGCGGTACTGGTCGATGGCCCACACTGTAGGCACGTGAGTCGTGAGCAGTTGACTGAGGGAGACCTGCTTGTTGCAAGCTCGCGCGCAGATGAGCCGCGTCTTACCGACGGCCGTGTCGCCAACCACCACGCACTTGACGAGCTCCTGGTGCGGCTGTTCATTATCCATCACCGATATCCATTATACCACATTAGCTGTAACAAACAAAAATATATTCAAAAATTGGTTGTGACTGTGTCGAGGGATTGACGTGAATACGTGGAAATGGGGTTAAATAAAACTCAGACTCATGGATTGACACATCAAACAGAAACGTTTTAATATTTGTAAAATGGACATCAAATGTTGCCGTAAACTTAATCTAAAAAAAGAAATACATAACTAGTTTTGTATAATATAGCAGTGGTGAGGCGTAAAATTTTTAATAAGGGAAGCATATTTTGTCAATCCTCTCCCTCCTATTAACAAAAAAACTAGTTATGAAACACCTTAAAAAAATCTTTATATATTTATATGATTTATATAATTCTACGTCTTATTTTCTTGTATTTTAGTCAATATTTGTATGAGTTGAAGTTCACTGCAGGTAATTTCACTAAAAAAATTCGAATTTTTGATTTCGTTAAAAGTATGTTTATTGTATAGAAAATTTCAACTTTTCACGTCATTTTCTATATAATAAACATACTTTTAACGAAATTAAAAATTCGAAATTTTTAGTGAAATTTCCTGCAGTAAACTTCAACTCGTCATACAAATATCGACTAAAATACAAAAAAATAAGACGTAGAGGTATTCTAGTTTTATAATTGAGCGTGTTAATTAATATTAAATGCTATTTTTGATTTTTGGTTAAAATGTTTGAGTTGCGCATAGAGATGAATATTCTAATAATATATTTAAATTATTTATTAACTGAAAATACCGATTTGTATTAATTTACCAATAAAGCAAGGGAAGCACTGCTTCCCTTGCTTCCATGGACGCTTCGCCACTGTAATATAGTTATTTCTTGTAATTTGTACCAACATAAAAACAACAATTAATTAATTACTATTTACAAGCAAAATCGTAGAAATACGAAATTTACTTTTTATTTTTTTTTTATTCAATTTAAAAAACTTTAATCCAAAAACTAATAGATCGTACAGAATATATTCTTAATATTTATAAGCGCAATCGTGGACATACAAAATTTACTTTTTTGTTGTTGTTTTTTTTTATAATATTAAATTTATCACCCAATAAATATTTCAATTTTCACTTGTACCTCGTAGATCTAATCGAGATCTATAATTTGAAACCAAAACCCGCGTGGTAACTGCTCTGAGTGTCGAGATATACTGATTTTAAGTTTACACTAGCGCGCAAGACTGATGTTTGCACGTTACATCAAGTTTCTAAAATGCGCACCTCTAGACGTTATTCACTTCAAAATAACGTTTATTTTATTGATGATTTTCAATCACTGAACAATATTTACTGCAATAACAGTAGTAGCGCTATAAGTGTTCCGTACAGACTAATACAAAATATCATTATGTGTCATTGCAATCTTCGTGCCGGTTCGCACGTCTGTATCGGTGCAAAATAATCTTACACCCCTCCCATTGTCACGCGACACTGCAGCTACTTTTGCCGCGACCACCAAGCGTAATGCACGGATTTCTTTTCAATTTATTCGTCGTTATATGACGCACGTGTGACGCGCATTATACTTTTTTTTGTTTTTGAAAAAAAGAGCTTAACAACTCCTGATAGTTTTCATTTAGGTAACTCGAAATTCCCAGGTCTTTTTCGTCGATACGTTGGAGATATAGGTCAGGTACAATATTTTTGAGAACTTTTGTTAAATTATGTTTATGGAATAATTTGAGGTAAGAATTTTTGATGTTTTGTTAGACAAATTTGCCTTCAAAATTTCTTCAAAAAAATTGTATTTTGGAGAAATTATTTATACAGTAGATTTGTTGAAAATTTCAGTTCGCTAGTTTAAGCGGATCAGAAATTAACAGTGTGTGACAGACAGACATATGTGTTTCGTGTTTTTCCGATTTATAATATAAAAAATCAATTAAATTAAAATTAATTTAAAAAACGTCACATATGTCTATAATAGGGTTGACAATTTCGTCATATTTGTTTTAAACAAAAACTTCTCGGCGTACCATATGAAAATTTTGAAAATCTGGCATCCCTGTTTACAATTACGGCACTTAGAACAAGACCTCAAAATATTTTTAGCCTAAGGATTGGGGAGGAGATACTATTACGCCACTAGTTAAAAAAAAAACTCATTTTCCATATTATTATTTTATTATGTTAGTTTTTTTTTTTTATTAAAATGTAAATGTCTTTGGACCCGACTGATTCCTTTAGACAGCCATTGTGTGGTTATCTAACTTTGATTATGTTAGTTACATGAATCAATAATTCAAATTAAAATAAATAGTTCTGTTGATTTTACATATGGAAATAAATAAATTGATTGATCTGTCTAAAAATAAGTATTTCCATATATTATTTTCTAATAATAGCAAACAAATTCAGTTCTATTTTCAGTACGGAGAGCGATGTTTAAATATAAAACGTAAATAAAATCATTTTATGACTAACAAGAGACAACGCTATATCAAAAATCATTTTTTATATGTGATTTTTGTTTATTTATAAAAAAAATCAATTCAATTTTAAAATAAGAAAACGTGTTTATACGATCCATTGATTGATAGTCAAAATGCACTATTTTTCAATTTTAATGAGTATATTAATCAGGGACTCGAACCGAACCTTTTCATGAATAACCGGTAACTATATATATTTAAAAGGTTCAATAAATTATTTTTAATATTTTTCTCCAGTAGAGATTTCATTCTTTAAAATGTAATTTTATTTTTCGCCCTTTTTTCTAGCCATATTTTAAAGGCTATTAATGTTTTATTTATTGTTTATTTAAAAAAAAAACTTTATTAACAAAATAATCAATTAATTTTTTTTAAATTTATCATTTTAAATTTTTCCCAAATTTAAAATAATACCTACCATGAATTTTTCATATTTTTTGATCCAATACTAACTAAAATTGAGAGAGGGGCAGGGGATATATTTTAATGACTGTTTCGAGCTCCTTACATTTTAGAGTTCGAAAAAAATAATATAACTAGGATAAAGTTCTACTAATTAAGACCTATATTTTGGTATTCCACATATTTATACAGGTATCAAACACCATAACTTCCTTGAAAACTAAATTTTCAAAAACGTTGACGATATTTTCCTAGTTAAAATATAATAATATAATCACAGAACATATAATTTTGTACGTTTAGTTACAAGTTTCTAGCTTTAAACAAATAAACAAAATATAATATTAAAAAGATATACTAAAAATCCTACCTATCTCCAGTTTAATTAATCATTATATATGCATAATAATTAAGCAATTATTTAAATCAACATTCAATAATATATACTCATATACCTTATCTATTATTCAGAATAATTAAAAAAAGTAGCACTTCTTTATCTGTATAAGTAATTATTTCATTCATGTTTATTGATAAGTACATTTTTTCTTTCTTCAACAAGGAAACAATATATTAGCAAATATCTTCCTGATATTAAAGCAAACCGGTTGATATGATATCAGAAACATAAATTTATACAGTACCGGCATCAATGTATATTCAAAGACCTTGGTAATTGTTTTTTGTTTGTATTATTTCGAGATTTCCTTTGTTCCGGGGGACACGTGCAAAATTTTAATTAAAATATTTATAAAAATAAGATATTTGATGTCAATAGGACTGTAAACAGCAGTTCTATTTTTATAAAGAAAATGCTTTCAATTTTAAAACGATATAATATACTCCCTGTGGTGTGGGGAGTTGGGAGTTAAATTCCCCACTTTTTGCTGCTATGTTCTTATTTTAATCAATATAATTCCTGTTTATAATTCGTGGAAATGTTTTATTTTTATAATAAGTAACTTGTTGTACAATCAAATACACATTATATTAGTAAAAAAAAATTACATGAAAATAAATACAATCACATTCTACTTTTAAATAAATATAAACAAAAACTTGTTGATAAAGTCTTGTTTTGTCTGCAGACAATTAAAAAAACAACATAACTAATGACGTAAAATAAATATTCCCGACAATGATAAAAGCAAAATCATGTACAGTTACTGACACATTGATTTTAAAAACTGATAATAATAACGCGTACATATCGTTAAATATTAAAATTAATAGTGATTAACTATTTAAAATTATTATTTTAACGAATATACGAGTATACATAAGTAAGTATAATATATAGAGCTGGACGCGGTTCGTGAATTTTTCGGGTCACGGCCGTGCCCCGACGTGAACGTGAGCGATTGTCAAAATTCAAAAATGTGGAATCGTGAACGTGCGTGATCGTGAGTCAAAGTAAAATAACCGTGCGTGATCGTGCATGAGTATATTTTTGTCGTGTGTGAGTCCGTGAGTATATTTTGTAGGTGAAATGTTTTATATCTGAACTAAAATCAAACCGTTCTCGAGATATAGCCTTTCAAAGTTTCAGTTTTTTCAACATTTTTAAGAAAAATGGATTTAACTTTTGAACGCGTGATCGGAATTGATTTTAGTTGACGGATTTGAAATCAGCATGTCAAAATCTATATGATGACATGTATAATACCTTAAAACTCGGAAAAAAAAATTTCGCGAAAAATCGAAAAAATTCAAAGGGGTATACCTTAAAAAAATGTCGATTTTTGGCCAAAATTTTTTTGTCGGATTTTAAAGTATTATACATGTCACTATATAGATTTTGACACGCTGATTTCAAATCCGTCAACTAAAATCAATTCTGACCACGCGTTTAAAAGTTATGGCCTTTTTTCTCCAAAAATTTGAAAAAACTAAAACTTTGAGAGGCTATATCTCGAGAACGGTTTGAGATACAGACCTGCGGTTTGAAAATTTCAACTTCTCACGTCATTTTCTATACAATAAACATACTTTTAACGAAATCAAAAATTCTAAATTTTTTAGTGAAATTTCCTGCAGTGAACTTCAACTCGTCATACAAATATCGACTAAAATACAAGAAAATAAGACGTAGAATCATTTAGTCACTATATAAATATTTATATAAGAATTTAAAAAAGTAAAATCTTCAATTTAAGGTGTTACTTGTTAAAATAATTAATACAAAATAAAAGCCTCTTTTTTTTAATGGAATAATTCTTATTTTACATCTTGAGTTTCTGGCAACCCTATTCACACACGACTCCACAAAACCCTACAACCTGCTCTGGCATTTCAGAAAACTGGGAAAAACACATATCAATTAAAAATGTAATGATTTTAATTATATTAAAGGAGTCGCATATATGTAAATATAACTTAATCCATCACTGTTTCTACAACAGATCAAATCCGTTCGTATATCGTTATAATAATCATAATAAAGTTATTAAAAAATTCATACAAATATTATTACTCTTAACATAAACATAACATTGTTGCGAAGGCTAGCCAGTGTTATTACAAATCATTATTGATTTTATTTGAATTAACAATACAGTTTGCGTTATCAACATTGTATGTATATAGATACACATTTACGTCAGAGCATTTATGGTAAAATAATTGTTACTATTTATAAAAACTATATTGGTATATAATTCCATAAACAAAAACTTTATACACGATATTTTGAATTTATTTACAATTTCGTTTATAGCGAATGTAGAATCAATAGTAATTGGGGTCGGCTTCTCAACAATTTAAAATTAGTAATACAGATTATTAATATAAATTGCATGGAGGGGAAGCTAACAGGGTTATAGCCTGGTGGACCAAAGTCACTCCAGTAAAAATCTGGACAGCGTGGATTGATTTTTGGTCGATTGTAGTAGCCAAGCCGTATTTTCTGATATTATCAGTCAATATCATTAAATGTACTTTATATTATTACATTACGTACAATTTTAATGGTATTTTTTTTATACTTGCTAAAAATAACACACAGATAATCTTATTAAAACGCCGATTTTGGTGGACCCAGTGCGGCGAGTTAAAAGCTTTTTTTTGTCCTCGTTAAAAAAGTAGAAGACAGGTAATTATTTTTTTGAAAATTGAAAGAACGAAAAAAAGTTCATACTCTTTTCAGGGGCCGAGATAAGACGTGGGGGGGGTCATGATGATGAATGTATTTATGTATTTAAATACTGGATTGTCGGGGAGGTAAAAAAATAAGCCTATACCAAAACGAAAATATTTTTATCCTCAAATAAAAATTTATGTTTTATAGATGTTATAGAATACGACAGAACGTTCAACAAAACAAACACAGCAGTAATATACCTTGTACGAATAACGAGATGATCAGCCGACCGAGCGATCATTCACCGATTTCGAAATACACGCGGGTGAAACCACGGAGACAAGCTGTATTTCGTATTTAATCGCATTGGCTTCTAAACAATTAGTATTATGTAGAATAATCAAAGTGATTTCTAGTTACAGATGCATTTGCGACATCCCTACACAGATATGTCAAGAGGTCAACGGCCACCGACAAAAGCTGGTGGTATTAATGTTTGTACGAAGGCGAAAGTTATTTTTTTTTCGGCAATAATATATGTGATACGGCATTCCAGTTTTCTTTTCGTTTTTGTATTCTTGTAATTCTATTTTATGGATAATAATATCCACCCAGTTTTGAAATGTAATGTTCTTGATATACGTTTATGTAAAAACTTGTATTATAGCAGTAGGTATTTAAAAATAAACAAATAAAAACTTTCCTTTACCATGCACTTAGTAAGGAAAGATTGTATCAAAATAATCGATATTAAAAAAAATTAATGCTACTAAATTTCATTTAACATTTGCAATGGCCTTGGCAAAATAACATTGCCATTTTTTATTGAAAACTGATTGCTTTTAAAAATCACGGAAGTGCATTTTGAAACATGATAATTATGTAAGTGATAAATCAAGATTATTTTAATTAAGATAAATAAAATATTTATAGGAAAAAATGGATAATACTAAAATGTTCTCTAATTATAATTAAAATGGTCGTATATCAATAAATAAAAAATCGTTTTTAATATTGAAATCTCAATTTTTTAATGATTTTAGCAAATTTGTACAATTTTTTTGTAAATTTTGTTCGGGTGCGCGGGATTAAAAAAAAGTTTAAATTTCTATTTTTCAATACATTTCATAGATTGAATTTTAATAATATTAAGTAATATAAAGCAAACATAAAAATGCATAAAATTTTGTAATCTTTATATGGGTGCATGGGGTACAGAAAATGTCTATACTAAATCTGCTAATTTCGTTAAAAACGTAACATTTTAATTTCAAACTAGATTGGAGTTTTTTTTTTATCCGCTTTCGAATGAATTTTTTTAACCCTGTAAAAATTATTATAAATACATATAAATTTGCTAATAACATAGCTTTAAATATTTTTATCACTTAATTAATTCGAAGTTATAAATAAAAATAAACTTCCTATAATCTCTTCAGATTTAGGATAAACCGGTAAAAACCTTTTAGTTTTTCAATTACATTTATACCATAATCTAGTTTTTCTTTTTGGAAACTTTTCCAAACTTATCTCGTAAGATTATTGTTTTTCCTGATAAAAACTTGACATTGACAAAACAATAAGTAATAAATATTGTTAGATTGTAAAGAAAGTCACCGTTATACCAAAAATAATTCTATAAGTATATAGCCTCCTGTGTAGTTAGACCACAAACCACAATTGCATTAATACGACAAAAATAAACTGCTGTCGCTACCACAAGACATTTTTATATCTGGTAAACGGATTATTATACCGAAAAAATGGTTAAAATATCAATTACAGACAATAATATTCTCCATAACATTTTCAAAATTTTTTTTTACTTTTACGAATTGTTTCAAAAATATTTTAAGAAAAAATTAACAGAAAACTATTTTTTTATTTAAATTTTATTTTTCGTTTTGGCTTTATACTTTTTATTCGATTAAGGACTCTCAACAGAGATTTTGAAACCCGAAGATCAAAAATAGTTTTGGTCCCATTAAAAAAAAAATTTTTTTTTCGAGCACTCTTTCACTAACGCCCGTCCATAAGTACGACTCTGGCCCTCAAAACCTGTAATTTAGTTGAAATCTCGAGTTATAATTTTTTAATGATTGCTATACTTGATTATCCAGTTATTATACAAATACCAGAACTGTTTTGACAATTGGAGTTGTGTTTATCAAAGATAAAACAAAGAAAACCTAAATTAAGCAAACAGTTTGAATTTATTAAAAAAAACACAGTTACATTTAATATAAATAATAAACAACATAAATAACAAGACAATGTATCACCAAGTGAGAATCTTATCTAAAAATAATATAATACTGAATAATTTAATATTTACCTACTATTTTACTCTACACATGCTAAAAATTTACAAAAACCATCATGTAAACAAGTTAAGTAAATCGCTAATTACAAAAGTACATTAATAATGAAATTACTGTCTCCAACATTGTCTGTGTGATATAAGGTACTACCACCAGTTATGGCCACTATAAGAGCAAGGTTTACTGTTTTTGTGATTGACGGGCTTCTTTTTTGTAATTCTCATGAACTCATGTTACTAATAAAACAAGTAACTCTTTATTTAATCAATTTAATTACCAAAGTCCGCAAATATAGTTTGTTTTTTAAATTATAGCATTTTATTTTGTTTATATTTTTTCTCCAGTAATGGTTAAAGAAAAACCAGTAATGAGCACGCAGTGATTGACACTTGCTAATGATTACAAAATGATAAGTACTACGACACAAAATATATAAAAGAAAGTATCGTCAAATTTGAAACAATGTAAAGCAGTTGTTATGTTAATATAATAATTAATAAATAAATTATACTAATAATTAGTTTAAATGTCCACCATTTTGACACCAACTGACCGATTGTCTTCAAATCACGCTGTAAGACAGTTAAATGTATATAGATTAATATTCAGAAATGGTAGTAATCAAATGTCAATAAATATTTCTAATTTAATTATTTAATATACCATTAAAAAATATCCAAGACTGGTGCCAGTACCTTATATATTTATTATACTCACGGGCGACATAGTGTTGGGGGCGACAGAGTAATAAAGTTCTTGTCATTTTTTTTCATTTTTTACATAATAAGTTTTATTTTTTATGTGGTGGAGGGGTGGGGAGCAATATAAATATGTTATATATACCAAGTTGTGTTAAAAATATGGCGACGAGTATTTTATTTTTTTAAGTGAGCAAATATTCTTTTGCACGCCACTGTATTTAATAAATATTACAAATGCATGTACACGTGTAACCATAAAATAAAAATAGCCCAGTGTTTGCATATACTTCAGATAAAGGTGGCTATTCATTATTAAATATTTATAAAAAAAGTCTGCAGTAATCCAACGTTTTGAAGAGTATATAAACAATAATTAATATTTCTGGTTTTTACCAGAAGTTATTGATTTATTTGTATTGAAATTTTTACTAAAATAACAATCGCATATTAATTTATTTTTGTAGAAAGACATTTAATTTTTTGTTGTTTTTGAAGAGCCAGAAACAGTGCCGGCTTGAGTGGGGGGTCAAAGGCTGGCTCTGGAATATGATACACCCTTAATCCATAAAACGAAATAAATTCATTCTGTACATGATTTGAGAAATTTTTCAAAACGTTTACGGAAACAAAAAATCGTTACAAGTGAATTGCAGTATTTTGTGGTTATATTTCAATAACAACATAACTTTTTATGTTTTTAAATTATGAGTGAAATTTCCGAATACAAAACCACTGTTGATTATATTCGTACGCTTCGAAAATAATTGTTTTTGCAATAATGAAACACGGTTTTTGTCTTTTTCTGTCTCTATTTTTAGATTCTTTATGGCCTGCACATATCACGCATACATACATACATATGTACATACATACGTATTTACTAACATGTAATATAGAGTGTTACTAAAACTAGGTACTATTATAAAAATAATCCTCCCTCTCCAAAGAACAGTAGAGTTAAAAAAATTATTGATTTGATTATTTTATACAAATCATAGAGAGGGCGTCATACAATATTTTATTTTTATTTTCATATCTAGGCATGTGGGGTATCGAAATGTAGATCTAAATTATTAGAATATAACCCTATTTTTTATTTTATTTTTTCTAACTCAAAAATAGCACCTGCAGAGGGCTCCAAACAGAAATTAATTTTGTCCCCCATCCTCTTAAACTCGGTAACTACTGGTTCAAAAAAACGAGGTTTTCGTGAAACTATCAACGACAAATACTAAATCATTTCAAATTATGGAGAAATAGGGAGGGGCGTCATAGAATTTTTTATTTTGATATCTAAGCATGTAGAGTGTCAAAATGTAGATCTCAATTAGTACAATATGACACTATTTTTATATTTTTTTCTATCTCAAAAATGCACCTGTGGCTTCAAATAGTCCACGTAGTATGTACTTCAGAACGCTAATTATGGCATACACCTGTGTATGTCTTAACTGATTTTTTTCGTGTTCATCTCTATGTATATTTGAAATAATTATACTTTTATTTTATAATATAAAGTATAAAGTAATAAAAAAAATTAGAAAGATGTTGTCTATGTAACCTAACCCTGTAAATTAGTGTAAATAGAGTACAACTTTTTAGATACACTCTGTATTCTGTGTATTGTAAATGTACATATTATATGTGTACCTGAAGGCCCGTGGGTGTAGATATGAAATGCACAAATATTAAACATAGCTATATTGTTTTTATTATAAAGATAAAAGTGAACGTTTTAGATATTAAATATTTTAAGAAATGTCATATATCTTACCTTGGAGTTTTTTAATCTCCCAGATTATATAAGCTTTTTTTCTTTAGAACTCATTAATTTTCATGATTTAAAAAAACAAGTAGCAAACTTTTGTACAATTCCTAGTTTTTACACTGAAAAATATTTAACCAGTATTTTTTTACTTTTTATATTTTTGCGTCTTTTATTTAACTTTGTTATTTCGGATTCCCAACGAGCAATGACTCAATCAATAGTGAAAAACAGAAATAATACAAAACATAAGATAAGAATGTAATGGTAGGTATATTTACATACGGATTAATGGTTTAAAATTAGAATATAACTACAAGAAAACAAAGGAAAAACAACAGACTAAACAATGGAATATAATCTTAAGACAAACTGAACAGCAGCATCATCTGAAATTTTATATCATGCGAAATTAGAGTCTTCTTTGTATGAATAAGTAAATATTTTGTTTTCAAAAGCCAAGGTGAATAACTTCGCAAGTCAAGCAAATTGACCTTTTTATACTTTACTATATAGCTGTGCCCGAGGTTTCACTCGCGTGGACTGCGGAATTATTGTTTAGGATTTTTGAAAAATATAGTTCAATTAAGTACAAACACAATTAGTTATTATTGTAATAATAACTAATTAACACAAAAACAATTGACATAAGACAACGGCCAAGCCGAGGGAGTCTAAATGGCGGCCGAGATGCTCCAACGCGGCACATGTTCGAACGAAATAGTTTTTTAATAACGAAAAAATGTTTACAACATAAAAACAAATAGTATTCACTAAAACTTTTATTCAAAACATTTTTTTCTATTACACACCGTCTCAAAAATAATTAGAGAGAATCAAAAATTAACAATAAACATCTGTTTCCAGTTTAACAATGCTTTTAAAAAATAGGAGATGCACATCTACATTTTTAAAATTTAATATTTATCGACTGATAGATAGAACCCATGTACATCATTGAGTTAATGACAATACTGAAGTCAAGGATTCAAAATGTAATTTCGTTAAATTCTCGAATAAAATACTCAATTATACAATACATTTCATATAAATGTAAAAAGTTGTTCCTAGAACTTCCTGCTCTTTTGAAAAATTCAAATTTTAATTGTAATTTTGTCATATGATCGCATGATCTTTTATACTTATTGTAAACTTGATACAGCTTTTATAACAGGGTAGGTACTGGTTTATTAATAGATACGTTTTTATACCCCATTATTTATAAAATTGCATTTTTATTATTTAAACAGAACTCGTAAAAACAGAATTACATACTCATATTTTTTAATGGCTCACCCTGAAATACTAATTACATCTAATGTACATAAGTTATATGAAGACAAATCGAATTGAAAAATCCGCTCCTGATTCCAAAAATCCGTTTTTGAGAACGTCGGACAAAAAAATGTATTACATCCCTTATTCTAAAATGATTAGTAGTCGGGTAAATATAAATATAATAATAAAAATAAATAGCAAGAAAACTGTTAAAAATCCCCCATTCCAAACTAAATTTTATTCTTTTCAAAACTTAAAGAATTTTACGTTTAAATATTTTTTTGGCATTAATGTTCTTCAGTGGCATATAATGTTAGTTCTAAATTCCTCCACATAGGAAATTTTAACAGAACAGCGACGGTATATCATTTTAATTAAGAATTTCACAATGTAACAAAGAAAATTTTATTAAAAAATAAATAATTTTTTACACTTGTATGACCCCAACATTCCGTGTTGCAATTCAATTAAATAACCACATACCTTAAATTAATGTTAATAAAAACCACCTGCCAAAACAATATGACGCACAGCATTGCAAATAAATGAAATTTGGAAAAATATACACATAATATTTTTCCACTTGTAAAAATAACATTGCATATAAATATTGACACAATTTAATATAAAGCAAAAATATTGTCATTAAACATTTTTCGGCTATACTTATAGGTATTGATAAAATTGTGTGCCAATAGGTGATAATAGATCTATAGTAAAGCAGTGGTAGTCTTTTGATTCATAATATAAATGCCTACATTTCAAATACATGTACCTATTTAGAATTTCAAAAATAAAATTTTAAGAATTTATTATTTTTATATTTTTTTTCTTCGTGACAAATAAATATCAACGGATTGTTGTATTTTTAATTTTTCTTTCAATTAATTTTCTTATAAGATACTACCCACTTTATTTTTTATATTTATCTATATTCAACCCACTATATTTTTACAGTGAACGCCACTGGTTATATTATGCTTACACATGAATGTGTATTCGACTCAATGGAGAAAATAGGCGCCTGGCGCCAAGTGAAAATAAAAATATTTACATTTAAGACAAAAAAAACATTTGTTTAAAGTTGCCAATTTTAATAATTATTATTATATCATATTTTACCAATGTATCTAACAATGGGCTTAAAAAAGAATTATGTTTTATTTTTACAGTATATACAAATAACAAAATGAAATAATAAAAAATACATACCTAAATAGAAATACAACCAATCAAAAAGAATAGTTTGGTATACTACGTAGAATCCACTTGATACATTAGTAATATACGTATTTGTAAACAATACCACAAGTAATTGTACAATGAAAAAGTAAACATTAACCAATTAAATAATGTTTTCTTTACACTTAAAACCGCTATAGCATATATTTATCAGTCAATTTGCACCGGAAAAATCAACAAAATAAATTTGTCACACTCTACTGCACTTTATAATTTCAACAACAATAGGATTTTTTTAATTAAACACAGATTACAAATAATTTTTCACTTATAGAAATTAAGCACAATTGTATTTATTTATTCAACAAAAATGCCAAATTTAAAATAAACACATATTATTATAATTTTCCAAAAATTGACAACAATGGATTATTAAAAATAAAAGCACTATTAAAGAATAAATTACATTCTGACGTTCAAAGCTGCCTAGATTAAAATAAACACAACAATGGTTTGACAACAATGACAAGTTCAAATTAAAAATTACATTTTGTCGCTCGTGGTTCTGAGAAAAACACACAAGAACCGAAAGTTAATTGATAAATAACATCAGTTACATTTGTCGATATACAACGACTTTATAAAGAACGTTGTCAACGACTGACAGAACTAAACATCAACTGCTGATTCTATCAAAACACTGACCTTTCGCACGACTGATTATTAGACATACATAGGTGGTGGGCGACATACTGCGCGCCACTATGTATACATACATATAATATACATATGTACATTGTACATCAGTCAGGGCTATACAGGAAAAACATTAGTCTTATCGTCGTAACATAAATGTATTTTTTTTATATATATCACTGATAAAAAATAATATTTTTAAATTGATACGAAATAGATACAAATATGAAATTTGACTTTCTACTAATTGTAAGTTTCACCGAGAAAATGAGAAATTTTGGTTTTTGTTCTAATCTTTGAAACACGACATTTCGAAAGGAAATAAATGTAGAAAATTTATAAGTATGTGGAAATGTGGCCCTACCCCACCAACTTTTGATATTTTTTATATAACTAAAGCACTGGCACCAGTCTTGGTCCCTTCAACTTTAAGAGCATGGTATACTGTTTTTTTTGGAATTGATAGGCTTCTTTATGTAATTCTCATGAATTCATGTTACTAATAAAACAATTAATATTAAATCAATTTAATTATGAAGTCCTCAAATATATATAGTTTGTTTTTTAAATTATAACCTTTTATTTTGATTATGTTTTTTCTCCAATAATGGATAAAGTAAATAAAACCAGTCCTGGGCACCCAGTGATGGACACTTGCTAATGATTACAAAAAGATAAATACAACGACACAAAAGTTATAAAATATAGAATCGTAAAATTTGAAACGATGTAAAGCAGGTACTATGATAATATAATAATTAATTAATTAATTACACTAATAATTATGTAGTTTAAATGTCCGCCATTTTGACACTCATTGGCCGATTGTCATCAAATTAAGCTGTTTTACAGTTAAGTATCCAAGATTATGATTCAGTAATGGCATTAATCAAATATCAACAAATATTTCTAATTTAGTACGTTTAATTAAACAAGAATCCAACACTGGGGTATGATTCAAGATTGATGCCAGTACCTTATAATAAGAATAAGATTTATTGTTGACAAAAGATACCTTACAACGACACTATAAGTAATATATATAGACTATAGATTTAATAAAAATAACTTTGATCTCATCAATTAGGAACAGCTCGATTTAAATTGTATTCAACAAAAAATTAACTATCCATTAATGTATAAAAATTACCTGATCCATCGAAGCCGGAATAGCCTGTATATGTCACCCATGTAATAAATATTTTTTTTTTATTATTATTCTTTATCTAATCGTCCCAATTTTCGATTGCTAGAATCATTTACTTTTTAACTGTAAGTTTTACCCAACCCTAGTAAACGAGAAAAACACACAACATACATACATACATGCATTTGCATTTATGTATGTGCCAGCAGGCACAGACACAGGCGCTGAGAAGACCGATGATGATTTGATAGCAACCAGATTACCATCAGCGGTCAAAAGCTTCAAAAAAACTACTCTCGCCTACAGAATAAAGATACTCTCTTGCCCTTATCACATAGTGCTCAAATGTAACAATAACTAATAAACTTTAACAATCATCATAAAATGTGTTTGTTCTCGTTTATATTTTGTTTGATATTATAATCAGTGGCGGTTCGAAAAAATAACAATGAATAACATGAACAATATTTATTTTTATATATTAGAGATTTAGTAGGTCATCTTCCGTATTTTTCAGATTTTTTTATGTGGCTGAATAAAAAAAAGTAAAAAAAAAATTCAGTAATTTTTTCTTAAATGTATTTGAAATTTAGTAAGACATACCTATTCCATATTTTTTTCAGATTTTTTATAGAACTAAATTATAAAATTTGAAAAAGTAAACAAAAATTTCAGGACTTTTCTCAGAATTTTTTTGTTAATTAAATTTGGCATTTAATAAGGTATATTTCATAATTTTTTTCAGATTTTTGCGGTTAAACTGAAGGTTGGGTGAATGTTTGACCAAAAAAACATCGTTTTGCCACTCTATGAATCGGGGCCATGGCAAAAGCGCTACAAACGGGAGCTTTATAACGAACATTCAATATATTATTTTAATTCTTTGCTATATTTAAAAATATAGTTAATTAATTTAATTAAAAATTTGCAACCCACTGTTTTTACCATAAAAAATATATTTCAAATAAAAATAACTAGCAATTTGATTCATACCATTAATTATCTTATGAAATCAAGATAAGTAAACAAAAATACCAAGCTTTCTGATCTATTTTTTCTTTCAAGAAACAAAATGTACAGATATAAAAATAAATTCAAGGACGAAAAAATGAAGAATATTTACTCTGTACCTACATGTACACGTGCACATACACACACACACAGATATGTATATATACACACACGCGCACAAGATGAAGAATTTTCGTGCAGGTCATAAATAAAAACATTTAATCTGAAAACATGTTAAAAAAATTTTCAGAAAAGAAAATTACGTAAAATCTAATATTTTAATATATGATATAATTAAAAATTATGATACTTCTTAAATGTTTATTTTCATGACAGGTTTTATCTACCTACTGAATTATTCTATACATTACGTAAAAATATTTTCTTGTATAAACAGAGGTGGATCTGCAGTATATAAATTTTTTAATTAATAGCGCATTGGACCCGGTTTCACTCGGGAATATAAATTTAATCTGTAATAAACCTATTAAACACTTATCGCTAACTAAATTTACGCACTGCACGCGAATATATCTCTTTGATGATTGTTTTTTTCTGAGTTCATGAAATTTACACAAAATATCCACAAATTATACACCTAAACTGAGAAAACCGTACACAGATAGACAGATGCGGCGGAGGACTTTATTTTATACTATTTACTTATAAGGTATTGGCAGCAGTCTTGGATATGACCCCAGTAATGGCTATTTTTTAATTAAATGTACTGAATTAGAAATATGTATTCATATTAGATTAATGCCATTTCTGAATATCAATCTATATACATTTAACTGTCTTGCAGAGTGATTTGATGGCAATCAGCCAATAGGTGTCAAAATGATGGACATTTAAACTAATTATTAGTATAATTTATTTATTAATTATATGTTTTACATTATTTCTTTGACGATTCTTTCTTTTATATATTTTGTGTCGTAGTACTTATCATTTTGTAATCATTAGCAAGTGTCAATTACTGCGTGCTGATTACTAGTTCCACTTTATCCATTACTGGAGAAAAAACATAAACAAAATAATAGGCTATAATTTAAAAAACAAACAATATTTGCGGATTTGGTAATTAAATTGATTAAATAAAGCGTTACTTGTTTTATTAGTAACATGAGTTGATGAGAATTACAAAAAAGAAGCCCGTCAATCACAAAAACAGTGCCATAACTGGTGCCAGTACATTATATTACTATAATTTTATTATATTAGAAAGATCATATACTGAATCCAAAGCTGACCATTTCTATTTTATACGAATAAACAAATGTAGATGTTAGTGAACCTAACTGTCTAATAAAAATGGTCATTAACGACAACAATAATTTAAAATCTGATATTTTTGACACGATGAGCGACAGCAAATGATTTGACATTGGGAGATACAATTTGTGACCACGAATCTGATTAGATGACCTACTGACGAAACCATGTACAATAAGTACTAAATAAATCAAACAATAACAGATATACAAATATAGGAGGAACCGTTTCTGCGAATTGATGACGATTTATTCTCATCCAAGTTCGAATATGATGTATATAGTGTATTCCAAGTTGATTAATGTCCGGTATCATAAAGGACCTAACAAATTTGTTAGCTAACAAGCACTTTCAACTGAGATATCAAACTTATATGACAATTCTTTTGGAGTTTGTTGATGACTTTGTCAAGTTTCGCGCACGCGTTGAAGGTAAATACAAACGGTATTAAAACAGTGGTGATGTTATGAAAATTATTTTGTACGGTCAAAGATGCCAACTGTGTTACAATTAGTTGAAGTGTCACTGCTCTAAATTCCATAACTAATCCATACATACCAGTACAGAATTAATACCCCATTTAAATGTAATTGCTAGCTAACAAATTTTGTTAGGTCCTTTATAATACCGGACATAAGACATAGGAAATTTAACATGGGGACAGTTAGAAATGTTGTAGTAACCTTTGGTCAAATTTAACGATGTGTGATTGGTGCATTTTGAAATGCCGCCTCGAAACTAACTAATAAATTTTAAATTGAACAAAATTCAAAAAGAATTTAAAAAGTGAATATTTTTTGTTATTACTTTTCGCACATCTGTAAAATAAACAATGGAAATGATAAATATTTTTCATTACCTTTTTACAATTTCTTGATATGTCTAGGTAACACACCAAAAAATTGATTTAAAGTAAACTATCGAGTTGACTAAAAGCCCCCCCCCCCCTTTCCACGGGGTCCTAGGCGAAACGGACCGACTAAATTAGTTTCTAAATATTTGCCTCTCCCTTAACAAAATCCTGGATACGCCCATGAAAATATAAGTACATTGAATTTAACATTTGTGAAAAATAATTACCTTCAAGTTTTGATACCAATTTCGTATAATTGACTAGGTGGCTTGTAATGAATCCATAAACTTTAGTACAGTTTATTCACTCCAATTCTAGAGCAATTGTTTTTGCTAATTTAAACTGTTGTGAATTTTCCAAGTCACGATATAATTGAACGTGAGTTAAAAAATGTTATTCGTGATTTTTTTTCTCTATAACCATGAGTGATGTCTGGTATTATAAAGGAGCTAGCAAATTTGCTAGCTAGTAGCAAGCACTTTCAAATAAGATATCAAACTTATATGACAGTTCTTTTGAAGTTTGTTGAAGACTTATTATTATTAAAACAGTGGTGATGTTATGAAAATTATTTTGTACGGTGAAAGATGCCAACTGTGTTACAATTAGTTGAAGTGTCACTGCTCTTAATTCCATAGATACGACATACAAAAGCGAACATAGTCGAAATCCAAATTTTTGTTCAAATAAAAAAATAACTGGTACCTAAGCAGAAAATTTCAAAAAGTATTTCGACTAGGTAGCTTTTTTTAGTATCGCACACTGTTTTTTGTGTAGCCAAAATTATAATATTGTATAAAAGATACAAATATACACATATTTTAGGTGTGTCACGTGTGAACATGAAATAACTAAATATTTTTTTTAATAATGTTATATGTTGGTAAACATAATATGTTTATTAATATAATATAATTATAATATTATTTTATTATACTATAATCTTTTAGCGGTCGCATATATTCCACCGTTTGAACACCGTGCAATCACTAACATAAATCATATGCGCGCGCACACCCAAATAATGTATTGCCAACAAACAAAATTATAAAATCTGTGTGTACGTCGGATACTAAAGTTTCGCCGAAAGTGCTTGCTAGCTAGCAAATTTTGCTAGCTCCTTTATAATACCGGACATGAGAGTACTTGATTTACAAATCACTTCTCAAGCACCCAGCTGTAATGTCTTATCAACAGCAAGTTGTACTTTTATCAATGCATATAGAATGACTGCAGTGTTGCGCAACCAGCATTTTTAACACCGCGGTTCCGGCTGCTTATAAATAGCTCACATCAGCAACATTGAATTATTACACCCACAAGACTTTGACACAAGCTTATCAATTTTAAACGAAGCAAACAAACTATTTAATTCTATTCTACTTTTCATGTTACCGAGATGTTCCTTTGTGTGCCGATCAAATATGATTTGTTGTTCGAAATTAAGTTTTGCAACTTTTTTATCTTCTTGGGGTTAAAATATTGATACTTTTCTAAATAAAATGTCAAAGAACTATAATATATAATATAGGATGTCCCGTAAACATACCGACAAAGTTTCAGAAGTTGTCACGGATATTAAAACAATCGCTTTTTGTTAATAAACCCATGTCCACAAACGAACTGTTTTAGCAGTAGAGCAAAAGAAAGGACCCTCACGAAAGCAATGGATTTTGCTTTTTGGTTTAAATTTTTTGTAACTTGGGTAAATGATAGTTCAAACTATGCTGATTAAAAGTTGTAATGGGTACAACCAACGAAAATCCATAATTTCTCCTCCAGGGGTATTCAAACATTATATGTTTATGTATATTTTTAAGCTTATCTCCTAAAGGATTAATTTTTAGAAACTTTTGCAAAGGACAAAAAGTTGTTAAAATTTGTTAATTTGTTAAAGTTTGATTTTTTTTTATGATACGTATTCTTTTATCAAACTATACAGTCCACAATATTTATACAAAAAAGTATATCATGTAAAAATTACCAATAGTCTATCTATCCAACAGTGTTGAATCTAGGGGTAACTCCGGAGGGATTTTCCCCTTATATAAGTATGAAAAACTAAATTATTGCTGCTACTATCTTTCATTCCATTCATTCTATTGTAGACACTCGATTTGAATTTTTACATCTGTCCAATCCCCCCCCCCCCTCCCCCTCCCCCGAGAGTTTCCATTACTCCCCCCACCTCCCGGAGTAAATTCTCTGGATTCAATACCCCTATTCAATATCTTTCGGTTAGTTGAATCATCGCAAAGTTCTTTGTCTGGTAACAAAGTCTGGTTCTTGTAATTTAAAATTACCATCAAGTTATTCAACATAAACATATTTCATGAATAATAAATCGGCATGTTCTCAGCTTATGTTTAACAATTCATGACTGACCAAAATAAATCGTTATATTTAAATTTACACTTCCTCTTTTCAAAATTAAAATCTAATGTGCTTATTACAGAGACATATAGCATTAAAAAAAATTACATATTAAAATATATTGTTAAATTAATAGTAATTAATTAAACAATAATAAGTTCTCACCCCCCCCCCCCTCCAACTTTACCACTTATGTACACTCCCATGGTTCAAGGATTATTACTTTTAATATTCAAAAAATTCGATTAAAAAAAACTCGTAAATTCCCATATAATATCACGCCACTGCACCTGATATATAAACTCATTGAAATTTATCATTTATCATTTTTTAACTTTTTTATCACACTCGTAAATAATTGTTTCGTTATCAGAGAGTTACCGATCACATGTTCAATATTTGCTAGTAAATTAACAAAACTCATCACAACAATGCTGTTATCTCAAGCGTAATTACATAACAGTGTGAATGCGTAGTATATACAAACGTTTTTTGTTTGGAAATAGACGAAAACAATATAGCATAATGAAATGTTTAAATATTTATTATTTGACGCATAAAAATAACATCTTTTGTAGTAGAACAAGTTTCAGAATACATATGGTTAAAAGTCAAAATGACTTTTTTTTATTATTAATTTTTAATAAAAATTACAGTATTGTACTTACATGTACTGTCAATTCAGTAACTTTTACAATTCCATTTATAATACGTAATTTTTACTAGGTATATTCGTAAATATCATTTTATTTTTAATAAATTCATTTCAATTGTTAGTATACATTTTTCTATTCGATACTTAGATTTTTATTAAAAGACAATACAATAAATACTACAGTTGTGTAAAATTAATTATATTAATAGTATATTTTTTATTGGTATAACAAATTAAACTATACCAATAATATAGATTTCGATCCTGCAAAATGAGTATTCATATTGTACTTTTAATAACACGTGGTCTAGCAATGTATATAAATAAACGTAAATTAACTCTCGTCACTACTGTGTTTTCAGTTTGCTTTTATAAGAAGAACCAAACAAACAGTAAGTTACAGTACATTTAAAATTTATGTTAAAGTATTCATATATGTATTTAGTTATAGAGTCCACCAGTGCAACAAATGTTTAATATACAATATAACGTTAATTTTTACGATGCAGCATAGTAAAATTTCAGTGGATCCTTTACAATCTATATTAACATTAATATAGAAGAATAAATTACAAAATTGTCTCCCGTTTTAAGTCAAGTAGTAATATTTCTTTAAAAATTGTTATGAAATATTTTTCTCCGTGTGCCAATGAGTTTAGAAACAAAATAACTTCACAAAATAAATAGAAGAGAAAATCAATATCCTGTAATCAACCCAACTGGAACTTATTCTATGTTCGTCGCCTGGGAATGAAATCATCTTATCTGCAAAATTTTAATTATTTGTTTTGTCCACAATTCAATATGTTTTTACATTGTAGTTAAATTAATCATTATTACTATCCTTATTTATTATATTATGGGGGGGGGGCAAAATTAATTATTTCCAACCCACGAATTGTAGATACTAATCCCCATTATACATACATATCACATGAGTTTTGTTATTAATAGTACCTATAATAATTAAATAGCATATTCCTATCTTGAAACATTACCTATATATATGCTGTATGCACTACAAGAACATAACAATTAAAAAGCTTTCTAAAAGCATAGTTACAGAATATAAACTTTTACAATCATTTTACAAACAGTGAAATGTTGCACAGAAAATAAAATTCTTAAAGATAAAACAAACAATAATAAATGTATATTTATGATACTTCACAACAGTAGCCACTTTTTATAAGAATTTTTGAATAAAAATATCGTATTTTAAATAGAGATCCACCCTATATGAACAAAAATGTAGATGTTCATATATGTATAGTAGCTTCATAAAACAAATCGATAAATAAATAGAAATATCTAAAAGATATTCAAATATTCTATATTTATTTAGATATATACAATACATATACCTATATATATTTCTATTATTTACTGTGCCTACCTTTATTTTATTTTATACAAAGGTGGTTTTCCTAAAGAGAAATTCTGTCTTTATATCATTTTCAAGTTAATAAAATATGTATTTTATTTGTAAACTATAGCACATGGACTCGGTGTTACCCGGGGATGTGTCAAAAATCATCCAATTGTTCAACAAAATATTTAAAAAAAACGTAGTGAACTAAATCAATAAAATATTGAAATCGTAAATTAAAAAATTTTTTATTCAATGGCTACTATGTTTTTTTTTTCTAAATAACATTTGTATATACTGTGGTACATCATGGAAAGTGTTTTGTCTATATGATGTACTACAGTATATATATACAAATGCCATTTATATAAAAACATAGTAGCCATTGAATAAAGAATTCTACAATTTACGATTTCAATATTTTGATAAAAGAGTTTTTAATCTTTTGATGTTAATTCTTAGGTTTTCATAAAATATTAATAGCTAAGAAAATGCTCTGAGAAATTATATATAACTATTGGTGAAAACCACATTAAAATCGGTTCAGTAGTTTTCGAGTTTACATTAACGAACAAAATAATAGCAGCTGTTTTATCCGCCTTGTGGAAAGTTTTAATTTTGTTTTCAAAAACAGCTGTTTTGTTTCTGTTTCTTAAAACAAATATCTATTGCTTTGGTAGAAAATTACTAGAGATATGTATGTATAACACTATAACACATAAAATTAAAGCTCTTACATTTTTTTGTATATTGTGTCAACATAAAAGATGTTTTATATTACATTTAAGTACCACGAAGTAGGATTCTTTTGTGTCTTCAAGTGTTCTTAACGTATTTTTGGTAGTATCTCTACAACCGCGACAATACGAGTTCTCATTTTTAATGAGAACCCTTCACAATGTGCCAAAAATTGATATCAATACGAATACTTATGTCCGGTATTATAAAAGAACTAGCTAGCAAGCACTTTCAAATGGGGTATTAATTCTGTACTAGTATCTATGGATCAGCTATGGAATCTAGAGCAGTGACTTAAACTAATTGTAACACACAACAACAATGTTTTAATACCGTTGGTATTTATCTACAACGCGTGCACGAATCCAAAAGAACTGTCATATAAGTTTGACATCTCATTTATTCCGATTTCGTAAAAAATACCCTCAGTGTCCGATGACCCTCTATGCTCGAAGGCCTCAATGGTAGTCACGGCCCTACTTGCACCCATAAGCCAAGAAATGTTGTGGAAATCTTATAAAGTAAAAAATAAATTATTTTTTAATATCGTTTTCCCCAATAAAAACTTTTACTTTGATTAAATTTTCCCTCTACAATATTTTTTTACTAAATGACTTTCTTTAAACAAAGTTCATTCTGTAATAATGAACTTAATAAAATCACATTAAATGTTCAAAGACAGCAACAATGTCTTTTTCGACATCTTTTATATGAGCAAGCCTCGATTCTAAATTTTCTTTTTCTCCATCTGTGTACAAAAATAGCTTCTTCTCGTAAATGAGTACTGAAAGAAACAAATAAAAATCAAGAGCAAACCCTCTGCGATAAAATTGTTCGTTAAAGGCCGTTTAACACGATACAGTTTTTCACATCACCTTACAAATAATATTTTACTAAATATATTATACAATATGGTTAATTTAAAATACAAATATATATTTTAAAAAAATTTAGGATAAATCACTAACTATTCTGAATAATACGAAACACTAAGAAAAATTCGTTTCCTGAAATATTTTTATAAAACGTACCGTCTGAAATGACCTTAATTATTATTTTCAGGGGTCGGGTAATTTTTAATATACATACAAAGAAATGCCAGAGACACTTAGTTAATTTTTTTCATCTTCATAATTCGTTTTCATTATTAGGGTTCCATACCTCTAAATGAAAAAACACACCTTTTTTCTCAAGAACGGCTAGAGATATCAAGTTGAAATTAATTAATATCAAATATTAAAATCTACAGCCTCATATTCATGTAAGAAGTTCTGACTGACTCACTGTCTAATCATCAAAACTTATAGGGTTCTTCCCGTTAACCCAGAATGTCGAAATTTGACACAAAGGATGGTTTCGTAGCAAGTAACGGAAAAAATCCGAAAATTATTAATTTCTCATTCTATATTATTACGAGACAAATTTTGCAGTTTCTTTCATACATCGTGAGCGTCTACGTAAAAACACCTACACACATAGACGCCTTGGGAATAGGATCCATTGTCTACGTAAAGGCCTTTGTACACCACCCAATTTCACATCCAATCTGCAGAGTCCCTGCAGATTAGGTCGTGTATAAAGGCCTCTAATCATTCTCAATAATTAACAACACACTTGTCCGTCCTTTTCCCATCTGCATTATACAATGTAATTGATTTTTCATTTACGTCTTTAAATGCAAATTCCCCTGTTGATATTTTATTCACGAGAGATAAGAAGTGCCTAGTTTGTTTGTTGTTCGCAGTATTCCTTTGTGATAGACGTGCGATGTTTAATAATTCAGAAAATAAAAAATGTGTTTCATGTTTCATATACAATATATGAGACGGTTTGAAGCCGAATCGGTCTCGAAACTAAAGCGTCTAATATTTTAACGAAACGAGACCGAGACGATATTAAATTGATTAATAAGTCTCGTAGAGATATCACCGAGAATGTTTTTTTTAGGATTAATTATAATTAGTAGTACAGTAAAATTAGTATAGTTATAGTTTACTATTTGATATTATTCGATATAAAGTACATAAGAAAAATGAATTTATTTCACACAGACAGAGATTTTTCTTGGGCGATCTCGTCTCGATCACATGTACGAGACAATAGATCAAAACGAGACTGAATAAAATAATATTATCTACAACATTTTTTCTAATTCACGTCAATATAAAAATAATTCGAAAAATTAAAAAAAAAGTGTAAATAATCTACCCATTTCCGGTTGGAAAATCGTTTTAAAATATGGAAAGTTTTCTTCCTAAGAAAAAATTGATCCGAAATATACAAGACAGTCAGACAGACAGACATAATGATGAAAATAGTGTTCAGGGAAGGTCAAAATTTTCAAAATCTCGAATTCGAAAAAATCAGCTCCACAATTCTTTATATTCACAATATTTCATACATATGGCCGTATAAAAAAGTAAAAACATTTTTTTCATACTATTATTAAAAATGCAAACGTGTGTCCGTATCTTTGTCTGTCTGTCTAATCTTGATGAAAAGCAGAGAGATAGCTTGCATCCTGAGGACATAGGCTACATCGTATCTCGATAAATTTATCAGATAAAAAATAGGTTTGTGACATTTGTATGCGCGATAGGTTCTACTTTTTTAGCGTAGACATGTAGCGAGCAAATGCCAAACTAAAAACCTGTTTTATCGACTATCATCATAACAGAAATCTGTATTACCATGCAGATTAATTACCTTTGAGTCTATATTCTACATCAACTTTAAACTAACTAATGAAGTAAATAACAGACAAATTCCTACCTCAATGAATATATTATATCAAAAACATACCGTATCACAAATGAATTAAGCTCTTTATGAATGAAGACGATCGATATTTCATTAAATTGTCAATAACACAAGCCCGTGTCGAAAAACAACCGCAAAATTAAAATGAAGATACCGCAAGAAATAATATAATTGGAGATTTTTTTGTCAAAAACACTTAAGAGATAAAAAACACTTGATTTAATTATTCCCGCCGATTTAATTAATTTCCATTGAAAAACATCCGTTTATAACGAGGAAAAACTTCTATCAAAAATAAACTATTTAACAAAATATAAAATCTTTATACTGTATCAACTCCATCTTAAAAAAAATATAAAAATTTTACTATAAAAAAATCTCTTACATTCTTTCTCCATCCATAAAAAAATCGCAACCCAAACAATTTCAAAGTGCACCTTTTCCCCGATAATAAAATCAGCTGATACCACCTCAGGTGTTTTAAGAATGAACTAAAGTTGAATGGTAGAAAATCAATATCTACATCACCATACTGCAGTAACTTGAACAAACTGTAACCAATAACATCAACTTGGTTATAACAAGAATTTGTATATGTGGAAAGCAGTGCTTCCCAATCTATATTTATTTATTATTAAATAATAACAAATTAATTGTCTAAACGTCAAAAATTTTATTGAAGAAAAAAGTATAGCAAGCTTTCGATTCACAGAATCATCGTCAGGCTATTAAGGAAGAACAAAATGTGAGAACGATGTCGTTATCTCAACAATATTTATGTGACTGAATTTGACTACAATTATTTCTGTAAGAGGTTAAAAGTATCGTATTATAAATATAACCGTTGTCTTTCAGATAATATATTGAACCCGGTGTTATATTTTGTCTAGACTAACCAAACGTTTTCTGCAGGATATTAAATTTAAATGACAGTTACACGGTATTTATTAATAATTTAGCGCATGCATACTCAGTGGCGTAACAATAAATCAACTGTCCTTGAGAGAAAGGTCGCCGAAATTGTTTCTCATTTTCAATATAATTCTTCTAATATATAATCCGAAACAATATTGTTATTCCAATACTGAATTATTATAAAAAATTGCTTTTTATAGTGAAAATCTATCTTCGAAGTATAATAAAATATAATAATATTATTTATTACTCCCATACATCTATTTTATATGAACCTTTCCGTATCAATAAAAATTAATATTTCAGAACCCCTGCTACTCACATAATGTGTATGGTACACACATATAGACACAAAGTTGCTGGTTATAAAGCGCGACAATGTCGCAGTATGGCAGCGCTCACACCCCCGGAAAACACCGGAGTTTTATGAGTGGTACAAGAATATAGTCACGACACCGGAAAAAAAACCTTACGCATAAAGATAACGACGTATAGAAAAAACACCCTCATCTTTAAATGCCGTATGTATAACTGTAAAACAGTATACCTAATGAATGTGTTGCAAATTCAGAAAAATCGTTTTATTTCCAAGATTATCTGTGTAGAAAATATTGTATAGTTTTTTAGCCGCATGTAGAGTAGCATGCAGAAGTGGTCGACCAGTTTTAATTCAAATTCGCTTATCACAAACTTAGTAGACATTTGATTATTATAATATTTAAATCATTTCTCCATGTACCAAACAAAGACAGATATTTGAAAACTCATTTGTGCGATTAAATCATTATATTGTAATCTATTGAACATTGTATAAGTAAATTTTGTGACAATAAATATTTGATATTCCGAATTTTAGTATTTAAATGATGTAACTATATAAGCTCCGCCCTATACAAAAATAGCCAATGATATTTGTCTTAATATATTTGAATCGGTTGTAAGAGATTCTGACCTTTAGGATGGCAGACGACTTCTGAAGCCCATAGTACATACTTAAGCACATAATATACTTAAGTACTTTTTTATACTTAAACTTATACTTAAATACTTTACCAATCAAACATAAGTTCTTGAACTTAAAAAAAGTACTCTGTACTTAAATGTATATTTTATTAGTTATGACTGTACTTAAGTATCTCGCCAAACGTTTCCTTGAACGTTACAATAGATATCTTCAAGGCTCTTAAAAAATGTGTTTAAAAATATTGAAGATTTCCATTGCAATGTGCAAAAAACCTCAAAGGTTGTACAAATATAATTTTAATTGCATAGGTATATTTAAGTGAAATTACATTGTATAAAATAGGTACATTTTTTATACTATGCACAGCTTTATTTTTTTAAAGAGTTTGTTATCTTTTTAAATAAAATCTCGACCACTTTTTGTGAAGTTTTCCACGGTTTATCTTATTTCAGCTTAAAGTTGAATGGTCTAGTAGTAACATACAACAATAGTTTTAAAAGCAACAGAACTTTGGCAGACAATTAGTCATTAAAGTAAAGTCTAAATAAATGGTAACAATGAGGATACGAAAACAAAGTTTAGTTTGATTTTCACTTTGTTAAACTTGACTCTAACAAAGCAGAATGTTTCTTGAGGGTTTTGTACATCACATATGTACATATGTAAGATGTAAGTACACAGTATCAGGGCCGGATTAACAACGTAGCGGGAGTAGCAAATGCTACGGGCCCCGCGTCTCTGGGGGCCCCGCGACTTTGCGGAAAAATATCTCTTATTGGACTTACCGTCCAATGGTTGATACGGAGTGTCCAAATCTACAATAATTAATAATTTAAATTTAGGGTTTCCGATCTCGATTCGATTTAATCGAAAAATCGATTTTTGAAGCTCCGATCTTTGATTTTTTTAATCGATTTTTCTAAATTTGTTCAAATCAAATCAAGAAAATTTTGTTTGTAAAAGTGGTGTTTTATTATACACATCTCAAAAAAATTAAAGGATAATTAAAAAAAAAGCAAAACAAAAAATTCAAATTTTCAAATAGTTATATTTCCGCGAAAATTAATTTAATTTACGTGTTCCAAAGCACATTTAAAAGTCTGTGCTTTCTAATTTTTGAATAAAAATTTCAACAAATTTTATCATCCCTTTCCGTTCTTTGCCAAGGGTTAAAAGGGTTTAAAAAAATTTCCCTTAATTTTTTATTAACTTATCATTTTTTTTTTAAGGATTGTATATTCTAAATCAAGTCAGTTAGCGGTGTGACGCCCGCTTAATGTGCAAAAAAAATCCTATTGACTTTTTTCGGGGGGAGTGGGTGAAGCTATCGATTTACTCCCCGAGTTCCCCCCCCCCCGACGCCACTGCCAAGGGCCTCTTTATAATATTTGCTACGGGCCCCGCGCTTGCTTAATCCGGCCCTGCACAGTATACACACTATATTTTATGAAAATTCTGTTAATTAATGACAATGGAGTAACTTACGATAGATCTACTTTAGACATAATGACAAACCATTGTTTTATTTAGTTTTAAACTTATTATTACATTAGAATAATTATGTTTGATTATTACGATTGGTTTGTAAAATTTTTCGGGGGAGAGTGTTTTAGGGAGAAAAACAACCCCCTATCTCGTATTTTTTATAATGAATAAAAAAACAAAAACAAATGATTTAATTATATACACTTTTTATTATTGGGTTTTATTCCGCGTTGTACTTTAATATCACTTAACGTTTCGACCAACATCTCGTGGTCTTCATCAGAATTGAGCAGTGGCGAAGCGTCCAAGCAGGGGAAGCAGTGCTTCCTTTACTTCTGTGTAATATTATAATATATATTATTAGAATATTCATCTTTATGCGCAAAACTAACAATCAAAAATAGCATTTAATATTAATTTACACGTTCAATTATAAAACTATAATACTTCTGCGTCTTATGTTCTTGTATTTTAGTCAAAATCTATATAATTACATGTATAATACCTTAAAACTCGAAAAAAAAATTTTCGCGAAAAATCGAAAAAATTCAAAGGGGTATACCTTAAAAAAATGTCGATTTTTGACCAAATTTTTTTTGTCGGATTTTAAAGTATTATACATGTCATTATATAGATTTTGACACGCTGATTTCAAATCCGTCAACTAAAATCAATTCCGACCACGCGTTCAAAAGTTATGGCCTTTTTTCTCCAAAAATTTGAAAAAACTAAAACTTTGAGAGGCTATATCTCGAGAACGGTTTGAGATACAGATCAATAAACATACTTTTAACGAAATCAAAAATTCGAAATAGTGAAATTTCCTACAGTGAACTTCAACTCGTCATACAAATATCGACTAAAATACAAGAAAACAAGACGTAGAATCATTAAGTTACTATATAAATAAATATATAAGAATTTATTTAAAAAAGTAAAAGCTTGAACTTAAGATGTTTCATCACTAGTTTTTTGTTAATAGGAGGGGGAGGATAGACAATATATGCTTGATGATCTCAATGGTTTCTCTGTAGAGTCCAAGCCAAAATTTATCGGAGCGGACTAAGACTTCGACATCGTTGGTGTCTACTATATAGCTTTGTAGCATCGACACTGCGGTGTGCTGGTTCTTTATATCTCTCATGTGTTCGTTTGTTTTTTTAACACAAACATATTCTAGCAACATCAACGCTTATTTAAGCAGCTATACCTTCTGAACTCAACATTTCACTTCTGAAGAAGACCACGAGATGTTTGTCGAAACGTCAAATGAAATTAAAGTACAACGCAGAATAAAACCCAATAATGAACAGTTTATACAATTGAACAACCGTGAAAGTCTACGTTCAAAAATAATTTAATATTTCATCATTTGGCTGCCAACATGAAGAAATTATACAACGCGAGCGCACGCACGGGAAGGTCCGCTGGGTCACTACATTTGTACTTACCATGATTCACACTCTCCAAGCGCCTTGATGCTGTACGAAGAAAGCGATGTTTACATCCGGTAAGCCGCTTCACCGACGTCGTACTCGATCGCCATCTCAACGTGGTACATGCTCAGCATAAACAGTCTGCGCAAAAATACGGTAATACAAACCACCATATCTTTGGAAACAATATTATATTAAAATAAATTTTTAAAACAAGCAGTACCGGCTTTAAGGGGGGGGCGAACCAGGGCGACCGCCCGGGGCGCCAGGCCAAGTGGGGCGGTGCATAATGGAGCGTAAGTCACTTTTTTTTATTCAAATCAGTGTACAGGCTGTAATTTTTGAGTAAAATTTTTTTTTATCTTTAAATTTTTTGTCGATCAGTTAAACCCGATTAAACAAAAAATATAGCTAATTTAAAAAAAAATCGATTATTTGATAGCTGCTAACTTATAATACTTATTCAGCAACCCAGAAAACCTTTAATAAATTAGCTTATTTGTTGATTTATCAATTTTAATTTGTTTATAATAGGGGAAGGAGGTCTCGACGGTCTTAGGACATTTGATAGTCTTGAAGTTAATTATGTAAGTTATATTTAAAAAAAAAGTTTGAGTCTGTAGGATCGCGCCAAGCTGAGATATGAATTATTCAACTTATTTGTTAATTTATCAATTTTAATTGACATTTTCGGCGATTTTTTAACATTTTTTTTAGAGGGAGAGAGGGCGGAAAAATAAATCTCGCCCAGGGCGTCAGATTTGCTAAGGCCGGCACTGAATGCAGGCATATAAAATTGCGAACGATAGTTAACTACAGTTTATCTCAAACTGTTAGGTACATAATTATTGATTGGACACGTTAGACTCTTTAACTGACAGTTCATAATATTATCTCTGTATAAATATGTAAACGAAATATATATGTTCCTGTTTTTCAACAAAGAGTGTAGTGTAGAGTATTATAAATGTGATAGCAAACACTTTCAAATGAGGTATCAAAGCTACATATATGATAATTCCCTTGAAATATCGTAAAATATTTCACAAGTTTCGCGCACTCGTGGTAAATTAACATTAACGGTATTAAAAGTAATTAAAACAGTGGTGATATTATGAAAATTAGTCGCTATGTTATAATAAAGTAGAAACAGCTGTTCAATAGACAAAATCAAAACTAAAACAAAAAGTGGAAATATCACTGCTTTAAATTCCAAAACAGATCCATAGATATTATCACAAAATTACTACTCTATTTGAAAGTGCTTGCTAGCCAGTAAATTTTGTAAACTTTTTCATAATACAATTTTTATTCAATATCTTCAAACTCAAAAATTACTTAATTTGTTAAAATATTAAATATGTATTTATAATTTGTTAATATGTATGTATATACTCCCCACCTAAAATCCTTAATTCTGGCCATAATGTTCGTTAAACCTGCTCTAAGCGACCCAGTGGCAACTTCACAATCCTTTCTTGTGTCCTCGTATACTTAGAAAATGAGAAAAAAGCGAAAAAAAAATAATTTAAAAAATGAAAGATTAAAAAAACAGTCCTGAATAAATCATCGAATACGGAAGGCCAAAAAAAATGTATGTACATGTACAGCAATTTGAAAGTTTAAACATAAATAATGTTATGTTTTAAAAAATCAATAATGTAATAACGCAGGTAACATAATATACAGGAATTATACGCAATGTAGTTTTCAATATAAACCACAATACTCGTCAACATTCAATTGTTAAAGTTAAAACCATCACCACAACGAAATTTGTTATTTAAAATCATGTAATATATACGTGAAAATGTACACGTTTTACACTGTGAAATTAATATTTCGTTTGAAGACATATTTTGAAAAAGATAATAGAAACGATTAGATTCTAAGTAATCATAATTTCATTTATAATATGGTCTGCCAGTACCGGATTTATAATTTTGCCGCCCGAAGTCTAAGAGTTTTTTGTCGCCTGGAGTGGAAAAAAATTTCTTCATTTTACAGGATTTTCATACATTGCTTTATTTTTGCTGCCCCCTCAAATCTACCGCTTTAAGCAATAGCCTACTCAGGTTATTGGGAAATCCACCACTGATATTGAATTTATCTAAAATAAAATACTACTTGGAGTCCTCTGTTGGCGTCATTTTTTAGTTAGAAAAAAATAGAGTCAAATTCTACTAATTGAGACCTACATTTTGACACTTCACATGCCTTGGTACACATTTTTTTATTTGCTTGTACCCAGAAACCAAGATTCATAAGTACTAAATAAATTGACGAATATATTCTATTAAAAAGTTACTCTCTGAATATATTGAAGAATATTGGGTTCTTAACTTTTAAGTATAATTTTGAACTACCTACATTATAAATAAGTATTATTAAGCGAAAATAATTGCGGTTAGTAAACGGGGTATATACATACTAACCGTGATTATTCATGTTAGAATATATCTTTTAAATAATAAAAAGGCCAAGTGCGTGTTGGGCACGCATATGATAGGGTTCCGTAGTCATTCTCACTACGATTTATAAAAAAGGCTTATTTCAAAATTTTTTAAAAACTATTTTTGCTACAGTATTCGTTATAATTTTCATTGAAAGTATTAATAAAAATCTACATTCTGGATTTTTTTTCAGATTTTTTAAATAAATAGTTTAAAAATTAGAGGGGAGAGACGCTCTAGTAACGACATTTAAATGCATATATATCGTGACTGAAGGGTTAAAATCAAAAGATCCTAAGGCATTTTTTGTTGCATTTTAGGAGACTTATCAATAGATTAAGTGAAAAAAAAAATGTAAATATATTTTTCAGTCGATGGGAAGGAGCTCAAAAAACATTTTTTTCAAAAATATCATCATTTCTGTTTTAGACCAAGTTTCATCTTAGTCGGTATAAAATTTATAATTACAGTCAAACGGACGGACAGAGTGAAACTATAGGGTTCCTAGTTTTCTACGGAACCCTAGAAATGGTGCAATCCAAAATAACACTTTATGTAAATATTTATCTACTCATTCTTGTAAAAATAAAACAAAATAATGTATACGTGATATTATCGACACGACCACCAATGAACTAAAAAATAAAATAATAATAAATTGAAAAATTGTTGTTTTTTTCAGTCACTTGTTTACAACGCTCGAACGCTTCCGCTAAAAATAAACTCTTTTAACTAGAAACAATTAAACATTGGGGTCTTTGAGCCGAACAACAGAGACATTTCTACGCATCACAAGTTTTTATAGACGTATCGGTATTTTGTTGTTTACACGGAAGCAGGAAATCGACACATTTGCATCTGAATAGATGCTATATAAATACGAGTGCCAAATCCATACCTACTTGTTTATGAAGATGTTTCAATCAATTTTTTTATATAATCTAATGAATATTAATATTATAATGTAAGAATCTGAAATTTAAACACTGCCAGTTGCTTATATGTAAAATAATTCAGTGATTTTTTTAATATAGGCACTTAGGCATCTACACATTATTTAATTATATTTGATATTTATTTTTGAACTAAATCATTTTTTTTTTAAATCCTATTATTAAAATTAAATAACATATGAAAAAACAATAATTAATTATGCGTGCAACAGAAACTATCAATAACGTTTCTACGCATTTTGCAAAATGGGCGTATTTTAAAAACATAGTGAAAGCTTACCTCTACAAAGATGACTCACTTTTGTTATCATTTTTATTTATTTTTAATTTATATATAAACACAAAAATGTTGACATAACATTTACTTTAAGCGTATTAAAATCTACGTAGAATTTTCATTATTTTACTTTCTAATGTATTGAAGTTACTTTAAACTTTAAAACACACAAAATATGTTTGTATTTGTGAATTGAAGTCTTTTCCCTTTCATTTTAATTTTATTCTGTGGATATAAGATATTTTTAAGATTGAAATCCTAATATATTTCATTGATTATTATTATTATTCTATTTTAGAATAGAACGATTATTAATAAAATCATTCAATTGGAAGAAAAGTGAAAAGACATAACTAAACGTCATTCAATTGTTTTCAAATTTCCAACCCAATCGCACACAAAACAAAAGACTATTGACATTTTACGCATTTTCAAAAAACAGGGCGTACAAAGCCCGGCACACACAATAAACAATACAAAATACAAACCAATAAACAAAATCCTATCAGAAACAATAAACTATTTTGCGCTTACCGGGTTGATCAACCGCACCGGTAAATAAACCAGACGTTTTACAGTTTCACAACAACACTGTGTAACACAACAATCACAAACAGGGCAAAAACACTCACTGCTGCGTAACACCCGCGCCAACCAACGTATCGGACAGTGCGTGAGCGAATGTTTATGTGTGTGTATGTGTGTGTGTGTGTGTGCGCGCGTTTGTCAAAACGCGTCGTCTCGTCGGGAAATGAACTACACAACATCGAATGTGCTTTGTTCCGATACGCGTGATGCGCATGCGTATAAATTATTTGACAGCCGGGTACGTTTTTTGTGCTGACTCATACAGTGGAGCCTCGACATGCGATGTTTTCAGGAACACGATAACGATTTCAGCAATTGACAGCACCAGGGCTTTTTTTGTAATTTAACGCGGTGGAACGGCGTTCCGACACCTTTTTTTCGTGGCATAAGAAAAGCTGCTTTAAATTTAATTTAAATGATATTTGAATATAATTTTCTTCAGTAAAAAGCTTGGCAAGAAGTGAGTTCCAACACCTTTATGTTTTAAAAAAAAGCCCTGTGCAACATTTTTTTTTATTTCATCATTTCTGTTTTTGGATCATCAATCTACGTCCATATACCAAGTTTCATTTTAATAGGTATATAAATGAGAGAATTGGAGATATGTGACATACAGACAGACAGATAAACGGTCGGACGGATGGCCCAAAACCCTAAAGATAGATAATCTACTTTTGTTTATAAAGGTTTAATCTTGTTTTGTTAGAATTGTTTAGAATAAATTTTAAACATGAAAAGAAATTCTTTTTTTATTATAACGTGAAAACGCTTCTCCGAAATTTATTTTTATTTTTTTTCTAGAAAGTAATCATTAGTACCAAAAACTCAATCAAATATCAAAAAAAGTTCTGTTAATCATTTAATGGAAATCATTATTTGCTAAGATCTGAATCATATAGGTACTATGGTCTTCAGAAGTCGTCTTCGTCCGTAAAGGTCATAATCGCTTACAACAGATTCGAAATATTAAGAAAAAATCATCGGTTATCTTCTTCTAGGGCGGAGTTTATATAATTACATCATTTTAAATAAAAACACAAATATACGTCCATTTCATAAATTAATTTTATATCCAGTTTAACATATATATTTAAATACTAAAATTCAGAATATCAAATATTGATTGCCACAAAATTTACGTAAGTATACAATTTTCAGTAGATTACATAATAATTTAATCGCACAAATATATTATATGAGTACTTTTTTATCTAGCAAATGAGTTACAAAATATCTGACTTTGTTTGAGACATGGAAAAATTATTTAAATATTATAATAATCAAATGTGAGGAGCCTAAGTTTGTGATAAGCGAATTTGAATGAAAACTGAACGACCACTTCTGCATTTGACTGTAGATATGATTCGATCAGCAGGACGTTTATCCGCTGCCGCTAGGGCGTTCAATAAAACGCAGCACACCACAAGTCAGTCTACACACATATACATATAGAGAGTGTCGTGTCACTGCACACTTCGTCTCGCCGCAGCCCTCGACGCCGACGTCCTCGTCATCGCCGCCGTATCCAGGCCCGCGCGCGTTCGCGATCGATGCCCGCGTGACGTCACACGTACACGGGTCAAGCAGGTCATGGGCGGGTTCACTCACTAAAACATCTTTCACACGGGGAAAGTACGCGGCCACTGATAAATGCTCGATTACTTGCCAATCTCTAAAACTAGGTACGCATAAATATTGACAATATGTAGATAGTTGCCAGATTTGATCAGATATTCTGTAACTGATTTTATATTGGTCTTAGGACAATACCTTTCTTTAGTAAAATTGTTCACGTGTATCAATTTTGAGTTGCAAATAAAGTTGTCATTAACTATATAGACTTATTTTTGCACGTAGAAAAATATGTCATAACAATCATTCAATTTTTAAAGAAATATTACTATTTGATTCAGTATTTTTAAATGGAAGACAATTTTTTAATTCTTCCATATTAATAATAATTTGATATTATAAATTGAAAAGGATTTGGTGAAATTTTATTATGCTGCATTGCAAAAATTAAATGTATTATATATATATTAAAAAAAAATTTGTTGAGACAAGTCTGCCTATCTTTATTCAGCAATGGACACATCTCTATCTCTCAAATACACACCACACTCTCTCCTCACTGCTTTCTATATATAGTTGCACTGGTGGTAGGGGATTTTAATTTTTTTTACTTATAAAAGCAAACTGAAAACACAGTACTGACGAGAGTTAACTTGCGTTTATTTCTATACAATAAACATGTTGGTTGTTAGACAACATGTTATTAAAGTTACCATATGAATAGTAATTTTTGCATGCAGGATCGCAATCTATATTATTGTTATAGTTTAATTTGTTATACCAATAAAAAATATATTATTACTAAAATTAATTCTACACAATTTTAGTATTTTTTGTATTGTTTTTTAATAAAAATTTAAGTATCAGATAGAAAAATGTACTAACAATTGAAATGAAATAATTTGATTAGCACTTAAAATAATTTAACTTAAAAATAATTATTTGAAAAATCATGTAAATGATATTTACGAATAAAAATTGCGTATTATAAATGGAGTTTGTAAAAGTTACTGTACTGACAGTAAGTACATGTTAAAACTGATAGTATTTTTTGATAGAAAATTGAAATTTTTATTCGGCAACCATAATTTTTAATAAAAAATCGGCTCCATTTTTCTCCGTGTGTATATTTTACTTTTTCATACAAAACTGTATAATAAAGTACAGTAATCATAAAAAAAAGAATGTAATTCCCAACATGCTTTGAGAGCGCAACAACTATCTCAATGGCGTCTGTGTGTCTGTCTGTGAACACTTTATAACTAAAACGGTGAAACTTATGAACAGGAAGTTTTAAAGTTTAGATTGTTGTATACTGTAGTTGTACACTTCTTATTTTTGAAGTGCAGTACTAAACCGGAAACGAATGTTTAATCTTGTCGATTTATTATTTTTAAATTTTGATATTTTTACAAAAACTTATTGTTTTAATGAGTTCGGATTTTAGAGTGACGTCTGATATTACATGAATTTGTTCGCAAAATCTTTCCAGGAGTAATTTCCAATGAGCTGTATTATGTTACCTATGGATTTTAGCAATTTAATTTTTACATAGACCAAATCCATAGACAACATAACACAATTCAATACCCTGTTAAAAGATTTTAGTCTAATTTGATAGAGACCAAACTAATGTTATTTTATTGATTTTAATATTATCCATTAGCTTACAAGCTTCGAGGCTTTCGCGGTTCTTGGGTTGAACCTTGACATCTAGGTATTATTCGTGGCTTAGTATGCTTTGAAATAAAAAATTAGGATTAATGTTAACCTTGCCATAATAGTCCTATTTTTCTTAATTTAATGTATTTCTAACTACATAATCTCAAATTAGACATTTTCTGTAGATGACAAACGGAATTAATATTTGGCTGGATTATTGAATTATTTTAGCGCCAACCGATGGTAAATGATTTGAAATGATGGCTGATGCCCTTAATTAAATGGAGTAAATTGCTCTCAGTTATCTACATTTGAATATTCAGGAGTTATTTTGGTATGTAATTGTAGCTTGTTTTTGCAGTTCCAAAAATAAAAACTGTAGTTGAAAAAAGCATAAAAAGTATTTTCAGTTGAAAAATTTTCTTAATAAATAATTTTGTTTTTATTGATAAGCAAAAAGTTGAAATCACGATTTAATATCATGAGATTGAATTTGTAAATCTAATTTGAACAGCGTTCCGGCACCTATTTTTTCGTGGCATAAAAAAAGCTGCTTTAAATTTTATTTAAATAATATAAATAATATTTTCTTGACTAAAAAACTTGACACGAAGTGAGTTCCGGTACCTTTTTGTTTTTAAAAAAAGCCCTGATAAATATTAGTTGTAACAGTTTATAAAAGAGTAGTTTATGTATGTAACCCGCGAGCTTAACGGAGGGTTAAAAACCATAAAAAAACAATTGAATTGGACATAGGAATAATTATTTAAAATTTCATTATTGAAAATAATTTCATCATCGTCTCTCCATTGTTACATATTTGTCCGTGTGAATGAAGCCTGTGATCACATCAACTGAAACAGTAGGTATTTCAAGCGCGACAATTGCGAATTTGAAGAAAGAAAATTCAATCACAGCTAACGCGATTATGACGATAATGAAATGGAAAGGTTTCACGGCGAATTACAAAAATATGTAAATAAAATATGATCTCATTAGATTAATATGTATGAATTTGTTATATAAATATCTAACAACCAATAGAATACGTAGTTTCCTGATCTATGACGTTTAAATGAAGGTATGGGGTATGGGGCTCGAAATTTGATTTCTGTTTTCAAATGGATGCAATGGCGCCGACTCGGTAGGAGGGGGGAAACGATCGATTTGAACATTTAATTTAGATAACTAATTTTATGCCCGGTATTATAAAGGACCTAACAAAATTTGTTAGCTAGCAATTACATTCATATGGGGTATTAATACTGTACTAGTATCTATGGATTAGTTATGGAATTTAGAGCAGTGACACTTCAATTAATTGTAACACAGTTGGCATCTTTGACCGTACAAAATAATTTTCATAACATCACCACTGTTTTAATACCGTTTGTATTTACCTTCAACGCGTGCGCGAAACTTGTCAAAGTCATCAACAAACTCCAAAAGAACTGTTATATATGTTTGATACCTCAGTTGAAAGTGTTTGTTAGCTAACAAATTTGTTAGGTCCTTTATGATACCGGACATTATAATAAAATATTTTATGATACACCTAATTAATATAACTTAGTTTGTTTTTCGGTTAGGGGGGATTCTATCCCCCCCTCCCCCCATTGGTATTACCCTGGATCTGGATGAAATGTTGGCGTCTGTAAATGGATGTAATTGAGTATGAAAAAAATTAAACATAGATTTTAAATTTTGCCAAGTGCTAGTAGGACTCGCGCCCTGAGAGTTCCGTATCGTTATATAAAGCTTAAAAAAATATACAGATATTAAATTGTACATTTTGAAAAAATTCTGTATAGATTTTGATAATTGAGTCAGTCAAAATACGCTTTGAAAAGCCATATCTTTTTATTGCATTGAGTTAGAAAATTGAATTTTTTACAGGATTATGACGGACAAAAAGAGGTACGGAACCCTAAAAATGGTAGAATATTATACAAATAACAAAGTTACACCCAAAAATTATGTAAATGCAAAAATCAAAAAAGTCATTATTGTAAATAAAAGCAGAAATATAATTTTATAAAAAAGCTGTATTATAGAGTAATAAATATACATAAAAATTACAGCATTGATTAACTTTGGTATTTTTTTACAATAGCTTCATAAAATTTATCGATAAAATATAACGAAAATAAATAACTCATTGCGCTAAATTTCGTAGTACATTTTCACTTTAAACAACTTTCCTAAAAAAATTAATTTACAGAAATAATAATGTGTCTATAATGTTAAAACATATTTATATCAAAAATAAAAACTCAATTATTCTAGAAGATAAAACAATAAAATAACGTAATATTCAAAATTGTGCGTTTGAAAAACATAAGAAAAATGGACGTCTCAGAAAAAAATTTCCTTGTTTCATTTTTATTTTTTTAATATTGAAACTAGTATTTAAAAAAAATAGAAATATAATGATATATTTACATGTGTATTTCAATTAAAAATAATTATAACATCTCGTTCAAAAAGCTGTTAATATTTTAAGTATTTACTTAATCCTTTCTTTTCATATGAAACGCAAAAACAAATTTTATTAGGCATCATAGCATTTCATATTTAACATACAGTATAACCCTGAATTTACGATATCACATTTCACTTTCTTTCCAATATTTACATTTTCCATCAAATTACAACAGAAGAGTGTAAAATCAGGGTAAAACTGCCTACCACAGTATAGAATTAAAGAATACTTTAAGTTTCAATATTAAAAAAAATTACAAAGAAATATTACGTATATTTAATGACAAATTTTTTTTTTTCAGAACAAACAAAATTCAATTCACATTAACGAAACCTTCAACAAAAATCAAGAATCATTGCCATGAAGATTCTCTATCGACACTGATAGTTGTTCTAATTTCTGTACAAGCTCTCTCATTTTAGAATGAGAGTTGCGCAAGCCGTCTGCACTTAGTGGAGAATCTGTGACGCTGGCCGGAGCTCCTAGATCAAAGTGCAACCTAGCCAGGCGTTCCTGTTGTTCACGTATATCCATCATTTGTTGCATACTGCAACCTTTGCCTATATAAAATACATTATTTAATAATATCTAGCATATTTATATTACTCATAGTTAAAAGAAAGTATTTATTCAAAACCTAACAAGATATTATAAACAATTTCAGAATATTTAAAAAATAATATCCAAAGTTGAGATGTCAATAAATGATGCCACTCACACACATACAATGTTGCCATATTTCTTAGCCATTAATTTATCTTAAGTTTTTAATTAATATTTTTGAAATGGGACAGAGGATAATTCATAAAGGTTCACAGTTCATTAGAGTATTTTTTGTTAAAGTTTTAGTTTTTTTATGAAAGAGTTTAATCCTGTATAGAGATGGATTTAACTTTGGTATTGATAGACAATCTTTTTAATATGAAATTAAATTAGTTATTTTATCCAAGCTACAGAATCAATACTTTGGAGAACATAATTTTTTAAATTAAAGTAAGTCCAAAAGCGTTCAAACTCAGGGAATGTCTGTACAAATTGTCAAATTGTAAAAACTCACCAAAAGCACGTAATTTCCCCGAATGAAAATCACCGAGTAGATCAATAAGGGCCCGTTCCATATTCCGTACATCTGGTACTTCTGTTAAAAAGTCGTGATGCCGTACTTCATGAATCTTGCCTAGTACATGCATACACACACACAGACATCGAACAAAAATAAAATAAAACAAAATAAAGTAAATAATAAATCATTATAAAAAAAATTATAAAACTAATAAATATAGGAGACACCAAAACCTTGGTAAAAATCATAAACAGAGAATTGGTAACAAGATAATAATAACTTAACCTACATTTTAGCATCAAGAAAATGTCTTGTTTTGTTAAACTGATAGGCAATTGTAAAGAAAATATTTTTTAATTAGAAATTTCCTTGATGACATGATGTACATAAGTTAACGTGTCATCAAAAAATAATACAAAAAATGACAAAATTATATAAATATAAAACTAAATAATAAATACAGGTGCAAAAAAGGTGATTCACACTTCTATTTATCTACAATCCAATGTTGTGACCTATTATTCTATTATGTTAATGTATGTATCAAGAATAAATACATGTTTAAAATTTCTATTCTCTTTAAAACAATATTAATACTTCAATAAAGTTAATATTTTATAACATAAAGTAAAAAGTAATATAAAAAATACCTCTGTGTTCATTTCTAGCTTTTGATATTCCGGATCGTATATCTCTATGAACTTTTTTCTCATTTATATACAAAAGTCGCGTAGATGAGTTAAGGTAACTACCACTACCACTATCTGTAACAGAATCCATTTTATGTATTAATTATAATATTTTCTACATCAAAACATTAATAGTAATTGCAAAACAATGTTTTAAAAATAAACAAACAAAATAATCACACAGATAAGAAAACAATGAAATGAGCTGTTGCTTTTTTATTAACTATCTTAGTAATTGTAATCTTAAATGATTTAATTAAATCGTATAATATAATTACTAATTCATAATCAAGTGATGATGTTCAGTTAAGATTTTCAAAGATTATAAAAGGAATGTCATATTCACGTACTTGTTCCAAAATTATTGTGTCCAGTTTGCGAACTTTGACTATGTTCACTAACCGAAGAAACCTTAAAAAGTAATGAAAATATTAATACACTTGCAACAATTATAATTGTCTTAGAATACATGCCTTATTAGAATTGATCATTGGGGAAACGGGCGGTTTTGTTATAATATCTTGAAATTCCACTTCTTCTTGAGGAGGTTCTTCGCCCTCCCCTTCAGCATCACTAGGTACTAATTGTTCTAATTCGCAAGACTCACACGGATCTTCCATATTGATTTATGTTTAGATATAAGAAGACATGTTTATTAAATGTTACAAGTTATAAAAATATGATAGTATTTGCCTTAGAATTAAATAACTTAAATATTGCCATTAGAGAGATAAAAAAAAGTTACTGAAGACACGATGACAGGAGTATTGACAGTTGTGCAAGTTTACCAACAGAAATTTTTAAGTGATACCAATAGTATTTTTGTGCAGTCGTACATTTCCCTGTTATGTTTTGAATAAAGCGGTAACTTTTATTGGCGGCAAAATTATGAATCATTAATTAAATTAATTTCTATAACTATCAAAATATAGTATACTAACTTCATATTTTGATAGTTGTACCATATTTTTTAAAATTTGAAAATTATGTGTATTATATTTACGAATTTACAACTAATGTATTATATTTGTTAATTCATAAATTCTTGCAGAATAAATTTTATTTTTTGTTATTCGCTGAATTATAAACCAGCAATAATTATTTAAGTTTTTATTGTTGTGGATTATAAATTTTACCCCCACTCCTCTAAAAAAATCCTGACTACGCCAGTGTCTGTACAACTGTCCCCTGAATTCTTGTCATATACGCATAATTTTAATGAAACTTGATTATTAATTGGTTTTCGCTCTATATTATTACAATAAAGTAAATTATCCAAATAAATATCATTAAAATCATGTGAATGTGGAAGAGGGGTCTTATAATAATTTTTTGGTTGAATTTAACTCGATGAAACATTGAGCAATCACTTTTTTACATTATTATTGATTTTTTTAATAGCAAAAATAATTATTATTTAGATATATAAATTAATAAATACAAATTCAAAGAATTATGAAATTATGTCATGATATTTTGAATCTGTAATATAAAATAATTGTAGTGCTTGAAAAAATATCTGTTACAGTTCATAAACATATAATTTTCATACGAATTAAAAGCGTGTTTTTGTTTATAAGCAATAATTACAGAAAGTATGAATTATCCTATATTAAAATATGATTTTATATGTATATGCTAAACATTGGAAATAATATATAGACAAACTAGGGTAGAACACTTTCTATTTATTCTTATCACAATGAAGATGAAAGTTATAGCTATTAGTTATATAACTTTTTTAATTGTTGTGTTTATTAAGAAAGTGAAGATGTTTGAATTAACGGATATTCAATTGTTGAAAGATTTTATTGACTCCGAAGCGAAAGTTTCAATTATTTATTGTTTTATTTGTTGGAATCAATATAGTAATGGTGATATAGTTTCACTTTATCTTAAACTGTTTAAAATATATATTTAAATTTCAGGAATTCCTACAGCGTTAATAAAAGCGCTATCCAAAGATAATAATTTTAGAATAAGCCTTATAAATCTTGACAAAAATGCTGACTGGAAATATAATTTTAACCCGGACTTTATTAATTTATATGTACTAGATTTAGAATGTTCTAATTCATTTTCATTTATTAGAAATGTAAGTGTACAAAATACTCTCGTATATACCTATGTATATAAATATAATTAACACATAATTCTAAATAATAATCATTTTAGATGGATATAAATGAAATGTTTCGATTCCCAAATCGCTGGCTTTTGATAAACAAAGATGCATCTTTAGACATCGTAAATTATTTTCAACCGTTCAACTTCCTTATTGACAATGATATTATTATAGCAACAAAAAACGAAGATGGTTATATGTTGCATGAGATTTTTAAAAGACGCCAAAATCAAGGACTTGTATTACAAGATTATAAATTCTGGAACCGGACAACTGGTTTCAAAGTTTTTGGAGAAACAAATGTTGTTGCAGTAAGGAGAAGAGATTTAAAAAAAACTGTAATTAATATTGCAGTAGTTGTAACATACAATGCAACCTATGGGCTTTTGGACAGCTACAAGTAAAGTATTTAATAATTTACTACTAATACCTACTGTTTAAACTTTAACCACACTGAATTAAACATTCCAAATATTTTAAGCCTAAAATGTTTTCATTATACATAAAGTATCTACAGATCTATATATAAATGCATTTATTTTATTTGGTTCATATTTTTATCTACATATATTTGAATATTTAATATTTACAGAGATCGTCAATTTGATACAATAAACAGGATGAATTATATGGTTTTAAAAAACGTTTTGGAGGGTATGAACTCTCAAAAAAACATCACATTCCTAAACAACTGGGGCTTCTTCAACCCCTTAACTGGAAAATACAACGGGATGATGGGACTTCTTCAGGACGATAAAATAGAAATAGGAGGTTATACATATGTTACCATTATTCTAAGGCTTACACCATTAACTTTAAGAGTATCAAGTGCCTTAAGACCGTCGCGACTCCTTTCCCCTATTATAAACAAATTAAAATTGATAAATTAACAAATAAGTTGAATAGTTAATATCGTCAGCTTAGCACGATCCTAGAGACTCAAACTTTTTTTATAAAATATAGCTTACATTCTAAAACATTCAACGGGGGCACTTGATCAGAATTACGAGTCAAACTCGGTCGTTTGTTTTATTTCTTCACTAATTTAATGTGAATGAAAATCAAGTATTTGCCTTTACTTTTTTAGCATTATTAATAAAAGCTAGTGTTATTAGTAAAAGCGTCTACTTTTAGCTAGAATTGGAGTGAAGAAACGTTCGCTAATGCTACCTCATAATTACTGACAAAACTCTAATTAAAAAAACTTGTACTAATACCTTTATTAGTCTCAAGTCTCTAATTGTGCATATTAGAAATATACCTATCATGCAATTGCTAGCAATACTGATTAAAAACTTATTATTAAGAGAATTTCGCATTTGTTTTTATTCTTCCGTTAGTTACTTCACTGTTTTGTTCAAAAGAATGTGTAACATTTAACTATTTCATTTGAAGTTATATTTTCGTACAGGTACGCCACTATTCCCAGAACCTAGCCGTCTCTCTATTTTGACTTTCGTGGCGTCTCCAGCTAGAACTCGTGGAGCTTTCGTTTTCCGGAAACCACCACTGTCGTACGTACAGGATCTCTTCGCACTTCCGTTCAGCCAGGGAGTTTGGATCCTCACCATTGTAGCGCTAGTGCTTGCAGGCGTAGCTCTCTATGTTGCCGTGCTGTGGGAATGGAAGATCATACCGGAGGTAGTGATTAACTAACTATTAAATTTGTGACTAATTTTTACCTCTTGTTATAATATTGGCAAATGTTTTATTTTTATATAGGACGATTCTATGATAATAGGACGCCTTCGGCCGAATGAAGTCAGTTTAGCAGCTCTAGGTGCGTTGTGTCAACAAGGCACACCTACTGAACCTCGTGGGAATGCTGGACGAACTGCTCTTCTTACAATAACAATCGTACTTATGGCGTTGTATGTCTCATACTCGGCTAATGTTGTTGCATTGCTCCAATCTTCTTCAGACAGCATCCAAACTCTTACCGATCTGCTTAACTCGCGTTTGACGCTAGCTAGTGTCGATACTATTTTTATACGGTATTATTTTGAGGTGAGATGAATCATAAACCCTCCATTTTTATTAAGAGCAAAATCAAAAATAATCAAAAAATCTAAAAAACCGATTTAGTGATGCTTTTCAAAAATAGAAAGCGCACTTCTACTGTAAACAAAAACATAAATTTTAAAATTTCATGTTCGTTAGTAAATGATTTTGCTTTAGAGCGACACATACTCAATTCAGAGAATAATTCTGAGGATATTCAAGTTCGAATTTTATTTTCATAATTAATTTATTATACTTTTCGAAAGTTTGACTTGTTGTAGTTCAACTATATGTACATATATGTGTCTATAATATCGCATATAAGAACGTGAATATTATAAATTTGTCTATTTGTTAACACATAATTGTCAAAATACATTTTCAATGTAAGTTAATATTTGCACAACAAGTTCTAAAAGACATAAAGTCAAATCTTCACTACTTACCGTATAAAAATTATTCTAATTGCAAAATAACACCTGTTGTTCTCTAAATAATCGGTTAAACAACTGAAACCTATTTTTAAATTCTTCCAGTCTCAACAAGATCCAATCCGCAAAGCCATATATACAAAAAAGATGAAGAGCGGAGCTAAAGGACATTTCTTACCGCTAGCTGAAGGAGTTGAGCGCATAAGGCAAGGATTGTTCGCATTCCACATGGAGGTGGGATCCGGGTATAACATTGTCGCTAAAACGTACCAAGAAAGCGAGAAATGCGGGCTTACAGAAATACAATACGTGGAGGGTTTCACCCCGTGGATAGCGGTGAGGAAGAAGACGCCGTATATGGAAATGATTAAAATATTGTAAGGGATTTTTATATCGTAAAATTTGAAAACAGTTCACCGTCTCAAAGTTATCTGCACGGAGAAAAATATTTCATAACAATCACTCAATTTTTAAAGAAATATTACTATTTGACTCAGTAATCTTAAAACGGGAGACAATTTTGTAATTCTTTCACATTAATTAATGATAATATAGATTGTAAAGGATTTGGGAAAATTTTACTATTCTGCATAGTACAAATTAAACGTATTGTATATAAAAAACATTTGTTGAGACAAGTCTACCTACCTTTTATTCAACAATGGACAGTATGGATACATCTCTTTTTCTCTCTCTCTCTCTCACACACACAACCACACTCTATCCACACTGCTATACTTTAACATTTTTAAATGTATTGTAACTTACCGTTTGTTTGGTTTTTCTAAGATCTTTTATTTATAGAAGCAAACTGAAAACACAGTACTGACGAGAGTTAACTTGTGGTTATTTCTATACAATAAACATGTTGACGCTAGAGCACGTGTTACTAAAATTACAATAAGAATATTAATTTTTGCGTGCAGAATCGACTTCTATATTATTGGTATAGTTTAATTTGTCATATACCAATAAAAATATACTATTAATATAAATAATTCAACTTAAGAATAATTAGTTGAATAAATCATGTAAATGATATTTACAAATATAGTAAAAATTGCAATGGAGATTGTAAAAGTTACTCAGATACATGTTAAAACAGTATTTTTTGATACAAAATTGAAATTTTTAATCGGTAACTGTAATTTTTATTAAAAAATCGACTCAATTTTTCTCCATGTGTAAATAACAAATTTTTTTTTGTGCCCAGTTACAAGAAGAACCACGAACACGGTCTTCAGATGCGCGAGAACCGGCGCTTCTTTCCGGATCGTCCGGAGTGCTCCGGCGGCAGTGCCGGATTCGTCAGTGTCGGCCTGTCGGACATAAGATCCGCTTTCCTGCTGATCTTAGGAGGCATGGCCTGTGCTATCATTGCCTTGGTGGTCGAACACGTCGTCGCATGGAGAATCAAGAAGATTAGGGAGGCTGAAACAACCTTATATTCATGGAAATAAATTGAATAATAATAATATTAATATTAGTATTTGTGATTATGATTATTAATAATAATAATAAGATAACTGTATTTTAGAATATTAATAATAATGATAATTTTATAATATAAGTTCTAGTTTAATTAATTTAATAGTTAAAAAAATTACGATAGTGTATAATGTTATTATTAAATGTATTCATATATTACTTGAATAAATTTTTTTTTCTCGGTCCCATTAGCCAATGTTTTAGCTTTGGATCAAAAGTTAATTGCCCCAAAATTTCATACTCGTAGATTAAACCTATGAACGACGCAAACCGAGTCTTTTTCCCATTTGATTGATATGGGAAAAATTACTTTTTTACTTATATGTGATTATTTTAATTTCTCACAGCAGCATTTTATATAGAATTAAATTTCCTACAAAAAAGATCCCAAGTGCTCAATTCATAGATTCAGTATTTTTAAAGATATGTTCGTTTAAACTTTAAACATTATCATAAAAAGTAAAATCCAATTTTTATGATAATTTTTAAACAAACATATCGTAAAAATTACTGGATTTATGAATTAAGCATTTAATTCTCTACAAAATATTGCTCTGAGAAATTTTCAAAAAAAATATTTTCAGCAAGCAATTCACGCGTATGTAAAAAAGTAATTTTTTCCATGTTAATCAAATGGGAAAAAGACTCGGTTTGCGCCATTCGCAGGTTTAATCTATGAGTCTGAAATTTTGGGACAGTTAACTTTTGATCCAAAGCTAAAACATAGGCCAATGGGACCGAAAAAAAAACACCCTAATAAATACATTTGAAATTTTTAAAGAAAAATAATTGGAATATTAATCGATAAATTAATTAACGTTTACTTGCTAATTACTTGAATTTTTGGGGAGGTACTTTTGTCACAAGCGTATTTATCAGGGCGTTATTGTTAGGTCACCAATCACCCACCATAGTACAATATTATATGTATACTTAAATTAAATATAATTGAAATATAATTGAAAACTGTTGTTTAAATCATGAAGATAACATTGAACGTTGACAATATAAAAATGTATACATTGTATTTTTATTTTCTTCCAATATTTTATTTGAATTACAGAAATCAGCGGCCCCCCTAAGTGCTCGGCCCTCAAGGACTACCTTGCCTGCTTGTATGATATGGCTACACCATTAATTTTAAATCACTATACCCAACTACTACCACAAAATCAACAATTTATTCAAAATATGTTCAACGTAAATTGTTTCCTTGACAGTTGTAAAAGTGTGCTACAGACTGCAAATATGCATAAATCTAAAATATGCATTCTGCTCTTGTGAAACATCCATTCTCCATGTCTTCTTAAAGAACAGTAGCCATATATGGAAAGATTCATATTTAGAATCAAGGCTACTTGAATTTAATCATTAATGTTAAGCCCCACTATTAATTTTAAACTTAATAGTCATGATTTTATCAGAAGCGTAACATTTTTTTTCCTCATTTTAAATAAAATTTGTGTATTTTACTTCCATGTTCCAAAGGAAATGGAAGTATTGTAATAGCATCGAAAAATCGTGTCCGAGATAAGAGCAGATTCTGATTGTACTACCTTCAAAACACAAAGAAAAGTTAATTTCCGTGTGTCTGGATGTAGAATTATCTTTCGTTCACGATAACTACTGTAAAAATGCACCGATCTGAATTATTTTTGAGTAAAATGTTTGTCTCAGTGAGTACTCTAGACCAGTGCTTCTTAAAGTAGAGGGCCGCGGCCCCCTAGGGAGCCGTGGCATTCCCACAAGGGGGCCGCGAAGAGCTGCAAATATAACAAATAAATATATTATTGTTAAATACTATATATATTATGAATTGTACATCAGTGGCGAAGCGTCCATGGAAGCAGGGGAAGCAGTGCTTCCCTTACTTTATGGGTAAATTAATACAAATCTGTGTTTTCAGTTAATAAATAATTTAAATATATTATTAGAATATTCATCTTTATGCGCAACTAAAACATTTTAACCAAAAATCAAAAATTGCATTTAATATTAATTTACACGCTCAATTATAAAACTATAATACTTCTACGTCTTATTTTCTTGTTTTTTATCGATATTTGTATGACGAGTTGAAGTTCACTGCAGGAAATTTCACTAAAAAATTTCAATTTTTTTATTTTGTTAAAAGTATGTTTATTGTATAGAAAATGGCGTGAAAAGTAGAAATTTTCAAACCGCAGGTCTGTATCTCAAACCGTTCTCAAGATATAGCCTCTCAAAGTTTCAGTTTTTTCAAAATTTTTAAGAAAAATGGCTCTAACTTTTGAACGGGTGGTCGGAATTGATTTTAGTTGACGGATTTGAAATCAGCAAGTCAAAATCTATATAATGACATGTATAATACCTTAAAACTCGGAAAAAAAAATTTCGCGAAAAATCGAAAAAATTCAAAGGGGTATACCTTAAAAAAATGTCGATTTTTGGCCAAAATTTTTTGTCGGATTTTAAAGTATTATACATGTCACTATATAGATTTTGACACGCTGATTTCAAATCCGTCAACTAAAATCAATTCCGACCACGCGTTTAAAAGTTATGGCCTTTTTTCTCCAAAAATTTGAAAAAACTAAAACTTTGAGAGGCTATATCTCGAGAACGGTTTGAGATACAGACCTGCGGTTTGAAAATTTCAACTTCTCACGTCATTTTCTATACAATAAACATACTTTTAACAAAATCAAAAATTCGAAATTTTTAAGTGAAATTTCCAGCTGTGAACTTCAACTCGTCATACAAATATCGACTAAAATACAAGAAAATAAGACGTAGAATCATTTAGTCACTATATAAATATTTATATAAGAATTTTAAAAATTAAAAGCTTGAATTTAAGGTGTTTCATAACTAGTTTTTTATCTCACTAATTTTGATAAGACTTATATCTACATTTGTAGTTTAATTGAACCTAAGGGACATTTATTTTTTATTTGTGCCTAAACAGTTATTGAAGGGGTTAAAACCACCCTAAAAATTTGAATTTTAAATACTAATTAATACGTCATTAGAACACTAGATAAATATTTATAATACAAAGGTGAGTTTTATTTCTGACAAATCCCATTGAAATTTTTCATATATTAAAAATAATTTAAAAAGATATTAAAGAACATGGAAGTCATGTATGGTTCTCCATACCGATATTTATTTTCATTTTTTGCTTCAAATATTCTAATTAAAGATAGGTACTTAACATATTATAACTAACTGTGGGTTTTTTATTGTTAGTCACTATAACTAAAAATGCACACCTTAACCACAGTAAAACAATGTCATTCGACACGTGTGTCGACTTCACAAGAAGTCCTCATCAGGAATCTAATGGCGTATTTACACTAAACAGACAAAGCAGTTTTTTTGACAAAATGATAACAAAACCTATACGTTTTTATATAAAAATTACTGTATTGTCTTTTTAGTGTAAATACAACATAATTACTCCCAACTATTCTGGACTTCTTGTGAAGTCAAAGCACGTGCAAGTAACATTCTTTATTGCGACGTTAAAATAATATATTTAGTTTTAGTGATTATAACTAAAGATTACATTGAAAATAAAAATTTCAAGTATAGGTAAATAATGGAAAATTATTTATTACATTCGGGGACTTAAATCTGAATTTATTTATCGTTCGGGTTCAATATATAATTTTCGGTTGGGGTTCAACGGCGTGTAAATTATTTGGGTTCATGAACCGGTTCGTTTTTTTTTTGTTCAGGTGCAATACGTTTTGTCGTTTGTACAGATTATAATAAATTAAATTAAATTATATACACTTGCATTAACTACGTCCCTGATTTTCATACTTATTACCAAATACATGCAAAAATTTACATAATTATGCAAAGCATTATTTAATTTTTAATACAGTAATTGGTTTCTCGTAAAACGATAAATACAAACGTTTCGATTGTGTAGAGATAATTACTTAAAATTATTTGATTATATTGCGCGAATAATGAAATAAAATAATGAAGTAAAATCAATTTAGTTATTAAAATATTTCTCTGATTATTTGATTACATTAAAATAGACATAATATTTATTACATAAATTATTAGTTGTGACATTTTCATCTGTAGGACCATATGTACATATCTTCATATCTATTTAGGGTTCTGAAGAAACCCTATTAATCTCACTTTACCGTCCGTCCGTCCTTTTCAGTTAAAACAAAATATCTCGTAAACTATATAAGCTAGAAACTTGAAATTTTTACTGGACATGTAAAATGATACCCTCTAGTAAAAATTGTACACATTTGTTGAAAAAAATAATTTTTCAGGGAGGGACTTAAGGATCTAAAGTTAAGTAAAAAAAATATTTTTTTTTATACCAAGGCATGTGCCACGTCAAAAAATATATATGGATAAACATTTTCGTTGATAAGTGCATGGCCCTCGCAAGCTGCACCATTTTTTTTTCTAAAGTGAAAGCAAAAAGGATCATTTGAAAACAATCGGAATTTTTTTTTAGTATTTGGCCACCCCATAAAAAAATTCTATTCATTAGTACGCCTGTTATTAATGATGTTTCTGTAATAACGAAGAAAGCTATTTGGACTAAATAAATTCAATAAAAATACAACCAATAAAAAATAATAATGTAGTGATTTTGTACGATATAATATAATCACATATTATTACATAATTACTCAAAACTAGTCCTGGTACAATAACAATTTTTTTACGTACAGCTACATATGAAATTTTTTGTTCGACAAAAACCCAGTGTGAAAGTGAGTTTTCTGGTTAACTCCAAGGGCGCCTTGAGTCACGCAAAAACTAATTAATTAATTATCAACCGCAACGTACTTTAATTACCTTACTTATAAAATTTATTGTTAGTATATTTAAAAAGTATCAACATCGATAGATAAATTATTTTGCCGCATCTTTTTAAAATTTATTACGAAAATTACACAAAATAAGATTATATTCTTCACAGAGTTGTATTACTGTTACACAAAGTTTATCATGAGTAAAAAACGAAACTATAAATAGCTATTTTTAAATAAAAGTACAGTTTTGGAGGTATATTTAATATTTATATTATCTTTTTATCTTATTTTTAATCCTAGAATTTTTTTTAATAGATCACTAATAGATTCTGCAATACTTTCTTTTTATCGATATTTCTCGAAAACGGTTGAACCTATGACCAATGGACAAAGTATATTTTTGTGTATTTTGTGTCATATAATCGTCTATAAGAACCCAACTCGGGAAAAAATTAAAGAATAAAAAAATACTAGCCCCATACAGCCCTGGTTTAAATTATTATTGTTTGATACTGGAAATCGATAACACTTATTAATAATAAACCGATTATCAAAATTCATAACTGCATCACAATGGATTCTCTAGATATTAAATAAACACTAATTTTGGGCAAAATTTTTGTAAGGCTGTAGCTCCCTTACGAATTGTTAAAAAAAAATTACACTAGTTGTAAATCATCCTGTATAATCAAACTATAGTAGTAGAAATATTTTCAGTACTCTGGACAAAAACCAATAGCTCCACTCTGCGCTCCAGCTCCGGAGTCCGCTCCAAAAATCTTTGCATGTTTCCTTAAAGAACAGTTCCTTAAAAAAAGTAAGGAAAGAAAAATATAGATAGAATTGATTTAATTGTATAAGAAACAGAATTTGTAGATATGGGACTATAAAATTATATGTGTTTTAATTATTATTTTATAGCATTTCCTAAGAGGAAAATAAAGAAATAGAAAAAATGTAGATGGAATATTTTTAAATTTTGATCGCATTTTTATTCCAAGAATTAAACGCGGATTTTATACTAAGAAGTTCCATTGGCCTTGAAATACAGTAATCATAATAATTCAGTTTTTAGATGATTGTCAATATAAACATAAATTAGTTTAATTATATTGGTTTTTATAAATACTTAAACTCAAGTAATTCGGCTGATCTATTGAACTCTAGGTGCGCGCATGACATTTTCTGTATTACTAGATTATATATATAAGTTAAGTCTACAAATTAGTTAATTAATTAAGTCACAGTATTAACCCACTTGTTACTGAAACTATTTTTTATCTCCGATTATTGTATTTTTTTATATATGTGTATCTTTATGCATGTAGTTTGCCAGGAAAAAAATGTATGTTATCTGGAAAAGCTGGAAAATGAGGGATGTTATGCCGTGTTTAAACCAAAGAAAACAAAACAGCAACACAGTATTTGAAAACACATCGTATTTAAAAATGCATAGGGTTTATTGCACTTTTGTTTTTTCGGTCTAAACACTGCATTATAACGCCCGATAATAATTATCCACTACGGCCATAGCGAACAGTTTTTGTCACTTATATTCACTTAAAGTTGACTAAAACACATAGAAAATATAACAACAAAAATAATCAATTTAAATTTTACAAATTATTTAGTCTTGTTTTATTTCAATTTTAAATTTTTTTAATTAATTTTGACTAATTAAATAAAAATATTTTTTTTTAAATATAAAAATTATTATACTTCAACCTGGGGGAAAACCACTCCTGAATTACACTATTAGACCATCAGTTGCTATTAATAAGTAATATTACCAAAATTAATTAGATTCAATGTTAAAATAATTAAAAACTCGTTTTGATGAACAGAAAAAGATACAATTTGAAAAGAGAATTGTTTTAATTTATACCGGATATAGCATTTATTTTTTAGGAGGTAAAAAGTGTTATGGGAAGAATTAAAAAACAACAAATGTTGTATGAGTACACAATGTTTATATTAAATATGCAACACTTGACCAACATGCGATTTTTATTTTAATTGCATGCGATAACTTTTTTTATCGTTCTACAAATCTGAGAAAAAAAACTTGAAGTTAAATGTTTTTTTTTTTTTTTTTAATCAAATATCTAGAAAGTTTAATTCACTTATTAGTATTATTTCGAAATTTTTCTTAAGAGCCTGATTATTTTAATTTTATTTTATTCCAATCTAGATTCTATTATGCAAACGTCAAAATGGCATTTAAAAAGTAAATAGCGATTGAAAAAAATTACGATTTTTTAAGCAAATTGAATTAAATCTTTATAAAAATCTTACTACAAAAATTATGGTGGCCTCTTTTATAGACAATTGAATGCTCTACAAAAAAGATTCAAAAAAATTTTCACGTAATATGTGTCGTTCATGAGATATCTTATAAAAATAATTCTTTTGGGATGTCACCCATTCCCATTACACACGATTTTGATGATTTTTATGAGACCGTCTACTAGCCAGACCCAACCATCCATTAATATCGGTTCAGTGGTTCATGAATTATGGGTGTGACAAAGATTAAGTTTAAAGTTTAATTTTTGTATGTTTCAGATATTAGCGAGGAAGCAATAAATGGTTTGCCTGTATCCTGTATCCTACTGATAAACAAACTTTCGCGAGTATAGAAAGTGAATTTTCATACATAAATTCAATTCAACTTAAATAAAGCGTTAGCAGGCTATATTTAACAAATTTACACATTTATTACACAAAGGTACTACTCTAATGATACACATTTGTCAAACTCAAGTGATTATTAATTACATATAATCATGTGTTCGTATGAATAATTCTATAATACATTAAATTTTCTTAAATTATATCTGGTACAAAATGTTGAATATTTAATATTAATTATGTATTCAATTATTCAATACACAGCCATACAAAAAAAGTGTACCAAAAACGCGACCTATATATAGCATTGTAGTATTGGTCGAGCATTATCGAAATCCTTTTTGGAATTTTCTACTCACCAATTTTTTTTTATTTGAGCTTAGGTTGAATTTTTCCAAATTGGCTAAACATCTCAACAGTCGTTTTTTTTTTTAGTTGTAAAGTGGATTTTGTTATAGATTTTATGTTCATTTTTTCGCAAAAGTTATAAACAAAAAAGTTATAATGTAAACACGATCAACATTTTTCTCGTGAACGGTTAAACGGTTTCTGACGATTTTTACGTCAACAGTTCTAGAAATATTATCTCGAATATATAAACCACATAAAAACGTATTTATATAGATATAAAAACTATTTCACGGATCATTAATGGCCTTTACTCTATAAAATAGAAAACAAAAGAATTTTTCAAGTATTTTTATTGTATCTATTTGTATTGAAACTAAATATCGAATATATATTATTAAAATAATATCTTTACAATCTAGCTAAATAATAACATTAACATAAAATCAAATTATTGTGTTCAGAGTAGGTAACCTTCCAAAACTGATACGCTTGACTAACACATCTAATTTATCATGGGTCCCCTCTTGATTTACAAATTAAATACGAGGTATGAAATTAACGCCAGTAGCATTATTAAAATTAAACGACCATGTGTCGGTAACAAATATTAAATCATTATCGTTCAAAAGGACAGATTAGATTCAATAATCTAAAATGGAAATTAGGATAAATGAATTCATTACACCTTAATTAACATTATAAAGAGGTAGAAATTGTGAGTTTAATTATTTATGTTCTGCAATTATCTCAAAAACCACTGGACCGAATTTGACGGAACTTGCATTGCTGGTTTACTTATAATCTCTGAAGTGTCATATTTGCTACGTATAAATAATCACGCTATATCATTAGGGGGCTGAGCAGTGAACAAAAATGTTTTACAGACTCGTGTTTTGCAAAAAAAAAAAAAAACGACTTTTGTCTGAAAAGTTTATAAAAAAAACTAAAATTTTTTAATTATTCTTCTAGATGTGTAAAAAAAATTTAGATTAAAAGTTCTCTTTTAATTTCAGAATTGTTTAACGCAAAAATTTTTTTGAGTATAAATTAGAAAAAATACGTTAAAATTTCAGACAAAAGTAGTTTTTTGCAAAATACGAATTTATAAAAAAAAGTAGATAGATTTCCATTTGAAAATTTTTAACTGATCCAAAAATGATCATAAAACCTCCACTCAAGGTCAAAACCTACATTGGTTTTGCCCCTCCAAATCTTTAAACATTTGTACCAAACATTTTCTTATTTTTCCAGATATTTAGCAGTCTCAAGATAAAAACTCACCTGTATTAATAACGTGGACGACCGTGACGTCACATTTACCAATTTCGAGTTGATTTTTCAGCTAGTCCCAATTTTGACACGCGCGGTTGATTTTAATACCATTTCGCCAATTTTCATTCGATTACGTTAAGATTTTAACACAATAAAGAAGATATATAAAGCTACACATTTAGTAAATTGCATTAAAATTTAATAAAAATTTCTTGTGTAACAGCATTTTGAATTTTGGCTAAAAAATCGATTTTTTTTAAAACATGATTTTCGAAGGGAATAACTTTACCCTAAAAAGTTGATGTATACCCTGCAGAAAACAGTAAATTTATTTTTGTCGGCCAGTGTAATTAATCGTTACCCTTCCACCACATCGAAATTATTAATCAAGTTTTTAAATTAGATCTCAATATTTAAAACTTAAACCAGCTCCACTGGAAATAAACAAATCCCTATTTTCCATACATAATACACGAGATCAGGGTCCACGGCTTTAGAGGTCAGAGTTGCCGGCGGCGAGCGGGTGGCTCTCCACATCCCCACACAAGGCCATACTGTGTATATACACACCTGGGCTTCAGGTTTATCGCTGGATCATTTAGTATTCTACACGGCGGCATCCAAGCAAGCTGTGTCACACCAAGTTACGACATGTAAGTGAAATATCTATTTTAAATAACATCGGTGTCATTTTAATTGTTGTCAATATTTACTAACAGTGCCTCGAAATATTTTAAATGTGCCTTAAAATTGAGCCCGTCCAAATATATTTTTTTAATGGGAGGGGGGGGTGAGATTTCTATAAAATATGTCGGTTATACATTGGACATTGTAACAATGTAACAACAATATCAACACTATTGCAGAATTTTTGAGAGCAAATTGGGCAGCTGCCCAGAGATGGAACCCCTACAAAAACATCTACCAAGTAAATGCATAGTACTTCCTCGTGCTAAATTCACCAAAGGTAGTTAATCATCGAACAATTTAAATAAAAAACGATAAATAAATAATATACAAAGTTAGAGCAAAAAAGCAACAAAAAAAAGATATTTGCAGTTGAAAAATTTTCTTAAAATAACTGCTAATATGGGGTCTAGAAAAAGTATAATTTGGGAAGCCTTCTAAATAATAATTATACAGATTTTTCACTATTTATTTCAGTTTATATCATTAATCTAAACTTTTTAAATACAAATATAAAAAATCACAATTTTAATTAAAGTAACAATGTATTTTTCGGATAATGATCTGAATTTCAATTCAATTGTGTTCTGTATTATGTATATTGCGACTACATTGCGATCTGACTACTCTGTTTATGAAGTAGATTGCTAAAAATCCTTTAAGGAAGAATACATTCCGATAGAATTAATTTATTATTATTCATTGGCGAACTGAACAGCTATAACGATATCATATGCCTTGGCGTCTTGCGCATACAAACAGAATTAAAATAAAATATGCAAATATTTTTCGTCTCTGCCGGATCTTAAAAATGAAAACTCGTTTTCGATCCAGTTTCCTTTGTTTCAAATCGATTTCATGACATTCATTAAAATTTCAAACTAAAGCTATTTATAACTTACAGCAACAATCAATATGAAGACTACGTTAGCCGTAATTGTCCTGGTGACAATTTGTGGCTTGGCAAAAGCTGCACTGAATGAACGTTTTGCCTGGAAAGAATTAGACTTTTCTTGGCCTTCAGAAGAAATAAAGAAATCTGCTTTAGATAGTGGAGCTTACAAACCAGAACATAATCTACCCTTAGGAGTAGCACGCCATAAGAACAGACTCTTTATTACCGTGCCCAGGTAAATCTATCGACCGTATTTACGTACAGGTACAACCTCACCTCCCTTAAAAACTATTTACATTTTTTTTTAAGATGGAAATCTGGAGTTGCCGCAACTTTAGTAACCGTTGAATTGAATAATGCAACCAAATCTCCTATTGTTCACCCTTATCCATCATGGGAAGCAAATCATTTACCAAAAGAAGATGAAAAAATCGATGCTAATTCAAATAAAATTGTTTCTACTTTCCGTACAAGTGTTGATGCAGCTTGCGGTAGATTGTGGCTTGTAGATACTGGATATGCTGATATTTTGGGAGATGGAAAAAGCTATTACCCACCAACTTTGCTTATATTTGATCTGAATACTGATAAATTATTGAAACGGTACATTTTCAAAAAGGAAGATCTCAAAGAAAATACGTTCTTTGCTAATATAGTAAGCAAACAAATTCAAAATATCAAACGACCTCGCAGAATCCTTATGGGAAACGGTTTTTTTTTAACTTTAGATTCTGGTAGTTCTTGATGACCAGATCAAAAGTCTCAATGGGCACTAAGTCCTAAAAACTCGTTTTTTTTTTTCTGAAGTTGGGAATCATGCTTGTCTTTAATTTACAATAAAAGTTTTTGTAGAACTTTTATTTTCACGTAACTGTTTGTAAAAAGCTGTTTTGAAAAATTATTTATCTACTGGTGAAAACCGCACTAACGGTTAATTTTAGTACGGTTTTCACCAACAAATAAATAATTTTTCAGATTAGGTTCTTTGCTATTTTTATTTTTTTGTTTTTTATTTTGCTTTTTCAATTCTTTGATTCGCCAAAGCATTGAACAGTTGACTTTTTTATGGTTCCAATCGATTATATAAATGGAGGTTGTAAGGAATTTTATAGCGAACAACTTTTATTCTAAATCTTTTTTGTATAATACCGTTATTTAGTAAAAATAAGAAAATGTGAAGAATTTTTAATTGAACCATGATTTTAACCACGAACGCATGAAAAGCCTTTCAGATGGCTATATATCTTAAGACCATGATTTTTTAGGACATTGATTTGCTCATCAAGGACTATCAGAATCCAAAGTTTCAAAGAGTTTGACAGAGACCCATTTCCCATAAAGATTCTACAGGGTATTTTATAACTGTTAACTTATTTGACCAAAATTAACTTTTCTAACAATCATTTTAGGTTGTAGATTCTTCAGCTGATAAATGCGATGACGCTTTTGCTTACATACCAGATTTAGGAGGATATGGTATTGTTGTATACAGTCTGGCTAAAGACGATTCTTGGCGGGTAAAACACAACTACTTCTATTTCGATCCACTTTCCGGTGATTATAATGTTGGAGGTGTTAATTTCCAATGGACTGATGGTGTTTTTGGACTTGCATTATCAGGATATAAACCCAATGGGTAAGTTCTTTTAATATTCAATTCAAATTGTCTCCACTACAGTTTATTTTATTCTTAGATTCCGTGATCTGTACTTCCACGCGTTATCGAGTACAAAAGAGTTTTCAGTTTGTACGGGAATTTTAAGAAACAAAACTTTAGCTACTGATCCTTCATCATACCATAAATTTAAAGTAAGTTTGTAGTTGTAAAATAATTGCCTGTTGTGACTTATAAAACTTTATTTTTTTGTAGTTTGTTGGTGACAAAGGAGAAAAATCTCAAGCATCTGCTAGTTTCTTGGATGTCAAATCTGGAATTCTGTTCTACACTCAAGTAAATCGTGATGCCATTGCTTGTTGGAATATCAACAAACCATTCACTCAAGAGAACATAGGAATTGTTGCTCAAGATTCAGAGAAACTTGTTTTCCCCAACGATTTAAAGGTATGTACAGGGTTCCCCAGTATTACTGATGTCAACTTTTAGATTCTCTTAAAATTAGTTCTCGTGAGTTTTTCTATATATTTTGTACGGTGTGTGTGTTCAAATTGTACGTTATTAGATTGTTAAACTGAAATAGGTGGTATATTTATGTGAACTTTTTTTAGTTTCAATAATAGAATAAAATTATAAGCTTATTTCAGTTCATTTGAGCATTCGTATTAAGTAAATTTATGACACATTAACAAAGTACTTTTCAGTGTATTTCTTATCTTATAATCATTTGTAAGTGCTCAATTAAAGAACAAATTTAAGATCAAAAAAAATTTTAAAATTTAAAATTTAATACATATTTTTTTTATTTTACAGGTTGATGATGAAGGCATGTTATGGGTGTTATCTGATCGTATGCCTGTATTTATCTACAAAACTTTAAACCCTGAAGAATACAACTACAGAATACTCCAAGCAACTGTAAGCGAAGCTGTAGCTGGTACAGTTTGTGCACCTTGAACTAAGAATACAATACTAAAACAGCATTAATTAAGTTTTATTTTATATTTTTGAACAATAAATAATTTTATAAGAAATCAATTGTTTTTATTATGAACCTTTTTTCAATTAACTCTATTATAAATTTATAGTTTAACTAAATCCAAGGGGGGATTGTAAGGGTTCACACCCCTTCTAAAATTCCTGTTAATTAAATTAACTAAGTAAAAATAGTCTAGCCTTGAGTCTCAGGGTTAGACCAATTATATCCCAAGGTTTGGGATATCATTGGTGATAATATAAACCCTCCCAAAAAATACTTTTAGCTACAGTAGTGACTATAACTATGCCAAAATAAAATAAAGGGATAAACTCGATGTATATTTTTCATGCAAAATATTTTATTAACACTATATTGATTTAACTTTGTACTCACTGATTACAAATATTTTGTAATTATTCTTTTTTACATTTTTGATTCAAAATAAAAATGACTACTTCTCTTTTAATGAATTACAAACATATACTTTATTAAATAAAACTACTATACAACAGATGATATATCATTTATGCTTTGCCCTCAAGTCTCCTCTGGCGATCTAATAAACGTCTCTCTCGTTCAAATTCTTTCATGCGGAGAACGTAACTAAAAAGTACATTGTGATTCATTTACACAATAAATAGAACAGTCATGGTGAAATTATTTATCAAAATTTATTATTACTTACTCTTCATATTCGCAGGTCAAATACTCGTGTTTTTGATGAGCGCACTTATAAACAAAAGGAAATACATCAGAGCGGCATGAGCGATAATTAAGCAATAAATGTGCACAGTAATCTCTGTCTTCTAATGGTAATTTTGCAGATCTCATCTGTTCGTCTGTAGCTATCATAACTAAAAATACAAATTAGACATTAGCAAAAAATAAGTATGGTTTGGTTATATAAACCTTATACCTCTTTCTTTGCGACCATTTGTGAATCCATATATTGGATCAAACGTAGGTTCTTTAAGATTATTCGGCATTATTTCTTGAGCATGCAAGTTGAATGAATTTCCCATTTTTTAAATATCCGAAATATGACTTATTCAGAAAAAGCCAATGACATTTATTGCAACAAATGTCAATATTTTTTCTTAATCTATGAATTATAAAAATAAATTCGGTTTTATACTTCCTTTTCCGGATTTCATTTAAATATAGAAAAATGTAGAAATTCAATAAGCTTTGAAAAAAATCTTACCTGATGCTAATAATATAATATATGAAAAGTCAAACTAGAAAATTTTAAATAAAACAATAGATTAAATTTACATTTACATTTATTTATGTACAGTTAACATCACGAATATGTAAACACTCACTATATGAATACTTTAGCATTACATAAAACGGATAAAACGTCTTATAAAGTATCTGACTTAAGTCACTAGAGAAGAGGTGTAAATTATAATAACTCTATATACTATATAATTATAACCTTATTTTTACATTTTTAAATATTAATTTAAAAAAAATATTATACAATAATATTAATTAATAATTCAATTTATCATAATAGCACGTATAATAATATACAAATAAATTGTAATCATCAATACAGATAATTAAGTAAAACTACAAACTAACAGTCTATAAACAATAAATTCATACCCCTTCTAGAGTGTAAATAATAATGTATAATAATAGTAAAATAATTAGTTTCAAAATTTACTACATTTATAATGTATTGTACAAAAAATAAAAAATACGAAAAATGTACTTAAAGAAAATTCACAAAATCGACTTATAAAAATTAATAAATACTGTCAATTCGCTTTGATAAATATGATACATAATGAGATTTTCATTCATTTTGTCATAAATAACTGATAATGGGAATAAAGATTATTTAAAGCAAATGATTCTTCTACTAGTATATCTAGAAAAGCTATCACTAATAGTCATTTGTTTTAAAAACAACCAACTTTTGTCTATCAAATTATAAAATACACTCTGTATAATAATACAGATGCGCCCATTATTCTATAATTTTTACTCTTCCAATTTTAAACTATCACCAGAAAATCAGAGCATTAAAACATACCCTCGAAGTTAGTCAACAATGTATTAATGTTTTTGTACAAAATAAATATTATATTCATTAATATTTGCTATAGATATATACTAATGAAAAACTTATTTTTGTTGCATTTTATATAAATAACACAAAATTGACTAACTTCATAGACCTGTTTACATATCGACTTAGATAAAACTGGATTTATTACATGACCAATTTATAACAAACATTGCGATACTTCTTTTAGAATACAGTACGCTATGTTTATAATTTCTTAAACGCAGATACCTCATTTATCATCTCATAATATAATGCTTTCATTATAAATTAATAGGTATATATTATTAAAAAAACAGAAACAAAAAACAAGAATATATAAACTGGTAATTTAGACACATAAGAATTTAAAGATTAAATATTTTCAAAATATACGCAATTCAAAATAAACAATACTTAATTTTTATTCCTTTGTAACTACCAAAAGTCAGTACTTACTTAAATTGTGTTTAATTACTATCATGCCTCTCTACAATGCTGATTAGTTATGTATTGATTAAAACTATAAGAAAAAAATAATTACTTGAAGTTATAATCAATACTAAGTAAAATATGATGCAAAAAGGCATAATATTTTTTAAATATGTAAGATTCAAAATATGTAAATAAAATACAAGCATAATTCTGAAAAAAAACAATATATCAATAGTTCTTAACTTCAAGCTTTTTTAAACTGGTAATAAATAAACATAAAATCAATTACGCAAAAAATATTTTAACTACCTAGTAAGTTAAGAATTATTGAAATAAAATAATTTAAATTTTGTTTTTATAAATAAGAACATAAGTTATAAAATTCTTTTAAAAATTGTAAGTTTTTTCAAATTGGTATACTGAATTGAATAAATATAAAGTATGGTAAAGAGAGAAAAAGTTCTTATTAGATGCAATTTAAAATTCTTGGCCCAACTAAAATCTGGCCACATGCCTCAATATTATACTAATACATCAAAAATATAATTTTACAATATCCATACTAATATTATAAATGCAAAAGTAACTGTCTGTCTGTTTGTTACCTTTTCACGGTTAAATCGCTTAACTGATTTTGATGAAATTTTGTAGGGAGATAGCTTGCATCCTGAGGAAGAACATAGGCTACTTTGTATCCCAAAAAATTGATTAGATAAAAAAATATAAATTCCACACGGATGAAGTCGCAAGTAACAGCTAGTAATACAATAAATAAAAATATAAAAGTCGCTAAAAATATTTTTTACTTTTGATCTGAATTAGATAATTGAATAAATAATGTTAATTTTAATAAAATAATTTAAATTATAGTACATTTTAAAACGCTTCTACCATAAAACATAAATATAAATTAAATCTATTTTTTAATAATTGCAGATCTAGTTTAAAAAAGTAACTAGTATAAATGTCGATAAATAATTTAATACATGTATAAAATATATTTTTCTTTACCACTTAATATATTTTTGTTTTTATGTATACCTATATTTTTGAATTGTCATTAAAAACAACATTAATATTAATTACTTTTTAAAATGTATAATAAAATATGAATAATTTTCTACTAGAATACTTTTATGTACATAAATACTTTTTAATGTTTGCATGCATATTTTCATAATAAAAATTAATATATGTATGTGGAAATGTGTAATCTATAATTAATTTACTAACATTCTATTATTGTGTTACCCTAAAACTGGATTTATTTAAAATATGAAATAATAAACATTATAATAAAAATACACATTCAAAATAACAAAAAAAATATTTATGTAAATCAAAAATAATAAAGTTACAAAAATTAGGCTATAGATGCCCCTGTATCAGTCAACTGAAAATAATATAAACATCAATTTTTGACAGTCTATACTATCAATATACATCATAATTAAAAAAATGATATTATGTCCAAGAATCGGAGCTCGAATATATATATATTGGTTTTTAGAAACCAACACACAAAAAAATAAACAATGTTTATTTTTTAATAATTATTTACGAAGCTGGTGGGTTAGTGTTTGAACTAGAGGTCGGCAATCCAGGAGGGTATGAGTGACCCATGTACTGATTATAATTCCCTGCAGCTGCCGGGTTATACTGCGACGGGTCGTTATACCCCGGGTACATAGATTGGTGCGGGGGCGGAGGTGCTTGTGGGTATGTTCCATATTGCGGGTGGTGGTACGGAGCCCCGAACGGTGGCGGTGGTCCGTAGTCTGTGGGACCTGGTGGGTACGGCAGAAGCTCTGGTCTTTGAAATGCACTGTATAAAGTTGACGGCCCTTGTTCGTACGGTGGTGGTTGATATGGATGCTGGTAAGAGTTACCCGGTGGATACGACATCGCTGAATTATACATTCATTTATTATTATATTATTTCTAATGCCTGTGGTCATAGGTCATAACATGATAACTGCAAAAACGTTTTTTTAGGAGAGCAAGCAGATATCATTAATAATTACTATTTATTTTAATATATTTCTCAAGTGAATACAGAATAAAAATACCATCAGAAAATAGTCAATATCAGTTGTCATGTTACACCCTAAGACCATTAATATACACTTAAACAGTATCATTCAGAATATCTTTAAGTGTATACTATAATTATAAAAAAACAACACGCTGACAAAAGGTCAATAATATATAATTTTAAAACCTTGTAATCAAATTTGAAATCCAACATACTTTTGGAGAAAATAATACATGTACTGTTTCTTTTTATTTATACCAGTGTTTTTTAAACTGGGATCTTCAAAGTTATTTTTAAGTGTCCATAAAATAAATACAGGACCTAATATACTAGTACTAGATAAATATCACAATGTGTAAATATAACAGATCTTGAAATTAATAAATATAGTTAACTAAATGATAACAAACATTTTGAACAGAGTATTAATTCTGTGATATTCTCTATGGATTTGCTTCAAAATTTAGAACAGTGGTACTTCAAACTTATTATAACACAGTACAAGATAATTTATATATATATCATCACTGTTTTAATACCGTAACATTAATTACCGGGCGTAATAATACCGTACATAAATAAAATAAAAATATCAGTAGATACTATACTATGAACATTCTATACACATATTAGAAAAATCTTTAACCTTTCTTAAATAAAATATTAAAAGAATAACTTGCCTGGATATCCATGAGGTGGCGGATACTGCCCTTGAGGATAACCACCCATCATTGGCGGTTGCATCATCGGAGGACCAGCCATCATCGGCTGTTGGGGCGGGTACGGAGGTCTGTAACTGTTAGCAGACTGTGGTACGGGATTTGAAATACTCGTATTAACACTGTCATGATCATATTCACTAGGCGTTGTCGTTTCAGTTGATGATACTGGAACTTCAGTACTTTTACCATCTTTCTGTACTTTCTTCGGTTCCACATGATATGAGCTCATATCCATGTTATATCCGTATGGTTGACCTTCATATGGATGGTGAGGCGGATGCATCTGATGATATGGAGGCGCATGGTAGCCAGGATTGTAAGGATAATTATACGATGGTGGATAATTCGGCATTTGTTGTACGTTTGTAGTTTTCTGTTCCTGATTTGGTGGTATATCACTGCTTGATTTATTCGGTACATCACTGTCACTATCTAAATCGATTGTTTGTGGGGCGGAATCGTTAGGATCAGTGAACGGTTTAGTATTGTTTTGAATGTTTTGATTGGTGCTCGATACTTTGTGGACATCTTCTTTGAAAGGTAAAACAGGTAATGTCTGTTTAGGTGGTACATCAGTACTTGGTACATTTCTGTGTGGTTCGACGGGCATGTACATTTGCTCTTTAGTGACACTGTCTAAAGATTTCTGTAATGAATGGTTAGGATTATCACCTATTGCAGATGTCGTCTGTTCTAGTTTATGTAGTGCAGACATGCTCTTATTACTCGTTCCCTTTTGTTGTTGTGCTGCTGCCTTTTGACTTGAAAAATTATGCCTATAATTTTTCAGAGTCGATTTTGATGATGCAGCTTGTGCTTTCATATCATGCGGAGCATTAATAATACTATTCCCATGAATATTCTCAAAAGATTTAGTCACTTTTTCTACATCGATTTTTTCTGATTTCTTTAACGATTTGACTTCTAAAATTTCTAAACCGCTTGGTTTTTTAGTTTCAGGTTTTGTTACCACAAGCGAAGCAGGCCACATATGTTCTGATGCAGTAAACTGACTCACTTGCTTTTCCTTAACACTCATTTGTACTGGTTGTTCCATAAACTCCATTCTGTCGACTGATTTTGTATTGAGCATTTTGTCTTCTGCATTCAAAATGCCTCTGGTTACCATATCATTATGTGTAAGTGGTATTTTAGTTATCTGTATGCTGTCATTGTTAATGTCGAGTTTAAGTTCTTTAGTCACGTTTGGTTTTCTCGTGATATGTATGTCTTTAAGATCAGAGATTCTTTGTATACTGACTTGATTTATATTATAATCAGTTTTCATTTCATTTTCTGAACTCTGTCTTTCGCTAAATAAACTATTATCCTGGCTAGTATATGAATCATTGGTGATAGAATTTGCATCGCTCATATCTTCCTCCATTTTATCTTCACTCATAGAATTCGACTTCAAACACTCTTCTTGTTCGGCACACTCGGACTCATCGATATTTTGTTTTTGCATTACTGCTATATTTGGTTCGATTGCATTCTGTTGTTGGTCACCTGTCTGTGACATTTCTTCATCACTACTTTGTATAACATGTGTTTCCGGTTCGCTACTACTAGGCAAATTAGTTTTTTCAAAATCTTTCATATTTTTTTGAGCACTATTATCAATATCATAATCACATTCACCATGTTGTACGTTAAATGGTTTTGTCCTTGCTAACTGCAAATTTTTCTGCTCTTGAGGAAACTGCATACATTTTTCAGGTGAAAATTGTAATCCTTTATGCTCAGGGGAAAATTGCTGTAACACTTTATTTTCAGGAGAAAATTGCTGTAACACTTTATTTTCAGAAGAAAATTGCTGTAACACTTTATTTTCAGAAGAAAATTGCTGCAACACTTTATTTTCAGAAGAAAATTGCTGTAACACTTTATTTTCAGAAGAAAATTGCTGTAACACTTTATTTTCAGGCGAAAATGGAATATTCTTTTGTTCAGGTTTATTTGCCAACCTGATATTTTGTATTTTTGCATTGAGATTTCTGTTAATTTGCATCTGTCTATTCATTTTTGCGTACGCACTAACTTGCGTAAATGGTTTGTTTATTCTTTGTACATTTTGTTTTGGGATAATCGTTACTGATGAGTTTGTTTTAAGAGGTATAGGAATTGTAGCTTTCATAGGAACTGTCGTTAACCTCTGCGGTGGTTTCTTTAGTAATGAACCATCAGAACTGCTATCATCTGAACCCTTAGCAGATGCAGAAGACGGAGATGCCTTTGCAACATTACCTTGCGATTGAGCATTACCTCGCATTTTCATAGCTGTGCGAATGGCGACTATTTTTCCGCACTCAAGCTGCATGTATATTCCTTTTGGTGACTTCAGAACAAGCACCTTCTGGCCAGCTTTAAGAACAATATTACCACGTTCTCCTCCGTTTGTCGGAATTACAACATCTGTAATAAAATATTTATATTAGTAATTATTATCTCATTTTAAAATTTTATTTCTACATACCCAAAGGTAAAGTCATTTCTTGCGCTGTCATTCCCTGACGCTGCCAAACTTCTGCTGGGATCCAACGAGACCTTCGTACCCCATCACGAACTATTTGCGAATTTAATTCTGCTTGCATAGGCCTTACCTATGTAACAAAAAAAAAATTAAGAGTTGATTTAAAACATTATTTCATCTCAAATACGTACCGATGCGATTGGTTTATTATAAATATTATTATCATTCATACTTCGGCGATGCATGCTGACAATACTCGTATTAAAACCTGGCTGTCGAGCCCCGTTTGTGACAGCTTTTTTCTCTAGCTCATAACTACGTTTTGCCTGTCGTTTTTCTGCTTGGGAAAGTTTCTTTTCTTTACGATCAACTAGTAGCGATTCATGTTGGAATGGTTCTTTACTTAAAACATGACTATGACGATCCAAAACCTGAACATTAATTGAAAAATGATTAATTATATATTGTAATGACACAAGTCAAATATAATTTACCTTTTGCATAACGACATCTATATATTTATCTTTACTGCTACTAAAGTCTTTAATTTCTGTATCTTTTTCATCATCCCAGCACAAATTAGTCACATCTTTCATTGTCAAATGTGCGTCAGGGTTACATTCATCAACAACTCGGTCAGCCATACCTTTAATACGATATAAATTTAGCAAAAATAACAACAAAAACTAATTACAATAATATATCTACCTTGTTTATTAATTTGACGATCATAAATCCTTTTTTCCAAACAGTTATCCATAACAATACGATACACAAAACATGGTTTCTTCTGTCCGTACCGATACACTCGACAGACAGCTTGTGTGTCATGACAAGGATTCCACGACGCATCAAAAACAATTACCCTGTTTGCACCTACAAGATTAATACCCAATGAACCAGCTCTGGTAGAAACCATAAACAAATGAATGTTTGGATTTGAATTAAATTCATTGATAAGCTTTTCTCGTTCTAATGCTGATGTTGACCCATCCAAACCTATAAAATTAAATGTTATTAAAGGAATACAATATATATATATATATTACAAATAAAATTACTGATATAATACATACGGTAGTAATTGACATTTCTCGCCCATTTGTCTTCTTGCCCTGGCACATCGTAACGTTGTAATAATTCTTCGATAAGATTAAGTGTAAATAAAGACTGGCTGAACAGTAAAATCCTATCACCCAATGCCATACTTTCACGTAGTATACAAAAAAGTATTTCCATCTTTGCAGAATTTTCTATACAACCAGGGACATATCCCTTTAATAACTCCACAGCCTGAAAAGTAATTTTCATATAGTATAAAAAATCAGAAACAACAAAATTAAAATTTTACCCAATCATATGGAATGCCGGCATCTTCTTTCAAATTCGTTTTTACTGGAACATTTTGAAGGTCGGTTTTTCCCTCTTCATCTTTAATTTCAGCGTCACCTTCTTGTTTTTCAACTTTAAAACCTTCCCCGACATTTTCCTTTTCTTCTTTCTTCACATCCTCATTTTTAACTTCAGTTTTGACATCGTTACTATCAAAAGGTTTGTTTTCATTGCCTCCTTGTTGAATATTCTGATTAGAAAATGGAGCTGCAGATGAAGTCATTTCATTGTTACAGTTATTTGTTGAATAAGGTGCATTGTATTGCGATGGTAGATAGTTCTGTGCATTCCCACCAGGCCCATAGTAATTCGGAGTTTGGTTATTTGTCGGCCCTCCCTGATAATAGTTCATGTTTTGACTCATCATATCAGGATCCATTTTTTCTGGTTTTATATTATACATGTCATAATTTTGATTTGATGCATTTTCATTTTTAATACCCTGTGGATTGAACCTATAATCTGGATTAGGAGGCATCATTCCAGTTTCAGATTTGTTTTCATTTTGTGAAGGATTATAATAGTTTGTTTGTTGTTGATTCGGATACGTATTACATTCCATTTTAATATCATTTTGAAGAGCGTTATACTGGTTATTTCCAAAAGAATCCTTCCTCTCCATATTTGGAAACTGTGGTTGATTAGTATTATTTTGATTTTGATTCCCAAAATTATCAGATTGGAAATTATTTTGATTATTTGGTGAGTTGTTATAATCACCAACCGGTTTTGGGACATTTTGATTTGTATTATATTGTTCAGGTTGATATGGAGGTTGGTTAGAAGAATTTTCAAACTGATCTTGTTTTTGTACACTTCCATCTGATCTGTATGTTTCATCCATTTTATTTTGAAGATGAAAACTTTGATCGTTTGTACCTGTTGTATTATAAGGTACAGGATTTTTTTGGTTCATTTGATCTGTAGTGTTTGTGGTTGTAGTATCAGCTTGTGGGAAATTATTTCTATTTCCATATTCATAAGATGTAGGATTTTTTGGGCTATTCAACTGACTGGAACTATTCGTATTAGCATTATCATTTTGTGAGAAATTACTTCTATTACTGTATTCATACGGAACAGGATTTTTCTGATCTGTATTACTTGTATTTGTCGTATTGGTTTCACTTGGTGGAAAGTTACTTCTATTTCCATATTCCTGATTAAATGTTGGTGGCGCATTTGGGTACTGCCCTCCTTGCCACTGGTTTTGCCAGTTGCCAGAAGCCCCATAATTCGAGTTAGGGAACTGTGGATCGTTCTGCACTGGACCACCATAATAATTATTCATATAACCTGGATGTGATTGTGAATTATTAGAATTCCAGTTACCGTATTGTTGATTAGATTGGTAATTCCGATTATAGTACTCTGAATCTTGAGGAGGTCTATAAGGATAGTTTTGTGCATCACGAGGGTAAGGAGATGCCACATTGGAATTGGGATTAGGATTGTTGGGATAAGCAGGATTTGGCGTCGGAAAATCAGATCCAAATGGTGGTTTATCATTATTTGGTGACTTAGTTGTAGCATCAGTATTCGTATTACTTGTGTTAGGCATGATAGAAGCAGCTGGTTTGTTGTTTGCTGGAGACTGGGGTTGCTGTTGCTTGTTTTCTTGTGGTTGAGCTATGACACCCTGAAAAACATGAGAAATTAATTGACATAAGTATCACATGACTGTTAATAACATACTTTTTTATCTTTAGCAGGTGTTTTTGGTTTAGCCCGACTACGTTTCGGTGGATTAGGTTTCATATTTGCCGGTATTGCTATTCCTGTTGACGTCGTGGTTGGAGTTGAACTAACGACTTCCTCAAGATCAATATCAACTGCATCTTCACGTTCCCTTTTCTTCAAAAAATAATATAAAACATCAGGATGGTTCCAAATTTTGCAGCAAACGGCAAATGCTTTTAGAGGATTTGGTACAGTTTTAGTTCTTACGACTTCGTTCATAAATGTATCGTAGAGTTTTCGCTGGAAAGGAGTCATTCGTACTAACATAACATACTCTTCTTTTTGAGGAAGCGATTGTTGTAAAACTACATGAGATCGGCTAGAAGTAAAAAATAAAATTACATACACATACAACGACAAAAAATAATATCAACTTACCGTTGAACAAAACCTTCAAGCAACGAATGCAGTACATGCGCTCTGTATCTCATCAATCTTATATCTTGCGGCGTTGAATCTATACACTGCCCGTTTTGGATCGGGCGTTCAAACATGTTTGAGAACTCCGTCCGGGACCCGAGATAATTCGGACGCACAAAATCCACCATACACCAATACTCGAGTAAATTGTTTTGTAATGGGTATCCAGTCAGTACAACTCGTCGTTTCGACCGTATCTGCTTCAAGGCTTGCGATACAGACGCGTGTGAATTCTTTATACGGTGGCCTTCATCACAGATTACTAAATCAGGGCCTGGTTTTACTAAAGCTTCATGGATTTCTGTTAAAAAATTACAAAATAAATCAACATTCAGAGCAAAATATAACATCACAATCATAACACACCATCAAATAAAGGTTTATTTTTATCTTCTTCTTCAGGTTCTACATCAGTCGGTTTCTTCTTTTTCTTCGATCTTGGATTACGTTTAAGACTTAATAATCTATACATTTCATAACCGATTAATAAAACACCTCCGTTCTTGGACCATTCCTAATAAAACAATATTAACAACATTATGTTCCATACTTTCGTTATTAAAGTAGTCAACAAACAATATTTCTAACCTGAATAACTTTTGCTCGTAATGCTAAACTCTTATGGCTGTCATTGAGTACATGCAGATTAAAATTCCTAGGCCTAACTTCACCGTGTGCTTGCAGAGGACTCAAAGTCCCATCTACGGGCAACCACATATTGAATTCCGCAACCCAATTTTGTAATGTATTGATTGGCATGATACAGAGTATTGTTTTTCCAGACGTGTGCCTTAGAAATATGTCAGAGAAACATACAACCTATAAAATAAAACATTATTTAATATAAACCAATTTTCAGGTAAATAAAATTTTTTTACTGACCTGTAGTGTCTTTCCCAAACCCATAGAATGTGCTAAAATGCAACCAAATCCAGTAGATGTGTTAAAACGATCGAGACTTTCTACAACATTGTCAAACAAAAAACGAACACCACCTATTTGATGAGGTTTCATGATTCGTGCGATCTGTGGTGCAACAAATATGTCTGCTTCGTTTTCAGGATGACCGACATTCACTAACACTCTACCTTGTTCATCTGGTATATTATAAGCATCATTTGTATGCATACCTAGCAAGAAAATATAAATATTTACATTTGAATGTATTTCAAAGCCAATTTAACTGCTTTAAGCTTCTTCACTAAATTTTCTTTCATAGCTTCTATTGACTCAAAACGTCTTCCCCACAGTAGTAATTTGAGTTTGTGAAACAAAAAAGTCACACATGGCTTAAACTTTCACATATAAGTCAATATAAGCCAACTTAGCAACACAAAAAAAATTTTGAATTCCTTTTATGTGCCACTTTTAAATAGGCAATTCCTGATACTTTTTGAACAGAAGATATAACTATATATTAAGATATGGTAAATCTAACACTTACCAGAATTGCAAGGATCTTCTTCTGGCTCTGGTTCAGGTTCGTCATCTTCTGATAAAATTATGCAATCATCATCAGATGAACTGGATATTGTTACGACATCTAAAATAAAATGAATTATATAATAAGTTATACAGATGAGTATAAATGAGAATAATACCTTTTTTAGGTTTCACAGGTAGTGGTGGAGGTGTTTCTGGCTGTGGTTCTTCTTCTTTAATCATCGGAGTGAATTTTTTCATTACAGGAGCAATTGAAACAGAAGGTGTCAAATTTCCTTTCACTGTTAACAAATTTCTTGTCACTGTAGGTTTTCCCTGTAAAGAGTGATTTTATATTAATGTCTTTGTCACTATTACTTCAATAACTTACCTGTAAACCGGATGCCTTGTGCACTCGAACCATTTCAAACGGTGTTTGTCCTTTTGGTAACCTGGTCATTGGTTTTGTTTCACCGTTAGGTAGTTTAACCAGTACTGTGTTTCCGATACGCCCGACTTGACTTGATGAGCTACTTGTGCCAGGCGTTTGTTTAATGATCGAAGAATTACCTTGCAAAAGTGAAATAACCCGATGTTGTGTTTTCTGATTCTGACGATTTAATGCTATTTGACGTTGCACCTAAGAATAAAAATTACATTTTATATACTTGTTACAGTTAAGAGATATACACGAAACATTACCTCTCTGATAATACGTTGCTGTTCCTGAACACGCCGTAACCTTTCCATTTCTTGCCTCTGAGCTGCCAACGTAGCTTCGTCTAGCTTTGTCTCGTCCATGACTTCACGAATGTTTCGTCTCAAGTTTCCTATTTTACGCTCTGATCCAGTTTTATCGTTATTTTCGTCATCCGTTTCGCTGTCAGAGTTACGTTTGGATTTGACTACTGATATTTCACTTTTTGCTTCAACCGGTGGAGATTTTCTTGAAGGTTCACCCTAAATAAATAACTTTTGTTATACATTTATAAAATCTTTATTTTTTTTAATGGAAAACAAGCTCAAACAAATACCGTCATGATAAGATATTGACGTATTTATAGCAAACTAAAAAAATGTAAAAACAAAACTAAATAACTTTTTTGCACACAAACAAAGAAACATTTAAAGTTATTTTAACACTCTGACTGCCACATTTTTACAATAAATTATACACCATGTGGGTCTAGTACACGTGACTTCTGTGGTTTTAAAAAATATTCGGAAATCAGAGTGCTAATTAGTTCAATTATTACACATACCTTTTTTACAGGTTGAACACTAATTTCCCCCATTTCTTTTAATTTTTCCGTAATATCATAATCATAATCTGAATTTGTATCAGGTGTTCCTTTTTTACTTACGTCAACTTTCTCTGTGTCTTCATCGACAACAGACGTATCAAACGGTAATCCTTGAGTTAGTTTCTCGATGAAATCAGTTTTTTCGAGTTCAGGAATTTCCGTCGCTGTCCTGTTGACATTTTTCATTAACATCGAAACATTTTCTGACTCTGAATCAGATGTTTCATATTCATCATCAGTCAGCTCATCAGCACTATTATCACGGGTACTGTCACAGTTATCTTCATGTGACTCTTTGACAACATTTTCTTTTTCACATGTTCCAGCCAATATTTCTTCTTGTTTACATTTTTTATTAGAAAATTCTTCCCTGGCAACATTTTCATCAACCACATCAATTTTTCTTTTGGACACTTTTGAAATATCGACACTGAGTTCACTTCTATTAGAAAAATCAAGTGATTTGTTTTCATTTTCACAACTGTCGACTTGTTTCTTTTCATTTATATCTTCTATAGATTTGTCAGATAAATCATCTCCACTAGATAATTCAGAGTCTTCAATAGTTTCTGGTTCTGAACTGCCTTTCTCAATCGATGGTTGTGGTGGAATATTTTGTATTGGAACACGTTCAATGGTCACTTCTCTGATTCTTTGTAACATTGGATCCATTTTGTAAATATCCCAGACTGGGAGGTATGAATTAAACCATGCTTTTTTAGAAAATTATTTACTTATTATTAAAATTCGCTACACGAGCTGTGATGTTTATGGAATCTAAAATAATTTAAATGACTTTGTTAAAATATATACTTACATATATACTTGATACAATAAAATACAAACAGTACAACTCTAAATTAAATATTAACTTAATTCAAAACGTCAAAAATATAAATACATTTATAAATTGTGCTTTTGAGAAAACTTAACTAAATAAACAATTTAAATAGTTTATTTATACTAATATAAAAAATACAATAGTAGGTATACAAATATTTGACATATACTTACTAATTTAATTCCTAGTATATTAAGTTCAAATATAACCAACAACACTCACTATAAGCATCTCTAGGTAAATTACAATAACAATTATTCTTTAACTTATATTAAGTAGTCGAATTATTAATTTACCTATCACTATCATTAATTATTTCATGGGAAGCCATTATCTTTCATTCTCAGATTCTCTTCTCAATCCCTAGACAACAACAATGAAATTAAACACAATACATAGATTAAGCCGGTGTCAATTAAAATTATGTTTATCAACTCGCGCAAATTTTAATAATAAATAAAATAATATAAATAATTAATAAAGTAAATTAAAATATTTGTATCTTTACAATTCACTTATGTGTTTTAATCTAAGCAACATAACCAAAGCTATGAAAAGTATAAACTAACGCAATCATAATTGAAAAATGACATAAGTACCTAATTACTAAAAAAAAAATCTGCCAAGTATAATTAATGCATAATGGTGCTTACTTATACTGAATTCGCCAAATGAAGATAATTACTGAATAATTTTAATAAACACCGATAAAGCATTCAGAAGAACTACCATTAGTTATATAAACATTTAATTTTTATACAATTTTATTTAAAAATATGAATTCGGATTTTTTCTTAATACGCGCCTGATTATTTTTTTCTATATTTTTAATCCTGTTTTTAATTTTTTGAAAATATTCTAAATCTAAATTTTTCTGCTATGCAAACGTCAAAATGACATTTAAATGTCAAAGCTGTCAAAGTAAAACGAATGACGATTTTTTAAAGCAAATAAAGATAAATCTTCGTAAGGGAATATTTTATAACAAAAGATGCAGTGACCTATTTTATAGAAATTTGAATGCTCTACAAAAATAATTCCATAAAATTTTCACATAACAAGTGTCGTTCTTGAGATATCTTGAAAAAATAATTATTTTGGGATGTTACCCCTCTCTCTTACATACGATTTTAATGATTTTGAAATGGGACCGTCCTCTAGCCAGACCCAACCAACCAACCAAGTTTCAATAATATCAGTTTAGCGGTTCGTGATTTATGCATGGATAAGGATTCGGGGGGCAGACACACACACACACACACACGCACGCTATCATACATACAAGTACCATAACATTTTCTACATTATGGTAGAAAATACATTTTTAATTAATACAAATAAAACATTTAAAAATTAATCACTTGGAGCTGGACCAAAAACCGGGAAAATCGATATTTTTTTCGAAACGGAAACCGAAACGAAAAAAAATAACGGTTCGAAACCCTGATAAAAAGTGTTTGCCTTGATCTGAAACGGAATGATCAAATGAAAATTTTTAAATCGGGGAACAACTTTCTTTTTCTCTTTAAAAAACGATCGCAAAGGTTCTCGTATATTCGAAATGACTAGGAAGCAAAACATGCATATTAGCAGTGACATCTGAGGGAATAAAATGTTTTACATTACCCCCAGTGCCCTCAACAATTTTCTTTCGACCCTGACCTACATTTCAGTAAATTGACGTCGACCAGCGTCGATTTTAGACGCTATGGCGTCTTTTAAATATTTTTATGTTTCTTTAACGATAATATCGATATTAAAATATTCAGTTGACTCAAATTAACACGTTGAAAGTCAATAAAATGTTTATATAATTTAAAACTGTGATTTTTACAATCAAATATGAAGTTTGCAGAACATTTATCTGCACACATTACACCAGAATGGAGAAAACAATATATAAGTTATGAGGTAATTTATCATTAAATAAGACTTCATAAAATTAGATTATAAGTTATTGAATTTTATAGGAAATGAAAGCACTTTTATATGCAGCTATAGAACAAGCTCCGTCAGCTGAAATTGTCGAAACTGAAGTATTAACAAGATATTATGCTAAATTCGATGAGAAGTTTTTCCATTACTGTGATAAAGAGTTGGCAAAAATAAATACATTTTATGCAGGTAAATATTTTTAAACTAAGGAAATATTTAAAATAATTATATAATATATAAATATAAAATATATAAAATCGTGATATATTTTATTATGTATTTAAATTTTAAGAAAAATTAGCTGAAGCTACACGCAGATATGCAAATTTAAGTAGTGAATTAAGTGAATCTCTCGATGAAGAATTCAAGGGAAAAAATGGACATGTTCGTGCTAATATTCTTAGAAAACGAACGGTATCAGCTCGAAAAATGCAAGAACTCAAGCTAGCATTCAGTGAATTCTATTTAAGTTTGATTTTACTACAAAACTACCAAAATTTAAACTTTACTGGGTTTAGAAAAATTCTTAAGAAACATGATAAGGTAAGCATTAAAATCATCCGTCTTACAAAATAGTGTTTTTATAATATGTAATTGTAATATAATTATATCCATTCTTGCAGTTATTAAGTTCAGACATCGGTGCAAAATGGCGAGAAGAATATGTGGAGAATTCACATTTCTACATCAACAAAGACATAGACCGTATAATAAGCGAGACGGAATCAACCGTCACTCAAGACTTAGAAAAGGGGGACCGCCAGAGAGCCATGAAACGTTTACGAGTACCCCCTTTAGGTGAAGAACAAAGCCCTTGGATAACATTCAAAGTCGGTTTATTTAGTGGGTCCCTCATAGTCCTTCTAGTAGCTGTAATACTATCTGCAATATTTCACCATGAGAGTCGAGATGACTGGCGTATAATGTGTCGATTATACAGAGGTCCTTTGCTCCTGGTCCAGTTCATGTTTTTATGGGGTATCAATGTCCACGGATGGCGATCTTCCGGCGTGAATCACGTACTGATCTTTGAACTGGACCCAAGAAACCATTTATCTGCTCAACACATCATAGAAATGGCCGCAGTTTTTGGGGTTATTTGGTGTTTAAGTATTCTGACATTTTTGTATAGTTCTACGTTACATATCCCTCCGTATTTGAATCCACTGCTGTTATATTTGTTTATGGTGGCTTTTCTGGTGAACCCGACCAAAACGTTTAGACATGAGGCGAGATTTTGGACACTCCGGGTGTTGGTAATTATATTGACTCGTCTTACCCACAAGATAGTAATTATAATAAAAGTAATTTTTATGTTTAAGGGCAAGGTTTTGTTAGCGCCATTCTTTTACGTGAATTTCTCTGACTTTTGGGTAGCTGACCAACTCAATAGTCTTGTGCCAGCATTCCTAGATGTTCAGTATTTTGTTTGTTTTTATATTGTCAATGACGATTGGTATGTAGCGCAGGGTGAGTATTCTGTTGTAACAGTAATTGTAAAATACACTTATCAATTAATTATAAAATTAAGTGATTAGAATATTTCTTGAGAAGAAAGAGCATTATCCAAAACTGTATTTATTTTGTTGTAAAAATTGTAACACATAAAATAAAAAGAAGCTTATAAGTTGAAATATAATAAATTGATGAGTGTAGTACATAGATCTAGTTAGTTATCTATATTAGTTCTATTATAAAAGTAATTTATGTATAAGCCCTAACTGTTATATTAGGTTTGCCCCGTAAGTTTAATAGAGTGTTTATATGTTTACATACAAGTACATTTACGTATTTTAGATGCTAGAGTATGCGTTGATAGAATGTATATCCTAAGACCAGTGATAGCTTGTCTGCCAGCTTGGTTCCGGCTGGCGCAATGCTTGCGAAGGTACCGCGACACGAGAGAGACTTTCCCGCACTTAGCCAACGCTTTCAAGTACGGGACACAATTCTTTGTCATTACGTTCTCCTCGCTCAACGTGCAATACGATGGTAAACATTGTTGTAGAATATTGTGTGAAGTATATGTTATGCTTAAATTAAAATTGGCACTTTTTTTACTTACACATATGATGTCTCTGCAATGGTAAGTACACACTATGTGTTTTATTGTTTTTAATTTACTAAATTTATTATTACCGCTTATGCAACTATATTTTTATAAAATGGCAGGTTCTGTAAAGATGTATAAACGCCTGTTTCTTGGATTGTTTAAGGGGATGATACATAAAAGTCTCTTTTTTTCCGTTTAGCTAATATTCAAAATAGTTTTAAACAGTGATTTTAAAAAAAATTTATTATCATTTAACAATAATTTCATAAATTCATTTGAGCAATGGACACTAACTTCCAGTTTTTTTTTTTAACTATTTTAACTAAAGAATTGGTTTTGTGCTTAAAATATTTGATCCCATTCAATTACATGAATTCCAATCAGATCTAGACGTACTTCATCAAGTATGATATCAAACTTCATCAGGCATGACACAAATTTTGAATCAGATCTGATTCAATTAGATCTTTTAATTTTTCCTCAGGTTATCTGACATTGTAGTTTTTTAACTCAGCTATGTTTATGTTAGTCGTCCCCTTGAGACTCGATTATTTAGAAATAATTATAATAGGTTCTTGTTATTCATAATTTAAACAATATTTTATTTATAACATTAAAGATACAATACATACAATTCAATCGTATTAACAGATTTTATCTTTTAAATACAGAATTTTCAAGAAAAGGTGTGAACTAAAAGATAGGTCATACGTATAATATATTTTAGTAATGAGAAACATTTTTTGTACGTTTCTTAATTTTTTAATATTTTTATTTTTGCAGAAATATTTTTTTCAGAATTTGCATGTTATACAATTTATTAAAACATTGTATAAATAAAAATGTTGTTTTAATACAGATATAATAAATGTGTTTTACCTTTAACTATAATATAAAACAAAATTTAAAAAGCATGTGAAATACCTCAATTTATGTTGTCCTTTAAATGTTACAGGTTCTTAAGTTTCGTATCATTACATTACATTTTTTTTGTTTACAATGATGTAGATTAAAATCAATACAAAAAATTTAAGGACCTTTGTAAACAACCTGCCATAAAATGCATTTGATACATGTGCTTCTCAGTGTTAAACATCTGGAAATTATAAAATCCTAACTAATAATAATAATAAATAATACTTACATTTAAATAATGTTTATAATTTTAGCAACGTCTATGCATATAAATATATAAGTTATGTTTTAAGATATAGCTTAACAGAGATATTCTTACAGCTAAATATGGGAGTACAGCTACAAACCCATGGTTTTATTTTTGGATGATTGCTTCATTGTTAAGCTCCTTTTACGCTTATGTCTGGGACATTAAACTCGACTGGGGATTATTTGATCCCAAACCTGGAGAAAATAAGTTTTTGAGGGAAGAAATTGTTTATTCCTCTACGGTAATTATAAAACTACACAAATATCATCTACATTGTTTTTTTAATGATACAGGGTGGTCACAAATCTAGAAAAAAATTGTTATATGAGAAAAATTCTTAAAATAAGAAGTGAACTACTGGAGAAAAAATCATTATATTTTATCTGGAAAAATCAAGGATTTTGTCTCAGATTTTTGTGGTCACTCTGTTACTGGAAACACAATTTTTCTTATGAATTTTTTTTAGGGATTATATTATTTTGGAATAGTCGAAGATCTTATTTTAAGATTTGGGTGGGCGCTGTCACTGTCTCTCACCGAACTGGGATATATCCATTCTGATTTAATGGTAACAATCCTTGCACCACTTGAAGTTTTCAGGTAATGTTACCATTACAAATCTCAATATGTGATTTTACAAAATATATTATTTCACAGACGTTTTGTGTGGAATTTCTTTCGATTAGAAAATGAGCACCTTAACAACGTAGGTAAATTCCGAGCTGTAAGAGATATTTCCGTAGCGCCTGTAGATTGCTCTGATCAAGCACAAATAATAAGAATGATGGACGATGAAGACGGTGTACTAAATCGTAGAAAGAAACATAAAAAGAAAAAGGAAGAAAAGGAGAGACTGATATTAGATGGAGAGTCTACAGATGATTTAGAATAAATATAAATACATATGATATTGGATATATTTGTTTTAACTCGTAGATATTTCTTTTTAAAAAATTTGAAAGTTATATTTTTGTAGAAGGTAGATAAAGTATTGGTAGATAGGTTATATATTTAATGTTACTGATTCACAAAATAATTATCGAATTTACGCACGGGGCTGTAAAGTAGTAATGATTCATTTTGACTATTTTCGTCATAATGTTTGTGTGTCTGTCTGTAAATGCTATAACTCAGAAATGACAAAACAAAATGTTATATTTAGGATCAATATTCTGAAAAGAAATCCTATTTTTTAAAATGATCTTACAATCGGGAACAGATAGATGTTAATCTTGTTTTTGATAATAGAAAAAAAATGTTTATTATGAAAGCTGTAGAGAACATTATTTTCTACAGATTATGTTGTATTCAATTTTTTATATCTTATCAATTAGCTAAATAAATTAAATTACATATAAGAAAGTCCCGTGGCAGCTTTTTTTAGTGTGTATTTGTTGAGTACAGTTTTTTTGTTTATAATTTTACAAGTTGTCAATTATGAAATACGTATGTAACGTGTACGCAAATAATTTTAAAGAAAAATTATAAAAATGAAAACATATAGAATAAGTAATGTATTCAGAAAATTAGGGTATAAACGCTTAGTAAATTATAATTTTTTGTCAGAGATAAATTATAATATAATATATAAATAAAACAGGACTGTACATGTATATTAAGTAATTTTACAAATATTCTTTATTGTTTTCCTATAATGGGACTGATCTACATTACAGTGAAAACTGAAAACCTGACTAGTATAAAAGCCAAGTCTATAAAAAATATGACAAGACATGCACACAAACAAACTGGTGTTATTATCTATCTCTGCCATACAAAAGTACCTGTGTAAACCATAAAGATATAATATTACTGGACGAAGAACGCAGGCTGGCAAAAATAGAAAATAAGGACCTGCACTGACCCTTCTATTTATCAACATATACATTTTTTTCAGTTGTTTCTGTCGTTATAATCATATCATGCTTATCCAGAGAATTATGAACTGTCGATCAACCGCAGGAGAGGTTTCAATATTAAGTTATTACTTCAGTAATATTATATTTCTATGGCGTAAGCATATGTTTTGTTTTTTAAATCCGTACATAGATGTTACTCGAAAATTTAAGATTAAGAACAATTAGTGCTAAACATTAATATATTTAAGAATTTATTTATAAGTTACATGTTTTTATTTTTAGTAATTTTAAAATGGACGAAAATCCACCGAGAAAGTAGGAATGTAATAAATCAAAGTTGATGTTAGCTTACAGTTAAATGTTTAGGGGTACATGTTTTTTATAATATTATGCATTAACATAAACTTTCACATATATTAAATACTTTTTATACAAATACTTACAATAACTATTTATTGGCCTGTAAAATATAAAACCAATTATTTTTTTTAAGTAATATTAAAAATACCTTTGAATGTGCCCCCTTTCAGATAAAAGGAAATAAATTATATTAGACATAAAATAATTAACTAAAGCCTTTTAGCAGCTAGATGTTGAATAGTAAAATATTTAATTATTAACCTTATTCTGCACAATAAAAAATATTTTTCTTCTGAATCGACGCTCATAAAATAGACGTTTTAAGATATTTAATATATGTCATAAACAAATAAACATGTATTTTGCCAATTATACATTTAACTCTTTAATCACTATAATGTTCAAAAAATCAAGTTGATTGTGTCACCATAATGAATAAAAAAAATCATTTTTCATATTGAATTCTCTCAATTTGTTCTACAAAACATAATTTGTATTCCCAAGCCTTGTTTGAAAAACGTTTGCCGCTCTACGTGGCCGAGATTGGGATTAATGTTAAACTGAAATATTTAAAATTAATTTATGTTTAAAACTATTATACTATTGTATTTTTATAGATTTGAGTCAATGGTTAAACGGATCTTAATATATAGTATATTATAAAATATATCAGAGTTCTATTTATTATATGTTATTGTTAGAGAATATTTATATTTATTTTATCTATAAATTCATTGATATTTTCTAGTCTTCCAAAATTATATATTTTTTAAATGTTTATGAAGTATTTAAAAAATAATTAAAATAAATACCAAATGTATGTATTTATTATTTTAAATTTATGTACATTTAAGAACAAATAAAATTGTCATTTAATCACATATTGTTTAAGTTATGTTTAATTATTTCATTATCTACAGTCGATATAGAGATGTGTTTTTTTTTTTTTAATAAATCTTGAATTTTTCAATTTGTATATAGAAAGTTTAAGGTAATTATTGGCTAATAATAATGTATCGCTTCGTTCATATATATATATATATATATTTTTAATAAAAACAATATACATATATGAACTTGTGCATCAACCTCTTAACATAAAAAATGAATCATAATTTTAAAAAAACATGAAAATTAATTGTTCTAATTAAAACATACAGCACAATACTTAATTAATGAGTACAGAAAATGAAAATCCAGAAAAGGAATTTCATGGATTTTGTATTTTAAATATCTATGTCCATCCTAATAAGAACAAAATAATAATAAATAAATATCTTAATTTAATTTATTGGTCAGCATTAAAATCACTAATAACTATTACATAAGTTAATAAAAACTATTATACTTAATTATAATACAGTAGGTCCATGATTTATTATAC